>CM077885.1:18632077-19944865 GCA_039720435.1 Amazona ochrocephala | reverse complement strand
CTTTCCACTGAATTATAACAATGGGGCTGAGCTGTCTTTGATTTGCAACCCTTTTTATTAGGCTGCTAGACTCTACCTTCTGTGTGAGAGACAAAGGTGTGGAGATAACAGATGTCAGTGATGTGTTCACTAATTACATTTTAAACACTCGCAGAAATATTAACTTTGGTGTTAATGATAATTCCTTATGATATTCCAGACTACTGTCACACTAACCTGCAATGAGCTAAGAAAAACATAAAGTTGGAAGCATTAAGTGATTTCAAATACCTCTTACCAGTTTCCTCCATGTTATCCTTTCCATAGTCTATCCATTCCCCGCTACAGTTTTGGTACTTGCTGAACCAGTAACACTGATAACCATACAAATAAATCAATACAGGCACAAAACCAGTTTTAAATACGGTCCGCAAAAAACCTACAACATTTATTACACCACGCCGTTAAAAAACACCACACTATTTTCTTCACTCATTTATGCTAGCACCTTTCTTCCTTCTGCTCTTTGTTCTTTATGTTGGAACTTTGGTTTTCATCGCAGATTTGTTCTTTCACAAGGATTTGTGTGATGTGTGAGGGCACTTTGTTGGTGTATGATTTGTTTTTGAATTTCCTTTCCCTTTTTGTCCCTCTTTTAAAAAAGGGGACAAATATATTTAGAGGCACAAAAGAAGGTATTTAACAGTCAGTCATGAAGCTGCACATGCTACTACTGAGTAATTCCTGTGAGCAGCCTTTGCCTTTCTCACCCCATCTGGCCTTAATGTCTCTAACACCCACTCACTGCATCACAGCAAAAATTAGACTAAGCTCCTTGGGGCAGGGTTCTGAATTTCTGTAACTGCTCTGAAGCACTAACATACATCTACAAGATGGTGGGGAAAAAAGAAACAAGCAAACAAACACAAGACTAGAATCCAAGTGTTAAAACTTGATTTGTAGGGTCAGATGCCTGTGGACACCTTGTCACATACGGCATGTGCATTTTGTTCCATGACTCCAGTGAAGCGACAAGAGTTCAACTAACATGACCAATACAATATTGGTTATATACATAACTGACATCCTTAGCACAGTGTCAAATAAGACACACAAAACCAGTTGTGAAGTCAGCACACCTTTTGCCATGAACTTGGTCAAGGCTGCCCACAAGTTCTTTGCATACTGTGAATACTCCACTTATTCACACATGCATTTTATCTATTGCTGCATTTCTCTTCAGCAATGGTCAGGACAGCTTAGCAGATTAGCAAATTGGAATCTTCCATTTGATATAAAAACATATACTGAGCGGAAAGATGAAGCCCAAGTTCTGCCACATTACTCCCATGGCTCTCTTTGGCTTCCTTGCTTTTGCATTCTTCCTCTCCTCTTGCTTTTTTACACATACCTGTGTCTCAACTCCAGCATGACATGACATCTAATGGTAGAGAAAGCTGGAAGATGGGAGCCTATGATCACAGAAAACACTGTGCTGACAGAAAGCAAATTAAGTGTGCTTTACTGTGTAGACCCCATAACAAACTTCTCCCACAATTAACTTGATCTATTGATTTTAATATGCTGAAGTGTTTGTACATTTGTATGAATGCAAATTTTAGCTATGCCATGGGACCCACACCGGATCTGACTCAGCATTATTTGTGGTCAATGAGGTTTTCAGCATTCAAAGATCTGCATATGGTGATTCCTCAGATAACATGGAATAGAAGTTGCGCATCCAGAAGCTCACTTCAGAACAAGCCCATTAACTTGACTATGCCTGGTTTAAAATGGGTTGAACTTGAAACAATGTTAAGTGCTTGCTCTTGCTGACAACATCCAGTTTAACTTCAATGCAAGTTACTAGATCTGTGCTCTCTTAAAGCTCAGGCTAAACAAAAATAAGACTGGTTCCCTACCTGAATTACCCCAAAATCAAAGGCTTCTTTAAATGAACACAGCCTCAGTGGTTGATACACGTGCTTCTGCAGTTCTGGATACAGCAGATTTCTATTTAAAGATTTAAATTCACCTGGTTTCTTGGAGCTAGGGGCAAAAGGCTGGGAGAAAGAACAGAGCCACTCATGCTACTGCAGCTCTGCAGAGAGCAGTCCTGCCTCCCTGAGAGGCCGACTGCATGCTATGTCTACAAGCACTGGGATGGGCATGATCAAATCCAGCAGCTGGGAAGCAGATCCGGACTGCAAGTCAGCATCCATTCTAGATTCCACAAGAAAGTCTGAGCTACTCTCAGGACAGGCAAATAAAAAACAGATGATGCAGACTTTACAAGGCTTTAAATTTCCAACCATTGAGAAATTGTTCCTTGGAAATGAGAAAACACATCAACTTCTGTGTGAGGGAAGAGTCCCTTCCATACACAGAGAGTCTTCAAATCAGATGACTTTTTGCTTGCAAATGTGTGACAAATCAGTGTGTATTTCTGTGCAACACAAGTTCATAGACCAGTTCTGCTTGACTCAGAGCTGGTTTCTGCCTCCTGTTATCAGCAAAGAATACAGCCCTGGGGACTGCATACGAATGACTGGAACTACTTTGGTGGGAAGGAAGAAGATGATGAAGAAACATAGGTGTGTCACATCAGCCACTAGTCAACTACTTCTAAGGATTTTTAAGCCCTCTTCTCATCTGTTGAATAACCAAGCTAAACTAGTGTGAAGAAAGAGAGTTAGCAACATTTCCTCTCCCCTAAATGTTTCACATTCACGTCCTCGGTTAGATTATTTAGTGAGCAGACCTTGTTGTCAGCTTCTTTATGCTGTTCATCTAGAACAGCAGGTGCCACACTGAGCTGCAGCTTGGCATCAAGGAAAACCTGCCTCTGTGTTAGGGCAGCCAGGACAGCCTGAACTCCCATAGGACTAATGGGTACTCCTGTAAAGAGAGCTATCTCCAGCCCTACTCAAAGAGAAAACATTCTAGTGGTTTTAGCATCCTTTTGGATGCTTTTAAGGAATGCCCCTCTCGGTACTCCTGCATTTCATCAGCTCTCCCTCTCATGGTAACTCTAAATCATGCATTTAAAAATAGACCATCAGATTATCTGGGTAAATCATAAAGCTCAGCTTATCTCTCTCTTCCCCTTCAAAATATACAATTTATTTTGTCCACCAGCTCAGCAGCACGAAGCCAAGAATAATCCTGTTTGTCTCAGTGACCCCACTATTTTGATTGTCCCTGTGTATCTCCATTACCTGCATGGATGCCACGCCGGGTGTGTGTGCCCGTGCGAGCATGTTAAGGTGGAGGAAGGAATTCTCAGTTCTGGACACAAAGGTGTACAATTCTGCTTATGGCAGTGCTTATGGCCATGCCAACTGTGTGTGTCCTAGCATCACAACACAGCCTTACCCCGCTGTGGAGAATAACACCAGGATTCAGCAGGAGTAAAGTACTAAGTACTTCAATTATGCATTAAATTGTTGTTTAACACCAATCTAGACCCCAGAACCTGTGCGCTTCCCCTGAGGGCAGACATAATCAACGCGGTGAGAGGGAAGACACAAAGAAATTGTAATTTCTCTTTCCCACACCACATAAGCAGCGAACCCCAGCCCCAGCCTTTCCCATACACACTTCTCCTCATCCTCCTCCCCCTGCCAGCGCGGCCCATCAGGCCACGGGAGCCGGAGAAAGCCCTGCAGGGCTATAAATAGCTACTCGGGAAAGAGAGGGGGGAGAGTGCTGCAGCACGTTTCCAAAGATGCTTGCTGCAGAGGGAGGTTTTGCTGGATTAATTCAGAGGGGAACGGGAACCGGCACCGGCAGGAAGTTCACTGACACAGCAGGTAATGCCTGTGGAGAGGGGCCAGCAGCTGCCCTGGGTGAACTGGAGGGGGAACGCCTGGCTCGATGCGAGAACTGCAAGGTGGGCTTCTCCCTTTGAGTGTCCCACCCAGTTTCTGCAGAGCCCCCCACGCCCAGATGCGTCCACGGCGGAGAGAGACAGCGAGGGTGCGAACCAACTCGATCGAAGTGCTATTAGCACACACAGTTTACCGTCTACGCCAAGTTTGTACTGAGTCAAGCGGTGCTATTTACACACACCGGATTTGCACTGACTCTGCTCCTGCCCTGCCCCAGCGTGGGAACGGCAGAGCAGGCTCCCCTGCCCTCTCCCCTGCTTCCCTTCGAGACACAAAGCCGAGAGGCCCCGGCTCGCAGGAGCCGCCCTATTCCCCCCTTCCCGCCCTCTGGAAACTTTGGGGAACTCCAGCCACCGCCTGCAGCGCGGTGCGTGCTCGCCCCTTCCCGCCGGGCACACCGCGGGCGCATCCCGGTCACCGCGGGGTCCGCATGCAGGCTCGGGCGCTCCGCGGGACGCGCTCCGCGCCGCTCCGCGCTCCCCCGCCCGGGCACGCACCGCGCGGCTGTGCAGTGCTGCAGTGCCCGGCCCGGCCCTGCCTCACCGTCCTCCAGAGCCGCTGCCGCTTGGCACTGACGGAGGTGGCGGTGACGATGAGGTGGGAGACGGACACCACCAGCCCGAAGACGATGGCCAGCAGGGTCCGGACAGGCAGCAGCGAGTAGGAGACGAAGGTGACCAGCATGAGCTGCCACATGCCCTGCTCCGGGGTGCTGGGGGGCTCCATGCCGTAGGCGCCGAGCGAGAAGGGGCAGCAGAGAAAGGAGAAGGTGAAGCTGAAGAGCAAGGTGAGCTTGACTATCTGCTGCAGCTGGGTGACCTGCAGGTACTTGACATTGGTGACGATGAAGAGGGAGAGGAAGATGATGCAGTGAACCGGGTGCGAGCCTTTGGAGATGGTCAGGCTGGGGCCGGAGAGCAGCTCCACCAGAGCCAGGCTGGCGGTGAGCACGATGAGGACGGCCAGCGCCTTGAGGGTGGACGTCTGCTCCAGCTTCAGGTTGTAGCTCTGGAAGAGAGCCTCCAGCTCCTTGCAGTCAAACTCGTCCTCGCAGGCGATGGCATCCAGCAGCAGCAAGGGAGGGGGATCCCCCAGCCCGGCTCCCGCTCCCGAGGCAGGCGGCGGTGAGCAGCAGCAGTGACAGCACTTCTTCCTCTTGGTCTTGACTTTCTGAAACGGTATTTCCTCCATGTCAGTGCCATTCATAAACCCCGGGGAAGAAATGCTCCTCCTGGTGTCCCCCGCTGCCGCTCCTCCGCCTCGCTGCTCATAAAAGAGAGGGGGGCTGCAAGCAGGAGCCGCGGCCGCTCGCCCGCCGGCAGCCGCAGCTCCGCGGACGAGGGCACCGGGCACAGCCCGCGGCGCCGGCAACCGTCCCCCTCCGCTGCCACCGAGGAGCCGGGGATGGCTGGGACGGCGGGAGGAGAGCCTCACTCGTGCTAATACGCCAGCCTTCCTGCCTGCTGTCTCTCTCTCTCCCCTCAACCCTCCTCCTCTTCCTCCTCCTCCTCCCCTGGTGCTCCAGGGATGTTAATCTCCTAATGACACCAAAACACCATCCAAAGGTTTGAAATCAAGAGGAGGGAGGGGTGGGGGCAGACGGTGGGTGGAAGCGGAGGGAAGGGGAGTGGGGGATAATCAACAGGCGGGTCTCCCTTCAGATAGCGCTGTTTGGAGGAGCAGGAGCGACGGAGAGCGGGTGGCAAACGGGCTCGCAGGGAGTGGGTTATATTAAAAACCCAAACAAACCAAAATCGAACAGTAAACAACAAGGGGGGGAGGGGGGAACCGCTAATGAAACCCAGCCAAGGACTGTGCTAAGAGGAGGAAAAGTGGGGCAGAGGGGCAGGAGAGGAGGCAGGGAACGGCAGGGCGATCCCTTTCCCACGTCCGAGAGCATCTCACCGGGGCTGGGGAGGGAGAGGCGCCTGCGCGCCGCTCGCTTGGGAACCCGGACACGTCCCCGCCGGGGCACCGCGGCTCGGGAGACGCGGGGGGACCGCCGCGCCCCGCGCAGCCCGCGCCGCCTTCCCACCTACACGGGCTGCGGCTGCTGTCCGACAGCCTTTGCATTTGCTTAGATACAGACATAAATATACCGATCCATATCTAAAGACATAGAAACACGTGTAAATATATAAATATATATACACAAATATGGGTGAATCCTCCTTCCTTTGCGAAATAAACTCTTATCTGCCTGAATAAACATGCTGGTTTTAACTCGTTTTGCCTCCTAGACTCTGAAGCAGTTGGAGAAAGTGCAGGGAATAAGGAAATTTCCAAGGGAACACGTTTCTGTGCACACTTCTGCCTGTCTGGGAGTACACATCAGCTGGTGGCTGTGGCTGGCTACTCCTGTGACAGGACTGAATTATCATCCCACACAAAATTGCACTCAGTGCCTCATCAGAAACTTGACTTGGGAGTCTCTGTGTTGGTTTTGGAAGAAAAGACCCCCACAACCTTCCAGTTCTGCCTATAATACTGCTCCCACATTCCACTATTACCAAGTCGCCATTGAAGAACATATACAACATTCTTTTCTGTAACCATTGCATCTAATTTTGGCATTATGAGACTTGATTCAAACTCACCAGTGACAAGAGAAAGGGCTCCAATGTTTCTTTTGGCTTTGCATCGAGCACTTTTAAGAATCAGGGCTGTGGAAATGTCACAATGGAAGACCTTAATAGATGATAAACATTTGGTTTTTCAAAGGTAGTGTCCAAACACTTTTGGGAATCAAAGCAGAATCCTACTTTCATGGGTATGTTAAAGATCTAAGGGCTGATTTTTGTGTCAGTGATGTCAGATTCTGGTTCTGGATTTGGGCTGAAGAGCTTTAAGACCAGCAGCAGGCACGGATTCACTAGGATTTGTTACAGCTGGGAGTAATGCTGGTACTTCGCTTCTGGATAGTAAAGTAGCTTCAGAAAACCTTCTCTGATGCATGATCTAAAGCAGCATAGTATTTTTTATTAATATTTGAGTATTTTATGTTAGTCTCAGCCCTCCAGACTCAGTATGCAGTCAGTCTTTTGAACCTGTACAGACCTCATTAGGAAAACGGAATGAATTGATATTGCTGAAGTTTGTGTGTTACAAAGTATTTCACATTTGAGACAATGACTGTTACCTACCTACTCTGTGTCCACCACTCACAGCCTGTGACTTAGACCCTCAAAACACTGCAGAACTGTAAAAAATAGCTGCTGTTTACGTTTCTGTAACTTCCGCAAGAAAGTGAAGGGGTTGGATTTGCTGGAGCGAGTGCTGGAAACAGGAAGAGATGTTTAGCTGAAATGAAATCTAACAAAAAAAAACAAACCTTCCCTTGTTTTATTTATTTATATTTTTGCAGTATCTCTAGTATATTTGGAAGGCTAATAACATCCACCTCCTTTTTCACTTTGGTGCATAAATTCACTTCAGTCACACGTATACTAGAGAAATACATACTGTCATACTTTCACCTGTCCTCAGCTTGCTTCTGAGGTCATATATCCTGAGGGAGGAATCAGTGGTTTTCACATCTGACACTGCATCAGAGATGGCACCTAGCTGCCCAGCCCTAGGTACAATGCACTGAAAGAGTTGTCATGCCAGCAGTTATCATTTCTTTCTTGTGGCTCTCAGCTTGCTGCTGGGAGAATGGAAGGCGAGTAATTCCCTACAAGGCACCCTGTGGTTTAGATTATTTTCATGCTTCTTACAACCTCAGGTTGGTTTCATTAGTACACACATACAGCAGAGAAGGCTTGTATGAGACGTACACATCTTCATTCTTATTAGGTCAAGGGGAAGCAGTGAACTGTTGAAGCTTCATCTTCCTTAGACACTGTAGGAATATGGAAATGCTACACCGTGATTAATGGAAGTCTTCCATCCTTTATGCACTGTTTCACATCACAGGGTAAATACCTCACTTTACCCTGCATAATGAAGAGCCCAGTTTTTACCACCTGATGTCACAAATATAAAGAAGGAACCTCAGAACCTTTGACTGAAGCAGGCATCTTATTAAAGCAAGTAACCACCTACAAAACTGCTGCAGTGCACTGGACATGGTGCTGTGTTTTCCGACCAAACTTACCTGCTGCAGATCACAGCAGCCTGATTGGGGTTTTGTGAACTATGAACAACACTCTGGTCTGCAGTGCACCTCTGGCTCATCTCTAAAGCAGTTACATAGTTGGTTTTGATATATAATGCCCTCAAAGATCTGGATGTTTACCGGATCCAAGCCACCTCTTCCTGTTGAGTGCCCTTACATTTGTAGCCAGAGGCTACTCTGGAATAAATGCAGTACTGACAGGAAAGGGTGATAAGAGCTCAGCTTTATCACCTTTTGCACTGCAAAACCTATCTGTTTTTTCAGCCTTTTCCTAAGAGGCAAGGACTTGGTTGGTTGAGTCACTGGCAGCGGAAAACATTTCTTCATGGAGAGCTGGACAGTATACAGAGCTAGGTTACACTAAGCAGAAGTCCCTCTACCTTCTACTGGAACAGAGGAGTAGTCTTGCATTAAAGGGCTACTCAGAGCTTCAGAACACCTAATTTTATTTACTTTTTGCATGTAGATTATCCATGTAATAGAATCATAGAATCATAGAACTAATGTTGGGGTTGGAAAGGGTCATAAGATCATCCAGTTCCAACCCCTCTGCCATGGGCAGGGACACCTCCCACTAAACCATGCCGCCCAAGGCTCTGTCCAACCTGGCCTTGAACACCGTCAGGGATGGAGCATTCACAGCTTCCTTGGGCAACCCATTCCAGGGCCTCACCACCCTCACAGTAAAGAATTTCTTCTTTATATCCAATCTAAACTTCCCCTGTTTAAGTTTAAACCTGTTACCTCTTGTCCTATAATTCTCTATTTCTCACTGTCCATCTTTTTACTTTACTGAACTAGGTACTTGCTTATTTTATCTCCTCACCTCAACCAGTTCCAAGCATTCACTGCCTGATGCACTGGCTGGGGGTCATCTTTGTAATCAATACTTTGGACAGAACTAGAGCTTTTCAGATTCATGACAATTTTAGACTTAAACATCACCAAAGTTTCATCCACAGAATTTCTGTCTTGTGTTAATTTTTATCTCAGTGAGAACTGCAAAGGTCTCAATCTTTTATCCACGTTTAGTACTGTCTACTTGTAACAGAATGCCATACTCTACCCTCTGAGATGGGGATAGAAATCTCTTTCCTTCTCACCCCCTCTGACAGTAAGAGTAAGGACTCTGCATAAAGCTATTGAGGAATTTCTGCAGACTCATTCTAGCAGGCACAGCTTGTTAATGCCACCACGAAAATGTGTCTAGCAAGAGAAAAGCAGTGATGTGGGCAGGACAGAGGAGGTCCTGCACAAAATGGGGGGAATGGCCAGGCTCAAGCATAAAAATTCAACAGTGTTTTCTGGCTCTTATGGAGCTCTATGGAACATATTCACTGTTTTATTTTTAAATCTAGATTTTGAGGCAAGCCAAGGTTTAAAAAAGGTGAAAGCATATTTTTCCAGATCATGCACAGATTTCATTTGGAATCAGTATGAAGACTCCATTCACAGACTTATATCAAGAAATACAGACTAGATTTCTGCAAAGCTACTAAAATACTGTTTGAATGGATCTCATGAGCATCGTAACAATGGTCCCTTAAAATTGTGACTGATGTATGTTGCATGCATTCTGATGGAGAACAGAGGAAACCGATAGTTCTGATACCACTTCCATGGTTGAACAACTTTAGCTGCAAGTTTGAAATCAACTAATTTCTACTACTAAGCTGAAACAATCTTTTGCCTATCTACAGTAAAGTGAAAGCCTTACAACACCTACAAGTTCAGTTGTTAGGAAACATGAGTGTTCAACCTCAATGCTGTTCTCCAAAACAACTTCTTGGTTTAAACTTTTCCTTTGTGCTCCTTCATACAAGAACCAGTTATAAGAGATGAGCCATTACCCAAGGCACCCAGAACAGAGATGAGTCCTTCAAGGGTAAATTTAGGTTAGAACACTAATTACTCAATGACAAACCTATGCGTTAGCTTCTGCTCAGGCCTCACAACAGGACTTTTGCTTACTCGGCTTCCTTTGAACCATGCAGTGCTTTTGCACTCAGACTATTTTAATCACAATTCTATCTGTCTAGAAGTCTATTTAATTGTCTAATCTATGGGAGATAAAAAAAATCAGATGAGAAAAAAATTACATTAAGGCCTTGACCTCAAGTCACTTGTCAGACAAGACTGCTGCTGAAGCAGTTAGGAGATCTGACTGAAAAATAATATGGTTAAAGTGGCTAATTTGCCAGCAGGGAATGGGGATGGGTTTTCTCCAGTCCTCTGCTGAGCAGAGATCACAGGCATTAAGAACATTTGAATCCTTCACCTCCCTCTTCTATTCTAAGCCTTCCAGGACAGCATGAGCCTTCCATGACTTACTGAACTTCTATATTAATACTGATGAATCTCCCCAGTGAGCAAGCAATGTGCTTTTCAGCCAGCAAGGATTTATAGCAGGTTGGCTGGATCCTTCCAGTGTTGGACATGTCGTTCATTTCCTCCATCAGTACCTCATCAACTTTGATTTATCTATTCTTCATCTAAAATTAGAGCCATGTAAAGATTATTATATAGGCAAAAACTTCGGGAAAGGAGGAATTCATTGGCTGTTTCTTTTATGATCTCCAGTAAGCTCCAGTTCTCAGGAGCTTCGCCAAACACCACGTCCCATCTGGCTGTGCTTCTGTCTCACTACTCCCTATTGCATAATCTGTATTACCTTTGGGAAATGTCAGTATTTTTCCTTCTTGAGCCTACGGACCATGGTGGCACAGAAATGACACAAGAAAGGTTTCAAAGCTTCTTCAAAACACTGCTGCATGCTTTGCCAAGGGGTATATAGCAGTGATACTTACTGATTGAAAAAAGCCAACAGCAAACCAGGAAATCACAAGATCTGCAAAACCTACACAGCACCTGTACCATCTACTGTTACTTCATTTTAAATGTGGAAGTTAGAGCCTACTCCTTTTTCAGTGGAGGATAGTGCTCAAGAGGGTATGATGCAGCTACTCTAAGTTGGTACACCCTCATGGTGCAATGCAGCTCCAGGCAGGGGTACCAGGTCAGTTACTCAAACACGTGTAGCTGCACATTACCTGTCCTTGCAATTGTATCAGAGCATACCAGCTCAGGCTTCACACTGTGTTTGTGTGGTTGTGCAGTAACCAGGTCTGGAGACAGCTTGTTCAGGGCTGCCTTGGGATCTTTGCACTGCAATCTGGAGACTAGAAATACCACGTTAGCCTGCAGCATCTGACAACCTTTTCCCTTCTTTCCTTTCAGTAAGGCAGATCTTTCAGTATACTGATTATCGTCAGAATCACATTCCCATACAAGGCCAGGATATAGCCCAAGCAGTTATATTGATTGTGTGCTTTCTAAAGCAGCTATTTTATCTTTCCTGGTCAGCTTGATTAACAGACTTCTTTCTGAGCCAACTCCACAATTGATCATCTCACAAACCCCAGAATTCCATAAAGCTGGATCATTTTCAGGCAAAACACAAACATTTTTGAATTCCCACAAGTTTCCTTTTGCATATCCTTTCAGAAAAACAAACCAAACCAAACCAAACCCAATGTTCTCCTCCAACATCTAAGTACTTGTTCCTGTAACAGAACAATGAAGAGCTCCCAAGCCAGTTGGCACATTTGCTAACAACTTCTGTTGCAGGTGATCTGATTGACCAAGGCACACTTAAAAATCCCTTAGCTTTAAAAACATACTCAGTAGAATTGAGACCACTTGGAAGAGAATACTTCTAGTTCTCCCTGCTTCCATGTCAAGCATTCAATTCTTGGTTTAGGAGCTCTGCAAATGCCTGATGTCAGGGTACTGGCAGTGTTTTGATAGCACTACAGTGCTCTGGTCCTGTTCCATGAAAGCAAGGGAAGTTTGGATATTCATTGCAGCTGTATTAGCCCTGATATTACAACAGTGCTTATTTCCCAAGGAAGGTTTCTGTTCCTCTTTCTATTCATATTGCTATTTTCTAAGGTAAGAGCATGGCTCTGTTCAGAGTCTGTAGTGTTCTTGTTTGTCTAATGAAATGTAGGTTAGATGTATTTCAATGTGTGTAGGGTCAAGCATTTTGCGTAGTGTAATCCCTTGAATCCCGTGAAAAGGAAATGCCAAGATGTAAGCAAAAATAAAGACAGAAATTACAGCTGAATTCCACAGTTCACTCCTAGCCAGGTTTCTGATCCATCACTTTAAAAAAGATATACATTAAATAGTAATTCATATTCACCAAATCTGGTCTTCTGTTTTGCTCATCTCTAAGTTATACTGCACACACGTTCTTGGATCAGAATGTGTGTTCAGTATAACAGGGTGCTGAGGCGCTGGCACAGGTTGCCCAAAGAAGTGGTAAATGCTCCATCCCTGGCAGTGTTCAAGGCCAGGCTGGACAGAGCCTTGGGCAACATGGTCTAGTGTAAGGTGTCCCTGCCCATGGCAGGGGCTTGGAACTGGATGATCTTAAGGTCCTTTCCAACTCAAAACATTCTGTGAGTCTATGATCAGTTATGCTTAAACCACGACACATGGTATTTATCATTTATGAACTGAAAGATTAGTAAACAGGCCTTTTTTCTTAATGAAGGCTATCAGTTGCTTAAGATTGTTTCTAGGGAAGTTTTCACTCTTGGTAATATTCAGGATGTGCTCTGCTATGACTTTCCATCACAGTGTACTCATTAGCAGCTCTGTAAATAGCTTCTTCAAGTGCTAGACCAGAGGCTCTCTTCTGGACTTCTGATTTGGGCACAACTCCACACTGATTTCATTTGGGAGTTTTTCTTGAGTAAGTGTTCTAAAAGCCTGCATATTTTCATTTGCAGAGCCTCCTGTCAGAGAGTGAGAAGTACACTGACAATATGAATTTAACAACAACAAAAGGTACTTGTAGTCAGTTACCACTGAGTGGAGGAAAAAAATGTTCTTTTATACTAATTTTAGTGTTTTCTGATGATAACTATGAAGCTGACAATAGCTTCAAGATACAGCATGCCATAGACAACCAGTTTGTTCCCTCCCAATTAGTACTTGCACTTCATGACTGAAGTGAATACAGATATAGTCCTTTGCATTTTATAAACCCAAGGAACCAATCCCCCAAACCAGTGGAATTTGAAATAAAAACTTTAATGATGCTTTTGCAATAGAAAGATGAGCTTGTTTCAGAAGGCTCAGTAGCAGAAGACACTTACTAGAGAGTCACCTCCTCTAATACCCCCTCACAAAGAGCACAGTACCCAGAAACAGCATGTGTCAAATACTGAACTGCTGTTCCAATTCATCTCCACGAAGGGCCAAGATTCCCTCTATGTTATATCTAATCTATGTAATGAGATTCCTTCATGTAAGTCCTGCAACTAGCAACACAAATTAACGGGACATATGTTACTGCACCTATTCTGAGTTTAAACCCTCAAGACGGAGCTACCCTCCTCTCTCAGGTAGCAACTGCTGGGTGCTAAAAGCAAAAAGACAACTTTATGTTATGCTGTGTTTACTATGCCTTTAGGCAGACCATGGCTCAACTTTAAGACAGATTTCCGGTGGCCTTCAATGCTATATTTGTTTTCTTGTCACCTGTGCTCCCTTTCATCCTAACCAATTTGCATAAACCTGCATAATGCTATTTAGCTTCTGCCCCACTGTTACTATGAATAGATGAATGGGAAATGCAGCTTAGGAAAGCAACTTAATTCTTTTCTTGTCTCATTCTTTCTTCCTTCTTACACACTGTGAGTGTATGTGTGCGTGTGTGTGTGGAGGGAAAGAGATCACGGACTCAAAAAGGATTTTAAGTGAGAACTGTTGTTGTTCTTACTCGTGATGAGAGAAACACAATTTTCTGAGCTGACACAAAAGGAGCCTTAAGGACAACCCCATGGGCTCCTGTATATATATGTCTGCGTATGTGTGTATGTAAATATAGAGAAGCAGGATTTTTTCCTTTTTTCTAAGAAAAAAAGGAAACATTTTACATTTTTCCTCATGTGGAACAAGTTGAGACTTAAGCAGTCAGGCGGTGATGTTCCTAACACTACATCTCATACCTTTCACATGCAGTCTGCCTTTTGTTTTTGTTTTCATTTACTTGCTCACAAGGGTAGAGTAGAGTAGAAAAGTAGAGTAGAAAAACAGGTAGAGTAGAAAAAAACAAGTAGAAAAACAGGTTGTTTCTTTAGCAACCTACAGGTGAAATTAAAAACCTCATCGATTACAGAATATCTCTAGTTAGAAGGGACTCATAAGGCTCATCTCATTTCTCTGAAACCAAATTAAAACAGTGCTTAGATTTCACTTAAAGGGCATTTTTTCTCACGAGTTCTCTTTGCAAAAATCATTAAAAAATATAGTAGTTTAAATATAGGCCTCTGTACCTAAAGAATGAGTTGTATATTTGGAACAGCTATCTCTGTAGCACCTTAGCAGTTAATCCCTGAGAATGCTTCCCCTCGTTGGCGCTGATAGCACTTTAATGCATAGAGAGGCATTACTGTAAGGAGAGCTTACATTGTTTTGAACTCTAGACTGAATACATACAAGCCTGACTACATCTATTATAGACTGGGTCTTATCCTCTGCTCTGAAATACATCTCACTTCTCTAAACAAGGTTAAGTGCTATTTTTCTTCCCTTAATCCTGTTTAGTAAGTCAACGGGGTAGTCTGGGCAGTTTAAATATTCCAGTGAAGTGGGAGAAAGGTCAGTGCATGATTACTGAAAAGCTATCAGGTGACACTAATGGGCTAATCCATTTTCCTAAAGGATTTCCTAAAGGATTTCCAGAGGATTTTAGGGGAGGCAAGGCAATACTCACATTAAAATAATAAATCTGAAGGAATATTCAGCTATCACTGCAGTGCTGAAACCTGTGTTGTTTGTCCAGCACCAACGTACTCTTCTGGCCCTGCACTGAACTCATCGAAAGCTAGGGGAGAAGCTAGGGGGGACCTTCCACTCCCTTCAGCCCCAAGTGCTGCTCTGTGGTGCCTGGTGATGGATTGTGTCTTGTGGTGGCCAGCTCTGCTCATCGTACCTCCTAAGAAAATTCCACCAGTTTCAATGGAATCACAGAATCACACAATGGTTTGTGTTGGAATGGACTTTAAAGATCATCTAGTTCCAACCCCCCTGATGGTGCAGAGATCTCATGCATCATCTTATGCATCAGCTGGAGGCACCAAGCTGGAAAGCAGCTTGGAAGAAATGGACATGGGGTCCTGGTGGACACCAAATTGGACATAAGCCATTGATGGATTCTTGCAGCAAAGAAGCCTACATTGAGCTGCATTGAGAGAAATTCTGCCAGCAGGTCACTGGAAGTGATCCTTCCCTTCTGCTCAGCACTGGTGAGGCCACACCTGGAGCGCTGGGTCCAGTTCTGAGCCTGCCAGGACAAGAGAGACATGGATCTATGGAAGAGAGTTTAGTGAAAGGCCACAAAGAAGATTAAGGGACTGGAAATCTTTCCTGTGAGGAAAGGCTGAGAGAAGTAGGATTGTTCATCCTGGAGAGGGCTCAGTGGGATCTCATCAATGTCTGTAAATACCTGAAGGGAGGGTGCAAAGAAGAGGGAGACTTTTTTCAGCGCTGCCCAGGAACAGGATCAGAGGCAACGGGCATAAACTGAAACACAGGAGGTTCCCTGTGGACATCAGGAACCCTTTTTTTACTGTGAGGGTGACTGTGCACTGGCACAGGCTGCCCAGGGACGCTGTGGAGTATCTTTGGAGATATTCAAAAGCTGTGTGGACACAGTCCTGGGCAACTGGCTCTAGGTGTCTCTGCCTGAGCAGGGGTATTGGACTAGATGACCTCCAGAGGTCCCTGCCCATCTCAACCCTTTTGAAATGCTACAGTTCGGTGCTGTATGTGGTAAAGAAGCTGCAGACCACTCTGGTGCAACCCACCTCCAAGTGTCAGGCTATTTTACGCGTAGGAACTGTCTCCTCCATTGTCTACACTGTGCTAAAAAAGAAAAATAAAGATTATCCAGTCTGTCGAAAGAAAATCAGATTGGACAGTGTAAGATCTGCCCTAAGAAACATGTCTAATGATTAAAAACTATAGGAGTATAACTGCATTTGCTAACACAGTGGATCCTACGGGGCTTAGAGGTAATACAAGCTTATAATGGGATTACAGAACAATTAAAGGAATAATTACTATAAGATGCTGGCTGGACATACCCATGACTTGGGTGACAGAAAAAACCCTCAACTCCGTCAAAACTGGGGTAGTTCTGGGGAAACAGGTGAAAAGGTAAACAGGTGAACAGGTCCCTAGAAAATATGTCAAAAGAAAAGAGGCATGGAAATGTCACTTTAACACTCCAATTTTATGCAGCAGTTGAACAGGAAGTTCGAGGACTGCAATTTGTGCTTAGGTTCTTAATTTGACACCTAGATCACCAATGGGATCTGACCTAGAGTGTGAAAACTTGTGTGCATGATCAGAGAAATAGAAGAACTATGCACTAACAAGCTGACCTTCACCAACTTTGAAATATTCTGCCTGGAAATGATTCCACAGCAGAGCTTTCTAAAGTTATCATGTGTAAGATTCCGATTTTGTAGCCTTTGCATTTTGCACAGAAGTGTTATTTGCTCTTTTTTAATATATTGTGATTTAGAGAACTTGCAGATTTGCAGTATTATTTTTCCCCATCTTTAATAATTCAGATGATTAAATTAAACAATTAAAAGAAAGGTCAATAGCATCGGATACTATTCACCCACCTTATCTGAACAGCATTTGTTTTGGTTCAGCAGCATCCTGTGTGTGTGCCTCATGTTACTGTGTCCTTAACACTGGAACTCTTCACAGGCCCCTTTCCATTTAATGTCTCTCTTCACCTTACACAGTATTGCAACTACACCCAGTAGGTGAAATGCCCTTCTAAAATTTCAGTATTTGAAATGGATCAACCTGCTCTTTGAATAGAATTTCAAAAGCTATTTAGCATCAAGGAGAACTTTTTTTAACCTAAGGAGTTTTCTGCATACATTTATGGAAATGAGTACAAGTTATTATGCCTGTCATAATACAAAGCAATTCAGCTGGTATTATTTTCATAAATATTTAAGAGCTGGCACACCTACAGTGCAGACTAGGTGTATTCTCCTAGAGTCATTAAAAAAGGGAAAAGCTATGTGATCTTCATCTAGATAAACCCAGTTAAAATAGAAGTGAAGATGAGACACTTGGGCTTTCTTTTGAGTTAGCAGGTTAAACTCAGGTTTTAGCGATAACTAGAATAAAACCCTCCAATGTATTTTCTTCACTTCCTTCTTAACGTAATTTGACTAGATCAGCTCAGTCACTTCTAGTTTGGTACAAGTTTTTCTCCCACAGTGTAAACACAGTTTATATGAGAATATGTAATACCACATCTCCCTGCAACCAAGATGTAGTCTTGGATAGGGCTTTGATCAGCCTGACCTAGTGAAAGATGTTCCTACCTGTGCTAGGGGAATAGATGATCTTTGAAGGTTCCTTTCAACACAAAATATTCTATGATATTGTGATTCTGCATTCCAGGTGATGACTCTCATCTTGATCATCATCAAGACAATATCAGATTCAGTACTCTGTACACAAGGGTGAGAACCACAGTAGGCATACTGATGATTCCAAGGCAGAATTGCATGGAGGGAATGGACTGCTCCAAAAGGTGTCCCTGCCCATAGCAGGGGGGTTGGAACTCTATGATCCTGAGGTCCTTTCCAACCCTAACTATTCTATGATTCTATGTTTCTATGATTTTCTCTTCTATTCGCCCAGAAATAGTGTTCAGTAATAGAACTCACTCATCCTTTTTTCTTGTACTTTTAAACTTCATCTGTCCAGATTCATTGTAAAATAGACTTTTTCCTGAGACAAGAATGGAGAATGCGAGCCAAGGAGCTTTTCAGCAAACTTTTTAGGTGTCCCTTTTTATTGGACACCCAACTCCATATGGCCTTGGCCAGGAACTGAAAAACTCTTAAATCACAAAGATATAACAAGTAAATAAGAAGAGCAAAGTCCTTTTTCTGTTCTTCCTGCTTGGGAATCCCTGCTGTCTCCTGAGGAGAACTAGAATAATCTGTTGGGAGCTTTTGCCAGAGGAACAACCTTACATATATTTGATGTGGTTGCTAAATGGTATTGTGCATATCATTTGTGAATCACTGAAGCTTGCTTCTGTTTCTTGTGGCTGGGTTTTGGGTCTAAAGGGGTATTTTAATGGCCCTCAGTGCACTTGGTACTTAAGCAGTATGACAGATCCCCCAAGTGAAGATTTGAAAGCCTACATAAGCAAAATTCAAGCATAGGATTTTCAAAAGTGATTTAGTCTAGCCTCTGTCTGCTCCTGCTCAGCCCTCACCAAGACTAGCATTTCCAGTCAGCAAAACTGTTACTTGGAATATATACTAATATTGCTTATCTTCTCCACCTTAAACCCTAATCCATTTACCTCTTCCTATATCCAGTTAATCAATACTATTTTGCAAAAGAAAGATCCTTTGCTGTTGACATAACTGATAAGCAGATACAAGCCTTTTATTTTATCTTAGATGTTGGCTGTTCCACTTGAGATTGACATCTGAGTAGCTTCTGAACTGAGAGACTGTCAGTATCAGTTCGATCACCACATGGACAGCAAGAGTTGTGCTGAAAAGAATGTGCTGAATTTGTCATTTGGGGCTGTTCAGCCTGGAGAAGAGAGGCTGCGTGGAGACCTCAGATCAGCTTTCAGTGTCTAAAGGGGGCTACAAGGATGCTGAAGAAGGAGCCTTCATCAGGGACTGTGGCAATAGGACAAGGGGTGATGGGTTCAAAAAAACAGGGGAAGTTCAGGTCAGACATAAGGAAGAAGTTCTTTAATATGAAGGTGGTGAGGATCTGGCGCAGTTTGCCCAAAGAAGTGGTAAATGCTCCATCCCTGGCGGTGTTCAAGACCAGGTTGGACAGAGCCTTGGGTGGCACGGTCCAGTGTGAGGTGTCTCTGGCCATGGCAGGGGGCTGGAACTGGAGTAAATGAGTAAAGCAAACCTAACTACTTTAGTGCATATTATCTAAAGCAACTGAGTTTTAAAAAGGCATTTCTTTGCAGGAAAAAAATAACAGATGGAAATTAGCAGATAGAAATCACAACTGAGTGCATTGAGTTTTCACTGAATTGGAGCTGGTGGAAGCCAGGTGGGGCCCCAGTGATATCAGTTTGCTTTTCTTTGCAGGATGCTGTCCTACAAAATAATACAGTGTAAAGGAAAAAAAAAGAATAGAAAAGATAAAAATCAGCAACATGCTGTTTGTGTTATAGCTGGTAAAACAATGCTCCAGAGCTTAATGGCAGGAGACAAGGCCTATAAATCTTGTCACATGTAATGAAAAGCAAGAATATAAAGAGAGATGTGAGCAAATGGTTAGAGTAAGCTTAGGTCATACATACTTTAATATACTTTAAATAATGTTATCTAAATGTTCCAACAATATTTCCAGCTGAAGTTGCCCATTATCAGGTTGCAACAGCTAATACATGTCTAGAGGGATAGTCAGTTAAAACACTGGTTTTGTACTAAGAAAAAAAAAGAAGAAAAAGGTATTTCAGATAACCTACCTTTCTTTCTTCTGTGTCTGCACTGTTTAGAGTCAAGTACTGACGTAAAATGGATGAAAAACATGGGCTAGAATGACTGAGTAAGCAAGAGTGAGGTTTGCCATACAAACTCATATGAATAATATCTTGAGTGTGCAACTCAAATCCTGTGTTCAGTTCTGGGCCCCCCACTACACGAGAGACATTGAGGTGCTGGAGGGGGGCTGGGGAAGGGCAACAGAGCTGGTGCAGGGCCTGGAGCACAGTGTGATGGGGAACGGCTGAGGCACCCGGGGCGCTTAGTATGGAGAAGAGAAGGCTCAGGGGGGACCTTATCGCTCCCTACAACTGCCTGAAAGGAGGATAGAGCAAGGTGGGGTTAGTCTCTTCTCCCAGGTAACAAGTGGTAGGATGAGAGGTAATTATGATTCTAGTAAAGTCTAGTTTCATTGCAGTCAATTGCTGTGTCACTGAGGCAAGACCGGTTTAGAGAACAGAGTCTTTTTCATGCACCGAAGAAATGGAACTACAGGAAACTAAAATAAGAGTAGCAATATCACTACTTTGCACTTCATTCTTCTAATTGAAGAATTTCTTATATTATGTTCTGATAACTGCCATGATTTTGCACTTGGAATTTCTTCCTCAGAAACCTTCCTTAGGAAGACATTGCCAAACTGGAAAATATCTGAAATTCTTATGAGAATACAGTGTTGAAAAGTAAACCAATCTCCTCCCATTATGGATAAACAAAGACACTGAGAGGAGAAGTGATTTCCCAACAGCACCTGGAAAACATGCGACTAAAAGATATCCTGCAATCCTGTGCCCCAAGTCTCCTGGTACAGGGAAAGCTTTTATTTCATTTGTACATTAAGCTCTGGATTTCTATTAATTCAGATGCTTCCATACATTTGCTAGAAGCACTGATCTAAGAAACTACGCTTATAGGTAGGGCAACACAGCAAAAGGGGCACAGATCAGATATATCACAGACAAGTAGAATAATATGCAACATGATTTATGCTGCTTTTACTGTGTGCTTTCACAAATGTACTATAAACTCTTCAGTGAAAGGCAGGAAAAATTAGAGTCCATTAATCTTTGGCCACTCGTTTGAATCTAATATGATGTCAATTCTTAAAATGCACTCATTGATATTTAGTACCAGCAATAGAGATGGTTTAGCTTCTCTTTTTGTATGTACACAGAGTTACATGGCAACTATCACAGGGATATGTTCATCCCTATTAGTTTAGTTCATCTCTAAAACTTCAGACTCTCTCCAGAACAGCAGCCTTTCTTCTTTTGGCACAAATCTCATGATGCTATTATCTGTATTGGATGTTTCATATATATAGAAGCTGAAATATTGGTTGAATTATTCTTTATTAATTTCTCAAAATATAAAAGATTGACAACTTTCATATTCATGTCTGCTCGCAAAGACAACAAAGAGATCAGAATATATTCCCTTCTAAAAGTTTTTTCCTCATCTGCATATGATGCTTTTTAAGACCAACATTGTTCAGCAATCCCCAGAGACTTTTTTCTTCTGTCTTCCTTTCCTCCCCTCTGCTACACACATTGGTTGGTGAATAGAGAATGAAGTATTCCACAGGGATGCCAGAGAGGGACTCTTCATCAGGGACTGTAGTTACAGGACAAGTAGTAATGGGTTCAAACTTAAGCAGGGGAGTCTTAGCTTAGATATAAGGCAGAAGGTCTTCCCTGCGAGGTTGCTGAGGCGCTGGCACAGGGTGCCCATGGAAGCTGTGGCTGCCCCATCCCTAGCAGTGTTCAAGGCCAGGCTGGATGGCGCTTGGAGCAACCTGGTCTAGTGGAAGCTTTCCCTGCCCATGGCAGGGTGTTGGAACTGGATGAGCTGCCCCATCCCTGGCAATGTTCTAGGCCAGGGAACAACAGCTGGAGTGTTGTGCTGGTCTTGCTGAAGACAGTGAGAGTTCTGCCATGTGCCAAGATGCCATGAGTCTTCCTTAGACCCAGTCTGTCTTCCTTAGAAATTTCCCTTAAGATGCTAAGGCCAAACCAGAAAAAAGGTCTGAATTGGCTGATATGCCAACATGTAGTGAACCGGCCAAATGAAACTTCATTAAACCTGAATTTCAAATGTGTTAAGCTTGAATCTGTTTGACAAAGAAGCAACATTAAAATCAGAAGCAAGCTTTGCTGTCAGAAGAAAATCAATAGACTAGCCCACACTACTGTAAGTAACTTGCCAAGCTGCAGCTCCTAGGGTTACAGTACAGACAGGAAAAATTATATGGCAATGGCCATCTTGACTCACTAACATAACTACATAATTCATGCATTGGCAATGGCTGGCACATATCCATGTTAAAAATCTTGCACAGCCAATCTTTTATAGTTTCTAAAGTGAATCAATAAAAGTGAAATACTTTCAGAAGGTTATGATCTCTATAATTCCATTAGTTTATCTTGTAGGAAAGCAAGCAAATGGACCTTTAAATTGAGCCAGTGACATCAAGGAGGAACCAAGTGATAGCAGCCTGAATTCGGATGTCAAAGTCAAGAACTGCTGTCATTGCTCTCTCATGGTTTGCATTAGTAAAACCTGCAACTTCTGAATTATAAGAAGGTTCTCGCATTTTGCCCACCTAATCTCATTGGAGCAGAGGTACACAACTTGTCTCACATCTGAGATAGTCAAATATAGCTGGAAACAACAGAAGACTCTGCTCAAGATTTCAGTTAACTGCCCACTGACATAACTAGAGGTGTTGATGGTGTCCCTAAGGACATGGAATTACACCAATTCATCTGGTGATGCAGAGCTGACCACCAAATTGGAAGAGACCAAAAAATACCCTATAGCTCATCTCTAAAAAGGATGATCAGAAAAATCACCAGGCAACAAGGCCAAAAAGTTATGAGTTTTCTAGTGATGGTAACTGATGACCTCCTTCCACAACAGGGTCACAGTGGCTTCCTCTTCTTTCAGCATCATATGAGCCGAAGAGCATTTAAGTTCCTATCCCTTGTGGTGGTGAGACATACGAAGTTCCTTTGGGAAATTCCATGACTTTGGGAGACAGTGCAGTTGGCATTCAAAATAAATACATAAATACATAAATACATAAAGACTGGGAGTTGCAGTTGCACCACAGATTTTCTCTATATCCTTATGTTTGGGGTTTGTTTAGTTAAAATCCTTTCTCTGTTCAGGGTATGGATAATTTCTTAGGGGGGATGCATCTATAGCCTTACATACAAAGGTTGTGCCTATGCTGTTTTCTTCTTGCATGCTGTACCCAGAGCTGTAAAAACAGGAATTCTGTGAACAGCCTATATGGGAATGCCTGCAGACATGTAAGGACTACGTCTGCTTAGGCTGCAGGGTTGCTGCTTGTAGAACTTGGAAGAGAATTACTGCAAAGCAATTTATGCCCAGGCATCCCCAAGTCCAGCACAAGCTGGATGCAGGCTGAGTAACCAAAGGTGGGTGACTTCTCCAGTCACGGAAGTGAGAACTTCCAATCAGTCTCTTACTCATCTTGCTTACCTCTAGCTTTCGAAAACTTTCCTGTTTGCTCCATTATCCTCTCTAAAAGTGTTCCTTTAATTTTTCTCAAGCAATTCTTTTGATCCCTGCCTCCTCAATACCCCCAGCTATATTGCTGTTTGTTCTGCATTATGATCCAAGGACAGAATTTTGTTAGAGTTTTTATCATCATTATTATTAGTGGTTATTTTGTAAATGTCCCCATTTGTTTGAAGTTTTATTTTGTCCTGGACATAAGGCTACATTCCTGCTTTACTTCTAAGGACATAAACAACTTGCCTCTTGTTGTCAAATAGAACAGATGTCACTTGCCCACACACTGATTAGCAGCAGTCATTACATTCTCCAGGATCAAAAGCACTATACACAAGATCTCTTTGCCCTCTGGCTTTGCTCTTCTCAGCACAGGTACAGGTTAGCAGGTTGTGTCCTTGGGGAGGGGTATACGCGTGTGCTTGATTTTGATTTACCCATGAGCATTATAACTTTGCATTTCCTGATGAGTACCACACGATGACTTACAGCATCAAGGCTACTGAGCAGAGCAATGAACCTAAACTAAAACAGTACCTGTAACAAACGGCATGCTGCTATCGACAGGATAGTTTGCACCTTGACTCTAGATAACAGAAATCAGTGTGGCCACACAAGGAGGAATTTGGTCCTGTCTCTACCAAGGTCAGAGCTTCCAGAGTGGAAGCTACACAAGCTCAGTTAAACTCAAACACAGTCAGGAGGAGTCAGAAGTATGCATGTGAGAATACTGGAAGCACCAAGGAGCCAGATCTGTCAGCAGCCAGCAAATCTTTTTCTCCAGCACTCAGCTTGGTCACACTCTGTTTAAGCTTCAGAAACCCTCTGTTCACACTCGACATGCCTGGAGTGAGCTTAGGGCTGGTCCTTATGGCATTTTTCATTTACCAAAAAAAGGAAAAGACAATATTGGTCTTGACAATCAAGAAAAGTACTGGGAAAGGTTTTAATCTTATTTCCTAGTTAGGATACTGTATCTACCTTATTTCTTCAGATACATGCTACTTGAGGTAAGAGTCTATCACGTAGAAAATGTAGAGCAATGCACCCAAAGTGTAATTTTCACCATATGAAGACTGTTCTGTCTCCTGACAAGAGCCAAAGAGACAGTAATGTTCCTGGATCAAACCCAGTAAAAAATGATGTATGAGACAGGATAGGGAATCCCACTCTTTCTCACACTATCTTTGCAGAGTTAGAAAATCAAGGAAAAAAAGAAAAAGTAAGGGGAGCATTTCACTTCCAAATTAACAGTGATGGAAGAAATATTTAGCCAAACTCAAGGGAATAAAACCCAAGGATGAGGATGATTTGCAATGAAAGTGTGGTTAGGGCACAGAGTCAAAACACTGAGGGAAGGCCTGGCTCCCAGTCTGCGAAAGGGAAGACAAAACGGGAAAGATCTGAGGAAGTTTCACCCTGAAGTTTAGGGATAGGCTGTTAAAAAGTATGAGATATTTTGGTAGTCAACACACAATGTCATGCATAAACCACACAGAAGCTGTAGATGCTGGCCAGAACAGAAGCCCAGACAACTTCTGTGCAGCTGAAAACCTCCCCACAAGTGTCATTTACTGCCAAAGGTTCCCTCTGCACATATTGCCCAGCCCTTAAAAGCACACTTTCCACCACACCTCAGCTGAGTCCCCACTGTAGAATCATAGAATCATGGAATGGTTTGGATTGGAAAGGACCTTAAGATCATTCAGTTCCAACCCCCTGCCATGGCCAGGGACACCTCACACTAGACCATGTTGCCCAAGGCTCTGTCCAACCTGGCCTTGAACACTGCCAGGGATAGAGCATTTACCACTTCTTTGGGCAATCTGTGCCAGGGCCTCAGCACTCTCACAGGGAAGAACTCATACCTAACCTGAACTTTCCATGTTTAAGTTTTCAGATTCCTTCTCTAATGCTCAAAATTTGGAGCACTACATGGCATGTTCCCATCAGTTTGGAGTTACACGTGATGCAGGCCAACCCACAGAATCTTTGAGCAAAAATCAGTCCCTCCACACTCCACCCACTGCCTCTGGATACAGGTCTTGCATCCTTGTGTTCAGTATATGCTTCAGTAGAGGGAAAAAACAACCAGCCTACTTCATCGACAGTACTAATCTACTGTGACAGCAGAAGCCAAGCAGACATTGGCAATACCTATTCACTCAGAAAAAGGTTAAGAAAAGGAGAGAGGAAGAGAATTTAAGAAGGATAATTCTATATAGCATAATATTAAGTACTTGTCTTCCTCTTTTTTTGCACAGTCTAGTCAATAGAGTTTACTTATCACTAAATATGGTTTCTTTTGAATACTAAACACCTTTCTCTCAACCTCCGGCCTGGAAAACAGGGTTCATTATATACAAAGAATAAAGACTGGCACCTGCACGATGCATTCCAGCATGTCTGTTTGGTGCAGGGACAACTGTCCTTAGTGACTGCCATGAAGGAATCTGCTGAAACCCACCAGTACTACTGCGTTAACCCCTGATCAACAGCTGCCTTTTACAGGCTGGCTACACATGGGTTCTTTGGAGTTGTGCTGTCTGCTAATAAAATGCATCTAGGAGCCATCTGCTTAAAACCCACAGATTATGGAGAGTTCCAGGAAACACTGTATCAAATGCTGTTTGCTTTACCCTGATTAATATGCATTAAAACTGAAATAACAAAAAAACAGGCAGAAAGTTGGTTTTGCTGACTCTATTGGATTAACAGGGGAACAGCAGGCACAAACCCTGCTCTGTTCTGTACTCTGCCACGCAGCATGGACATCTTAGCAGGGGAAAAGAGCACAAACTTTGAATACCAGCTATTTCTGGATGCCAGAATAAGTTTGAACTGTTAATGCTATCTAAATCAAAGCCCTGTATTTCTTTCAATTTATGGAGAAGACTAAGATAATATAACCCAGAAAACAGGAGCCTCAAGAAAGTCAAAGATGTGATCCCCTCTTTACTGTACACAAACCTACACTGAGCTTTTGCACATGCACAAAGCATGCCATAGATGCTCGTCTGACAGCGCGATGTGGAATGATGGCACAGACCTGAACAAAACCTGATAAACAATAAAGATATGCAAAGATCGGGTATTTACCAAAACTTGCCTACTTGCAATACCACAGACAGTCCACTATGTGAGGCACAGAAATAAATGTGCAAATGATAGCTGAAGGGGACAAAAATTATCACTAGTTTATAAGGACTGTAGCTTGTTGTCACTATTACTGTACGCTATTACTATCACTATACACTATAACTATTCCCTTTGCTACCCTGCATGCTATTTGGTGCCTTCATTTGACCCAATTTTAAATTCATCATAATGTGCTTACTTAATATTTAGGTTGGGGGTGTTTTGAGGATGGCTCTGGAAACAAGACTGCTGTTTTCACTGTGTCATTCATCTGCCCATGTGGCCACAGCCTGTAGCAATTCTGGATCATTCAAGCATTTTCAACTTCGGGTAAAAAGGCTCAAAGGCTATTGACTTTCTGTAGGTTTCTGTAAACATGCTCCCTGGTGGCAAGAGATGCAGCTTGTTTAAAAGGTTTGGCTGAGGAAAAAAAACCCTCAATATAAACTCGTATTTTAGTAGGCATCAAATAATATACAAAAGAGAGACAAAACTCAGGTAAACATGCACACCTTCTTAGGTACACAAGCTTCACGAGAATTACAGCAGAGCTCCTCCAGCCCTTGCAGAATCTCCATGGCCTCCTCTGGACTCACTCCAAGAGCTACACTCCTTCGTGTGCTGGGGGCTCCAGAGCTGAATGTAAGGATGCAGGTGGGGGGCTCACCACAAAGATGATCATAGGGCTGAAGCACCTATGGAGCCAAGCTGAGACAGGTGGGCTTGTTGAGCCTGAAGAAGAGAAGGCTCCTTAAGGGGAGACCTTAGAGCAGCTCCAGTGCCTAAAGGGGCTGCAAGAAACCTGGAGAGGGGCTTTGGAGAAGGGCCTGCAGGGACAAGACAAGGGGAATGGCTTTAACCTGACAGAGGGGAGATTGAGAAGAGCTCTTAGGCAGAAGCTCTCCCCTGTGAGGGCGCTGAGGCGCTGGCACAGGGTGCCCAGGGAACCTGTGGCTGCCCCATCCCTGGCAGTGCTCATGGCCAGGCTGGATGGGGCTTGAAGCAACCTGCTCTAGCAGGAGGTGTCCCTGCCCATGGCAGGAGGTTGGAACTGGATGAGCTTTAAGGTCCTTTCCAACCCAAATCAGCCTGGGATTCTGTGTTACTGATAGCAGCTACAGACTGTTCCCTTATTTCTTCATCAAATGACTCCCATACCTGCTTTTCCACTCCCTTGCTTAAACTGGTAACAAGCTGTAATTCATTGTATTGTTTGTGTGCCCTTCTTTAGCATACTCACAGCAGTGGCTCTTTTCCAGTCAGAATTTACCAGTTATTTTGAGATTTATGAAAGTGTTGAAGTACTCCTCCCAAGGCCACAAAGCTGCTCAGCCAAGTTGTGTGGAAGTCTGAGGCACAAGTTACCCATCATTCCCAAAGGCCCATCTTGGAAAGGCATCTTGTCTCTTCTGGGCATGGGCATTTTGTCTCTTCCTGGATTACAGATGCATCAGAACAATGTATGTCATCCTTACAGGACAAAAATACATCATCCTGCTCTTTTCAGAGAGGTATCTGTGTTTTCTTCATCACTGGACCGAGGCTGATGAAGAAATTTCTACTTTGATATAGTACATTAAATAAATAATCCCCCCAAATAATGATGAACTGTTTATGGCAGTACTATCAGTGCCGTCAATCATTAATTTTTCTCCTCTGCCTCCAGTCTTCTCATTCCCTTTTCAAATATTCATCCACAACATTCCCATTCGTAGAACAGGCTTCTACCTTGATCTGTTCATGGAAGCTGCTCCCCAATCGCTTCATGTTCTTGGCAGGTTATATAATCTGCCTCTGATCCAGACTAAAACGCTTCATCTCCTGGCAGGATATTCCGAAAGGGTCTGGTGTTTCAGGCAAGCACTGCCAAGCTTAACACAAACTCTCCAACCCTCTCAGTCAACCTTTCACAGGAGGGGGCTGAGCTCAAGAAAAACACATTGTTAACACTGACTAAAGTACAATGGGTTGCAACTCAGCACGAAACTTTGCACAGCGCTAACTGGAGTGTACCAATGGGAAAACATTCTCCATGTGTTTCCTTGTGCTTTAAGAGAATACTGCCACCATATGTGTAAGAGCACAGTCTGTTCCTGAAGGCAGTTGTTCCTTAAATTTTTGTCCAGATTTACTCCACTTCTCCTAGTACAGAATTAAGAAAAAATCCATGCACAGAAAAGTGCATAGTAACTGATTTGCGCTTGCCTTCACAGATCATAGAACGGTTTGGGTTGGAAAGGACCTCAAGATCATTCAGTTTCAATCCCTGCCATAGGCAGGGACACCTCACACTAGACCATGTCACCCAAGGCTCTGCCCAACCTGGCCTTGAACACTGCCAGGGATGGGGCAGCCACAGCTTCTCTGGGCACCCTGTGCCAGTGCCTCAGCACCCTCACAGGGAAGAGCTTCCTCCTTATATCTAACCTGAACTTCCCCTGTTTCAGTTTGAACCCATCACCCCTTGTCCGATAACTACAGTCCCTGATGAAGAGTCCCTCTCCAACATCTTCTCCAAGGCCCAGCTCTTGTTTTTTTGGTACAGAAAGAAAAGTCTGATATATTTTCTGCAACAGAAAACATGAGGAACTTGGTCATAACTATATGTTGCTTGCAGCAACCTTTCTTTTTAAGGAGTCTCTTAAAATATAAATTTCTGTGGCACTGGTTACCTACCCAAGTTGAACATATGAAGGTCAGCTATTTTGTTGCATAGTCCAGCACACTTAATGCATAGTCTTGAAAGAGACCCCAGAGAAAAAGCAACATGAATATTTTTCTTCCTGTAGATTCTTCCTTCAGTTCCTAGGTGGGGTAAAATTGAGATCTGTATCAAACACTGTAAATTCACCTCTAATTTTGTCTGTAACACAGGAAATACAGCAATCTTCTTATTTTCTAGCTCAACCCACAATCAGTCACACAAATTAAAGATGGAAGGAAAAGATTTTCTTTAAAAGCACATCATTGCTGTGACATTGCTTACACTCTGCTATGCAGCTACTGAATAGCACGGATTTATGACAGCCAGAGTTGCCCTCCGTATTCCTCTGCATCGCTTTCTGTTTTACAGCTGATAGGAAAAGATGTTTGGAGGAAATTTGAAACAGTAGTTGCCGGCTGATCCAGGGAGTTGAGCAAAAGATAAAACTGTTGTCAGGAGCGTAGTGTTATCTAAGTATTACTAATTTCAGAGCTGTGAGGATTTGCCTTTCAGTTTGGACTACCTACCATGAAAAAAGAGAAAACACAAAGGCAAAATTTGCCCATGTTCCCTTTCAAGTTTTCACAGTTGTTGTGCATTACTTGACATTTTTCTTAAAGCCACAGCTCCTGAAGTCCAGTGACTGCATAAATATCTCAGTTCTCATTCAAAACAAAATCCATCTGGCTTTTGTAGTGCCAAAGGAAACTTGCACGCCTGCCCTAGAAGCTCTGAAAATGAAGGCAAGGGAAATGGCAAACAAGCAAGCAAGCAAAGAATCACCAATTTGAGGTGCAATTTCTATTATTTTAAGTCTCCAGGTTGACAATACTTGAAAATACCTCTTAACAGCTTTCTTTTGCGCAAATGTGTGAGAAGTGGTCTTTTCCTCCTTCTCTCAATTCTATGACTGTGCAAGCCACAGTCTAATTCTGCTTCTTGTCCTGATGGTGAGATGCAGCCATAGGCTGCAGTGTGGCTGCGCAGCTCCTCAGTCGTCTCTCCTAACATGGAACAGATGCCACAATGGCTGGTGTCAGTGAGAGGCTGCAATGTGCTGGCCAACAGACCAAGTATTCCAGCCTGTCCTTCTTCCACTTTGGTTTTCTTCCTCTTGTTCAGCACTGGAATCAACTACTGCATTCTCCACAGAGACATGTGTACATAAAATGGGTGTACCAAATGAGACAGTAATTCAGTTCCCAAGGTTATCACACAGTAGGGTATCAGCAACAGCAGCTCATCTGCTGCTGCCTGAAAGCCTGCAGAACAACCAGTTCAACCCAAATGACACGGAGATGGTGAATGCATTTAATGCTGGCAGAGCCCCCAGCACTCCAAGAGCAGGGAAGAATACTCATTTCCAAGTGGTCTTCTATGCAAAGGGAAAGGAGTTGGCTAACACACTTTGGATGATGACAGACTTCTTGAAAGCACATTCATATGCTGTCATGACAGACCATATGCTATCATGACAGATGTGCAGTTTAGGTATCTTGTTCTGTCCTGTGGGCACCCAAGAGTCATTGCTGGTTTACACATAACAAAGCACTACTTCACTGGCAGTTCTATAGCGGTTTTTATCCTTTGGGGGAGGGAGGAGGGGGGGAAGGAGAGAAGCTAAGCAGATGACACAAGCCAGGAAAGGAATGGAAAAAAAATGTCCAGATTATGATCCTTGAGTTTTTATGTTGGAACTAGATGATCATAAGTTCCTTTCCAACCCTAACCATTCTATGATTCTATGTATTTGAATAATTATGCATTGTGTATGAATATAATTACATGTATTAATATAATGATGCAATTATATTCATAGGAACAAAAAATCCTTCATTTCATTCTCATTAAGTATCACAAATTGTTCTTTAAGTTAGCATTACAGTTTGGAAATTGGTCTTCTAAGTCATGGGTCTTACTAGAAACAAGTAATAGTCAGTAAGGTGATGGGGACATCGCACTTTGTTAAAAACTAGTCTAGTTTAGTCTGAGTCTGTTGCAGACTTTCATTCCCTACCGTCTCAGTGAGTTTTGTGGAATACAGAGGTTCTGATATCAGTGACATTATACCAAAATATCAGAATTCATCATAAAAATGAAAATTTTCTCAAACAGCAGCTTGATTTTTAATAAAAAAAACTTGTGTTTGCTGCAAATATCTTTCTTATTATTATTCTGAATTGAGTTCCTCATTCTTCCCAGTATTCTTAACCTTGTCATATTCCCATTTAAGCCTTGGAATCTGCATGCATGGTTGCCAGTGAAAAAGCATACTAATTATGCTTACGAGCAGCCTCACAAGCCAGTTCTGAAACATGGGCACTAGAAATAGAGTTGTAAAGACCTGATCTGAACAGTTTTTATGCCCTCACTCAAGAACAGCTGCAATGGGAAACTTTCAGGTTTAGGGAATGAGCTGGGCCTGCCTGGACTGTTTTCCGTACTCTTCCTTTCCTTGTGGCTGCTTGGTGAGCTTGAGGGCTCAGGAGCAATTTGTAAGCCTAGATGGGTTTTGCAAGGTTTCAGAAGAGGGGCATAAGGCATGACAAATGGCCAATGTTCTCATCACTGTCACCAAGGGTCAAAGCAATGCATCCCCAGGACAAGTTTGCTGCTCCATCTGCAGCTCTTCTGTGGAAGCCTTTTATCGGCTTTGGCCCCAGAAACAATTTTACCAGCAAGTCACAAAACACTACAGGACATCTTGAAGGAAAATTCTCCCTGCTGCCTACAGCAGAACTATCTCCATAACAAGACATTGGTAACTACCTCAGAAAATAACGGTTATATCCCAGCTGCTCTTTCACCCAAGTAGGACAAATAAAGAGAGAAAGAAAAATAATCAAAAGAAACAGAAAATATAAACTGAACGAGCTGCACTGTAATGGATCTCAAACCTGAGAGAACTATGTCCTTTCTTTCCTCCCTGCAGTAGATCACACACTGCTGAGAAGCCACAAACTGACGAATTCAACCTCAGAACACTCCTTGAGTTTTTCTTTTTCCTACAAATGCAGCATGTTGCAGACCACAAAGGTAGAAATGCCATAGTGAGATTCCTTCTCCAACATTGTATGGGGAAGGAGATTTTGGTTGAGTTTTATTTTGTGCTAAGTTGCAATGGGGGGAACATCTGTGCCTTTGTTTCAGCAGCTGACACACACACACACAGAGCCCTGATAGCTCCAGCCCTGTGTGCTTCCAGAACCACACAACTTGCTTCCCTCCTCTCCAGATGCTGCCAAACAGCAAACACCACATTGTACAGACACAGAGCAAGAGACCAGAGTTGAACATCATTATGCTGGGCACAGTCTTTCAATGTTGGCAGACAAACCATGACATTTGGGAGCCCAGCAGTAAGTACTGTTTTGTCTTAAGACATCCAGTGAGTGTGCAGTCCAAGACACTTCCAGAGGTATTCAAGCTCTTCCCATTTATTTTGTCCCAGGTGCCTTCATGTCTATTATATATACAATGGATGAGCTTCAATTTCTGGGTCCTACTAACCAATGCAACTAGTTATGTGCAGCTGGGCAGGGGTATTAACCACTCTGTAGTTACCAGAACACCAGTACCATGTTTTCTATTTTCTCCTGTTGTGCATGACCTGAGACAACCAGGAAACTTTCTGGTTAAGAAAACCCAAAACGTTACACAGGGCTTAAGAGCATGATGAGTATCTTGCTCATCCCTCTTCCCCTTTTCTTCCTGACCAGAATCATCTAAGGAATTATTTTTTCCCTATTTTCACTAAAACACAGAACCATAGAACAGCCAGGTTGGAAAAGCCCACGTTGATTTCAAGCCCAGGACCTTGAAAGGTCATAGGGTACCAACCTTTAATTCTAATTTGAAGCATCCCATCAGCATAACAGGGTCATAGAATCATAGAATGGTTTGGGTTGGAAAGGACCTTAAGAATCATCCAGTTCCAACCCCCTGCCACAGGCAGGGACACCTCACATTAGACCACATCGCCCAAGGCCCTGTCCAACCTGGCCTTGCTGAATCATTTCTCAGTACATCAAAATGAAGAGATCAGTTTTAGGTCATGCTGAAAGCTTAGCAAAAGACACCTTAATTTTGTGTTTCTACTGAGCCGAAAGAGAGTATGCTGAAATACCTACTGAATCCACTTCTTCCCCCACCTTCCCTGCATGTACACAGCCCTGCTTGCTGCTCAAGGAGGAAATTTGTCTCCTACTAAGCTCTTCTCAACCACGAAGAGATGACATACTTACAGTACAAGGTAGATATACACAGCGGATATCCTTGTTCAGATCCAAGTTTGTAACAGGTCACTGTTCTCTCTAATTGAAGTTATGCGATGTTTGAGCTCTTCGTTCTCTCTGTATTATTGTAAATTGTGGTAACTGTGAATCTTCAGCTATGTAAATACCGGATGAGCTTAGGAAGTAGTTCTGCATAAAAGCAGCCAGGGTTCACAGTGGGATGGAAGCCCAATGTGAATTAGCACTCTTCTATTTGCACCAAGTTTCCTCCCAGAGACTGGGATTATAAACAGAAAGAAGTTTTACACCTGGGACATCTCTGGGTCATCTAGGACAGCATCTTCTTTGAGAAAATGCCTTTTTACGGGAGATGTGGAAGAAGTGAAGAAATCCAGAGCAGGAAACTTAAAAGGCCTAAGGAAGTAGCACAAAACAGAAAAAGACCTGTCTGAAGATGAATGGTGAAAAATCACACTCTCTCTGTGAGTGCTTCAGAGGGGAAAGGAAAAAGCCTCACTCCAAATCCATGACATCGGGCCAAGAAATAACAGACTTACATATTTCAATAGTACTCAGGGACTAGTATTATTAAACAGAGTATAGACCCCTAACCATAGTTAGGAACTACACAAAATGACAATCCCTCTTCTAAATAGCTTACTTCTCTTTACAACCCAACAAGCAAGGGTTAGGAGGTTAGGGGAGAAAGTTATGCATATGCACTGTAATTCAATGCTCAGCCTCTTTTCAACTAACCTAATCAGTATGTTATCACCCTGCAAAAGTATACAGAACATCAACTCTGCCACTAAAAAAGCAATGCATAAAGTGTTTTCCTGATTTTCAAAGTGCTCTGTGGGACATCCAGGTTGCCTCACTGCAAAAGGGGGGTGGTGGTGGAGACAGTGAAATGCCAACGTTGAACATGAGCTTTGAGTTGGAGGGATAATAAGGGAAAAACAATGAATTAGCTTTGGTTTGGAAATCTCAAAGTCTGATTTCAGGCTTATGGCAAAATGTCTTATACACTGGCACTGGGGAGACTGAAATGAGAACCACAGGCAACAGACAGCTAGGCTTCCAGAGAGAGAAGATTACTTTGCCTCAGTGGTACTGCAGTCTGCATTTGTCCCACCTCTCTCACACTGTACTGCTAAGAAACTATCATCTGCAATACAATTACTCCCTTATTTCCTTTTCTCTTGAACAATAGGCAAATGACACTGGAAACCTCTGTGCCTTCCTCTGATTTCCCACAAAACCCAGCAAGCCAAAATAAGTCCTGTGTAGAAGGTTGGGATGTTGTGCTAAAAGGCTGTCCATGGATACTCAGGCATTTCAGTGGGATGTTGCTTTCAGATTTGAGCTGACCAAGATGGTGGTCACAATGCAGAGATATTCTGTCACCAAAATGTAGATAGTAGTAGCTGAGGTTTACTTACAAGGAAGTGAATGAGAAGAGGGTCCTTCTCCACTAATGGTTTCAAGATCAAATTCTGGTGTCTGCAAGCTGTTTTTCCTAGCAAAGTTTATACACGTGCAAGTTTGGGAAGTGGCAATGAAAACTAGTTGTTTGTTAACCCGGGGTGATGTTTTCTGTTTGCTGGTTAGATCAGGATTTTCTATTTTATCAGTGTTTGTGCCTAGATTTGAGGAGCAGGCCAAAAATCTTGTGTGGACAGAGAATCAACTCCCATAGATTTCTAAAGGAAACACAGCTTTGTGAAGGAGACAAACTCTTATTCTTGGAATTTGCCTAGTTTGCTCATCTTAGCCTTAACAAAATCTTCCTAGTATTCCATCAGCCTCTTATAAAGTACAAAATCCACTTCAAACCTGGATAGGGAGGTGCACAGATCCCCATCTACCTGGAGCTAAGATGCACTATCTGATCAAGTGTAGGAAGCATGCCTGATTTGTTTCTACTACCTCTCTGTATTTGGTAGCTTAAAGAATTAGGACAGAATTAGGTTGCACCTTTGCACTCTGCATTCACCTTTGAGTAAGTACTTACTTGTCACCTGAAAAGTTCACCAATTCCAGTGAAAATCCAATCAATAACAGCAAAGCAAGATATTCAAGAGATAAGGCTGGGTTTGAATAGTTTTTCAGGTGTATTTTGCCCTTAAAACACCTTTAAGCAAGTCAAAATACAATTATTTTGTTAGTACTAAGCTGTGCTTGTACGGAATACTGAGCAAGATGGGCTAACCTGGAACAGGGCCCAAGAAACACCCTCATAATCCTCTCTCTGAATCACTGCTGGGTTTGGAAGGGAAATTTAATCCATCTCCATATTTAACTGGTCATACATGGCAATTAAAATGGAAGAGGTTCAGCATTGTGGAATCACCTAATGGGGTTGGAGCTTTTTTATCATACCAGGCTTCATCCCTCTTCATGGCAAGGTTTTGCTAGATGTACATCTGCTACCAGAGCCTCAGTTCTTACGAGTTTTCAAGTATACATACCTACCGATATGTACACCTGAAAAAAAGAATTACTGAATGTAAGCAAGGTCCCTCCTCACTTCTGCCAGTGTTAAATGGAAACATATTGCAAGACAGATGGGGTGATCATGAAATTAGATTGAGAGATGCTTGCAGATCTTAGGTGTTTGAAGAAAATAGATGGGGGTTTCTGAGCATGCACTAATACAAAATGAACACAGTGGCAACACCATGGAAATGAGATCTCATTTTAGCTATCAGATACAATATTAACTGTGATGACTCGAGACTAAAAATTCATTCAAGTTAACCAGGATAAAAAGTCACTAATATCATTGTAAGCTGGTGACAATGCCCTTTTCTTCCTTCCTTTTCAGTATTATTTGCAATAAAATACCAGCAAGTGTCTGGAAGCCTTCCCCTGGATATCATACAAGCCTTGTTGATAGAAATCTTCGGCAGATGGTACACAAGTGGAGTGGAAGATGTTATACAGTTTTCTGGAATGACACTAGTTAGAAGCAAACATACAGCATGGGCCTATTTAAGTGGCCATCCCCTTTTCCCTGCTCTACAGCACTGTTTACTGCTTTTAGAGGACCATGAAGAAAGGTGGACATTAATCTAGCTTCTGAAAAAGTGATGAAAAATTAAGGGAGCATGGTAAGAGGCACTGAGGCAGAAAGCATCTGCTAGTGAGAAGAAAAACACTGATGAATCATAGAATCATAGAACAGTTTGGGTTGGAAGGGAGCTTAAAGCTTCCAACTCCCTGCCACAGGCAGGGACACCTTCCACTAGAGCAGGCTGCTCCAAGCCCCGTCCAGCCTGGCCTTGAACACTGCCAGGGATGGGGCAGCCACAGCTTCTCTGGGCAACCTGTGCCAGTGCCTCGGCACCCTCACAGGGAAGAATTTCTGCCTAAGAGCTCATCTCAACCTCCCCTCTGTCAGGTTAAAGCCATTCCCCTTGTCCTGTCCCTACAGGCCCTTGTCCAAAGCCCCTCTCCAGCCCCTTTAGGCACTGGAGCTGTTCTAAGGTCTCCCCTTAAGGAGCCTTCTCTTCTCCAGGCTGATCCAGCCCACCTCTCTCAGCCTGGCTCCAGAGCAGAGCTGCACCAGCCCTTGCAGACATCCGTGGTCTCCTCTGGACTCACTCAAGCAGCAACATGTTCTTGTGTTGCTGCCCCAGAGCTGAGCACAGCACTCCAGGTAGCGCCTCATGAGAGCAGAACAGAGGGGCAGGATCGCCTCCCTCGACCTGCTGCTCACACTCCTTTTCATGCAGCCCAGCACACGGTTGGTTTCTGGGCTGCAAACACACTGTCTATACTAGTCAAGCAGACCCAACCTGCCAGGCATCACTGCCCATAGCTTACTTGATAAATGTGATGTGAAAAAAAACATCTATTTGACTTCTTATCTCCTCTTTTCATCCTCAAAGACAAATTCTTATGCTCTTTAAAAATGCCTGTGGTTTACTAATAGTTTAAGTGAAACCACAGTGCTGCTCTATATTTCACTGAAGCATTCCCTTGGGGGAACAATGTCAAACTCGCAGTCTGCAAGCTGCTTCCAGCTGCAGAATGGTGTCATTTAGCTCCCAGACTTCTTGTGATACCTTCATTGAATCTTTGCCTACATATATATGGCATTGCATACCAGGCAATGTCATGCAAAGACTCCAGTGAACAAAACTGAAAAGCACTGTGCTTATATAGTGATAAACACTGCTCTGAACCACCCTACAGGTGTATCCAGAAACAGGACTAACATTTCTCTGCTGGAGATTTCTCCTTTAGAAAACTCTTAGGCAGAGTGAAGAAAGAACAAAGGGACAGAAACCACCAAAGCAAAGGAGGTTTTAAAACAAATAGTTTAAAACAAATTCTTTTGTGGAAGAGACCATTTCATCACTTGCAAAGATCAGACTGCCCTACTGGGGTCAGGTTGTGAGGAGCATATCAAGACATCAAGATGAGAGCAATGTTTCTTGTTCAAACATGTGCAGTCTCAGTTTGTGCCTCTCTCCTCACCCTTTGGTGAGCTCAGCAACCGTATCTGCAGCTCAGGTTCATTCAGCAGTACAGGATGTGCATTGCAGAACCTCACCAACTCTTCCAAAGCAAAACTTCAACAAAAAGGAAATCTTACATTTAGTTATCAAAGCACCTTCAACTCACATTAGAAATATTCCCATGTTATGGCTTAGTATTCTTTTCAGAACAGAAAAGCGTGGATTTACATTCTCATCAGGCTGTGGATCACATATTTGCTTCTGTGCTAACTGATCATAATTCTCATTTCCTTCAATTAAGTGCCCATAATCAGCTGCTTTAATATTGTGCCAACAAGACAGCTGCATTAGAAATGCTTAATCTCTTTTCATACCTTAACTTCCACTAATCACAAACTATTGCATGAATGTCATTGAATTAAGCTTCAAAAGAATCCCAAGTGTTATGATTAATCATCTTCCCTAGAGGGGAAATTGGGACACAGAAAGGTCCTTTGCTTTGGCCAAGGTAATCCATTTGAACTCTGGCAGAAGACAGAAAAAGACCTCCACACTGCCAGCACGTCAGACAACATCTCTGTCACGTAGGATCATGCTCTTCTACATCTCATACGTGCAGGGACAGTTTGTACAGGAGTTCCACTGTTTGCAGGCAGAGAAGGTGGGGCGTGGGAAAGAAGGGAAGGGAGTGAAGAAGAGAGAGGGGGGCTCCCTAAAGCAGTTGCTGTCCTTTTTAAAACATAAGCAACAAGGTCTGAGGCATCAGACATGGGAATATCATGGAATGATAGAATCACAGAATGGTTTGGGTTGGAAAGGACCTTAATATCATCCAGTTCCAAACCCCTGCCATGGGAGGGACACCTCACACTAGACCACGTCACCCAAGGCTCTGTTCAGCCTGGCCTTGAACACTGCCAGGGTGTCCTGGGTTCAGCAGCAGCAGTCATTTTTTCTCCTTCTTGGTAGCTGGTGCAGTGCTGTGTTTTTGATTTGGGGCCTGGGAACAGTGCTGATAACACCAGTGTTTTCAGTTAGTGCTTGGTGATGTTTAGGCTGGCCAAGGACTTTGTGAGTCTCATGCTCTGCCAGGGAGGAGGGGAAGCCAGGAGGAAGGAGAGACAGGACACCTGACCCAGACTAACCAAAGAGGTTACTCCATACCACAGCACGTCATGTCCAGGATGCAGAAACAGAGAGCAGAGACTCAGAAGGGTGGTGAGGGTGCATGGTGGGGGGTTCACTGGTGGGGGTGCACTGCGTGGTCAGGCTTGATATTGGGGGGTGAGAAACTGTATTCTTTTCCCTTGTATTTTCTCTTGTCATTATTATTATTGGTGGTAGTAGTAGTGATTTGTGTTATACCTTAGTTACTAAACTGTTCTTATCTCAACCTGTTGGAGTTGCATTCTTTCGATTCTCCTTCCCATCCCTCCAGGAGCGGAGGGAAGAAAGAGTGGGGAGTGAGTGAGTGAGCAAAACTGTGCGTGGCTGAGAAGCTTAAACCACGACACAGGGACAGAGCATTTACCACATCTTTGGGCACCCTGTGCTAGTGCCTCAGCACCCTCACAGTGAAGAACTTCTTCCTTATATCTAGATTGAACTTCTCCTGTTTCAGTTTGAACCCATCACCCCTTGTCCTATCACTACAGTCCCTGATGAAGAGTCCCTCTTCAGCATCCTTGCAGCCCCCTTCAGACACTGGAAGCTGCTCTGAGGTCTCCACACATCTACTTTACTCCAGCCCCAATGTCTGCAGTCTGTCTTCGTATGGGAGGTGCTCCAGCCCCTGATCATCCTCATGGCCTCCTCTGGACTTGCTTTAACAGTTCCGTCTGTTCTCATCTTCTGCCCTGTCTCTGTTCAAAGCATGGCTTTGAACAAACCAGGCTAGCTTTCTGTTTCTTCTTCATTTTTACCTGGGCTATCCTCAGGCGATTTAACCTGGGGACGAAAAATACTTTGGACAAGGAGGGAATTCAAATGCTGCTGTTCAGCATCAAGCAGTGGAAGGCAGGACACGCCTGAGCAGGGCACTGCTGGCCTGTGCACTGCCGAAGCAGGAGGAGGTGGATGGGATCCCTCACTGCCCACTCTCAGTACGCTGGGAGGCACTGGCAGCAGTGTTAAAGGTTGTCTGATGAAGTGGCAGTCAGAAAGCACATTTCAGGTTGCTGCCTCAATGTATAAAAGGCCTATTTTTATCCAGCCATTTAAGTTCAAGGACATTTCTCCTGCAGTTTTGGAGCTCTCCGTTAACTCTTTGCCCTAAATTATTAAAAGAGAAGTCTGAGCCTCCTTCTTGCAGGTGAGTGAAGCAGGGATAAAGAAGTGGAGTTTGTATGGGTACCATGTTGTTTCTGTGAAGAGATGCCATGGGGAATGATCCCTTGTATCCAAACACCTCCCCAGGAAGGGCCATACCAAAGTGACCATTGGCAACACAACAAAAGGCTGCTTTACAGCTGCCTGTTCTGTCATCCATGCCAGTGCCTTGTGGGGTGCATGCAGAGAATAATGGGCAAGTGGAAAATAACGTGCAGGGAGCAAGCACTCCTGCATCCCTGCTAAAGGAACTCGGAGTGAGCAGACTTTGGCCTCTTCAGGAGCCTGCTCAGTAAGGTTCCATGGGATACAGCCCTAGAGGGCAGGGGGGCCCAAGACTGTTGGTTGATATTCAAGGATCACCTGCTGCAAGCTCAGGAGCGATGCATCCCAACTAGAAGGAAGTTCAGCAGGAGGGCCAGGAGACCTCCTTGGATGGATAAGGAGCTGCTGAGCAAAATTCGAAGGAAAAAAGAGGCTTATAAAAGGTGGAAGCAAGGACATGAGGCCTGGGAAGAATACAGGGATGTTGTTCGGGAAGCTAGGGACCAGGTTAGGAAAGCTAAGGCCCACTTAGAATTAAACTTGGCTAGGGATGTTAAGGATAACAGGAAGGGACTTTATAGGTACACTGCCAATAAAAGACAGGTTAGGGACACCGTGGGCCCTCTCCAGAAGCTATCGGGAGAACTGGCTACCCTGGATTTGGAGAAGGCTGAGGTTCTTAATGACTTCTTTGCCTCAGCCTTTACCGGCAAATGCTCTGAGCACACCACCCAAGTCTTGGAAGACAGGCGCGGGGACGGTGAGGGTGGGGACCCTGGGCCCACTGTGGGGGAGGACCTTGTTCGGGACCACCTTAGGAACCTGAATGTATACAAGTCCATGGGACCGGATGAAATCCATCCACGGGTCCTGAAGGAGCTGGCAAATGAAGTTGCTAAGCCACTGTCCATCATATTTGAAAAATCATGGCAGTCAGGTGAAGTTCCCGATGACTGGAAAAAGGGAAATATAACCCCTATTTTTAAGAAGGGGAAAATGGATGAGCCAGGGAATTACAGACCAGTCAGTCTCACCTCTGTGCCTGGCAAAATCTTGGAGCGGATTATCCTGGAAGGCATGCTAAGGCACGTGAAAACCAACAAGGTGCTTGGGGACAGCCAGCATGGCTTCACTAAGGGGAAATCCTGCCTGACCAATCTGGTTGGATGAGCTGTTTCAAGCATTTTTAAATGCTCCTAATGTAATCTCGGGAAAAATCTCTTCTCTTTGATGTCTGCAATGTCACTCAACTTTTCCTTTCCCCTCAGTTCGGATGTGTGCACTAACGCTGCAATGGACATGGCTGTTTTCCTTTTGAAAGGGATCTAATTCAGAGCAGGCTGTGCTAATGCCAGGGAACTTTTTGTTTTTCCTCTTAGCTCCCACACTCTTCTTGCACTCAGATTTCTCTCTTGGAGCCTCCAGGAGAGAGTATTCATATTTCATAGTTCATAGTTCTAGAACTATTTCATAGTTCATATTTCCTTTTTTGGCTCTGTAATTTATAGACCCCCAAGGAACAGAAGTTACCATGAACAGCAAGGCAATGGCCTTGCCTCATGCTGTGAAATATTATTAGTAGACATGCCTCTAATATATTTTCTAGAAGGCATCTTTAAAAGCACTCAGCAGAAGCCTTGGTAAAAATTAACTCTTTCTTCCAAGCATGTGTCAGATCATCTCAAGCTACACTGAGCAAGGGTAACTTCGTAACATGTATGAAATAAGACACTTAGAATATATTACTTAATACTGACAGATTAATTTACCATGGAGGTAGAACACTGAAAGAGCAAAAGGACATAGAACTCATCCTTCCCTTTCCCTTTCTTTTTTCAAAGTGATGGGTATGAAAGGCCACTTAGTTTTGAATCAGAAAAGAGTTTTTTATGTTACTGAAATAACATAAGTACTAACTTATGTCATTATAGACACACATGAGCACCACAAATGTGGCCAGAACAATTTATTATCAAAGCAACATGTAGAAAGAAAGGAATAAGAATGAAAAAGACTGATAACAAAATGGGGATGGAAACTAATGCGTGCATGTATTTCTTCTTGGTCAGATGGCAGGTGGATCTCCAGACATTCACATCATCAATAAATCTTTCCTGTATGCTGGGGAGGGACTCTTCACTAGGGACTGCAGTGAGAGGACAAGGGGTAACAGGTTCAAACTTAAACAGGGGAAGTTTAGACTGGATATGAGGAAGAAATTCTTTACTGTAAGGGTGGTGAGGCACTGGAATAGGTTCCCCAGGGAAGCTGTGAATGCTCCATCCCTGGCGGTGTTCAAGGCCAGGTTGGACAGTGTTGGAGTGTTTCTTGTTGAGAGTGAACATGTGAGCAATCCAGCCTCTGACTTAGCCTCACTCGAGTAGTGAGCGGAGGGCTTCATAGGCTACTGAAAGGGTTAACAAAGGATGCCTAATTGCCGACATGAAGAGGAGGTTGCCTTGGGGAGGCACTGAGCAGGCTTACCACAAAGGCACTGAGCACCCGCAATCAGGTTACCACAAAGGCACTGAGCACCCGCAATCAGGTTACCACAAAGGCACTGAGCAGGATGTCAGCGCCGGATCAGGTTACCACAAAGCAAACCTTGCTTGCAAAACAGGAGCCTGTTGCTATGGACATTTCATAAGTTAACCAATCAGATGTTATCGACTGTTCCAGTACTTTGTAACTTTTCTATAAAAAGTGGTGCTTGTGTTTAATAAATTGTCAACGTTTGATCACATTGGTCGTTGCTGCGTTGTCCATGTTCTCCCGCCGCAGGACAGAGCCTTGGGTGGCATGGTTTAGTGTGAGGTGTCCCTGCCCATGGCAGGGGGTTTGGAACTGAATGATCTTAAGGTCCTTTCCAACCCTAACTATTCTATGATTCTATGATTCTAAGTGTAGACATAGAGGCAGATTTCATCCCAAACAAACTGGGGGCAAAAGCCAGGATGATCTCAAGACAGAGGGTAATCCACTGTTGTGATTAGTGATAACTTGAGAAGGTAAATATTCTGCAGTGAAAGAAAGACAGCAATCCTATCTGAAAGCAAAATGTCCTTTGTAATTTTATGAAAGGTGTCCTTTGCAGTATAGAGGGAACAAATGCACAGATGATACCACAATAGGTGCTTTATCACTCTCCCACTTTTTTCTTAAGCATGAATTTGCAAATGTGCCTCCTTCCCCTTGCACTGATGTAACACTTGAAAAGGTGAAGTGAAAGTCACTGAGCAGCTTCTAATCTCCATAAAGATCTATTTCTTGTTGAAGACAGGAGCAAGAGTTCTTTCATGTGATGCATCTAAACTATGCTTATGCAGCATTTTTCTTAGGAGGAAGCACTGAGAGCACACAATTAGTGCAATCATCTGCTGCTAATTGTGTCTTCTGCTTCTAGGGTAGTTTCCACAGGAATCAGCCCATGTATCTTACAGACATAACTGAATTAAACTTCACAATATTCTATTAAATGATTAAGCACCAGCTCTTCCAGCTGAAACAGCTGCTACTGAAAGCTTGGGTTAGTTGTCCAGGCCTGATACATTTCTGTGTAATCACCCCATGTGGTGAATTCATCTCTGGCCATTTTCATCTTGTTGCTCCTCCACTAAGCCCAGGAGCCCAGTTCTAATAAAGCATGTCTCTCACAAAGGTAGCCAGTCTCCATCTGAATATAATCTATCTGAATATATCAAATGTCAGAGAATCCATCAGTTCACTCAGAATTTTTTCCTGTGGCTAAGAACACCACTGCTAAAAAAATATGCTACTTTTCCAGGTTACTTTTCCTGACAGGTCCAAAAGCCCTCTGGTAATGGCATCTGCCCGTGGAAACAGGACTGGGATGGAGACAAGCTGGCCTAGGTCCTAGCTCACACAGTGGTCTGCTTAAAAAGATTCTCTAACAAACTCATCTTCCAGCATTTCTGCTTCCTTTCTGGGGACCAACACTTTACAGTAGGCACTTTACTTTCCTCCTTCCAGTCACTCAGACTTGATCTGGAAGCGTCCAGCAATTGGCCATGGTTTTAGCTTTGTGCTCCAGTTACTATTAGCTGGACAGTACTGTTGAATGCAGCCTTTCTTCTTAAGCTAGTATTTTCTTCAAACCTCAAATCAAAGAGTATCTTTTCTTCATCTGCAACAACTTTTCAATGTATTTTTCTCAAATGCTGACAAAGGATTTTATAGGTTACCGCATCATTCATCCAACCAATGTATTTTTAATTCTGTATGCAGCAATAAAAAGTATCTCTTTACTCTCCTGTTTCTCCACTGAAGAAGCTCAGCCACAGCATTACAATACAAGTTAAGGCTACACAGAAAGATTTATTATTTATAGCTGTTTAACCATGCCATGCCAAATTCTCTGCAATTCATGTACTGCAAATATCACTCATATGATCTGCCCTGTTGAAATTACTAGAACTACCCACTGAACTTAACACCACTTCTTTGACTAAGCATTGCAGAGGTAGCCCTGGTCTAAACAACACGATAACAAACTACTTTTCACGGAACTGCAACAAAAGATCTTTGCATCCTATCCTGTAAGTTTACACTGTCTGCATGATCTTGCCCTAGAAACCAGTTCTGATTCCCAGCAACACACCCCTTATACTGTTTTACATAAATGTATGAAAGAACGCAACAGTTCAGAATGAGTTTTCCTATTGTTGGCCAGAACTGTGGAGTTCAAGCTCAGATCAGAAAATCCTCTGATATTCACAGAATCATAGAATGGTTTGGGTTGGAAAAGACCTTAAGACCATCCAGTTCCACCCCCCCTGCCATGGGGTGCCACCCTAGACCATGTTGCCCAAGGTTCTGTCCAACCTGGCTTTGAACACTGCAAGGGATGAAGCATTTACCACTTATTTTGGTAACCGGTTCCAGTGCCTCAGCACCCTCACATTAAGTTCAACTGGCTGAATTAAGCATTTTCTCCACCTATAGGAACCCTGTGGCTTCCCTGCATCACATCTGATAACGTAAGAAAGACACTGTCCCAGTGAAATGTTCACTTCTTGCCCTTCTAGCAGCAGTATGACATCTAATTTTCTATCTTCATATTTATTTACTGAACTATTTAGATTTATTGCTCAAAGGAGACCCTCTTGCACTGCTGACACTTGTCAATCTTTAGGACAAAAGAAGAAATCCCGCTACAAGAGTGGCAAAAGGAAGATGCTTAAGACAAGAGGAGAGTTTGTCTAGATCTCTAACCTGCCCACATTTCTCACCATTCCTGGTGCAGAATAACTAGTCTTATCCAAGTTTTACACCATCCAAGCCTCTCAGCACAGAAACAAGGAAAGCTGGCATGCCTTTCCTTTGGTCTTCCAGACACTGGAACAGGTTGCCCAAAGAAGTGGTGAGTGCCCCATCCCTGGCAGTGTTCAAGGCCAGGTGGGACAGAGCCTTGGGTGACATGGTCTAGGGTGAGGTGTCCCTGCCCATGGCAGGGGGTTGGAACTGGATGATCTTAAGGTTCTTTCCAACCCAAACCATTCTGTGATTCTATGACATGACCAAATTGACAGTTAGTTCTTACATTAAAATATCCAGGTTAAGAGTACCTGTTCTGCAGTGCAGACACACTGACATTGCAGAATTCCTTCCAAGTCAGTACAGCTCTGCTGAGATTTGTCTTCAGAAATTAGCATGTTGCAGTTGGACAGCAGCTGTCAGATATGTGCATATATAAGATAATATTAGGTTGTTTCCTCAACATATCTGACTTGCAAGGGAAAATTCATTCTCACTGCCATTATAAAGTCTTAACTAAATTCCCGCAGCATGTTTTAAAACCCAGAAATACAATGTACTACAGCATGGATTGGCTCACTCCATCACACCCGACATGAGGTGTGTTGGTACCAAAACCCACTGAAACTAAAATGTACACTTGCTGCTTTTCTATCTTTACAAAAAAAGGCTTTTTCAAAATGCTGTTACTGCACCAAATGTTAAACAATATCCTTAACACAGTTCAACAGTATTTATTCTTGAAGCATTTTTGAACTTATAAGGCTGCCTCTTCATACATTTTAAGGTGTTCTTAGCTTAAATTTGTGCTTCTCTCACCATGAGAAAGCGTGGAGGATGAACTCAAGCAACTGTGAGTGCTTTCAAGCACTCTTACATACAGAAATCTACTCTAAAAATAAAACTAGCATCATTTCAACCCAAAACTTTTGTGGCTAGCTATTTCCTTCTGAAACAAGAGCAACTAAATGTTTTCACTTCACAAAATGATCAGTCTGTTTCTCATGAAGAAAGAACAGTTGAGGGCCTCTGATTCTTCAGCTTGCTCTTGAGAGTCTGCGCTAGAATTAACTGCGATTTCAATGATATACGACAGGAACACTTAACAAAACAGCACCTTGAAGCATTTTTTCATATGATTGTAGAGTTCTGCTTTGCAATAGCAAAGGCTGAGGAGACTTTAACTTTAGAAGTTAATTGCTGAGTACATTCAATTCACACACTCTTTTGTCTAAGGTGATATTTAGCATATCTTGAGAACATTTAGAGTAAAGGGATTCAAATACTGTGTCAGCTGAGCAATGGGTTTCTGAAATATAGCTCAAATAACACATTTTTAAGAACCCTAAACCTCTTTCCATAACCTTTCATTTCTCCTCATGCCTTAGAAAGTAACCGCATCTCCCAGTGTGTCTAAGTTGTCCACACTTGCTCATTTACCACCAGTAGATATAATAGGGCAGGGAGCTGAAGGAATGTCTCAACGTGCAGCACTTGTGCTACAGGTGTAGCTATATATATATATATGTATGTATACATATATATTTTTTTTTAGAGAAGTGAAACTGAAGTTCTTCCCTGTGAGGGTGCTGAGGCGCTGGCACAGGGTGCCCAGAGAAGCTGTGGCTGCCCCATCCCTGGCACAGTTCAAGGCCAGGCTGGCCAGGGCTTGGAGCAACCTGGTCTAGTGGAAGGTGTCCCTGCCTGTGGAAGAGGGGTGGAACTGGATGATCTTAAGGTCCTTTCCAATCCAAATCATACTGTGATTCTACGATTCTGTGAAGTATTTGGGGACTAGCTGAATGGTCTAAGAAGACTGCAATGAGCACACATGATGTGAGTGGGGTATTCTGTCAACACACATGGCTGCCACTGAGCCCAGATAAGCCATCACCCACTGAACCTAAGTACAATCAGCTGGAACCTGCCTTTGGAACAGAGATGAACAATATTTGTGCTTTCCTGTTGAATCTTCCAGTTCAGCTTTTACTAGCTCTGGCTTAATTTTGTGAATTGTTTTTCTGCTTCTAGAGTACACTCGGGCCTTCAGTCTATTTTCAAACAGAGTAAAACTGCATGGGTACATCGCCACCTGAAAACTGAAGTTCTGGGAGGTAAAACTCAATTATACAGAGACCCTCGGCAGGGTGAGAAAGGGAAAGGCACATTCTGGGACTGTGAGAGGAGTAGAACAAAATAAAGTATGAGCAGGGTGGGGCACTGGAAGGGGTGGGAAAGTGTGGACATCAGTCTGAGAGAGATGACAAAATGGCACAGCAGCATTTCATAACCACACACTGCTTTTTATCCATGCTGCGATATGAAGGTTTTGCCCTTCCATGGCAAATTCTGATCCATATAAGCTTCCTACTCTTCTGCTGGTGCTTGGGGAAGGATTTTATAACAGCTTGAGAACAGAAAAATGAAAGACAGAAAACCAGACACTCTTTTCTATTCATCTACTTAAAATTACTGTAAAAACCTTCTAAAAAGCTACCAGTGTTCAGAGATACAATAGCTCTCAGTTGGTTTCATTGCTGGATCTATTAGCTATTACACTGTTCAAATATTTACAAGCATTTTTTGGAATATACATATATTCCAATCATCCTCAATAGAATATACAGAATATATAGGATATATAGAAATACATATGTGTGTGATCAATTAATTTCATTCTAAACTGTGGCTATAGGAGAAGAGGTTCATGTAGGAAAACCAGTGGGGAGCCCCACAGCACCCTTTATCTTGGTCATATTAATGACAGAGCTGCACACATACACAATTACTACAAGTACCTTTATCTAAAAAAACAAACCACTTACTAAAAAAACCCTTACAAAAGTCAAAGAAATGGCCTCACTGACTGCTTAATAATTGTTCTGTTCATGTCTAGTGGGAGAAAGAGGGAGATAAAAATCACCAGTCCTCCCTCAGTCCAGCAGTGATCTGTCTTAATAATAATAATAATCCTGTCTTAGCCACGTGATCCCATCCTAGCAAATACTGTAGTTCTCACACTATTCAAGTCAATAAACAACAACAAAATCTTACTCTCTCTCTCTCTTTACTTCTGAGTTAGCTGTCTATTGGGATAGTCAGTCCAATTGTCTGCTGAAGGGGAACTGGCACAAGTTGATTGAAGGCAAGTGAAGCTCTAGTATCTAGGGCCAGGTGTTCCTTTATCCTCAGCTGAGTACACAAGCTCTTATAGCTCTTACGGATAAGCAGGAAGACAGAAAAATGCCCCCCCCCCCCCCCCCCCCCCCGAGGCTGAGACATGGACTCTGGCAAGGTTGCAGCCGAAGACCCTTTAATGCTGGTTACATAGTTTATATAGGTTATATATGTGTACACATGTATGCATGAGCTCTTAACAAGATTGGCTAGCTATGCTTGTCCACGCAAACATGGTTGCCTTTTCATAGGATAAGTGCTCCTCAATTCTCCCCTCCTACTTCCTTTTTTTCTTGCCAACTTCCCTCTGCACATATTGTTTTCTTTCTTGCGACTCCTCATAGTACACTCAAGGTTGGCTCACCAAACAGTCAAGGTCATCCTCTATGCTTCGGTCAAGCTCAGAGCCCCCTGCACCTACACCCCCCAACATTAACGCTAATCTCACCTCATTACAGCTGGGGCCCAGCAACATTCCTAGATGGCAAGCACAAGTCACAAACTGTCGGCTCTATGGAGATGCATCGCCTTGGCAACTAACAGTTCACTTTTTTGTTCTATCTCCTCTCCTGTTCGCTCAATCGCACCTCGAAACATTTGATTTTTAATCCAGTCTGACTGTGCCAGCCAGATGCTGTTCAACCTACTTTGAAAAAACATTTTTAGCTCTTTATACTCAGCAGTCTTTTACTCCACAGGGGGTTGGAGAAACCACTTTGACATGCAAGAAGGACTCTCAACATTTTGGCTTGCAATAAACAGTGAAAACTCACAGAATGGCTATTGTGCATCTATCTCAAGTTTGTACATTGTTCACAAGTAGAAACCACTCCTGTATTTTCCCAAAAGCACTAAACAAAACAGAAACATTGTTTGATGAGCTACAAAATGTTACACCCTGCCAGACTTGCTACCTAGGTGTAATAGCGAGGCTTCTGAGGGGAACTGTGAGTTTAACAGCCCAAATGTCTACCTGTGCTGCAGTGAGAGGTGGTGGAGGAGTACAATTACTTTCTTCAGACAGAACAGCGCACTTCTGCATAAACACAGACCAGAGATCAAAACCTTTTGGGAAACACATGGCTTACTCATGGAGATAATCTGGCCTTCAGCACTAGCCTGCATTTATTGCTGAGCCGCTGTTGCAGCTCACAGCAGAAGTATTGATTTAGCGGAACTTTCCAAGTGCTTTATTGTCAAGTAGTCACTCACAAGGCAACTAGAGACAAATTAAACTCTGAAGCTGTGTCACAACATCTCTAAAGAAAAAGCCTCTCGATGAGAATGTCTACACAAGAACAAAGGAGATGACATTTGATGAACTTCATCAGAGAACCACTGCGGTCATAAACCACAGAAGCATTTTACAGGTAAGAGACTGTAAAGAAAGACAAGTAAAGAAATGCTGCTTTAAGGATGCAGATGCGAATCTGTGAAGACAAATGCAGAAGGAGGAAAATACCTGTGTAAGGAGATGGGGAAGATCAAAGATACACAACTATCCCCATAAATCAGTGTAGTTGTATCGACTTAAAAGGAGCTTCACAGATTGACTAGCTGAAAAGATTTGCAATTAAGAACTGTCATTCCACCAAAAAAACTAGTTGTATCTGGATGTGTGATTTTTGGTTCTCCTTCAACTCCTGTTAACACTGTATCAAAACCTGCCTGAGTATGTTTTATTTTTTAACAATTACACACTTCACCATTACACACTTCACCATTACAGTCTTAAAAGGCTTCATTTTAACGTGTCATAAACCTCATATCAGTTTATATATATTTAATTATCACCTAGCACCACTATTCCTCTCCCCTGTTCCTATAAATTAACTGTTAAAGAGCTAGCAGGTTTTGCTTTGAAGGACAGCCACACTGAGCTACCTACAGCAGCTTGGGAAACTCTACTTCCTCATGTCTCACGGGAAGTATTACATCTTGAGAGCCAAGTAAATATCATTATGTATTTCTCCTATCAGTAAGCCATAGCAAAGGGCAGGCATACAACTTCTGCATGTGGGCTGCCACAATTTCATAGTTATTTTAAGTGACTGAGCTAGTATCTAGTACTTGCTGGTTCTCCTCTGACCTCCGTTCAGGTCTCAGTGCAGTAGCAGAAAGTTTGGGGGAATCTGGAAGGAGGAAAGCTTTTCCCAGCAGAACACACCTGCAGGGGCAGGGAGTACTTTTGTGAAGGTCAAACAAAACCTTGCAAGATCTCTGCTTAAAACCCCAAATGTCAAACTGTCCGTTTTAATAAAATACTACTTCTTTGGTTCCCTCAAAACATTTTGCTCCAACTTACTGAGTTCTAATGAACAGAGTCCCACACTGAACCCTCGCAGCATTAGAGTGAACCCTTCTTAGTGGCTTCTTCCACTGAATATTCTAGTGCTGTGGTGCTTAAACAAGGAACAGGAGGATGACAATTTAGTCACCCAGGGCTCAGATGGTAGAAAAACAAGACTCTTGAATATGTAGGGATTCTGTGAGGGAGGAGAGATCGCTTTTTGTCTTCCTGCATGCTCTGAAGAAGACCAAAACAATTTGGAAGTATTAGGCATGAGGAAAAATAGGGGGAGTGCAAAATACTTCTCCAAAGCAGACTGAGGAACTTGAAATATAGTAATTGTTACATATCATTATAGTATCAGAATTAAATTATTCACTGACCCAGCGCAGCAAGTAATAAGAGAGCCCTGGATCTTTCTCCAGATCTAACCACCCTTCTCAGCGCAAGGCCAACAAAGTATTTGGGTATTGAGACAGAAGGGTTACTTAGGACTTATGTATTCCAGTCCCATTCACTGATCACATGTTGATGTTTGCAGGGCTTTAAATTCCCCCCATCACAGTTTAACCCCAGCTGACAACTAAGCACACACAGCCACTCGGTGTGACACAGCTGAGCTGAGCCTTTTGTATGAGCATTGCAACTGCAAACACATTTGGAAGTCTGATTTCATTCTGTTTCTTCTAGCATATGAGGTCAGTCATGCAAGGTATAGTGAAGGCTGACAGGCAGAAAGACAGCTTTCTCTCCCTCTCTCTGTCTCTTCCCCCTCAAAGCATTTTAATTTACTGAAGGAGTCTGTCATAACCCTTCCACACAGCTACACACACTAGTATGACTATGTACATTCAGGACTGCATGGCAGGTGGTTAAATACAGTCTCTTTGGCTTTACATTCTTCAGTCTTGACTGACTGCTGTATCTGCTCATCACCTTCTGAAGGCCTTCTCAAAGAAAGGCTGGGTTAGATCTAAGACTTGAGCTGGAAACCCTACCGCGTCTTTTTTTCCCCAGACTTGACACAGCTGACCCCATCTTCCCAGTTCAGGCCGTATCTGTGGACTGGAACATTTTCTCCTGAGCAGACAGCAGGCACACCAGCAGCACACATCCTAACAATCCTCTTACCTTGTCCAGAAGTCCCCTTGTACTTGTACTGTATGTTTCATACTCAGAACACTAATTATGACCTTTGTCTGTGCCACTGCAGTTCTTATAGTAGTGACTTGGCGCTGCAGTCCTTACAGTAGTGAAGCCAGTGCAGAGAACACTTTAAGTAACTTATTAATTGCTCTAAAATGTCTGGGTATGATAAAGATATGCTTTTTGAGTGTCATCAATGTACAGAATCAGAGAGAAAGCAAAGAAAACAAGTGTTCTTCTTAGAAATGTCCAACTAAGACCCACATTTGCCCAACAGGCTTCAATTTCATTCGGATCATGTGTTCCCAACATAAGAAGGACATGGCCTCATAAACAGACTGGAGCTACCAGCAGAAGATTCATATAGAAATATAATTCAGTAAGCGCTCCTGAGAATGGAAAACATGCAGGTTATTTTTACTTTATTAAAATTCCCCCAGTTCCAAGCTTCAGGATGTGTACACAGCCTGTACCAAAACATGGTTTTGAAAGGATTAGCAGCCACGAATAGATGGAAGGAACGAGATACAGAATGTCACTGCGCTACATAATTTCCTCTCCATCTCTTTGAAAGGCTTTAGGATTTTTTGAAGATTAGTCAGACTAAAATTTTCTTTTAATAACAGGTAGTTCCTTCAGGTGTCCATTGCAGAAAGCTATTTAGAGCCTTCTGATGTACTGCAGGTTTTATAGCTATAGATAATCATTACCTGTGGAGAGCAACATAATCCACAGCCAACTAACTCTAAGGTTGCTTAGCACACAATATCAGAACAAGCAGCAAGACCCTTAACGCTGCTGGGACTCATTTGCTACAATAACAGTTTATACTGTGTGATTGCCAACCCAAAAATATCCTCTTCCTCCACACAAGGAGATGTAATTTATCTGCTTTTTGATGGATCTCATTTTCGTTTCAAAGGTGATAATCTTAAATGTAATACCATATATACAAAGTATCATTCCACACTCTGCAAATACAAATCAAGAGCAATACTCATCCTGCTGTAATATTATTACTTTCCAATTTTGCTGGACCCAACATACAATGTGTGTGCCTCTATATGCAATTTGCTCATCAGCTCATCTTCATTTACTAGAGGCTGGAATGCTCACTGATAGGAAACATTCAAGCACACATGAGTTGACTCAATTAATATTTAAAGGCAGTTTAGAGAACTGCAGATTAACTCATCTGTAACTAAAATCCTAGGCTTATGTTGTGTTCAGATCCACATGCTTCGCAATGAACTTTATGGAAAAAAACAACACATAAAAATAAGCACCAAAGAAACCAAATAAACTTAACAGACCCCAAAATTATTTCTGTATGTAGGTATTTCCATACACAACTTTTGTTTCCTTCCTGAGTATGATTTGTAACCAGCCTGGAATAGGACTGAACACATTCAAGTCATGTAACCCTTAGATTTTAATATTACTGTCTCACTAACTTTGTGTTGATGCGCTCATTATAAAGATGATTACAAGATGTCTCAGATGCCAGTGTGGGCACATGTGAGTTCAGCCAGAGTAGGATTTGATTTAACAAGTAAAATATATTAAACCAACGTGGGCATATGTGAGTAAAGCCAGAGAAGGATTTTATCTAACAAGTAGAATATATTAAATAATTTCCCTTATGAAAATTGTTTTATTTAATATGGTTCTAAATGCTCTACGAGTTTGCAGGGGAATATATTTCTGAAAAGAAAACAGAAAGAAGAAGAACAAAGAAAAATAAGAAAAGGGAAGGGGAAAGGAAAACATCAGCAGAGTGCTGGAGATTCCTACACATGGGAAGCTCAACCGACTGCACTCTGTGCCATGACCTCCTCAAGAAGGGCAAGACACGGGAGAGAACAGGCTTCCCACTCCACCATCTACAGTTCTTCAAGACGTAAAAACATGTCAACTTGTGCCCAGAGTGACCTCAAAGAAAGAGAAGTGAGCTGAGGGGAGGCTGTCTGCATAAAACCAAGGAAGACAGTGTTATTTTCCAGGATTTTTGAACAGAACTCCTTTAATGTCTGACAGACATTTTGGTCAGTGATAGTAATGCACTAGCAGTATTTTATATGGGACCTCAACTGTCAGGGAGCCGTAAGGCAACATAACTACTGTTTTATTTTCATTAATGTGTGAATTCAGTTGATAACAAATGTAATATTTATTTTGCACAGCTGAATTTCCATTCCTAGGTGGAACCACCAGGCCACCGTACAGAGCATGTCACAGTTACAGTGCAGATCACCAGGGGCTGGGGAATAGTTGCGCCAGGTAGGTTAAAATAGTCAGAGTAGATATGAGAGCTTTGAGGACAGCTTTGTCTTGAGTGTGGGGCACAACCACCCTCTTCATCTACGACTACTGTCATATGTCTGAATATTGTTCTGGCTTGACTCTTCCTGTCCTTAACTCATATTTGCTCAGGGACAGGGAGCAGAGCCAGAGCAAGGGTTTGGGATAAAGCCAGACAGAACTGAAGTGACTTTCCCCTTATTATAATAATTATCATAATAAAGATTAATACATTACTTAGTGTTCAAGAAGACAGAAAGAGTTGAGACATTCTTCGGTTCATGGTACCAAAAAGTAATGTTTCCCTTTAGCCTCCCCTTTCAGTTTTAACAAATGCAACAGTACTGACACAATGCTTTCTGGATCTACATTTGTGTGCCAGTGATTTAACAGCACAACTATGCAAGGTCAGGCTTTCATCTTTATGTAAGAAACTTCTAAGAGTCACGGTGAAGAACCCACTACCGTATTTCACTTAGGAAGGGAAAAACATTAACTCTGACCATCTACTTTGTTTTTAAACCTATTTAATTTCACCCATAAAGTAAAATATCAAGAGGCAATAGGAGTTCAAGTCTTTTGCTCTGTTAAAGCAGAGAGCTGACAGCTCATTACTCCTGGGCAACAAAGGCAGAGAGGACTTGGTGGACTCCATCTGAACCCCACCAGGAAAATGGAAATAATCCTTTAGGGCAAGGAAGTTAAAGTCTGTGAAAGTTGCAAGTACAAAAAGACTGATTTGAAGTAAGAACCTCAAACTGTCCTTTTATTAAAACAAACCAACAACCTTACAGGGCAGGGTGACTTCTGACCCCACAGTATGTGTTACCTCAAGACCCTGGTAGGTTCCTTCTCATCAAAGCTCCCTGCAAGGTACTCCTTTACCCCATTACAACCTGCTTTGATTTAGATTAAAACCCCACAACTGCCTCAAGGCCTAGAGAATTTGCAGGCAAGATCCTGACTTTGAGGCACTACTTACACAACACTTACTTCAACACTTAGCATTCAAAGGATTCTGAAAGGTCATACTCCTCAGTCATGATGGAAATCACATAAGCCTGTGAAAATGTGATGTGCTCTACTTAAAAATGTCTCAACTCCTCACCAGTTACAAACTACGAACCTGTAAAATCTGCATGGGTTCAATACAGTGAACTGCTAAGGAAATAAGGAATATTTTTTAACAAGTAGATATACACACAAAAAAGGCAATCAGAGGCTTCATGGCACTTCTCCCTTTACATATCACAGAAGTACTGATGAAAATTATGCAGAACATCAGCTTGAAGAACAGGCAAGGAAATTCAGTGCCTGCCTGAAGCTTGGAAAACCTTAGTTTCACCTCTACATCTTGTACGCATTCAAGATCTCAGCAGTCTCAAAGACTGAGCCCTTTGTCTCTGCATTTCAGCTTCTCCACTTACAAAGAGGCATACACAGGATATTTCCTGCCCATGGACACACTGGTGACAACACTATTTAAAGATCTGAGTAGTTAGATATCTTAATGAATCCTAGATATTTTAACTGCTAGAGTGATGGCATTGTAATAGATCAGCGGGTACTTTGACCAACTTCACATTTTCAAGACACCTTCTAGGGTCTTACATTTAAAACATCGAAAGACTTTCACAATATCTAAATAAATAGGGCATAGCTTAGCTTCACAGAACACCTGCAACCGGCATCATTCCAACAGACACTAAGCAGACATAAGGAGCATGAAAAGACAGGGTCCAGACCATTTGTCCTTTAGCTTCCCATTTTGCAAGATCTTAATGGGTACACACTTTGGTAGCCTGATGGAATTTGTGCTGAAGTCTGTGATTAACGCACTTGTGATTACACAACCTTTCTAGAAATAGTTATAGACATACTTATAGGAGAATATATACTTACACTTACTCCAAATGATCCTTCTAGCTCATTTCAAATACATGTTTACCTCCTAATTGATTTTAAATGCTCCCTAGTGTGTTTGTTGTAATGCTGTTCCTCACACAGGGCACATATTGAGGACAAGGGGTAACGGGTTAAAACTTAACAGGGGAAGTTTAGATTGGATATAGGGAGGGGGTTCTTTACTGTGGAGGTGGTGGGGCGCTGGAATGGGCTGCCCAGGGAAGTTGTGGATTCTCCCTCCCTGGTAGTGTTCAGGGCCAGGTTGGAATGGGCCTTGGGTGACATGGTTTGGTGTGGGGTGTCCCTGCCTGTGGCAGGGGGGTGGAACTAGAGGAACTTGAGGTCCTTTTCAACCCTGACTATTCTATGATTCTATGATTTGTGAGTAAAACAGAAAAAGAAACCAAACAATCTAAAGATGTTTTGGCAAAGTGTAAGTGAAATAGAAGTGTTTTGTTAAATAGTGTGTTAGACTGGTACAGAGTGAGACCATGATAAGGACAGAGGTAAAGATATCTGGTAGCCCCCCACATAAGGTGATTTACTATGGAATTAGGCAGACCCTTCTAGTAGATTCCTAGAAATGCCAAATCCTTAAGCTGGCTGCCCCACAATAAAGAGCAAAATGCTGAGGACCCAGAATCCGCTTTTAAATATTGCTTCTCTGATAGTTTCCAAAGCCCTGCAGCTAGTGCAAGGTGCAAGTACCCTCAGCAAAGCTACCTCTACGATATGCTGGCGACTGCAAACCTTAAAAAGCAGCTCATCCAATTGTGCTTCTGTCACCAGCTGGTTTCATTTGGAAAGTCTCAATCACCACTATAAATAAATATTCACAAGGTTAAAGCACGCATGCTCACCCTTTCTGTAATTTACAACGCACTGCACACTTCTGACTTTTTTAGAAGTCAAACTCAGTAGCTAATAGCAATACTTAGCAGTAAAGGTTGATGCTTTCCCTTTTAGTCTTAAAGGTATCATTTAAGATAGAAGTAGCACTTTTCCCTAGAGTTAGGAAAATTGAAGGCGAAGGAAGCAAAATGGTCTGTAAAACACATCATAAGTGCTGTGTGGCTGCCCTTGTTATACAACTTTGCTCTGTTTTCCTCATTTCTAACTCACTCACTCCATCCATCCATCCATCCATCCATCCATCCATCCATCCATCCATCCATCCATCCATCCCATGATGAGGACACCTGAGGAGCACAGAGATGGATGTGGCTCCTGAAGGATGCTAAGAGCTCAGTGTTGACTAGCAACCACTGCACACTGGCTTTACTACAGGGCAGTCTCATATGCTACCTCCTGCCTCCTTCCCTGTATACCCATTTCACCTGGTGCTGTGAAGCCTTCATTTTTGTAGTTGATAATTTCTAGTCTAGAAGAAAACAATTCATAACTCAACATCTCTGTGTGCTTTCTAATGCTGAAGATGTACACTATAAACAACAGGAAATTATTCTTGGCAATAACTCCATAAATATGTGCTATACATTATCGTGGTGGGACTCGTAATTGACTAATTGCTAGAACTCATAGTGGCCGTCCAGTATCTGAAGGGGGCCTATAAGGATGCTGGAGAGGGACTCTTCATCAGGGACTGGATGATAGGACAAGGGGTGATGGGTTCAAACTTAAACAGGGTAAGTTCAGACTAGATATAAGGAAGAAATTCTTTACTGTGAAGGTGGTGAGGTGTGGAGAGCTATTTGGCTGTGAACGGGCATGTGAGCAATCCAGACAACTGCTTGACAATTGTGGGGTAGTGACCCACAGGCACTGCGGCCTCGCCTGGGGGTTACTAAAGTTCATGTACGTGCAGAAGCCTTGAGAAAGTTAGCAGGGAAAGCAACTGAGAGAGATGTGCAGGAGGGAACTGATAACTGTAACCTTGAAACATATGCTGTAATAGTTAACCAATCATTAAACTGTTGCTAGCACTTGGCTAAGTGAAGTTAACCAATCAAGTGTTATCGAATGTTCTACTGTTCTGAAGCTTTCCTATAAAAGGCACGATTGCGCACAATAAATTGTTCAGCATTGATCACATTGATCAGTATTACGTTGTTCCTTATCCCCCGCAACAGTGAGGAGCTGTCACAGGTTGCCCAGGGAAGTGGTAAATGTTCCATCCCTGGCAGTGTTCAAGGCCAGGCTGGACAGAGCCTTGGGTAACATGGTCTAGTGTGAGGCATCCCTGCCCATGGCAGGGGGTTGGAACTGGATGATCTTGAGGGTTTTTGCAACCCAAACCAGTCTGTGATTCTATGATTCTGTGGATTGAACTATTAAATTTCAGGAGTCAATATCACTCTAATGTCAGTTGGAGATAGATGCCAGCTCTGTCAATACTCATTGTAATGTGCAGAAAATTAGAAAACAAGTATATTTGATTAGTTATCACTACTGATCGTTACTGACTGCTATTTGATTATTAATCACTATGTCAGAGGCTAATCATTCCATTTCGCACAAAAAAGCCATTCTGACTGACTTGACATGATTCCTCACCCATGTTCAACAAGGGAGCAGAAAATGAATACAAAAGCCATGAATATCTATATTTCAGCAAAACTGGAATGTTAATCGAACCATTTGTCCTGTGTGGTGTGTCTTTAGAGAGTCAGCTCTTTCAGAGAACTCTAGCTGAGCAGAAAGATACCTTACTGCCTAGCAGAAAGCAAACTGAGTTGGACAGTGAGCTCTGCTTTGTGGCACATTTCACCTACGCTGCAGAAATTGCAGAATATCAGCACTTTCAAATGATGAACATGTGCCGCACCTGGTTCCTGAACAAAGCACAACGTGGGACTCTCCCCTGATGACTTATTTTTGATGAAATCATTGAGCCAAGGCAGAAAGCTTGAATTACAAAAAGCAGCAGCCTGAATAGGCCTGCTTACTCCTGCTTCAATTACCTTTTCTCAGGGAAGACTGCCTACTTTATCGATAGCTCTGTCAACACTTTCAAACCCCCTCAGAGGAATTCAGAACACTGAATGTAAATAAGCCACCTGCTTCCAAAGATCAAAACAAGGCTGATTTATTTATTTGAACTGATAAAGATGGGGCCCTGCATGCAAATAATGAAACACTCCCTATTTCTTTCCTTAATCTCTGCATTTGAGGTGAGCTGATAATGCTTGAACTGAAAACTTCCACAGGACAAATGTGTGACAGCAAAGGAACTTAAAGATGCATGTGCTTGCCTATGTAACATCAGACAAATGCAACCCAGAATTTGATGGTTTGTGCATGTATCACCTAAACAGTTCACTGCAGTACAAGGGAACTTCAGGAAGGAAATAACAGGGTCTTATCACGGAAGATGGCAAAATCAAAGACCCCCTTTTTCAGGCAATGCTGTTAATGTCACAAGGAAGGCACTGACCCTCATAATACCCCATGGAGGACAGATCCACATCTGTTGTTGGCATGCGCACAATCTATCCCTATGCTCAGAGCTGCCGGAAGGCTGGGACATGAGGTCCAGCACAGCAAACATAGCAACCTCTTCCAGAGGGTAAAGTTATCTGGGTGACAGAAATGCTCAAGTATGGTTTTGGTTTGGGGAAAAGTACACCAAGCTCCTCTTTCCTTCCCTCTCAACATTTCATACTGCCATAAGAGTAAATACAGACTCTTAACAGAAGACAGAAGTGGAGTATGTGGAGTGTGACAGACCCATTAGCATAAGTATCCTTGTCATTTTAACCTTGAGCTGTCAGAGCTTGTCAAGCCTTATTTTCCTTTCTGCCTCCTTTTTATGTTTTCTCTATCTACCCTCAGCTCCAGCCTTCCTGAGCAGGCAAAAGGGGTAGGTTTTAGTCCACATTTCATAAGCCAAAACTCACTTCTGAATTCTCTGGAATTCTGCCCATTATCTCCACATCTGTGTTTGACTGTCCCTTATCTACACAACTAAATATTTATTTTCACTTTTCATTATCTTAGGATGTACAGCATAAAGCATATATATGTATTTAATTCTAGAGTATTTTCTACCTGACTTACTTCATCAGCAGTACATTCTACAGTGTGGATATGAAGAATTTCATACAGTTGTAACAGCTCAAAGATGTTCTCACAGCTGCCAGCGGGAGCTTTGCCATTAGCTTCAACAGGGACAAATTCACATTTCACGTTTGTAATGCAGGCATCCATAAGAAATAATTTACTATCTTTTTAACAGCCCCTCTCTTACCTTTAGTAAAAATGAAATTACTTACACTGACTATATTCCAGTACACACTTTTAATAATCTTTTAGCTGCCATTTTCTCACTGTTTGCTAAGGTTTTTCTAAGAATACAATTCTCAGAGCATCCCTTTCAAAAACGCGCTTCTTAACTAGCTTGTTTTTGGTTTCAAGCAAATATTCTGTTATTTATTCAGTCTTTCCACTGACATTGCTCAGAATAAGATTTGAGATTTGATGGCAACACATATTCCTGTGTCAAACATATTCCTTTCTCGTATGCAGCACAACCAAAATTAGACAATAATGACAGGCAAACAAGGCTTACAGGTGTTGGAAACACACAGACAACAATCCTACCACACTTACATCAGTGAGTATGATTTAAAATGGAGATTCTGGTATTTCTAGCATCCCACATGCTTTGGGTCATATTCAAGCAATGTAGAAGCAGAAATGGTGTGAAAGATAACTATAGTGTAACAGAAACTATTTTATGACAAAACACTTTCAGATAAGCTACCCTATGTAAAAGCTATGGATCAATTTAGGTGAACAGACAAGTCAGTACAGAAGAGGCTCTTGAAAGAAAACTAAGCAGATGGTTCACTGGCACATAATATATCTTCATCTTCTCATCTCATGCTGGTGGGAAATGGGGAGAGGGAGACTTAGAAAAGAAAAAAGTGTTTTGAAGGAAACCAAGGGCACGCATGGGTATTTCAGTTAAAAACGACATGCAATCAGGTCCAGGGTTTCCACCTGATTCCAACATTTCACAATGGACATACCTACCTCTAATATTGTTAACTAATCCATGACCTGCAGCATGTCAAGACTGAAAGAGGATGAGACTGGGAATTAATCCCTTTTTCTGATGTTGCTTCCTTACTATTGAAGTAGTGCTGTGAAGATCATGGCAAAGGCATGGAAAGGCAACTAGGCACATGTCATGCAAGGAACCTGAGCCGTTTGTTAAACATCGCAAAACCAGCCTGAGTTGCTGTCACATCCAAGCATCACAAAACAATGACTAAGGTTAAAAATGATGCCCTCATACAATTCCTATTTACATGCACATTACTTTCAGGGGCATAATAATAGATTGACTATTGGTGTTACGAAGAGGAAGGTAGCAAGAGAAGAGTGGTATGTGTGTCACAGATATGCAACCTAGCCGAGTTTAAAGCTGAAAATTTTCAACCCTGCACTGCATGCCTTGGTAAACTCTCTGGCTGACAATCATGGCTTCTTTTTGTCACATTTCCCTTGGAGTATTATTGATTTCTTTCCTTTTTCCTTCAACAAATACACTTACGATGCACTTCACTCCAAGAAAGAGAGAAAAAATTCTAACATTCTGCCACAAATGTGTAATGTTGCTGGCGACAAGCATCGAGTCCCAAGTATCATTTTTAGTTGGAAACCATTCTAGGAGAGCTTGCTAACTATTTTTGGAAGTAGTGCCACAGAAAAAGCAGCTTTGGATCCAAACCTTTTCTAGCAGAGCAAGCCCCAGTATTTGGTGGCATCCAAACATTATTTCTTTTTAAGGAACCAATGGATTCATGCTTAATAATTATTTACCCATTTCCAAATCCTGATATATTTCTTTCCATTGAGAGATGATATTCCCAAGAGGATTTACAGAAATGGGGGCTTGGGAGAGGTATTAAAAATTATTTAAAGGCTTACTTGAAGTAGATGAAAACAGCAGCAGCCTGAGTCTTTAAATCAGGCCTCCAGCCTGCTTTACAAAACCTCTTGAAATGCCTGAACAAAAAGACAGTAACTTTCCCTTTAGACACCAATATTCAAAATTTAAACCTTAACACTCCTATTCAGGCAATGCCCTGGGAGCACTTTGATAGATTTCCTGAAGAACAGCTTTTGTAATGTCTCAAGGCATTCACATTTCTCCCAAGGTGCATGAATGCCATCCTCCAAACGCATTAAGCTGCTCTGCTCCTAAAGGTGAGGCAGAATTTACCAGTGAAGTGAGAAGGATCAATGGATATCTGTGAGGCATGTGTGTGCACGCTCACCCAGAGTAAGCAGCTTTCCTGATTTCCTGACCTGCAGGTTCATGATTTTGCATAGCCAAGAACCACAAAATTCCCCATGCAAGCCTCAGAGAATGGGAGCTCGGGGATCAGCTCAGTAGAGGAATCAGTGCTCTATTACTGATGGAAATGGGAGGAGTAAGTTGGGTTCTGCAGCCTCATCCGCCTGTTCTGGGCTGGGATTTTCAATTTACTGGATCCTGAGTTCTGTGACCTCAGTCTGCTATGACAGCTGCTTCTTGGCTGTGGATATGAAAGCTTAGCTGTCCTTTGAGTACTTACTGCTCCTGCGTGAAGAACTGTGTAAGCTTGCCCTGCTTCCCCACTACTGGTGCTCCAGTAGTGGTGCTCACTACTGGTGACTAACAGCAACCCTTAGTCAGACAGAGCTAGGGAAAGCTCCTAATGTCATCCTTTATAGCTCAGGAACTATAGCACTCACTGAAAACATACCTCTCAAGGTATGGCTCAAAACGCCTTTTGGGCCAGGGGTCTCAACCCATAGAAGGAGTGCCAGAAATCATCAAGCTATCTAATATACAGGTCAAAACCAATTAAACCATTCCTCCTTTTCAGAAACAACTGAAGATTCATCAAAACACAATTCTGATTCACCTACATTAGCACTTTGCCACAAAGTAAGAGTTATTTTCTCTCTTCCTCCTCTCTCTAGTCTGCTATATGTCTACACAGTACCAAAGACCTTCAGCGGGAGGGCCTGGTGCACGGTGGTCTAGCCGCACGTGATGACTGTACTCTTACTGGAAAGCCAAATGCAGATTTTTTTCTCTGAACACAGCAAGATGGTTTCTCTAACTACAGGATTAATGGGTGCTGGCTTGACGTTATGTTTTGAGTAAGACGTAGATTTGTAACTCAAGGAGAAACCATCCTGGCTGCCAATACTGAGGGAAAGGAGGCATCCAACTCCAGGTTGCACTTGGCTACTCAAGTCCCGCTTCTACCTTATCAACCAGTAAAACCTGGTTACTCCAGGCAAGTCCCTCATATAAAGCATACAGATGCCTAGCTTGTGGTTGGAGGTTACATGCAGTAGTGAGATGGGTACAGCTTTGGTATGTATATCCAAAGGTTTCAACTGTTGAAGGAAACTGGAGCTATGAGTAACTATTCAGGGAGAATGCAGCTTCATCATCAGAGTGCCTGTTCTACGAAATTCCCTCTATGTAACAGTGAAACTCCTGGACTTTCTCTCCTCATTACAGAAGGGTAGAGACAGTTTCTACTGAGGAAAGAAAGCACTGAGTTTCACATCATTACCTATGTGAGCATGAGGTGAAGTCAACTGAGAATGTGAAGGATGAAGAACAGTAACCAAAACAAGAAAAAAACCTCCTGTTTGACCTAAGGAGTGGCTAAGACAGCAGATATTTTTGAAGAAAATATGTCTAGCTTGAATATGCACATGGAAACAGCTTTTTAATTCACTGCACCAAGTGGAGATAGAGAGAGTCTTGCTGAAGGGCCAGATGGTTGGGTTCCTAATTGGTATATGCAGTTTGTTATGCCTGCAGATTACATCGCTCTCATCTTCATGTAATGAATTGCTTTTCCACACGTTTCACATTAAGTTACTGGGAACAGAGAATTCTTCACTGGGTAGCAGTGAGAGTACAATTGCTGTAGGTGCAGGCAGTGGGTTTCTCATTTTATTTTCACTATCTTCATTCCAAAAATTCTACAGCAGACAGATTGCCTGGCCTGCAAAAATAGCTACATAGAGGCATTTTCCTCACTGTGGGTACTCCAGGGAGTCAGGGAGAAGCAATCTCTCAGGATGTGGGGACAGGAGTGATACCATGTCCTTAACTTACTCTAGCTCCATCTCTGGGTAGAGTCAAAAACATCTCTTGCAGAAGGTTTATAACAAGTAAGTACAGGGAACTTTAATCCAAACATCCACCGAAATACCAGCCTGGTTCTGAAGCTGGGAACCTGGGAAAGCTGATTTCTGGATCTCCTGAATAGTTCAAGTAGATTATTCAAATGTTTTCTAATTCTGTGCTGTTACTCTTTTGGGGCTTAGAATTTGTGAATACGGGAAGAAAACAGTAAGAGCAATTCTGCAGTCAGGCTGTATCAGAACTGATGGGTGGGATCACCCCTAAACTCATGAGAAACACCTGTATCTGCTGATCATCCATGTTGTAAACTTCACACTAGTGGCACTTCCTTGCATGTAATTCCTAGCCTGTCTGATCTGTCAGGGTGTTTAGAGCTTAACTGTAGCACTGATGCTAAAAAAAGCTTGCCTGACAGCAGAAAACCTACCATTCCTTGCTTCTTCCTTCCCTTTTTGCCTGCTTTCCAAGCCAACTTTAAGAAAAGATGTACCAAGCACTATAAGGTGACTGGTTCTTATGGAAGAAGGGAACTTGGAATAGCATTAGCATTTTGCCCAAGAGATAATAAGTCCAGGTAGATAGAGTGCCTTCAATGCCAACTGCAAACATGGGGTAGTAAAATATATTTCACTATTAATGGCCAGTATCAGAACAGGCACAGAGACTCAGCCATGTAACAGAAATTGCCAACCCAAGCTCAATGCCCACAAACATCAGCAGAAGCCTTCTGTCAAACTCAGTATGTATTAAATAGGGAGATTTTTTTTGGTTGTTGCTCAAATAGCTTACACTTTTGCTATTCTGGTGTGCCAATGGGACTCACTCTTTGTGTTTACTCTGACAAGATCTTCTGGGTGAAACATCTGCTTTCACATCCCCTTCTTTTCCCACCCCAGAAGCAATATCCTGTTGCTGAAGATAGCTCTGCAGGTATTAATAATCCTTAGATACATTGAGTACCGTTGTAAATAAACAGCATAATGAGGGCATTCTTAATAAATGACAGTAGTGGCACCTTAGGACAGGTAATCATATTGATTTCTAATACCAGCATACAAAAAGAGTATCCCTGGTGCTGAGAGGCTTTTATTATTAGCATCTTCCCAGACTTTGAGTCAGATTAATCCTCCCCTGTTTTCTTGTTTGACTTCAATAACAACAACAATTTTGTTCTGACTGGAGTAACAGAATATGAAGAAATGAGAGCGAAAGTACAGGAAGTTGTAGGTTAAGCAGAAGAAAATAGTTCTGCTTTGCTTTGCTATCTGCTCTTTCTTCAATACTAATAGGCTGAAAAAAAATGGGAGAATAAGAAAACAAAACCCAAATTCAGCACATACACTGAGAAACAAAATGTGCATTTACTGTTTCTGCTTAGATCTTCAGGCTCCCATTGCTCAACAGATAGAGAATTTTCAGTTTAAACCATTCTCATATATGCTCCAAATACTTCAAAAGCAAACATCCATTATTTGATCTTGGATGTGCTTTTCAAACAGCTGAATGGCTTTTAGTTATCTTACAGCCATCTTCCATGGGGAAGCTGTTTTGTTCTATTCAGTTTAGCTGGACAGTACACAGGCAACCCTCTCTGGTAGTTCCTTTACCAGTAAGCCATCCAAATCCGAAATCGCTTCCTCCTCTTTACTCACAAGGCCACAGCATTGTGCATGCAGATGGTGGCAGAGGATGGATGAGCCAAGACACAGTAGCACTCCAGATTTTCTGCAGCCCACATCCTCCTTAGCACACAACAACAATGGCAGTCTTTGCAGTATGTTCTCTATTGCAATAAGAAGATAAAATTTCTGATCTAATATTAGGAACTTTCTTCTGCATACAGGTGCACAAAATCTAGCAGATAGACTAGCTATTCCTGAACCTTGGAATAGATGCTCTGCTGTCATCTGAAAAGGAAATGCTGGCACAGAAAATGAGATCTGGATTGATGAAATATTGCTGAGATCTGAATCTTGCTATGAACACAGACTGATGGTTCCTAGGGGTACTGTTCAGCTCCTGACATACCTTCAAGCTTGACTTTAAACCGCCAAACCAATTTAATCTCAACATTTATCTTGGCCATGCCCTACACATATCATCATCTTGTCTTTTACACTGCTACTTCCTCAAGGTATCATTTGATTGTCAGAACCTCTCTCACAGGAGCAGTATACCTACAACAGGGGTACTTGACTGCAACTGTGTCAGACTTTTGATGCAAACCCATTATATTATACAGATGCAGTAATATATAAGAGATTGCATAACTTAGCTAGTCCATATTTTTCACACAACCATTTTGAGATGTAAAAAGAAAAATATTCCTAATTAAAGACTTTGGAAATGTTTCACAAATTTTCATTAAGACATTATGGAGGCCTAGAGCGACGGGTCAGCAAATACAGGGGGACAAATGAATAGTCGCATGAGAAAGAATTTCCAGTATCTTAAATTCTCCCTTACCCTTCATACAGCAGAAACATTTTGTGGACTTTAACTTACCCGGCACATTTTGTTTCTTCTCCATTGCCCCTTTGTTCTACTCTTTTTTAGACTCTCAGAGCTACAGAAGGACATAGATCTTTAGCTGTATTTATATTGCAGGTTTAATGGGTGGTCTTAAGAGAATATTTAGGCATGCGAAGCCCCTGAATCACTACCTATCTGTTATTACTATGTTTATCAGATGAACCTGGATCAGGATCCAAGACTGAGATACAACCTCAGAGTACTTACTGTCACACTAAATTACAACATGAAAAAACCTAACTGTGCTGTGCTCAACCCCTCCAAGACTCATTCTTGACACAAAGCATGCTCAAGCCTTACCTACCTTCTGCTTCTAATTATGTACTGAAGACTCATCTTTATACACAAGCATATAAAAAATTGTATGTGCATATCTATGCATGTGTGCACATTTATACATGTAAATGTGCATACATGTGGACGAATAATGCAGATAATAGGTCAGATACGTGAAGATAACGTACTCAGTAACATGTCCGGTCTTTGGCTGAGCTCATACTTCTCATATGGAGAACGTGCCTCTCTGGAAAAGGCTGCCTTGGAAATGAAACTGTAAGAGCATCTTCTACCCCTTAGAAAAAAGGTGGACAGAAAATCCTACTTTTAGCTTACCACCGTGGTTTAAGCTGTAAACCACACAGTTCGCTCACTCGCTCTCCCCTTTTTCTTCCCAACCCCCCCCCCCCCCCCGAGAGGGGGGAAATGAGGAGAAGAATCGAAAGAATGTAACTCCCATGGGTTGAGATAAGAACAGTTTAGTAACTAAGGTATAACACAAACCACTGCTGCTACCACCAATAATAATAATGATAAGGGAAATAAGGGAAGAGAATACAACTGCTCACCACCCGACAACTGAGCCGTGAACTAACTCTTCCGGGTTCCTGCCCCCGGTTTTTACATCCTGGGCTTGACGTGCTGTGGTATGGAATACCTCTTTGGTCAGTTTGGGTCAGGTGTCCTGTCTCTGCTTCCTCCCGGCTTCCCCTCCTCCCTGGCAGAGCATGAGGCTCAGAAAGTTCTTGGTCAAACCAAACATTCTAAGCTGTAACTGAAAACATCGGTGTTATCAGCGCTGTTCCCAGGCCGAAAGTCGAAAACACAGTGCTGCACCAGCTACTGAGAAGGAGAAAAATGACTGCTACTGCTGAACCCAGGACACTTACATGTTTCAAGCTTTAAAAATGTTACCCACTATAGTTCCTTATTTCCAGAAACATGAAAGCTTTAGACAACATCATTTTTATTCTCTTGTAAAATGGACACTTTTTACCATGAAGACTAAGTCAGACTTTAAGCTGTGGTTTCACCTTTCATTGCTGTCTCTTCCAATGTTCATCTGCATAACAAATTGCACAGTTAAAGCTGATGTACTCAGTGCCTTTGTTGTCTCAGTTTTCACCAACAAATTCTCTCCCAGGTCACTCTGCCTAGAGGTAAGATTCAGGGAAGAGGCTGCCAGAAGTGGAAAAGCATCAAGTCAGTGATGGCTTGAGAAATCTTAACCTATGCAAGTCCATTGCACTTGATGAGATGTATCTAGGGGTGCTAACAAAGCTGACCAATGTCACTGCGACACTCTCTCTCATCCTGGAAGGGACATTTAATCAGGGAAGGCCCACAATGGTGGAAGAAAAATAGATGTGGCACTCACCCTCAAAAAAGGCAAGAGAAAGATGACTCAGGGAGCTACATGCTGCTTTGCCTTCCTTCAGTGACCCAAAAATCACAGAGCAAGTCCTCCCAATGCACATTTCTGTGCAGATAAAGAAACAAAAAAGTAACTGGAAATAAATAACCAGAATGCATTCACCAAGGATGAATGAGGCAGAAGCAACCTGATTGCCTTCTGGGATAAAATAACTAGATTAGCACATGAGAAGTGAGCAGTACCTTTCCACACAGTCTCTCACAGCATCCTTAAGACCTTAGTGTCTTAAGACATAGTGTTAGAACACTATGACTGGACTACCAGACAGGTAAAAACTGGTTCAAAATTGTATTGGTAAACTATTTGTACTCCATTTGGCTGCTGGTTAAAAGCAGAGTATCACAGGGGCCTAAAGTAGTTTAGTATTACCTGGAGAAGATGGAGGGCCCTCTCATCAAGCTTCTAGAGTATTCCAAACTGACGTGTATGTTTAGAGGCAAGGCAGAAACTCAGAGAGGGCAAGAGAGGCTGGAGAAATGGGCTAACAGGAACTGCAGGGAAGCCAACAAGGATAAATGACATTTCTGGCAACTTTGAGTGGACTAACCCTGCAGCTGTACAGGCTGGGGAGTGGATGGCTATGGAGCAACTCTGCTGCTGGTAGTTGATGAGAGATAAGCTATAAATTGAAACAAGAGAGGTTCAGTTTGATGGAACTTTTTCCCTGTGAGGACAGTCAAGCAGTGGAACAGGCTACCTGGACAGCTTATGCAGTCTCCAACCTTAGAGGTTCTGAAGACTGAAGTGGATAAAGACCTGAGCAACCTGGTCTCAGGTTAGTGTTGGCCCTGTTTTGAGCTGGAGATTGAATTAGAGGCCTCCTCTGGCGACTTTCAACATAATGATAGTGTGATTGTGTGCTTGTTGCATGCACATGGCTGTGTAACTACCTCCACCCTCACCCATGTACACATTCAGTCTTCCTGCTTCAAAACCACAAAAATACTGAGATATTGTGCACTCTCTTCAGACATCTATTGTCAAATATAATCCACTGACCTATATAGTGCCAGAATAAAGGCTGTCACTACTGAGCTGCCATCCCCCCTTTGTAAGATTCCGCCTTTGTGCAGTAAGAGGGTTATAAATTTTACACGTAAATTCAGTTGTCATTTTCCTAAGGAAATATCAAAGAGCACTAAAGTCTTTAGAACTGACAAAGAATTCACGTTCAAATCAAAACAAGTTTAATGGAATTTTCTATTCTTAATAGTGAGCAGAGAAGGAGTTTTTCCTGAATGCTCTATTTTCCTCCACACAGATTGTGTCAGTCATCTGCTTCATAAATAGAGTGAGTAGGAAAAAAGAAGGCATTTTGCCAGGCAAAGATGACCCACGAATACAGAACTATGATTAGTTTCATTTTAAGAAATTAACAGTAATGAGGTGGGAAAGATATTTTTATTAAACATTAATGGTACATTTACGTAGCTGTAACTCTTCCCACAGCCCTACACAACTCAAGGAGCCTACTCAGTTGCTTCTCCTCCCACTTCACTTGTGTATACCACTGCCACTAATCTTGGTGGCATTTCAAGAGAATGTCCCCTGTCAGTGCAGCATTGTACTTCAGCTAATTTTTAAGTATGTGAGTGTAGGAGGTTTTGGCCTCAGAAATTCACATGTTTATCTGAGCTATCCAAACCTCTACAGTGTGGGAGACTGGGCCAAAAAAATCCCTAAAGACTGCTGTTCTCATGAAATTGCTACAGTGAGCTGCAAAACAAACAAACAAAGAAGGACACACGAAAACCCAAAGTGCTTTCACAAACTGCAGGTCAGGAACAGTACGGTTTCAGGCTCCATTTTTCTGAATTGCCTTCTTGGAAAGAGTGGTAATGTAATTGACTTCTAGTCCATCTCTCACTGATAAGTAAAGCCACTGAGAAAGTAATGCCAAGAAAGCTACAGCAAAACATCATGCCTGCCAAAATCCTGAAGCCTTTGCAATCAGGCTTTGAGCCAGGCCATAGCATTTAGAAAGCAACAGCAGCACTAAAAGATTGTCTCCCTGTGGCAACGGATCGGCTCTTTCTCAATGCTGAAATTACTCCAACTCACCGTTGTCTCCAGCAGTCAGTCCCCCAGGGTTGCTGTCCCACTTAAGTGACATGTATAAAGGCAGCTTTAATAGCTGTACAATGAATTACTATTTTGAGGACCCAAAGAGTAGTAATGGTAAATTGTTACTCTACTAAGGACTAGTGGAAAAAAAATTAACAAGATTACAGCTGCACCCTATTAGGAGATGTATCAGTTTATTTTGGATTATGAGAAATCCTGTTCTACACTGGTTTAGGCTGGAATTGAAACGAGTGACCTGTAAATGTGCCAGGACGCTATCCACACCAGATCAATTATGAGACCACCTGGCTGTCCTGGAAGGCCAGCAGGCGCAGAGCCCTGCCAACAGGCTCTGGAGATATGTGTGGATAACCTCATCCTCCCAGGGCCCAGGACACCAGATGCAGTGCCTGACTTCGGCAGTTAATGGCTGATGCTGAGACAAGACCTAGCATTAGCATTTTCTACCACAGGAATGTTAGTTAAATGCCAGTTAATACATTTGTAAAGTCGACTCTGGAAATTCTTGAAAAGTCCCTTCCATGATGCGAATTTCTGAGTTTTGTTTCTGTTCTTCTGTTATCAGAAGTTCTTTACTGTGAGGGCTGTGAGGCACTGGTGCAGGTTGTAAAGGCTCCATCCCTGGCAGTGTTCAAGGCCAGGCTGGACGGGGCTTGGATCAACCTGGCCTAGTGGAAGGTGTTCCTACCTGTGGCAGGGGGCTGGAACGGGATGAGTTTTAAAGTGCCTTCCAACCCAAACCACTCTATAATCCTACGGCACCATGGCATTAAGAAGTGATAATTTTACCACTGCAACAGAATTACCGAGGCTGAGGTGGTTTCAGTCCTAGGAAGGAAAAAACACAAAAACTGGAATGTGGAAGACAGATACTGAAATATTTTAGGGACCTCTGCTCTGATCCAGATCTCTTAGGTGGCTAGAAGCATATTCCCTAACGTATTCGTTCTGCGGTTCTACATTTCTTTCACAGGTAAAGTCTTGGGGGTTTTTTTGCTCTTTTTTTTTTTTTTTCTTCACTTAATTTCTACATTTTCTGCCAACCTGAGAGAATATTCCACACTGAATCATCTCGAAATCATCACAAGTATTTCGGGTGCACCAAACTAGATGTCTGGGTAAGGGCAGCTCTGTGATAACAGCATTTGCTTGGTACGCATTTGCCAGTGTTAAGACTAGAAAAGAATTAGTTCATGTTCCGAGTCTGGGTCTAATCCTGGAAACATCTAGATACACCAAGCTCTCTCCTGTCCCCAATTTATTCTGCTGCTGTAAGCACAGTCTAAGCTTCACTTATTATTATTTGGGAGTGAAATGCTTTTATTGTAAACTGAAGAGAACATGATTTGTTATTGTGGATATGAAAGACATCTAGCATAACAAAAATCCCGAACACTTCATGCTTTTGGATACTTCCTTGGTAAAGAGTATTTCTAGTATAAGACACAGGGTGAAATGATAGAACAGGAAAAGTAACAGCAGTGTTTTAAAAGCCTAATCAAAAGAGCCAACTTGACTTTGAATACGTGTTTGCATTCACAGGTTGACTCAAAGGCCACATAGTTGATGAAAATTATTTCAAGGATCCACGGTGTAGGCCCTGATAGATTTCTAACTTTTCAATCTGCTGTGTGATTCGGTTAATTCTAGATGTAACATCATCATGAAATTGCTGGGTATACGAAAGGTTATTGTCAAGTACTAACACAAAATTTAACAGCACAAGTTTGTCCTGAATGTTGCTCTTCCTACATAGATCACTCCCTTTTTTGCTGTTAACATTTCCACATTACCATGTCCTGGTTTTGCTTGGGATAAAATTAAATTTCTTCTTAGAAGCTCGTACAGTGCTGTGGTGTGGCTTTAGCATGAAAATAATGGTGATGACACACTGATGATTTAGTTGTTGCTAAGTAGTGCATACTCTAAGACTTTTCAGCATCATGATCTGCAGTGAGGAGGGGCACAAGAAGCCAAGAGGGAGCAGAGACAGGACCCCTGACCTGAACTAGCCAAAGGGGTATTCCATACCACAGCATGTCATGCAGAGTACAGGAACTAGCGGAAGCTGGCCAGAAGTCACGGACTGGGAATGGGCTGGGCAGCAGTCAGTGGGTGGTGAGCAATTGAATTGTGCCTAATTTGTGTTTCTTGGATTTTATTCCTCTCTGTTTCCCTTATTATTACTATTGCTATTACTATCGTTACTACTATCATCATTATTGTTGTTGCTGCTGCTGTTGTTGTTATTATGACATTTAACTGTATTTAAATGATTAAACTCTTCTTACCTTGACCTATGGGTTTTACTTTTTCCACATTCTCTCAATCCCACCAGGGGTAGCAGGGGAGGGGGAAGGAGCAAGCACTTGCACAGTACTTAGTTGCCAGCTGGGGTTAAACCACAACATAACAAATGAAGACAATTAATGGGATTACGTGGCTCCTGGTCTCCCAATCCTGATCCCACTGTCCAAAACCTTTGTTTTATCGAAGGGATAGTGGTCTCTCCGTGTTATTACTCTATACTGGTATTGCAGGAACAGCTATAAACTATCTAGCCCATTACTGAATAATGCTTCTGTTTGGCAGTGTGAGAAAGGTTCATAGAGAAAGTCACCAGTTGATGCTAAGCAGTGTTCCTAATTTTGATGGGGATGGTGCACTAAAGCAACATTTGAGACTCCTAGTAATAGACTGTGAGGTCCATAATGGGTTGTTGGGCACTTTTCTGAGCCAGGCGGTTCTTAGCAGAGACAGTCTTGTGGTTTAACTGCTTGCTTTGCTCACTGCATCAGACTAAGGCAGCCACAAGTACAGAGGTATAAATACTGTTAGTGGATTGCCACTAGCATATTGCTGATTTGGTGGATCTATATTACCGTAGTCAAATTCAGTATTTCCCAGGAAAGTCAGCAGCTGATGGAAGCACTGAGTGTAATACACCATAGTGTGAATGCCCTTATTCCCTTCCTGTTATTCCTCAAAAAAGTCCATCTCCTTAAAATCCAAAGTGTAGTACACATTGATGAAAACTACACTGTGTAATGATCAGGGACCAGGACTAGAAAGACAAGACAGCTGGGTTTCCTTCTATAACCTGTCCACAGTTTGACTGTGACAATTCACTCGCTTCCGCTGTGGATCAGCCTTCTCCGTTAAAATGTCTTAGGCCAAAATCTAGCAAGAAGCCACCAAGCAAATTAAGGGGCCTTGCAAACAACAGATAGTGACCCAAATCCCACTTAAATGTTCTTCCAAGTTCACATCAAAGTCCATCTGTCCCCCAGAAGGCTGGAAAGATATATGCAAGAACCTCAAAACCCCCCCAATGATTCACTAAGACAAGATGTCCACATCATTTTAAATCTGGTTTCAGCCTAGTTACTTTCAGCACCTTTTCATGAGATGTTTGCTCCAAAACTGTCCTTACTACCAGCTCAGTTACTCTACATGTCCTCTATATTTACAAGTCAGTTCCCAAAAGAAAGCACTCAACAGGAACAATTAAGGTAACTTTAAGAAGATCGAGAGATTCGGGTTCTTCCCATCTTCACACGACACACACTGCAGAGGGGAAAGCAGGGTCCTGTTTATGCAGGTAGAATGTGGGTTTGCCCTCAGAAATGAAGAGCACTTTCTCCTCCACTGTGACTTAAACACACACACGCTTTGCATGGAATAAAAGCAGCTCAAGAAACGAGGCTGAGGTTTTGAATATCAATATAACTACCTATTCATGATAGCAATCATAACGCTTGCTACCTTAAGGTGACAGAATGAATAAGGCTAGACTGTATCTGAGTAATAGAACTTATTAACATTAGCACTGTTCTACAAATGTGGGATTTTGCAGTAGCACTTATCTGTCTTAATATTAAAAAAAGTCTAGGCTAAAATACTTGAATGAGCAGATCTGATTTTGCATTCTGATATTACTTTGTTAAAGCCTCTCTTGCCTTCTGGGAGGCACTGCTAAAATGAGTAATATTTAAAGAAATAAAATAAAATGCATTAAAGAAAGCATATCAGTCATGAAGTCCATAATCCTTCATCACTGGAAACATCAAATCTCGCCCACTTTTAACAGACAAACTCTATCTTGGACAAAAATGTTAGCCAATGAGACAGACTGCTCTTCAAAAAAAACAGGAATACATTTGTAGAGATCTGAGGGTTGTTCTTTGCCTACATGAGCTCTAGGGTTTAATAAAAAGAGAAAAGATTAGTTGCCTTGGGAACTACGCTGCCTCCTTTGCTCCTCACAGTACTGACTTCTTCTCTTTTCCTTTTTTAATAACTTGTTGCATTTTCTACATATACTTACAGGAACACAGCCACACACAAACAGACTCTGTACTACCATTTCCACACATTCTGCAATCACACATCAATCATTTGTAGTGGGGAAAAGCTGATGCCTGACAGGAATAAAACAGCACAGTGGAAAGGGCAGAGACTCACCTGCATGACTAAGCATGCAGTCTTGTATCTTGTACATACAGAGAACCCGTAAAACTTTTAATGATCTGGTTTTCACTTGGAAGCTGGAGACATGCAGTGCTTGTGAGAAGAGTTCTACATCACTGTAGTTGACAGTATAAGGGCTTCTACAGCTGAGTTTGTGTAAAACATGCCAAGTAAGTTTAAAATATCATTAGTTTAAAGCATGAAGTTTTAGCATTAACATGTGTTACTTTGCTGTGAAATCACCTAGGGAGTAGTTACTCATACGTGGAAGTAAGGAGACTTAAGATACTGGTATCTTTGTTTTCACTTGCCCTCTTCTCATCTGAGGTGCTAGCAACACTGTAACATTATGAATGGGTTTAGTATGCTTCAGCATGTCCAACATGGAAATAGATTGGAATAGAATAGAAAAGAAGGAAAGAATAAACTTGGGAATCCAATATTTGATTTTATGACACACTGCGTGACATTAAAGCAGTTCCTACAACCTTAGACTCTAATGGTCCCTCTTGTCTTCCACCCAAGTCATGGCTGCTTGTTAAAAAAACAAAGGTAGTGCAAGAACACCAAAATTTCCACCAAGAGCTATTTCTGCATATTCTAAATGTACATATGAAGAAATGGTTTGGTCTTGACTGCTTGGCCCCTTGCACTCTCCTGTTAAGTCCAAAACCAAAGTCCTGTCTGCCTTGCGGGAACCAAGTTGCACACTTGTGGTGGACAGTTACCTCTCAAAGTATAGATGTTTATAAGAAGATGTAGTCTTTATGCAATTAAAGCACTCATGCAGATTCAGGAAAGCACAGACTCTATGTGCTTCAGGCGCACATTCTCTACACTTAGCAAGCAGAGCCTTCAGGGCTCCTATTGGAACATCTCTGTCTTCTGTGTGGGCTAAAAGAGAAGGAAACTTGCCCTGGGTGCAATCCAGTGCAGACACCTTACTCAAGATATTCTAACCTTCTAGTGGAAGGTGTCCCTGCCCATGGCAGGGGCTGAAACTACATGATCTCTAAGGTCTCTTCCAACGTAAACCATTCTGTGGTTCTATGAAAGGGCAGTACCCCATGCTTACTAGCCCCGGGCATAGTTCAGGCATATCACTACATAGTAATAAGGACATCCATTTACTTTACTACCATGCCATGACTCATCATGTTCATGAGGCAGAAAATGAAAGAGTAGTATTTGTAATTACCATATAACATAGTTGAAATGAAACTCAGCACTGTATTGAATAAATATATACACATACGTATACGTGGTCTGTTCATGCAGAAACTAAAATTGAGGCATTTTAAAAAGTAAAACAAAATATATAAGGCAACGCTCAGTGACACAGACTCCTGCGCTTCCCTCCAGTCTTCATATTCATGCTCAGGAACCAGAAAAGAGAAGACAGGAGAAAGAAAAATAAACATGCTTTTGACAGATAGGCAATACAAGTAGTAAAGGTTCAAGTCATTGTACCCTCCTGGCCCCATCATGGGTCACTTAAATCTTACACCTTAGCACCTGCTAATACAATTCTAGAACTCTGGAATCCAAACTCTTGAGCATGGTTCCGGCAGCCTGCTTTAGGTCCTGCTTGAACAGGGGGGTTGGACCAGATGACCTCAAGGAGTCCCTTCCAATCTCAACCCTTCTGTGATTTGACCATACGTGACTTTTTAGCAGAGTGCTGAATTGTGCATCGTGCTGTTACAGGAAAGGCAAAGAACATTGACAAAACTTCTGAGTTCATGGTCCTCCCCACTGAGGTCAACAATAACACTGTCATTACTTCAATAGAGCAATCCAGAGCCCAATTCACTCAGAGCTAAATTCAATCTTACACTACAGAAACCAAGTGATTTTCCCAAAATAGTAAGAAACAATTCTAGTATTTCACAGAGTATTAGAGGAACAGAATTCTCTTTGGAAAAGACTGGCCACAGGAGTGGCAACATACCAACCCAATTTCATGGCATTTTTAACATTTTCATCTATCACTGCCATTGACTAGAAATGCCAACAATGTCCCACTAGAGGCTGATATTGTAGCATCTCAGTTAAGAAGTGTTAAGATTTTTCAGACTACATTTTCTGAACCAGAAAACGCAGTCAGTTCAGATAGACATAATCAATTAGCCCAAGAAAAGCATCAAGCCCCATTGGTAAACATGTATTAAGGAAACTCATGTACATACAGTTTGTGACGGGTATTGATGAAACTGTCAGTCTAACACTGATGGGACCTGGTATAGTCTGTAAAGGAGGAAAATAAACCATAATGTTTAAGTGCTCTGTGAGGAACACATTTAATTTCTGGTAGTGTCTACTGACAACACACAAAGTCTGGCAAAATCTATTTCATGAATGCAACTTTTTAGACTGTATCAAAATAACATTTTTAATTGATCTGAACATATTCTTTTTTATTATTTACATAATGGAAGCACGCATATTAATCTCTCTAACCCATCAGACAATGGCACTGTTAGTGTGGTATTTAACGTCTGTTATAGAACATGGAAAGAAAAAAGGAACACATTATACTGTATTTCATTTCATTATGCAAAATCAGTGTTGTAAATCCATTTACAATCTCATAATCATTTACAGTCAAGAGCTACACAGCACCTCTGCTAGTTAGCTATTTGCTTTAGTGACAGATTTCTCTAGATGATCCAAGTCTCATTGATGCTGCACCGTAATGGAAATTTATTGCACACTTGGGATGATTTTCTGTGTTCTAAGGGATAAAAAGCATTTCCACTCTCCAAGAAATACTGATTTAGTGTCAACTTCAAAACATTCACCTGAAAATGTATACAAATTTTGAAGAGAAATTAGGAGGAGGCAGAAAAGACAGCAGACTTAAGGAGAACATTTGAGCATAGCCTTTACTAACTGCCTTTTCCAGAGAGTTCTGTTTCTATTTTACTCTGCTTGTGTTACAACATTCTCAGTGTTCTCTGAGTACAAGAATAGAACGATGGAATTATACAGAATACACAGTTCATTACAGTTGAGTGCACTACCCTAAGCTTATCAAATGAATACTGGTGGGTTTACTGCTTGTTCCTGAATAGACTTAATTTTAGTAAGTTTCTTATTAAAAATTCATGTTTAATGGAAACAAAAGAAAAGGCTATGTTAGCTTTATGTGTATATTATCTACCGCTGGTCAGGTACTATTATGTTCTTTTCCTGATCTAATGAACTAATGCAAGCAGCCAGTGTTTATGATCAGATGCTGGGGTTTGTATTTCTTCACTGAGTGGATGACAAAGTAATAAGAAGACTGGAGAATGTAATTAAATTTTTGTATATTTTGCTTTTAATATTCAAGGAAAGAGGGGAGGTGAAGGAACCAGAACAGAGGCATTGAACTACCAAGCAGATGAAGAGCCATAAAAGGAAAGAAAGACAGCCAATTTTGATTTTACTTCTCATTTGAATTGGTTTACCCAGCATGAAATTTGATGCATAAAATTGCTGATTCCTAATTTCATTGGATAAAAAATAAACTCTCTGAAAATTTGCCCACATATATTGGATGTGGAAATTAAGCTGGCCCATTGCTTATGCTTGAAACAATGAGCAAAGCCTGTTCTTCCACACATTGCTGCTTCTTATGCATCCTCTTGCACTGAGCTGTCAAAAGGAACTGTGACAGTTTATGCTACACACTATGCCTTTAATATCTCTTCTTCATGAGATCTGGCTATTTTTTGGTGTAATTCCTTAGGACAGGTTCTATCCCTTCTTAAACAGTCACAAATATCAAGCATTCCTGTTACTGCCATCATTTTATAACACTACAATTATTCACGCTATCAATGAAAAATCAACTCCTGGATATTAAAAAAGAAAAAAAAAACGTTATTTTGAGTTCAGCTTGAAAAGAATAGCTGCTTGCAATTAAAAAACATTACTACAGTCATGCTTGCATTCATTGTAAACCAGATTTTCTAAGTCCCTCAGGCATCTGTACCATGGAAAACACAACATGCAGAAATGCACACACCAGTTCTTTCTTCTACACTGCCCTAAAAAATACACATCCTCAGAGCTGAGAAGCAGTAGTCAAGGCTGTGACACCATCAAACAAACTTCTTTCATTTAAAACAGGAGGGTCTAATTCTGCAAGAAACGAACACTCTACTGTTTATGCACAACAACAGAAGTTTAGCAGCACCTGAATGTAACCTAAAGACAATTAACTTTTGTAGCCAACACAGCAGGAAAAGTAAATTGATACTGCTACAGACTGCTCCCTGTCCCCACAGAGAGGATTAAATTGTTTCTTGCCCTGATTCCAAGGCTGGTTTTCATCCTACTACAGTCTCGTAACAGAAGCATTTGCTGAGAATGGCCTTACCTTCCTTCTTGTTTTTCTCACAGTGTCCTTTTACTCACTCAACATATTTACACATAAACATTCCCATAAGGTACTCAGCATTCACAGCCATTCTTTTCTAGCAGGGTCACAGTCACAGATTTGCAAGCAGCTTCCCAGAAAGGGAACAATATTAAGAAAAAAAAATATTGCAAAACTAGCTGCTATTATTAGCAATGCCTTTTTAGCTATATCAAGATGCATCTTTAAAGTCTTCCCATCACATTTAACAAAGCAGCATGGTTTTGGATAGGTAGCATTAAATTCCCAGTGTGCTTACAGTTGTGTTGCTTAGCCTTTGCGTAACTTCTCAGCAGTTAGTTTATCAATGAACATAGCATCACTGCCATCATATCTGAGATCTTCAGAAACCCAACTCAGATTTGCAATTTAGAACACAGAAAATGGTGGGTTTCTTATTATACAGGTGAAAAATAGAAGTGTGATAATCTAAGAATCGGACATTAAAGGAATCCCGAGAGGGAAGTAACAGGTATAAGCATTATCCCTCAGAAAAAGCTAGGATTTCCATTAGGAATCCAGACTCATTTCCTCCTCTGTAGTTTTCTTCATCACTGTATTTGTTTGGGTGTGTTTTTTTGTTTTTGTTTTTGTTTTTTTTTTCCCCCTTTTTTCTTGCTTTATTTTATTGTTTGCTTCTGATAAATGGATGTGGAAAGACAGCCATCACTGTGTGGTTATTTAAACTACAGCAACACCCTCTTTTTGCAATAAAACAATGTAAGCAACACACTGACTTTCATGTTCCACCCTCTAATGAGCATTTGAGGCTAAAACTGTAAATAAATTATGGACTTCTTATCTCCAGAACAGACACTAATCAATTAATCATCGGGTTTTGGCTGTTGTAAATGCTCCAAAGAAATTGTTTTTATGAGATATTTATCACTTGCCAATCAACACACCCCACAGGGTTAGAAATAATTGTTGTCCTATTTGTAGCAAACCAGATGATGCAGTTCAACTTTAGCAATAAAACCAAGTTAACATCCAGCAAGGCTTTTTGTGCTGTTCATTTCCGAGTTGGAACTTCTTCAGGCTGGAGGCTTGCAATACACTAAATTAATAAATAGGCAACAATAATTAAAAATATAATAATAAAGGTATTGCAGATCAAATTCAGCCTTGGAAGGACTATACTGAAGGGCATGAAATTTTTGCTAGGAAGATTACTGACTTATTGCACTTGAATATTGGAAGTGCAGTGTTGATTTGACACAGCAACATTCTGCTACATATTTCTGCTCCAACAGGAAACTTTTTACAGTGATGGTGAAATCTTTTTCTCCAGGAAAGGAGCTTCCCTACTTCTCAACACTGCAACTAACAGTTTAACCCACCTATATCATTTACCACTTTCTATCTATTCAGAGAGTATTTTTACAGTTCCAAATTCAGTACTTCAAATGGTAAAGAAATATTCACTTTTTCCAAAACAGCAATCGTACCTAGCCATGGACCTTGCTGCAACCTGTGGAGGAAAACACAGTGGAGCAGATATCCACACCGCAGCTTAACGTGGGACTTCACACTGGAGAAGATGGATTACTTCCTGATAGAAAACCTATAGTGGAACAGGTTTATCCTGAAGGACTGGAGTCCATGCAGAGGATCCACACCGGAGCATGGGAAAAGTGTGAGGAGGAAGGATTAGCAGAGAGGAACTGTTACAGACTGACTCAAACTCCCATTAACTACCCCCTGTGGCATTCAGGAGTTGGAGGAGGTAGAGCAGTCAGGAATAAAGGAGAGAGTTGAGCTTGGAAATGAGGGACATGGGGGATGGTGTTTTCATTTTTTGTCTTTCTTCCTTTCCATTCAACTCTATTTTAATTGACGATAAATTAGTTTTGCCCCAAATCAAGCCTGTTTTGCCTATGATGGTAATTGTTAAGTGATGTCCCTGCATTTATCTCAGCTCACACTCTCTTATCTTATTTCATCTCCCTGTCCTGGTGAAAGGGGGAGTGAGAGTGCAGCTAGGCAGATGTCTAGTAGCCAGACAAGGTCAGACCACTAGGACAGTTTACACAGCCTTTGCTACAGATGGATTTCTCCGTTGAGTTAGGACCCCAGTTAACAAAGAGATACAGCCAGCGCATCAGAACTTACTCAAAGGATGCCGAGTCCGCTTTCTTGTTGTACAGCAAGAGGGCTGCAAGGCTTCCCCACAACACCTTAAAGAAATGTTGTGGAAACAAATGCATTACAAAAACATGTGCACCCAGAGTGAAAGAAGGAAATGAAAAAAGATGGACTACGTGCCTCACAGGACTGAACAGCAGAGACTCCTTTTCTTGTATTTCTGCTTAGGGATATATCCTGTTACAGTGAGTGCTACAGAACAGGTGGCATCATCTTTGATGAGACAGAACATTAGACTTGAAGGTTAAATCAGGGATTCTCTTTCCAAGTCACACATTAACAAAATTCCAACCCTATGTGTCTCAAAAATTAACAGGAACTTTACTTTCCAGGAAGCACAGGGTCAAACCTGAATGTTTTAGACCTGTGTACAACTACCCATGAAGGAATAGGAACATCTTCCAATGACTTGTGTGATTTTTTTCTGTGACTAGAAGAGACAACAATCTATCTTGCCTCCTACTCAGTGTATGCCCTGTTTTGCCTGTGCTATCTTCTCCAAGCCATTTAGCATACCCTACATTTCCTACAGGAGGTTACTCAGTCTAGCAGCTACTTCAGTCTTTTTTTCTTCACGTTTCCTCTTTAATTTTGGCAGCACCATAAGAGCACAATGTAGGCTGAAAGAGCTGAAAAAAGCACAGCAGTTGCTCCAAGAACTTCCAATCTGCAATTGAAATGACTTCTTATTTTTCCCACATGCCTGCTGAACACTTCTAAAGCTATCTGTAATTCCAGAAAAGCTGACCTTCCAAAAGCATATCAGAAGCCGACAAAGAAAAGAACCCAGATCCTTCCTTCACACCCTTGCATATCAGCCTTCCAGAAAATCAGGTTTCAAAGTCCTTACCAAGCCTAGAGTATAAATATTCATAATGAAAAGATAAAATAAAAGAGCTTCTTCACCCCTGCCCCCCCGCTTATCAGTTTGCTCAGATAAAAGAATCCCAGAATGGTTGAGTCTGGAAGCGACCTCTGGAGATCATTCAGACCAATGCCCCTGCTCAAGGCAGAGTCAATTAGACAAGGTGGCTCTGGATCTTATCCAGGGTTTTTAGTGTCTCCAATGATGGAACCTCCAGAGTCTCCCTGAGCAACCATTTCAGTGTTTGATCACTGCCACAGTAAAAAATGTGCTTCTTACGCTTAAATGGAGTTTTCTATATTTCAGCTTGCACCCATTGTCTCTTGCCGTTTTACTGGGCACCACTGGTAAGAATCAAAGCTTCATTTTTCTTTACTCCCTCCCATCAGACATTTAAGCACTTAAGCATATTGCTAAGATTCCCCTTTATTCTTCTCTTCTCCAAGCTAAATAGTCCCTGCTCTCTCAGCCCCTGTTCATGTATCAGATACCAACTCCTCCATCATCTTTGTGGATTCACTCCAATACGTCCGTGCCTCATACAGGCAGACTCACAACTGGACCCAGCATTCCAGGTACAATCTCACCAGTTTTATAAAGAAATGTCGCTATCCTCCCCTCAACAACTCTACTTCCATTCCCAGTCGCAGCTCATGTAAATGAATACACTTCTAGAGAAGTCAATGGAGTTACGGCGGCTTAGAATAGCTGAAAAGCTGTCTCAAAATGTCATGATTCTGTGATATATTCTCAAGCCATTCCCTTTCTAGTCACCTTGTGGTTATTCTGCTTACAGCTTCAGTATATGCTAGAATATCTGAAGACACATTTCTTTCACTATGAGTTTCAAACAACCTTTTAATGAAGGGCTGAACTGATTTAAAAACCCAATTATGTTGTTAATTTAACTTCTATTTTCTCCTCTTTTCACCACCAGCTTCATATTTTCATATTCCTGTTTTCTGGTACAATCCCTGGAGTTTTTGCTTTCCTGGGCATTCTGACAGTTACCTTTACAACCGATTCTGAAATACCACCTCCAGCATTAACTTTATTAGATTCTTCTTGAAGCAGCAGTGGGTCAGTTTCAGCAGCACCATTCTGATCTCCTCAGCCAGCATCCTCAGGGCAGACTTATTTTAGTCTTCAAAGTTAATAAAGTAGTAGCAGTAATCTGCCTTCCAGTGAAATGTTCCAACTGACTGGAGCATTTTGCCAATAATTTATTTTTCCCTGCACTAATCTCTGCAAATGGTAACTCTGCTTAACTGCAGTCCTTCCTGCCCACAGACTGCACTTCAATACCTTTGTTCCATCATTAACGCTTTTACAGCCCAAAGTTTTCATCAATATATCTCAGCCTATGGATTGCCCCTGGACTGTTGGTGTCAGCATTCAGTGTAAAGGAGGAAATGCAGCAGTTTCAGTTTTAGCAAAACCAGACTTCCAATGAACAGAGATTTCCACTGAGCATTTGGTGGCTTGCTGCATAATTACACAAGTTCAGTATAATGCTGTCTGTTATTAAAGTTATACACTGACATCCATGTGTTTGACATGTATGGGTAATAGCAGCAGCTACGTTTTAGACAAAATCTGGTATTGTCTGCTTTCGGAAATAGAAATTCCCATGGGGGTAAGATTTAGTTTCTTGCATTTTTGAGTCTCTGGCCTAAGCTGTACTACAGCGTTTCTTTTCTCCAATAGGTAAGCACTGTATCCCGAACAAGGGACATGATGTTCCCTCTGATGCAAACAAAGATACAAAGAACTTTTCTCAAGGAGTTGAGTGGTGCTGCTGCTCTGCTGCACAGAGCCTAGCTCAAGAGCAAAAGTGATCCCTCTAAATCAGAGGGATCCCTTTAAATCCAGAGGGATCAGGAAGGCAGTTAAAAACTAGAAACTCTAACCACCCTACATTCTGGTGCTCTCATTCACCTTAAGCAGTATCAGAAAGACCACTTGCACATGGAGACGCTAACTAACATGGAACTGGCATACAAAACCTATTCTTAGAAGAGGTAGAAAGAAGAAAGCTTGTTTAAGAGCGATTCCATAAATGAAAGGTTCTACGTGGAGGAAGCTCTTGGTCCATGACCCGCTGGTCAAGATTTCCAGCTGCAATAAATATCACTGAAAGTCAGCACGAGACATGAAAAATTTTCTTTTCAAAAGTTTCGGGCTCTCCTTTTTCCCCATGGATTTCATCAGGGAGCTATCAGCCCTCAAAACTCAGGAAAAAAAATCAAGCTCGTTACTTTTCCAAGCAGCAATTACTTTAGATGGTTTAAGTATTAGAATCAAGGAGCCTGGAAGGAAAGGGGAGAGCTAACCTACAAAATAGGCTTACGAATAAACTTATGAATGTAGCATCCATAACCACAGCATGACTGGGAAAAAAATAAACAGGCAGGAAAACAAATAGTGCCTTTGTTTAAGATGTCCAGAACTGCAGCTTTATTGTTCAGATGCATGACAGTTACAGATTTCCTTCTTCCCTTCTGTTTCCAATAGACATTTTATCCTTTGCCAAAACTGGTACTTATGCATTAAATCTTATAGATGGAAGTAATTTTTCACTATATTCTGCAGAACATTTTTAGGGGCGTAATTTCTCAGACTTAAGTACCAATTCCTTTCTAACTACAGATTCCTAATCAGCTAGTCTTTGCAATATTCAGGACACTTTGAACCACGCTTAATTCATCAATATTCACATGTACACAGGAAATACTGTTAACACTACCTGTTTGATCTTTGTTATAGTATGTCCACTTTGCTTCCCTCAGCCTTTGCCCCCAGTACAGAGAGAAGAAACACTGGAGCAATTTCATGGTATAGCACAGAGCGAGCAAGGCAAGCACTGAGATGGCATCAGACGTTCAGTTTGCACACTTGCAGCTTTGCTATACAAAAGCATAAATTAGAGCAGAAAGACATTCAGGAGAAATTGCAATGGTTCAAATTGTGTTGTACATATGATAACTAAATACTCAGCAGTCAAAAAGCATTAATATCTTGACTGAAGCATAGAAAGTGTTATAAAACCAATTACATTGAAACATAAGCCAATCTTCTCATCTGGAGAGGAAGGCTTTCAAAGGCACCACGCTTAAAGAGTAAATGAAGCCTTACTTTTAATCAAAACAGTGGAGAGGTAAACAATCAAAGGCCAAATCTGAACAAGGACTTAGGTCATATTTACAAGGCAGCTATAAAAACATGACTGCCAACACCACTCAAGTAGGCAGCTTAAATTTAACTTGCATTTGCTTACAGTACATATCAGTAGTTTACTGCAATCACGTTTCAAACCCATCAGTTGCTTTCAATTGCTCTGCAGGGTAGATATAGCTAGACTGGCTTTACACTACCCACCTGAGGTGCTAGCAGCACAACATATGTCTGATTTCTCCATGTACTATAAAACCTGCCTGGTTTTCTGAGGTTTCAGAAAGTCAGAACCCACTCTGTTTTATGACAACTAATGATCCAAGCTGCAGCTGGCCACCTGTTCAAGGTGGGAGCTGTGGATTTACGTCCTCTTGAGCTGAAGGGAAACAGAGGAGCCTAGAAGCTCTCAAGGCTGGGTGCTCAGGATCAGAGTTCTGAGTGTGGACGGGATACAAGGCTTAGGGAAATGAACCCTAGTGCAAATTTTAGGTCACAAACCAATAGCATTTTAAGGGAGCAGCCAGTTAAAATTTGTCTTAGTTTGCATAATAAAGAAGAGGTATAATACTTGAGGCTGAAATCTTGGAACGAGCTCACATGTTAGACTAGGTGAGTGCATGAATCAACAAATACACTTCGACTTCAAGTATTCATGCACAGTTGATATCAAGTATATTAAACATAGTTGTAAAGTCAAGGTCTGACAATGAAGGGTTAGGTGGCTATACACCTTCTGCTGCAGATGCAAACCTATATAAGCTATCCCATAATGTATTTTGAAAGGCATGCTTCTACTCAGAAATACAGGTGAACATTGGACAGATTTCAGGGGTAAAAAGGACACATTCGAGGAGCTTGCTCTGAAATGTTTTTTCTGCAGTGAAAGACTTGATATCTGACATTCATCTGCCTCCTGCCAAGCTGAAACAGGCAGCAAGCAAGGGAGGTAAAAAAGCTCTGCATTACGTTGAAATAATTCTTAGTTTTAGCACTGAGGAGTGTTAAATTTGTATCATGTTTGCTTCTGCTGTTCAAACACGCAATATGCTCTATAAAGACTGTGATAACTTTCAGGTGACTTTGTAGAAAGATAAACCTATTAGAGGAATAAACACATAGCCCTGTTTGTCTAATACACAAGAACCACGTAAAAATGCTGCTAAAGTGCACTTCAGATACCTACTTACTTTACTGAATCTGGTTCTGACTCCTAATGCCCTTTTGAATTTACCACCCTTGAGAGATTTTTCACATAGCCAGGCCATAAACCAAAGACCTACTACTCTGTGATGAGCACAAGCAATAGAGGCAAAATTAACTCTTCTCTTTGTTATCCAAAACAAGGTTGGATGAGGCTTGGAGCAACCTGGTCTAGTGGAAGGTGTCCCTGCCCGTGGCAGGGGGTTGGAACTGGATGAGCTTTAAGGTCACTTCCGACCTAAACCATTCTATGACTCTGGTGGTTCAAAATGCAATGCAATGCAAGTAAGCTATGTGTTACCTATATTCAACGAGCAGCAACGAAAAACAACTCAGATATGACCAGTTATACTTCCCAAACACTTACACAGCATCTTTCAGCACTCCATCTCAGGACACTGAGAATTCAGAAACACTTTTTAATGATAAACTAAAAATGTTGCTTCATGCTTTATCTTACTTAGTTGGAGTATTTAATGGATAATGATCTTAAAAATACATACTTTATTTAAGTATCAGTTCAGACACAGTACAGCAATATTTTAGTATGTGTCCCAAGTTAAAGAACATGGTCAAGGGGAATAAAAAGCCATCTCACCAAAGCCAAATGTGGAGAAGCCACAGCCAAGTTCCCATAGCCTTGACAGATGTTTCAGAAAAAACAATGTATTCAAACATTTTAAGAACTGGTTTTAAGCATTGTCCATCAAGTTCCTAATTTCCTCCTCAGGAAATTCAGAAATATCCTTTAAATTAAAAGAGAAATTCTAACACTGTTATCTGACCTCAGACATTTTGTTGTTGCTTTATTATATCAGTGTTGTTTTATTTTACCAATTGCTTCCAAAGCTCCCAGAAGAGGCAGAGTCCTTGTTTCAGGCACCCAAAGAAAACCCAAACCAACACTTCAGAAAGACTATGACTTTGTGAAAGGATTTCCACTTTGGCTCATGAGGTTTCTCCTGGGGGATCTTAACACTTTTTCAGCCTTGTCCCTCCCCCATCTCCCCTTAACATCTTATTCATGCTGCCAGTGTAAGCCACCAAGCTTCTAAGAAGAAAACAGAAAACTCAATGTAAAATAATAGACAGACCCTTAAACAACATTAGATTTTGCTAGTAATATAAGGGTAATAAGGATGGAAATAAGTAACACTATACTTTTTGAAAAGTAGCACTGAAATTTGTTCTAAAATTTCATTTCTTGGATTTATTTCCTTTTAAATTCAAAGTACACCCATACACTATCCCCCCCCTTCCACGCTACTAATATATTCCATACCTTGGGTTTTTAAAAATGCATTATACAACAGGCCTTATGCATTCACACCAAGCTGATGTAAAGAACTCTAAGGCCACTGCATGTGATCTCATTTTCAAAACAGCTATTGGGAGGTAGGGCCTCCGACCCCCAAGTGACCATATCTGTCTTCAGAGCCGCACTCAGCTTTGGCCAGAATTCATTCTTCTGGCCCAACTGGAATGTACACGGCTCATGAATGTACTCTATAGGTTCTCAGGAGCTGGCTCAGCTGATTCATTTTGTCCTAATGCCAGCGATCTCACTGCAGCTTAAGGCTATTCACATTCACTGAGCATCTGCCTCCACATGGAGAACCAAAAGCTTATAGATGTTTGTGTCTAAAGGCACCACCTCTATTAAAACACCAGTGGAAAAGATCCATTTTATTGCAAATTGCCAATTAGCCCTTCTTTTAGCAATAAAAGAAAAACTGCTCTGCTCATGTCAACTTCTACAGAGCAATAAACAGTTCAGGAGAAGTAATAAACATCATCCCCCCTGCTGCCCCAGATCTGTGTGTGAAAATCTGCTTTTGGAACTATTCACATTTCTTTTCCTACAAGCTTCATTTCCAGAGGGGAGAGGAGGAAGAGGACTGCCAGCCTTAGAAAAGCACTGAGATGTGTTTGGATCCAACAGCCAGACACTAGTAATACAGCTAAGAGGTAGGCTTACTGGTGTGCACACACATGTGAGAGGAGCAAATACATACCTTATGTTCTACAATGGTAAATAATACAGCATGTGTATCTGGATATCTCGTAATGAAAGTGATCATCAAGCTTATGTAGCATTTGACGAAGAACACAAAAAAAACCCTCTTTATGGTCTTGATGCACTAGGTAATTGCCCAGGCTCTTCACTGAAGGTAAAATTTGTGGATTGTCACTCAAATGCCTTTTAAGGTTAGCATTTTCAGTGCTAGAAGGCAACATTCTGTGATTACAGGGCACCTTTCTGAACTGAAAATGAGTATGTGTGGTTTCAAGTCAATATAACTACTTTTTGGCGCACATTTTTAAGAACAGATGACCTGTGAGCCAGACAAACATCAAGGGTTCGGAAAAGTAGAAGAAAAAATGAAAACAAACCTTTCTTTTTCTGTAGATGGCCACTGCAGGTGCATTTATGCATGGAAGTCTGAATCCACTGGTCATGCAGCCAAGACATTAGTGTGAACATACAGATTTCATAACAAACAGCAAAATTAACTAACAAAAACAATAAAAATCAGCCTACTTGACTATAATCGTGTTTGAGGTGTGATTACCAGACTATCGGTTCCACCAAGTCACATTAAGTGGTCTATAAAGCAATTATGATCAATATACTCTGTGTTCTCAGTTAAGAGGTGAGTGTGAGAAGTGTTGAAGAGCTGAGTTCACTGATCAAAATCTGCTTGGAAACCAGTACATCAACATGATGTATAATTGATCCACAGTTCAATAGGATGCTCGTTTAATTTCAACCAGGTCAATGAATGGCTTTCATTCTTCTCTAAATAAGCAAGGTGCTTAGGAAGTGTAGCAGCCTGACTCCTGCAATCAATGAACCATGTATCACCTGGACTGAATTCCACCTTGCCCAAAATGATGGAAGGAGAACTGCTGAAAGAGTGCTGAGGTGGCTACTAATGAAAGCTGAAGATCTTCTACAGAAATAGATCCAGTTTTGTCTTTGCCTCCTAGTAATTGTCTCTGTGGCAATAAACCACCCTTTTTATTATTACTATTATTTTTTAGTGGGATAAAGGAAGAGATTTAGTTACAGTTGCTGAAACTGCCCTGAACATCTACTGTTATTACTGTAACAGGATGCCTTTGTACTGTGGCACCTTGTCATTTCCCACATACAACTTGAATCAATTTGGGCAGGTGCAACTCCATTAAATACAGTTAACTTATGTAATAGAAACATTTATGTACCTATACATTATATAGGTTCTTTCATTATACTTTGAATTACAGTTGAGAAAATCTCCAGTGAGAAGCTAACTGCAGCATCTTGTTTTTATACTTCACTGCTTCGTACTGTACTGCCAGAAAGCTATTTTTAGACCTGCTCTGCAATTGCACAGTTGTTGCTTGTATCTCATCTAAAGGAAGTCAGGTTGCCCTACTGAGACTTCGCCCTTCTCTCAAAGGTAAATTGAAATCCATTAAACTTAAATATATGCTGTAAACCCTGCACATTAGTGGCTGTGATGGAAATATTATGTAGTTATTTACAACAAGATATCCATTTGAGGAAGTGAAATATAGGCATATTCCAAAATTATTGCCTCTTCATTCTCCTCTTAAAGTCATTGCCTTTGTGCCTAAAGCTTGGAATTTTCTTTTGCTGGCACCATGACAAAGTAAGCAAATGTATGTCCACAGAACAGACCAGTGCTGCCGACAGCCCCACACCAAATAACTTGTGAAAGGTAGCACATTCAACCAGATCCTATACTGCCCCGAAGAAATCCACACATATTTCTGATTTCAAATGCAGCTGCTCATATTACTGGGGATAAGTAAATAGCAGAGTCAGGGAAAAATGTTCATTTAATCTACCTATAATATAGCTAGATAAGCATATACCTATAATGACAAAGATTAGCATCTATGCACACACATGCACGCAGGCACACACAGTTATTGTAAAATTGACTATAGATACAGTGAAGGTGTCTTGTCCTGACTCTGCTTTTATAAATTACTCAGATTCATGTGAATATTATTTAACTGTCATCTTTCATAGTTGATGCTAAAACAGGAAACTGAAGATGGAGGAAACAGGAAAGGAGAAAACAAAATCTCACTAAGGGATTCCTTTGAGACCTTCTATAACCTATAAGCCATGCTGTAAGATACAAGTGCCCCTGAACTAGAAGAACAGACTACTTAATACTAGTTCTTCTAGTGTTAAGTAATATTCTCCAGTCTTCTAGTAATCTGGCTCTCTGAATCTATGTTATGCATTCAAATGTACTCAAAGTTAAAAGGGCAAGTGTTATATCCTAAAGCAACACCCAGTGACTTACAAAGAGGACCAGTAGCTGTGGTTTTCCCTGCTATTCTTTGGAGGGATTCTGTACAGTCCTCACATTAAATCCACTTTGATGAAATTACACATACACTAAATGCAGGAACTGACCTTGTCAGTTCTCAGATAAGCCCTTCTACCTTCATCAACCTACAAAAACGTTCTTTATGGCTTATGGAGAAAAACAAAGAGATGCGCTAACAGCTAGTTGATCTTACAAGACTTGGGCTCTGCAGTCGGCTGTCTTATAAAATAGTAAGAAAATCAGCCACAGTAAAATATTTAACAGTAAGAGCTAAATTTGTCAGACTGAAACTGTAGCTTTAATTATTCTAGCTCAAAATTCTGACCAAGATTATGCCTACTCTGAAAAAAACAGAATACAGACAGCAGCCACATCTAGGTTTCACAGTTGTGAAGCTGAACCTCAAGGCTTCTGCTTTGTGCATTACTATAAAAGAAGGCAGGCATCATGAGTGAAAAACACAGTATTAAAAAAAGGATGTGTGCATATGTGTATGTGAAAATATATCGTCTCTCTTGCAATCACTTACTGCTGATCTCCATTCTACTTAAACCAATCTGTGCATTACCTGCATCATAGTCTCATACATTTGGGGAAAAAAAAAAACAGATGTCAACAAGAAGGGAAGGTTACATAGAGAGTAATGTCATGGTGTTGCTCAGTATGAGAAAGATGAAAAAGCAAAGCTGGGCACAGCACTCGACTGATACTCGGGCAGATTCTCCTACCTTGTCTCCTACCTTACCATGAATGTTTTGCGAGATTGACACCACAAGTGAGCCTGTTGCTTTTCTAGCAGTGGGAAGAAAAAGCGAGGAGGTGCTTTTTATTCAGGTAATTGAGGGAACAAATCAAATGTACCCTTAAGAACAGACTCATCAAAAAAATAACTGCATTAAACACAGGCAATCCTAAGCTAGAATGACATGTTCAGGGTATAGAATTATTTTTCTAAGGTTACATTGAGCTTCTAGGCTCAGAGAGGCCACATGGGAAAATCAAATTGATGCTTTGTGGAATTTAAAACAGTTGTGATTTTACTAACATATTCTGGCAGACAGAAGCATGTATTGTATATATAAATGCCCAGGATATGTTTTGCTTCAAGTTCAAAGCCCAAGCTGTCACATTTCCATGGCCATTTGCAGTGTCTGAAAACAGAGTTCATGTGCAAAGAAAACTGGAGACAGACACCTTGAAACAAGACAGACAGGTAAGCAGGGACCAAGAGCTGTTTCACAGATGTAAAACCAAAATCATAGAATCATAGAATAGTAAGGGTTGGAAAGGACCTCAAGATCATCCAGTTCCAACCCCCCTGCCATGGGCAGGGACACCTCCCACTAAACCATGCCATCCAAGGCTATGTCCAACCCCACCTTGAACGCCGCCACGGATGAAGCATCCACAACTTCCCTGGGCAACCCATTCCAGGGCCCCACCACCCTCACAGTAAAGAATTTCTTCCTCAGATCCAATCTAAACCTCCCCTGTTTAAGTTTAAACCCATTACCCCTTGTCCTCTCACCACAGTCCCTCCCCAGCATCCCTATAGGCCCCCTTCAGGTATTGGAAGGCTGCTATGAGGTAACCACGCAGCCTTCTCTTCTCCATATGCCAAGGCACTGAAAAAGTTTGTGTCAGCTTCTTATCCTGCTTTACAAAACATCCTGAATTCAAACAAGCTAGTGTGCATGAACTGAAGAGAAACTTTCCCCTCTCCAAAAAACATCTCGCCCACCTTAAACGCAAAAGCAGTAAAACTGATAATAGCTCCTCTGGCTATTTACCTCCTTTCTATTTAAACACACACTACAGACAGGACTCCGATTACCATGATTAGTAACACCATCCCACCATCTTCCTCTCCAGTCTTGCTTCCCACACTAAATTCTGTTCAACGCTTTCTCTGATGCAAGGATGTATTTGTTTCAGTGCGACTCCCCCGGTTCCCCATGCTTGCCACATGCCACTGGCTCAACACATCCCCCAAAGTATTCTGTAGCTTTCAGGTGCTGTTTACTGGCACCTTATCTGTTGTTGCCATAACTGCATTCCTGGTACTGGACATACACTGCCCCCTTTACTTGGTACCATCTCTAATTGAGTAGAAGGCTGGAGAAAAGGCCTGCACTGCGGTCACCTGCAGCTCCCAGCTTGCCCCTCATGAAGAAGCCGCATTTGTGCTACTTTCTGATGGGATAGCTCCCACTCCCCCAGGCAACTATTCACTGCAGCAGTAGCACTAGATTTGCTTGACAGGCAGCAAATACAAAAAGAAGATCATCTCCTTTTCCACATGACCTACCCCTATCTTGTTCTTGCTGCTACACGCACAGAGCTGAGCATGTCCACTGTGCCATCAATGTATCAAAAGAAGAAAGAGCACAGGGGCCTAAAATACCAGACTGCAACAAACCAGCATAATAAAAAGGTATAACCATCATATGAGACCAAAGGAGTTCTTAAGGATACATAGGATCTATAAGCACTATCACATTCTTCTCTACCAGTTTTGGTACTTCGTATCCAAAAGGAAAGATCTAGTAGGGCTTGTTTTGACCACGGTTCTAGTATGATGATATCAGGATGAGGCATAAAACAGTTCCCATATCCTTCAGAAAATCTAAACATTTCAAAAGAATCCTTATCCCAAATCAGGGAGGGGGAGAGAGGGAAGAAATCCGAGTGTCAGGAAGTTCATGGTGCGGAAATCCTTTCTTTTATAATCAGAGCAAATTAAATTCCTTTGTTTTGTTTCAGTAACTCGTAATATTCTACTTCACTAAGGACTGCTTTCTATTTGAGTTACTTTAAGCATGAGATTAAAAAAAAACAAAAAACAAAAAAACAAAAAAAAACCAAACACACACACAAAAACAAAACAAAACAAAACAAAACAAAACAAAACCAAAAAAAACCACCAAAAAAAAAAAAAACACAAACCAACATTTTCTACAACAGAACTGGAGCTCCTCAGTTTGCCAAGTCAAGCAGTTTTACAAAACCAAAATGCTTGTCCCGTGTTAAATTATTCATGCTTTCTGTGCTGCGACTTGGTGAAGCCCATTCTGCAGAATCAGACTTCCTCCACAACCTATAGAATAGTTTAAGGCAGCCACCTCAGCACTGAAAACTCCAGGATGGAACCAAACATTTCACAGCTACTTTGAAGGGCAAGCATTAGAGATGCTGGAGACACAAAAGCTGTACTGTAGTCCCCAAATGACCACAAGTAACCACAACAGGCACTTAACATATTAAGCTTCACCTTCTTTATACAGAAATACACAATGAATGCTATGTTTTTGCGCAAAGAAATGTCCCTTTGATCTTCTAGTCTTTGACATCTGTACAGCACTATCTATATGAATACTTGTGATAATTTCTCTCCTGAGCAGAATATACACTAAGATCCAGCAATGAACAAAACATTAAGGGTGTGGGGGGGGAAAAGGCAAGCAAACAAAAGCCCCAACATCCTAAGCAATCTCTGAAGTCAGAGGCCACATGAAGCACTAAAAAGATAAATGCATATTCTCTGAAGTTTCTTTCCTTACCTGTTTTTGTGTTTTAGTGATTTCTGCTTGTCTGTTCTTCCTCTTCATCCCTCCTTGTAGAAATCTCAGGTTGACTTCCTTTTGCAAAACTTCCAGCCAAGGTTCTTCAGAACTTTGGGCTGACACCACAGGTTCTTCTTAACTGCCACTAGGAAAAGAAAAGAAGTGGTTTGCAGGCCATATTTTTAATTACTAGCTTAGCTCTTCTTAAACATCATCTATTATTTAAAGCTCTCTTTTTGACTCCCGCTGCACGCAACTTGCATTTGAGGCCTGTCAGGAATAAAACTCGTCATTTGGAAGACAACCACTGTTAGCTTTGAGAAAGGTTACCAATACTTTACCTGCTGCTGTGAGAAAAGCCAACACCCAGGAATCTAGAAGGCTAAACTAACTGTACTCTTTACTTATTGTGGCTGATACTGTGGCAGCTCTCTCCCATGTGAGACAATGCTACACCATTAACACGAAAGCGTGCTGACAAAACCAGAACCAAGATGTCACCACAAGCACTCCAAACGGGTGGGCGCTTGCAAATCCAAATGACTGTTTCAGGAACTAAATACAGAAATAACATATTAATTTATGTGTTCATTCTCCAGGAAGACACACTTGTGCAATTTAAGAGGCACCACGGTTTACAGAAGAAGGAAGGGGAATTAGGACTTCTGTAATGGATTAATAGTCATGGCGAAGTGTATTGGTGCAGTGATGCTGTTTTGATAACACATACTCCCAGCTTTTTCTGCCAAACACATTTGGCTCAGAATTTCAGCAAAACTAATCCTGCAGTGAAGGATGCCCTTTACTTTGCAAAGTCTTTATCCTATACTTGAAAGAAATAAAAGGGCAAAACAATTTCTACAGTGAATAGCATTAGAAGTATTCCTCTCCTAAGTAACCCAATAGAATTCTACATGTAAGCCACTTAACATTTTATAGAAATAGGTGCCAGCTGTTACAGGGAACAAAATCCCTGTAATACCTAAGGGCTGGAAAGTACCTTTTGGTTTTGTTACTTGCAGTAACAGCTGGTATTCTGGCAACAACTACAACCAGACCTTCTTTTGTTTCTTTGTAGATGAAGCTTTACACTGTAAGGTTTCTTTGTTTGTGGTTCTAAAGAGAAAATAAGGAGGAAAACCATGTCAGACCTCATGGCATTCGAGGAGGATCATGCTATAGCGTTACTGGTTGGTAGCTGGAACGGCAGCAAACAAAGAATTATATCACCGCCTTTTCTTTCTTTGTCAAAAGCATTACCAAAATGGATGACATGGGTTGTTCTCATCATGTTTGCATCAACACACTCTATTATAGACACCATGAGTTTTTCCATTTCTTAATATTTTATAGGAAGATACATGGAAACGAGCAAAAAGACTTCATATTGACTGTTAATGTTAGATCACAGCTTTCAGGCATGACTTCCAATGTATATAAACTACTCATGATTACCCTACATTCCTCAGGTCAGTATGTTTATACTAGCTACACTTACTCTTCAACCTTTCTAGTGTAAAAAAGAACAAAACTGAAACAGCTTAAAATCTACACAGAGGATCACCTAACTTGAGCCCACATGTACTGCCTGCTATTTAGTTTAGGTTCTTTATGAGTAGAAACAGAGTGAATATCATTGAATGCATAAGGACAGAATCATATTACTGAGCTAGGTATATGATAGCAGGTGCCTGTATAAATTGCTATGATGGTGTGCCAAGGAAGACGTGACACCTACATTCCCTCATGTAGATCAGGAGGGAGAGGAAACTAATAATATTTCTCTTATCTAATATTTTTTCCATAGCTGATTTCCCGGGCGTGTTTACAGGGAAATGAAGGCTTAGAAAAAAATCATATTGGCAAGGCGAGAACCAAAATGGATATTGCCTAAATAGCAAGACTGTCACATACATCAAGTTCCAGATTAGTAACAGGCAAACATTGAAAGGCTTGACTTAGATCTCCTCTTTTGCATTTAGGAACTGATTCCAATCTGCCTAAGCAAACAGGGGAGGAAAAAAAAGAAATCAGTGCTCTGTGATTTAGTTATATAACCATTCCCCATCAGAATCTCAACACAGTTTACTCATAGTTTTCATTAGCTACGCTGGAGATAAGCACTGGGCCTTTGAAAATGAGGCTGATTCCAATGCAAATTTGTGATTTTTGATACGCATGTTTTCAATTGGCTCCCTGATCCCAAAACCTTGGAGTATGATTTTCAGAAGCATAATATTGATTTCTGTCACTTCACAAATGCCTAATTCTGTCATGGGGTCTCTTCACTTTGAAACCCACAATTTGCATAAAGTCTAAGCACCTAAATGCAGCACTGACCTATCAAAACTAGATTCAAGCTTGCATGAGTACCATACCTTCAGAAAAGACCAGTGGTACAGCTAACACCTCTCAATCATCAAGCTAACATAAGAAAAGTATGTAAGAAGGTATGCGAATAACCTCAGCATAGCTACATGTTGCAGAAGTAGCAGTACAGACCTAATTAAACATCTAATTCACCTGAACCTCAGTTTAAAATATATTTCTGTAAATCATCCTGCCTTTGTAGTTACAAGACACTAACTAGTTATTCCCAATGTTGTTTGAGCAGACAGACACTTTCTTTAGCCACTCATAAGAGTGAAACACTGGTAGTTTGTGAGTGGAAGTGAAACATGCCATCCCTTCTCTCAGCACCCACAGTCCTGCCTCTCCCCTACCCCAGGCAAAGACCGAAGGTGCCCAGCACAGTGCAGCTTTCTCATGAATGCAGCTGTGCTGTGTGGTAGGCGTAAGAAGGATTTGATTGCAGCCAATTCTGTAAGGAGAGAGTAGTTGCTCTGCTTGGGAGGGGGGCATAATTTCACAAGAGCTGTGAAACCCCCAAATCAGTTCCTGACTGGATAGGACCACACCGGTATTAATTACTTTATTCCAGAATATGACTGTTGTTTCCAAATTCCTCTGACAGGTCAGGAGTTATTTTTAAGGTACAAGACATTACAGTTCTTCACAGCCCACAGAGTTTCTGCCTCAACTATTACAATTCTCAGTTTATTGTGAGATCCAGCACTTGTTAAAAACACATTGGCTGGAGCATTAAAAGTTCAGTGAAATTGAGTCACGAAGGGAACTGGGTGTTCCATATGAGACCTTCGTAAGTGATCTGAAAATCAAGGTAAGCTGTTCTCTTCTGTATTTCCCCTCACACACACCATTAACACATTATTTATCCTACAGATAATTTGAAGACATTATTATTCCTTTGTTAACTAAAGCAAAGTGAGTCTAAACAGAAATGTAAATAAATAGCAAATAAATTTTGTTATAGCAAGTAAATTCAGTTTTCTTTAGTATATCTGAAATTAAAGTTGCATTGCTAAGAACTTTTGATCCCATCTGAATAAACACATTTGCCTTCCAAGTCATTAGCAAGATAATTCACTGAATTCAGTGAATATCAAGGGTCTCAGCAAATGTTTAAAGTTCTCCACATACAGGAACTGAATATACAGGTATATCCACCTGAATATGGATAGCTATAATCAAGAAGTTCTGAGTCACATTTTGGTCTCCCTCTTAATAATGGTAAAGAGAACGAGACTTTCAAAATAGGCAAAGGCAGAAGAACGAACATGAAGAAATCTGGGAATGACATGATAATAAATATGAAATCTGTCAGATGTAACAAGTTTCAGAACTCTGAGGGAACCTGCAGAGGAGGTCACTTCAAGCAACAGCGATGGCGGTGCTGGTTATCAGGCAACATGCAGACAGATCTTGATTAGTCTGATTATACATCCTACACTCTCTTCACCTCAAAGTGCTTTAAGCCACCTGCTATGAAAGGGCAGAATTGGTCAGAAATAAAGATAGAGCTACTGCACTGTCTTCTTTCAAATTCTCTGCCTGGCAGTCTACAGACTTTACAACAGGAAGGCAGCCAAATAAACAGTAAGACTGTTACATTACATCCCACTCTACCTCATGTATCCCTTTTGTTCAGCTGCTGTCCAGTCTTACAATTAGATTTTAACACCTCAAGTCTGACTGATACAATTCTGCTGCAGCTGAAGCTCAGACCCTTGGAAATCATTTCAACTTCCATGTCTTCCACCACCAGTGATGTCTCAAAGTAATGGACCATGGGACATTATTACAAATGCAGCCATAACCCTAATATTTTATGGCTCTAGATATCAGATGCAGTCCACCAGGTGACTTAAGCTTTGATTGCATCCATAGGTAAGCATGAAGGCAGAGCAATTTCTTAAAAGAAATAGGTTATTCAGCCCATGAGGTTGTGCCAGAACCCTCCTGGCATGCGGCTAACTAAATACTCCAGTTTCAAACACGTACCATTTCTGAGTAGCTCTAGTTTCACAATAATACACAGTAGTGATCGAGGAGATGTTTCTACCCAAATTGCCAGACTTAAGCAACAAAAGTCTGTGATTGCTTTGAAAAGCAGGGATCCCTGGACGCTGTTTGAGAACAGCATATTTGATTTGGATGGCTACTCATGCACTCATAGAAGACGAGCTTAACATCCTTCCCAGAGAGTAGAGTTTACCAATCAGCCACAGGAGAAGTGACAAAGCAGCGCTATAGCATATCTCATCACTAATGTACTGTTACTGCTAAAGCCACTATCCATAGGTCCTGATAAGGGTTGTCTGAGATTTTCTCCCTACTTTTTTCCTTTTTCCCTTTCGCTAGACATTTCTGACATTGAGATTTGTTATTCACAAGTTGTCTTTGTCTAGGAGCTGGGGATGAAGCTTTTCAAGACAGACCGTGTAACACAGAAATAGGGGAAATGAGTTAGAAATTGAAAGGACAGCTTTGGTGATGGCTTTTTGTGCATCTAGTCAACTGTGCTACAGTACAGTTGAATGAACTGTTCCCAGTGTACTTCAGAAAAAAATGTGAAAGAGCAATGAGTATGTATTTCTTTTCTCCTTTTAGTACAGCATATGATGTCTTTAATGCTATTTCAACTTGCAGAAATTAAATTGCTACCACATAATCCTTATAGTATAAGTTATTATTGTCTACAAAGTTTGAAAGTAGTAGTACATACAAAAATCCCCTTAGCACTTAAGCTCCCAGGGAACCACCCGTAACCTCAGACAAAACTATCAGCTTGAATAACTCGCATCATGTCTTGTTCAACTGACTTTTTACACTACCTGTTCAACTGGATCAATATAGCGTAAAACTAGTTGTGTAAATGTATTGTAAACTGCTTTCCAAATACAGCTCTTGGTGTCTGATACTGATGTTTACAGGAACGTAGAAGGTATCTGACAGGAGGGACACAGCTTCAAGCTGTCATGAATACAAAGAACTCACTAATTAAAAACCTGATTTAGAACTGCACTTCAGTATTCAGGGATTTCAAGAAATCCTGACCCCTGGATTTGCTTCAGGGCAATTTACAAACCAGTTAAGATTAGCAATGTTTGTTTTCCATACACAAACTTTCTTATTAGGGAAAATAACATGTATTTGCATATAGATCTATATAGGGAAATCATGTTGAACATATCTGTTTAGTAATTAATAAATGCAATCATACAAATCTTCTTCAAAGAAAGGGAGAAGGAAATAGTAAACACAAGGTATATTAAATTTTAACAAGGACTATTATCCATATGAGCTGGGAAGCTCCTGGAAATCCTGGAAAATCTATAGACAAAAGCCATTCTAGACACTTGATCATGATCAATGTTAGGTTACGTGATTATGGATCTTGGTTGTATGATTAAAACATTTCCTACAAGAGATGAAAACATGAAGCAAACTGTAACAAAGAGCATACAAAAGAGAGAATGGGAGACAATCTCAGATTTCATTTTGGTTTCAGCAAGAGTACTCGGCTTAGGCTGATACTTCAAACAGACCCTGTGCTCATGTGCAGGAGTTATGTAACCACTCACGCTGAAACGGTATGAGATGGCACAGTAAAAGCAGTAATAAACAACAGGGCCTGCATTTGTGCGTTACACTGAGAAAAAAGAGCATATGTAAAGCTGCTGCCTGTACCTTGATACAGGCAATTTATTCCAGTTCAAAATTTAGCTGCTGTTAGGAAACAAACAGCTCACCATTGCATTCCTCCCTTTGTGCTCCTGCTGGTGTGTGTCTTTAGAAACTGCGAGGAAGAAATCTGCAGTCTTGAGGAAGCTCTCTAACTCTTTCTAGTTGCTTGAGCTTTCACTGACAGAAACAAAAGCTGGTGCTTTGCTTCTTAGTTCTATCTCCTACCTGATCAGCCATGAATTTCACATTTACTGAATTAAACCTACTGCTTACAACACTGCAACATCACTGTGTGAAGGCAGAGACAATGTCCTATTTATAAAAATACACACACTATTTGTAGTTATGTTTGGCCCAAGGTGACGAATGCTGTTCTGACTACCTTGAGGAAATTACAACTGAAACTATTTCTATAAAGGAATCATCATTTTATATAAATTATATAAAATGTAAGCTTGGACTTCTGGCATCAAGAAAGGTATTTAAACACAGAAGAACTCTGCATTCAGTCAAGAGCACAAAACAGCACAGCTGGCACAAATCAAAAACAAATCCGAAAGCAAAAAGCCTTCCTCTGTCTACAAAAAATTGATATTATGAAAGTCTACCAACATTAATTTTTGGCGTTTTTCTTCTTTTCTTTTGTTCCCATCCCTTGAGATTTGGTGGCAATGTAAGTTTTGATAGGTAAGTAATAGCTACCTGCTATAGATTTATAATGCTCTTGGAAAAATACCTTACCCTCATTCAATGGACAGGGAAATGGAGGCACAGAATGACAAAGCAAGCTGGTAGGTCACCCAGCAGAACAGTAACAGGAATAGAAGTCAGCACCCCTGAATCACAGCTGCAAATCCTAGCATCCAGGAGACACTATTTCTCATAATTCATAGTGACACATAAAAAATGCATTTTTCCCTTCAGAAAAACACTTGTATTGTTTCTACTGCTATCCCTTGTTGAACCATTTCCACAGTGATGCTCTTAATGCACTAATACAGTTTTCTGTTACACTGCAGAGCTGCATCCCAAATAAACATGCTAGGGGAAGTCTAACTATGAGTATATCGGAACCTGCTCATTTAATTTATAGTTTCAATGTTCTCTGAATGCAAACTTTTATAGTGAGTGAATACTGTAATTGATCCACTGTGAACAAACTGCTTGAATTAATTTCACTCATGCCACAAAGCCCTGTCTTGAGATTTCAGGCCCCAGCATTAAAGGTAAGTAAAAAAGGATTTAAGAAAACAGTAATGAGCAGATCAATAACATGTATTACAATAGATATCAATTTTTCCATGCACACAAAATGAGTACAAGGTGACAAATTCGGATAAGACTGAAGCCTGCCCAGTTGCAAGGTGACACAGAACCTGCTTGGATTATCCATTACCGCTTCTCTGAGTAAAACAGACTTGGGAGGGGGTGACTACTGTGAAGATTTAGTGACCTCTTTCTTATACAAAGCCAGACCCTCTGGAAAAATGAAGCAAGCTGTAAGCAAAGGATCTAATCAAACTACAAATCAATCACTTCTTCAAGCATTTCCACTGTATCGGACCTACAGAATCATAAGATTTCCTACTGGCCTCCCAGCTTTTAAGATTTAGAAGAAACTGCCCTCAAAACAAAGGCATATTCCACCCTACAAATCCACAGGCAAGGGTGCACCATTCCCATGCTGATAAAGGGACTTTCTCTTCACCTGTCCCAAAGAACCCAGAAATACAGAATGAAATAACTTCATCACCAAGTGACCTTCCCAGCTTCTCCTGTAAACTGCATCCATCTTCAGAGCCATGAATATTGAATGACAGCCAACCCCCACCTCCTCCTCACAAAGTTATTTTTTCTGTCCCTGAGGAAAGCTACTGCTCACAACAGTATTCCACATGGGAAACGTAGTATAACATAACACATTTTGCCCTACGAAGTCAGAAAAACTGTTTAGGGTTTCCTGGCTCTCTATGGCTGGAATTTTGCTATACCTGTACAGAGATGTCATTTGTTGCCTGACATTACTACTTCAGTATGGTGCTTTAGCTAGCTTTGTCCTGCTGTTTCTTTTTTTTGCCTTTCCACTTATGTAAAGCTTTGTGTACAAGAAGACAGGACTATTGGATTTAGGTTTTAAAAGTCTTCTCCTCCTTCCAAGAGAAATACCCTCTATACCAAGTAGTGAAGCTGCCTGCAGCAGCCTGCAACTTGACTTCAGGAATCTCATGTCTGACATATATACAAAGTCCAGTGCATTAAAGCTGAGCTTTGTGAACTAAGCCTTATGTTTCAAAAGTGACTTTAATGCTTTTTAAAGACACCACTGGAAGCGAAAAAGACACAAAAAATAATAAAAAAACAAATAAACAAAAAAAAAACAACACCAAAAAACCCCACACACCAAACAACCACCCCAAAACCTAGAAAAGAAAGAAAAAGAATTGGTGCTTATGAGACCTGACCTGGGTTTGAAACAAAAGCTCTTCAGAGACCTCCCATTTTAGCTCTGTGAGACTTCCCATGGCAGAGCTTTAGATTAAAGCTTTTAATGAAGCTCAACTGCGGAACACAACAAAATACCAGCCTTTTATCACTGTTTTGCTGAATTACAATTAATTTCAGCCGATAGAAAAGCAGCAAAGAACACTGGATAAACAGTAGCAGCTGTAAGAGGCCAATGTAATTTCAGCACTAATTTGCACAGCATGGAAGTTCCCCACACACACATTTGTCAGTCCCAGCTCTCTAATAGGTGTGAGCTCCCTGGCTTCTCTTTCCAGCAGCGCTGGGTGTTGGGAGGTGTCAAAGCTATCTGAGTTTCTAATGCTACATTAACAGTAATGGTTTCCATCTCCATTATTAAATCCTTAAGACAGAGTCAGAAGTAAACATGAAAGTTACTTTTCCTTTTATTCTACCACTTGTGCATTTTCAATATTGTGGTTATCTGATGCTTCTTCAACCAAGCATCAGCTCTGGAGGGAACAACTTCACTTGAAACAAACCTCACTCAGAAAATGTCTTTAGTCTCATCTTGAAACATCACAAATAACTATAACAAATGAACAAATAACACATCCCCCGCCTCTCAATTCTGGGACAATAACATAAAATTAAAAAGCCTGTTTGAATCATAAGAAACAACAGGCTGTTTTACTTGTTGAAAAACTGAAACGATGGGGTAGATAAGTAATATGCAGTTACTCAGTGGCCTGGAAAATCGGCAAGCTGTTCTAAGACTGGACTGGGTCTGGCTGGTATTGAGTTAACCGTCTTCATAGCAACCCCTGTGGTGCTGTGGTTTGGATTTGTGCCTTAACAGTTTTGGTAATACACAAGTATTTTGACTATTGTTAAAAAGCACTTGCACAGCAGCATTGGGCTCTTCTTTCCCATTCTGCACCCCCATCTCTCCACTGAGAGTAAGCTGGGGGGGCAGAAAAAAGTTGGGAGGGGACACTGGGACGGCTGACCCAAATTTGCAGAAGGGATGTTCCATACAGTATAACATCATAGTTAGCATTAAAGTGGGGTAGAAGAAGAAAGGTGTAGGATTCCTTGCCTTACAATGTGATCATTACTTAGAGACTGGAAAAGCATCAGTCGGCTTGTGGGAGATGGTGAATGCCTGATTTGCTTTGGTTAGTTGGGGCTTTATAGGGGCTCTCTGTGTGTTCTTTGTTTTCTGTTTTTTTCTACACCTCTTAAACTGTTTGTACCTTGATCCATGAGTTTTGTGTCAGTGTTTCTATTCTCTCCTGTCTCTTGGTTGGGGTGGGAGAGGGAGCAGTAAGTGGCTGCGTGCAGTGTTCAGCGGCTGCCTGGGGTGAAGCCACCACAGAAAGGAAGGAAGAAGAGTCAAGGCAAAATTATTCCTCAAAATTAATCCCAAACTGAAATATCAAAATCCCCATTATGACACATTTCAGAGAAAAACTTTCTTACCTTTCCTGAAATATCTCTTGCTTTTCCGAATCAGTCTACCTTACAATGTGGAAAGGACTGAAGTCCAAATGCAAGCAAAAATCATGACTAACCTCAGGCTCTGCTCTGAGGAGGAAGAAGCTCTCCCGGGCTCTGGTCTGAGGGGGAAAAGCTCTACCGGGCTCTGGTCTGAGGAGGAAGAAGCTCTCCCTTGCTATGGCCTGAGGAGGAAGAAGCTCTCCCGGGCTCTGGTCTGAGGAGGAAGAAGCTCTCTCGGGCTCTGGTCTGAGCGGGAAGAAGCCCTCCCGGGCTCTGGCCTGAGGAGGAAGAAGCTCTCTTGGGCTCTGGCCTGAGGAGGAAGAAGCTCTCTCAGGCTCTGGTCTGAGCGGGAAGAAGCTCTCCTGGGCTCTGGCCTGAGGAGGAAGAAGCTCTCCTGGGCTCTGGTCTGAGTGGGAAGCTTTCATGGGCTTTTGTCAGGTCCCTGTCACCTGGCTGTACCTGCCACAGCTATTTCCAGCCCTTTAAAATACTTTTTTAAATATTTATTAACATTTATTTTTTTTACAAATACCTATTTTATTTTTTTTTACTTATACTAGTTCTTTTTCCAGCTTTACTGTATTATATCCCAGGAAATAATCTGCCTAACTGGCCTCCCTGTCACTTTACAACGAAATAAACCTTAGGGCAGTGTCTTGTTCTTGATACAGGCAGAATCTCAATGATAAGTAGCCATTTAACTTAGGAAATAAGATTAAACCTAGCTCCACTAACATCAGTGTGGCAAAATGATCAGTGATCTTTATTCCAATCCACACACATTCCCAATTCAAACTCATACTAGTTCATCTTGCGCATGTACCCATCTTCAGCATGCTCACTGGGACCTGAGCCTGGTTGATTGTATGTTCTTCCCATTCAAGACTTCCTACAGTTCTGCTACATTAGTTTTGCTTTCTTCTCTCTCTCAATTCAAAATCCTAAATACTCAATGGTGGCAGCTTCACCTACTGGTACTACAACCGTTCATAGGTGACTTCTATGCCTTTTCCTAAGAGGTCTTGGAGCTTCCATGACGTTTAACCCAGTCATCGTATCCTCATCATTCGCAGGATTTAACCTTACCAGCAGTATTTCTGCTCCCTCAGATTCAATTATATGAGAATTAACATCTCCAAGAGTGATTCAGAGCTTTACTTCTTATTGAACCCTTCCTGTATAGGAAATACCAGAGTGAAAAGAGTTGTCATACTCCACTGCACAAAATTAAAGAGGAACTGAAGGATATATTGGGAAAGATTAATTGCTTGGTTGTGAATGGAAATATTATATACAGTGATACCACACTCATGGCCACATACCAAAGCACATCTTCATATTAATCTTGTAAATAGCATTCAAAATTAATTAGAAATTCAAGCACTATCATTCCTTCTGAAACATAAATGGTTTATTTCAGCTATAACCAGGAAGATAATAACCAGCACATGTATTTGAAGGGAAATCATGTTCCAAGATGGCAGCGCTGAGGAGTCCCAGTGCCTTTACACTGCCGAAGCAGAGCAAAATTCTGTCACATGTCAGCCTGGATGAAAGCCATTCCTGGAAAGATGCACATCTCAAACTGGCACAGTGTCAATGGATCGTCTTGAACATGATTCGTGCTTGTGGTAAGGTTCTGGCAAGTAAAAAGTCTTTGTTCCAAGCCCTTTGCCAAAACTGCGGCTGACATTTAGCTGCTTCTCCCTGTACCCTACGCTTCATACCCTGAAGTCTTTGGGAAGCTGTTCCTAAGGTTAAGCCTTCAAAGTCTAATCATGAGGAAAGAGGAACACTTTTCACATACTAACTCACATTCTTTGGCTTTAACCTTTTGCTCATCCACACACACACCACTTTCATCTGCTTAATACATGTAGGTCAGACACTAATTTGGGCTAGACAGAGCCTGAGATTAACCATTTTCATGAGTGTGTGACTAGTGCAGAATTGCCACAGCCAGCTACTGACTTCAGCGCTGCTGTAGTGGTTTAGAACAACTAAAGGTCCACTCTTGGCTGTATTTGACAAGCAGTACACCCAGTGCCATAAGTTTTAGACCACAGTGCAGGAATTGCTGGAAAATAGTTTTAAATATACTTCGTTTATGATGAACTTCCTAAGATTACAGCTTTTAGCACCTGTCAGAATTCCAGCTCCCTGAGTACAGGGAAAATGAATGGGATACGAAATTACATGAGAAAAGGTTTCCTTGTGGGTATATTTGTATTTCCAGTGATGAAGAAAAAACTGCAATAACAGCTTCATTACTGGAATTTTGTCATTGCTGCCTTGACCAGGATTTCACATTATTAGAGGTTGGGGATAGGGAAGTAACTGTGAAGAGTAAATACAAAGATGAGGGGTTGTTTCCCTCCCATCTCCCCAGAATTCCACAATTCTTGGGAACCAGCATCTAATGTGTGGCTCCCATCTCTCTTCCTCTTGTACTTTTATGCATTAAGTTCTTGATGGATATGCTTCTGAAGGCCTTAGCCATTTAAAATGAAGGAATCTTCCAGTATCTGAAGGGAGCCTATAAGGATGCTGGGGAGGGACTCTTCATCAGGGACTGCAGTGACAGGACAAGGGGTAACAGGTTCAAACTTAAACAGGGAAAGTTTAGATTGGATATAAGGAAGAAATTCTTCACTGTGAGGGTGGTGAGGCCCTGGAATGGGTTGCCCAGGGAAGTTGTGAATGCTCCATTCCCGGCAGTGTTCAAAGCCAGGTTGGACATAGCCTTGGATGGCATGGTTTAGTGGGAGGTGTCCCTGCCCATGGCAGGGGGTTGGAACTGGATGATCTTAAGGTCCTTTCCAACCCTAACTATTCTATGATCCTATGATTCTAAACCAGAATAGCATATTGTCTCCCATATCAAGCAAAGCACAATAACTAACAGTACTAATTGCCTTTTTTTTTTTTTTAATAGTATGTAAGATAATCAATTTTGAAGCTTACCTCTCAGCAAAACAGACAATTCAATCTCTGTGAAATTTCACTTCACCCAGGTTTCTGGGGTGACAAAAGACAGAACCAGGGATATCCAGGTGACTTATCTGCTTTCACATTTACCTTTTAAATGCCTGCAGTGCAGCCACAGTGGAGGAATTTTTCCTTATGTGTGAATAGAAGTGATGATATTGCCTGTCAAAACACACCACGGAAGTACTGACTTACATTAATATAGGCACAGCCTAAAGCAGGCAGCAAAATGCCATTTTGTTACTATTCTTATTCCCTATCACCACTTTCAATGGCCCCATTCAGTACTTCCAAGTGCTTGGCTCTTCCAGACAACGTGAAGCACACTGGTTTATGAGCAGCAGGTCCTAGCAGAAGCAAGGACATCTCTCAGCCATATCTTGGTCCTGTGACAAGCAGGACTCTATGATCCCACAGGTGGTTCAGCAAGCAAGAGTCTGCAAAACCCTTCCTAGTGAGAGGTCAGGAGTTTGTCTTGCTGGATCTGCAGCCCTACTTCATCTCAGAAGAGACTGGGAGCATTGAGCTTTTTGTTCAGCAGCTCCTTGGTCACACAAAAGTCCTCTATTTGAAGATGGTTGCTAACCACTTCAAATTGAAGAACAGTTCTTTAGTAGAAAGCCTCCTGAAACAGGGTCTTACTTTACACCAATGGCTGTATCGGCCCTGATGCAATACTGAAATTTGTGGGGAGGGCTCTTACTAGAAGCAACAGTACAAATATTGGCAGAAAAAAGTGTGGTACCAGAATTTTTTCATACAAAATAATGGTGACTTATTCACAGTATTCCTCAAGACAAAAATACCATTATATATGTACTAGCACATGCAGTCTTAAAGAAGTTGTCAGAAATCAGATTAATTTGTTCCTACTCCCCAGTGCATTTGCTGCAATAGCAGGGATCCAAATTTTCTGGGGTTTAAAATAATGTACTGGCTTTGGCTGGGATAAAGCTAATTTTCTTTACAGTAGTTTGTATGGTGCTATGTTTGGGATTTGTGACCAATTGTGTTGATTACTGCTGAGCTCTGCTTACACAGCATCGAGGCCTTTTCTGTTTCTCATGCTGCCCCTCCAGCATCTAGGCTGAGGATGGGCAAAAAGCTGGGAGGAGACACAGCTAGGATGTTGACCCAGACCGACAAAAGAAGTATTCCATGCCATAAGATGTCATACTCAGCAATAAAAGCTGGGGGAAAGAAGGATGAAGAGGTGACATTTGGAAGTATGGTGTCTGTCTTCCCAAGTAATCATTGAGCCTGATGGAGCCCTGCTCTCCTGGCGATGGCTGAACACCAGCCTGCTGATGGAAAGTAGTGAATGGATTTCTTATTTTTCTTGGCTTGCATGCACAGATTTGCTTTAGCTATTAAACTGTCTTCATCTAAACCCAGGAGGTTTTTCACTTTTACCATTCTCTCCTTTATCCCGCTGTGGTGGATCTGAGTAAGCGGCTGTGTTGGGCTGAGCTGCCTACTGGGGTTAACCCACAACAAACAACGACTGCTGTGCATGTATGAGACACACATCACCCCCAAAAGCTGAAGAATTTAACTAAACACTTCTGGTTTTCTTACCCTCCACTGACTTCTTGGTTCCACACACCCTCAGAATTTAACTATACACTTTAAAAGACGCGGAAATCAGGCCTCAGCTGTTGTACTCTCAATTTCTCAAGCTATGAGCACAGATAACACAACCTCCTTTAATATGATCACTCCTTATACATCAAAGTATCAGATCACACATTTTTGCCACAGCAGTTCAGCACAAGTTCATGTTGAGTTGCTAGTTTCTATGCCCTTCACAAAGAATTGTCCAGGGTAACATCTCCTGTTCTTCATGTATAAATATATTCTCTTGCACATGACTACATCACATTTGGATGTAAACTAATCCATTTGAATACAAATTTTCTATAATATGCATGTTCATTTTTTGTCTGCCCATAAAGAAGCCAAACACAAAACCTTTGACAAGCCAACCTGGATAACAATTTCAAACGAAGCTTACATATTTCAAGGACAGAATTTAGCACATCTCTTTTTTATAAACCATTTCTCACTAATGTCAACCAAATTCCTTTTGGCTTTTACATGCGTACCGAATCAGCTTGTTTGGTGTTCTGCTTGGCAAACAGCCCTGTAGAGAATCAGATCCAGTTTCTGAAATCAGATGAGCCGTGCTTATTAATTCCTTGAACAAAAAGCATCAGAAGTAGGGGAGGAAGGCTTCTAAAACCAGTAACAGCTTCTGCTCATGTCCAGACATGACTGCAACACAATAAGAGATGGGTAAGAAGGTCAAGCATTTATGTAGTTCTTGGACAGAGTTGTCAAAGGTTTGTGCAGGTAAAACTAATATCGGAATGTGGGAATACAAAAATGAAATTTCAGAAATAGTTACCTGAACTTTATCATGGGAGAAATCCTAACCTCTCCTTCTGTAATAGCATACCTGCCTGCAACTTAATCTGCTAATAAATCTAATGCTATTCTAACTGTTTCACTGGATGGCAAAGATGGCTCAAAGTACACCCACTTCCCATCCTTTCAGCTATGTTTTCATTTATGCTGACACAGACATTAAAACCCCTTGGCCATATGTCTGACTGTGTGGCTCGATAGAAATTTAACCAGCACTACCCAGAGGGTAACAATACAAGGCTGCACAGAAACACAGGAACAGGGAAAATGCACAACTATTTGAATTAGCCTTGCCTCCAAGCAAAGCATTCCCTGTAATGGACTCCAATGAGCCCAATGGGAATTAGTGAAGGTTTGTTTCCCCCAACTGAATTCAGAGTCAATTTCAATTAGAATTCATAGCCCAAAGCATCAGTTACCATCACTGCAAAATCACATTACAAGAGGTGGCACAAGTTACTCAAAGTGAGATTCAAAGTTTGCCATAGTTTCAAGAAGGCGACTGCAATTACAGTGTATTACCACAGGCCCTGAGATTAAATTACACATTCACATCCTTTATAAGTTGGTGGAGGTTTCTAGATTGAAAAGAGATGTCAGATGCTAACAAAGAGACTTTGGCTGTACTCAGCTAAGAAGAGTAACCATGAAGTGGTTATCAAGTCGTATATATATTCATTTATTGGTAAGAATCAAGACAAAGTTTAGAGTAAATTCTCAGTGAAAAAGCTTTCCCTTTCATCAAATCTACATTGTCTTTACAACAGTAATTCCCTAAAAATACACAAGAAGCCTCCTTGGAAAAGGCGTCACTGGGAAACTTCTGGCTAAGTCAAGTCATTGACATTACAAGTTATTTTCACAAGTGTATTAGCTTCAGGCTATAGAAAGTAGAATATGTTAGCTGTTTATTCAGGACCACAGGATGGAAAAGCACAAATCCAGGAAAGTTTATTAGGGTATAAAATAAAGCCAACCATTTTCAGAAGGAGCCTAACATAACCGTCCCAGTTTAGGATATCAAGCATACCTAGTGAGTCTCTAAAAGCCCTGCCCTTCAGCCAATTCCTTTTCGCATACAGAACTGCACATTGAGGCCTACCTGGACGCCAATTCTTTGAATGTGGAGGGGTTTTTTATTACTTTGACGACTTTATCAGCATTTAATTGAAACTTTTTTTGTGTGTTTGTTTTTTTTAGAAGAGCCACAAATCTTGTTTCTGAAACTAAAGGAGTAAATGTTTCCATGCAAAAACAATGGGGGGTCAATGTGAGAGAAATAAAGATCCATCACCTAATTCTGTAGGAAGTTAAATAATCCAGTAGAAGGCAAAGGGCTTTTGTCTTTGCTTCTTTTCTCCAAAAAGCAGCTAAGAAAAGCCTCCGGTCAAAGCAATTCCAATGGGATTTGTTGCTTCTTAGGTTTTGGGTTTTTTCTATTTGATTGCGTTTCGTTTGGCTGGTTGGTTTGGGAGGTGTTATTTATTTACTTATTTTCTTCAGTTTCTTGTTAAGAGTTAAAGCAGGTTGTGGTTTTAAGAACCACAAATGCAGCACAAATTCTTCACTGCTGTGGTGGTGATCAAATGACATTTTATGTAGTCTTAGAGGTATTAAGTATAAAATAAAATTCTATTTTATACTTACTATATTTTAGTGTATCAGGAAATACACTGGCAACCTCTCACTGATACATGTATCATTGTACAGAGATCACAGAATCATAGCATGGTTTGGGTTGAAAAGGGCCTTAAGATCATCCAGTTCCAGCCCCTTGCCATGGGCAGAGATGCCTCACACTAGACCAGGTTGCTAAAGGCTCTGTCCAACCTGGCCACTTCTCTGGGCAACCCCACCACCAGGAAAGAACTTCTTCCTTAAATCTAACCCGAAAAGATATTTCATAATGATGAATTATTAAATCTTGATTTATGATAGATAAGAGTTTACTGAAAATACGCTTACGTTGAACTATGCAGTCCCTGGAATTTAAAATGGCTTTGTCATCTTAAGTCTCAGCATGAATGCAGAGCAGGTTTATCAAGCAACTATTTAATCCCTCGCTTTTCTCTGAAAAAAATTAAGCAGAAAAAATAATTAATCTCAATAGTGCTCACAGAAAGAGAGAATCGAATGACAGTAAGGGCAAAACAGTTGTGGAAAGTACTCCAATTAAAATGATGGAAAAATAAATTGTTTCTCATGCACTGTTTTGAAACTACTCTTTTCCTCAGAGACAAATCACTTCCACTTCCAAAACTTAGCATTAGCAGTTCTCTATTTTACTTAATAGAAGTTATAATTCATATTGGCAGTTACTATGATACGTTTCTTTGGATGGAGTTCTCACTGGAACCATTTTTGGAATAAGTTACAACATGACAGCAAGGAAAACATTAACTAAGTCCCTGAACACTGCATACCCAAGGAAAAAAGATAGCAAAGGCTTTTTTACCAGGGTAAACAACAGAGATCCTGGCCAAATTGAACATAAGCCAACAATATGCCCTTGCCACAAGGAAAGGTAATGGCATCCTGGGCTGCATTAGGTAAAATATTGCCAGCAGGCCAAAGGAGGTGATCCTGTTCCTCTGCTCAGCATTGCTGACACTACACCTCGAGTGCTGTGTCTAGTTCTGGGCTCACCAGCAGAAAGGACATGGCATGACATACTGGAGACAGCCTAGCAAAGGGCCATGAAGATACAGTACTTGTGAACTTCAGTATAAATACTGGATGCATATTCACCTTTCTCTGATAGATCACTAGCTAAAAGGTTTATTAGTGACAGGACAAGAAGCAATGAGCGCAAATAGAAATGGGGGGGCTGAACACAAGGAAACACTTCTCTGCTGGGAGGGTGACAATGGACTGTGATAGGTTGCCTAGAAGTCATTTTTGTCTCCACAAAAGCTGTCTGGATACATTCCTGGCCCACCAGGTCTCTGTGGTCCTGCTTGAGCAGAGATGGTGGACCAGGTGACCTCTAGAGGCGCCTTCCAACCTCAGCCGTTCTGTGATTCTGTGACTGTTTCTGTAGCTCTAGGATATAAAAATTCCATTACTCTAAAATAATTTTAGGTGATCAATACCATAGTGATTTAATACGGGATGTTGTTTCCTCCACAAGCTGTTCTTCATGAAAATTTGGTCTATAAGAAGGCTAAAGAGAGCTGCAGTACCCAGGTTAATTGTGTCTCAGGCTTTTAAATAGAAGATAATCCATTTATCTCCTTTCAAACAACTGACTACCAGAAGATTCTCAAATATCTGCTATTTCACTTATTTCTAGCAGATCTGTTAATATCCAAAACTAAACAGGAAATTTCAAAGAACATCTAGTCCCATCATGGCTTTGTAGTTTATACTACCTTACCAAAAAGACCGTTGAACACACTGGCAAATAACCAGTTGCAATATATCCACTGTGATACTGAACATTCCAGTCCCTTAAAAATCTACTGCTGAACTGTCAGCAAGCAGGGAAATTTTAGGCTAGATTGTCCAAATCTCAGCATTAAAACCAGACAGCTCAAACATGTACAGCAACAATCAAAACCATCCACTCTTAGTCTTTCTTTCTGGCCTTTCTATGGAAATTTGCATGGCTTTATGGGATGAAATTTGCTTGGTGAAGAGTCTGACATACTTAGCAATAATATATCTGGAAAAGTAATTTTCTGTCATGGCAGATAATGAATAGTTTAGGATTTCTCAAATATCAGTAGCAGTTGCGGGATGAAGATGTTATCTTCTATTTGTAGGATTTTCAGGATGCTGACAGTTAAATCGTTCCTCCTACAGCTATGATGAAAAACAGAACATCAGCTCAGATCCAAGACAATCTCTCATCTTCTTCCTAATTAAACAGAAATATAAACAAACTCTATAAAGAACCATGCCCCACTCTTGGGTAAAGCCACTGAGAAGTCCAATTACTTGCGAACACTTAATTATCCAGAATGAACAGGATATGCTAAGGGGACAAGGAAGAACTCAATTTTTCATGTGGGCATTTTGAAGTTGAACACATTTTTTACATGTATAAAATAGGAAGCATTTTCTTTACTTTTTTCACAGCAACGAGAGTACATGGTACTGAAGAAGACTAAGGCACTAGGAGTCAAGAAATTAGCCTTTTTGCCACAAAATCCTTATGTAACTCTAATGACTTGTCTGGTTTTGGCCGGGATGGAGTTAATTTTCTTCATAGCAGCTGGTATGGGGCAATGTTTTGGGTTTGTGACCAAAACAGTGATGATTACACAGGGATTTTTCTGTAATGCTGAGCAGCGCTTACACACGGTTAAGGACTTCCGGCTGGCTGCATCTTCTGCGCCACAACCTTAATGTCAAACCAGCATATCATAGGCAACATCAAGCCAGGCAAAGCTGCTAGAGCACCTGACACTAAGCATGTATGTGCATAACCACAACACCGTGCAGCACGAGCTTCAGCAGGGCTTGCCTGAGCACTGCTTGGAGGTGACATGCCAGTAGTACTTTCTGTTCCATCCAGGCTATTCTAAACCTAGCTGATCCTACAGGGCCACTTTTTTAGAGAGGACTTTTGAGTAAAGTTTAGATTGATGCTAATCAGTTCCATTCAAAAGTAGAAAAGAAATAATACCCTTTAATAAAATGAAAAGATCCAAGGGAGAAAGTACCGAGTTCTTCCTTTTCACACCGTAGACAGAGCAAATCTTGAAATGGAGAGGGGAAAAAAAAGTTCTTTCAGCAGCTAAATTCATTATCTCCTTTTCCAGCTATTTTTGACTATTTTTTCTTTTTGGGCAGTTAACATTTGAAATACTCAGTTACTCTGTTTCATCTTGCACCATACATAGCTTTCACATAGCTTTCACCACTCTATCAAAAGCTGTGGCGCTATGCTATGGGATAAAAGAGCATTGTTCCCACATTCTATTACTAGTTGGCAGGTGTGAAAAATACCTAGTAAGAAGCCCACACAAATTGGAAAGAATACTTTAAAGGCACTAGAAGCCTGGGTTAAGCTTTAACTGTTTTTTCAGAAGCTGTGATCTGTAGGCTTTGTCTTCAGCCAACATCCACTCAAAGTGAAACAGGCCCCCAAAAAGCCCCTCTGCAATAAATAGATACCTCATGGATATATTCTAGCCAGCAAGTCTCCCCCTTTGTGCTTTGAACAAAAGCTGCAGGAAAACCTTGAAAAACCCTCCATGAAAGACAGAAGGAAATGGGATATTTCTTTTTCTTCCCTCCTTTCTCCATAAGCAGAGTTTTTCTAGTTTGCCTTGCAGACGCTCTATTTTAATAGCAATGTCAGGGCAACTCGGTGTCTGATCCAAGTTCTGAAGTACGTGTTCTGAAGTGTTACTTTGCAATCCATTTCACGCTAGTCTCATAAGTAACCTTGTCAAAGCGGCATAAATACTTTGCTTGATCTCTGCACAATGACGACCATCTTTCGGGCAAAGATAGGATGCTGAGAAAAGAAATAGATATATAGATATATTTGTTCAATATACAAATGATAATATTTATAGTAGAGGTTAACTGTAAAGCTGAAAGCGCTCATGTTGGAGGGGTCTCTGTTTTTTGTCCCACATGATGGAAAAAGGCTGGCATTTAAAATTTCCGGGTGAATAGCAGCATTTTAAAATGAATCCAAGTCAGATGAATTACTGTATAACTAGGGAATGGTAAAGGGCAAGAAGTGATCTTCTCAGCTACAGATCTGTTATTTTGCTCTCAAGACAAGGTAAAGCTTCAGAACATTGGGAGATAAATGGCAGATAAGATAATGCAATATGACTCTACCAGAGAAGGAATATTCTGACACGAGGTACCTACTTTCTTCACTATGACATTTACTTTCATACAGGGAACTAGTAAAAATTATCTCTCTGGACATGTACAAATGTTTCCTATCATGCCAAATGGAAAACTATTGTAAAACCTGGCAAGTATGTGTTTCAGAAGAACAATGAGGTAAATGAGTCACTGGCTGAAGGGAAAGCCCAGAATGAGTTACACTGAAAAAGGAGTTTCGAGACTGTAAGGCTCAAGAATACAATCTGGGACTTACACTTTCATATTGCAATTAATATGCACTCATGAAATTTGCTAGTACTGTGAAACTGGGAAGCAGCCATTACAAAGGAGTCGTAGAGACAGAATAGCTGACCTTGAGGACTGGAGCCATAGAAATGGGCTGGACCTCTCTGTTACAAATACAAGTTCACACCCTTTAGAAGAAATAATAAGCGAGCTCACTAACTGGCAGCAGCAGAAGGAAAACTATATATGTACTTTAGTTGGTCACAGGATATTAATTGATGAAGGTGAACATGGCCATGGTTGTAACAAAGATGAATACAATCCATAACCAGGATCAAAATGCAGCAGATAAACAGAAATAAAAGGAAAAGTGTAAGAAAGATAAAAATGAAAGGAAAAAGAGAAAGTGAACAGAGAAAATGCTTTGAGCCTGCTCTTTACAGGAGAAATTCAGGACATCAAATGAAATTACCAACAAAATGTGCAAGAATATACATTTTCACAGTCTGCATAATTAATACTGCGTGGTTTTACTGCATGAATTAACTCTGTGTGATGTCTTATATGCCAGAAATATAAAAGGACTATAAGATTGTGGAATTGGATGCAATATTCCAGGGAAACTCTTCTTCCTTTGGTCTTGAAGTCATGTACTTTCCACAGAGGGGGTTTCAACACATGTACTAAATAATATTTCTTTCTTCTTTCCATGTATTTGGGTAAGAGAGCCCAGCCTCCTTATCCCAGTCCTCTTTACAATACAGCTCTGTTGTGAACAGTTATATGACAGGTTTTCTATCATGCATAATGGCATTTTTCCAGATCAGTCCTCTAAATCATTTTCTACTACACTCACAATACCTACTTCAGTTTACCAACACACCCTCTAAGAGGACACATACCCCTCCTGAAGGCTTTAACATTTTGCTTTGAATAAATATACCCATGATAATGCTTGCATGAGGTATTTTAATAGATGAGGTTGCAAATTTCCTTCCAAATTGCAGAGCTTGCAAGTACACCCACATGCTTAAGCTGATAAATGAAATGCTTACAATTCATGATTATTATGAACATTTTTAATAAGCCAAACTGTGGAGGAGGACCAAGCAGTTCTGAAGAAGTTCAAGATATACAACCACTGCTGCCTCCAAGGAATGCTATGGATTTGGGGTTTTGCCCTGATCAAGGTTACAACAAATATGGTAAGAGGTCTTCACGGGGAATAACACCCTTGCTCCTCCTGATCCAAGACTGAAAAGTAAAGACTCATCAGACTAGAATTAACATAGTTCTTCTACCATAAAATCCACACACTTCCTAAATCGGCTAATGGGTGTACTTAATAAACCTCACCCACTTCCATCCACAGTAAATCTTAAATTAGATTTAAGAACTTTAGAAATAGGCCGGAGCCAAAAAGTTCTGGATATGGAAATGATACTGAACCCATCATCAATGTTTTAGCATTAAACCCTATTGTTAAAGTACACCAGTACAATGAAACTGAATTACATTGATGAAAAAAAATCTGCGCATTACATTACAGCAGAAACTCCTGAGCTTTGCTATGTGAGGTTAATTAGTGCATACAGTAAAGATACGTTTAGGTCCTTTGTGCAATATGTGAGGATGCTGGTAGAGCAGCGGAACACAGAACTGTGCTTGAACGCAGTAAACTCCGCTTTGAAACAGACCCGGCTAGCATTTAGTTGGGAGTTACATACACATAGTTATACACTATGCATATACATAGTATCAAATCCTATCCTGATTATTAACATTAAGAGTCAAATTCTGCACCTGGTTGTATTGCAGACTGAGGGGGGGAAAGGGTTAAACGTCTTCATTTTTGCTGCAGCCTTCTAGCTGCTTATGCATGTGGAATAAGTGGAGCACGAAACTGTGTAACCAAGGGAGGGAGGGAGAGAAGAGTTTCCTGAACCACCTTCTAGTCTCCCTGCTGCTCAACACAACACACAGTAACTTGGTGGGACACTCCACTGCTGAATTCCAGAATTCACAATTACAAATGGTCACATCACAGACGCTCAGTTCAAAGAGTTGATCCAACGCCCACTTTGATCACAAGCACACACAAAACAATTCCTAGTACAAATCTTAGCGATGATATTAAGGATAAAGGAAAGGAAGAAGGCATGAAGCACACACCAATTCTTGGATCACTGTAATAGCAGGGATTTGACAAAACAAAACTCCCAAATGATCTTAAAGGCAACTACAGTCATGCTGGAGAAGAATCTCACTTGACCGTTAGGACTCAAAGAAACCCAGTAGTTCTTTTACAGGCATTCGTAGCATTTCTGTTTTCTTATCCTAACGCAAAGCTTTTCTGTGGGTGCATATTGTTTCGGGAGTGCAACTTGCTTCCATCTCAGCTTACAGAAGTATGTGCACAGTGACACAGCAGAAACTCACTTGCTGCAGGCAACAAATCTCTACGCTAAAGAAAGGTACATATTTGTTTCTCTTTGGAGAGAGGCTTCGCTTTTCTTTTGCTGAAATTAAGGTTGTAAGTGTTACTGAAGAAAACGGAGTTCTGAATTCAACATGGCAATTGGAACTTCTGTTGTTGCTTGCTCTGGTTTTACTGTTTCGGCTATCGTAGACCAGACATCAATACACAAACAGGGATTTCTGCAGTGCCTTCTATCCCTTTGTCTATCCATCCTCCATTTCCAACTTACCTGTTGAGGAACTATTCCCACCTGCATGCCTGGTACTATACCCCAGACACTGGCAACATACTGTGTTGTGCCTGAATGCCAGATCAATCAGGACCACAGCAAACAGGTAGGAGACAAGGAGTCAAAGGCAGGAAGAAGCTGTATACCATGGGTTTCCTCCTATTATGTGGGCAAATAAGACTTCAGCAACAAGCAGTCCCTAGCCTCCTCCCTTTCCAAACTCACACACACCAATATCCATATCTGTCATTATGAATTCAGCCATGATGTTTACGAATGGACAGGCACAGATGCAGTCCTTCCCTCTGAAGGTGGTACAGAACTGTACTGGGCTAATTGCAGACAACAACAATCCTCCTATTCCCTCAGTAAATTCCAGCTTGCAAGGAGCTACATAACTTGCTATTTTTAATTTCAAGATAATTAAAATACTCCCTACAGTCTTAGAGATCCCCAGCGTCTCCCTGCAGTAAAATAAAATAACCTTCCTTCTTTCTCAGTTTCAAATGTCAGCTCTTACACTACAGACATAGATCTAATCCAGCAAGTGGAATAACTAGGCCACTACTGAGGACACAATTGAGGTTATCATCCCTGGGGTTGACCTGTACTGTAAAAAGCCTCACTGACAGTGACATTGTCCCACATCTACAAGACATACTATGTTTACTTATAAAGCAGCTACTGATGCAGAAAGGAAACCATAAGGTTCACAGTGTGAAATGAGATGCATTTTTTTTCAAACTGATCACTTCTGAAATCCTGCAAATTTTATTCCACTCTGAAATACAGAGAGAATAAGAAGAAGGATTCGCAGCCCTTCCGAAGCTATTCTTAGGAACGAGAAGAAAACAACACCATCTGAATTTTCCATACTGTCAAAATAACTGCAGATGAAATTCAGTGAAATATGATATTCCAGAAGATTTTTACATTTAGGAAAGCAATTAAGGTAATGGAATAAATAAGTCATTATTTCCAACTGATGTTAAGTGCATTGCACACGTATTAAGAAAAACATCTATATTTGTCTTCCTGAAGTTCAAGTATTCATGATGAAGTCTAAGAAGATCATTAGCAGAATGATAAACCAAGTACGTGCAGACTCTTCTAGATTGTTTTAATCACTCCCACTGCTTATATCTTATTCAAAACTCCATAGAAATACTGAACAAAATGAAGTTCAAGCCAGGGCAAGACCTGAAATCCCCCCATTTGCTTGGTAGGCTATTGATAACTTCTCTCCAGGAGTTCTTCTTCAATTGAATCTATATTCACTTTATCTCAGTTCTGCAGGCTGCGTTTCTCTAGTTCAGAGATGCATCTAAGATTATATTCTTACAAGCAAAGATACACTGCTGCTTGCAGCTATTAGCCTGCCACAGAGAACAACTAGAAAAAATATTTAGAATAAAAGTTGGCATGAATATGGGGTTGATGAAACACCATTCTCCTATTTTCTTATGCATTGATAATTCATCTTGGGATCTTACCAGAAGTCAACCTTTGGTTACAAGATCTGTGGTTAGTCTTGCCCTCCCTCATTTATTTCGTGGTTTACTTCCAGTGAACTACTATGTTCATCTGTACCTCTGAATTTCCCCTTATTCTCTTCTATTTTCCCCAAAGTTAGTTGCTAGTGGAGTGGAAATAGTTTTACACCTTCACATACATTTATCAAGACATCTTTGGTACACCTAACTTGTGTAAATCCTTCTTGATCTAATTTATCAATAGCTTGTAAGAATTGGGATAATGAATAAATGGGATCTATTTGGAAAGAGTTAACTTGTCTTCTCCTGAAGTGAGAAACCAAAACCCCTTAGATTTCTTTAAAGCACTCCATGACTATGAAGAAGTTTGATCCACCTGATATATTCCACTCAAACAAGAATTAGGAGTTAAAATACAGTTATCTGAAATAATCAGAAAAGAAATGGAATATTAGAAAATTAACAGAGAAGAAACAAGGAAACATCTAAGTCACAGCATAAATCCATGGTTTTCCCAACCTTGAATGAGAATTATGATGCTGGTCCTCTCATCTCAAAGAGAACAGAGCTGAAGCAGAAAAGGTTGAGAATGACTGACAGAACCAAAAACACAGGATGGCTTAAATGTGAGGATGATCTGAATATCCTCTTACTCTTGCAGAAGATGAAACTTCTACTATTCATAAAATAGAGCTGACGTGGCCTGTAAGTTATGACCAACGTGGGAATGGTTGAATAGGGAGTTTACTGTCTCCTTCAACACAAGCCCTTTAGAAGCATGTTGGAGGAAAAAAAAAAATCAAGAAGAGGTAAAGGAAGCACCTTTTCGTGCAGGACGCCATAGACCCTAGGAGCCCTCTGCTGAGGGACACTGAATGGGAGGAGCTTACAGGGTTCAAAGAGCTACTGGACAAGAGTAACCGAAGGCAGGAGACAGCTGTCAGTTTCGCAGCCTTAGGCCCTTTTCAGAGTAGGGGCATTCCCTGTTGTTGTTCGTGAACTCCTATCTGGGAGATGGTGAATACAGGGACAGGAGAAAGTGTGGCTGCTTGCCTTGCTCTTGTTTTCTCCAGTGGTCAGTTGGGGAGCAGAATACTGGGCTGGTGGGACCCCAGCAGCACTGGCTGATACACAGGGTGCACTGTGCCAGGCTACACACGATGTGAAAGTGGAAGCAAAAAGTGTTCTAGTATTTCAGCCTTTTCCAGCTCTTTACTTTGTGCTCAACTTCATCGCTAAGGAATGGAACTAAAATTCCCCTCACCATCCTTTTAAGTTTAATATCTTTATAAACCCTTCGCTGGTGCTTCTTTGGTCCTCCCTTAGTAGTAGGAGAGATTCAGTCTGTAAGAGGCTTTTTGCTGACTGCTAGGTGCAAAATAATTGCTAAGTAACTCTCAAAAGTCACACATTCTCTGACACGACATGGTGTGGTGTTGCCATGTGGAACAATTCTTTTGCCAGTCAGCTCTCATATAGGAGTGCAGTGCCCTTTCACTACACATCCTGCCTCGTACTCTTAACAATAAGCCTGCTCATGCAAACCTACAGGAGTTGGGTGGTAATATATGGATTCACTAGGCAGCCAACTTCACAAGCAGCACTGGAAGGTTCCCGTGGCACATGAGGAAGTTGGGTAACTCCAGACTGAAATCACACTTGTAAAGAACAATTAATAGAACTACTGAGTCTATTAATACATTTCTGAAATAATGGGAGCAATTAAACCTCTTCATTAAGTCATCCAGAATCCAGAATTTTACAGCGGGATGTTACTGATACAGGTTAATTGAACTGGGTAAATCTCGTATTGCAGTTTTCATGTCATGAAACATTATTAAACAGCAATTTAAAATAAAATCATTAGGAAAAAAAAAGGACACAGCAGCAATAAAGGTTCCTAACAAAGAAATGATCGTTTGTAGGAAAACAAAAAACCGATCAAACCAGGCAAAAAATAACAGCTTAACCTAGAGGCCTTATTTTGATGGCAACAGGATGAATACTGAAACTGGGGCATAAAAGAATGCAGTTTTCATTAAATAAACTCAATCATCTGCTCAGAAACTACTTCCTTTTAAATATTTTCTGTAAAATAATGTCAAGATGGTTTTCCTGTCTCGGAAGCATCATCTTGTTAAAGCCCAAGCCATTCCAGCAAGGCTGCCCTAGACTGTATCTGATGGTCTCCTGTGGCACTAAACAAATACTGCACTACTGCCCAGCGAGCTGTAGATGTTACTGTAGCAATGGCATATCCCTCACAAATCCCATCTACAGTCACTGGTTTCCGTCTCGGTGAGCAGAATACTTTTACTTTCCCATGCCCTGTATTCATAGAATCATAGAATAGTAAGAGTTGGAAAGGATCTCAAGATCATCCAGTTCCAACCCCCCTGCCATGGGCAGGGACACCTCCCACTAAACCATGCCATCCAAGGCTATGTCCAACCCCACCTTGAACACCGCCAGGGATGAAGCATTCACAACCTCCCTGGGCAACCCATTCCAGGGCCCCACCACCCTCACAGTAAAGAATTTCTTCCTCAGATCCAATCTAAACCTCCCTTGTTTAAGTTTAAACCCATTACCCCTTGTCCTCTCACCACAGTCCCTCATGAAGAGTCCCTCCCCAGCATCCGTATAGGCCCCCTTCAGGTATTGGAAGGCTGCTATGAGGTCTCCACGCAGCCTTCTCTTCTCCAGGCTGAACAGCCCCAATTTTCTCAGCCTATCTTCATACCAGAGGTGCTCCAGTCCCCTGATCATCCTCGTGGCCCTCCTCTGCACTTGTTCTAACAGTTCCATGTCCTTTTTATGTTGAGGACACCAGAACTGCACACAATACTCCAAGTGAGGTCTCACGAGAGCAGAGTAAAGGGGCAGGAGCACCTCCCTCGACCTGCTGGTCACACTCCTTTTGATGCAGCCCAGGATACGGTTGGCCTTCTGGGCTGCAAGCGCACACTGCCGGCTCATGTTCATTTTTTCATCAACCCACACCCCCAAGTCCTTCTCCGCAGGGCTGCTCTCAATCTCCTCCCCGCCCAATCTGTAGCTGTGCCTGGCATTGCTCCGACCCAGGTGGAGAACTTTGCACTTAGCATGGTTAAACTTCATTAGGTTGGCATCAGCCCACCTCACAAGCGTGTCAAGGTCCCTCTGGATGGCATTCCTTCCCTTCCATGTATCAACCGAACCACACAGCTTGGTGTCATCGGCAAACTTGCTGAGGGCGCACTCAATCCCACTGTCCATGTCACCCACAAAGATGTTGAACAAGACCGGTCCCAACACCGATCCCTGGGGGACACCACTCGTTACCGGTCTCCAGCTGGACACTGAACCACTGAGCACTACTCTTTGCGTGTGGCCATCCAGCCAGTTCTTTATCCACCGAGTGGTCCACCTATCAAATTGATGTCTCTCCAACTTAGAGAGAAGGATGTCATGGGAGACAGTGTCAAAGGCTTTACACAAGTCCAGGTAGATGACATCAACTGCTCTGCCCCTGTCCATCAGTTCCGTAGCCCCTTCATAGAAGGTCACCAGATTGGTCAGGCAGGATTTCCCCTTAGTGAAGCCATGCTGGCTGTCCCCAAGCACCTTGTTGGTTTTCATTCATAACAGGTTAATGCAGGTTAGAGAAGAGTTCACCACGACAAGCTTATAGAAACTGCTGTGGAGCCACAGTAGCTGTTAGCAGCTTCTTTGATGTATTTCTTGAGGCTGGAGTAAATCCAGACTCATTTCTGACTGAACTCCTTGTCTGCAACAGTGGAATGACTTTATGATTCATCTCATGTAGTAGATCAAGTGTGATACACTTGAGTAACTACTAAATGACTGTAATAGCACATAAAGGTAAGCATGTGTCTTTGCAGAATCAGGACCCATGAGAAATTTACCTTTCTAGATGATAAATTTGATAGCTATCGGTTATTTATCTAGGATTTAGAAGCCTGTAATTTTAGACATATCAGGTTTTAATCTCATATTCTCCCCATCCCAAATGGTTTCAAATATGGGAATTATTAATGACCCATTGTCCCCACTGTCCATAATTGCTGATTTTGTATCATACTTCATTAATTCAGTTTACTTGGCAATAAAAATCTGACTCAATTTCTGATCCGCCTTGAAGCAAAAGAACCAGAACAGGCATAAAAAACAACAATATGCAAAATGGAAAACTTAACTTCTCAGCCACAAACAGATCAAAAAGCCACTGATTCCAAACTGAGGTAATGCGGGTTCTGAGATCACACACCTGAGCACAACACACGACTGGATTCACTGCAGTATCCCTCTTTTCCAATATATCACAACAGATGTATTTTAGTCGGCCCACACATGCTGTGTAAGTGCATTTTCAAACATAGCTGCCTGCTCAGTAAAACAGGGATTTGGGCTTAAGGGTTTGCTGTTTGTTTGGGTTTTTTTTCTGTTTTGTTTTTAAAGAAGGTCACAGAGCTTTCAATAGCGCATGAGCTACTTAAGGACTACATTGCTGTCAATACCAGTGTGTGGTGCCAGTACAGAGATCAGCACAGGCTAACACGCCTGCTAAAACTTGCTTTGTGCATACACACACACACAGAGACATTATCACTTTATAGCTCAGAGCCAAATATCCAAACCTTATGAGAGAACACTAGCCTCTAGTCCTAGCTCTCTTCACCACCAAATCTGAAGACGTAAGTAGCAAAGCAGTGTATTTACCTGGGTTTGTACCAGGAACACTAATCAGCACTTGCTGATGCAGAATGAAGAATGAACCAGACCCTCCTGAACCTCGTGGCAGCACCGGATCCTCCCACATTGGGTTACTGAGATCCAGGGCTCAGACAGTCAACTACAAAGCAGATTCAGTCATGAACCACTGAAAGACCATTCAAAGTCTTCCCACAGGTACACACGCCATCACCCCTGACGACTGGTTGTTCTCCCAGGTATTCAGCATCACCGTCATCTTTCTGAATTCCATTTATTACCAGCCTAATTGCAGTGACAGTCATAGGGCTGGCAAACTCCTGTTGCTATGACTGGTCTGTTCTGACACCAGAGATTATCAGCTCTTTTTTTTTAGCTCATGCATGATAGAGCCAACTTAGTAGTGCAGACACAGCCTTCATGATGCCATCAGCTTTCTCAGAGGGAAGGCAGACAGGCCACTGTGGTGACACGCTTTTTTCCTTTCCCTCTTGAGCAGGACCAACCTGCTTACAGTAAAGGACACAAAAATAGCAAGTAACGATTTTTGGCTATAGAGATCAGTATCTCTTTGACAAGAGGCTAAAGAGACAAAATGTAACTTTGGACAACCTACCATCTCCTGAAACATACATGCAGCAATTATCTCTCCCTCCATGGTAACATCCTCCAACGTTTCCGTGATTGCAATTACTGTGCGTTCCAAATTCTTGAAAATCCCACATTGTCTTCCAACTAAGTTCCTTGGCATTCCCTGAAGCACCCTATAACCAGCACTGTTTGTTGGCAGGACAAGAAATGCCATGAGAAAGACACAGTTTGCTCCTGTTGGCATTAGAAAAGAAAAAGAAGGGGCAAAATCAGCAATTTTAACTTCATGAACATAACAGACTAGTTTCAAAGACTAAAATACTCCTCAAAGGATGGGAATAAATGCCTTCCAAAGTTAATATAACATGTAACTCAACTGTTAATTACTTCCAGTGTGAAGCATGCTCAACAGCCTCATTTGTAAGGGTATTCTTTATTTACTCCCTTGAGAACTACATAGCTGTACATTTTTTAATGTACATATCTTTCGTATAAAGGGTCTCTGATTGTTTTCTTCTGTTCAACCAGAAGAAGGAAGATTATATATAGGAAATATATATATATGGGGGATATATAGATATTCTATATAGGAGATATATATATATATCTCCTGTTCACCCAGGAGAAGGAAGAATAAATATAGTATGAATAAACAGTACGTGTCTTACTTGAGCCATGTGGGAAAAAGCCATATTCTACAAGCTCCAAAGCACGCAATAGGCTTACCAAATACTGTGCCCAAGAACTACAGTCTTTTGGACCTATTCCTGAAGCTCTGGCTTTCCTTGCAATGAAACAAGATCTATTCCAGTCCTAATACAGAACATCTGTGGAAATAAGTAGCTTTAATAAAAGGAAATGCCATAGTGTAGGCACCTGAAAGGGACAGGGTGTGCATCATGGCATCTAGAGGGTTTTTTTTGCAGCAGGACTTTGGTCAACTACGCTTTCAGCCGAGCATTCTTACCCATCCTGAGGTAAAAGACGGCCACAATAGAGAACTCGATCAGGGAATGCCTAGTGGGGTTTCCAATGGATGTGCACTCAATAAAAACACACCACCAGGTTCATCTCAGGCTAACAAAACCCAGGAACATGCTTGCAACTGTCATCAAGAATTGCTTTCATGGCATAGACTTCAGTATCTAAAACTGTATATTCAACTCTCATAACCATGATTCTGGTGCTTGTGAATTCTCCAGCTTCAGCTTCTCAAGGATATTAAAACCCAGTTGAATTTAAGGAAAAACTCTATGGCACAGATGAGCCATTTCATTTCACCATTATCCCTCAGTGCTCTGGAAAAATAATCTCCAATTAGCAGCTGTTGAACAGCTCCAATTTCTGTGAGGACTCATTAAGCTCTTGCAACTCTGCACTCCCATTTTTCTACAACTAGAATCCTGCAGAATTGCTTATAAAAGGCTTTATCCACAATTCAGATGCACGTAGAAGACATCAGACATTCCTGTGCTCTCTAATATCAGTTTCAAAACTTCAGTTTCCATTCCTCTTAACAACTGGCTCTTTTTCCCTCTAAGTTCAAGGTTCTTCGGGCAGTACGATGGCGCACACTAAGCTCACTGCCCTGTACGTCAAGAGGGGAAAAATGAGGGAAACATAACCCCCATTTGTAAAAAGGGAAAAGAAGAATTCCCAGGGAACTACAGGCCGGTCAGTCTCACCTTGGTGCATGGCAAGAGCATGGAGCAGATCCACCCGGAAACTCTGCTAAGGCATATGTACCATAAGGGCTGATTTGTGACAGCCAACAGGGCTTCACTGAGAGCAAATAGCGCCCGTCAAATCTGGTGGCCTTCTATGATGAGGCCACACTGCTGGTGGATAAGGGAAGAGTGATGACATCATTTCCTGGACCTGTGCAAGGCATTTGACACTGTCTCACATGAAATCCTTGTCTCTAAACTGGAGAGGCATGGATTTGACAGGTGGACTGATCGATAGATAAGGAATTGGCTGGATGGCCACATTCAAAGAGCCTGGAGAAGAAAAGGCTCCAGGGAGATGTTACAGCAGCCTTCCAATACCTAAAGGGGGCCTCAAGAAACCTAGAGAAGGTCTTTTACAAGGGCCTGTACTGACAGAAGTACGGGGAATGGCTTTAAACTGATAGAGGGGAGATCAAGAATAGGCATTAGGAAGAAGCTCTTCCCTGTGAGGGTGGTGAGGCATTGGCACAGGCTGCCCAGAGAAGTGGTAAATGCTCCATCCCCGGCAGTGTTCAAGGACAGGCTGGACAGAGCCTTTGGCGACATGATCTAGTGTGAGGTGTCCCTGCCCATGGCAGAGGGTTTGAACTGGATGGTCTTTAAGGTCCCTTCCAACCCAAATCATTCCACTAGTCTAGGATTCTTTTCCTTAGTTAGCATCAGCAGCAAAGTTGTTTCTCATTTAAACTTTGGGAAGTAAATAACCATGAGACATTACTGTATGGTGACAAGATAAATGCTGACATATTAATGGAAATTACTGCAGATGCTTTTATCTGTGCTTCAAATGGGTTGCTGTTAATGACAGCAAAATTAAATGTTCATTTGACCAAAGTGAAGAACATGTACTTGGGCACAAGCCGCTAGTGATCAAGCCGCTAGCATGAAAGAGGTTTCAGATTGTTATAAGGGCACAACCCGGGACTGAGCATGCGATTAATCAGGCTTATTGCGAATAACTTTCATGCTGTCAAGCTCCTAAATGAAACACAAAAATTAAATAAGCCATAAGATAAAACAGGGGGTTTGCCTCTAAGAAACCAAAGCTTTCCTGCCTGACCACAGGAGTTTGTCATTCCTCTGAAGGCTTATTCTATTCAAATAGCAAGCTACCGACTTTTAGCAGAGTAAGCTACTTAGTGGGAGACGAAGGCCTGATCGCTGCTGTTATTGCCATGAGCAGAAGGCAGGAATCACAGAAGTGTGATTCCAGCAAAGTACTGTTTGAAACGAGCCTTTTCCTGAGTTTTGGAAACCATTTTCAGTACCACTCTTGAAAAAAATCCCTTCCCACCTTAAAATTCTTCTTCAAAACAAGTGATTGCAAAGGAGTAAGTTCAGAACACTCAGATGGGCCGGGTCTGCAGCTTTTCACCTGACCAGTTCAGTGTCATTATGCTCTCTGTTGGTTAATCTGCCCGTTGTTTTGTCCTCTGTGAAGGAACATTGCTGCTGTGTTGTGGTCTGCTCAGTAACTAGCATTGCAAGGTCAGAGAGAGGGATATGCCAAGAAATATCTACTTTGATTCTACAAGAGCATTACCAGATGTTCGTTAAAGGCAAAAGGAAAAAGAAGAAATATCCCATCAGGATGAATATATTTTCAAGAACAGAAAGAAAGAAGTCAAAGTAATATTTCAGATGGGCTGCATTTCTGCTACTTTTTGTCTACTAATGGAAAATCATGGATTACATAAAGAGCAGATTTCAAATTTCATAGTAACATGACCAATTCCTCATGTACTTCACCAGCTTTCCATTAAAGACCTAACAGAAGATAGGCGATGAAATATGAAATGTCTATTATCATACGCTAAGTAATAATTCTAATACCTAACAAACACCTTGCTACTTAAAAAGTACATAAAGATCATATAGCAATTAAGTTCTGTTTGTCAGAGAGAAAAAAGAACAAGCCATGAGTGATGAAATAGGAAGTTTCTCCCTACCATTGTGTTTGACTCTTGATTTTGTCTAAAGACAGCTAAAACAGTAGGAATGGGAACTGTAAGACACTTGACTTTATATAGCTGACACTTGTCCATTGATGGGGAGGTGTCAGCAGCACAGGAGGAGAGACTACGGAGAGGGATATAAGCGAAGGGAAACTAAATAAAGATATCCATGTTCTCATTTAATGAAAGCAAAACCACTTCAAACAACAGAATGTTTCTTCTAGGCAAAAAAAGCAAAACCAGAACCATAATCTCAAACAAAACAAGTCCCCGACTGACACTTCGATACTTTTTCATGTTTAATTGCACTGCATTTACATGCTATTCCTCTACAGAAAGAATAAGGACTTTAGTGATAGGTGTTAGAAGAGGAATAGTTCACATATATAGTTGCATCTCTTGCAAAGCAAATTCCTTTTGCTTGTACAATGTATGCTGCTGTGTTTCCAACAGTATTGCTCAGGTGAATGCAAAGGTGGTGATTGTTATGGACACACTGGACCAACTAGATACCTAAAAGAGCACCCTGACGATGCAGTGAAGAGACAGGGACAGACGAAACAAGTAAACCAGCAGCTATCTATCACCCAGCTTCTATATTAGAGCATTTGTTAGTCATTTCTACAGAGGATTTGAAGAAATGAAGAAAAAACCTTGATCCTCACCTGAACCCCGGTAAAAATGTTTAGACTAAGCATCAAATACTGTGTTCAGGAGACAAACAATGATATCATGTATATTTGGTTTCTGTTTAGTATTTGAAAGACACAGACCAGCAGTGCCCATTCAGTACCCTATAGCTTTGTGCTAACCTACATCGAAACACGAGGCTGTGTTCATGAAGCCAGCAGTAAACTCTCTACTCCACTGACACAAGCAGAGGGATGCTTTAATTTACAGTTTTCAGCCACTCTTACCGAAAAGAGTATTAAATAAATATAAGAAGGGAATCAGTGGCCAAACGTGCTGAATCGTATATTCACCATAGCTAAATGTGCTAAATGTTTGATGAAGGATATAAATAATTAGTAACACCCACATACATTTAAGAAGCTTCTTCTGCTCAGGCATGCATTTATCTGACAGGATTTTGGAGTGGCACAATGTGCTTTCTTTGCTATTCCTCTTCCCTAGCACTATGTGTGGCTAACCAGGGACCCACATTCTTTCCTCCTGCCTGCCAGACAGGCAGCAGCCCAGCATTTCACTCTGTGCTCCGTAAATCCCTGAACTATAACAGGGAGGCACTGGTGTTCATTAGCTGCTCACTGGGACTTGTATGTAGTGGAACATGACACAATCCATTCATTCACATCTCTACTAGTGTCATTCTTGCATAGGCAAAACACTGCAAGCATACTCCCCCAAGCCTTATTCAAATGACACCACACTTCAGAACAGCCTTTGGCCTCTTGAGGGATCTGCTTCATAGGATACCATGGAATAAAGCCCTAGAGAGAAGAGGGGCCCAAGAAAGCTGGTTAACACTCAAGGATCATCTCCCCCATGCTCAGAAGCAATGCATTCTGACAAAGTGGAGGTCAGGCAAAAATATCAGGAGGCCTGTGTGGATGAACATGAAGCTCCTGGACAAACTCAAACACAAAAAGGAGGCCTGCAGAGTGCAAAAGAAGGACGGAATTCCTTGGAGGAATACAGAGAACTGGTGAGAACTGCCAAGTTAAAAAAGCTAAAGCCCTGACAAAATTAAATCTGGCCAGGGGCGTCAAGAGCAACAAGAAAAACTTCTAGAGGTGCACTGGGAATAAAAGGAAGACAAAGGAAAATGTGGTCCCTCTCCAGAAGGAAACATTAGACCTGGTCACCCAGGACATGGAGAAGGCTGAGGCTCCCAATGACTATTTTGCCTTGGTCTTCGCTGGCAAGAGCTCCAGCCACACCGCCCAAGTCACAGAAGGCAAAGACAGGGACTGGGAAAATGAAGAACCTTCAGGAGGAGAAGAACAGATTCCAGGTCATCTAAGAAATCCAACCAAAAGGAGCATGAGCAGGAGGTCAAGGGAGGGGATTCTCCCCCTCTGCTGTGCTCTGGGTACACCCCCCTGCAGTCCTGATCCAGCTCTGGGGTAACGGCACAAGAGGGACGTGGAGCTGTTGGAGTGAGTCCAGAGGAGGCCACGGAGCTGCTGCGAGGGCTGGAGTAGCTCTGCTGTGGAGCCAGGCTGAGAGAGCTGGGCTGGATCAGCCTGGAGAAGAGAAGGCTCCTTAAGGGGAGACCTTAGAGCAGCTCCAGTGCCTGAAGGGCTACAGGAAACCTGGAGAGGGGCTTTGGACACGAGCAACTAGTGACAGGACAAGGGGGAATGGCTTTAAACTAGAAGAGGATAGATTTAGCTTAGATGTGCCTATATTCATGGCAAGAGAATATATGTAAGAGGTTAGATATAAGGAAGAAGTTCTTTACTATGAGGGTGCTGAGGCACTGGCACAGGGTGCCCAGAGAAGCTGTGGCTGCCCCATCCCTGACAGTGTTCAAGGCCAGGCTGGATGAGGCTTGGGGCAACCTGCTCTAGTGAAAGGTGTCCCTGCCCATGGCAGGGGGTTGGAACTGGATGACCTTGAAGGTCCCTTCAATCTTCACCATTCTATCAATTCTTGAATTCTAACGATTTTTCTACTCACAGTCAGTCTTCTAAGCTACTTCCAATCACGTGAGTCCTGAATTGGGGAAATATAAATAAATTCTTTTGATTATAAAAGAAATCCATATACACATACATTTATACACATACATTCATAAAATTGGTATTGCAGAATTCACTACTACACAGCCTGCAGATATCCTGACAAAAACATATTTTAGGGAATCAAATAGAACTGTAGACATGAAAACATTAAGAGTATGCTAGAGTAAGCATAAGTGCATGTGCTAAAAATAGGGAATGTTCTGCAGAGTCTAGCAATCTTCATATTCAACCTGCAATGGAAACACTAACTTAACTGTAATACACCATCTAACATCTAAAGACTCTAAAAGAGCTGCATATTTACCATCAGTTACTGTTACCTTGATCTGGCAATGACTGTTTTAAAGAGAAGAAGGAGTCCTGTGAATAAGCTACCTTGTTTAGGTTTTAATTTAACTATTCCAGAAATTGCACTTGAAATGAACTGGAAGAGTTCCAGCAGAGCCAGGCTTCAGGAAAGGACTTCAAACAATCCCCGAGCAACAAAATTAACTCAAAGTCCTCAAAATGAGAAAGAATACAATCGCTCTTTTTCCTTGTTTTTGTTCCAGTGAGATGCCAGAGTCAGGATATGTTGGGTCTAAAAGACAAAGTCATAAGGAAATGCTCTACAGTTACCAAGAATGCTTGTTTCTGTCCCATTTATTTTGCTTGCCTACAGCTGAAGCAAGTTCCTCTGTGTCTGCTGGACTACTCAAGTCCTTTAAACAGCAATGGGGGAGGGCTTCTGTACAAGCAAAAAACTTAACTCCCCATCCTGAAAGCAAATTAATATGTTTTGTGGCTACAGGGACCACGATTAGAGATGTCTCACTGCAGTATCATTCTGTAGCAAGAAAATCTGATACTTGGATCCATAAAGTTAGTGGTCACAGCTGCTCTTTATGCAGTTCCCAACCACAGAAAATTACCTGAGATATTGGTCAGTCAATCAGGTGACAAAAGTGATTGAAATATGAGCATCTCTATAAGCACTCTCGCACTTGGGAAAAGGTAAAACCCCCTCAATTTGTTTTCTTTTTCTGCCTGAACTTAAACAAAAATCCAGTTATGAATTTTACAATGGTGCACAGAATACAATCCTTACTTACACGTAATGAGTTAAAATATAACTTGGTATCTTCGTGAGCACGCTGTAAAGGGCATTTTATCCTATCTCATCTTACACTGCTGAATTTTCAAGTTGACTTCAGGGTGCAATTTTAGATGCTACTAGAACACTCCTCAAGAATTGTATCATCTTTCCATACGCTATTGTGGCAGCTTTATTTTCTGTTTTATCCTCCTTTTACATATAATGGAGGGTATGGTTTCTGAAGGTTTGACATTTTGATTCACTGGTCTGACAGAACCAAGTTTGCTATCTTCCACAGACAGTAAAACCAGTATTATTTATATCTTTCCCTGAAACACAGCTGAATAAGAAGTTTCTTTTTCTTTAGGCTTAACATTCCTTGTTATGTGGAACTGAATTGCAATTCCAGCCTGACACTGAAAATTTGGAAGGCTTTTTCTTCTCCACTCCAGAGTTGAATAAACTACTAAAACTGCAGTTAAAACATGCTGTAAATCAGCATCTTTTCTCACTGTTTTCCATAGATATTACACATTTTACTGAAGATCCAAATTGCACGAGACCTTCAGTGCAGATTATTTTTGACAACCCTAGTTTTGCACATGCAAATAACTACAATGTCCTGCACAAAGTCCACATTTCCTACTTGACTGCTGTTATGTGAAAACAGTATCGAACAGTAGATAAATGAGTAGTGCCAGCTGTGGCCACAGAAGAAGGAAGATAAGGATGCTGGGGAGGGACTCTTCATCAGGGACTGTAGTGATAGGACAAGTGGCAATGGGTTCACACTGAAACAGGGGAAGTTTAGATTGGATATGAGGAAAAAATTCTTTACTGTAAGGGTGGTGAGGCCCTGGAATGGGTTGCCCAGGGAAGTTGTGGATGCTTCATCCCTGGCGGTATTCAAGGCCGGGTTGGACGTAGCCTTGGATGGCATGGTTTAGCGGGAGGTGTCCCTGCCCATGGCAGGGGGGTTGGAACTCGATGATCTTAAGGTCCTTTCCAGCCCTAACTATTCTATGAGTCTATGATTCTGTGTCTATCTATGCAACCACACATTAAACCTCATAAACTTTAGGAAAAGGTTGTAATTCCCTAGAAGGTTTCTACCTCAATACGTAGATTTAAAAATCAGAGCTCAAAGCTGGATCATTTTATGACTTTAAATCAGGAAAGAATGAAAAAGACTTCAGTGCCTCAGGTAAATGAACAGATGGACAAAAGAATCCCCTTACAGTAAGATTAGAAAGAACGGTCTAAATAAATAAACACAGGTAATGAAAAACCTCTGGATACACCATGCCATCAGCTCCTGTCTTGAAGAAGGTAATAAAGACTAATACCAATTTTTTTACTTCATTCAGTGAAGAAATCCTTTTTCAATGTGCAGAAAAGCAAGAATAACCTGCAGTAAAATAGCAGTTCCATCAAGAGTGCTAAGATGCAGAGGATGGGGGAAGACTGCCAGTGATCTGTTTTGATTTTAACACAGTACCTAATTTCTCATCAATGTCAGGTTGGTGTCTTTGTCTCGCGAACAGGCTCAGTACATTGAAAAGGTCATGGAGTTTGCTTATGCCTTAGGGACACCATTCCACATCTGAAGGACGTTTGTGAAGATCAGAAGCAAATAAAGGACAGTTGGCCAGAACATATCCTAAGTAAGCAGCAAAATTCCTCATGAAGACTGCCGAGCAAGAAAAGCACTGGGAAAAGCAAAGGGCATGTGCAAATACACGTAAGTATCCAAGTACCACATTTCTAGCTTTCATCTGCTTCTCACAGTGCCGTATCCCCAATGTATTTCCTTCTCCCCAGCTCAGGAAGTGTCCAAGTTAACACAAAGAAAGCACAACAGAGATAATTTTAAACTATAGTAAACAGTGTCTGTGATCTTCTTTGTCCTTTGGAGAGAATACACTGGAGGTTCTTTCCTTATCCAGCTTAATTCATCCCTCCCTGATCTGTGCCAAGCGGCCTGGGACCAACTTGAAGCAAATACTTTGCTATTACTAGCTCAAAAAGGTTTAACGTCATGGATGGAGCACCTTATTTACACCAGCGTGGCCACCCTGACAGCTGGACATTCAGAGTGCAAACTGGGCTCTAAGCTTAGCAACACCATCCACGTCTCCAGGCTTCCAGACATCCCAAGCAGTGACATACTACAAGTCCCAAAACAGGACATCCGCACCAGTAATGTATGACATTACAGAAGAGATTGTCAGAAACTTTCCCTCTTGATATTGATTCAGTCAAATTGTCAATATCTTCAGCATTCGTAAAATGTCTCCTTCCAATCCTCTGAGAAATAAAGTAGTGAAAGGGAGCTATCGAACAGAGAAGCTGTTACATCCACATGGACGCATTTCAGAATGAAACAGCTACTACAGGAAAATAATGTCACCTCACAAATGAGTGAGAAGCTTCATGTTTTCTGATTTCTTTTCACATCACAAGTTTTGAAGATAAGAAACACACTGTACAAACACGTGCCTTTTGATCTAGCAAGTGCACCACACACACTAAAGAAAGGTCTTTAGTCTGCACGTGGTACAAAGTTTTGCGCCCACTTTACAGACAAGTGCTGTCTCCTGACAACATTTTAGCAGTTCCTTCCATTGGACTTCTGTAAGAGCACTTGCAAGTGCTCTTGCATCCTATCCAGTCTTCAGAGGGCAGAAAAGTCCTTCAAACTTTCACCAGTTAATCAGGTTTTTTAAGTAACTTCAAGGACTTCTGACCTTAAGCCTCTTCAGTTTCATGCGATCAACTCAGTGATCATCTCACCTGCATGGTTTTCTAAAAACACCTGAAGAACTGCTTGCTAGATACATCTCAAAGCACTACATTGAAATGTGTCGTATTATCATTGGTACACAGCACGTACAAAGTTAGTTAAAAAACACTGGATATTTTGTGATATCTCGCTGACACCACTATCTTGGAGATTCTTCTCCCTAATCCTTTGAAACAGTAATTCCACCCTTTTCCAGGACAGTGCCTTTGAAGCACAGAGCAAGTTATACTTTTCCCCATCATTAACATTCTAACTGCAACATAAGCAATTAAATGAGTGATGTGGCCTGACATCCTGCCTCCTGATCACATCAGATGAACTCAAAGAGAAGAAACGGATGCATATGGGAAGAAATTAACGTAATTCTCCATCTGAGCACTTTTAAATAGATTGAAATGTGTACGTTTGAGTGATAGCTTGAAGCCCCCGGAAAAATCCTGAATGAAACTTGAACACAATCCTTTTTCAAATGGACCCAAAAGTGAGGCTTCTGGTACCTGTTTGCCTCTTTCCCCCTTTCACCCACTTTTGAAGCCCAAGACTTAGGACAGAATCACAGACTGGTTTGGGTTGGAAAGGACCTTAAGATCATCCAGTTCCAACCCCCTGCCATGGGCAGGGGCACCTTTCACTATACCATTTCACCCAAGACTCTGTCCAACCTGGCCACTTATCTCAGCTCTCTCTCGTATGAACAAACCAGTGTGTGAAAATACTGGATCGCTGGATATGAGCAACTGTGACTCACTGCTTTCTGAAAGCAGCTATATGGGGTTTCTGCTGATCTTGCATGTGTGATAAAATACCTGGCTTTGGCGGACTGTAAGCCCATCAGATTGCATGGGGAAATCTGTGACCTGAACCAGCCCCTTCAGTTCAAGGTCAAACATTAATATTTTAAGGACAATTCGACTTCTGTTGAAGATTCTCAACAACAGAAAAAAAAAGCAGAAGCAGCAAAACTTACTACGATGAATCCCCCCTGTGACCAGTTGTGCCATTGTGTAAGAATATAGTATTTCCCTCAACTTCACAAATACAGAGGGAAGTCCTGACTTCAACTTCCACAGCACTTACGCTTTGACCAGTCTACTTTGTGTTACTCTTAAAAAGAGCTGACATCTGCTTATTTTGTTCTGACACCATTCCAGTACCATTCATCCCACAGAACTCTGCAAGGGTAATGCAGACTTGATTTCCTACTAAATTAGTTGCATTGTAATGCATCATTAATTCATGTCCTTAGAGCCTGGAACTGCACATCGAAAACTAAGAAACTAAGAAGTTTCACCACCCGTTTGTTGGCTTCACAGATCTGCCTTGTACTGCCTTTTATTATCTAATCATAAATCATGAAGCTAACTTTTACCAGCACTACATTTGCTACCCCACATCTCTACTCCTATGTTCTGATATCTGTTTCTGACCTTTTTTTAACCCTCCCTTTCCCATCAGCATAGCTAGTGTAGGCAAGTATTCCCCTATGCATACTTCTGTGCTCTTCACTTTTTACAGATTTCTGAAGTGCCCAAATTAACAACCCACGACAAGGCAATTCTTCTGCACCATTAGCTCCGCAGGAGCTCCGTGCCTCTTACAGAGATTACTTGCCAAAACAAATAATGCAAATAATGTGCAGTACACCCATGTTGTCTGCTTGTAGTGACAGCCTAAGGCCTCCGCTTTAAGCAGTTCTGGACAAGAATGGATGCCAAGGATCAGCTACTCCTCTCCTGCAGCTGTTTGGTAAATCAGAATCCCAATTTCTTTATTCTGTGTTCTCACAACCACAGTAACTGAAACCCCTGGGTTTTAGAGCCACTGTCCCCCCAACCATCACAAAAGCCAGAGAACTGAAACACTGCCCTGACTTGGGGAGCTGGTAGCAGGCTGCAGCTCAATGAGAAGCTGTCAGAGTTACTGTTCTGCAAATTAAGCTGGGTACTTACCACAAGCACAACTTCGCACACTGGCATGCAGTAACATTGCTACTGTGATCAGGAAATAAATACACTGCTTTCTAAACGTCTTACTTCTGGTTTCCATCTTTACAGATGGTCACATAAACGTCCTACCTGCCTGCCTTTAGCAGTCCCCTGAAAGGATCTTTGCTTTCTCATTTAAACTATTACTTACATTTTATATTCCTTACAGTATGTTCCTTTTATTTCCCACTCCTTTAATTTTTTTCTCTCTTCTTTAGAAGCTCTTATTGCACGTTTTTCTGATCTATGTTGGTGTCATGTCCGCAGGACACCACAGCATGAGGGTTAAAGCCAGCCAGAACACTAGTCAGTTGCTCCCTTGACCAAAGCCCAAGCATCCTGTCTCTTGTTCCTCTTTTTTTCCCACCTCTTTCCAAAAGATAGGGTAATGAAAACAGGGATGAAGGAGGGGCCACATTCTGTTTGAGGCTTATAATTTAAATGTAATAAACCAAATGATATGCTTTATATCACATTTACATTTATATACATTTATATACAAATATATATATTACATATATTTACATTTCTTGCATAGTGTCCTTTTGCTATTAAAGAAGGATTAGCATTTGGGCATTTCACAATACAGGCATTAGTGCCAGCATGTGCTATGTAAAGTTCTTTACCGTCATACTGCCATTGTATTGGGTGAGTTATCTCAACAGTGGAAAGGACACATTCTTTCTTCCCCTTCCTACTTGTCACGCTTATTAAATCACAGAAACTGCAACAGGGCAATTAATTTCAGATGTTTTTCATTATCGTGATATAAAGCATTTGTTTCTTTGCATTGCATAATGAGGGAATTTGTTATTTTTACAGATGGAAAACAGTTTATAGCCCAGAATCACCAATTAACAGAGAAAATCAAGACCATTTATTGTACATGTTCAGTAATTCTGCTGACTGAGCCCTCTGAGACATTTTAGAGGCTCTGCTCTTTCCATTATATGGAAAATACAGGATTTAGTTATACTTTTAAGTGAGATGTGATTATATAACATAAATCTCACACCAGGTACTAAATAGAAAGATTGCATAAGGAGAGACAACTCCAGCTCCATTTTTCAGGGGTGGGGGGGGATGGTCTTGAAAAACACAGCAGTAATGATTTCCTGGAATATTAATGCAAGGCTTTGTATTGCACCAAGGAATGACAGCAGTTTAAGGAAATATGATGGCAGCAATTTTTAGCTCTCTGAATATTAATAGCCTTATTTTCAATTCATTGTAACTGTCACATTATGCAATTGTGGAGGCAGATTCTACCACCTACATCAAACAGGCATATACCGTTCTCCACTGGAAAAGCAAATCCTAGGCATGTGTACCAACAGAGCTGGGAATGCTGTGTGATTAAGCAGGAAAGGAAATCAATTTCTTTAGCCGTACCATTTCTGTATCAGAAAATTCTCTGTGAGCTCCCCTTCATTGAAGAACCTTCTCAGACCTTTGTATGGGCTCTGCTACACGTTGAAACTGCAATCCAGACTGCAGTTAAACAACAGTATTAAGTTGCCACAGACACAGAATAGATGTCACCGGCAGATCGTTTCCTGTTATCCTTTCAATAATAGCACTTGACACCAAATCAGGGCACAACCACTTTGCTGAGGCTGCTCTACAGTAAACTATCTCGAGTGGTGCCAACATAATGCCGCAGAAGACATTAAGGCAAATAAAACTATGACAGTCATATTTCACAGGCTGTGGTCTGCAACATTTGCAACCTACCCAAGGCTACAGGAAAACAGTTGAATACACACTTCTTATTTCTGCAAATTAACTGCTGAGGTGTGTACTTTTTTCTACAGTTTCAGGCTAACTCGATATCCAAGATTACATATCCTGTTACTGTTGTCATGTACAACTTGAACTAAAGACCTCCTATAGAGTTAGGAGGGGAGAATGCTGAGATGTATGTAGACTACTGGCAATACAGGCAGAGGTTGGTTATCACATTTAAAAACAGCCCTGTTCATCAAGACAAGCAGAGAACATGTCAATCCTGATTTAAGTAGCAAATCCTGAAAAAAAGGGAAGAGTGGCGTAGCACATTCAGTAAAACGTTATGACTGGCTGATATGCATGGGAGAGTATCACATAATGCATTAGTCAAAACCAGTCTTCTTTATCACTGGAATTTGAAACACAGGTAAAGAAACACATGGAAAATTTCAGAGCTTTATTGTGAAAAGAGTCTTATCTGGTTAAAACTCACTCAAACATATCCCTTAATGATTTTGCTATAATATCACTTCCTAGAGCTATAACGCAATGCTTCCTGAAGAAACAAAAAGGCATCCTGAAGCTCCCATTCACTGCAGTGAATAGAGGATGAGGACCTACAGAGACATTAACAAAAGATGTATTGGTACAATACACCACATAATACATCCATATTAATTAGAACTGAAGTGCATTTATACTGTTCAATCAATTACTTTGTAATTAAAATTACTCATTTAACTAGAAGCAAGAATTAAATGTCTGAATTGCTCAATTATGAAACAGAAGGGAAAAGACTAATGCATTTATTGCTTACTAGCAATCCAAGACAATCAATTTAAACTGTAGAGCTCTTAAAATGTACTTGCATATATGTAGCTGATGCAGTTAAAATACTCAGATTAATTATTAATGTCTAAGCTTGTAGCCATTCTTCTGCCCACATCCATACTCAGGCTGCGTTTCTGCACAGGGAATGCAGTAGATTTAGCTGCTATCACTTTTTTTCCATATAATTACATACTGTTTCCAGATAAGTACTTCAGTGTCACAGACATTTATACAGACTTCCATTTAATTACAGGGGCAGAAATAATTTACATAACAAGCCCAAAATCTGGTTCAGAGCCCATGGGCCTTTGAGATGAGAGGAAGTGGAGACTTCTCACACAGTCTGATGACAGCTCTTGGGAATCGCCATCTAAATCTAAGTTTAACATTGACGGGAAGAGTGGAACCAACCACATCTTGTTTCAGAACCACTGAGAACACGTTCTCACACTGGATGCAAGCACAGTTCCTTTGTTATTATCCTACCATGCCACCACAGTATTTGTAAGGCAAAAGACAAAGAATTCCCTGCCATTGCACAGGTCTACAGGTGGGAAACACAAGCAATTCCATAAGCACTGAAGACACCAAGACCATAAATAGAAAGAAGATGAAGGTGAGACTAGGGGTTGAAGAAGGGGTCACAGGAATGTGAACCTCGGAATTTAGCTTTAGGCTTTTCTTTCATTTCAGGTATATCTCCTGAAGTTTCATTTCAGATGTGCCAACACATTGTCAAAAGCTTTCAGATGGTCAAAGGACAGATACCTAGCAAAGTTTCCAAGAATAACATGATCATTGGGTAGCTAACCTAAGGGCTTAACATTTCAGTTCTTTATAGTAAACTCACTAATTCAAAGCACTCTCACAAACTGAATACAGGGCAATTTTATTAGCTTATTGAATCATGCAGAGGTAGCAATAGACTACAACTCCCTCTTTTGAGCTCTTTTTAGGGTCACTGGAGGAGACAGAGGCAAAGTACTGACAATGCACCACTACACAAAGAGCCAGGAAGCATGATGCTCATGCAAGAAACGGTCTGCCCCTCAGATGGTTGCAGCAGATGCTTGCAGGGGGCATCAGTGTCCAGCTGGGAATGGGACACTGGGAGCTGCAGATGGAAATCAAAGCAAACTGGCTGGTGCTGCCAGTGACAGAGCACGTGGAAGACGTAGAAAACAGTACCAGGGCAGCCCAAAGCTACTGCAAACATCTCTGTGCAATAGTACAGATCATTAACCGTTCAGGTCTCTCTCATGAGGACCCATGTTCAAGTGAGGCATACAAAAACTTACATTCCAAGCCGTGAGTCCACTCGGCCAACAGTTTCGCCACTAAATACTAAATCTTCACACACACTATTGAAAAAACCCAAAACCACAACAACAAACCCCTTAGGATTTAGAACCCTTGGGAGAAAAATCTTAGGGCCACGAGGATGATCAGGGACTGGAGCACCTCCCATACGAAGACAGACTGAGAACATTGGGGCTTTTCAGCCTGGAGAAGAGAAGCTGCGTGGAGACCTCAGAGCAGCTTCCAGTGTCTGAAGAGGGCTACAAGGATGCTGGGGAGGGACTCTTCATCAGGGACCGTAGCGATAGGAGAAGGGGTGATGGGTTCAAACTTAACGGCAGAAGTTGAGGTCAGATGCAAGGAAAAAGTTCTTCCCTGTGAGGGTGCTGAGGCGCTGGCACAGGGTGCCCAGAGAAGCTGTGGCTGCCCCATCCCTGGCAGTGCTCAAGGCCAGGCTGGACGGCGCTTGGAGCAACCTCATCCAGTGGAACGTGTCCCTGCCCATGGCGGTGGGTGGAACTCGATGAGCTTTAACATCCCTTCCAACCCAAACCACCTGTGATTCTGCAATTCCTAAACAGGAAGCGTGCTGCTGTTGTGCTGAGGTGGAACACTCCTGTGGGGAGAAGAGCCACCCCTTAGAAGGACAGTGAGAAAGGATGCCCAGCCCTCATTGGGCATGGCACCAAGTCCGCTGTCATTCTGCGTGTCCAAGAGCCTGAGCAGCACAAAGAGAGGAAGGAAGGATCAGTGGTGGAAGGTGGCTAGAAGCTTGTGATTGCTGGTATCAGGGAAATCCCAGGTGCTTCACCTGCAGATCACAACGGGTACACTGTGCTGAGCACTGGTGAGCATCAAGTCCCTCCAGGGAAACAGAACTCAAACCATGCACCTACGTGAAGGAGAAAAGTGAAACAGGTTCCCCTCCTCCCTGAATAAGCTGGAGGCATCTCATGAGCTGAGATATCAAGCCCTGATGTTTGTTGCTTGTTGGAGGCCAAGATGTTGCAGAGGAACTGCCAAGGCTTGTCTATCCTTTGGACTATTACTGCTCACTACTTTTCCATGTGGGCACCAGGAATACTATTGGGATAATCCAAAGCATACCAAGAGTGACTTCAGAGCTATGGGAGCAAGGGTAAAGGTCCTGAGGACCTAGGTAGGTAGTGCCTTCTCCATCCTGCCAGGCGGAAGGAAAGGTTGGAGAAGTGCTCAACATACATGTGAATACGTGAAGAAACACTTTAGAAGGGTCGAATCTTTTTCTAGTATTTCAAACCCTGCATGAAAGACAGTTGCCTGAGTTATTTCAGCAGCCATCAATACAGCCAGAACCACTGGTTGCTCTAACTTCAATGTAAAGGCAAAAGAAGAACCCCTCACAGTTCTCACAGATTTTGGATAAGGCCTTCATAGTGGATTGTTGCCATGTCCTTGAATTTCCCACAGCCTATTGCAAACGAGCTGTCAAACTCTATACTTGGGTGAGTTTGTGGATTTTCAAAGTAAGTAGGGCTTTAATTGTCCTTAATTTTAGAGATAGCAGAGAGGTCTCTCATTATACATTACGTGATTTTTTCCTAATCACTCACTGACATCTAACATGAGATCTTCCCAGTTCCATATCAGTGAGGAACCTTTGCAGTCCTTTTGTCTTTAAAAGATTCATATCCAGTCACATTTATTCTGAATTCCTCATCAATATTTCAGACAAATGACAGCTTAAAAAGATTTTGGTAACTTAAAAGCAATATGACCCATTCTCAACATGCCACTATTGCTTTTGAACCAGAGTAACTCAGTTTAAGTTTGATATATTACTCATTTATGGTCTGTTGAGGGAAAAAAGGTAGCTCGTGGAGAGGAAATGCCAAGTGAAGTGAGAAATGGATGCTACTCAGAAGAAAGAGAAGAAGAGGCTTCCTACACCCAGTTGAAGCCTACAGCCCTTCAGACACCTCAACTGATTGGTGGTTGTACGAGAGCGACAGACTAGAATGCAGATGGAAACCCACAAAGTGGAATATGTTTTTCATAGAACTGTAGAATAGGCCAGGTTGGAAGGCACCTAAAAACATCATCTTGTGCAACCTTCTGTGGGAAAGGAAGCCTGGGTGAGATTATCTAAAACTCTGTCCAGCCGCACCTTGAAAACCTCCACTGAGGAGAGCCCTACCACATCCCTGGGATGGCTGTTCCACTACATTACTGCTCTCACTGCAAAAGAAATACTTCATTCTTATACACAGATGAAATCTCTCCTGGGTTTTGGAACAGCCAAGCGTATTTCTGACAGACATGAGCATGCAGGCAAAGAGCAGCAAACCTGCAAGACAGGGAGGGATTGAAAAGCCTTATAGAGACAACACGCATCTGCGTCAGTAGCCTGTATTTCTTAAAATCAGGGTTGCTAACAATCTAAGGCCATTTGTGATAATGTTATCTGAGTGCTGCTGGTAATAAAACAGAGCTTCTGTCACCGTTATTCATTCCCTACACACATCCTCCTGCATCTACATTTGAAAACAAGCAAAAAGACAAACTGCATGAAACATTGTCTGCCAACCTTGAAGGTAACTTTCACTCACAACACTGAAGACCCAACCCTCCTCCTCTGTCTGCAGCTCTTCATTTACTCACTGACATTAATTATCAGCAGCAGCCATTGCATCATTAGACAATATTTCCCCCCCTCAGAATAAAAATATCAGAGGCTACATTTGAAAAGACCAATATTCAACCCTTAAGAACAACAATACAGATACAGACTATTATATGGAGGTTATGTATTTTCAGATAGACTATTTTGATTGTCCTCATGGGTTCAATGTTGAGCAGCCATTACTGGGACCCACAGAACTATGAGAAGAGGAATATACGGTTTTTTGATCAGTGAAAAGCAGTTTGGGGGCAGGAAGGGTTCGGCAGAAAATGCCACAAAGTAGTTAAAGGGCTAAGCACATGCGCTACCATGGGATGCACTGCTGTTACTGAGAAACTGAAATGCTACTCCTTTCCTTAAACGCGTATCTGTATTTTATATCTGTAATCTCACAAGATAAAGAAAATATGAAATCTAGCAATGTATTTCTAGGCATGTTACGGTGCTTTTTTAAACCCCAAAAGAAAAACATGTTACTTCTCTGTATGCTGACTGAAGAAACAGAAGCGTTGTGTGTACTACAGCCCAAAGACAAAGTTCTTTACAATTCAGGCGATGAACTCACCAGCGCAGCCTACAGTGAAAGTAGTGCCACATAGCACTGAAAGATGCACTTATTAATGGCTATTTGCAACACCCAGAAAACAAGGCTTGTTGTCTTGTACACTTATCTGTAACTTTGAGGAGCTTGTGTAGAAAAAGACCAATCTTTCATTTGCTAGACTGAAATTTCAAGTTCACAGTAAGTTAATAACTTTGATGTACCAGTAAGACTGGAATATAGAGTCACAGAATCCTAGAATGGTTTGGGTTGGAAAGGACCTTAAGATCATCCAGTTCCAAACAACAGACCATGTCGCCCAAAGCTCTGTCCAACCTGTCCTTGAACACTGCCAGGGATGGAGCATTTACCGCGTCTCTGGGCAACCTGTGCCAGTGCCTCACCACCCTCACAGTAAAGAACTTCTGCCTAATATCTGACCTGAACTTCCCCTGTTTCAGTTTGAACCCATCACCACTTGTCCTAATGCTGCAGACCCTGATGAAAATATGTCTTATTTATGTACGTCTTATTTATGTATATTTAAAGTATATACATGAAAACATAAATATACATAAAGCATATACATAAATCATAACCACAAACATAGGACACACCGCTAATTATAGTTTGTGTCTCAGTCCTTCTCTTCAACCCAAGTATCTTTAACTTAAACATAAAGATTAGTATACAACTATGCTTTACCACAGTAACTCTCTTACTCTTGATCTCATGCCAAGTCATCGTAACGTTGCTAAAAAAGGGACAAGCAACAAAAGATTTTCATATTTCCATTCAGCCAACTTCATCTGTTTCTTCAAACTGGTCATTTGAACCAAGAGCAGGACAAAAGCATTCTACAGCACTGATCTGTTTACCCTTCCTTCAGAGTAGCTCTAAAAAGGCAATTCTCTAGCTTGCTCCAGCCAGGCTTTTCAGATCTCTTCACACACCCACCCATCACAGCTGCTATCAGCTTCTCAGCACTTCCTCCAGCTGCAGCATGAGTGGAGATATGTCAAGTCTGGCTAAACCTACTGCAGCATATTAGAGATCCTGTAGCCAATTTGAGCTCTGCGTGCCTCCTCCACTCCTTCCCATTTAACTGCTAGTGCTGTTCCCACTGCTTGTCATTAGTAGTTCATGATCCAGTGCATTTTCCTACCTGTCTTACCACCAAGTCATGGTTTTAGATGGCTGTAACTTTCATGGTGTTCTGCTTTTGCAGTGGTGCAAGACCTAGGCTCCGGATAATAGAACCCCAGGGAGGTAACAGCAAAGTTGATATATGCTGTATGTCACAAGCGAGTTTGCCTTCTCAAGCGCAAGCTACAAAGCAATCCCTTTGGATGCCACAGTTTCTACCCCTGTAAATTATACTCAAAAAAAGTTGTTACCTTATTGTGAGATAATTACACCTATCAATTCCAAATGTATGGAAGCGAATAGTTGGCTTCGTGAGGCATAGCTTTGTGCTCAGATTTCTGCTCGCTAGGCTATCCTTAACACTTAAGGGCTACTCTTGGTAAGGCAGCCTGGAGCACCTACAGAAAAATCAGATTAATTGCCCCAGAATAAAGGGATTTTACCAAGCCTTATCACAGAATCCCAGAATCGTTTGGATTGGAAAGGACCTTAAGATCATCCAGTTCCAACCCCCTGTCATGGGTAGGGACGCCTAACACTAGACTGTGTCACCCAACGCTCTGTCCAACCTGGCCTTGAATTTAGTCCTCTGTCAGACCCTTCTTAGACAAGTAAGCTGCTTCAGCATTCCTGATTCTTTCCAAGCAGAGTATGAGGACAGTTAATCAAGCTTGGTTGGCTGGTTTTGCAGGATTTCCACCTTCAGTCTTTGGAGGCCTCCAAAATCATTAGGGGTCAATCTCTAATGTTGTATCTACACTTCCCCAAATGGCTGCTTTAATCTGGCTCTAACCCTGGACTACCTGCCTTCACCAAGTTCCTGGTAGGAAGCCTCTTGTCGAACAAGCCAACAGGCCCGCTCACTTCTCCAGAAGTCATTGTGACCAGCTTTGAAATTAGTAAAATCACCCTAAGTCCAGGTTTGGGGACTCATTTTGTACGACTCCTTGACACAGAGGCCTGGCCTGAGGCCCTAGGAGATCAATTTCTCATCACCTTGCGATGAACTTGAAAGGCAATAAGATGTTCCTGTTGCAGACTGCTCTTGCACAAGCAACCCAGTTTCCAGAAGCTGTACTTTCTGTTCTGAGGTTTCTGCTGCCACAGGGACAATATCCACTTCTGGTATCTGATCTAGGTCCTAAAAACCACCAGTGTGCCTGGGTTTTGCAAGTTTTGTGGTATGTGTGACCATACTGCTCTTAGACCAAGGACACGTCCATAGTGACTGCCTAGGTTGGTGCCAAAAACCAGAGCTGTCATCAGTTGTAATTCATCTGCCCTCAAAGCATGATCTTTGGTGCGGCAGATCAGCAGTAGCAAGGAATCCACAGAAGAATGCCACCCCACCAGGACTACTTTCCCCAAGGGAGGATGAACAACGAGACAGCTGGTTGTCATGTAGTTATTCCTCCAAACTATCATCAAGGAAGAGCAGGCTTAAAGTTTGCCCTGCTCCCCATCATCCAGCCAAAACACCAAAGCTTTAGGTGGAACTGCCTATAACGGTAGCAGCCCAAAACCTCTCCTTTGGCCCAGGATAAAATTCTGTGCTACTTATCACAAAGTTTTCTCTCAATTCTGAGTTTTCATTCCATACACAGTGGTCTTAAAATTCATTTTGCTTCCAGATGCAGCACATGACCCTGAGGTCTGGGTTCTTAAACCTATGCCTGTGTTAGAGGTAGCAGTTCAAATTTACTGGTGGCAAAGAGTTGTGTTTTAGCGATTATAGAATCATAGAATCATAGAATAGTTAGGGTTGGAAAGGACCTCAAGATCATCCAGTTCCAACCCCTCTGCCATGGGCAGGGACACCTCCCACTAAACCATGCCACCCAAGGCTCTGTCCAACCCCACCTTGAACGCCGCCAACAATGCAGCATTCACAACTTCCCTGGGCAACCCATGCCAGGGCCTCACCACCCTCGCAGTAAAGAATTTCTTCCTCAGATCCAATCTAAACTTCCCCTGTTTAAGTTTAAACGCATTACCCCTTGTCCTCTCACTACAGTCCCTAATGAAGAGTCCCTCCCCAGCATCCCTATAGGTCCCCGTCAGGTATTGTGTAGTGTTTCAGTTGAAATCATACTGCATTATTCCACAGCAAGTGATGTTTTCTGTTGTGAACAGGAAGAAAATATTTTTCTTGATATTTCCGATCCTGTATTACTTTTTGCAGACATTTCAGCTATTTAGAGTGTTATTTCCCCAATTTATCTTCAGCATACCTATTTTCAGTATGAAAATGAGTCCTGCTATGGAATGATGCAACATTTCTACTTCATCTACCATATCCTATTAAATATGTATATATTGATATAATTTTCAACTTTGTTGATTTCTTGTAAATGTACTGCCTGTCTATGAATAAAAAGATACATTTAAGTAGTAATACAGTTCAAGCATTAGTGCTTATTTAAGTTTAATGATATGAAAAGTAAGTGGGAGTGCCTGATTAAAAGTCAGCTGATTTTCTGAACAGTGTGTTTTCCCTAAGCTACGGAAAATAGAAACTTCCTCAGCAAAGAATGTGAAGGGTTTTATTTGTGGTTTTATAGTATAAAATATATAACTTTTGCACAGCTACAATCATTTCAGATTCATTTCAGGCTTAGCTTATCACCTTGAAAAGAGATGATTTGTAGTTGGTGGTGATACTTACAGGAAAATCCTAAGGAAAAGCTGTGACTGTAGTTGTCCTGCCGCCTATCTTTTGGGCATTCCAGCATAAAAACTACTCATGGTAAACTTTAGACCTTTACTCTGGTGTTATCCGGTGCGTTCCATGGCATGAAATTGGATGACTTCCCTGGTTTAGGGCAGAGTTGCCTTAAGATTTCCCATGCTCTTGAGGCTGCGATATTGGCTTAGTTTCAGGAGACAAGTAGGTTGGTTTCCGGCAGAGACCTTCCCTAAGACGTTACCTAAACCAGCAAGACACTGCGTGGCCAGTTCCTCATCTGTTATACTCTGTCTTCTACTGAGACAAGTGCTTTCTGTGTGAATGTGCAGCTTCCTGAGTCACCTTCTGTTTCTGCTTCAAGTGCCTTCCAGCAGCTCGCTGGTCTAGGGCAGGTGGCTGTCAAGTGCTACCCCAGCACAGATAATAAAGAATGAATGACAAAACCCAATTAAAGTACTAAAATAGCCCCATTTAGTCTTTGTGCCTTACAATAGTATTGTTAATGAACAACAGAAGTGAAATAATTCTAGCTCCAATTTCCCCATTCTTTCAATCAATCATTTTTAATACCTCAGGAGACCAATGTAATGTATCTCCCAAACCCCCTCTATCTCTCAACACAGAGTTATTATTAGTTTAACAGTTCTCTATTTCCTAGGTTACCTGAGGACAGCTGGAGCCTTTTTAGATTCAATTGGATTGCTGGTACACAGAGACAAAACAGAAAGCAATAACAACATTTCAATGGATTTGTGAGAGGGTTATCCCTGACAGAGTTGCTGGGATTGAGGCCCCCTCCAAACACAGGAGTGCAAATATGAGAGACAGCACAGTCTGAACTGGCAACTAGCCCCCTTCCAGCTTGGGCAGCAACCAGACAGCAGTGAAGAAAGCCGCAAAAGTAAGCAGGCAATTACATCTGCACACAGGAGGCTGGGGACACCAAAACAGGCAGGCTCCACAAAGCTGCAAACAGCTTTTGCATGCATGGAATAGCAGTATTTGAATGCACAGCATCTCTCACACGGAAAAAGAACATTCCTAAGAGATCAAGCAGATTCTTTGGGATTGTCTGGCAACATGTATCTGCCTGAAAAACGTGCAAATGCCTTTATGGCTCTCACCATAAAACACATAGCATGGGCATGGATTCAAAAGCAGAATTTCTCTCCCACCTCCACAACAGTTTTCAGATTTCAGCTTCTGGATTTGTCCTCTCTACACATATACACACACATATACTTATGATTACTTTTATTTTAACACAGCTAAGATGGAGCTAAGCTGCAGAACTACAACACTCTGGGGTTAGCTAGGCAAACAGCAAATATTGCTTCTCAGCCCTCAATTCTTACAGGACAGGTTTTAACAAAGACACCGGCCAGACACTGCATGGTTTTGTTCCCCACAGGTGTCCCTATTCAGTAAATCTATCCTAAGTCTCCCCAGGAACAAGCAAGCAAGGACACTTGCTCTGTGAGTTTTTCATTTACATAAATAAGCAATGTATCCCTTGACTCTATTGCTACAGTTTATTTATAATCATTCATCAGCATATATAGCAATACATTTAGTAAGCTGTACCACACGAAATCAAGTTGTCTTTCCCAAAGCGAAATGGTGTACAACTGCAGTCACACAAATGCTTATGCATGCTAAATTTCAAGGAAATTATCAAGGAAATTGACAGAAATTAAAGTTCCTAGGGCACAAGAATGGCTGTTCTGGGTCAGACCATGAGTCCATCTTGTCCAGTACCATGTGTCTGACATCAGGCAAAACCAACACGGTTAAAACCAGGGAAGCAATACAATACTCTCCCAGACAAGACCTTTACTCACTGAAGGTACATACTGAGCCTGAGGTATTTGGTCTGTATTTGGCAACCTTCAGTGACCTTGCTCAATCTTCCTTTGAGCCATGCAAACTTTTAATATCTGTATCATCTAGGAAGGAGTTCCACAGTTTATCAGAAAGATGGAGAAAGACTTTTCACCAAGGCCTGTAGTGACAGGACAGAGGGCAATGCTTTAAACTGGAAGAGGGTAAACTTAGATTGGATATTCTTAGAAATAGAAGCTCTTCTCTGTGAGGATGGTAAGGCCTTGGCACAGGTTGGCCAGAGAAGCTGCAGATGCCTCGTCAATAGAAGTGTTCAGAGCCAGGCTGGATGGGGCTTGGAACTGGATGAGCTGTAAGATCCCTTCCAACCCAAACCATTCTGTGATTCTATGATCCTATATGTATGTTCGTGTTCCACATGAGTGCTCTCTGTTGGTGTGCCTACTGGGAATACATGCTCAACCCTACAAGTGGTTGCACGTGGGGACATGCACCTGCAGCTGCACGGCCTCCCTTGGGCTGCCAGATCTGGCCCAACTCCCCTAACAGTGTTGTAATTCCAAAACCACACCAAAACGGATTGCACCTCTTCTTATAAATATGATCAGAAGCTTTGATGGGGGATGGGAGAGCAGCAGGTACACAGTGAGAAGTCACCCAAGATAGTATTGCAGCCATTATAGCCTCCATTCTGAAGTGGAATAAACCCAGCAAAGTTAATAAAATCTCTGATGAAAATTTTATGGAAACACCAGAGTGCTTCCTCATCATTTTTACAGTACTAATCAACATCCAGAGTACTGAATTGTACTGAAAATGAAACAGCAACTAAAGCAACTGGGTTAGGCCCTGGAATAGCTCTTAACACGACCTAAAAAAGGAGCACCCCAAGGTTCTGGTCTGTCAGGCCACATTTTTGATAGTGAATGGTGGGTTTTCTTCCCTCGGAGTCCCAGTGTGGGTTTGGGGGGGGCTGGTTTGGGGTTTTTTTTGAGGAAATGGACATGTTGACAAAGTTTTCTTCTGTGAGAATCTTCTAAATGTACTTAATAATGAATTTTTTTACAATGAATCCCCTGTTCTGTTAGCAGTAAGCAGTAAGTATATAAAATGTGATGTTATGCTAGGCTTCATCTCTAACACAAATACTGTTATCTCCAACAGCCAAGGCTAGATTGTCACAGAACACGTGCTGGCAGCAAGAGAAGAAATCAAGAGGGAAGAAACACTGCATGTACAGTTATTCCAGAAAGGCCTTGTCTAAGCAAGAGTTGGTGTGTAAACCTGGCACTTCCATGAGCACTACAGTGAATAAGAACAACCAACTAGCTAAGAACAACAGAAAGCTGCACCTTCTACCAGTCCCTTGTGAATGGCCCCTATTACTCAAGGTACTGTACAATTCCTGTACTCCAAGGCAGACTTGATTTCACAATGAGTGTAATGAAAAAGACCATTGCTTTTCTGCTTTAGAGCTCAAGCCTAGAGATCTTCCTTTGCTGTGTGACCTGAAACAACTTCTCATGACAACCTCATGACAAGCTTCTTATGACTAGCTTTGAAATTCAAAAGCTTCCTAGATGTAGCTTGTGACTGAAGAACTGAAGAGCTGTCCATTTAGATTTTCATATCACAATATGAGATAATCTGATCTCTACTGCTTAACAACACAAGCAAAGGCAGAAGAATGTCTATAATATCTTGAAGGCTATTGGACTTGTCACACAACAAGCTCTCCAGCATACATGGAGTTGCAGGCTCTTTTCTAAGCTACTGCTACTTTCCCTGTCAGATCTCTCACTGAAGTCAGTATCAAACCTGGATCAGCTGCTCAGGCAATAGCTTCCACTAACCTTTGCATCTGCAATTGCGAACTACACAAACTGTCATCTGACAATAGCATGCACGAAGCTGAAGGTTTTGTAAATGACACTCACCCACAGACTTACTATTAAGGAAAATACTTCAATGGGTGTGAATGTAAAATATGTTCTCCTTGTTGGAAAATAATATGTTAAAATCATCATAACGATAAGGGTATGCATTTCCTGATGGTTAGTTCAATGCTGTATACATGCAAGTAGAATTCCCTTGAATATAATGAAATAGCTGCTGCTTTTTTATGCCAGCTTTGAATAATGCTTCTAAAAGCAACAAGCGTAGATATCGCTACTTACATTTCCCATCTAAGATTTTACAGCCTGAAGAGATCATCTACAGCCTTCTCACACCTTCTAGATAATTCAAAGATGTGCTTGACAACTCATGCAGAATGCTCTTCAATTCTGTTTAAGCCATTAGAAACATCTTAGAAAGAGATACTTCAACAGTTAAAGATTTTCTACGATCAAGAATCCACCATGTTTTTACCCAGATTGTTTCACTGTTGGTTCAAAACCAGTAAGTGTGTCAGCAGTGTATCAGAAATATCAAGGAAGAAGGCTGAGCATGAAACTGTTTTACAGTTGTGCCTGTATTTTCAGTGTTATAAAGCTCCCTCATTCAAACTATGAGTCACGCTTCCTTCTTCCTCCCCCTCCACTCCATCCTGAAATGAGACACATTTAAAAATTATAAGATTTTAAAAAAACAATATATTTCAGAATTTTTTAGGTCATGTTCTGCTGAATGGTTTATAAGCTTCAGGCTTCTCGTTTTCAGCCTTTCTCTGTACAACTATGAAATCGAAGTGTTCGCATTTTTCATTAGGGAAAGCTAAGAATGCTCAGCAATCTCGTATCTTCAGGAACTGAGGCTTGAAGAACACAGCAAATGCTGCAAAATGCATGTTACAGTCACAGGAGTTGGCAACACTGTATGTTAGTTGACATCTATCAATGAAAGCACATTGAAAAACACATTTATTTACAGTGGATGAAAACATGAGTGTTTGCAGAAGGAGAATTAAGTTTAAAGTAATAAAAAGAATCAAATACCCATTCTGTGGCTTTCCTAATAAGGTGGATTCTGCCTCTCATTGATATATATGCAGCAATCTGTGAGCAATTAAGCTTGCATCCTATATTATTGAAGGCAAGTGAATTTTGACATTGCTCAGATTGCCGCATCTCAAACCCAGTAGGAGCCAGAACTACTGAAGGCAACGATACCCCAAGAAGAGAAATGATCTTAAACAGCTTGGCTTCGAGCTCACATAGGACAGTTTTCTATATAAAAAAATACTTCCTTATAGATACAGCACTCTTCATCACTCTTAATGCAGCCTTATTTTAAACTAATATGAACCCTCTTTTACCCGCTAAGTTTACTGCTTCTGCAAAAGGGATTAATGCTTCAGACATCACGAAGTTCTTTACCAAAATGAATTCTACCAATGCACACTGAAATATGCAATTACAAGCAATCCAATAACCTGTTTTCATCAAGATACTATATCAGTGATTGGGAAAGGCCTTTATCTCTAATATGCTTTCAGAGCACTGTGGGGCTGACATAGGTACAATCTTAGTTCAAACAGCTGAATATTCCAAGGAAGAAGAATACCCTTTACATCACCTTTCTTATGCTAAGCTTTAGCAGAACAAAGGCTGCTTGAGAACAATAGTTAGTGGCAGTACATTTTTAAGCAAGCTTTGGTGTTAAGCATAAGAACGTGAAAAGCAGCTTTATTTTCCTAAATATAAGCTCGATCTGCAAGCAGTCAAAGCCCCTTGGCTCTCAGTAACTTCACTTTGAAATTACAGGAGGTTGTATCTAAAATATAAGGGGGGGGACGGGACTAAAACAGCCAACCCCAAAATACCAAAATGAAGGAAGCTACCCAAACCTAAAATATGGCACAGAACACATGGGGTGAGATTCGTGTTCCTGATTATTGCACTTAGAAAGCCCTAAATAGAACAGGATCACAATCCATTTGATGATGAGATTTGTTTGTGCTTGGTTTTTCCCCCATTGGACATTTTCTCTGCATGGTAGAAAGACAGAAATCTGACCATTTGCTAAAGATGCTCCTGAATGAACCTCCAAGAGGCACTTCTGAAGGGCAAAGGAGTCCAGGAAGGCTGGACATTGTTCAAGAAGGAAATCTTAAAGGCACACAAGGAGGCTGTCCACATGTGATGAAAGACAACCCTTCGGGTAACAAGACCAGCCTGGATGAACAGACAGCTTTGGCTGGAACTCAGGAACAAGATGAGTTTATGAACCTCTTTGCCTCAGCCTTTGATAGTAAGATCATTTGTTACTGGGTACCCAGCCCCCTGAGCTGGAAGACAGAGAGGGGGAGCAGAATGAAGCCCCTAAAATCCAAGCAGAAATGGTTAGCAAACTGCTACACCACTGACACATACAAGTCTGTGGGGCTGGATGAGATCCACCCAAGGGTACTGGGGGAGCTGATGTAAGCAATCACCAAGCCACTTTCCGTCATTTCTCAGCAGTCCTGGCAACCTGAGGAGGTCCCAGTTGATTGGAGTTTTGCAAATGCAACACCCATCTATAGGAATGGCTGGGAGGAGGACTTGGGAACTACAGCCCTGTTTGTCTGACCTTGGTGCCAGTAGCAAGTGATAAGACATGAGGAAATGGCCTCAAGTTGCACGAGGGGAGGTTTAGACTGGAGATTAGGAAAAACTTCTTCACTAAGCAGGTTATCAAGCACTGGAACAGGCTGCTCAGGGCAGTGGCTGACTCACCATCCCTGGAGGCGTTCAAAAGATGTATACATGTGGTGCTTAGAGCCATGGTTTAGTGCTGGACTCGGCAGTGTGACGTTAAGGGTTGGACTTGATGACCTTGAAGATCTTTTCTAACCTAACCAATTCCATGATTCTCTATATAGGACAAACATGGCAGATCTGTCATGTATGTCCTGCAGAGACATTTTGAGTCTTATGCATCCAGGACCCATATTCTGGCCATCCAGATCAGTCAGAGACATAGAACAGGTACTAACTCTTTGAGAAATAAATAATACGTAAGTGACTGCAATTAAGCTGAGATTTAAACAATCATAGAATCATAGAATAGTTAGGGTTGGAAAGGACCTTAAGATCATCTAGTTCCAAAATCCTGAAGTCATTCATCTGGCTCCTGAACTTACATAACTTACGATAAACAGACATGCAATACGCTATAAACTGCTCCAGTCTTTGAACGAGGATACTACTAAAAGTAATAAAATAATATAATAAAGACATAAGTATTCTTACAAGTTCAAGTGCATTCAGTCCAATCTAACCAGAATGTTACCGCATCATCTGTAAGCAGTTATCCCATTAATTGCAAGGGACCAGATCTATGCTCTGAGCCCAATGATGGAAGGCATTAAAGACTCAATACTGCCTTGTTTCACCTCGTAAGGTTTTATATCCACCCCAAGATAGAGAGGCAAGGAGGGATACTCAAGTTACTTGTTTTTAATACACACTTTTCATGCAGGAAGGATTCACTCATGTTGCTGTCTTTTATAACACTACTACATCACAGCAAGTTTTTTTCCTTTTTGGTAGATTAGAGTTGTTTGGCAACACTTCCCTTCTATCAGACAACACTGATCAGACAAGCCAAAATGTTTTATACAAATCTAATTAGGACACTATCTTTAGGGGATCCATTCCTGAATGCCTTGCTACATTCTCCTGTCATATAAGAGAGAATCAATGCTGGCAGAAATTTTCGGCAGCAATGGCACATTTTCTATGTGTTGCTCCAGGGATGAGCAGAAGGGATGGAGTACTGGAATACTGCTGTTCCCGCTGCTGTCCAAGATAAGAGACACAATTAGTCCTGCTGGCTGCCTCCCCACCATTACCCAGCGCTTACTGCGACTGTCCAACACCTCCCTCAGCAACAAATCTGACTTTATGAGGCTCTGCTGGACAAAACAGTCAATGGGATCAAGGCCGTTCTGCCACTTTCAGAATTCCACCTACTTTAACTTGCCCAGAACAAGTTATGGAGAGTTCCAAATGAAAAACGTAATTTTCAATTATAAAAGTCCTAACAGATGGAATATAAACAGCACGGAGACAAAAGAATTCTGAACTTTTCACTTTAATCTCAGCACTGAGCAAAGCCCTGAAGTTGTCCAAAACAGATTTCTCCTCTTCTGGTCAAAGTTTGCTCCAGTTTTCTTTGGAAAACATGAGTGGAGTAGGCCAGCAAAACCTTATGCTCAGCACTTATAACTGAAAACAAACATGAGGAGGGGAAAAAATAATCAGAAATTTACAAAATAAGCAGCAAAATCTCCAAGAACTCTTCATATCCTTATGGAGAAAATGTCCAGCGTGAAGCTAGGCAAGTCCACAATATTCTGGGTAAGCAACTGCCTGACAGGGCGGCCTAGAGAGTTATAGTTAAATTGGGGCTGCATCAAACTGGCAGCTTGACACCAATGGGGTTCTCCAGGGCTCAATTTCAGGGTTAGGGAGGGGGTCACAAGGATTGAATGTATATTAAGTAGGTTTGCTGATGATACTAGATTAGGAGGAGCTTTAGCCTCCCTTGAAGGTATAGATGCCTTACAGAGAGGTAATCTGTATGAAACTTAACAGCACTCCAGTCTTCAATATGCAAAAGATGCTGTTTTTTAATATAATTATATATATTAATAATTTTTTTCAAATATGTATGGGAAATACAGGAAAAATGAAAAGGAAATGCAGATGGTCTCCAGTTTTTGCTGCGTTTAGTCTGTTAGGGATGTTCTGTCATTTTGGAAAACTGATGCATGTCAGTAAATTAAAGTTGCAGCAAAAAGAGATGGCTTCATAACAGGCTCTTGGAAACAGTAAAACAAAAAGGGAGAATAAAATTAACAAATGAAAGGGACAGGCAAAGAAGGTTGAAAGAAACGGACAGTAGGAGATATGGTGGTAGGATTCATGATAAAGCCAAGGTGGAATGAATGGACTAAGGTGAATAGAACAGGAAGATCTGTCATTTACATATGAAAGTTCTCATCTGGGTAGACATTAGTCATTCATATCTAAACCTTTTCAGTCTTTGCCATAATTCAACTGGTTCAATTAAAAAAAACAACATATAAATCACTGAACTTTCTTCCTCACAACCACTGCATTTCATTCAGTTTTAGACTGAAAAATGGAAAACCTCGTGTCACTTCACTGACATATTTTCAGTTTCTATTTTGTTTTATAGCTGCAATAGAAATGTGCATCATTTTTCCCTCTGTGCAATTCTTCTGGTACACAGGATGGAAAGTATCTTTTTCTTCCTATGTAGCTAATTTCAAGTATCTATGCTTTATCCCTCATAAAAACATGTGCCTAATATACTCTTTGATGGGAAAAGAGGCAGTAGACGTCTTGATTAGAGGAAGAATTGATCTAAGTTCAGCAAAACCCAGTTGTGAAAAGGTGACTCTCAGGTATTAGTCCTGTATTTGCTCAAGTCCAGTAACAGTAGCTTGTTAGGCAAATTACCTTGTCCTCAGCCTAAATCCTTAGACTCAAACTTAACAAAACACAGCATCACCGATGCATATTAAAGGACCATCGGATTGTCAGGCCAGTATTTGTGCCTATGCCTTTCTTGCCATCCATCTGTTGCTGGGAAAATGAGAGCAGAGAACCTCCTACTGCTTTTCTACCTCACCTTTTCTTCACCACTGGCTCATCTACCAAGTTTCAGTCGCTAATGAGGTACTCCCCAGCATACATTAACAGTCTGAGCCTCATCTTCTTCAGGACAAGGGGTAACGGGTTCAAACTTAAACAGGGGAAGTTTAGATTGTATATGAGGAAGAAATTCTTTACTGTAAGGGTGGTGAGGCACTGGAATGGGTTGCCCAGGGAAGTTGTGAGTGCTCCATCACTGGCGGTGTTCAAGGCCAGGGTGGACAGAGCCTTGGGTGGTATGGTTTAGTGGGAGGTGTCCCTGCCCATGGCAAGGTTAGGCACAGAACTAACGGTTCTGTGAGTCTATGATTCTATGACACACAGGTGGCTTGGGGCAGCTCATGGAGATGTGCCTGTTGTATCTGAAGGAGCAGTCATAAAAATCTCAGCCTCACACAAGCAATTTTGAAAAAAACCCACTGAATCTAACAAAGGCCAGTTGAGAATCCATAAATTATTTGACCTGGGAAGATGAAAGAGAATTACTTTCCTGCAGAACTGAAAAAAGTCCAAGTGTAACCTGGACTTTGCTGAAGACAAGAGTTCCATGAATTGCAAAGTATACCAAAGGTAGGGATTAGCCAAGTGCTCACTAAAAGTATTTGACATTCCAACAGAGATAAGGTGTGAAATGGACCAGAAGACAGTTTCTGAGAGCTGAAAACCAGCAGATAGCCTACTTGCCCTTCCCACAGAGAGCTTTCATCAACAAATGAAGACTTTTCAAACCTTTCATAAGGAATGGCAATCAAGTTAAAAGAAAAGCAAGAAAACTCACTGATGGAATTGGTTTGTTATTTGGAACAAACCAATTCATCTGAGTGTATGGTTGTTCTAATGGTCCGCTGATTTTAATGGCTCATTCATTACAGCAAGTACAGCAGAGGAGGGAGCAGCTGAAGAAACAATTTTAAAGGTTTAGAAATAATTCATTTGTCCCACTGTATTTGAAGGAACAAGATACATACTTTCAACTTTTAAACCAGGCAACTTACAGTTTTAGGATTAATACCTACAGTGCATATATCCAACACGGCAAACAAGAATTGCACATAGGAAATATCCTTGTTGATACAGAATCACAGATCAGTCTGGGTTGGAAAGGACCTTAGGCTCATTCAGTTCCAACCCCCTGCCATGGGCAGGGACACCTTCCACTAGACCAAGTTGCTCCAAGCCCCGTCCAACCTGGCCTTGAACACTGCCAGGGATGGGCAGCCACAGTTTCTCTGGGCACCCTGTGCCAGCACCTCAGCACCCTCACAGGGAAGAGCTCCTGCCTAAGAGTTCATCTCAGTTTCCCCTGTCTAAGTTTGAACCCTCTGCTCCTTGTGCTATCTCTAAGGTCCTTGATGAAGAGAATGCAAATACCTGGATAAAAACCAGCTGTATAACAAAGAGCTTCATAAGACTTGCTGTGAAACTGTGCTGCATGTTACCCATTTGATAAGTAACAAACACATCAAAAGCCTTTAGTGGGATTCAGGATTTACAAATGCCATAATTAGTTTCGGTAGTATGCCCACAAAGCAACTTAACTGTATTCAATACGGGGCCTAAAAATTTAGTAGTTGTAGGTGTTTAGTATCAAAGTAAGTATACAGCCCATGAAACAGAGCGCTAAAATGCACTGTTAGACAGATATACTCATGTTTGCTTCAGTAAAGGCAGATATATTATGCTTCTCATGACACAGAATCATGGAACGATCTGGGCAGGAAGGGACATCTAAAAATGGATTGTGCAAGGGGGTTACTAGGATAGAGGTGGGATTGACTTGGGCTCTCCTCTCTTTAGAATCCCTCTGACCGTCTGATCAAGTTCTCTTTCATCCTCCCTGACACTGTGTAGCCTGCTCACCTCGTCCCACAGTTTAACTTGGCCACACGCCTTCTGACCCAGGTCACACCTCCTGCTCGTTGCAAGATTCAAAATTCAACTTCTGAAGTTTATGCCATGTTATTGATTTTCCTCCTTTTCTACTTCTCTCTGCACCATGCAGCATGCAAGAGCTCAGTGCTTTTAAATATTCCTTAACAAAATATGTTGCATATCCTCTCCTTGAGGTGTTTCTATCAAGGGAGAAATAAGTCCTGCGGTAGCTAGACAAGAAAGCTACACAAGTAATAAAAAATTGGACATCTGGGACTTCATGTAGAGCACACTGATTTTACAGAGGCGAAAATCACATCATCTTTTATGATATTACCTCTGATTTATGCTGCAGTAACTGCAAGAGAAATTCAATCTATATTGTGATTTACAAGCTATCTAGTGAAAATTGTCAGGGCACAGCAATGGCTGGCTGCTTATTAAGAGACAGGGACCTGAGGACCAGGGATGGAAACAGGACCGGCAGGACATGGGCCTCATCTGCCAGGGCTCCACTCCACAGCCCCCCCATGGTGAAACAAGCAAGCAAGGCCCAAGGGTGGCAGCCAGGGTTGGCCAAGAGCTGGGGTCACCAGACAAGTTTGTGGTGACAGGGCACGCTCAGACAACGCTGGGTCACCAGTCTGCTGGTCAGAGCTTGGATCAGTGAGGGCATGGCTGTGGCTGAGCTGGAGATCAGCACTCCTATGGCGTCGGTGGGGCAGGGACTAACAGCCCCAGGTTGAGCAGAGCTCAAACGGGCTCCCTGGCTCACGGATACCCATGGGAAGAAGCACCAGGTGAGGTCGGTCAGGGCCAGAAGCCCTTCTGGTACACTCAGGGCCCTGAAAAAAGCAATAAATGCTGTGCATGGTATCTAAGGCTGGGAGTCTGCAGGATGTTAGGTGAGATGGTCCTAATGATGGCTACTGAATCTAAAATCGTGGTAAGAACACCCCTTCAAAATGCCTGCACAAAACGCACTCAGCTACAGCAGAAGAAATACTGATGCAATTTCAATCTCTCTCAGCAAATGGACATAACACGTGTCTAGTCAAACTATGCCATTTTTGATACTAATTATAGCATTTAATTAAGATTTCCATTAACATTCCAAAATACTTCTCTGAAAGAATGCAAAAGGGTCTAATTTTACTTTATTAAATCTCCTTGCTGCCTACTTGATTTTGAAGAAGACATTCGAGGGGCATACGTGTTGGATCAGGCAGAGATTTCTGAACACATGAGGAAGAAAAGAACCCACGCCACCATCCCCAATACTTCGCATTGCTATTCCTGGGCCCAGTCATATCCCCATAGCAGAGAGCACGATTCACTATTCAACTAGGTCACCTTCTATCTTCCTCTTCCAAGTGACAAATGGCAGAATATGGCATGCATTCACATGGTTAAGCTTTCTTCTGACCCATAAAAGGGGAACCTCATCTGTTTTGCCTACTTGGAGCACAGTCTTTAGACCAACAGCATCCTCAAATGTCATTTGAGAGTGTGCTAGATGGCACAGATCAAATCACGCAAGGAAGAGCAATAGCAAATAAGTAACATGGCTGTTCATATGACAGTGCTTCAGATCCTATCTACAGCTGGTTAGTGTAGATACAAACTTTGGGTCCATAGAAAGCACTCCATTTTCTCTGAGGTTTCCCTTTTCCCCCTGCTTCCACCACACTGAAGGATACCCAAGTCTGTAGATCCATGGCATGTTTTTTCCCTGCCTCTGGAAGCTACTTTCAGCTACCCATATTCAGATGCTCCTGGCTGGCACAATCCCTTCTCCTTTCACAGAGTCCTCCTACCTCAACGAAAGCATAAAGCAGTGAGGCTTCTTCCCAGGTGCCCAAAACCACACCTTTCACAGCTAGAGGAAGAAACATGAAACAGCATACATATTCTTACCACCCATACTGACACATTTACTTCTATTTGGATGGGTGGGAGTGTTTGAGAAGCAGCTGCTCATTTTAAACTTCTTGGCTTCACACACCAGCTCAGGCATCTGTATTAACCTAAGAGATTGAATTTCCAAGCTCCCCATCATAGGGTGAAGGTATTATTCGCACAGAGGGTAACTACTGCACTCATATGAAAACAGCAGCATTGAGGGCAGCACCAACCAGCAACTAATAAAGAGAGCTGGAGGCAGCATGAAAGGCTGTGTTTTCCTCCTGAGAAACATGGGTCACACAGGAACACAGGGACTCCCTGTACTAAAGGATGGGTTTCTGTGCAGCTTGCCAAAGCCTAAACTTTTGTGTATTTGCTTTGTTGTTTGTTTGGGGGTTTTCTACATGTCCTAAATTGTTTCATCTGTTTTCTTCAGTTGTTCTCTTCATCCGGACTCAATGAAATCTGAAGGACCTTCATCAAAGACACTTTTATAATTTATATCACTAGTAACAGGAGCTGCTTTAAGCTTTACATGTTCTTTATCTTCTGTGCTAGCAGGCAGAGTACATGCAGAGCAGCCAGTGCTAGCCTATAACATGTGAGCCTTATGTTAACACAGAACAGAATATTAGTGCTGAAAAACAAAATAGTAGTATGGGTGTCCAGCACATGTAGAGAATGCTCGTATCACACCATTAATGCCCAGGATGCTGAGGCTGCAAGAGAGATCTGAGGTGAGGGCAGGGAAAGCTGTTACAGCCAGTGTGTGCAGACTCAGGACAGTACTGCAGCTCAGTCACTGTGGCCCTGGTGAAGTTCAAGATCCTGCGCAGAGCTGAGAAGGCACCCCCCCCCCCCAAATCTGAGTTTAAACAAGTATGGCCATGGTGTTTTAAGCCTATTCCTAGCATATCATGCACAGTCATACTTACCACAAGTCTCTACAAGTATCATCACCTTTTATTGCCTTCCTATGAAATCTTACTGAATGCAAAAGGACAGGAGGCCCTAGAGCCTGATGCCTTTCATAGTCAAGTTACTGAGCAGCCAGCTGCAGAGCAAGCTGCTCTTTGGTTGCCCTTCCACCATGTTTCAGTTCATGGCTATGGACTGTCAGAGCTCAGTGTAGCCGAAGCGTGAGCTCCCATTTTGGTACTCTGTTGTTTACAAACTGAACTGCCTTGTTTGCTACCTGGCTCACGTAAACTGTCGTCTTTTTCTTAGGGAGCTCTTTAATTCCATATCCTCAGCGTCACCAACTGTAAACCAAGAGAAATCTGTTTTCCAGATTTTTTGTTGCTGTTTTAAAGCTATTTGATAGAGCATAAGGGTATACTGTGAAGGACATCCATATTAGTTGATTATTCATTTCATTACAGCTGCCTCAATGTCATAGAAGAATCACTATTTATTACTGTTTCATAGCTGCTCTATAGTTTCTTAAACTGCACAGCTGATTAGCAACTGCCTCAAGATCAACAGCTTGGTGCTATGCCCTAAGCTGTCACGGCCAAATCCAAGCACATAAAGACAGGCCCCTGGAAAATCTCTTCTAAATTAGCATAATGCTTTTTTATGAAGAACAACTTTAGAATCAGATTTTTGCTCTGCTTTCTGAGCTTCAGATTTCCAGCTTTGCAGATTTAGTCTGTGACTGTGGAAGAACAACAACAGAGCACTAAAAAGAAAAACCAAGAAGAAATGGGCTGAGGGGCTGGCTAACGGAGGTAAGAGTGGGTTTAATGAGACCTGAGATAGTCACCATTTGACACATCTGAGTAGGCCACAATACAATATTGAGTCACTTCCTACTGCAGAAGTTTTGAGCCCAGTTATAGAATCACAACATCACAGAAGGGCTGATGCTGGAAGAACCTCTGTAATTCATCTCATCCAACCCCCAACTCAAGCAGGGCCATCTCAAGCCATTTGTGAAGGAACACGTCCAGACATGTTTTTAATATCTCCAAGGATGGAGACAACTGCTCTGGGCAACCAGTGCCAGTGCTCAGTCACCCTCACAGTATAAAAGAGTATCTCTTACACTGGGGGGCCCACAACTGGACACAATTCCAGCAATGGAACTGCTCTCCACGTGTGCAGTACAAGTCTACTTGCCGTTTCTGTAGTGTAAATGAGTACCTCCAAAAACATTCAGCTTGCAGCTCTATCATAGCATTAGAAAACTGTGTTGTACTGAAATGCATGGCTTTTAAAGAGCTTGATGCTAGGTGATAGTTATGCCTCAAGCATGCATTTTTTGGTTTAGCTCTTCACGGGCAGCACACACAACATGATGAGACATGTGTTAGATTGTCTATTACAGTGTTTTCCTGAATTACTGCATCCCCCACCTGCTTTGCAACACCACTTCAGTTCTGGTGATCTTACGGTCACAGGTATTTTCTGTCAATCTACAGGTATTCTGTCTATTGCCACAGTATTACCTTCCTTTATTCTCTAAATACAGATTTTTTTGACACCAAGTTCTACCTTGTAGCAATCACATCGAGAGGAAGGATGAATGCAGATTATAGTTTATGGTGTATAGATTGATATACGCCATATGTATACCTACAGATGTTTGTTCTTAACCACGTCTGTAAGCAATGGTCTAAGCATTATTTAGTATGACTGAACAAGATGTAAAATCCCAGAGGGAAGTATGTTTCCTGAAGGCTTGGGTCAGAATATGAGACTCATAATTATTATGGAGGTTCAAATTGCACTGCTGTTACCTTCTTGGACCAAGAAAACCCACTGTTCATGGTACTCTGTGACAAACCACCCATCTCTTCCATACATCTGTTTCTGTCTATTCCTGAGCGTAAAATTAGCAAAGGAATTAGTTACCTAATATTCCCTTGATGTAAGGATGTAACCTTGAGATTTCCATTTCAGAAGTGCATTTTACAGCTACAGTGAATAGTTCATGTCAAATAGGGTGCAATAAGTTTTATTTCCCCATAGTAGCCACTAGGAAAGATTATGTCTGAGGAGAGACATGACCGTGATCCACCAGCAACTGCTGGTGAAAAGGCCTGTTTCTCTGTTGCAGCGAGTTTTTAGCAGCAGTAAATCCTCAGGATGAAGAGAGATTTGCACCAGTAAAAGTGCTTTCTGCAACTGGCTTGGAGGGCTGTAGCAAGTGCTGCCACAGGGGAGCCCTAAGGATTGTGTTTATTCAGCACATAGCTTCACCACAGGCTGCTTAGGGCAAGGGTGAGAGAGGAGGTAGCGAAGGGAGTGAACATCCTCCTGGTCATTTCCTCCCTGTGCCAGCAGTCAGGCTGAATGTCTGCTTCAGCTTCTTAGACCTTAAAGACAAGACAGCTTTCAAAGCCTTACCTCTCTCAGACTCAGGAAAGGTCACTGTGTCAAGCCTGAGCAAAGGGAAAATACCAGAGAGGCACAAAGCAACCAGAGACTGCAGCAAGAATCCTTATGTCCAGGAGCACACTTCTGTGTCTACCACAGGAACCCACGCAGACCCAATCCTTGTACCCTCATTCTCCCTCCCTCCCTTCCTGGAATGGTGTTTACCAAAGAGGTGACCAGCAGTAACAGAATAAATTATAATATATTCCAGAAGTGTTTATAAACACAGATAATGCCAACTCCAAAGGAATCCTATTTGCTTGGAACAATGTTTCATTAGTGCATGTATGGTGCAAAAAAGCCTGAGACATGGGGCTAGATCTCTGGCAGGTGGTTATCATTACAGTTCCACTTACATCATAGAATCACAGAAGAGTCTGGGTTGGAAAGGACCTTAAGACCATCCAGTTCCAATCCCCCCTGCCACGGGCATCAGATGAATGCCGTCTATTTACAGCAACCTTGGATAACTCAAACCCACTCTCAAGATATGTCTTTGTCTTTGCAACTGAGACAAATCTAGACAAATGTACCATGATACCCACGTACTTTCAATCCTGCAGACAGAAAGTGATTCAATTTCCATAGAGAACATCCACCCTATTGTCCTGGATTCTTGAAATAGTGTTCCTAGATGTAGTGATTCTGACTGGAGACTTGTACTTGGTGGAGCTGGTGATCCCCATTGCAGTTCACATGGGCAGGCACAGGACTGCACTGTTCGCGTCCTGTGCTGTGTGGTCACCTCATCCAGCCGCTGTGGCGTCACCTCATCCAGCCGCTGTGGCACCTGCACATCCTTGTCTTAATCTAAACTTGCAGACACAAGCTCAGGCAGGGGGTTGGAACTGGAGGAGCTTTAAGGTCCCTTCCAACCCAAACCAGTCTCTGATTCTATGACCAAAATTCCATGACGGTCTGCTGCACCCTCATCAGAGGCCTGGGCATTGCTACTTGGCTCAAGGTTCCTAATCCTCTCTTCCATTAGCTCTAAAAAATGGCATTTTAAGCAATACTTTACAGTGTCTGAGGGTTTTTCTCAATAGGAGCATGGCAAACCAGCAGCTCCTGGTGCAAAAGACTAAAACATTGTTTTAGTCTCCTGAATAACAATACCATTTATTGCTACTCTCTCATTAACGGAATGCTTTTCCAGTCAGAAATGTTAGCAAGACTATCAGTTTTACGATTTAGAAGCCACCTACTTTGGCTGAGTACCTCATCTGTAGAAATATTTTGCATGAAAATGCTGTAATTACACTCATCTTTAATTTGGAACAGAAACTCACCTGAAAATGTTCCACAATTCATCACTTATTTTTTTTTTCCATTCCAGAATTAAAACTGAACCTGTTTTTATATTGAGGCAAGTAGTATCAAATGCCTGAAGTATTACTACAGCAAGAAAACAATACTTTCTGGAAGTGACATCTTGATCCTAATTTTTATTAAAGCACCTCAGGCCCTGTAGCAGTGAAGCTCAACATGCACCAGAAGCTTTCTGTGTATGAACACAAAATACTGCTTAAGCAGATGCTTCTGAACTTCATGGGTAGGTGCTTAACTACAAGATCAGGTTTTCTAATTGTTACAGCTGTCAGTAGAAGATCTTTTGTCCCCAGTATCACTGCATTTAGTAATGATACAGTAGTACAGAGGGAGTGGACATACCCCATTACTGTATGAAGACAGGCTGAGAAAGTTGGGGCTGTTCAGCCTGGAGAAGAGAAACTGAGTGGAAACCTCAGAGCAGTTTCCAGGGTCTGAAGGGGGCTACAAGGATGCTGGGGAGGGACTCTTCATCAGGGACTGTACAGATAGGACAAGGGGTGATGGGTTCAAACTTAAACAGGGGAAGTTCAGGTTAGATATGAGGCAGAAGTTCTTTACTGTGAGGGGGGTGAGGTGCTGGCACAGGTTGCCCAGAGAAGTGGTGAATGCTCCATCCCTGGCAATATTCAAGGCCAGGCTGGACAGAGCTTTGGGTAACATGGTCTAAGCGTGAGGCATCCCTGCCCTTGGAAGGCGTTTAGAACTGAATTCCCTTAAGGTCCTTTCCAACCCAAACCATTCTGTGATTCTGATTTCCTGCCAAAAGGGCCCAAGGGCTTCTGAAAAATAATTATTTGTCTATGACAGTAATATCCAACACATCTAAAACACATCGTAAGTGTATGTCAATAGGTATTTCAACTGTGTCCATTGATTATACCCACTGATTCTAAGCTGCACAGTGATTAACTCATTTCTAATGGTCACACAGAGAAGCTAGAGTAGAAATCCAATCTCCTGAATTACAGCCAGATACCCCTTCTATGAGAGAATTACAGTCAAGCTTTTTAACCCTAGTGACAGCACAATGATCACTGATAGCTACTCTGTCAGCAGATGCAAAAAAGCATGAAAATGTTCTTCAGCAGTATGACAGTATCCTTTAATATCTTTACCTTCCCCCTTGCCTTTCTGAAAGTCTCCTGTTCAGTTCCTGATGCAGCCACAGCAGACTGAGCTTGCATTCAGAGAGGAACAAGAACGCATCAAGGCTGCAGGCCTGAGTTCACTCAGACCTGCTGTTTAAAATTTAAATGCTGAATTTCCTGCTGCTGGAGCATGGTGCTTTAAAAAATGCATAAACCTCTGAAAACCAGTAACGTGCCCAGCGGTGGATGGAGTAATGTGCAAATCCCTGCTGCACAGTACTCTGTTGTTCGCTTCTCTCTAAATAAGAATGTGGGCCATGTACCAGGGAAATACAATGTAATAAATGCATATGAATAAATAAACTAACACTTATTAACCTGGATGTATGCACTTGCCTTTCCTTTCTTCCTTTCTCTACCTCTTTATTTCTGTCCTTCCTCCTCTCACCCTTCATTTTCGTTCATTCTACCTTTCTCTGTGTCCATTTTCCCTTCATGTATGTTCTCTCTTTTCATGCATTGGTTTTACGTTGTCATGTCCTTCCTGCCATTCTGTGGACTAACATCATCGGCCTTCCTGCTTCACTAAAGAGTTACAATATCATCCTTGATTTATCCTCCTGAGTGGTTTCTGCTACACTTATCTGAGTAACAGAAATGGGTCTAGAATACTCCTTAGCCTGAGGCCACATGGCAAGACACAGCCTATGTCAATACACTTAAACTCTCCTTCCTCCAAACACAGCGGCTGACTCCAAGGTGGTGGGGAAAACCTGGGCTCAGATGGCATCCTACAGGCCTTTGTATCTTTTACTCACTGCTTTTCTAACCCAATATATATGCCGCACTCTCCTCACCTCTGCTCCACACGCAAGACTTCACACACCTACAACAAAACTTGTTATCACATCTTAGCCCTTCTGCCCAAGTCCTTCAGTCTCCATAGAGAGCACTAGCTGCTCCTGCATGTCACCTGCAGCTCCTGACACAGTCCCGAAGTCAGTGGCTTCTGGCACCTTTCCTGCTCCCACTTCCACTGCTAGTGCTGGTGACAGTCAGCCTTTGACATCCTCTGAAGCCACTTTTAGTGTAAGGTTAGTAGATTACAACACAAGATACTAGCACAGCATACGTCTACTTACAACATCCATCATTTACAAACCTTTCACTGTGAACCTTTCTCACCAGCCCTCAAAAAAGCCAGAATAAGATTCCAATTACATGGATAGGGAAGAGGACGCTACAGGCTGGCTTCCTGCTGTTTATGCAGGCTGAGAGTTTACAGGATTACTCTAGATTACTGGACCAGAGAAAGACCACCAAATGCGCAGAGCCTTTACTAACAGGGCTCATGCCATTCCCCAGACTGGGAACAGTGTCACAAACTCTGGCTAGCCTGGATCAGAGTCCTGGGGAGTCTGCTAGCACCTCAACAGTGCTAGACAGCTACTTACCAGTGTTCCAAAATCTGCTGTGGCATGCTTTACCTTACAACCATTGACACTGCGTTTTAGACTGCACTCAGATGAATTGTCTAGTGAGTGAATGAGATGCTCTCAAATTAGGTCGTGTTTTCAACTAGTGGAATTCATGTTCTTTTAGAAGATAAAATCAAAAAGGTGGAGGATTTCTCTTAGAGCCACACATTGAGTTGGATGTCTTATTCCTATTCATTTTAATTAGGCATCTGAAGCTTGTAAGTGGTTTTGAAAATCAGAGCAAATTTGTTCAGTTTGGCACTAGAGATAGCTTCCCCTTCCTCATTAGAAATGTGATGCATTGTGTTTATATGTAAATGAGAGTGTTTCAAAGAAAAGTTTGCATGATGCTTTAATTAAGGGAAGTAACAGGCAACTTAATATGAAATGTGTCATCATTTCTCCCTGCAGTAAGAGTCTATTTGTTCTTTTTCACTCCATTTGCTCCTCATTTTTTAATTATTTCTATGCATTTACTAGAAAAATGTTGTGGAAAAAATAAATGGATTTTTGATTTTAACAGAGCATCACCTTGTTCATGCAGGTACCTCCCAAGTCTCATGCATTATCATGCCAATTGTATGTTAGACATCATCACCTGTGAACTAGTAGTAAGGGGTAACCAGATCAATCACAGTACCACAGAACACCAGGTTGGAAAGGATGTCAAGAATCACCTGGTTGGACCTTTCTTGGTGAAGCATGATCTAGACTAGATGTCCTGGCACCCCTGTCCGGCCAAATCTTAAAAGTGTCCAACATTGGGGAGCCCATCACTTCCCTGGGGAGATTATTGATTATTCCAATGGCTGATGATTCTCACTGTAAAACCTTTTCCTCTTTTTTCCGACTGAAATCTTCCTGAGAGTAACTTCTGCCCATTACCCATCATCCTTCCCGTAAGACTCCTTGTAAAAAGGGAGTCTCCATCTTCTTTGTAGCCACCATTTAAATACTGGAACATGGCGATAAGCTGTTGCCTGAGCCTTTCGTCAAGGCTGAACAAGCCCAGTTCTCTAAGCCTTCATCATGTGGCAGGACTCCCAGTCCCCTATTCATCTTTCTGGCCCTCCTCTGGACCCTCTCCAGCCTGTTCATATCTTATAGAGCTGGGACCAAAACTAAACACATACTCTAGACATGGCCTGACAAGCGCTGAGTACGGTGGGGTAATGACGTCTCTGCTGGGGATGCCCAGCTCATTTAATTATGGCTGATACCAGTTCAGTTTATTTCTGAAGTGGATTAATTCTTCGCTGTTCCACATACTTGCCCACTCTTCTTGGGTTGCTTACTTCCAAGTGCTGGTATCTCTGTTTTAGGAGAACTGAACTCTTGTGAGTGCAATGACTCCCTACATAGACACGTGCTATTGAGACACACCAGCATCTGCTTGAGATCCTGTTTCTAGACCTTACATAGCTCTTCAGACAGTTAACAGCTGCCTTTTTGATATTAGACAAGAATATATCTCTTTCCCACTTTGATTCAACAGCCCAGTCACTACAAAATCCTGCCCCAGAAGATCAAATCCTGATGAGGTGAACCATTTTCTGGTTATCAATATTTATTGTCATAACATTTGCTTGCACATCGCACTTCAGACTGCTGAAGAGGCAAGGCGAGTAAGAGTGCTACTAAATGCAAGAACTGAACTGTGAAAACATGATTAGAGAACACAGCAGGAATCACAGATCTTCTGCAGCAGTTAAGTCCATTTTATGGCTACTGTATTAGCAGCACAATGAGGGTTTGTCCTGTCTTTCTGCATCCCTGCTGCAAAATAGAATCACAGAATCATAGAATAGTTAGGGTTGGAAAGGACCTTAAGATCATCCAGTTCCAACCCCCCTGCCATGGGCAGGGACACCTCCCACTAAACCATGTCACCCAAGGCTCTGTTCAACCTGGCCTTGAACACCGCCAGTGATGGAGCATGCTAGTTTTCACGCAGATGCATGCAACATATTCATCTGTTTACTTTCTACCTTCTACGCAGGCCTGAAAACATCGGTCACAGTCTGTACCATAAAATTATACTGGGTCATGCTATGTGCTACATACATACATAGTGCTGGGAGCACTGTGCCTGTGCTTGTATGTATCATATGCTACACCTAGTGTTTGCCATGCTATGTATAACCCCCGTCTCAAAAAAACCCACGCTGCAAGAAGGGGGATCACTGCCATAAGATAGGAAAGAAGGGAACCAGAAATACAGATTAAGGTTTCTACCATACACAGGATTCTTCTGCCTGTTTGGTTTTTATTCTCTTCACACTTCCATTATTTGCAGGAGGCTGAAATCTGGCAGAAGGAACGTCTTCTTTCTGTCTTATGAAATTTGTATTTTATCAGGATGCTAAACAGCGCTGGTCCCAATACTGACCTCTGAGGAATGCCACTTGTCACTAGTTTCTTCTCAATAAATGCAGCCTATCTGAGAATGCAGCAGTTCTGTGGATGCAGCTTCTCCCATGAAGAAAAATGCTGCCAATTGTTTGCATTTGTCAAAATGAGCTTCTTCACTTGTAAGGCTGTTAAACTGCTACCAAGTGTCCTTTCTCTTCCAATGCCTGCGTGAAGTCCTGCTACATAACTCCTATGCTCATCTGTACGTTACTACAAAGTAATATACCCAGAAATACATATACACACTCATATAGAGACGGGCACATGCACAAAGTAGGAAAAGACCTTTCAGGATCAATTGTAATAAGGGGCACCCACCTATTGCTATTTATTTTACAAAATCATGATTCTTACATGTTCTAAACTTACAGAGATGGGCAAGAGGCTGGAAAAAAGGAGCAAAACAGGGAAAAAAAGGGCAACACAAAAAAGGAAAAGCATGTAACGTGAGAGTTTGACTTCTCATTATATCAGCTGTCCTCTCCCCTCCCGATGTGCTATTTTTCATATAGAAAGCCTGAAGATTTAGAGATGGATCTTACAGTTCAAAATGAAGGTCATCAAATCAGTTTTTGACATGTCAAGAAAGGAGGAGATTTCCTCAGCTAACAGTTCCTCAGCTTTTATATTCGAATGGACACATCTCTATTTAAAGATCGACCCACTAGTTTAAATACTACATAAGACCCGGATTTTCCAGACAGGCTCACAGATGGCTGCAGAACAGCTTTAGAAAGCTTACAGCTCTTCCTCTATAGGCAGATCTCTGCTGCCAAGTTTTTGGTTTTGTTGCCTAATCACATTAGCAACAAACACAGAGAAATCTTCCTTGAAGTGCTGTAAACAAATAGCCTTTCAAACAGTCAGAATAGCACTGGAGAGCCATTCAAATGCTCTATGGAAACATATTCTGGTTTGAAGTACTCTACACTGTGATAATCCTGGTTGCTCGGAGTCAGAGAAGGACATCTTTGCATTCTCAATCTGAAGCTCAGTATCTGTCTCATCTCTAAATGATGACTGCTGACCATGTTATTCAGTCCTGATGAACTTAAAGTATGCTTTACAACTCCAGAGAGCCTTCAAGCTGCTGGACAAGTTGTCAGTGGATGCTAGACATTAGCAGTGAGCAATAAAAGCTAGTGGGGGTGTGTGGTGAGTGAGGAGACTTCAATGCTAATAGCATGCACTAAGTTTAGGGACCTAATGCTAACAGGGAGCACAACCCACTTTTCCCAAGAAAGTTATTCTTAAATATTTCCAAAAGACTCCAGAAATGGAAAAGTGAATTTCCTCAGTATTCATAGTGCCTGATTTATAACAAATGCTGCAAACACTTCAAAACTGGAAAGGTGCCATGTTTCTGTTTCTCAGCAGAGCGCTTACTGCAGATTACTCCTGGTAGAAGCTTCGCCATTTAACTGAACAACTTTATTCAAAGAGGACTTGATATTTAAAATAAGGGCAACTGCCAATTTTTATACTCCTTCAAAAAGACAGAAGACATTGAATAATAGTGACTAAACCATGTAACTCAAATTATAGCCCCCCCTACACACACATTTGGGTCTAAGTTTAAGAGAGACTAGCTAGATTCTTTTGTAGTCTGAGAGAGAAAGACAGCCCCAGCAAGCAGTTCACAGTAACTAAGCAGACTCTGTGAGGGAACCCCCTCTGACTGCACAGTCCCAAATGGGAACACTGGGAAACCAGCATGCAAGTGATGGTCAACAGATGGGTAGGATGATTACCTGTCTTTGTTCATAAAAAGTACTGCTGGTAGAGTTTATGGAGGCCAGGGAACAAGGAGTGTTGTGTGTTCTTCGGAACATAAATCCCTCTGTTACCTTCAACCAATGCCAAACTTCACCCCCAGAATTAACCCTCCCACACTCCAGAGCAGCGGGTGCTCTTTGCACACAGGCACTGAGCATTTGCTGTGGGACTTACTTAGATTACACCTTATGATGACATTACATACGTTATAGATTTATATATTTGGCTTCTTCCACTGTTTAATCATGTATTGAAAACCAAAGAAATACAGTAGTTGCAAATATGATGACTAATCCCCTAATGCACAATAAATGCACACTGTTGCATGCGTTATTATACACTACATATAATAAATACACAATGTACACCAGCCTGTTGAGGCACATCCAGAATGCCATTTGCACCTGATGCATGGTAACCAAGAGCCCTTTTGAGGAATTTACATTAGTGAGAGTTCCACTCATTAGTCAGCATTCCACTGCTAACATAGGTGAAACTACAAGAGCGACATGACTTCATAGATCCTCTGCCGATACCAGCCTTCTTTATTACACATCACTAGAAATATTCAAGTACAAAAAACTAAGCATCACCCAAGTACTGACGACCTTGTTTTCAGAATACCACATTTAAAACAGGTTTAGAGGTGCCTAAATCAGGGCAAAGTCATCTTTATTTTTGCTGTCATTTCCTTCTTTTCTCTGCTAATATGTAAGCACATGCCTTGTATATACTACAGTAGAAGAGTTCAGTAGAATGAGATTCAGTCCTTATAGTAGTGTAGGACATACCAGGATGCAACAGAACCTCTGCATGAATGCACATGTGAGATGCAGTAAGTACACCATATCCTGACTGCACAATCAATCCTTCAGCAGCAAAGAGGTAGAACAAGCTGCTAAGTCAAAGTAAAGTTTCAAACAAACAAGATGGGGCATCTTAAGTTTCTGAAGGCTTTTTTTCTCCTTGTGGGCTTTCATGCAGTCTGGCAGGCCACTTTAAGCACCCAATTAGGAGTATTTTAACACAACTGTTAGTGAAATATTTAGAAACACCAGAAGCCAGGTCCTGAGGTTTGGTTTTTCCCTTGTTTCTTTTTAATGAACTGGGACTTCTTTGGAGAAAAAAAAAACAACAAAAAGCAAACTCTGCCCTCGGTGAAAGGTTTATGTGAGGAAGAGAGACAGAAAAGTGACTGTGGACATCAAGCCTCAGCTCCAGAAATACAAATAAATGGATGAGGCAATACAAATGAGGATGGGCAAGGAGAAAGAAGATCATACAAAAGACATCTTTTCCTTCCATGTAAACTAGGGAGCGCGAGGTTTATTCCAGCTTGCCGTCATTACAAACCTCAGATTCCCTAAGGCTTTACTTAAACAGTATTTGCAGGACTCCAGCGCACCTGAGTTTCCAGGGCAAGTTGCATCCACACTGCACAGGTTTCAGGATCTATTCAAAATGAGCATTTGCATGTAGTTAAAGGAATCGGGTACTCCTGCATGCCTAAACCACCTCAGCAATGGAAGATTCCATAACCGGTCCATTCATCTTTCCTTCCTTTCTTCACACTCTTCAGGAATACACTGCTTGCTTTCACTCCTTCCCCTCCTACCCTATTTTCAATGCATACACTCAAAGGTCCTTGCTGTGACTTCCAGCACTACTTAAAAAGAACTCCCATTACCCCCATGGAAACGTGCATCCAACTCACGTTCATCAAAGCAGCATTTTTCCAGCACTGAAATTTCCTACTCCTTCCAGAAACTACACCTTGCAGTGCTTGCTTTAGCCTTGTTTCTTTGGCAGGCACAGGCTGGCCTTGTTGAAACACCACAGCTATGCTAGAGAAATCAACTTCTGAGCCATGAAGAAGCTTTCAGGTACAACTTCTCTGTGGAGCAACCACTCTGTTGCAGTAATAACGTTACCATAAAAGAGAAGAGAGGTCTCCCAGATTATGCAAGGATTGTTTAACCCACTGAAGCATTTTGATTATAACATGGAACAGTAAATGGTTTCCTTTGTTTGTTAATTCCTGCAAATGCATATTCACACACATCAAAGTATTTGTCTTTATGGGGCAGATTACAACCCCAGTGCATAAACCGTTTCACAGTTAATCAAAGCATTAAAAAGTCAGCAACTGCAAACATCGAAATTGTTATCCCAAGATGATTTGGAATTTGGCATTATTACTTTGGCAATGTGTTACAGATCTTACCACACAAAGGTACACAGATTTGCATGGGCAGAAAGGCTGCTGTCACCACTTTACGGATTCCCTGAAGTACCACTTTCCTGCAAGGAGCACTGAACATACCAAGACTATTGATCCATGCAGTCTTCACACCCATTAGATCATGGTTGTATGTGCATGAAAGCTGACCAAACTGGTCATTACAGCAGGACCAACTGACTGAAATCAAAAAGGGGTGTGTGTGGGTGTGGGTGTGTAACTTCCAAGAGAGTTTGAACAGATTTTCAAGAACTGGGATGGATCGAGAAAGAAAAAACACACTAAAATTACGTACAAAATATACAGACCCTCTTCACAAGACAACAAACTCAGTGACTTCTACACAATTATGAAGTCTCTTATGATATACCCATGTAGTACATTACTGGAATAATATGCAATCACATATTTGGATCGTTCATACTTTAAATCTGGTGCCATAAAATACTGCAGCTAGACCCAAATTCACAAACACAATGAGAATATAAAAAAGAGGGCAATATTATTAAAGGATCAAGTTTTATCTATATCTGTAAAAATCAAGACATGTCTAGGGTTTGGGTTTTTGTCAGTTCAATAGCTTTGATCATACATCTCCTGCTGACAAAGAAGTACTGAATGATGATGATGACAGGAGGGTGAGACAGTGTCTGTCTCAGGACAGCATATCCAAATGGTCACAGAAGCACCCTTTCCTCTCCATTTTAGCTCAGTGGAATGCAGCAGAGGACAGTTCGTGTAAGAAAAGAATTCCTAATGAAGATTTATAGCATGCAATATTTAAGTAACCAAAGCACATTTTGTTACTATAGTAACTATAATCCCCCACACACAATATGTAAAGTCTAAAATAAGGCGCGCTATGCTCGTTCTAGATGCTGACAGATAATCTTCTCTATCTTCTTACTGTCCCTGCGTTTAGAAGAATTTTCTTTCAATTCTTTAAAGGAGCATCTCCTTTAGAGAAGGTGACAGCAACTGCTTATTTTGCTACAAAATCACTATGTGATGCTGTGCGCTCACTCAACTGGTTAATGAAATTCAGTAACAACATGGACTGAGAGCATATGTGACAGGTCAAGGGACAATGGTTTTAAACTGGAAGAGAGTAAATTTAAATGGGATATAAGAGGCAAATTTTTTATGATGAGGGTGCTGAGGCACTGGCACAGGTAGCCCAGAGAAGCTGTGGCTGCCCCATCCCTGGCAGTGTTCAAAGGCCAGGTTGGAAGGGGCCTGGAGCAACCTGCTATAGTGGATGATGTCCCTGCTCATGCCAGGGGCTTCAGTACTAGATGAGCTTAAAAGGTCCCCTCCAACCCAAACCATGCTATGATTCCATGATATCAGAATGTGAAAGAAACTGTGTGACTTGTTATGTCAACTGTATAATGTCCAGAGCCTAAGCTGTTTCTAAGTTATTTTCAGTATTACAGATTATAATGATGCATTGAGGAAAAAAACGGAAAGCATCAGGAGCAAGCGACTGTGTATCAAGTGCAGCTGGCATCTTCTCAAAAGCATTAACAGAATTGGGAGCTCCCACTGGAAGAGAACAGTACTTTACATAAGGGGACACTATGGGAAATCTCTGACATTCTGAATTTAAAATGCTGTAGGCAATTCCACAATAATTCCCTAAGTGAGTATTCTTATTTTACATTGAGGGTGCTAAAGATGTTTAACAACGCCCAATGCCACACTAAGACGCTTGAAAACCCTGTCTATACTGCTCCCCTTATGCAGCATTAGCAAGGAGAAGCCAACAGGGAGTCCTTAGTGGGACCGGAAAACTTGGGAACAAAAAGGTTACAGAGTTTTAAGTCTAAGACCCCAGTTTTAATTATACCTTGGCTCTCTTTCATGTCCCAGATCACTGATCTCCAAACCAGGACTGAGACAATCCACTGGGGTGTGGGAGGAAAAGATTTGTGGTACCACTAAAAAAAAGAAATTAAAAATACTAAATAGTGTTACTATTTACTGCATCCTCTTAAATGCCTATTTTTGTGTACGTTCTAAAATGTACATGATATATTAGTACAGCAGTACATGTGTATAAACTACAAACACACATATATTGGGGTGCTCATAGGGATGTATGATCAAAGAGGTCTGGAGACCACTGTCCCATGCTACACACAATTTCAAATGCAACACAGCTAAACAGTGTTTTATAGCGACCAAACACGATTCAGAGGGAGATTGAGGAAGAGATCCTTGTTTCTTCACACCACTTCCACATTCTCTGTACAAGCACAGTCCTACGTAGTCCTTGGGGCTATTTAAAAACAACAGACAAAACTAGGGGGATGTATTCCAGCTGAAGGATGTGTTTATTCTTATGAAATGCCTTTTCTGCAGAAGGCCAACATAAAAACTGTATGTCACAAAACTTGCAGGGATGCAAAGCTGCAAAGGCTTAAGAGGATCTCACAAGCTACGCAAGGGTGCTTAAGAACTACCTGTCCAATAGTGACTTTTTCCAAGTCTGGTAACTATACAGAACAGGTAGTTGAGAAAGTAAATAGAGTGCATATTCCTGTTCAGCCAATTTAGTTACAGAATTCTATGTTTCAGAAACGTTGTCTGCTCTTGCTTGAACACCGTTTTGCCACTCTTAAGTACGTAACTACTTTGGGAAATCTGATTCTGAACTTTTCTCTTAGTTGAGGACCCGGCCTTCAGTACCTGTTTGCAAGGAAAGCTCTATGAGGAAGACGTACTAGAACTGGCTGACTTCCTCACAAAACTCCTGAAAAACTGTAGGTTTGAGGAACAGAGATTTTGTAGGAAATTAGATCAAACACTGTCAATATTCTAGGCCAAAAAAACCCAAATAATAATGGCTTTAAATAAAAGCCATTCTGAAACACAAAATTGTCTTGCAATTTAAAAGAACGGAAAGGCTTTCCAAAACTAATGCTTAAAAAGCCCCAATGACTTATTTAACACCAAGTTGGAATTATTTTTAATAGATCCAAGCACATACGCATTCACTTCATTGAAATTGTTTAGCTCAGCTTAAACCTTATTACATACTCCCTGCAAACTGACAACATGGCCACTATCACTCATCTCTAATACGTACAGAAGAAGGCCCATGTAATGAGTATTCAGAGAACTTCAATGGGCTATAAATAAAATTCAACAAGCTGTTAGTTTAGCAGTGGATGGACGATATTCACCTACAAACTTGTTTGAGTGGTTTCATGGGATTCCATAATATCTGCCTCTCATGATTAGCAATTGCAGAACTGAAGTAATTTCATAGGGGTCTTAGCAAAAAATTATCACCTGGAGAACTTCCCACATTATGTACCCAACAGCCTTCAGAAAATGGGAACAGGGTAATTCTTACTGTCAAATGAAACATCTTTTGCCTTTCCTTATTCTTGGCCATTAAAACACTTTGGATTTTCATACTTTTATAGCACAGATGAATATTGGTGTCAGGATAAATGAACCCCATCAACATAATAGAATTTATGGGATTCTCAAATGGGCCCTTGAAGAAACATTCTCTGCAAGTAGAGCGGCTTTGACAAAAGCAATTGCACCCTGAGGCAACGTCAGCAGCCCCAGCTACTCTCCAACCTGGAGGGCTCCATCATATCCAACAATCCATCATAGCCCGTGCATACATGGAACTTTCAGACACATTTCAGTCATTTTTCTTCCTGCACAGGCAAGCACACTTTTTTTTTTCTGTATTTATTTTTGGTGAGCGTTGCAGAAATCACCTCAGTAATTGTTATTACCAGAATTGTGTAAATGTTCACTGGGCTGGGAGTGCTTCCGCAGCTCTTAGCCTGGCCTAAACTGTACTAACTACAGTCCTCAGTATAGGCCTGACCTACAAAGCAACTTGGGGGAAAAGAGAATTTTAAAAAAGCAACATTATAAATATTTTAACTTGGTATTAATGTTTTAACACGTGCTCTAATGCTGGGTTTCCACGTGGACAAAAGCTAGTCTGCGTCTCATATGTACATCACAACGCCTTAATGGTCTCAGGTGGAGCCCGTAGAGAGGACGGATGTATTACCTTGCAGCTCTTGCTTTACCTAAGCTTCTCCCAAGATGCTCCGAATGTGGACAGAAGATGAATGACAGGGAAAAGAGGGCTTCAGCCTTCTGTCAGCAACATGCCTACCCCTAAGGAGGCAGAGATGGCTGAGTCTCTCCAAAAGGCACTGCAGTATATCCAACTTTGTGAAGGCTTCTGGTTCTTTGGTGTAGCAGGAGGCGATGGTGGTGGGGACGTGCCTACAGAGTACAGCGGGGTCTATGGGGCATGAAATCTTATTATACTCATAAAGCCTTAACTGTATTTACTCTTTGCTGTGTAAACAGGAAATAAAAGTTACTAGAAATAACAATCCACAGTCTTTTCCATTTACATCTGTGGAAACCAAGCATACTTCTACAGTAAGCAAACATCATAATCAGGGTACATAAGTGATTACAGGACTGAAAGCTGACCTTAAGTGTCCACTTCAATTTGCATTTTTTGGATTAATATGAGAGTGATGTTACTCTGTGTAATTAGGAATCTATTAAAGACATTATGGTGAGATTCTTAATGAGTTTTCAACAGGATAAAAACAACCTCAAAATGCAAGCTTACAAATAACTTGCCCTTAGTTTCCAATTCATTAAAGAATTATAAATGCTCACTGATACAAATAAGGAACAAAATGCATTTAGGGAGGTGATAGTGGAGGTGAGGAGATGATGCTGTTTCCTTTGCTTCTACTGTGTGAGAACACGAAACCAAAGTTTCTCTAAAATCTATGGAAGTATAGGGGTGGTCAGGAGACCATGGCACAGTGCAATAATCCTGAGTTGCTTGTCAATCCAGAGTTCTCAAAGGGCCTCATGTTTTGGTCTATCATTAAATCAGTTGTGGTATCCTTAGATTCTGATTTAGCACTCCAAAGACACAAGGACTTAGTCTTAATTTGTCTGTCAGTATCAGCTGGGATTTTATCTGTGCACTATTAAAAGAGAAAGGTATGGAGCAAAGCCAGTCTTTAAAAAATACTACAGAATTAATACCTGAACCACCTGAACCGTCTGAAGCGTAGCCCCTCAGAAACTGACTCATTAATCAGTATGGCACTCCAAGGCCAGATTGTGTCAGAAAGCTGGAATACTGGTGGAATAACAGGCATGTAACAAAAAAACAGAACAAACCAAACCCACAAATTGACATGACTACATCTATTTGCTTATTCGTCAATACATTTACTTAAATGTGACTCATTTTCCATCCATAAGCAGGCACTCTTGAAAATTTAGTGCTACTTGAAAAGAAAAGACATCCTTCTGCTTTTTCTATCATCACTACAGGGTATATTCTTCATATGGAGTCTCCTGAATAGTCTAGAATAACATTAGAAATATATAAATGTTATATAACTTGTATGAATCCTTACTATAATCATGTACCTTCTCAAAGGGACTTTTACACTGTGCATGAGACACTCAGAGCTTAGCTCTAGGGGTAATTAACCTATACGAACAAAATGTTCTCTAGGAAAAGACAAAACAGGGCCTGAAACATTAGCCTGCATCCTTAGGAAAAATACTGCAGCTCAGAAAAAAAAAGACTGGCACAGTTTATTCCTCCTTAGTCAGGAGAAAAGCACCAGATGAATCTACAGACAATCTGTATCCTGGGGCAACGCACAGGAGTGGCCTCTAATTTAAATATTAAGTCTATGAAACATGCCTTCTGACTCCTTTCTGACTATTTAGTTAACAAGATGCTAATAAGCAGCTTCAGATTGACTTAACTCCACTCCCAGTTATGTCTCGAAAAGCCATCAGAGACACATACTATACTTCAACACTCCGAGGAGCTCCTCTATTCTATCACTGACCAGGGTCCAAGTGTCCAGTATCAAAGTTCAACAAGCACAAATAATGAAATGCTGATAGATTACATGCAAATTGTGTAAGCAAAACACTCAGGAAAACTACTAATATACAATTTTCCTTTCCAAAGATCTACATGACAATGTCTTCTGCCTCATTAAGCCATTAAGGTTTCTTCTTCTATGCCCCTTCTTGAGAAAACAAATGCATTTCTTAAAGTTACTTTTAACTGTATGTTTCTTCAAGAGCAACTGATCCCAAACTGCTTGATCTGTTCAGCAGCAACTTGCAAATTCCATTCTATGCACTATGCGTCTGATACAGCATAATACTTGTTTCATTTCACATATGTGGTTATTCTATCTTAGAATCATAAAATGGTTTGGGTTGGAAAATACCTTAAAGCTCATCCAGTTCCGACCCCCTGCCATGGGCAGGGACACCTCACACTAGACCAAGTCACCCAAGGCCCTGTCCAATCTGGCCTTGAACACTGCCAGGAATGGAACATTTACCACCTCTGTGGGCAACCTGTGCCTGCACCTCACCATGCTCACAGGGAAGAACTTCTTCCTTATATCTAACCTAACTTCTGCCATTAAGTTTAAACCCATCAGGCCTTGTCCTATCACTACGGTCACTGATAAAGAGTCCCTCTACAGCATCCTTGTAGCCTCCTTCAGACACTGGAAGCTGCTCTGATGTCCGTGCAGCTTCTCTTCTCCAGGCTAAACAGCCCAAATTTTCTCAGCCTGTCTTCATATGGAGGTGCTCTAACAGACTACTCACTTCACAAGTGTTTTTCTAAATCAGTTCTGGATGATTTGGCCCTTGGATGAACAATCTAAATATCCCTTTGTTTCTGGCTAGTCAAGCAGATCTCTGTTCACTTTCACAGTAACAATTACACTTCTAAAATGGTCTAGTACTGAGGATGCAATTTTCACTACATTGCCTGATCTCACACCTTTTCTTTTACATCACTGGTTACCTACACATGCTGTGTAAATGTGATAAAGTGCTTTTTCATCTGCAAATCAGAACATAAAAATAAAACCTCTATGGTTCCTTGCTTGAAGTGAAATGAGTATTTAGGGAATAGAGCCCAACTTCAAGGATAGAATTTTCAAATGTATTCAGTATGGGTCCAATTCTGCTTACTTAAAACCAAAAAGAAATAGAAAGCTATTGTGATTTTCCCAATACCTTGAATAACTACGAAAAATCAGCTTGCAGCATATCCCACGTTGAACACTCTGCATATGGTGAAGATGCCTGATTAAGGTGCTGCCTGTCAGAAACAGAGAGCACAGAAAGTGCAGCCACAAAGCCTACATTTCAACCCTACTACCATAATTAATTAGTTCTCAGTCCTGTCCAGCCATGTCCCCTTCTCAACTGTTCAGAGTTTAAATGTAATTAAAAGGATGAGAAAAGGGTGGTGCCTCTTTCTTAGATACCTTCAGCAGTTCTGTAAACGACAGCTCCCAGATCCTACTGTTTGACTAAATACTTTAACATTCATCTACAGCTTGGAGGCTGACTTCACATTTACTGCAGTCTTATTTAAGGACCAAACCTTGGCTATTCTTCAATGTGACCTTCTGCTCTGTGCAGTCATGGTCCTCAAATAGCAGTCTGAATCTCCATAGCAGATTACTCTGGAAAATACTTGGGAACAAAGACACTGATGCTGTTTCTCTTAAGCATGTATTCTGAAAAGTTGGACAATACATGGTATCCACAAAAAGTATCTGAGTCAGACACAGAGTAGCTGACAGGGGGAGAGCTAACTCAAGCTGAACACTATGAGATGCATAAAAATGAAGCTTATAATTTGGTCAATTTCGTCTTTCATATTCAATGCACTTAAAGATTTTATTTTTATCCTGAGTCTACGGCATGTATAACATCCACTCAACATCAAAACAAACTACTTGTCATTAAATATTAAATTCCTTAAGGGGTAAATCTGTATGTCTTCCGTTTCTTTTTAGCTCTTTTTCAGCCAAATCTGGCATTACTCAAGGCTGGAGAAGCATTCAGAATCCATAAATCTCAATGAAACTAATGAAAGTTAAACTTGAGAAAGGACTGTTTAAGTAAAGCCCGGAGGATGCAATTACATGAGTCTGCCTACATGAGACAACAGAGTGCTATTCATTATGAACTGGGTTTTACACCAGAGGAAAATCACAGCATCACTTGGGTTGAAAGGACCTCTAAAGCTCATCCAGTTCCAACCCCCCGCCACAGGCAAGGACACCTTCCACTACAGCAGGTTGCCCAAACCCCATCCAGCCTGGCCTTGAACATTTCCAATGACAAGACAGGCTGAGAAAATAGGGGCTGTTCAGCCTGGAGAAGAGAAGGCTGCGTGGAGACCTCATAGCAGCCTTCCAATACCTGAAGGGGGCCTATAGGGATGCTGGGGAGGAACTCTTCATTAGGGACTGTGGTGAGAGGACAAGGGGTAACGGGTTTAAACTTAAACAGGGGAGGTTTAGATTGGATCTGAGGAAGAAATTCTTTACTGTGAGGGTGGTGACGCCCTGGAATGGGTTGCCCAGGGAGGTTGTGGATGCTTCATCCCTGGCGGTGTTCAAGGTGGGGTTGGACATAGCCTTGGATGGCATGGTTTAGTGGGAGGTGTTCCTGCCCATGGCAGGGGGGTTGGAACTCGATGATCTTGAGGTCCTTTCCAACCCTTACTATTCTATGATTCTATGATTCTATGACATCCACAACTTCCATAACTGGACAACCTGTTCCAGTGCCTCACCACTCTCATTGCAAAAAAACTCTACCTTATGCCCAGCCTAAATCTCCCCACTTCCAGTTTAAAACAGTTGCCCCTTGCCCTGTCACTACAGGCCTTGGTAAAAAAGTCTTTCTCTTTCTTATAAGCCCCTTTCATATATTGAAAAGGTACAATAAAATCACAGTTAGCTCTCCCGGCAGATGCCTCTCATCTAGTTCTTGCCAAGGAGTCTGCAATTGTGCCTGTTGAAGGGTCTCTGTCCCCAAAGCTGCTGGAAGAACTTAAACCCCACTATCTCGCAGACTGACAAGAAGCACCCTTCTTAAACACATGCAGAGGTCCTAGCAGTCTCTTTGGAGACTTTTTTCCATGGAAGCAGTATAGGCTAGGTTCATTTCAGTATATGCTGAGTATTATTTCACCTTGCACCATCTCATATAAAGGTACAGTCAGGCCCAGGCTAGCAAGCAGTTACCAAATGAAACAGAAGTATAGCTTTAATGATGAAGTTCAGTAAGAGCCAGAACATAACATACTGAACTCCCGTATTGTGAATCCTAACCTTAAACTTCTGTGTACACACCTCCACTGATTTTTAAATCCCTCACTGCCTTCGGTAAGAGTAATCCCAGTCAGATACACTTTAAAGGAAAGACTTAATAGCTGCTACTGTGATAAGGAAACATGCATTATATTGTTAAAATGCAGTCTCAGGGTTTGCATACCATAGCTGGAACATCTCTGCAGTGCTGGGTCATGCATCTTAGATGAAAGAGTAACTGAATAAATACAGAATGGCTGTGGAAAAGCCACTAGAGCCAAATTCCTTTTTCTGCACGAGATGTCTGCAAAACCACACTTCCTGGCTCTATGGCTTTTAATTCTCTTCTGCCACAACCATAGCAGGACAAAAAATGTTCCTACTCAAGCTAGACTCAAAACTGTCATTATGACACATGAAAATGCAACCTCCTCCCCAACATGCACTGCCTGCCTCTGGCCCTGCTTTTGGATGAAAGTGGTACTGTTTCATGCCAACTCCAAATGTGCAAAGCTCCATTAGGGATGCTTCAGTCAGACCTGTTAGTTAGAGTGCTGTCTTATCTCCAGAACCATAACGGCTACAAGCCAGAAGAACACAAAGAAGACTGACAAGACTTCAGAGGACAGCCAGAACAAGAGAGGAGCCCAGCTGATGAAAAGGAGGCACTGACAAAATGAAGAGGAAATTCTGATAACTTCATTCTATGACTTAGTCACTGGGATTATACATACCTAAGACTTCCAAGTACATTTGAAAATGCTATAGAATTTCAGTCCTTGGTGGCTCAATTCAGTTAGAATTTCCCCTGAATTATAGTCACTAACACCAGAGGCATTACTGTAGGCACAGCATCCTAGAGTACATATTTTCCAAAATTACCTTTGGAAATCATCCAAATTTTCATCAGGAAATACACTGAAAGAATTCAGGTTCAAATAGACTGACGAAATTGCTAGTGAGTAGCAATACAGCAATCCACTACTAGTAACATCCTTTCTCCATACCTAGACATTGCCAGCGCATCTATGCCTGCACACACAGTCACACCACGTACATAATTAACCATGTCTTTGTGTTTCTTGCTTTTTAATCATTTTTGACATTATGTCACTGACTAATTAATCAGTCATTAAGTGCTCTGTCCCCTCCAGATATTACTGTTTACTAAGGCAACTGGCTGGCTAGCAAGACATGAATCACATGCGTTCGGTCATTATATGGTAGTTGACATCAAAGGCCAAAACTGAACTTGAGTTCTAAAGAGATCAAGATTTCTGCCTTGATCATTAATTTAGGATATAATCTGGGGTCAGTCAATGATCCTATCTGTGCTCAGCTTAATTATCTGCAGAGCCAGGATACTAACATGCTGGAAAACTGTCAGAGTGCCCATTTGTGTTAACTGAAGTGAGTTCTCGGACCTGAAAAGCCAACTATCAACCACGAATCTAAAATGTGCAACTAATTATGGTTTCAATAATACCAACAACACATAAATGCTACAAGTAGGTCACACAAATAATAACCAATGTGTCACAAAATCCCAAAGGCTATACTCAATATAACTCTTATTTCAGATAAAAAGGGATTGAGCAGAGCAGCAGATCACAGCCACACAGCAACACAGTGATTTCAGGTAGCCATAAACACAGAGTGGCAGTGATTAAACAGGAGCCCACAAGTAGAGCAAGACTTGAGGCAGTAAGAGTTTAAGTAAGTGTGTAGTGATTGACTGCTGTAATTCCTGCTGACATGTTAACTCCATGATGTAATCAAGAATAAAGCAAGCAACAAACTCATCTTCAAGATAAACATTCAGCTATTCATAGAAGCATAACCAGAAGTGGTTGGTCTAATCTGATGATAATAGAAACCAAATTCATATCTCTTTCATATTTAATGTTCTCACTACAGTTTTATAAGCTCATAAAAAGCTCTGTTTAAGCATTGTCTTAACATAACAGTGATTAGTATGTGATCCAGAAAGCATAAAAATCTAAGCATGTGCTCATCAGTTTGTAAGCACATTAGCTGCTTTAGCCACACTGTACATGTGCTAATGTTATGACTGTTACACACAGGCATCACTTTTTACTCCTACCAGGTGATACATCACATTAACTATAGAATCAGAGAATCAACTAGGTTGGAAAAGACCTTTAAGATCATGTATTTCTCCTCTTGTCAGCCTTGGTTATTCTTTCTCCTTCTGCAAATTTACATACCTGGCAGTCCAAGAAGCTGATCAATTTAAACTTTCCCTGTATTCTTTTTTTAATGGATGTAAAAACCAATGCAAAGAAATAAAAAATCTCCACTTCCAATGGATGTGTCACGGCAAGGGAAAAATACAATACACTGGAGATTATTTGGGGTTTTTCCACCATAAAAATATGTACTTTTTCAATGCAGAAGTTTAAAAAGTAAGATTTTTATTATGGAAAATGACAGATTTTCCTTGGCAATGTCTTGCCAAACAAACGTACTACAGGGGAAAGGTAGTTAGGTAGAAAATAGGTAGATAGGAGTTGCTGCAGTATGTTGGGTTTTGGTCCAGTCACCTACATTTGGGAAAACTGAAGAGAACTGAATTGAAAACCCAGACTAATTTCCAGGCTCCTTCCTTCTTTGACAATGCAATAAATAGAGCTGTTTCTAAAAACATTCTTATATTCGCCTATCCCGCGCTGGAACACATGTTCCTCCAGCATGCTGCAGTTGTACTGTAATGCTGTATGGCACTTTACGATAGATGAATATCAAATGGGTTAGAGGTTTGGTTCAGATAAATTCAGGTGGAATGCTGAACGTTCAGACTTCTCTGGTTCAGACACCAGGTTGATAATGCACTTCCTTAATGAGATTTACAGCATGTTCTGGGTTTAAATGGCTCATAAATTTCTGCTAATGCACAGTCCACGAAGAGACACGCAGCTTAAATGATTTTGACCCTACACAGTTCAGGTACAGTGTTCAGGGGCCATACACACAGTCTCCTTTGAGACATCTGAGGAGAACCTGTTGAACCTCAGCACGAAAGGTCTTGCCCTCCCAGAAGGCAGGAATGTAATTTTAAAGAGCTCTGAGTCCAAACAGAATGTGACACAAAATGATTTTCCACTGCGGTTATTCAAAATCATCAGGTTGTGAAGAGATGAAAAGAAATTTACTCTTCAGAACTACCCATCAGGCCAGTTTTGAGGTTAAGTCTCCTGGGAAATCTGAGGGGTTATTCAGCTCCCCAAAACACTTATACCTGCCTTCCTTTGAACTAAGCATTTGCTAAATAGTACAGGAGTGTTACTGTCCATTGGGGAGCATGCTAAGATTGTCTAATTAATTTCTCTAGTATCCTAAACTAGATCTGGGTCCTTAGAGATGCAAGCAAATCAAAGTCACACAATGTGATCTCTCCCTTTGCCTCCTTTTTTAGAGAAATTATTTAAATGATGAGACACTATTTTAGGTCACTGATGGAAAGCTAAATTTGGTCTTCACAGTTAAAAAACCTTCTGCTAATCCCCTCTACAAGGCATGTTTTTAACTTGTCTCAATTAAAAATAAAGAGCCTCTAATTGCAAATGATCTGCAGGCTGAATTTGGAACAGATTTTGCTATTTTCAGCAGTTAACTAAAGCTAGCAGCCTGATACAGCTGTAAAAGGAAATGTGCTACACTTTTTAACATCCCAGTTCTCCTTTTTCTACTGAGAGTAAAAAATCATCATAAAGGAAGGTGAAGTTTGCTTTCATCTGGAACAGAGTATTGTTGGGTTTTTCTCATTGCGAGTGTGATGCACCAAGCTGGGTAAAATTCAGGAAAACAAAATTCCTAGTAAGACACTCTGGCTTTTTTGTAACTCAAAAGCCATCATGTTTATGCTAAAGGCTAGACCACACATCAAACACATTGAGATGGACTGCCTAAAGAGCTTCAAAAAACATGCCAAAATACAGGCCTTCCTAGATCACTGAATCCACTACGGTGGAAAAGGCCTTCAAGATCATCAAGTCCAACCTTTAATACCTAGATACTTTTGACTGCTAATTTCAATCCTTTACATGATCTAGTGTGAGGCGTCCCTGCCCATGGCAGGGGGTTGGAACTGGATGATCTTTAGGTCCTTTCCATCCCAAACCACTCTATGATTCTCCACAGTTGTTTCCATAAGCCCTTATGCTGTCCCACCAGCTCTACCACCCGCCTGATGTGCCCAGATTAGGATCAGAGACATGCTACATTCAGGGAGAGGGACATCTCCAGAAAACGATGCAGACAGAGAGTTTACTACCACTGCATACAGCAGTGCATAGGCAGCCAAGCTGGTTGTCGATCAGCTGCTGAAGCTGAACACTTACCTTGAAAATCAGCGAAATGTTTTTATTTTCACCAATTGCACGTCTATTTGATTTCATATTAGCACAGAAACAAAGAAAATAAGAAAACAGTGTAATAAGAATGTCTTTAGGAAGACTCAAGAGGCACTCCTGAAGGGCAGAGGAGTCCAGGAAGGCTGGGAAATCTTGACAACATAGGAGCAGGATGTCCCTAAGTGTCAAAAGACAAGCCTGAGGGGAGGAAAATTGGCCTGGCTGAACAGAGAGCTTTGGCTGGAACTCAGGAAAAAAACCACAGAGCTTATGACCTTTGGAAGAACAGAAGTACCTCTTAGGAACTTTCAGGTTCCTACCACATAATAATGAGCAACTGGTTTTAGGATGGTTGAACTGAAGCAAACCAAATTCCAGACTCAAGAGTATTGGTCCCATTACAAAATAGGAATACCATCAAAACATCTAAGTTAGACAGTACTAACCAAGAGCTCTACCTCAGGAGCAACCACTGCTTTTCATCATCTCTACCGCTACAGCAGCAAAAATAACAAGGCCCTTGCTCAGCTTTGATGGTCGATGATGTAGCTCTTCCCTCTCTCTTAAGTAAAAGAGAGATGATGAGAAACATGTTGAAAACCAGCACCTGGCTTCCATCTATTTTTTGTAGGTTATTGTATCATCCTCCTCACCACACTTTCTCAACAAATGGATAAGCAATATAAATAGCATTTAGCACATGGATTTTTAATACCTTTTTTCTCCCTAACCAGTATGCAAAGAATTGTACGCATGCAGAACTAGTTACCATATGTTTGCACTTCTCTATGTATATTCATGTTACGAGACACAAAATTAGCTCTTCTAGCCTTGTTCCCAGAGGAAAATAAAATGGGATTACTGGTAACTCTCAGTTCCTGTGAAGAATTTATTTGCTGGCCTTGGCCTCGGCCCAGGCCAAGCTCTACCAGCAGCACGGGGGAGTTGCCCTCTTGCTGCATGCCCACATCATACAAACTAGAAAACAGCAACATATTTGCTATCTAAGAATGCAAATGAGACTGAAATTACAGTTGCACAAGAATTTCTTCCTTGTCATATAGAAATGGCTATTCTGGATCAGACTGAGGACCTCTTCTACACACTGACGTCCCAGGTGAGATTTGTAGGAGATAAAAAACGTCCAACCAAAAAATCAAGATGTGAACAGAAGCCAAGCATGCAGCAATCTGTTTTCCTACACCTTCTCAGCACCCAGCAACCAATGGATTGGAAACTCTTGTGCCAGAGTGATACTGGGACCACTGTCTCTCATGAAGAATTTGAAGAAGCTAATCCTCTAAGAGCTTTCTTGTTCCTTTTTCAACCCTTTGATAATTTTCATCTCCATGATGAATGAAGTCCAGAAATACATTATTACATAAATTGTATAAAAAAATTGCTTCCCTCTGTCTCAAAGTTTGTGAGAATTCCCTGGAAGTATCCTAGTTTCTGTGGTATGAAGGAAAAAATTATTCACTCTAATTTTCCAATGCCACTCATGATCTCTAGCTTCCCTGGCTCTTTCTTTTCCAAAGCATGAGTCCTAATTGGTTGCATCTACACTAGTAAAGATACTGGCTTTGATCTCTTTGTCCTGGCCTTAGTCCTCCTCTGTTGTTTTATTCTGTTCTTCAGCTAATAGATTAAAGATTTAAGATAGATTAATAGATTTAAGATATTTAAGAGAATTGATCAAAATGGCACAAGGCGTTTAAGAAGTAGAGTATCATAAATCTACAGATCAAGGGGTAATGGGTTTAAACTTAAACAGGGGAAGTTTAGATTGGATCTGAGGAAGAAATTCTTTACTGTGAGGGTGGTGAGGCCCTGGAATGGGTTGCCCAGGGAGGTTGTGGATGCTTCATCCCTGGCGGCGTTCAAGGTGGGGTTGGACGTAGCCTTGGATGGCATGGTTTAGTGGGAGGTGTCCCTGCCCATGGCAGGGGGGTTGGAACTCGATGATCTTGAGGTCCTTTCCAACCCTTACTATTCTATGATTCTATGATATTGTCACACCTAGCTAAAATTTGCTATGATTTAAAACTCTCCTGAGGTTTCATCTAGAAACCATTTCCATACACTCTTGTTAGTATTTTTTCTATGTATATAAATACACCTTTACCATCAGTTGCTCATTTTCAGTTCCTTGTGGCTTTTCCTTAGCTATATAATCCTCAACAGTTTGAGTTGGAAGGGACTTTCAAAGCTCATCTAGTCCAACCCTCCTGCAATGAGCAGGGGCATCTTCAACTAGATCAGGTTGGTCAGAACCACATCCAGCCTGGCCTTGGATGTGCAGGCATGGCACATCTACCATGACTCTGGGCTACCTTCTAAAGCATCAGCTTACCCTTCCAGAAAGCAAAACGGTTAGTTGGTCTAACATACCATTGTATGGAAAAGAGAGAAATACATTAGCCTCACAATTACACATTTGATGGATATATTATGAATAAAAAGTTGCCATCACTCCCTGTTACAATTACATTTTTAGCTGCCTCATATTCTTCAGTACAGTAATGCCAACAGACAGCTTGCTGGCAGCACAGCTTGTTCAGGTTGTTGTGTTGGCGACAATCAGGTCAAAAACCTCACAGAATCATAGAATCAACCAGCTTGGAAAAGACCTTTAAGCTCATCCAGTCCAACCGTTCCCCAGCACTGCCAGAGCCACCACTAACCCAGGGCACTGACGGCCTTATCTATACGGTGTGTGAACGCTTGCAGGGACGGTGACTCCAGCACTGCCCTGGGCAGCAGTTCCAATGCCTGAGCACCCTCTGGGGAAGGAATTGTTCCTCATTTCCAGTCTCAAGATAAGAGGCCATCTCCTCTTATCACCACTTGGGAGAAGAGACCAACCCCACCTCACTATAACCTCCTGTCAGGCAGCTGTAGAGTGAGATGAGGTCCCCCCTGAGCCTTCTCTTCTCCAGACTAAACCTCCAGGTCCCCACAGCCATTCCTCACTACACTTGTGCTCCAGATCCTGCACCAGCATCTTTTGCTCTTCAGTTCTGCAAGTATCCCTCTATACTTTCTAGCTGATTTGAAAAGGAATTTGGTTTGCTTATTGGAAACCTAGAGAGCTCCAGCTGTCATGCTGGATTTCATCTAGATAAATGCGTGTGATTTTGGCTAGTTTAAAATTTAAAGGTGACCTAATGCAGAAGTTTCCCTCACCTCAACAGTGAAGATGTAGAAATCAAACAGCCTGTGATATTATACATCATCCTCCAACAGATTCTTGAACATGCATTTTGTGGCTATAGATTGAGCAAGGAAACACAGTATCTAAAGGCAAGGATGCATAAGGCTGATGTGATATTCTTGCAGGGTCATTTCACTTACCACAAACAACACACATCTTGTTGTGAAAGTTAAGGGTTTTTAACTAAACCTGAAAATATCCGAAGGACTAAATACCACCTTAAAAACTGCATTTGTACCAATATTGTGTTGTAATCTGAAATTACAGCCAAACTAAAACAGAATCAGATGTGCTAAATTCTCTTTTTTTCACCCTATGCCAGCAAATCTACTCTAGTGTCAGTGCACAGTAAAAAATGTCCTGATTACATTCTCAGAATCACCCTTCCTCTTTCTTTACACACAGTACTCTATGTTGCTCAGCGTGGTTGTCAAAGCTCAGTTGAATCACTGAGGAACTGAATGGACTGCAGAGTATGCAGATTGAGACCGGTGTCCTACTTCACCTGGGCGAAAGGGGATGCAATACAGAAGAGAAAGCATAGCCTTTGGAGGGTATTGAGTTCTCATGCTTTGTTGGTCTGAGTCTTTCATTTGGGGTTGGAAATGGCTAAACAGCTAAACAGTGAAAACAGGAATTATTGAAAGTGATGAATCAGACCAACATTATAAATACGCAACAACAGTAATTCATTTCTATATAGTCCTGACAGTTGATTTCAAAGCACATTACAAAAGAATCAGCCTCATGCTCCCCTCCAACAAATGGAGCAGCTGAAGCAATTTGGGTTACAAGGCACCTGTCTAGTATCAGAATCAATAATAAAAACATAGTTCACAAACAATATGGCAGGGACCCACGCTCTTCCCTATGGTCAGGGAAGACATGCCTTGAAATCTTGCAGGTTTCCGGATAAATTTGTGTTACCATGTATGTACTAAAGATCTAATGTATTCACAATCACTTCATGTTAAAGCTCTTTTCTGGATATCTCTAAGCCTGAAAACAAGGACTGTCAACCACAAAGAAAATCTCAGACTCCCACACAGGGGTCATAGAGCCAGGAAGGACTAGTAGTGTAATGGGAACAAGGACAAAATTCAAATCTTGCCCTGCTAGGTAAACTGTATGGAAAAAAAAAGTACCATGATTCAGTAAGAACAAGATTCTATAGTAAGCACCACAGCACAACAGCTAGCACATGGCTGGATAACAGTTCTGCAGTTCTCTTGGGTATCATAACTTCCGAAAAGATGTGTCACAACCATAAGGTGTCTAGAGAGAGGAGGAATGGCTGTGCATGAGAAAAGGCTGAAGAACTAGAGTGGTTTAGCTTAGAAGAGGTCTGATAAGTTCTTGAATTCCTTATATCTTAAGGAGTCATTCTTCTTTCAGCACTTTCCTTCACAGCAATACACCAACAGAGAAAACAACCATTTTTCTGTGCCTATATGGGTAAGAAATGGTGAGTTCCAAGCGCAGAATGCTCTGATATCATGAAGACAGATTGTAACAACGAGCGCAATGAAGCAGTTGAATAAGCTCTCTGTAGTAAGAATTTCTGAGGAATTTTCCATCACTGCAGAAAAAGCCTGGAAAAAGGTTTTCATGGAGCAAAAACATAGACACCTGCCAAGATGACACAGGTATATCTCTAAAAATGACCAGTGCTGAAGTTAATAAGTTGCCAGCAAACCTGAAGCTGACAGGTTGCAAAGTCAACCAAAATATCACTGAAACTAATCCAGCACCACAGTGGTTCTCAAGCCACCTCCAGACAGTACCAGGAGAGAGCAGCTCCTGCTTCTTAATCTTCCCTGATGGTTTTGTAGACTGGAAAACTTTTATGATTTATTTTGGAAGAGTACAATTAGACAAGGTTATATTTAAGAGTAAATCTAATGGAATGGGAGAGAAATGATTCAACATAAATACAAGGAGGAATCACGGCTGCAGATGGCTGCGGCTGTAAACACAGCAGAGACTGTAAATTAAGTGCTAAATAAAGAAGCTTTATAAAACACATATCTTCACAACGATAAAAGGCACAACAGAAAGCAGTGAATAGTGAGCTTATTTACAGACCCTGTAGAGCTCTCTGCATGACCTCTGATAACCTCTTCTCCGGCTTCACAGCTTGTTAAAATGGTTTTATTCTGTCTGCAGTGCTTCATGCAAGAGCGCCCGAGTGAGGTTGCTATGTTCAGGTTATTAATTCAAGTAACTCAGAGTGTACAGAGCATCGCAGCTGCCTTCCTCAGCCACCCGAACTACTTCAGCCTCATCTATTTGTAAACCAGAAGGTACAACACATGCGGGATGAAATGGGGTCCAGAGCATATGTCTAATTTATTGGGCATGAGTGAGACAACGTACGAGTCTCTGCTTCTCCCAACTTACAATTTCTGAAGAGGAAAACAGTACTACACCACAGCAGCTTAAATGCCACTGACTGGATATAGATTTCCACTTTACCTGACAATTTTTGCATCCTTGATTTGTCCCTCCCTATTCAGAAGCCTACCTGATGGTCGAAGTTGGACTGCTGAATGAAGGCCTTAATCCAGATGCCAGGAGTGTCTCTGTTGGTATCCCTTTCCCTCTGACAAAAAAAGGACACACCTAATCCTCTAATGTATAGTTTTGCCTAAAGGAACAGAAACCACATCTTTAAGGAAGTCTGGTGCATTTCCAGTGCTAAAACGGATGATCTGGCTTGCTTTACGTGAATTTTCTAGCTTATTAGATAAACCAAGATTTTAGGAACCCCTTGTTATTTCAAAGTCTTTCTCAATTTAAACTGTCCATCCACAGTTTGTCTTGCTAAAAGTAGAGCTACCAGGAAGACAATCTATAATGGTGTCCCTGGCTGCCCCAAGGAAGATTGCTCTATACAGCTGGTTATCTATCTGCGCAATTAGTCATACAATATGAGAAAAGCAATGAACATTGCAGGGAGAAAAACGGTTTAAGACTTAAACCACAATTTTTCTACGGGGAATACACTCACCACAGGATGAAGTAGATGAGAAATAACTTGCATGACAAAGGAAAAGATACTGAAACATTATGATGTGTGCTTTTGTTACACTCATAATCTTGATGTGAAAAAAAACCCATACCTCATATATAAAGGCAAGAACTTCATGTAATTGCAATCTTTGCAGTCTATTATTACTATTACTACTATTATTACTGCAGGTCCAGTTATTACAGAAAGCGAATATGCAAGATAATGAACAATATCACTCTTCATAAAAAATTCTCAATCATAATAAACTTGCTATACATATGCTCCACAGGATTTTCCCTTTTATTTAGCATCACTTCATCATCTGAAAGCAAAGCTGCCCTTCCCTGCTCCCTGCTTGCAAGGTCACAAACACTAGTCTGGGTGGGGCTGGAAGAACAGCTTCAGCCTGTTTGAGCAGCTGGAGACTGTAGCAAGGTGACAGTACCACAAGTCCTTTGCTGAGGATGCTAATGGCTGCTTCTTCCTCCGTGTGCAGTCTGCTTAGGGTTGCTGCAATATGCCTGGCAGAGCGCTCTTACACACCGATTTTCGTATTTTTTGGTTTGCAAGTGCACATCACATATGAATTTGCTATTTCTGATGCATTTTATGGACATTAAATGCTTCTATTTTATTCTGATACCCCTGACACTGGTGTTGCTTAGCTCCAGGTCTGCATTTCTTTCACGGTCTACTGGTGAGCTGTTTATAGCTGTGAGGTTCCCAGTGTCAGCCTGCGCCTCATTTCTTGTCATCCCACATATACTCCTCTGCTCTGCATCTTGTCACCACATTCCAAGGCTTCTGCTGCCATACCAAACCTGTATTTCTCTACATTACATTGTTACTCTAGAGTCATCAATATCCCTGCGGACCTCCAGAGCTCTGGGTCTACATTCATGTTCTTACAGAACAGGTACCAGAGGTTTTTACCATTTCAGTACTTTAGGGTAAACAAAAATAGTGATTAATTTAAAGGGAGCTATTGTTGCAATTGCTGTGCCTCGATTTACAAGGCCACCAACCACTTTTTGTGAGGAAAACAACACAAACTGTAATTTTCAATAAACTTTGTGTGTTCCATTACTGAGAATAACCTCCTCACATCTTTTATGTGTGCTGAGTATATTCAAGAACACGCGTTATGTCATTCTTAATGCAGAGGGAAGAAGTTTCTTGTATTTGGAGGGAAGGGCCCAGAACACTCAGACAAGGAACTACACAGACATTTCCATAGCAAAAATGTTTCATACAGGAGAATCTTACTATGCTATCACCCACTTTGCGCTTCCACTACTATGACAACCAGTAAAGAGAAATATTTCCTGTATATCAGCTGAATGTCACTTTTATGAACTAGGAAGGCGGCTGTTGCACTGCATATATTTTATACCTATAAAAACACACCAAACCTCATAAAAAGGGGTATTTTAAACAGTACCATGATAAATCTTAAAACAAACACCATGTGCAATGTCATCAAAAGTGCTTAAAATTAGACAGCCACAGTGCTTTTCCAAATCAAGTCCTGATCTTGGTCTCAATTTGCACACAAAGCTAAGCAAACATAACAAGTTACTTTACAGGCTACATAAACCCACTGCAGAATAGACACAACCAAGTGTGAACCACCCAAGACACAAACTATTCCTTTCTTGCAATTCAAATAACACAAGTCATTTTCATTTTTATTAGCTTAACTGATTAGCTTCATTTGGGCCATGAGCAGTGCTGGGATTGGGAAAGATTCCTTCTTAGGGCCAAAAGGTTAGTCTCACTGTCTTTTAAGGGTTTCTTACATGCACAACATATTCACATGTTTTCACAGTCACCTTCTCACTTCTTCACTCAAATACACTTCCCATGATGAATATGTATCTATATTTATACGTATTTCTGGTCATGAAAGAAGGCTTAGTGGAGACAAGTTTCCAAATGGAGAATGCCTATAGAGATTTGAGAGTTCAAGGAGATAAAGAGAGAACCAACAACCAGGCAGGAAACCCTATGCAAAATCAGTAAAATAATTTGATTGTATACTTAGAACAGGAGAGAGAAGAAAAATCTCATCTAATCAAAGCCAGCAGAGAAGCAAGGAAAGCAAAAACCTTTAAAGCCCTACCTGTAAACAGTATAATTTGGGTTTTGTCTTATTACTTGACTGGGAACACTGAAGTGCAAGTTATGTTTGGCTGTTGTAAGTCAAATCTGATCATTCACATGGTTATCTCAGTAAATCTCAATGAAAACACGTATCCTAGAAGCAAATTCATCACTAACACTCATTTTAGCTTGAAAAAGTAATCTTATGACATACTGTGTTGGATGCCTGACTAATCCCAGGGGCTGAATAATTCATGGCCATTATAAGATGGACACTTTAATACTCCTGGAGTTCTGCACTTGCATCAAGCATCATAGCAGCTTCACAGATCATTTTGTTCACCTAGAAATAATCTCGTGTTATGTCTTCCAAGGAAGGTGGTTTTTATTTGTATCTCAGTGGTCATGATTCTGCCTGTTGAAATCCAGCATTATAGCTCAGCTAGAGCTATTTCATAGAATAGTTAGGGTTGGAAAGGACCTTAAGATCAACAAATTCCAACACCCCTGCCACGGGCAGAGACACCTCACACTAAACCATGTCACCCAAGGAAGTGCTGGGAATAACAAAGCTTAACTCAACGAAACAGTCCTGCCACTTCAGCTTCTCTGAAACCTTCAAGCTCTCTGTTCTTCAATGTTGTGACATGAAACAGCAACGTGTTAAGCAAAGGGTGCTAACCCTGTCACCTACAGTTTGTAGCCATCTATTGGTAATGTTCTTCTCCATCTGGAAGCTGCAGTAGCTGAAAATACATTAGGATAATTGGTAGACTGCGTGGAAACCTCAGAGCAGCTTCCAGTGTCTGAAGTGGGGTACAAGGATGCCAGAGAGGGACTCTTCATCAGGGACTGTAGCGATAGGACAAGGGGTGATGGGTTCAAACTGAAACATGGCAAGTTCAGGTTAGATATAAGGAAGAAGTTTTTCCCTGTGAGGGTGGTGAGGCACTAACACAGGTTGATGAGAGAAGCTGTGGCTGCCCCATCCCTGGCAGTGTTCAAGGCCAGGCTGGATGGGGCTTGGAGCAATCTGGTCTAGAGTAAGGTGTTCCTGCCCATGGCAGGGGGTGGGAATTGAATGATCTTAAGGTCCTTTCCATTCCTAACTATTCTATGATTTTTCCATTTTTACTTTCTTCTCCCCTTCTCTGATCAATACTGACTCTGGCATTTGCATGCCACCACCATATTCTCTTGATCTTTGTGGGTTTATTGATATTATGAAAGCTATTCCCCATTTAAATTTCTAAGCCTTATTAATTGCTATTCATTTGTCCTTTTAGTAGGTGACATCAAGTTGTCAGACATGGTATTTCCATTAAAAGAAAACAAAAACCCACCTTGCACTACCCTTTAGCATGAAAGGTTTGATTCTCTGAAGAAAACCTTTGCCACTCTATTTTTTTACATACATAGCTGAAATGGATATTTGCAGTAGCAGATGTTGAAAGCATGCATTTCCCATTAAATCCCCTTGATCTCTTCATTTAAATTAATTATCAAAAACATATTTCCATTCTCTGTGGCATCCTGCTGTTTTCCATCCTGTTTCTATAAGTTTCCAACCTGCTATTATCAATCCTTTGAATAACAGCTAGCAGAAGCCATGACTGGACCAACATGTGCTGCAGAACATCAAGCGCTAGGCTGCAAAACAGAAGGTAGTAAAGAAGCCTCTCCTCTAGGCTCTCTTTCCCACGAAAGGTGGGAGAGAGATCTTTTCCAACCTGGGTATTATAATTTTGTGACTTCATGAGAGCACAATGAACACATACCACGCCTTGGGCATGCACAGAGCCAGGTTTTATAACTGGTGTGCTTCCACTGACTTCCATTAGAGATTATGAGGCAAAGTAAGCTCTTCAGAAATAGAAAAGGCCTCATGTGTACAGTGACTAGTGGATCCTGGTCCATGACTGGGACCCCAAACCCAGTTTCAATGCAGACAACAGCCTCAGCAATCACTAGAATTATTGTTACCATATGAGAAGAGAGGCAAAATAAAAATACGTGTGCTGCACATATCTGCTTTTAATGACTTCTGCATCCCTTTAGCTCATCATCCTTTTTATTTTTAGATTGTCTAGGGAACTAGTTAATTCTCTGGTGTAAAGAGTACTTTAAACACTTTTAAAATTGATTTTACACGTGTTTCAATCCCTGATACAGCAGATCTGTATCTATATGCAATTATACTTTCAGAATTAATTCTCGGTTGAATTCAGCCTTTCCACTCCAGCATCCAAACCTGTATCATATTGTTTCCTTTGAATATCTCAGTACAGACTAAAACTAAAGCTTACTGGGGAGAACAAAAAGGTTTTGTCAGGACATGTCAGAGCTTTTCAGATTTGGTTTTCCTTTCAAAATAGGGATTATGTTTTTAAACAGGGCTAGCAGAAATCTTCAGCTCTAAGAAAATCAAAATCACTAGCTTACGTTAAGTAGAGGCTAGCAGAGTCTTCGTCAGTTGAAGGTTTAATGCTCTGAACTGAACAAATGAAAGTAAGTGCTATGCAAGTACAGAGAAGTATTATTTAAACCATTGTTATTAGTCTCGACTTTCTGCTATTTTCTAACATTCGAAACTGGTCCCCATGCTGACAATAGATACGTATCCAGGGGTACATCAGCCAGTCTACCTGACAAAGAAAAGGTTACTTTTATTACCCTTAACTCTTTTTTCATCCTGGAGAAAGATGAACAAATGCCTTGAGTGAGATTACACTGAAATATTTCTCTTTTCGCAAACACCACATGCCACAGCCACTGCCAATTTACTACAGTGAGTTTGCAGCTAATCTGCAAATTGCTGTGATACCACCCCCCCCAACACCACCAAATTAAAGTTGGACACATCAGTCAAGCTTATTTTTATTGGTTGGAATTAAGGCAGCAGCAGGTTAAACAGCTTAAAAGGGACAAAAATAGAAAAGATTGTGGTAGCTGAAAAATGCTCCGCTCAATTTGCACTTTAGCACATCGAGGGGTTTAACGTGAGCAGCCCCTCACGGGTGGCCGGGCAGCACAGCTGCTGGCCCAGAGCACTGTTACTCTTCTAAGAACACACTAATAGCTGTTACACGAATAACCTAGGATAATATGATTTGGAGAGCTATTTTCATCCCCAAACATGAAACAAAGTCCAAAATTTATTTACTAGCATGATTTAATCCCATGAAAATCCACACATCTGCCTAGTTTGGTAATAGTTACTTTTCAGAAGAGAAAACATTTCACAATTTGGGCTTGGTTTTAAGCCTCTAAAAATATCATTCTATATATAACATAAGCTCTTGATACTCATTTATCTGGCACAGTCTTTCGAGACATGGTTGCTCTATTTTTTGCTGCTCTATATTCACTATAATTGCTGCAAGTTTGCCAACGGATGAGATAAATTTTAGTGCATTAGGTTATCATTTTTCTATCTGATCTTTGCTAGAAGTTGCCTAAAAGAAAACCACATTAAGCTGCTATGAGATTAAATAAGTAGACTAAAGTGCCATCAAGAGGTGACAGAAAAATGGCTCATACTTGGCAGTACTGATAAAAGATTACACTGAACCACCATCCAGATCTTTAGCTTAGATTGCTAGACCATGTAGAGCATCTCTCAAGGAACACACTTGATGACTGGATGTGACAGCAAATTATCTTCTCTGTGTGATTTTTAAGATCATCTGGAATAAAATTAGATAATGAAACTAAGTAGAACTAGACGAACAAGGTAAATGAGTAGAAGCAGACGCACAGACATGCATCTCTGCGCCAGTTACCCAAACTGAATACGGTGTAAATCCCACAGTTTTGAAAAGATGAGTCACGACTGCCAAGACATCAGAAATTCTTCCCTAACTTCTTCCTTTAGCACAAAACATATTCGCTTTCTTGATCAGGTCATTAGTAAACAGCAATATTCTGATAAAGAAAAAAAGACTGAGCAAGGGATGATACAGTAATTTAAATGGATTTAATTGGATGCCCCATCCCTGGAAGTGTTCAAGGCCAGGTTGGAGCAATCTGGTCTAGTGGAAAGTGTCCCTGCCCATGGCAGGGGATTGGAACTGGTAGAGCTCTAAGGTCTTTTCCAACCCAAATCGGTCTGTGATTCTATGATATCAGTATAAAGCGCACTAGTATTTGAAATAACACAGTATTTTCCCATATAAAGAGTAAGAAAAAATGTCACACTCTGCACCATTACTGTAGTCACACTGAACAATTCTCAACAGCAGCAGGTCTTCAGTTTGAGAACGACAACAGCCATTCTTTGAATGCATTATACACACTACCCTTATATGTGAGGTTCATATATGGAAGGAGCACTAGTTGCTGGCTTCAGATCACATGGTCTTTCTTCTAGACCATGGTATCTTAGTTCCAAGCCAGAGAGTCCATTCACAGCAGTGTGATATTGCCACCTTTTGTCTACCTGTCTGATTCAAAAGCAGTTATACCAATCGCATCAGATCATTCACTCTGAGGACAGAGGAGCACGGAGGCCAAGGCTCAGAGAGCTGCAGGTATGGACTCAACTTTTTCAAGAGTGCTGTAAAGAACTAGAAGTATGAAAACACTCCAGAAAAGAAGAAACACTTCACCAGGAATGTTCTTACCTTCTCCTTTCCAGCTCAGGAGCTTTTCCAACCATCAACAGCACCAGCAAAACACAGAATTATCCTTAACTTTACTAGTGTTGCTAAACCAGTTAGTGGAAGAAACCAAAGCCACTTCAGAAATCCACCCAAATCTCATACTGTTTTTCCCTGCAATAAATATCATACTGTGATATGGCACTTCTTAAGCCTATGTAGAAAACTTTATGGACTATGATGGGCTTCGAGGAAATTATTTTAGTAGCGCTGGCTATAGATTCCCTCAATGTTTGCAGTAACTACACTAGAACATCTTTTCTTCTTTTCCCCCTCACAGTCCTAAGACAGGAATATATTTGCATAGTACTTGTACACTCACACAAACATACTCCTGTTCTTCCTCAGCCACAGCTGGATAATTGTCTCTTGCTTACTGCAGTAGGCAAAGCCCCATATACCTCAATCCATTGCTCCAGACCTCCTCCACACTTCTCTGGCCACTGCCTAGCCCTGCCGACATGCTTATGCATTCCTAGATTCGAAATCACTCTTACCAGCATACCAGTACCTGCTCTGACACTAGCTGGCATAAATTTGTCAGTGTGTTATAGTTTAACAGTGAGAAAAAAGCCATCTAATATTTCACTAACGTGTAAGTACAGACTTGGTAGTTATGTCAGAAGATTCTTCTTATGAAATACGGGACATTCCTGGGTTTGATACCCTCCACCACTTCCCCCAGCACATTTTCAGCAATCAGAACAACCTCTGCCTCCAAAAGTTTAGAATAAAAACCCACCCAAGTACAAAAATTCCATGTGGGCAAACAAAAATGCTTCCCAGTTTATACCGTATTTAAATCAATCAGCTGGTTTTGTCCTCACACAAGAAGCCAAAGCCTAATGCTGTTCAAGCATCCATAACCAGACGAGTTTAAGAAGCAGCCACTTAATATTAAATAGATCTCATGAAAAGGTATTTCACGTTTTTTGCACTGGCTAACTGGCCAACAGCCAATAGAAAGAGTTTGCAGTTGTGTGCTTTTAAAAGCTAGGGGAGAAGAAAGATCATTTCCAATCAGATCCCTATCTCAGATCCAACCTGGCTTCTCTACAACTTGGAAATTCTTCCTGCAGAGTTTGTAACAGGGCCAAGTGCCCAAAAGGCCATGGAAGCTAATACAGTATTGGTTTATTATCTGCTCAGTGTATTTCTCTTCTGACTCTTTCACTTATTTGGTCTTAAGGACTGCAGAAATTAACATATTCCTCAGAACCATCATACATAACATACACTAAAACTCAGTGAAAATGAGGAGGAAAGAGTTTACTGCTTCCCTGGTGGAGTAAATTATCTCCCTTGTGGAGAGCCAGCCTTTCTGAAAAGCCATCATATCTAATCTAACATTGCCCCCTATCCTCCAGCTCAGCTACAGTTCTCATTAGATTTGTTCTTAGCCTGAAGTCTCCATAATCAATAGACTTGCATTATGAATAACTTATGGATATTATCTGCCCTTGCCTGTATAATCTCCTTTGGAATTTGAAAAATACATTGTGAAGCTCAGAGGACACTGCAGATATTAATTTATGACAATAACAACATGACAAATTATCTCTATAGACTTCCCCTTTATCCAATTCACAGAAAATAGCTTGATTTAAAGTGAAATGTGTTTAGGCACACAGCCTCCTGATATTTCATGTTCTTATTTAAAGAGCTTGTTACCTTTCTTATCTGTACTTTAAAGAAGAAAACTTACTGAAATGGAAATAATCCTGAACGTCTGATTATGTGCAATGTACTTTGAAAACATACACCCAAACATTTATGCTACAATAGCAGCCCTACACTAATGAATAATTAGATTTGATTGCTCAGCCCCTGTGAGGACTGCTCAGAGACCTCATTCTGCACAAGCATTAAGATATTTGTAACCAGAATCCTAACGCAGCTTGATGGAAATTAGATAAGAAAGTTCTTTTGCCATGTTGCTAGCTTGTGTCATTAGGTGAGGCAGCAGGATGGCATTAAATGAGAGCAAAGAAACAAAAATAGCAGGAGAAAGTAAATGTTAAGCAAAGACAGTGACAAGAGGAGACGAGCTTTGCCCAGCAAGCCTTAAAAAAAACCCTCAATGTCATGTTTAGCCAAATAGTACTTAAAAGCAAACCAACTTTCTCAAACTTCCTTGCTAATGATTGTACCAGTACCAGTCAAGGAAAAATGTCCTGGGTTTGTGCAATGAAGCTGCTGAACATCAAATGGATGTATTTTACTGCAAGAGATACTAGAACGAGCAGAGGTTAAAAATGGAAATGCTAATCACATTTGTCACTAACATATACAAACATACCACTTATAATAATTCTTCTGTAGTTGCTACAGGCTTATGCCACAAAGTAAATTATTGATTAATATGTATCAGTGCTAGAATATGAAATTAAGAGAAAACCTGGTAAACCTAAAGGTTACCTAGGGACACACAGCTAGTCTTGCAGACTTCCTCAGGGCCATACCACATACAATTCAAGAGCACCAGCACTTCAGAAAAGGATGCAGTAAAAAATATTTTGATAATACTGGAAACAGGGGAGCACTGAACTTGCTGCATCCTGCTATAGATCTCACCCATTCAGTAAGCCAGTTAAGGAGACTTTGGGACAACTTACTCTAAGTAGAATTACAAGCATCTCTACCTGCTGAGAGCCTGTTTTCAGCTGGCTCTGATCCTGCACTGGTTTAGACCTTCAGATGTGGTTACTTGCAAAGAAATCATAAAACAGCTGAAGGACAATTAATGAGTAACCATACCCAGAGCATTTTCTTCTGTTTCTTCTGTTAGAGCAAGCAGAAATAACGAAGTCACTCGAGTCTCTCTCCCAAAAGCATTTCTGTACAAGAGGGAATATGGGCCATAGTTCTCCAAAGAGAAGAAAGTAGCTTTGAGTCATTGTTGGTATGGATGGACCCCAAAGTCTCAAATTCCAGCATTTATTTTTGGAATTCTCTCACCTTAGCTGGTGTTATCCAGCAAAACAGAACAATGTTTGAAGATAATATTTCTTTTAACAAAATAGACATCAATGAAAAAAAGACCATAAACAAAACCATCTTTTTGTCTCTTAAAGTTCCTTCTTCTCCTCAAAAAGCAAAATCTTTGTATTGGCAGAACAACTCATGCATTTGTGTGATGCTGGTAAAGATTTTACTGGAGATTTCTCTGTCACAAGTTTGATTTCAACAACTTCCACAATCCTAAGCCAAGCAATTCCACATGTGTAGGTCAAAAATAAAACAACACAAACAAAACCCGCAGCCAACAAACCAACCAACCGCACAAACACATACACCACCACCTCATTTGTACACTTCTCTCTGCACATTAATCACACTGCCAGCATGAACTGTGGACAATTAAGACAGCAGCTCTACTGCAAAGAGGACCAAATCCTCTTAAAGTTGCATATGGCCCTTTAATCTACATGCTCTGTAGAGAGCTCACCCCACATGAATCAGCTCGAACTCTGTAACTGACCTCATTTGGCATCTGTCAGAAACTAAAAGCAATAGCACCCAGCTGTTCACTTTAGTGAACATGCAATTGCATAAATAAAATATAAAAGTATACATTTAACTTTAACCCTTCAGAAACTCAGTGAAAATTCAACTGTTAACCCTTTTGGTTGTGGGATTTTAATACCTTCTGAACAAACTGCCCCCAGTTCCAATTCCTTCCCCGAAGATTCTCTGTTGTGTTTTTTCATTCTGTACTAAGACGCTGTCATGGCACATGGAATTCTTTTCTACCCTAAAACAGAGTCCTTGTCTCAGGGTGAAAGAGCATTTTCAATGCCACTTACTGTCACTGGGAAAAGCATTCAGCAAGCTGTTTACCAGGGATTAGAAAAGGGACTTTAGCCCCTTAGACCATTTCTGAAATGTTGCAGTTCCTCCAACCTCCCTTGCCTCCTGCCAGGAATGGTGCTTATCTTCATCTATTTCATGAAGCAGCAGTGAAAGAGGGTCTACCACTCTTGCCCTACTCCTGGCTAACGCCCTAGAAGGAGTCTTCATGGTTTCAGCAAGAGGCCAGACATCTCCCACGGTAAATAAAGGCAGCCGAGTACACTATTAACATTTACATTTTGAAGCATTAAGAGAGAAGACTACATCATGAGAAATGAGAAGGTATGGGGAGAAATAAGGAGGGGTGCAGAGATAGCAATGTGGAAAAGAAAATGTAACAGATGACCTTATCGCTAAGGGAATCCTTCTCTGCAATGACTGCACCCGACTGCTTCTGCCTGCAAATGAGTTATATACCCCCACTGGTACCCAGGGCAGGTCCACAGAAGGAAGTCACATACTCCAGCTATGAGGAGAGGACTAAGGGTGGTGTACACACAGGCTGGTGGTAACAGAAAGAAAAGAAGGGGGTGAAAGATGGGGATTCATGGAGGGAAAGCTGCTAGGTTGAAGGATAGGAAGGAGGGCACTTCTGGCTGGAAGCCAAACACTGATAGGGCAAGATGGATGAGAAGAAGGGAAGAGGGAAGCCAGTAACAAGGAGGTTTTGAAAGAGAAGGAGGAGAATGAACAACGCCCTGAATGAAAACTAAGAAGGAAATCAGGAATGGTATGGCAAGCCCACAAAGCGGACTTTGAAAAGTAAACTGGTTTAAGAGGCCAGTAGTACGACAGGGAAGGACTGAGGCAGAAAAGCCTTTGGCAAGAAATGGCAGAACAATAACAAAGTCCATCCTTAAAAAAAAATATCTAGAGCTCACTACTTACTCTTCAGAGTGAAAAAAGCTCAAGAATTGCTACATCTCCTGTCCACAGATCTCTCCGAAAGCACTGGCAGTGTGCCATTCATCATTAGCCCACATGGAGAATTTATATTAGCTATTGCTAAACCTTACATACTCAGCTCGAGTAGAGGAAATCTGTTCATTCAGATTAAGGGTGCCAAATTTCCATAGAACTGTGAAGAGCACACTGGTAACATATAATGGAGAAAGAAGAGAGTGTCAGATTGCTTTTTTGCAGTGTAGAAAATGATACACAGAAAAGAATACAGAAAACAAATGTATCTTCTAGTACACTCTAAGAACATAACCACAGTTTTAGAGACAAATGCTTCTGGAGACTATAAAATGCTAGAATCCTTAAAGCAGTCTCTTTGTTAATATTATATCATTGCACACCATATTTTGGCATAGAGTTCCTGCCAATGTATTGCACAGAGTGAGCTCCCTGGCTCTTTGGATACTGCTGCAATATCTTGGCAAGGTTAACAAGTGATGTCCTTATTTTTGATACGCAAATGTGTTTACTTCTGGCTAATAAGCTATTGCTACAGGGAAGTACAACATGATAAAATATTTACTTTACATAAGTTACACATACCTACACCAGACGTATCTCTGCAACTCATTTCTGACATTGTATACCAGCTTTTATACTTTATTTGTGGTACCCCCCTGTGCAAAAATCAGATATAAGTTGAATCACATAAAGTGGAATAAAAATAGATCAGTTATCCAGGTTCTGATAAACTCAACCATGGAATCAAATTTAGTCATAACTAAATTAGGAATTTTTACTTGGAAAATCCCCTAAAAGTAATGAAGATAAATTGACATCATTAGTTTAATTCAGTTTCCCCATGCTGTTCCAGTATGTTTTTTTAATCACAGTGTGGCTAACAGAATATAAAATATTCAGTTACATTTTCATTATCCAATGAAGCAGCAAAGAAGAGAAACACTGCGAGCACAGAGATACCCACAGAGTGGTTTCCCTAGCAACAAGAAGCAGGAATATGCTGACAACTTTCCATACCTTCATCAGATTCCTGCTGCTCACCACCACAGACTGTAAATGAAAAACCTATTGCACTTATAAACCAGCTGCAGTTAAACTGTAGCTGAGGTTCATTCCCAGGCATGTTTTCCTTCTCAAACCTTTAAGAAAACACTCTTCAGGAAAGGATGTGCGTATGGGGGGAAATAACGCAGAAGAATTCTGAAGAATTACTGACTTGCAGGCAGTTGGACCTTGCCCTAAGTTCCCACTGCGGTGCTCCAAAGTTGTGGAGCCATCACATAGCACGCACTGAGGTTCTCTATGGTGTAACACAGACAGACCTGAAGGCACTCCTCATTGGCCACAACACCGACCAACTGCATCAACTGTATTGAGCACAGTGCCAAACTTGAATGAGTATTGTTCAAATGCCAGATATATTAGCTTGGCTTCTGTGCCTCTTAAAGATGATCCTACAGTTTTTAAACCAGAACATGACACCAGCGCAGAGTGATAATTATTTTCCTTCTCACAAGGAAAAGAATTCTGGCTTTCTAAAGTATTAAGCTGTTACAGTGAATTTTCCTTACTCTTTCTAAGCATATCTACAAAGGGGGAACACTTCCTTCTCTGTTGATCTGTATCTTTTAATTCATAATGTTCGTATCACTGTTTCATGTGAGTCTCAAAACATCTCAGTATCTAGAGAGATCTTACCCTAAAGGATCTACAGGAAATAGGTACAGAGCCAAAGCAGAAACATTCTGAACATGTTTCATCAGAAACAACCATCTATTGCCTAACAGTTCTCGCATTTTGCACTGAAAAACATGAACCTGATCTGTTTCATCTCATGTGTGCTTACTTATGTTACTCATTGTAAATGTGGAAAGTAAATGCCATATCATCTCCTGGGAAAAACTCTGCTCATGATTCAAGAATCCTTCCCTAAACCTGACAAATAAGGTTTCGTTACTATTTCAGGAGTTGGAAGTAACAGCTTGCTACTGCAAAACCAGAGTGCATTTTAAGTTTGCACAAATATGAAAGGAAGAAAAGGGTAATGAAGAAAGACTATTCCAAACCATACAGTACAGATCACACAATAAGCTTCCCTCTCCCCTCATGGACTAGAGCCTCCAATCTGGACTTGCCCTGTTCAGGTTTTGTCAGCTAAATCAGGAATATTCTTCAAACTTCCTCTACTCTCAATGGTGAGAGATGTGCTGTTCAGGTAACTCGCATTTTAGACGGGCTGAATCATCTTTTGGAGAGGTCTTTCCCTCCAAACAGAGAAAGTGCCTCATACAGGTGTGTAGGTTCAACATCACCACCACCACTCCATGCCTTTCTAAGCCTCCACAGAGCTAGAAACAGTGCAGCTCATGCCATTTATGAAATTGGTGACTATTGAATTGTTTGCATCCTTTTTATAGAGGGGCAGACTGTGAAAAGAAAGTAACACAAGAAACAAGAAAACAATTGCTGTGCTTGAATCCTCATTTAGATCTGGAATCTGTTACCTTCAAAGTGGAAGCTGGTGGCATTCAAGGCAATTATCCCATCAACATATTATGTGTTCTGATTGTGACAGCAATACAGTGATGGCACTGCATTTGCAGGGCTGGTCTCAGGCAGGATGACAGAGGGCATCTCCATTTTATGGCGCTGTCCCCAACAAGATTTAAAAACCAAATCAGTGGCTTTCAAACAAGATAATGTTAAAGAATAAGAAGTGATGATTATTCATGCAATTTAGAAAACATGAAGCTGCAGCCAGCAGCAGTCAATAGTCCCTGGAGCTCAATCTCAACCCTTGAAATCCCTGAGCAACACCTTTATTTTAAGGATGAATAATGACTGTGAGGAACGGTAGTATCAGTGAAGCAAATACGTGAAAGTCTATGACCAACAAACTGAGATGTCTGCTCAGTCCCTTCTGCTCTCCAAAAACTGCACTTGTTGAAAGGTTTTTGAAGTGTGTAGGAGTGGCATGAATTACCTGACTGTGGAATTTCACCTGTGGAAAAACCCCCATCCTATCTCAATACTAACCGTGCATGGCAATTTGATAAATAGGAGCAACGTCACAAAGATCCACAAAGACCCAACATTATATTCAACAATTACTTACTGACAGTTGACAAAAGCAATATGAAGATCTTGCACGGTATCACAGATACAGACCAAGCAAACCTAAGTATTCTCCCTGCTAAGCCCAAATGTGTGGGCTTAGTACAAATGTGTGATGGAAGAGTTTTTTGAAAGCAAACATCTACTTTTCTGATTGTTCTGGTAACAACTGAGAGGACTAGTAAAATTGTTACAGGGTAAATGTTTCCCAAATGGAACTAAATCTTTCCGATGATGCTGGGGTGTTTCACTGATACAGAGCACTAACCTGACCAAACCCAGGACACAGCCATGCTTTTGAGTTAAACAAGCTATCCCGTTATCTCTGCACAGTTTCATGAGAGTGGAAATGGGCCACGAACCCCTTTGTTTCTCACAGCTCAACAACCTACACTCACAAGTAACTCCTTTATCTGGTGAGTACACTTCTAGCACTTCTGTTGAAGAAACTACTCATCACTGCATTAGCGAATCACACTCCAATCCCTAGAAAGTAAATAGGTTTCTCAGTGCTTTCTTTCACTTCTAAATTGTGAGAAAAGAGGATCTAAAAGCACCCTAAATCAGGAAAAATAAAGATATTAGTACCCTTCTAACTTCTTTTAGCTTCTAACCTTCAATAATCTCGCTAGTTTAAACTGTATGTTTTCCAAATGAGCAGCAGGACATCAACCAAGAATTAAACAATATTCTCATGTTAGCATCTACCCAGCACACCTTCATACTGTGCACTTCTAATATCACTTCTTTAATGCCTTAGGAAAAAAAGCAAAGTATAAGAAGAACGAGTTTAGAAATGCATTTGAGAAATGCTTATCTCAACCTCATTGCTATAGAGCACCTACACCTTTCCTACCCATCCATTCCTTTCTATGCTCAAGACTTTCCAGACTGAAACTGTCCCATTTTTGTTCAGTCACCTAAATTAGGTATCTGAATTCAAATCTGCTTTGATCCCCTTGACAGCTAATGGTAAGAAATATGCCCTTCAGCTGAGACTGAATTTCATTATTAAAAAGCTTCCCGAATTTAAAAATGTTTATTGCAACCCTGTCTAATGTCATCTTCATCATTATGAAGTAGCACTGATAATCTTAAACTAATTCAAAACAACCTTAAAGCATATAATCAATGGATATTATGGACAAAATTACTGTCTTCCAGAGCAGCGAGTAATGTTCAATGAATGAAGTTTACATCCCACTCAGTAATGAAATAGAGAATTGGAGGAATTAGAGAACAATTACAGAACGTATTTTAAAGCAATCTTTTCATTGATTAAGGAAATACTTGCCATTAAGAACCTAAGAATCCACCTTAATTCATTCTTCCTTTCATCTTCATTCTAGGTCACAAAACCTCACTTTAAAGCACATTAACTTCTGAATTCTTTGAGATGCTTTAGCAGCCTAGTAGTCAACAAGTGATGCTGAGGCCATACAGTTGGAAATAACCATAATCTAATGAAAATGTGTTTTCCCTTGGACTTTCTGAAGGATATGGCTGTCTTTGCTTAAAGCTGAAGGAGCTCAGTAAGAAGTGGCAGGGAGTAGCTAATCAGACACTCACATGAATGGAGTTCTTCTGGGATGCAAATTCCTTTGAGCAAGAGGTTGCATGTTGAGAGTCCATCTCATGGAATTTAGTCACAGACCTTTATGACAGGCTTGCCTTACCTTTCGGAGGTCTGATCATGCCTGATTTTGCACCAAGGCTGCATGCGCAGTTCTAAGAGAGGTGTGGAGACCAGCACCCCCCTTTCCTATAATGTCTTTGTGGGCTGTGACAAATGATGGAATCACTCTACTTGTCTGCTCACAGCACATTGTGGGTGAATTGTAAATTATCAGTATTCAAAAGGGTATTCTGAACAAAAGAGGAGGGTGATACATCTTTCTTAGCTGTGTTTCAACAGGGTGGAAAGCCATCCGAGAGTGCAGCAGATGGTCCTCCCTTGGAGAATGTGCTCATGTGGGAGAAGAACCTACACAGCAGGCTGGGGTAGGCAGAAATGAGGAAGATGGCACAGAGTGCCTTGAAGATGACTGCAGTTTGCAAGCTGAGAGGAACAGAGCTCAGGTCAGAAATGGATGGACATCTGCAAACACCATCTGTGTCTGCATGAAGTGACAAGAAGCTCCACACCATGACCTCATTGCAAGGGTTGATGCAACAGGCAGGAGCAGATGTGCCTGGTCCCAGTTCACTGACCCAACACTTCAGATGTCTTCTAAATACACAGTGGGGCCTCATTATATGTGACCTAAATAACGGCCGTGTTAACCTGGCATCAAGAATAACTTTGGAGTTGCTACTCCCTTGCCATGCAACAGCTGTGACTACTTTTACAATGGCAGCATCTTGATGCCCTTGAAAAGCTTGCCAGGCAAGCAGAGAACAGTACATAAAGCCTTCACCCTGTTTCCTCCTATCACTGATATCATGACATGCACTGAAAAGATGCAAGTTTCCCTCTGCTTTGGCAGGAAAATACTATTAAAAAAACCCCTCCCTGTACATTACACCATTACATGCAATACCCCTCCAAGCAGCAAAGAAAACCACCAATTAATTTGAAGATGTTTAGTTACTGAATAGTTTAAAAATGCTCTTTCCTCATTCCTTACTGCGCTACTACAAGGCACTTGCAAAGGCACAGTCAACAATGAAAAACCCCAACTTATAAATGTACATATACACATTCTCCTTAACACAGTCCTCATTATTTCACACACAGAAAGGCTCATTTAACTAGACTCAGAGTAATCACAACGATTACTGGACTTAGTGCCACACTGTGGACTCCTCAGATTTATCTGTCACATAGGCCATACAGTGAGCTTTGGCAAAGCATATCAAAAACAGAAAAAACAACTGTATTGCAGCTTTTCAGCCTTAAGAAGGAAGATATAGAACCTACATGTTCCTCCATGGCTTACTGGAAACCCAAGATTAATGGTGGTGAGATGCATAAGTGACTATTGAACTGACTATGAACTCCTTAAAGTTAGATGTCTTTTAACATTAAGGATACCAGCCAAGTCATTAAGCACAATTAAGTGAGTATCCCCAGAAAATACATAGCGCTTTAGTGCAAGAACTGAACTGCTAAATGAAATCCCTAATTCCCCCTTTCTTACTGTGCTTTGGTTTGTGTCACAGTGCAGCCCCAGAGCATGTGAACTAGATTAATTTCAGATGAAACTGAACCAAAACACATCTCATCATGCCAAAGCCAGGGCATGCTTAGTCAATAGCGACATACTTTGGTTAAGATGAAGTAAAATCTTTGACATACACATATTGTGGATGTGAGATTTACAACGCTAACTACTCCACAAATTCATTCTGATTTTAGCATAATACTTGCTACAGCCACAGATCATCAAAGTCAAAATTCACCTAGGATGAATGGCTTCATTTATCCTTCAGAATAAGTAGGAGTAGGTCAACTTAGATTGCAAATTCTGTGAGGAAACAATTCTTCTTCCATAGTTCTCTGGTGCCCAACTCTATGAGGGCCAATAAACCTTGATCAAATTGCAAGGATGTACCAAGCCAGTAAGGATGAACAGCAATAATGTTAAACCTCCCCAAACAAAACACAAACCCACTTTCATGTACTTCTTCAGTGAGAATTTTAAAAAGGACTAAAAATATGAAAAAAGTGCTCTTATTTTCCCTGTTCTCCCTATTTCACTTTTTAGCCTTCCTTTGAAGTAGAATGATCTAAAAAGGATAATGCTACCAGCTATCCTTGAAAATCTACAAGAACAGCATCAAAGATGAAAAAGATGGAGTTTTTACACTAGAATTACAGATTTTTCATTTCCCACTTGCAAACAAACACTAGAACAAATAAAAAGTCTGTACCCATCTTGTGAATTACAAGATGATGAGCAGAAAGTTGATATGAGTTTGTCAAGTACAATATACACATTCCTCAAGTGATGGGAAAAGCAATTTAACCCGAATATATTGCCTTCTGTTAAGGCCCTTGACTGTTTCATATGACATTTCATGAACAAAATAATGGAGTATCATAGGAGTTACAAAAGATTACAAAACTGGCTGTAAAACACCTTCCTTATAATGATGACTCGTCATCATAGAATCATAGAATAGTTAGGGTTGGAAAGGACCTCAAGATCATCGAGTTCCAACCCCCCTGCCATGGGCAGGGACACCTCCCACTAAACCATGCCATCCAAGGCTATGTCCAACCCCATTGCACTAGAAATCCTTAACCCCTTTTTTCTGGATGTTGAAATCAACAGAACGTTTGCTGGTGCATTCAGTGGGATTGGCCAAGATTCTGCTTGTAGGCAATCTATCCTCTCCAAGCAAATTACATTCAACTGACACTTTACACTGTTGACACAAATACGAATGAAAGCGAAATCATGATGAAAATTCTCAGCTGGACTACGAATGTAAAAGAAAATCTGTTTCTGAGTTGAGTATTTAATTATTCAGCTTAAAATCTCTACCCTTCTGAAGTAAAGGGGAAATCTTTAGCAGGCTTCAATGAGATCAGGATTACTGTTGTATTTTTAGGTGCTCAAAGATACTCTGAGTTCAGCTTCCTGAACATATCTTCTCAGCAATTGTAGAAAGAGAAACAGATTTTTTACTTTCCTGTTTTGAATGAGCAGAAAACTAAACATAGGTATCTGCCACTGGTAAAGTTATGTTCTGCTCAATCTTATTCTTCACACACTAAACCATTACTTTCTTGGAACTGTATTTGGAAATAATCTCCCATAGTGATAAGATAATTTGCCAAGCTTTAGCTCAGAGCCAATGAATACGGCTGAGTTACACCTTCTTGGAATAAAAGATTTATACAGTCATGGCAACAAAACCTTAAAGTACACTATCTCTGTGCAACTGCATTGCTGTAATAAGACTTCATTTGATTTTCTTGAGAGCTATAATAAGATTAAGGCATAATCATAAATTCCCCTGTGACAAAAGATAAACTGCTTCTCATTGATCTCTCAGAAACTGGACCAATTTTTTGATATTAAATAGTCATTTACAGCAGCAACAGGTATATTATTGTTCCAATAACACAATGTCAATGACACTTACTTTCGGAGACACACACTGTAGTGGTCTCTTGAGAAGCCTGATTAAACCTCCTGGCCCAGACAGTAGGGAATAACAAGGATTAACCAATTACTTGAGGGTTATCTTATGGATTTTGTTTTGGGTTGCACTGATTTATATAAACCCTTCCAACAGGCTTACTGGCATCTGCTAAGTCGGTCCCAAAGCTGCATGGATTGAACAAGGACTTGTTTTTTTTGGTGTTCGGAGAAAGGTAATAGCGATCCCGAAGTCTTGTGCAGCACCTTTTAATAAATTAAGTCAATCCTTACTAATGCATTAACTGTTTGTGTAGGCACAGCATCTCTATAGTTAGACCAGGAGAGGTGTATAGCTTGGTAGTATTACTGAATGTCTCATTCCAATTTACCCTCTTCAGGTTCTTAGGATGATTTTTATGTTTAGTTGTTGCTATTAAAATGCCCTATCCAGACAGTGGTGCCGTTGAGCACATGATAAAAACATGCATTAACAGTCAACCCATGAAGCAAACATCATCTAAGTATTTGGAAGACAAAGAACAGTATAGAAGAATTTCACCTCAGCTTGAGAATACAGACCACAGAAATTAGCAGGTGAAGTTAAGTTAGAAGCATTTGGTACTACTTCAGCTCTGACATTACAGTAATTTTCATGCAAACAATTTGTCAGTGATCATACAGGAAACTTAAGAAAAACACTGGAATTAACCCCAAATTTATTCTTTCTCTAGGCAACACTGTAATGACAAGAACATTCTCCCCTTTCCTCTCAGATAAGACCATATCTCTATCATCATCAACTTTCTAGCTGAACAAGACACCAAGAAATATGCATAATTAGAGGGCATCGCATTAAAATCTCAGTGGAACAAAATCATGGATATGTTCAGTGTGATGTATTCTTCTGGATAGTACCTTGAAATAATGCTATAGAGTTTGCTTAGACAACACGGACAAAATCGGTTTTATCTTTAGAGTATGTGTATGTTTATAAGGGTGTCATGAGCTCCTTGCTCACCTGTGTCAGTAAGTTGTCAGCAGTGCACTCCAGAAAGATCCTGCTCACGCCCCCCAGGTTGCCATTCTTATGAGACACCACTTGCTTTTTTTCTCCGTGGGGGGAAGCGATCTGACTCCTCCTCACAACTTTTGCAGATCTTGAATTAATTTAAATATCCTATAGGTGTTCTTCACATACTTCAAATTTTGTTAAAACTGTCCAAAGCATTCATAATGTTAAGGAGTAATTAAGAGGATAACTAAAGACTTAACTACTTTTCCTTAAGAGACCAGATGGAAAACGTAGGAGGCTTCAGTATTGCTCAAACATGGTCATTTGACTGTCCCAGAATATGGTCATATGTATTGAGAGGTTCATTAGTCAGAGTAGCATCTTTATTATTAATTCCATACCTATTAAGAGGGGTCACTTTGCCGTTATGCAGGTCATCAAAGCTTCTTCAGCTACTGGTCTGCAAGCTCAGACGCAAGGAAGCAACCAGCAAGATATTAGCTTCCTTCAGCAATTCCTTCAATCAGGAATAAGACCAAACCTCACTAAAGTAACATCAGAATATTGTGATAAGGTTAAAGGCATGGGGTATATCTGTCCTTCACATCCTGCTAACATCTATCAACACGTGATAGTCAAGTTGGCCATTGATAGCAACATCTTCAAAGAATATTCCTATATATTGTAGAAGCTGAAGGCTACTTCTTCAAACTGCCGTTGTTTTTGACAATGTTCTTTACAAATCTGAAGACTACAAAGGTTTTAATGATGGAAGAATCCTACTTGCTAACATACACTAAAAAAAAAGAGAGAAGAACCAAAGGTGGTCTACAAACACATATACACACATACACCTGCCAACGATAGTAAATTTATCTATGTGATAAAGGACCATCAAGATGTCATCAGAATCACATTTTTTATGAATTGGGATCTTGTTTCAAAACAGCAAAAACCAAGTGTTCAGTACCAAAGCCTGAATCTATAGCAAAGACAGACTAATTATTCAGCTGAGTAAGCAGAACACATGGTACCGCAAGAATTATATCCTACACACAATATTTCCTTCCATAGTGTTTGCATGAAACAAAAGATGTTTGCATGGGCTGAAATCCCAGACCATTCTGGTTTCATCTGAGTCAGAGGAACCCACAAGAACACCTGCATATGTTCCCAAATTGGGAATTTTCCATCACATTTACTCCAAACGTCCCTGACAAAGGGGATATGAGAGAAGGCTTCAAATACTGAAAACATGCCACGCACAGAATAAATAGCTGGAGAATCATAGAACTTTAAGGAGTGAGATCATTAGCTGTGAACAGTGGTATGCACTCTTAACATTTCCAAACAATTTTCCTCTACAAGTACCTGGATCTAATATCTCATCATCTTATTTTAAGCAAGAGTGCAGCTTTTCACAGTGTAATAAACATGGCAAGCACAGAGTGTTTCTTCAGACTCTCACACCTCTGCTTGCCAGCTTATCCACTAATACAGCAAGCTACAGTTAAGGATGACCAGAATAGCAATTACACAGAAAGGTGTGATATAAAAAACAGACTGAAGAACATACTGGTGCACCAGGATGTAGTGCAATAGCACAAGAAAAACGTGGTTTATGAAACACAACTGAAACACATATTTACATTTACAACCTGAATTCTTTCTCAACATTTTTATTGCATTATTTCCCTTCCATGTTTCTGGAAAAAACTGTCACCTTCCTTATGACAGGCAAAGGACATATTTAAAATATTTTGATTGCCTAGATAAAGCAGCTTTGGCTTTGATAGATGCAGATCCCCTGCTGTCTGCCTTACCCCGAGAGACATACTTGAAATAAAACCACATTGTGCTGCACAAGACGCATCACTCACATTCTCTCTATGTAGGCAGCTAGAAAATGTTTTCTGGAGATCTATCATAATTTTGGTTCAAAGCCATTGTTTCTCTTCAACTCTCACTTCAAGAATATTATTTATAGTCTACTAAAGCAGTTCACCTTTGTTCATTTATCTAAAGCAAAAACCAAAGTTGTAAATGGGTCCTATATGTAGCTGCATGAAGTAAACTATGATGATTAAAAATGCATTCTAATAAAATGTTTATCAGGATCTCTTCAGAGTTTTCGAGCAGGCTTTCAACGCAGTGGTGTGTGAGACTTGATTAAATGCCTCTTATGTGCTATATATCCGTATTATTAAGGTCAACCGAATTCTCCTCAGCAGAAGCCAGCAACTCAGATGAAATTCAGTGGGATTTAAGCAACAGCTATTTGGGCATCAAAAGCTTACCAAATTCTGCTGGCTCCTTCCTCCACTATAGGGATATATATATATAGCAAGACACAGTAAACAATCTGAACTGAAATCACCAAGCTTAATAGGCTCTAAACAGAAGGAGATGAATATGCAGCACCGATTGCCAAACAACATCAGTTAGACTGAGATAACTAATTAAACTCAACTACATGTTAGCACTCACAAGATGCGATGCAAGGCAATGCAAAAATAATAGTTCAGGCTAAGAAAATCCTTACACTACATTAACACTGCAATGATCCCAGCCTAACAAGTCTTGTCTCTGAGCAATTTTAGTTAGCTTCTACAGCCCCATGCCATTATCATCTGGCTTCTGCTCCAGATTGGATACCATCAGCAATGTCTTGTACTGCTGGAACCCACTGTCCTGTTAGTGTCTGCTGTCAGCCCAGTTAACACAGATCTCTGGTGCTCAATACACACATCCAAAGCTTAGTCTTCTCCTCCAAGGATGGATTAGAAACACCAGTCTGATCCAAACACCCGTTTAAATGGCAAAGATGAGATCCGGGTCAATAACGGGATTCTTACATGATGAACACCCCTTTCAGCATCCAAGGAAATATCTGTTGAAGGGGTTGCCCAAGTTTGTCACCATTATTTCCAGCAATGTTGTAAGGCAGAGTAACAGCAGAAATGAATTAAGAATCCACACTGACATCTTGTGGACAAAGAGCTAGCAAAGTATTTCTGGGCACTTAAACCCTGTTGTGTGTTGTTTAATCAAAGAGCTAAACTTGACTAGTATAGGGAAAGTGAGATGATTTTCTGATACTTGTTAAACTGGGCACTTTATGGCATATACCAAGCATGTGCAGAATGGTGTTTTACACAGTAAATGTGAGAATCTGGATCCTGATAGCAATATTTGCAAAAATTCATTTTGTATTTCTGTCACCATGCCCAAAACCGAGCTTTCTGTTGCACAAACATTCGCAGACCAGCAGCCAAACAGCACTGGTCTGAATCAGGCCCATTGGTAAATGAAGAAGTTTTTTCATTTCCACCAACTTCCTTAGAAAAAAATCCGAATATTCTGAATTTTCTTGGAAAAAGCAAAACTTCTTGTCACCAGAAAGCAGAATTACAGATTTTATTTAAATAAATATCCACAGGACAGCAGAGGAAAATGCCTCACTACTTGCCTTTGGAAGGAACAGCATAAAGGAAAATGGTTTCAATCTTAGCCTCAGGGAAAAGCAATGGTAATTCTCCCCCTATTCTTCCAGCATCTCTCAATGCAGCTCATTTTAGACAAGGTGTACAGACTACAGAGATGAAAAGGAAGATAAGGCACTATTTTTTGCCTCTAAGGATTATTAACACAGATGCCAGAATGAAGCTGCTAGCAGGAGGAAAACAAGTTGATAGAGAACATAGAGAACAGTGATGATGCTCAATACTGGGTCCAAGAAGCCCTCTAATACAGCTCAGCTTCATAAGAATTGGCTCATTTGATGACTGCAGATGCAGAAAAACTCTGAAGTCATTATTCCATGAAGGACAACATTCAGGAAGTCACAGATTTTCACCAAAGACTTCACTCCAAATGTAAGCATTTAATTAACTTTCAGCAACCCTTTTTGGAAACAGTGTGGTTCATTACTGAATATTATACAGAATATTACTGAACTGTGGTTCAGTGATATTCATCTAGATCCCAAAGTACTGCTTTTCCCCAGGAGATCTGCATCAAATATAGGACTTGCTTTTTCCTTTTAAAGGCATTTCTTTTTACCTTGCTCAGAGGATCCAAGACAAAACTGATCATTTTGTACAGTATTTAGAATATGTTAATGCTGTGCTTTTCAGTTCCCTGCAGCATTCAGGAAAGATCCCTCCCTATAATCTCCCTTTCATGTATTATTCCTAGAATTCTGGGGGGGTGGGAAGAGGCTTTTCTCTGGAGATCACATGCAGCCAGAGACAGGATTGAAGAAGGCAGATCTGCGAGAGGCTTAGCTGATAGGTCAGGCTCACAATCTCAGGGTTGACCCAATCACCACACTTGGTACCTGGAGCTTCCAATTGCCTTTAAAATGCTATTGAAATCTGACCTCTCTTGCTCTCTTCCTCTGGCACATTTCAAGTGTGGCTATTATTTCATATTGCTTGATTTTAAGTATTCTGTAGCTGCACTGTGCCAGGACATGAAGATGGGATATTCTCTTGATCTTTCTTGATTAAAGCTCTATTGCACATTACAAGTGGCTGACCAGAGCTGGCCTGCATGTCCCTTGCAGTTCCTTGTGCCTGTATTGATAAGAATCTTTTCCTAGTTAGCATCAGTTCATTTGGCATTTCTATGTGTGCAATGAACAATACTCACAATAAGGAATAAGTACTTCGGGATTTCAACCTGTCAACACTGCAGAATGAGAAAGGAATGGCAGCATTATTGATTAGGTCACAGGGAAATAAAATTTTATGATATTAAACACAGGACACATTTACTCCACTGGGGAAAAGTAATGTAGCACTTGTCTTCCACATACAGCAATTACAGCTGACAGGGATCTTTATTCTGCGTCATATGAAAGGACAGATTCAGCTTGTGTGTATGACAAACCACAAATGAGTAATGAAGGTCTTCATTTATAAATGGATGAAATCATATTTCCTATTTATAGCTATACAAAGAAAAACAGGGGAACTAAGTTCTGCTCACAGTGATAGCTATCTACATTTAGAAGTGCAATGGAACAGATCTGGCTTCAGCTTAATCTCAGTTTTTAATAACTTAAGAGCCTGTGCTGCAAATAATTAATCTTTGGTCTCAACAGTTTCATATGTAACAGTCCGGGCAATAATATGCAAGGATCCCATTACTTTACAACTATATCTAGCATTTTCTTCAGATTAAATTATATAGTACCACTGCAGCTCAGTTTGCAGCCTCAAAAACACTTAATAAGAGGTGCTGTGTTTCATGTTGTTGTTCCCTTTGGTAATATGAATCTTGCCTTTAAATTCTAAACAAGTCATTCTCTTAAGTGCCACCTTGATCCTCTGAAAACTTACCCATTCACAAACATGCCTGTTTGATCCAATGGGGTTACTGCAGTGGTTAAAGCTGAGAAATGGATATACGAGATGAATAGAAATGATGGAAACTGAAAGTAGACATGGTGAAAAGTTCAGTGAGACCAAGATAAAACCTCCAAAAGCAGATGACTACTGAAGGGTAAGACAACACATAAGCTTCTCAGTAAAATATCCCAGCTTCCATCTACTGAAGATCATTTATAGCATTTCCCCCCTCTTTTTCAATGTTCCTGACATTAACATTTTAAATTTTGTTTCAAAGATAATGAATAATCTGGTTTCACTACAGTTTGTAAGGAATCCATCAGAGAAATATGAAGAAATGTGTGGCACCACTATTAGCTTTTTCCGCTTCTTTTTCCTTAGTTCATTAAACATGAACATATATATGAGTTAAATCAGAATTTTGTTGCCTCTCTGAATTCTCCCTCCTGATTTTGGGATTTATTTTAAACTTATACTTCTTTTTTTATACTAAATAGCCAATCTCCCATGGACTTCATAAGCAAATACTAAAGCTTGAAATCATGATGTTTCATGTGTGATAGCAAGTGTAAGCAGTATCTTTTCCAAGTATGGCATACACTGAACACAGAACAGTATCGTATGTTGATGTGTGTAACATCATCTATGTGTAAAGAAATTCTGCCTCATTCAGCAGTGATAACTGCATGGCAGCAGTGATAGAACACGCCTATAAATCCCCACGTTTCAGGTTTCAGAACAGAGTCCTGACTGGCTGCCGCAGCCCTTCCCTAAACATTAACAGTCCTTTGGTCAGATCTCTTCCTTCACTGTGTCTGATTTCTTAGAGGTTAAATGAGGCTACAGGTTATTTGAGAACTTATTTTCACAAAGTTCTTACTTTAAGGAATATAGATCATCACAAACATAATGTAAGAAGCATCAAGAAAGTTGGAAAAATGTTGGTTTCCTCCGGCATTTTCCAGCACTCCACTAACCACCGGACATTGAGCATTTCCATTACAATGGATATCTCTAAGTGCCTGCACCAGAAAAACAGCTAGATCATGTTGCTTCATTAGAGCAACCATCCTATATGCAGAAAACAAAGCCAAGAAATCCCCTTTCAGCATGCTTCTGGTGGCAAATCAGAAGCAATGTGCTTGGGTCCATGAGATGAATCTCAAATCAGTACTGACAGAGAACCACCAGGGTTGCAAGACAAAGGCATACCGAGGCTGTCATTTGCTTAGCAAGAAAGCTTTGCAACGATACAAATGAGACTGGCAGCACTGCACTGCTTGTTTTTCCCCTGTTTAAAGCTTATTTGGGGTCTAACTAGTCTGAAGAGCTTGGATTTTGGTCAGACTCTATGTCTGCTCTGAAAGCATCCTGCAAATCTTGGAATCACAGGATGTTAGAAAGCCAATATTTTAAGAGTTATTAAAAGTTTCAAAACTAAGATTATTCAAGCCATTCAGAACTTCACATACAAGTGAGCAGGATTTAGGCACTGTCACCCCTTCTGCCTTGCTAGTCAAACATTATATGACAAGTCTCCACCTTCTTTGACAAGCAATGCATTCAATTAAATGCTAATTACGACATCAGGAGGTTGAGTTACACTGAATGCATATGAAAAACTAAGGCAGTCCAGATAGATCTCCAAACACCCAACTAAACAGGAGTGAGCAGATGAAACCTAATTGTGATTCAGCTCATCTCAAAAAACACAGACATCAAGAAAAGAAACCCCAACAAAACAAACATGTAAGAAAACACCTACAAGCACTTCATCAGCAGCTGCAGCAACAGAACAAGGGAAAATGGGTTTAAACTGAAATAGGGGAATTGTCAGGTTGTATATAAGGGGGAAGTCCTTCCCTGTGAGGGTGGTGAGGCACTGTCACAGGTTGTCCAGAGAAGCTGCAGCCCCATTCCTGGCAGTGTTCAAAGCCAGGCTGGATGGGGCTTGGAGAAACCTGGTGTAGCGGAAGGTGTCCCAGCCCATGGCAGGGGGGTGGAACTGGATGATCTTAAGGGCCTTCCAACCCAAACCATTTTATGACTCTATAACTAAGGAAAAAAATATTTATATCCAAAATATTGCTCCCTCCCAGAAACTTTCAACAAACTCACACTGATCTGAATGTTTAACATACCACCTGTAAGAAGCAGTAAAAAGAAAACTTTTCTATTACATATTGTTTAGGAGAAGAAAATCTCTACCCTGATGTTTATTTTAGGGCTTTTTTATTAAATCCACTAGAATTGAAAACCACATCATGGTGCAAATCAGCCTCTTCTCTAAGTATCTTGAAAGAGGAAAGGGTGTCACAGTAATTCCAACGTGTTTTCGCAGCTTATTAAAAGCTTACAAGGCACAGCACAGGTTTATCGGACCATGAAATAACATGTTGGTTTCTTTTAGAGAAATCTGTTTCTTAAATCTTCCTTTTCTACATCATTATGTAAAACTTCAGTGAATTAGGATAGTGAGAAGTCCTGACTGAGATCTTGATGCAGATAACAGGGTCTTTTTTCTTTCAGTCTAATTCTCGTATATTTTATTTGTGACATATGGTAAGGTAAATTAAAGACTGTTCTGAGTGAAGCAGGTATTTGCTACTGAAGCATCAGGTTCATTCTCCCAGGAAGAAACATTAAATCTTACATGAAAACATAAGCACTCTGAATTTTATTCTCTTGCCCATGATTAACCTACACTATTAGCTGATTATTGCTCATATCCTCATTTCAAGTTAAACAGATGTCCAAGAACTGCAGAAGCTGAACCTACAGGGCAGATTCTTTGTCCAAACAAGTTACCAGCAGAGCACAAGGGACAAATACTAATCCAAAACACCTCTGCAGCCTGTGAAATCATCCAGGGACTGATCTGGGGTGGTGTCAGTTGATTATTGCCAAAGGTGTCTGTGCAAAGTAGCATTAACATTAATTTATGAATACTGAAGCCTTGGACAGTGAAGAGAAAAAGACTTTTAACTAGAATTTTTATATCCTCATGTCTTTCTGAGGCAAACTGAAGCCTGGTAAACTTATGGACTCCCTTGAGAACACAGGGGCTGGAGTTGGAGACCTCTCCCCACAAACACTTTCCACTGTAACTCTGGAAACTGCCTGAAACTCTCTGAGATAAACCTTTTCTCTTTCTCCCAGGTATCCAATTCCTTTCCTAAGGCCAGAAATTAAGCTCTTCTAATGCTAATGAGGAGGAAGAACACAGCTCTATGCCTTTCTGATAAATGAAAACAGGTCTTCTTATCCTGGATGCATTACTTATTCTTCCATCTCGCTAATTTACTACAAACACTGCTAGGAAAAGGAGCTGAGCTCTAGATCCACACGCACTCCTGAAGCAAGATTCTGTCAGACATCAGAGTCTTCACTGCCAGGACTATCACTCAAAACATCTTCAGCCAGCACTGCCCAGTAGTCCCCTCCCCACCGCCGCTAAGAAAAGCAGGTATTAAGCACTTGTTTCAGAGGACAGCTTAGTACATGAGCACAGGTTATCTTTCTAGAGCCTCTCTGCCAGAGGATTCCAACACCAGTCTTGAACCAGTGATTATACAGCCACCCTCTGAAAGAAGAAAGAAAATTCCAACAAGAAGCAGAAATCCCTTTGAATATTTTCAAATTTAAAGCATAAACCAACTATTATGTTTCAAATCAGTCAGTCAAGAAATTATCATTGTTGTTCTGGAAACAGGCCTGCGATACGCATGTGACATTCCCAACCTCAGCGTGGCAACCAATACAGAATTACAGAATGGTTTGGGTTGGAAAAGACCTTAAGATAGAATCACAGAATAGTCAGGGTTGGAAAAGACCTTAAGATCATCTAGTATCCAACCACCTGCCATGGGCAGGGATACCTCCCACTAAACCATGCCATCCAAGGCTATGTCCAACCCGGCCTTGAACACCGCCAGCGATGGAGCATTCACAACTTCCCTGGGCAACCCATTCCAGTGCCTCACCACCCTCACAGTAAAGAATTTCTTCCTCAGATCCAGTCTAAACTTCCCCTGTTAAAGTTTGAACCCATTACCCCTTGTCCTCTCACTACAGTCTCTAATGAAGAGTCCCTCCCCAGCATCCCTATAGGCCCCCTTCAGATACTGGAAGGTTGCTATGAGGTCTCCACGCAGCCTTCTCTTCTCCAGGCTGAACAGCCCCAACTTTCTCAGCCTATCTTCATACAGGAGGTGCTCCAGTCCCCTGATCATCCTCGTGGCTCTCCTCTGGACTTGTTTCAACAATTCCATGTCATTTTTATGTTGTGGACACCAGAACTGCACACAATACTCCAAGTGAGGTCTCACGAGAAAAGATCATCCCTGATGAAGAGTCCCTCTCTGGTATAAATTGTACATGTTCTCATAGCTTAAACTGAAACACCTAGAGTCCTTTCACCATGACGTAGAGAGCCTAGACACCCAGATTCAAGAGATGGCTTCTAACCCCAGAACCAGGCACCTAACTTGCTCTCTCTCATGCAGCCTTTATGATATTTTGCCCCTCAGCCTCAATTTTACCTTCTTCCCTAACAAAAGGCAATTTTACCTTCTTTGCATATCTCCTTTTGGGGCAGGATGGAGAGGGGGAAAGGTCTTGGCAAAAGGAAAGCTTACAAAGCCCATTTAACTGATGTCCTGTCCATATGAATGAAATCAGCACCAAATGTGGATGCTCAAGTCTCTGAGACAGATTCTAAAGGAAAGAGTTGTCAGCCAAAGTAATTTCTGTGAAATATGTACCTGTTGAAACCCTCACCAGCCCATGACTTACTGATGCTGTATTCAATTTAACAGATATTATAATCTCTATTTCTTTTTAAAAACTATCACCTCCTAACCTCAAACTTAGCTTGATATTTATGTTGGAAAGTTCACCTAAAGCTGCAGTCATAATCACGCAAGAATTTTGCCAATCTTTAGTGAAATGCCTAAGAATTACAAGAGTTTTTCTTTAAGAAGCTCCTGAGTAAGAATCATATATCAGTGAAATCCTCAAATCACAGTGATCATATTTCCTTGCAAGGCAAATATATTTATATCTATTCCCCTTATAAATAAGCACTAAAATGAGAAAATCATTTTCATAGCTTCACCTCCAAACATTGCCTTGGCGCCCTTTTATCATAAGCACATTTCATATTTTCCAAGCAAACACGCTACCTTCTGAACTAGAATTAAGGCTGAAACAATAATTAAGAGGTTTAAACCCACTGGAAAATTGTAACTTAACTGAAAATGGAAAACCTCGAACACTGGGAATTCTTTGGCAAGGAATCATTGCTCACGGTAATGCCTTCTGATGGCCAGAGTGTGGCAGTGGATGCCAAGGCAATCACCTCGTCTGCAGCTATTTTCCAATGGCAAAAGTAGAGTATTTTTAGACAATCTCGTGCATGATAAAAGCAGGCACAAAATCAGAATCTTCTCTACAGTTTTCATCACTGCACATATTTCATTTGAAGGACCATAGGTCTTAACACAGAAATGGATGTACCTAGACCTAGAAAACACAAACCTATAGTTCCTAACAGAAAGAACTCGTGCCATAATCCATGCTGCTCAAAAGACTTCCACAGAACCACATCTTTCTCTGTACTTGCTGCCTTGCCCTTATGACATTTCCCTCTCTTTGAGCTTGTGACCAGTATCCTCAGAGTCACCACTTGCCTGGAGCCACAGGGCCGACTTAAATCAGTGAAAGTTTTGTCAAGAGTTTCAATTTCAACAGACCTGTGTTCTACGTTTTATCTTCTATTCAGACAGCTTCGAAGGATCTCAGAGGCTTTAGCTTTTAATCTAAGTACAAGTTGACATTCACAGGCACTTGGCCTTCCATCACCCTTCACTCCCTATCATGCAGCACTTCATGTTTTACCTCTTCTTCAAATGAGGTATTTTATCGACAACCAAGGAGGCTAAACTTAATCTGACTTTAACACTTCAACAGAATAGGACTGTAAGCATGACCACCTAAAAGTCGTAACTGAGAAGACATCAAAATGCTGATGCAGAGGTGGTCGCTACAAGAAGTAAGTAGCTATTTAGCCCACACTACAATGATCACCTAGTATTCACCTGACCATGCCTTCATTAATATTCATGAAATGTGCATACTTATGAAATGAGGCTTTTGTACCTTCAGGTTACTAAATCATCTTTATGCACAAAATAGTGCCTCAGTATTAAAGCTGAATTAATTAAAAAGGGAGGGAGACTACAAGTAAACCTACGAATAACCTGAATATGATATCTATCCCACGGCAGATTAAGCAAGAAGATGAACGCAAAGATGTTGGCATTTTGGTAGGTAAATTTGGTAAATTACTCAATTCTGCAGGGAATAAAAAGAGCTCTGGGCAAGCTGATCTAGTTGAAGATGTCCTTGCTCAATGCAGGGGGGTTGGACTGGATGAGCTTTGTAGGTCCCTTCCATCCCAACTCATTTTGCGATTCAAAAAAACCCACTACTGATTTAATGATGTTATTTCAATTAAGCACTACTCATTTCATTAAAATAAATGGGAAAAGGAACATCTTTGTTCTGGAGCAGAGGGAGAAAGGGGGAGGTATTCAAACTGAACAAAATCTGATTTGTGTCAGCCTTGTAATTTAATGTAAACAGATCTGCTCAACCTAAAGCATAGGAAACGCAAACACTTGGCTTTGCTTTTGGCTTGCAGAAGGAACAAATTAATGAAGCCACACACAACGGAAAGTATTTTTTACAAAGCAAGGAACTGCACTGCTGACTGAGACATCACCTACACTGTGTTCACGCTCCCTGGGGCCTGAGACATTTCAATGCTGGTTTTGCCAGTAAAGACTACGGCAAATAAGGCATTCAAGTACTTCAGCTTTGTTCATGTCCTGTGTAACTACCTCCCTGTCTCACTGAGCAGCAGGCCCCTATTTTCCTTAGTCTTCTGTCTCCTCTGCACAGAAACCCTGCTTGCTGCCCTTGACACCCCTGCCCACATTCAATCCCATTTGGGCTTCAGCATTCTTGAACTTGGAGGAGATCCCTGAATATTAACCAGTTTTCTTGGGTCCCTCTTCTGTCCAGGGCTTTATCCCATGGGACTCCAGCCAAGCAGCTCTTTGAAGAGGCCAAAGACTTCTCTCCTGAAGCCCAGGGTTGTGAGCTTGCTTTTTGCACTCCTTCCTGCACTCAGGATCCTGTGCTCCAACATTTCATGGTCACTGCAGCCAAAGCTGCTTTTCATCTTTGCGTCTCCAGTGAGGCTCTCCTTGCTGGCAAGAATGAGGTCCATCAGAGCACTCGTCATTGGCTCCTCTACCAACTAGAAGTTATGATCAACATATGCCAACAACCTCCTGGATTCCTGTTGCTGCTGTCCCTCCAGAAGGTATCAGGATGGTTGAATTTCCCTATGAGGACAAGGGCCTGTGAACATGAAGCTGCTCCTACCGATCTGTAGAGGATCTCGTCCACTTCTGGTTAGGTAGCCTGCAGCAGATACCCACTGTAACGTCATCTTTACCTGTCTTCTAACACATAAGCTCTTGGCTGGCTCCCCATCCATCCTGTGGCAAAGCCCTATGGATTACAGCTGCTCTCTCATACAAAAGGCACCCCCCTACATACCTTCTCTTTCCATCCTATTCTTTTTCAGAAGCCTGCTTCCTCCCACACATCCCACTCCAGTAGTCATGGGAGCCTTCCCACCATGTCCTGCTGAGTTCCCAACAACATCACAGCCTTGTAACTGAACACAGATTTAGAACTCAGCAGCAGCCAGCCAAGGCCAACCCACCACAGTGGTACCTGCAGAATTTGAATCTGATAATCTTTCTTTTCTTCTCATTACTTCAAAGTCAAAATGAGGGCACACATGGAAAGTATCAAATTCAGAGCTGGCCTGTCAGCACCTAGATCTAATCTGCATTTGTTCACCAAGGGTACCTTATATGTGACAAGATGCAAATGCTTTAAGTTTCAAGTTTGTAAATCCTGGAACTTCAGATCTGACAAACAAGTCACTGCAAAGAGAGAGGGGTTTTGTTGTCACCTGTAATTCACCAAATGATGCCATTACATTTGTGGATCTTGAACCACTTTCATAGCTGTTACAATCTTTAAAGATGCAGATAAGTATGTTAAGTAGGATTTACAAAATTACCAAAATCATGCCTAAGAGAGCACTCCTATGTGTCTAACAATGTGAGACTCCTTTGAGCTGGCCACCATAGGCTGTACTGACAGTCAACAGATAAAACCAGATGTTTTCAAGTTGCACTAGTCTGCATCTGTGTTTGAGATGTGAGATCAGCTGCACCTTGAACCAAGAGACACCCATTAGATATAATCACTGGGCATAGGCACTCTGAAAATGTCAGAGCATCCATTGAATAACTGGCATTTTCAAGCACTACTGCACCCGCTGGGAGGATATTTTCAGTGAAGAACTGCATCCTTGCTAAACCTGAAGGCAAACTGTTGTTGAACTACAGTGCAAAAATCAGTGATCAATTTAAAATCATACTCCATTAACTCAAAGACATTTCTTTACCAACCGAATCTGAAGGAGGAGAGAGCTGCTCCACACTAGACGTTCCCCGCCCCCCCCCCCCCGGCAAACTATAATCTCTATAGGAAGTAGTGGTTACCTCTACAAATTAATGAACTAAACCCTGTCAGCCGTAGGACACCTAAAACAAGAAAGAAGGTTGCTGTCCTGCGGCTCAGCTTCTGCATGAAGCTTACCAGCAGATGCCAGTCTCACACCAGAGAAATGCAGTTCTAACAAGCTGGTAACTACTTAGGACAAGATTCAAAGCAAGATTTGGTTTTTTTAAACTGATAGAACTGAATGCAAAAATAAATAAACCAAATTTTGAATAATCACTACAAAGTATTCAAAATTATTCAAAATTAATTTATAATTCTTCTTTTCCCTACTGCTCTGAAACAATTTTTTTAACTAAAATATACTGTTTCTTTTAATGGGCACCACTGAGCAGAATTAGGAAATTATGGTTTAAAGGCAAGGCTTAATCACTGGAAAACACACAGGGATTCCCAGTACTCACAAAATCAAATCAGTGGAACAGGACTGCAGGTCTCCTTAGGCTTCACAGGTAATGCTCAAAGTCTCTCATAGTGATTCCCTCTTCTTTAAGCAAATATATATATACATAACTTAATGTCCTCACAGAAACAAAATGTCATACTTAATTTCTCCATTTTCAGTGCTGTAGAGGACAGATGAAAAGGGCCCAGACAGTTAAGTAATGCAAAATCTGAAGCAAGTGAAGACAAAGAGCACAAAGTCTATAATTCACATAATTAAATGGCTAAAAATTGGGACATAATGTAAAGCAAGCACTATTCAACATTTAACTCAGCCATTTAAGTCAATTCATCTAGACCCATTGTATGGTCAGAGAAGAAAGGCAAGTTGACAGAGTGTTTCTCCCCTAAAATGAAAGGCTCAAAGAGATACACAGAACCATAATTACAGAATCATAGAATGGGAGACTGGTTTAGGTTGGAACAGACCTCAGAAATCATCCAGTTCCAACCCTCCTACCACAGGCAGTGACATCTTCCCCTAGACCAAAGCCCCATCAACCTCCCTGTCATCCATATGTTTTGGTAAACCTTTCAGGAGGATCTCTTCTATGATCTGTTCCATTATCACTTCACTGATGACTGAGGAATTTCGAACATCCAACTTAGGTTAGACATTTGCCTTTCAGATGGCTAGAAACATACAGAATGATCACTGTCAAAGTATTCACTTAATGTCACAGGCTACCCTGCAACCACATGCTGACCAAGCCACTGAACACAACTTGCTGGTCTGTCATTTAGTCCATTGGAGGACTAAAAGTGACCTTAAACAACAAGAAACCTTTCCCAAATATGTCCACAGTGTTCCAAATGCATGACCAAATCTCCATGAACTAAACCCTGATACCTGGAGGTTCTTTTTCCTTTTGTAGAACAAGAGTGAAATGACAAAAGCTCGATGAAAGAAAGGTGGAACTGGGAGAAGATTCCTTGTTGCAGCCCAGACCCAGTGAGTATGAGGTCAGTGGGGAAATTGCTGAGCCATGTGCAGCTCTAACCCCGCCACTATATGGTTCCTCTGCTCACTGCAAAAGAAACTCAGTAAGAAGGAAGCTCCCAGATGGGCACATACCAAAGCTACTTTATATCACTTTTATTTGACAGCGAGAGTCCTGTGTAGGGAACACCTTTATTTCCATTTGAACAGCAAATAGCATCAAACCTGCCTGAAATGTAAAAACCACTATGTATCTATCATTAGGCTTTAAAGGGACTTATATTAGTCTAAATAGAGACTTTAGTTAGAAACAGACCATGTAAAAGCAGAATGTGACACAGCAAAAGAACAGCATCAAGCTTTTCTTGCAAAGTCGAACGTTTCTCACTCCCCATGCAATCAAGAGAGAGAGACAGTTCTTCGGGAAGCATTACTTTGCACCCAACTGGAGTCAGGCTCTGAGTGCTCTCTGAAGGAGTTTCATGCTTTTGATTGCTCACAGAAAGCCTAGACCTCCAGCTCAGGAACTTTTAAGTTATGTTTCTAGAAGGAGGCAATTTGCCTCTTCCTTTTTGTCACAATCAATAACGCAATCACTTCAGCCTCTTCTATTAGGGAGATAGTCTTGGGAGGAGATACAGCAATTTCTAAGTAAATGTGCAAACCAATTACTTAAAAGAAGAAATGAATTCATTTTGAATGTGGCTAGAGAAGCCAAGGAATTCCTGACAAACAAACTTAATATCCAGGGGTGGAACTCAACCACAACTCAATCTGTAGCCTTGTAAAGCCATCCTTAGTCAAGGAAGCACTATAAAACAACTGTCCTGAGTTACATATGGGGATTACATAGCCGCTAAGCACACACTGAAACACCTACGTAATTCTAATGCATTTTCTCTAGATTATTCAAAGGCTTCTTCGCTTTATGAACAGAAATATAAATCTTTTTATATGGCATAAAATTTATACAGCCGATGCTGGATCCTGCTCCATTATGGAGTTTTGAAATAGTCTCATGCAGTATGAAGTACCCGACATAAAACACCGTGTTCTTAACCAGAACAGAACTTTCACAACCTAGTTTTCAAACTACATTGTGCATAACTGGGGATACATTTCTCTCTCTCCAAAATTTAGTTTATCCTAGCCTGTATCAAAAGCAGTGTGAGCAGCAGGTCAAAGGAACTGATCCTGCCCCTCTACTCTGCTCTCATGAGACCCCACTTGGAGCACTGTGTGCAGTCCTGGTGTCCTCAGCATAAGAAGGTCACGTGGGAGGTGTCCCTGCCCATGGCAGGGGGGTTGGAACTAGATGGTCTTTTAGTCTTTTCCAACCCTAACTATTTTATGATTCTATGGAGCTACTGGAGCAAGTTCAGAAGAGGTCACGAGGATGATCAGGGGACTGGAGCACCTCACATATGAAGACAGGCTGAGAACATTGGGGCAGTTCAGCCTGGAGAAGAGAAGCTACATGGAGATCTCAGAGCAGCTTCCAGTGTCTGAGGGGGACTACAAGGATGCTGGAGAGGGACCCCTCATCAGGGACTGTAGCAATAGAACAAGGGGTGATGGGTTCAAACTGAAACAGGGGAAGTTCAGGTTAGATGTAAGTAAGAAGCTCTTCCCTGTGAGGTTGCTGAGGCGCTGGCACAGGTTGCCCAGAGAAGCTGTGGCTGCCCCATCCCTGGCAGTGCTCAAGGCCCGGTTGGACAGGGCTTAGAGCAACCTGGCCTGGTGAAGGTGACCCTGCACATGGCAGGGGCTTGGAACTGGATGATCTTAAGGTCCTTTCCAAACCAAACAAGTCCGGGATTCTATGAAAATTACAAAAAGATAAACAGATATGTAATGGGTCTTTTGGTTTTATTTTGTCTGGTTAATATCTAAAGTTAATGTTTCTCTGATTTAATATTGGAGACTTTTCTAACTCGGCAACAGAACATTAGGACGACCGGTGCAAAATGCCCATACAAGAATGTGTGTGGCCAAGCACACTTGGTGAATGCTTATTTGAAAACAACTTGATACAGTTGCTGTGGTATTCTGTTAAAGTGTACACACAGTACATGGTATCCATTTCTCTTTCCTCGTTAGCAAAAAGTTATTGTTCAAGTGCCAGTTTCAGCTCAGGGCTCTTTTTTGATGCTAACTGTACACAGGATAATTATGTCAAATTAGTATCAATCTAATTAAAAGCAAATTCATCCAAGACACAAAAAACACTCAGTGTTATTCATTTCTTTTTTCATTAACCCAGTCAGATTATCTTAACTTCAATATTTTAATTATATTATACCAATTTGCTCTGTGATAGACACTTTATTGCTGTAGATCACGGAACCCAGCAGAGCTATTGCAATTTATACCTGGATTTATACTAAATGAAGACCCAGCTTCAGATACCAAGACGGCATCTTGCTGCATTTAAGTATTGCAATATTTTCCCAGTGTCCTCAGATATCTGTGCACGCTTGTACAGAGACACATTTGAAACTCCTTCTCTGAGATGTAACAGTGCATGTTTTGAAAAACAAGGGATAATAATAAATAATAAAAGGGATAATTGAAAAATAAAGGATAACCAAAGTAGATAAAATCAATACCTTTGGTACAGGAATATTCATGGAATTTTTTACCAAAGTGCGGTTTTGTAGGCTGGCAAATGTATTCTGCTCCTTTATACTTTGGATCCGTATGGTTATTATACATGCGAGAAGGTATAGCTTACAACTGATAATTATATCGTGAAAAATACACTATATGAATTCTATTACATTTTGTCTAAAGCAGTGATAAGCATCATTAAATCAAGGGTTTCACTAAACAAAACAAGCACCTAGAGAAGGGATGTAAAAAACCTTAATTCTTTACGGTTTGATCAACATAAGCAGCAATCTCTTGTGATGTGCATAAATCAGGTAGCAATGTGGTACAGAGAACAGATTTCATGAGCACAGTGGGTTCACGTAAACGTGGTCACACTCTGGAGACCAACTTTATATCCTTCTGTCTGGGAAACATAACTTGGAATAACTTACAATAACCTAGATATTTCATTATCTTTGGTTTATTCCTTCTCTATTTAATGATGGATTTAGACACTCTGCACAAGCTAATGTTTTGTCCAGGCCAAAACCACTCATACTGGATCATTCACACATTAAAAAGAAAAAATGTCTAAACATCTAAGCACAGCAATTGTGCTTAGTAATTCTGCTGAACACAGACACACTGGACTGTTCACAGCAGAAGGCCTCAGGCCCCACCACAGCTTAAGAACACTGCAAGAACAGTCTGCGGCAAGACTCCCATTTGACTGCAGAACTAGAGCATCGCCATCGTGTCTAAACCAACTACAAGCAGCAATAAAATGGAAGGAGTAATTTCTGCTGGTTAACACAAAAGAAAGAACAGATGCTAGAGGGAGGTATTGCAGAGTGCTTCCAGTTAGACACAACAGGTATAAACAAAATCTTCGAAAATCCCATTCAAAATTAAGAAGCTCTCCCATGGCAATGCTGGGAAGAAAGAAGAAAGTTAACAAATAGCAAGAAGTCTTGAGCCAAACTGAAAATATATGCAATGATTTAGTGTATACTTGCTTTGTTATTTATCCCTTTGTTCAAATTTAATTATTCAGTAGATGGAAATCTTGTTTTTAATGACCAGAAAGAAAGAAAAACTGGAACCCTTCTTCACGTCCACTTAAAAGTCAGACAGACCATAAGATGTTCTTTCTTCTAAGCACTGGGGTGAATGGTTCTGTGACGTAACCAACACAGAACACTTAGGGAACAGACTCACCCTGGGCTCAATTCACAAAGTAAATGCTGACTGGCTCTATGTATAACAGCCACTGCAGGAACTCTCTCTTGCAGAGATGTGAAATGGACCTGCGTCAAGCCTGCTGATCATGAACAAAGCTGGAGCAAGGACTGGCATCGCTGCACTAGCAAAGCTCCCAGATCCAAAGAGGAACCTTCGTTCTGCCTCCAACTTTCACCCTCTCTGCAACGTAAATGCAGACACAACATTCACAAAGGGATTTGAAGGCCACCATGCACCTTGGATTACTGTGTTATTGAAGTTTCTCTCTGGAGGACACACAGTTCATTAATTCCAAGCCACCACGATAATGCTCACTTCAGTGATTCACGTTTCCCTCTCTTCATGGGAAAACTTCCATCTGTTCTGTCTGACACAACGCAGGGTTTGAACTGTGGACAAGGTGCCAGCAAAGGTGTGGTACAAAAGACTCTGACATTCCTCAAAAGGTTGAATTTCAGTAAAAAAACTTCCTAACATCCTGAACTGTTCCTGAGGAACCAAAGTCAGAACTAACCTTCAGCCTGCTGAGTATCAACATGGCATATTCCCTCCGGCAGACTGCTTCTGGAAACAGTTTTATACCAATTACAGGAAGCTTCTGGGACAGAATGATCTAACAGATTCTTCTTCTCTCAGGTCTGTGAGCATATAATGCTTTATGCATTTTAATTTATTAATATGTGCTTATATCCACCTGCATCTAATATTTAACCTACAATTTCATTAATTATTAAGATCATAATGAAAATCATTCAAAAAGACATAAATTAACCTCCCAGAACAAATGTGATCTGTTTCTCCAGGACAAAATGTATGATTCCGATATGACAGTATATAGTATCAGATTTTTATTTCACTCTCAGACACTGCTTTAAATTCATTTTTAATATATGGAGAAAGAAAATTGAATGTTGCTTAAATTTCCCATTAGATACTAGCATGCAATCAAACCTAAGTTTAGAATTGTAATTCAGAATTCTATTCTTACCATAATTTTGTTGCAAACGAGTACAATGCAAGTGAACCCCCAAAATCTCACAGAATCAGTGTAAGAACATGAATGAATTACAAATAATTACTTTCAAGTAGTTCCACTATATATATGGAGAGATGCTATCACATTCCTTAATAGAATTACAGACTGACAATTATAAACCATAAACCAGGGCTGTAGTTGCCTGGGGAACCTGCCCATGGATTGTGAAAGTACATTCACCATGCAAATGCCAAATAGAAGCATTTGGAAGAGAAGGAAGAAGCATCTAAGAAACAGCAGACACCATGAAAGCCTTTCTGAAAGCAGCTTTCAGCTTTGCAGTACATGAGCCAGGGCTATCTGCTTTTTCTCATACCTCAGCACTGCTGTCGTAGCTGACAGGGGAACAGCTCTATAAAGCCTTTGCTTCCTGCAATAGGGCATCCCTTTGGCATACAAAAATGAGGTGGCTACAGCTCATTTAGATATTAAAATGTACTCCATATCCCCCACAACAACCACAGTAACAGAGCTTAACACATCTCTTTTCTTACTGGCGAGATGACTTGTTCTCACTAACAGCACCGTAAAGATATTCCTAGTTTGTGAAACATGCAGAGCTAGTGTATTACCAGGATTACGAGGAGATACCAACTTGGAAAATAATTAGATGCATTTGCTGCCCTGGTAAATACAAGCCAAACAACTGCATCTTAATAGATGCCTGCTTACTATTGACTTTGAAAAATTAAGCCAATACTTATCTACTTCATAGAAAAGAGAAATTTGCTATCATTGAAAAGTCATTAAGACCATTTCATGTAACACTTGAGAGGTTTTTTAAATAGGGAGAATATGCAGATTGTTTTGATATGGTCCAATTACAACACAGAGCTGTGAAATCTGCCTTAAATGTTCACCATCGAACTTCTTGCAATAAGACTTTTTTTTTGCAAGCCTGTATTCTAACTGTCCACGTCAATGGCACTAGACACGACTGCAGGGAGCACAGTGCATTATCACATGTAACCTCATTATGAGCTGGAAAGAAAGGCCCTTCTCACTTTGAACCACCTTGAAATTAGGACTCTGGTTTCTTTAGCTGGGGAAGACAGCAGAGGCTACTAGTCGAAACATCCCTCTCTGAGATTCTGTCTGCCCAAAGAGCTGTTCCTGAAGTGCAACAGGCCCAATGTCCTCAATAGTCATGTGGGGTTTTGACTAGACTTCTGCCTGCTTTTCCACAAAGCCGGAATTGCAGATTCTCCTGCTTTGTTTTGGTGTCTAACTGGTGCTTCCTTCATTTTGCAGACTGCAAGTTTCTTCACAATTTCAATTTCAGTAAGTTTCAACTTCTTTACTCTCAGGCTAATGCTACATATATCAATGTATACTAATGTGCAATTCAGTGTTGAATGCACCTTGCCTCAGCGCATGTAGCTGCATGCTCTCTACTACTTGCACCTCCAAATGTGACAAGTACACATGACCTTAAGAAAGATGCAGGCTACATAAATTTTGTCCTCAGGCAGGTATGTTGGCATACACGCTTCAGATCCAGGGTGGTACTGGAGACCCCAGGGCTATAAGCAACTCGTTTGGATTCTTTGATGAAATGCTGATGATTTCAACCACACTAACCACATTTTCTGGGCTTTGCTTATGAGATATGTGTACTTTTTGTACAGCAAGACTTGGAGCATGATAACCAATGCGCATACCTGGATATCACAGCTGTAGCAGACAGAGCAGCTTGCAGCCAAATGCTGGCAATAATTATCAAATAAATGCAAACTATTTGGTTTACTATCCACAGAAGTTTATTCGTGGTCTCTCTGCTCGACCACAAATTAAGCCCTGCTGTAGACAGTATTTGCCTGTGTCAGCAGATCTTCCTTGCTGAATGCAAGGGCAAAGACCAAATCACATCTGCATCATAAACATACTGCATGGCTCCAGAATATTTTCCTAATTTAATGTAGTCTCTACTTTCTCCTGAGTGCTTCCGTGAGACTCTGTGCTGTTGAAGCACCCTTTCCCTTTACCACTTCTCCCAATTTTCCACCCTCAAGTTATTTACATACTACAGACAAGGCTCTAGAATATAGCTTATTAGATACTTTAAGCACAGAAGACAGCACAGGGTTTATTTTTATCTTCTTGATGAGATGATTCATTGCCTATACCGATTTTCGCCACAGCTTGTTCTCAGGACATCATGCCATCTAAAATTGCACCAAGGATAAACAGCACTGTTTTTTTCTTGCTTTTTAACTTAGATTGGGTAATCTCTGTTGTTAGATCAGCTGACATGCTCAAAAAGAAAGCACAATTTAGGGTTATTTTTCCCTGCCATAATCTCAATTTTTTACGTTACATTGGTTATACTAGTGCAACCGAAGCCACATGAGATTTTCTGTGTTGGTGTGGGCATCATCGAAAGAGATTTTTACGGATGTCTATATATTGTCTGAGATAGCTCTGTATTTTATGGATATAAGCCTTATAGCTTAAATTTAGACTTTTGTCACATATGAAGTTATGTAACAAGCGACTCATTTGCTCAGGATCTGGCTTTAACAGAAAAAGCAACTGGTACCCTGGCCACATTTGAGTGTGAGAACTTAAAATGGTAACTGGTAAAGCCCATGTCTAACCCCTTTTCTGGACCCTCTCAGAGTCCAGTTGAACTTGAAGAAGTTCCAATGTAACAGAGGCATCAAAGGAAACAAGCTCTGATACAGCTGTCACATAGTTCTTTGAGAGACAGACTTTTATAAGCTGCCATTCTCCAAGTTGGACAAATGGTATGTCTGGGCAAAACCACAAACTTCTTACATCACATACCTCATTGTATGATGAGAGCAGAACAAGTCAAAAAGGCTGTGCAGTAACTACTTTTTCCCTTCAAAAAATACACAGCCTCTGTCATCAAAAAAACTGTACTGAGATTTTACTGGAAATTTGTCACAGTCCTCTCAATTAACGCTATTTAAAGGAAAATCACTGCTAAGGCTGCTGAAGAGCTGCATCACTGAGTAAATCAGTCATCAACTCTACCATAATCTCTTTAAATGACAACACTGACAGGTCTGTGTCCTCTTCTTCTTACCAGATGCTAGCTCAAATCAGACACAGTGCCCCTGTGCCACTGCACTCCTGACAGCAATCACACAAACCACAGCACTTCCTCCTTCTGTACTGCTATACACACTCGAAACCCCTATTAGTTTTCTTAGTTTTCCTTTCATTCCTCACTTACGTTTGTAGTAATTATGTTATTTTAGTCTCTTTTCAAGTAGGTTTAAATAAAACAATATTGAAGTCTATTTCAATTAATTCAGCATACTCCAAATATAACACTATTCCTTTCTTTTTCCCCTTTTCTTTCTTGAGGCCAATGGGCTAAAAAAACATGTTATTTTTGTTCCTTGACACATGAAGTGTAAGAAAAGTAAAACTTACCTGAAGTTTTCAGTACATGGAGGTCACTGACAACACAAAGTCAAGTCAAAGGGAGCTCTGTCATCATCTGCCGCAGAGGAAAAGATTTTCATACTGTCCAGAAATGTAAGAAAGGATAAACATCAGCTGAAGTGCAGCTGAAACTAAGATAGGCAAGAAACAGTTTCTAAAACAGATATTGAACCATGTTAATCTGTGAGCTCCTGAGGATAACTCATTAGAGTACTGCAAAGATTAAATAAACCCCAGCATCTTAATACAATTACTTCAAGCACGCATTTAAGATACAACTGGAAATGGCATTGGTAATGACTGTGAGTACTAATTATTTGTTCCCTGGTGAGCTTTGCAGATTTCAATAGCTCAAATCCAGAGAAAATCAGAAAGGACAAAATATTAACAAAGGACACTGCACTTTAAGCAACTAAACCTGTTTGTCCATGCTGTGGGCCTACACCAGCTTAACCACCTTTGTACAAACTACTACCAGCAAAATTAAGCACGTGCTTATGTCTTGGAAGAATAGGGGCTGAAATCTTGGAAGCATTCCGCTAATCCTCAGGTCATTTTATTCCTCTTTCCAGAAGTCACATTCCAATACATGCCATATAGCCAACCTCTGCAATAGAGTATGAATACGAAAACAAACTCCAGGCCATTTTAAGGGGGCAAATCAAAAAAAGGATACAACAATAATGGATCCTGAGGAAAGGTGCTCCAAAACCTCACAATCTGCTATAAACACACCTATTTCGCTTGTCCTTCAATGGGTATAGACAGAATCTCTGCAAAATGCCATCCTAATAAAAGCTTTCACCTCTGAACCTTCCCAAAACACGTTCACATCTTGCTCATACAGAACTCCATCGCTATGTTACGGATAAAGCTATTCCTTTAAACACAAAAAAGGAGTTTTCAGTCATACCTGCAGATCAGTGCTCACACTGCAGATCAGTAAGCATCACATCTTAAATGCTACTGAAAGCTTGATGTGTAGAGAGGAGAAGGGAACTGGAAACCCATATTTCCAGGATTTGAAAAACACAGGGATTAAACTCTCCTTTAAAAGCCACAGTGTTTCTAGATGTTCTTTCAGTGTAAATCACACCAAACAGGCACGTTACACCTCTGATTGCCAGTATTAACTAACAGAAAGCTTTGTATTTCACCCAAGTGTGAGTTCTTTCAACTGTTATATGGACTGTTACAAGGCACAGTAAAAAGGCCATCCCCCTTTTTATTCTACCACGCTCAGCTAGTTCTGTATTTACAAACTGACTGCCCCTATGATGATAAACAGTCACACAGCTACTACATTAAAGTACTAAATAAGAAATTAGGAGAAATTGGGGATGAGGGAGTAGGGGAGAAGTAAACTCCATTCAGCCATAAAATATAATCTCATTAACAGTAGAGATTTTTTACTGCAACCTATATCCTAAGACGCTGGAAGATTTGTCTACCATAACAAAAGGTTTTGAGAAACCCCAGCATTTCTGCGGCAATTCAGCTCTCCCAGTGTGTTTTGGGCAGTACTGAATCTTCAAAGCATACAAAAGAAGTTGAGATCTGATTTTCAGGCAGTTTTTCCAAGAAAATTCCCCTAGGGTTTTGGACTACACAACTTCTTCATATAAAACCCCCCTTGCTAAGCTATTATCTTCATTGTTACTTCTGTTTGGATGAAGATGCAATGTAATTAAGGAACAGAATTCATAATTATTCTCTCTCGAATCCCTGTTTAGAGCGAGTTCAGCACAGTAATTCCCAACATCTTGTCACATGTGTATTTTCTCTTTCCTTTGCTTCCATTTTTCTCTCATTCCTTCCCCCACTTGAGGTTTTTTATGCATTTTGTAGATACCCAAGATTATTTGGGGGCCACATTGCTCACAAGGTACAGTGATTGCCCTCTACTCCAATACCAACAAAGTTCATGTATTTCATTTACAATTTAATTTCACTTCTCCCCATTTTGTAACAATGCTTAAAAATGCCTGAAAGTGAATGCCAAGAGAACACAGGAGTTACAGCTAAATGGAAATAGCGGTTACGAGAAAGCTACATGGAGCAATGAATTTTAGAGTGCATATTCAAAGGCCCAGAAGACATAAGTGGAATATACAGCTATCATTTAACGAAAATCAGAGAGTAGCAATGTAGCTTATGGCTCTGGTGAAATATTCTAGTAGATGTTTATTCTTAACTTTGGAGAGTGGAACACTGAAACACAGAGCAAAGATATACAATTAGGAAATTAAACTCCCCAACAAGCAGTACTATAACTCTTGCTCGAGTCTTCTGAAAGATTAATGTCTCTTAATGAAGCTGTACACAGCCACACAAAATCACTAAGAAGAATAAAGCATGTTCACATTTCGTGCATAACAGCTGCTGTCTTCTGTAAACCGAGATATGCTCTTCCGAATTTTCTAGATGCTTACACTGCCCCAATGTACAAGACAGACTGTCCAACAATGATACTATTAAAAGCAGTATCACAGAACCATAGAATCAGCCAGGTTGGAAAAGACCTTTAAGATTATCAAGTCCAACCATTCCCCAGCACTGCCAAGGCCACCACTAACCCATGTCACTGAGGGCTTCATCTACATGGGCTGTGAATGCTTCCAGGGACAGTAACTCCAGCACTGCCCTGGGCAGTCTGTTCCAATGCCTGAAATTACAGTGGATATATCCTAAAATATAACCTGAAATAAAGTGGATATATTTAAAACCAGAACAATCCTTTATTTTTTTTCTCCCCTAAAAAGATAGACATAGAATGGAAATCTTTTGCAAAAGAGAATTAATATTCTTTCTAGAGGAGAAATCTTAAAAACTACCAAGAAACTACCAAGGCCCACTGGGTTTTAATGTTTTATTTCCAATATTGCAAGCTATTTCAAATAGTGCAATTGCATAAAGTAAATCACAGTTCCTTGAGAGTTAATAGTGGGTTTTGATATTAAATATCCATCAAAGAGAATCACAAATAGCAATATTTTATCGGCAACTGATCTCATATTCTTTTCCCTTGGAATAACTGAAATTGCACCTTCCATATTTTGGGTGACTTAACAGTGCGGTTACTCACTTTCAAGATGGACAACTTCACTCCATTTCCAGTCACCCAGATGAGAAATCTTTTACCTTTCTTGCACAAAGCTTTTCAAACGTAGATTTTTATTTCATATTTTTATTTTTGCTCTTATCTAGCTTGTCATTAAAGCCAGCTGTGTTAACGCAAGCACTGTGACTTCTACACAGATCGAAGAATCAAAAGGAAAAGCACTAACACATGAAAATATTTGATGCCAGCTTATTTGCTAGTACTTGTACAAATATCAGGTATGCTGATGTGCAGCCCACTGAAGAGTTGCGCATTATCTAAGACTCACAGTATTACAGGTTGCAAGAGGCTGAAGACAAACAGTGTCTAACCTTAACTAACTTCACTGATAGAGATTCATTATTAGTTCAGTAGCTAGACTGTGAATTCCTGGATAATAGTGAAAAAGGAACATTTGTATATTAGCCATGGAAGTCCAAAAGACTGCAGTTTCTTAGAAAAGATTGTCTTTTTCCAGCAAAGGAAAGTGCAATGCAAAAAGCACTCTGCTGGAGGCAGGGAAGATGAAAGGAATCAGGAGACAATAGCGACAGATGATTTTGCTTATAACAGTCACAAACACTAGATGGGGATGGACATCAAAATATAAATACTGCTTCCACAATTCACTTTTGCTCCTAAGAATCTAAGTGATATTACACGTAAGGAACAAACTGCAGCCAATTACTTGGTTCCCTGCGTTTTGACTTTCTTTGTATTCACACTTAGAAATACTCAAAGATGAGCTGGTAGAAATTATTTCCCTCTTCTTCCAATATACAGCCTCTGCTCCATTCATTTCACACACAGACGAAGGGGCTAAATGAAACAATTGCAGACTTCCAACACCAATTCACCACAAGATATTATACAGGTCCTCTGTTCAGGTTAGAGCACATTACTTACAACTGAGGCTTGAGACTTCCTCTGCCTAAAGATAGTATTGTCTCAAGCCAGTATTTTTACACTTCTAACTTCAGGAAGAATACAGTTTTAAAGAACATAAACTAGGAAGCTGTATTAATGGCTGTGTAAGCAAAATGAGCAGCTTGTCCTAAGGAGGTAGGTGCTTGAGAGGTTCAAAGGGTGTTTAAGGAGAGCTCTGAAACATGTATGAGGCAGGCTAAGAAACTTGGGGCTGTTCAGCCTTGAGAAGAGAAGCTGCATGGAGATCTCAGAGCCGCTCCCAGTGTCTGAAAGAAGCCTACAAGGGCACTGGAAAGGGACTCTTCCATCAGGGACTGGAGTGACAGGACAAGGCGTGATGGGTTCAAACTTAAAAAAGGGAATTTCAGATTAGATATAAGGAAGAAGTTCTTCCCTGTCAGGGTGCTGAGGCACTGGCACAGAGTGCCCAGAGAAGCTGTGGCTGCCCCATCCCCAGCAGTGTTCAAGGCCAGGTTGGACAGCACTTGGAGTAACCTGCTCTAGTGGAAGGTGTCCCTGTCCGTGGCAGGGGGTTGGAACTGAATGAGCTTAAGGTCCTTTCCAACCCAAACCATTCTGTGATTCTATGGTACCAGGCCAGGACAGGATCTGGAGGTTTCTTTGTAGATGTTTTCCTTCATTGGTCTGAATATTCTGTGTACAGGCTTAAGTGAACAACTCATAGTGCAAGACCCCATTGTATCCCATTGCCAATGTACTCACAGGTGTTGGGGCAATCCCAGGCAGTCACATGGCAGAGCTGCATGAGGGAACTGAAAAGAGAAAGTGGCTCACCTTTGGGAAAGGTCCAAGCAGAAAATTCAGGGGAAAAGCACAGCTGAAACTTCTCATCAGAAAAAATTCAGACTTTGATTCCAAATGTGTTAAATCAAAGCCAAATCCTATGTTTGAAGTTGGAAAAAACAGACAATCTGAAATAAAGGTCTAGAACAACCATGAGAAACACATCATCTTACATCCTGAATCTCACACACCCCTTCCCCTCTGAAAGCAAGGTTACATACACAATGGGACTAGAAAGGTACAACTTCAGAGGAGTTGATCTTGAGTTTCTCTACACACGTAATACAGAAACATCAAGCACTACTGACATGAAAAAGCAAGTGTAAAACTTATTTCCAAGATAATATACACATGCTGGTAGAACAGATATCATAGCATAAATAATTTAGAATTTAAACATGATTCTTTCCTTATATTTATCGTGAACAAGACACTGACTAGCGTCCAACATCCAATAGCTTGAAACAAAAGAACTGCAAAGAATCACACAGAATCCCTCATCAGATGTTCAGCACAACAATGCTACCAGTGAGCCATGATACTTCCCACAGAGCAAACACTTCCTATTTCCTGGAATGCAAGAGGACAAAATTTGAGGTGGGTCGACCATGGTGATATGCAGAAGGTATTTCTCAGGCTGCTGTCTATCAATTCTTGGCAGCAAAAGCAGCCCCTTCTCCCCCAGGCAGCCATCAGTGTGTCTCGGGTGTGCCAGAAAGGTGGGGGCACACAGGCAACCATAGAGAAAGTGGTTTAGATTGAAAATCACCTTGAAAAGGACGCAGCCAAGCTGTGTTGCGCAAACTAGCACTGCAGCCAAAAGAGCCAACATGCATTAAAGCCTGTGGGAAAAACTCAGGATCTGCTGTTTTAACAGATGCCAAATGTGAACTGAGCAGATCATTAAAATTGTTCTAGCATAACCTCTTGGACCAAAAAAAGCCTGAAATGTATTTTGTTGCTAAGAAAAGTGAGAAGACAGAAAGATACTAAGCTGGCAGCTGCAGAAGCAACAGAGCAATTTGCCACAGCAGCGTGGCTTAATTCTTCCACAGGATATTTGCAAGGAAATGTTGACAAATGATTTGTCATAAACAGAACTCAAAATCTAAATCACATCATGGCAAATAGAAAAAAAAGGAAAGAAAAAGGGATTCTACTCTCTGATATACTTTACCGCTCAACAGCAGGATTTGTGTTCTATTTTGAGAACAAATTAACATCCATCTGGTTTTGTCCGTATTATGCACATTCAAGCCTACATCAGCTTTCCAAACAGTGATACATCTCAGGAGAAAGGTGAAAACCCTAGGTATGAAGTTTTATGTGGAGAAATAATTAATAAAGTCAGTAGAAAGTATATTCTTGTGCTAAGTGCCTGCATTTGAAAATGTCTTAATACTTCCTCTTCCTAGTTCCATTCATAGAATCACAGACTGGTTTGGGTTGGAAAAAGACCTTAAGACCATCCAGTTCCAATCCCCTACCATGGGCAGGGACACCTCACTCCAGAACATGTACTTAAGGCTCTGTCCAACCTGGGCTTGAATTCAGATTGCTGTTCTCAAGATTGTTGAAGCGTATGATCTTCATCTATGACTCAAACACATATTAATTGCATTTTTCCCTAAATACATAGATTGTACTACTAAATATTTTTTTACTATTCTCATTTGCTAAGGGATTTGGTATTCTCAAAGTTCCATTTTGACCTTGACGTGTGCATGCAAACGTGGCCACATAAGACTGTGACTGTCTCTTAAAAGACAGAGAAAAGACACAGCACAGATGATAATTTCTGTTTGAATCCTTCTCCAGGAAATATAGAAAATAAGGACTTGGATGCCACTTAAAAGAATATTAGACAATCAAGCCTATTTTTAACAAACTATTCACTGGGAAGAGCAGTTCCTGAAGCCTCTTACCAGTAGTTTAGTATCTACTTGAAAAAACAGCAAGAACCAAACTCATGATTATTCAGCATGAAAAGATTAACCTTATAAAGTTTTCATACAGAGCACTGCAGTTTTTCACAGCTTTAAACATCAACAACAATAATATAATGATGACCTCAAACTGAAAGGCATGTTTTTTCAAAGGAGAGCTACTGCTCTTCTCCGTGCTATTTCTCCTTCCCCCATGGAAGTCAGGGAAACACCTGGTTTTCTGATTAAAAAAATATTCCATTTTCTTGGCATTTTCACAAGCTGTTGGCAGCAGATGGCACAGTTGCATCAGCCTGACTAGAAGGTTTATCCATGCTCATGACCTTCAGTCACCGTAGAATATAGAACGGTTTGGGCTGGAAACAACCTTAAGATCGTCCAGTTCCAACGCCCTGCCATGGGCTGGGACGCCTCACACTAGACCATGTCACCCAAGGCTCTGTCCATCCTGGCCTTGAACACTGCCAGGGATGAGGCAGCCACAGCCTCTCTGGGCAACTCATTCCAGTGCCTTACTACCCTCACAGGGAAGAACTTCCTTACATCTAACCTGAACTTCCCCTGTTTCAGTTTGAACCCATCACCCCTTGTCCGGTCACTACAGACCTTCATGAAGAGTCGCTGCTCCAGTACCCTTGTAGCCCCCTTCAGACACTGGAAGCAGCTCTGAGGTCTCCACACAGCTTCTCTTCTCAAGGCCGAACAGCCCCAGTGTTCTCAGCCTGTCTTTGTATGGGAGGTGCCCCAGACCCTGATTATCTACTGGACTTGCTCCAATAGCTCCATGTCCTTCTTATGTTGAGGACACCAGGACTGTACACAGTGCTCCAAGTGGGGTCTCATGAGAGCAGATTAGAGGGGCAGGATCACCTCCTTCAACCAGCTGCTCACACTCCTTTAGAAGTAGCCTGCCTCACTTTCAGCCTGCCAAGTGATGCTGCTTGCCCACAGCTTTATCTCTCTGAGATGACAACTTTCTGAAAACTGAATTTTCTTGCTGTTATTGAAACAAAAAAGTCTCCAAAATCTACCAAACCCAACTCATATCTAAAGAATCAAGTTAAAAAAATATGATTCTTCTCCAACTTTCACAGATCTCAGCTGCGCTATTTTCTTTTGAGTATTTTATGAGTATTATTTAAAGAAAAAAGTCCATTCCATACTGAGACAATTTTTGAGATGGAGAAAAGGGACCAATATAGACAAGGCAGCCAAACTCAGGATCCCTCACTCTGGTTTTGAGCAGTTTCCATTCTGGAGCAGATAATCTTTTCCTGACAAGTATTTAATTAAAAGCTGGGAAACTGCTTCTAAAGTGTTTCACTTTCAGCTAAGAATATGGTCTGTTATGAAAGTGTCTCATCAGAAAATTCCCTATCTAGTCCTTCCGAGACGTCTAACATAGAGGTCACTTTTTGGATAAATTCTGGTTAAATATGCTACCAATACATGACTGGTTTTTATTCCTTCCATGAAAAGCTTTATTCCTTGGTCCTAGCAGTTAATACAAACCTGATATTAGCATCACTGACAGCTGCAGCAGTAATCAGAGGGCAATTCAGGTCTTGAGCTTATTTTTTGCAACACTATTATCCTTTTCTCTGCTTATTTTCAGAACCTCCAGCTACCCCGTGGACATCTCACTACGGGAGGTATGTGTTCATCACACTATGTTATAAAATCATTCCAAATGAGTCTTTTACATCCAGATAAGCACCTGTAGATTATCTGACTCTTCTTGTAACAGCAACTGCACTGGTTGAAAGTATCATATGAATGCCAAAAAAATCAAGGAAGAAAGACCATTTAAAATGAGACAACATGAACAGGTCTGATTCTGTTCACAGTGACAACAGTGAGAGCTGACAGTAATGCCAGTGACACAGAGGTAGTTTATGTAAAACTAAAGTAGACCCAGCATCTTGATTTTCAGCCTAAGAAAAACAATTGAGAAGAGATGTTTTGACTGTTTTGTTCCCAGACAGTTTACAATGGTGTAAGTCAGAGGAATCCCACTGCAGTAACAGCTACAGGCTGATTTCCATCTGTACAGGAGCTGGCTCAAAACACTCTGCGTTAAACATTGTTCACTTTAAGCATTTTGCAGCTGTACTTTTGCTTAGAAAACTCAGACATCAGCTGTTTTCCAGCAGCTTTGGCTGCTGCCCTTTACCATTTCCTGTGCCACTCAAGGCCAACTGCTCACAGTCAAGGGAAAAACATTCAGGATCTAAAATTAGTGCATTTCCCTTAAGACAGCAGAACCCTTTGAAATAATTTTCCCATGATAAGATGTGATGAAAAGATTATCCCAATTTAATCTTCAACTTTCACAATGTGCCATCTTGTATTTACCGCATGCATTTGCAGAATCCTTCACTGAGTGTCCTGGTGTCTCAGCTGGTTCTATGCCTCCTACCTGGACTGAGAGATGACTACGAACTTCAGCTGGCTCCAATCCTCTCTCCTAATGTAAGAGTCACTGATTAACCACAGCTCTGTATCTAGCCCAGGTTGTCTATTACTGACAGATAGTCATTCAAACATCAAATAGTCTTCACTTCCAACACCTCTTCTTTTAAGATACAGGACTTAAAAATTCCTAGAAGCTGTGCTCGTGCGAAGTTAACCAGATTCCCAGGACATCCCAGATATCATGTCTTTTTATATAGCAAAGACTTTTCCTCCAGAATCTGCAGAGCCAGCTATTAGAAAATTCCAATCCACAACCTATAAAGACTGCACTGACAAAATAAATAACAAGAGTAAATCTCCTCTGGTTTAAAACTGAACATTACTGAAGCTGTGGAATTGCAGCTCTGCAAGCGAAGGCAGAACACTGAGATTATGAAGATTAAGAACTAGCGGTTGGACTTGAAGATCTTAATGGTCTTTTCCAACCTAATTATTCTATGATATTTATTTATGTGGAACTTTTTGAACTGTGTGCTCTCTACATCTCATTTGATATACTTGCATCACCTTTTTGTGTACTACCCTTACAGCATTTATCTGGAAAGCAATAGGGTTGTTTTTTGGGACATATTTGCCATAGAATCATAGAATAGTTAGGGCTGAAAATCCTTGTAGGCCCCCTCAGATACTGCAAGGCTGCTATGAGGCAGTTAAGTCTGCAACAGCATTTCAATTCCAGGATTCTGAGCTCCTGCACTTCCACCATTAACAACAATTATCTACTAGTATTATTGAACTAGTATGCTCTTCACTTCTAAACCCATTTTGCCGCTTTAAAACATTAATCTGTAGATTAATAAAGCCTGCTTTCTAGTTGATAAGCAAACTTTATTTCCATTTTACAGCTCAGTACACTGAGGCTTTAAAATGCTAAAGATGCAAAAGGGCGAGACAAGCGTTATTGCAAGAGTTGACTTCTAAAGTTCACAGCAAGACAAGCACCACTTGGGATTCAGCAGATTCCCTCCTGCTTTGACACAGCCTGGGCTGTACAGCAGCCTGCCTCTAGAGTAGCATCTTATCATGTAATGTTCACAGAAACCTGCCAGAACAGCACTGGATGTGCAGGCAGTTATGTTGAGTGTATAAGTATGGTGTATGCATAATCCAGTCTATAAATAGGCACCATTTAATAGGTTTTTAGAACCTAACTACTCTATTTACTCATCTCCAAGGCTTGTTTTCACGGGATATGCATAATTGTCAAGCCAAGGGTTGGGCTCTAAAACACCTTTAGTCAGTATAAAGCACCCCCAGTGATGCCAATGGAATTGAAATTCACTCCACACACACCTTTTCAAGAATCAATCCTATAGGATTATCCCTCAGGTCTCTCTTTCATCCTCATGTCACAGACAGCAAGTCAAGCTGACCCCATCTCAGAGGGATGGGCAGGAGGAAGGCCCCAGAACATCACCCCACAGCTGTGAAATTCAAGTCCAACATTAGAGGTGGTCTGAGGCAGGGATCAAAATCAATGGGGCTGTAAATGCAACTGAGGGTCATGAGTACCCCAGTCCCCCCACGAACAGGTACCCCACCCATGGGCACAGTCCCTGCCTGCCAGCTAGTGCTGTGAGCCTTTCTCAGCACAGAAGTTGAGACTGCGTGGGCAGAAAGACTAAAAAAACACTTCCACGCTCTGAGCGATGCCTTTACATCGGAATTGAGATGGTTTAGTGAGGCTATCCAGGAAACAACAATATGCTGTTGCCTAGTGTCCCTGTTCTGTGAATATACCCAAGGCTTCAAAGTCCGCTTCAGTGCCTGGCACTAATGCGAGGTTTAAAAAAAACTGAGCAAAACTCCAGCCTTAGCAACTAAAAAACATATGATGTGAATGAGAGGCACAACCCCAGAAACTTCCCAATTCACGGAACATTCAAAACTGCCTTGATTAAAGCTGTGGCATGAACCAAAACCAACAAAACCCATAAAACCAACAAACACAACAACAAAAAAAAGCAAACCCCAGACATTTTTCTTAGCTCAAATTCAAGCCACCTGTATCAAAAAGCTCTATGATACGTAAATATACATGCATAAGCAATTTAGGTACCACTGTTCTATGTGCAAGGTAAGAGATTGGCTTCATATATGGTCTCGATAAATGAGAGAGAATTATTCATCCATCTTTGGCTAACTGCCCAAACACTTCATGCAGAGCCCTGATCCTTCCCAGGGAGTTAAAAGCGAACTGTACCACTGATGAATACCATACACTGCTGTAAGTTACACTGATTCATCTCTGCTTGCCCTCTATGTGCAATTTTCTCCCCAGAAGGAAAGCGCTTGATTTGTTCAGTCCCTCTGAACACTCGGTTTTTCTCATATGAAATCTTTACTCCTGAAAAAGTGAAATCTCAATTAAATAAATGAAACCATTTCACAGTTGCAGGTTACATTTTTTGTTAGCAGAATGACTAATTTGTCCGGTCTTTTTAATGATAAGCCTAACCAGAGCCCATTTCTTTTTTGATGGTATTCAATAGTAGCATGGAGCATTCCATCATTGAGATAACTGATAGGATGTGGATTTAAACATTACATTCAAGTTAATATAAATAACTTTGATGCCTGTCTAGTTTTGATGCAGTTATTAAGTAGCAAACTGCCATTAGAAAAATAAGGTTTTCAAATGCCACCTACAAAAATAGCTAGAAAATTCCTATTACTGCTAATAAAAGAATATAAAGAAGACTTGCTAATTATGGCCTCCAATTTTGCAGGACTAAAATAACAGAATGGTGATATTAACCTAAAAGCCACAAAAAATGAACATTTCTTTATTTGGACATGACACATTGCATTTATGTACTCACCAAAACTCAGATCAATGCACAAACCAAATAAGTAGGGAAGGAAAACACCTTTACATCTGTAGAAATACAGTAAATTCTTTGAAGTGTGGGGAAAAGATGGACAAGAGAAAGGTGGATTGTTTATTAGTAACAAAAAAAATGGAAGTAAATAAGATCCTTTTTATGGCATTATTTAGGTACATATCACGGAATCCCAGAATCCCAGACTGGTTTGGGTTGGAAAGGACCTTAAGATCATCCATGTCCAACCCTCTGCCATGGCTAGGGACACCTTCCACTAGACCAGGTTGCTCCAAGCCCCATCCAGCCTGGTCTTGAGCACTGCCAGGAATGGGGGAGCCACAGTTTCTCTGGGCACCCTGTGCCAGCGCCTCAGCACCCTCACAGGGAAGAGCTTCTGCCTAAGACCAATCTCCCCTCTGTCAGGTTAAAGTCATTCCCCTTGGCCTGTCCCTACATGTCCTTGTCCAAAGCCCCTCTCCTGGTTTCCTGTAGCCCCTTCAGGCACTGGAGCTGCTCTAAGGTCTCCCCTTAAGGACCTTTCTCTTCTCCAGGCTGAACCAGCCCAGCTCTCTCAGCCTGGCTCCAGAGCCTCTAATTTAAGACCACATTTAGGAAGACAGGTATTTGACGAGTTGGGGGTGCGAGAACTTGTTGATACGCCTTTTCTTGTCTGAAGAATGTCCTTCAGAAAGGTGTTTCATCTATAAACTGTTAATTACATTTATATAGGTTCTATAAAAGCTATTAATGAAATATGTTTTCTTAGTGTAAATGAAAGTGAAAAGCTGAGTTCTACCCTTGAGCAGTCATGCTGTACTCAGGACAAACAGCTTTAAGCCCAGACAAAAGCAAGAAATTATAAGTACATGAATGACTGATACTGCAATTCTAGCCAAGAATAAATCCAAAGTGGCTATTCTTTATTCATTATCTGCATAAGTTAGGAACCTGTGAAAAGTTACCAACAGGTGCAGCACTCTTCAAGGCTGGTCAGCTAACCAAGTAAAAACTGGTTCGATATAGGGTTTTTCACATAAGGTAATGTACAGCACATTATACATTCAAAAGAGCCACTAAAAATCAGTTTACTTTTATCTTTTGTTCTCTTCGCTCTTCCGATTCTAAACACGAGTTTCAAAAAGGATGCTGCTACTGGAAACAAGTTCCTGTACTAAACACACAGCCTCCACTGAAATTATTCTTTTATTTCCCAGGACTGTAGAGAAGGTTTTTACTAGATTCAGACCGAATTCATTCCTGAATATACTTCAGGAACGTTGTGCTTATTGTAGTGCTTGCTCATGTAGGCTTTTCTTCTTTAATCCAGTGTCAACAATGCTGTGGAATCACTTCATTACGGAAATTCACTTTCTAGTTCCCTTTCCAGGTGCGCCAGAATTAACAGTGATGTAAAGGTAACATTGGTTTCTTCTATAAAAGGGAGAAACCAGTATTTAGTTCACACTACTTTTACTTAGATAAACCTGGACAGAATTCACCCACCCTGTCTGAAATAGGAAAATCTCTTTAGGAAAATTTCTCTTTAGGAAAATCTAGCCTTTCTAGTCCAGAATATTAAGGACTTAACTGTGTCATTTTAGTGGTGAGACCATGGCTTATACTCTGAATATTCAGTATAAAAACATAAGCAGTGTGCTCAATTTCTTCCCTGAATTATTAGACCTGAACAACCTGGGTGAACTTTTCATTAGCAATAATCAGGAAATTGGATTCAACAGATTAATAAATTGAGTTATGAATTATAAACTCAGTTGGGTGCATGAGCAAGTTAAATGAATATTTTGCATGTATTAATCCAACCTTAATGACCAAACAGATAAATATATAAATATGATGTACAATCTTGTGTTAAAGTTGTGTATTAAATGTGAAACAAGAGATGGGAATTTTCTCTTTTTTTAAAAAAGTGTTTAGGAAATCTAGATGAAATGTATAGTTCTGGTCAAATGCCACATAATACATGAAAGAAGAAACACAAACCCCCAAAATACCCTGATGCCTACTTCTTATTTTGCTAATCCAGATGCTTCTATTTTCAAAACAGAGGTTGCATTAAACAGACACTGAGATGTATTCAGTTTTCGTGCCAACAGCAAGAATACAAACACTAAGACATTAGATGCTGGAATAGGCTTCCCAAAGTGTGGTAAATGCTCCATCCCTGGCCATGTTCAAGGCCAGGTTGGACAGAGCCTTGGGAGACATGGTCTACTGGAAGGCATGTCCCTGCCCATGGCAAAGGGTTGGAACTGGATGATCTTAAGGTCCTTTCCAACCCAAACCATTCTATGATTCTATGAATTTCTACTGAAAGATGACAGAATCTAACAGCCACAAATGACAACCTGTTTCTTTTGAGCTCTTTAAAAAACATGGAGAAAAAAAAATAGTAATTCAGATTAACTGCCTTTAGGTTAAGCCTTGGAAGGCTGAAATATGCTCAAGTTCCAAGAAAACCAAAGGTCTTAACAAAGGAGAAGGAAGTTTCCACACAGCACCCTAGTGTTTCCAGCTTGGAAAATGCGGCAGCCTTTTATTTTGCTCCGTAGGACAGGTCTAGCAGACATGCAGCAGATAAGAACAAGTTAGTGCCCCTCCCTACACTCAACCTGACTTGTGTTTCTCAAAAGTCAGATGTAGTCCCAGCACTGTGGATAACTATCAAGTGCACTGCCACAGTACCATTAGAGACTGGAGTTTCCTAAATTCCTATGAATGATCCGATGTTTTAAACTATTCAAATAAAAATATGAATTATGCCACAAATAAAATTCATTCAAACAATTAACATGTAAGATAATCAGATATAAACCTCAAGATTCAAATATATCATTACAATTAATGTCATAAGGACTGCCAAGACTCAGAGACATCAGCAATAACAGAATCCAGTAATCCTAATTCTAGTCTCCCAACCTAAGTATTAGAAAATACTTGTATGTATTCCAAATACATTATTAATGTATTCCAATTTATTAATGTATCTCAAATAATCCATATGAACTGCAAGAGAGATACTGCAGATCACCGTACTTGTTAGTGTGCCTTGTCCTACAGACCAGATGATGCTTTAAATGTCATCTAATGCTAACCCATTTTATTATTGTCAAGACAGAAGGAATTCTGTCTATATACAAAAAGAAGAGGTATAGTTATGCCTATGATGCACATTAATTCTTGCAACTATGCAGTAAACTAGCTCTCACCAATGCTGATTTAAGCAGTTAGTATTTCACTACGCAGGAGCTGTTCCTTTTTACACACAAAATACATCACAGGCAGGAAAACACTACTAACAAACAAGACTTTACTTTTCAAGTTAAGCAAGGATTAAAAGGTACAAGCTCTGCTGTCTGAACTGCCTGGCTGCCTGTGCAGAAAGATAACGTTGGTGCTTAGGAAATATGTGTTCTTAGGGTAAGAATTTAAAATGATAGTTCAGTTACTGAGAAACTACAGTACGGTAATCCCCATTCTACTCCAAAATGCATGAACAGGAAGGAAGTATAAGCAGTACCTCTTAAGAAATTCCCACAGTCTATCTTCCCTATTATAAGATTACACAAATCTCTACTGGAAAACAATGCACATTTCAAGAAAGATCAAATTTACATGTAAACTGACAGATCGGCATTTATAAGATCTCTGCGCAGCCCAAACAGAATGATTTGAAATCCTGCAGATGCTCCAGAGGAAGTGCTAATTTTCCACAGTTCTAACAAGTAGCCTAAACACCTTGCTTCTTTCTTGGCTCCTGTGTCTCAGACCCTTTAGGCACTGGAAGCTGCTCTAAGGTCTCCCCGGAGTCTTCTCCAAGCTCTCTCAGCCTGTCTCCAGAGCAGAGTTGCTCCAGCCCTCGCAGCGCCTTTGTGCGATCATCCCAGGCAGTCCTACAGTCAGCTATTAATACAGAAAAGAAAAAAGCCAATGTGCTGCTGTGCTGTTGCAGCTGTGTAAATTCATACACACATACTTATCTTTCCTTCTTTTTAATGACAAAATCTTCTGTTATTTCTCCTATGGTGAAAATTATAGTAGGTTTCTTTCTTTTATTTAAATGGGTCTAGATAGAACCTGCTGAAAAAATCCCCAATGCAAGTAGTAAATGGCAAGCAAAAATCAAGATAGACTTTCTAATAAAAGTAATCTGGTCTGACTATTGGAGGAAGCTTGTCACAATGCCTGCCTTCCACTGTAACCAGGGAGAGCAGTAGAACTCCAGGCCAGATAGTTCTTTAGTTTAAATCATGGACAAAAATCCCACATGTCCACTGGGAGTGTGATTAAATTCAACTAGAAAAGCTCACAGAATGGTGAGCTTCCATTTTTCTATCTTTGAGTTCCTGGGAAGCTGGTGGGAAAAGACAATTAAATGCTTGAGGGTTTTGAGTGTGCTGTTTGCATTAAAAAAGAAACAGTTTCATTCCCTCCCAGTGCTCATACTCACTTGTTGGCCAAGTGCAATATATTCTGCCATGGGTTTTGGTAGGAATTATAATGTGGGAAGAATTGTCTCTCTTATGATTTATTGTCTTGCTTTCTTTTCTTGTGTCGACCCACATAGATGGGGTTTCTCATCATTTCAAATATGACATGCAATAACAAAATTAACAGCAGTCTAAATTATGGTTAAGATACCTATTTCCCCAACAAGCTGGGAAACGTCTGAAGAGAAGATTGCATGACAGTGAACAATCACTGCAGCCCCAGTCTTTCAACTCAGATGCTCATAGTTTAGCCACTATGGGCTAATAAACTCCTCTAGCTCTCTGAGTCTATCAGTTGTCCCCAATTTCATGCTAGAATCCAGTTTATTTGCTCTCCTTAAGAAGAAGTCCCATCTGCCTGTGCAAAAGGAAAATACAACTTTTTCTTCAGGAACAGTTAGGAAGCCAAGGTTTTCTGGATGCTTATCTAAGAAGTCTAAAGCACTTCACAGTGCCATTGTGAGTATTCTTAAACTCAATGCCAAGATTAAGAACACTTTGGCTTGCAAGTGCAAAAACCTCTCGAAGTCTCCTTAGTGGCTTGTTAAAGCATGTCCAAAAGAAAACAGATTCTGCTGCTTTTTCAGTTGCTCTTTGATCTTACATAGACATCTGATCACAAGAGATTCCTTTGTACACATGAACAATCTGGGTGCCCATGCATTGCGTATCAAGTAACAAAAACTTCAGACCTCTGGAAAGTATCACTGCCAGAATCTTAGCCTGACTTCTTTGAAGCCCATCTTTATCCCTATGCCTTTTTTTACAAGTTAAACAAGCATGGAACTTTTCATACTGGAATTGAATGCTTCATACTTTCATACTTTTTTTTTTTCATACTATTAATTCTGAAGCATTATAAATGTACATTTTACACTATAGAAGAACTATTCACATAAGCTTTATACTTATTTGATCCAGAAACTTAATGGTATTTGATAACAGCCCCAGTGTTTTGAGGGTGTCTGGACATTACTCTGGTTAAATCGGTCCCATTGTACCGTATCAGCCCTGTACACACTAAAAGTCACAGATATAGGTGTCCCCTTTAATTTCTGAACTCAAACAAACTTATATGGTTATAGTATTTATATAGATTTGCATAAGTGGATCAGGAAGAATGAAATTAAGCTGCTTCAATGCTGGCAGAAATTATGTGCACAACTACGAGGCTTGACATATAGAAATTAGAGCCCATCTGAATTCAACTCTGTGAGATGTGAAAACAGCAGAAGTAAATCACATTTCCATTTATTTGTCCAATTTGCAAGTTCTAGTCCCTGTTTTAATCATGTGTCAGAGGGTTTCCTGACACAACATCCACAAGTACTTAAGTCGTTACTCCATGTATTTTGCCATTAATCTTTGTGTTAAATAGTTTTTACTCTGTTTAGCTGAAGTGGCCAGGCCCCATTCTCAGTTACTAGGAGGGATAGCACAAAAGCAGCACGGCACAACAACAGAAAGCCTCCCCAAGTCCTAGTCCCAAAAGTAGGAATCTGGTGGGTATCTATCTTCACTTTTCCCTCTGAAGAATACAGCAAAACCATTCGGGGATGACAGGTAACAACTTAGGCTACTTAAGGTTACAATAAATAGCGCATGCATCAGGGCTCTGGGCAGATGAAGGATCAGAAGTGGCTCTGGTAAAGGGTAAGACGATGCTGCTGTTCACAGGGCCCTGTTGTGCGAGGCTTTCATTGCCAGGAGACAGGAGGCAGACCGGGGCCAAGGGCTGCTGCACTGCACCACACCACAGTCAGCTCTTTCAATTCACACACTTTGTTTAGCTATTTAAACCTGGGTTGTCCAGCTGGAATAACATACTCCTTCCCACAGCCCTTCTCCTCTTTGTATCAACCTCTGGCAGAGAAGTGACGTCCAAAGCCAGAGACCATTAACAGTTGCATTCACCAGAGCTGGAATTCATCTTTTCAAGCCACTTGCCAACACTTAAACTCTGACATTTTATCCTATGTGCTTAATATCAGTAAGGAGGGAGATTTTCTTTTCCTAAATCTCCCAAAGGGCAGTGACAAATTCAGCACAGACCCCATAGGTCACTTTAGGGCTCGGTTATAATGAACAGCTCTTTAGGTGGGAAGCAAATGAGAATTCCACTGCTTCATTTAAGTCTTTCTTTGCCATCTCTTTCCATGCCATGAGGAAGCTCAGGTTTTTTGTCTTGATGACAATTTAACCCCTCCAGTACCAAAAGCTCAGGGGCTCTCTGAGCATGTCATCTGGACTCAATACAAGCAAGACAAGCAAGAAACCTGGTATTTAATAACTTCCTATGATACACTGGCTTTGGCTGAATGCTCAGGCAGTGCCATTTTCTTCCACTTACACAAACCCAACATTTTTAGATTTTGAGATACAACACACCACCTTGACAGAATTTAGCAGCTGCCACCACTTCTTTACATTCATTTCTCTGCATCGATGTGCCCTCAGGTCTCAAGTCCATTTTGCTTATCCTTTCACACTTCTCCTGAAGAGTCATTCCCTTTATAGTTGTGTTTCTTATCCCACCTTCTGAACCCTGTTCATGATACAGAAACCGTATCTGTGGGTAACATTCTATTCCTGACTTTCATAGTTTATTTACCCTGCAGAGAATCCTTGAACCATAGCACTCATTTGCAAGAAGATCCTTGAGGGAACATCTTGCAAAGAAACAAACATGAACTCCTATTGTTGTGTTAATTAATAAGTTTAACATGAGAAGTGCAGCAAGTGGAAAGCCACCGTGCAGGTGAGCCTCACTAAGATATAGCATTCCTAATTAATGGAATTAATTGAATTCAGATGGAAGGATAGAGCACTTTCTGGGGCAGAATGAAGAACTCCGAGGAATAATTAGATTAAATGGAACATCATTATTGGTTTATTTTAGGCTCTGGCCTTATCACTTTCATCTGTGTGTGCTATTGGAAGGACATTCGAGCAAACACTGAAGATGAAGAAGATTTTGCAGAATGCCAGTAATCACTTCCAGGTTTCCAATGCTACTGCTAGAATCACATTTCTCATATTGATACTATTATGCAAATCCAGTCAAAGAAGGAAAAGACATTGTGTGGAAATCAACACTGACTTTGGAAACTGATCATTTACCATGGACTACACATCAAAACTCAATTGTGACAGTTTTTCCTCAACTAACTTTGAATCATGAACAAGCTCAGAAAGTGCACTGATCACAGATTACATGAAACAAAATCCCTTTTAATTACCCATGATGGATTAGTTTCTAGCTTTATATAGCAATTCAGTCAATTACAGTCCAGCAGGGTGTAACTAAAGAGACAAATGAAGAAACTAATCACACTTCAGTTAGGAGAGCTCTGAAACAGTGCAATGGATGAAGAAGTAGCAACATGCCCTACTAGCTTGGATACCTACAGCTTCCCTGGTTTATGCTGTATCAATGGGCTATAGTTACTTCAAACATAGGATGTCACAACTACAGTCATCTTTGCAACTGAAATGTAGATCTAGCCTTAGAGTGGAGTTTTAACGCTCTTGTAACAGTGAGGTTTGGGCAGTAAAGACCATTTTATCTTACTGTAAAATTCAAAATGCTTCTTTCAGTGCAATTTTGGTCAATACGAAAAGCAAGGACTTGCATTAAACTGAATTTGGAAAGAGCATAAAAAAGATGGCCAGCCTTCCATCAGAACAGACCTGATTAAGTAGGTCAGCTTCTTCCCTGAAACATAAAGATGTATCTTACCAACCAACTTCCATTATGGGTTTTGGCAGCCAAGGACTAAAAGTTGGAAGGATAAATAATTATTTAGTGGAGAGCAATTTAAATCCTAACACAGCGGCAGTCTCAAACAAATATTATCCAAACCAACCATCCTAAAAGAAGCCTTTCATTAGAGGGCATGTTTCCGGTTAACCCTCAGAAGCAGCATCAAGTTTCACATGGCATCACAAAGCCACTGCCCAACAGTTTCCTCTCCCTGTTAAAGCCAGGCTGCATTGAGGAGGATGTGGGTTCTCATTCAAGTCTCTCACTGATGCATTATTCACTAGTGCATCTGGTGTAGCCATTTGGAAACAACTCCTCTCTCACATCTTGCCAGCTATGCTATAGCAAAGCAAGCTCTTTCTCACAGAGATTTTAACTCATTCATAAACACGTAGAATATGAGTAATTGTCTTTACCTTTGCTTTTCAAATAATACTATGAAAGTTATACAAGCTAGAAAAAATGAGCACAGAAAAGACATTTCTGTTCTGGCCAATTCATAGTCAAGGCCTCTAGGCATAACTTGGATGAAGCAAATGTTACACTACTTTTGTGGTTGCACAGAGTCCAGAAACCTCTTCAACCTCAAATTATGACCTGTATTACAGTCCTAAGAGGCACACACACTCTTGAGCTACAACCTCTGTACTCCTGTGAAGTTTTCCTCCAAACCAAAGCAAGCAAACAGAAAAACCTCACAGTCTAGCAAGCGAAACTCCCATTTTTGTCAAAGGAAGTATCCAAAACTGCTGTATGATCTGTCCACCCCGGTGAGAATGAAATCCCTCACTAGTTCATTTTACTGAGCACCCAATCTGTTCCTTAGCTGATGTTCTTGGCACTTATATATTGAAATTATGAGGACAGCACTGGCTACAGCTCCATCACAACTAGGAGCATCAATCAGTTACACAAGCATCACAAGAAACAGCCTGGCTTTCAACCCCAAGGCTCCAAACACCTGCACAAGCTAAACACCCATTTTCAGCTCTTTGGCAGAAAAGCTGAACATGCCTGGCTGGTTGTCAAATTGATCATCAGGCCTTAGAAATAAGTGAATCTCAATGGTGTTATAAACCAGCTCTTCAGAAATGCTGTGCTCTATGGAAACAACTGCTGTAGTCATATTTAAATATGTTTTGGAATTACTGTTCCTGGCAAGTGTTAACAGTACTGCCAAAAGTGTGTGTGATATGTTAACACATTAACTGAATCAAAAGCCATTTTAAAGACAATTTTTCAATAGATAACTGTGGGTCTGAAACTACAGAGACAACTACAGTGGGAAAACATGGAGCCCAAACAAGTCCAATAAAGAAATTCATCAGTGCAATACTAGAGATGAGGAAATATAAGGAAAAAGATACTACTGGGATACACCTGACACATATGTAAAGGTGAACACAACGGAATTAAGAAATTAGGAATTACAGACTTGGATCTTCAGTACAATTCTCAGTGCTGTCTGTCCTAATAGACTAAGCTGCAAATCTACAAGTCTGTAACTGATACTACAAAGTCAGTGTTTTCACTTAATGACATCCAAAAGCTAGGTTAACTGTAGGCAACTACAGTTAACTGTAGGCAACTACAGTTAAACGTAAATACTGAGAAACAAGGAAAATACTGAGAAACACATAAACACAGTTCTCAACTACAGGCAACACTAACACTACTACAACATTGATTTGTATTGCCTTTCGCTGTCCCACGAGCAGCAAGAATTTCTCTTCAGTGTGCACATGCCATGGTCAGCAAACTAAAAATGTATCTCATATGTGGACAATCCCTTTCAAAAGAAGTCAAGAGAACGACACCAGTCAAAATAAATACACCTACAGAGGCCACTATAAAGGAACCAATATGTATTATCATACAGGACCACAGCAACCTGCTTACAGTAATGCATTTTCTGGTATTGAGAATATTCTTTCATATGTTCTTGATTTAGATTTCCAAATAAATGTCATTGAGTTCCCAACTCAATTCCAGCTGAACTGCAGAGGAAAAGCAAGATACTCAGGAAACCTCTCAGCTTTCATCTGTGCAGTGCAATGGAATCAACAGTCTCAGAGGAATGGTCTTCCTTTCCAGACTTACCAATTTGGCACCAGGAGACTTTCCAGCACATTGCCAAGCACAAATAATTAGTAACCCCAACCTCTCCCTCAACAAGCATACAGTACACAACCTTAGAAACTGAATGTTAAAAATCATAGCAGCATAATTTTCACAACTGGCAATAAAAGACCTGGTTAAAGATGGGACCTTCTGCTTCCTGCACCCTAAAGAACAGAAAAAAGGACACACTGGCTTATGTCAACAGAAAGCATGGGTACCTTGATATCCTGTCTCAGAGAGAAGCCTATAGTAAGAGCTTGGAGAAACAACACAAGAGCTGGGTAGACACAGAGCTTTACTCTTTGACACTCCTCTACCAAACTGCACCTCAGGGAGCTTCAAAGACAGATACTGGGATATTAAGAGTCACCTTATTATTTCAGGCATGCACATAGGCTTACTTTCTAGTCAGTGGAGAGAAGTCAGTCACTGAAGTCACAGTTCACTAATTCCTAACGTCTCTTTGACCAAAAAGTGCCTAATTCATTGCCTTCAGGAAGGCTTGAGGTTGATCTACATCTGTCAATACAGATCTCTACATGGCAGGAGCCTTCATTTAGCCAGATGAATCTAACTTTTTACATTAAAATAAGTTTAAATTGACTAATTTTCCATCGTGAAATGTAATTAAGCATTTTTCAAACGTAGTTTAAATACCTGATGTGGAATAATTCACTTGATACCCCTGGATTTTGTGCTGTGAGATGCAGTCATCCCTTGTTGATCTTCCCTGTCTATTCTTCATTTTAGAGTTCAGTCTCCCCTTCACTGTTTCATGTCTAGGTAAAAGAATACCAAGGCCCTACAATGCTCCTTCCAATATGGTCTGAAAATACCAGATCTACTAAAACTAAATATATTATCAAATTTATTGAACCGTATAATACTGTTCTCTGTCATGTTTACTACTTAATATTGAGAACTTTCAAACAACCACTTTTTTGACCTCCACTGAATATTAAGCCCATATGTGTAGGATTAGAGAACAACTTTATTACATGAAATATATAATTTTCATACTGATATTCACAATATGAAGCCCTCAAACTGTGGCGTACTACTGGTGAACATCAGATATTTTTATTCACACAGCTAATTTTTCCCTTCCTGTTTGTTACATCCCAGATATATTTATACAGAACAATCACATCCCTTCTCCATATACTTGCCAGACTAAACACCACAAGTTCCTCTAGTTTCCTGTCTCTTCCTTCACCTGATCTCTGCACAGCCCATCCCTGCAAGTCTCCATTTCACCTCTTTCTTTTTTGGATCTCACTACATCCATACGACTACAGAGGCCCAAAAGTCATGGTTATTCCATGAATGCACAACCTGAATACATTGCACTAGTCTGCTTTATGTCACACGAGTACATGCAGATGAAGACGCTACAGATGAAGGAACCAGAATTAATCATCTTATGTCTAAAGAAGGGCACCTCCTCTGCAGGAAACAGAGAAAGGGAAACAGAATTTGATTTCCATTCCTGTTTCCATGGCTCAGGCTAATGTCAAAATTCAAATAACTTCTCTGTGATTCTGACACTGCTGAAGTGGGACAGCCCAAGTTCAGTTTTCTCTGAAGGGTTCCTACAATACGTATCAGCTTGCGCTCAGGACAGCTTTTTGCTGCAATTCAAAAAGCAGGGGCTTTGTTCTGTAGTGCAGTGAAATTAAAGCATACTGTCATGACTCCATCCTAAGCCGTGGCACCAGGCTGATGGGGTAGGTATGAAAGCTGTGTTGTCCTACCTACTTACATTCAAAAATGCACAAAGGTCAACCAAAAACTTTCTGTGTCGTCAACAAGCTCTAATTCCTCTGTAGACATATTCTTGATCTCATATTTCTTGGCTGGTGTGACTACTGTTTAGTGACAAAAAAGTCTTGATCTCATACCACATTCTTGACTTCCCCTACAACTAGACCTCAATTCTCTATCAGCAAGCGCAAAAGCTCATTTTCAGCTCAGAGAGCCAAGCTCACAGCTTGTCCCCTGCACTGGGCCAGATGGTATTAGAAGTAGTTTTGGTGCAGAGAATGTGCCAACCTGCACCAGACTGCAGGTTCCTTCCCTAGATTTCACACAGGTTAGCTTTAGTTCCTTAAATTTTTCCCAGTACAAAGTGGCCATACAACTGTGGGTTCTCATAGGGCGAGGGCACCTCACCATACATTTCATAGGTGCTCCGGCTGCAACCACCCCTTCATTCTCACGCTCACTCTCTCCATCCTTGAAGCTTTTCAAAAGGGGCAAAAGCACAGCTGACTCTATGTAATGGTGACAACAATCCTCCTTTAATAGGGAAGTTGGACTAGATGACTTCCAGAGCTCACTTTGAACAAGCATTTCTATCATTAAATGAACTATTTTCCTCTCTGCCCAATATAGCCCTGCTTTGCCTCTCTGCCTTGAGACCAGAAGTCATTCAAGTAAGGAGGAAAACAATAAAGCAGCAGCTCTGCAGCCTTCATTGGTGTGGGTTTTTTTCCCCTAGCATGCCCAAACCCAGTGTGGACTAGAGGGAGTTGTGAAAGGCCGTGTGAGGATACAAAGCTGAATGGAGAACTGAAGGATCAAAAGGATGCAACAAGCACTTCCAACCTGGGCTGGACTTTGCCTTGGAGTTTTTGGGAAGCACATTACCTGCTGTAAGCAAAAGGCATACCACGGCTATTCTCGTGATTTAATAGTGGACGGTGGGCTTGGACCAGGCTCTGCTTCACATCAGTGTAGCCGTTAAGCCTAGTTCTTTCAGTAAACCTGTTTGTGCTAAGCTTCAAATACACCTTTGTCCACACCTTGTGGGCAGAGCTTGCACTGAGTATAAACAAACATTTCATGTGTTTCAGGTGTCTTCCATCGAGCTTCACTGGCCAAGTGTGTTTTCTGGCCAAGCTGGAGCTATTGCTGTACGATCTCCAGCACAATTACTCACAATGTTCTTGTGTTCTTTCCCTGTCTCAGCGTGTTGCTTCCTGTGACATTTTCCATAACATTTTCAGCTAGTCTTTAGCCTTGTGGGAAACAGAAGCAAATCATCTCTCTGAACTCAGACCACACAAACAGAAGGCTGAAAGCATTACAGTGAAACTCATCTCTGAGCAAAGGCTGTTCAACATAAACACACTGCCATCTGGTTCCAGACACAAGAAACACAGAATCATAGAATAGTTAGGGCTGGAAAGGACCTCAAGATCATCGAGTTCCAACCCCCTGCTATGGGCAGGGACACCTCCCACTAAACCATGCCACCCAAGGCTCTGTCCAACCTGGCCTGGAACACTGCCAGGGATGGAGCATTCACAACTTCCCTGGGCAACCCATTCCAGGGCCTCACCACCCTCACAGTAAAGAATTTCTTCCTCAGATCCAATCTAAACTTCCCTTGTTTAAGTTTGAACCCATTACCCCTTGTCCTCTCACTACCGTCCCTCATGAAGAGTCCCTCCCCAGCATCCCTATAGGCCCCCTTCAGATATTGAACGGCTGCTCTTGCTCTTTTTCTTCTGTCCTCCCACCCTCTTGGGAAAAAACAAAACCCAAAACAACCAACACTGTTATTTCTGGGAAGAAAAAAAAAAAAAAGAGAACATATTTGGGTCCAAGACATAAGAATAGGACTTCACCCAAAGATCTGCACATCTGGGAAACACAAATTACATTAGTGCACATAATGGAAACACACGCATTGTAAATGTTACTACTTAGAGACATACAAACTGCAATACTTGAGTCCTTGGAGCTGAGTGTCAGCTGGTGTTAATTATCAAAGCTCTCCAGTTCCAGTGGAGATCAGCTGAGAGATTACAGTCCTGGGCCACTGAACTTCTCCTGAGACACCACTCAGCTACAACACTACATACAGTGCTGCAGGTAATGGCACACGCTCCCAACCACAGCTCTGAAGCAGTGCACTTCTGGCTCTTACCTAGTCAAAAGAGTCACGCACTCTGGGGAAAGCAGCAAGTGAGCCAGAAGGGACATGAGCACCCAGTAACCTACATAGAAACAGTGAAATGGAAGTAACTAGGAGATGTAATCTCCCATAGCACAATACTGACCTTTGGGGATTATCTCCCCTTACTTACTCACACAATACTTATGAGAAACATGGCACTATCACCAGTGCGCTTAAACTCATGTGATTATCGCCCTCTCCCAAAGTCAGGCAAAGCTTTCAACCAGGAGTATTTGGAACAGTCAGGAATTTTACTGCTAAGTTTTAAATATGGTCTCTGGGCTTAAAGGGTAATGAAAAAGTGAATTCTGTCACTGATGGTGAGCTGTTCACACACACTAGCCAGTTTTTATGGGTTATGTCAGAAAGATGAGCCTGCAGAAGGCAAGGTTCAGGGTCACTGTCCTTCAGGGTGATCACCGTTACTGGTGTGCAATGAACCAGACACAACCAGACAAGTAATAGCATAGCAAGTCCAAAACTCAGCTCCTTCAACAGCAGACCTGCACTTGCTGTGTAGTATCATGCCAACCCCACCTAACTGATGAGAGCTACCTAGCATGATTTCATGAATTACTGAAAAGAAAAACTCCAACAGTTCCCCATTTACCTTCAATCAGAGAGAATTCATTTCACATATATCCTCATCATAACAATTCTCGAGATGGAAGGAAAACATAGTTTGAAGCAAAACCCCAACAGGTATTTTAAAATCTCATTTGTAAACTTCAAATAAATATTTAAAACCCTGTCATAAAAAAATCCTGGCTAAAAGGCAAAGTCTTAGAAATTCACTGGGAAACAACTCCTTTTCCACAGTACTTGTCCTGATCGAAGACATAGGATATCTGCAGCCGTAGGATGGTCACAAGAATTACTCTATTATAGTGCATACGGGAACTGCTCAGCATCTGTTATAGAGGCAACTGGCACTCACAATCATGATTTAGAAGCCTAGATACATTAATATTATTCAGACAGAATGAGACCAGACCAAATTAATAAGCAGAGCTTGCATTCAAGCAGCAAGGTTTATGAGACTAACATATTAATGTTTCTATTAGAACCTGTACAATACAGAAGAGCAGATTTTGGGAAAAAAATTTGCAAGGTTAACCTTTTAATTCTACATATGACTCACAAAATTAGGTTTTGTTTACTCCTGTCAAAGTATTTATTATAATAAATACAGTATTTTTCCTCTTAAATAAATGTATATAAATAAAATATAATAATATCCCCCTTTCCCAGGGCAGTGGTGAAATCACCATCCCTGGAAGTGTTCATAAATGGTGTAGACAAGGCCCTAAGTGACATGAGTTAGTGGTGGCCTTGGCAGCGCTGGGGAATGGTTGGACTTGATGATCTTTAAGGTCTTTTCCAACTGAGTTGATTCTATAGTTCTATGATTCAATAATGTGCTACGAACTCAGGTTAGCATCCAAGGTACCAGGGAAATCACTAGTCAGGCCCATAGCATAAATAGCTATTCAGTCATAACTGCTTCCAAATCCCACAACTTGATATACACACAGAAGCAAGAATCCCAAGGAGAAAATCCACCTATCCTTCTAGCAATCAAGTATTTGCTCGTCATGTTATACAACCAATCCTGAGAGAAAAGCACTTAATTATGGAGCAGGTACAAAAGTCATTATACAGTTGGTTGAATTTGTGCTTCTAAACATCTGGGGCTGTTTGTTTGTTCTTCTGCCTTTGATCTGGCTGTATATTCCTTTGCCAAATTATCTTCTCTGAAGAAAATTCCTTCAGTTTTGGTTCACAAGGAATATTGCAGCTTTGGCCACTAAAACATCATCTGGAGTTTTCAGCATTTGACAAGACTGTCAGTTATTAATATGCTCTTGGCTCATTGTTCCACATCCTCTGCTCACACCTCAGAACAACTGTTACGTTTTTGCATGTACTTCTATTTAAATGTTGAAGTTTTTCAATAGGGCTAGCAAATCGGAGAAGCCTACACTAAAAACGATGTTCACTTTCAAAGGTATTATTTGACAGTACTAGTTCACATTTACATAATTCCATTTAAATCATTGAAAATTGCATCTGAATTGCATTTAGTCATTTGTTTATCCCCTGTACAATTCCTGCCTTTGTACTGGTAGTCAGTGGGGTAAGTGATCTCCAACCTTACATGTTAGAGAAGAAGAAAACAACCCAAAACCCACAACAAAACAGACCAAAAAACACAAACCCAAAACAAACACACCCCCTGCCCTCCACCCCCCTTACAAGTAAACAAAATAACAAACAGAAGAAGGAAAAGTTTTTGGATACCAAATAAACTTGAGGAAAGAGAACTATTTTGAGCAAAGGAAAGCCAGAGTTTTAGTAGGGAGTGATTTTTTTTATTTGTACCTATTCCCAAGCCTCAAACTAACACTTTTTTTATGTTCAGTAACTGTACTTACATTTTGGTTTAGAGCTTTTTGTTTCACAAGCTGTATCAGTTACACCTTAATCCGAGAAACAATACATTCCTCAGAGCACGGTTTACTGTGAGGAATAGATTTACACCTTGGTTTCTTCCCCAGTGAAAACAACCTTGGGGAGGATCAGGTAACCCCATGCAATATAAAACTTCAAAGCACGTTTCACTGATCTTTCTGTATTAATGTAAATCAAAAATGCCAATATTGCTGTGTCATTAAAGGTTCCCCATTGTACTATCTTAGCATCAACTTTCTTGACATGGTCAAGTTTGTGTTTAGATACAACCATTAATCTCCAGGAACAATTTGTATGTTCCTGTGAAAAGGAACTTAGCAGCCCAGAGAATATGAGGACTATTCAAACAACATGTTTATTTATAATATCATTATTCTCAAACACTGGAAAAGCTTCTTTCCTTTTACAACTGTGGATATACAGTCACCACAAAGAGCAGGCTGCATCTACTGAGGTAACAGAGGAGCTGAAGAAGTCAGAATGCTTTCGTCACAAGTATGAAAATACGGGGTTTAATCTCTACCTTAGAAAAGACGAAGTTTTATTGATACAAACAAGTTTCATGGTTTTACCTTGAAATTCCGTGTAACAAAGGATTTGAAATAGTGAGGGGCAAAAGTTTTTTAGCTGAAGAAAAAACACCCGTGAGACTGACAAGTATCAGTAATCTTCGTCTTAAAATACCCATGAAAATAAAACAGATGGATGGAGATTGTTTACTTTAAAAACAATTTCTTTTCAAGAAATACTTTCTGGAACTAATTTACTAAAACAATGTGACCTTCGCTCAGTTTTTCCTTTTTGGAAAAAGAATAAGAAGTTTCAAATAGGAAAAACATGGGCTGCTGAACGAGGGGACAAGACATGAGGATTAAAAGGAGTAATATTCTCCAGCATATCTTATGATGGCAAATATTTTCCAAAACCTAAAACCAAAGTTAACCAAACCCAGTCCTTAGGTCTGTGCACTCATCTACTGCCTCAGACAACTGCAGACAACTGAAGGTGCTTGGCTAAAATCTTACACAAGCAACTTTTAGCATAAGCTTTTTGTTTAGCCACATTTCAGTCTGCAGCCAGAAACAAGCAAAGAGACCATTTATGTGTCACCCACTTTACAACATAAACCAAAATATCCGTTATTTTGTTTCTGGGGTGGGTTTTTTTGCTATCCAGTCTTGATTGAAAAACCCCCGAAACATACGGATGTAGTAGATTCTCAACTGCCTTAGAGATACAGTTCTCCTTCTTAAGGACCTCCAAGATTGAACACTGACTCTTGTTTTCCAGTCTGGACTAGCTTTTTTAGCTTTGGGAATACTGGACTCTGAACACCTTTTCTGCTATATTAAAGTTCACTGAAGTTTAAAAATCTCTCATGCACACAGGTCCAAGTACCTCAATTTTTTTCCCCTCTTGATCAAACTAAGTTGGGCTTTAATACCTATTTCTCAAAAGCCCAGTTCTTCAGAATTAAACCCTTTTACACTGAAGTATTTCTGACCTTTTGGGCTTGCTGATATTGGTAATGATAAGGCCATAACATAGAGATAGCATACCTTCATATTCATATTCAATAGCTCCCTAATTCCAACAACTGCGCTCCTTCCCCAGAACACAGCATTTTGGGGGTGTTTTTACTCATCACCTGAAGAGCATTCTAGTGCATGTGGACTACAGGGTACGGTTTCCATCCTTTTACACACCATCTACATTCTTTGCCCTACGAGCACCCCTCCATTCAAGTATTTTTTGTAATAGCCCCATCTGATGAACTACCACAATGAGAGTATTCTATACAAACACTATAGTATTTTCTCACCTTTATGTCCCTTACAAATTTAACCATTCATATACAATTTATTAGCAAGAAAACAGCAATACTAAAATGCACCTACAGACATCTGCATACAAGTTGCCTCTATTTATCTGACCTAGACGATTAACTGTAAATCCATTTAGGATGTTCTGAATCAAGTGAACATACTGCTATGTCAGTATTACATGATGTGATACTAAGGGCTAGGGAGAGGAAACAGATTTCCATACCTCTTTTCTTACCACGTTGTTATAATATACTTATGCTTGGGATTTAAAACCAACAAAATCGTGTTTGTTTGGCATGGCATATTTTCACTGAGTACTTAAAGCTTCTACTAACATCCCATAAGATTCTATTAATTAAGTCCCAAACTGGCATTTAGAGTTTTGACATTAAAAATAGTGTGTAAAAACTTTCTTCAAAGTTCCTATTATCCTAAGTTGGCAAGGTTTAACAACTGAGAAGTATTTAATATATGTTAAGACATCAGATCCATGTAATGGATTAAACACTAACTTCTTTGTGGGTGACATGGACAGTGGGATTGAGTGCGCCCTCAGCAAGTTTGCCGATGACACCAAGCTGTGTGGTTCGGTTGATACATTGGAGGGAAGGAATGCTATCCAGAGGGACCTTGACACGCTTGTGAGGTGGGCTGATGCCAACCTGATGAAGTTTAACCATGCTAAGTGCAAAGTCCTACACCTGGGTCGGAGCAATGCCAGGCACAGCTACAGGTTGGGCGGGGAGGAGATTCAGAGCAGCCCTGAGGAGAAGGACTTGGGGGTGTGGGTTGATGAAAAAATGAACATGAGCCGGCAGTGTGCGCTTGCAGCCCAGAAGGCCAACCGTATCCTGGGCTGCATCAAAAGGAGTGTGACCAGCAGGTCGAGGGAGGTGATCCTGCCCCTCTACTCTGCTCTCGTGAGACCTCACTTGGAGTATTGTGTGCAGTTCTGGTGTCCTCAACATAAAAAGGACATGGAACTGTTAGAACAAGTGCAGAGGAGGGCCACGAGGATGATCAGGGGACTGGAGCACCTCTCGTATGAAGATAGGCTGAGAAAATTGGGGCTGTTCAGCCTGGAGAAGAGAAGGCTGCGTGGAGACCTCATAGCAGCCTTCCAATACCTGAAGGGGGCCTATAGGGATGCTGGGGAGGGACTCTTCATGAGGGACTGTGGTGAGAGGACAAGGGGTAATGGGTTTAAACTTAAACAGGGGAAGTTTAGATTGGATGTGAGGAAGAAATTCTTTACTGTGAGGGTGGTGAGGCCCTGGAATGGGTTGCCCAGGGAAGCTGTGGATGCTTCATCCCTGGCGGCGTTCAAGGTGGGGTTGGACATAGCCTTGGATGGCATGGTTTAGTGGGAGGTGTCCCTGCCCATGGCAGGGGGGTTTGAACTCGATGATCTTGACGTCCTTTCCAACCCTAACTATTCTATGATTCTATGATTCTATGATTCTTGCTCATACAAAACTCTCATTTGTCTTATTCTAGTTCCAAACCTTTTAAGCATTACCAATAATCTCAATGCAATTTGCTCAGTAACATCAAGTTCACCATCTGCTCTCAATAACAGTACAATTTTTTCTGGGTATATCTGAAGCTCCAGGATTATTCCCATTAAGTTTGCCTGTTAAAAAACCATTAATCCAACTAGAATGATTTCTATCGGATGGACTTTGTGGACAGAATCACTTGTGAGTAAGTAACAGTGTATCTGAGGTATGTTGAGGAGACATGGAAGAGGCAGTGGTTTAGTTGTGGAACAGGTTTTCCTGCAATTTCAATGAAAAAATTGTTTCTGTCCTGGTTTTATGAAGAAAAGATTCAACAGAACCATTATCCTGCCAAAACACCTCATTTTTTGTTAAATTAAAAAAAGAGCAAATTGAAATCTCAGTCCACACAATCCTCAAATGAACAGTCTAACCCCATCTAGCTACAAAACCAAGCGGAAGACTCCAGTTGTTTTCTTTGAATCAAGCTCTTAATTCAACAGCTGAAAACCAAGTTAGTTTGAAGAAGAGAGAATTGCCCAATAGACATTACCAAGCTGGTTCCAACCTGTACCTGTTCCATCTGCAGTCTGTACCATCAAGCAGAGCAATGGTACCAATGGAGCCCAGCATCGCAGTAAGTTCAGTATTGGTCTCAAAGAAACCGTTCAGCTTTGTGACCTAACTTCAGCTTCTGCAGCCAACTCCTCATGGGTGGTGCCTGTCAGGATGGACAGGTACAGCAAACTGTTTCAAGGGCCTAAAAAAGTAGATTTAAGATTTCTGAAGAGAATTAACTCATCCATCTATTTTGATTCATAGAATTACAGAATGGTTTGTGCTGGAAAGCAGCTTAAGATCATTCAGTTCCAACTCCCTGCCACAGGCAGGGACACCTGACACTAGATCAAGTCACCCAAGGCTCTGTCCAGCCTGGCCTTGAACACTACCAGGGATGGAGCATTCACCACTTCTCTGGGCAACCTGTGCCAATGTCTCACCACCCTCACAGGGAAAAACTTCTTCCTTATATCCAATCTGAACTTGCTGCGTTTCAGTTTAAACCCATCACCCCTTGTCCTATCGCTACCATCCCTGATGAAGAGTCCCTCTCCAGCACCCGTGTAGCCCCCTTCAGATACTGAAGGAGGATGAGGCCCTCAAGTATCCAGTAAGTTAGAAGTTAGAAAATAAATCTGCGTTTTGAAAACAAGCTGGAAATAAAAGTATCGGCAGACTTGGTTTTGGGGAGAGGAAGATATTAAAGGTAGCTAACATCACACAGCAAACATCAACACATGACAACACACACATTTCTGGGATCCAAAAGTAACAAATTTAAATTCTATGGAGATAACATCATTTCCTAACAACTAGATAACTCAGAGCGTCCCACTTTCAAGATTCTGAATGTTATACTGTCCTTCAAGAGTCAATGTAAATGGCACAAAAGCAATCTATGAAAACATTGTTTCTGTTAAAAACTACTCTGACCAGGGAGGATGTCAGAGGAGGATGTTTCCCAGATGATATCCTATCTATTGTTTAAAACAGGTGCTCTTAGAGATCTTTGTTCAGAATATAAACAAGGCCAAGGTATTTAAAGTTCACTGAATATGATCACAAGAAGCCAAACAAAACACAGAATGATAAATGTTGACTTTAATGCCTCTGAGTGGATACTTTTAAACTGGCAAGATCCATCAGAGCCTTGGGAAACATGGTCTAGTGTGAGGCATCGCTGCTCATGGCAGGGGTTTGGAACTGGATGACCTCAAGGTCCCTTCCAATTCAAACCACTCTGTGATTCTATGATCTTATGATGGGTTTTCTTTCAAAAGGACACTGGGTTCTCAGTAACTACACTTTTAATAATTACTACTTCAGTAGCTACTTTGAGTAAAGATTATTACAAACACCTAGAAATTAAACAGCTCTAGCAGCACTGTTGTAATCTCATTTCAAAACATCAGTCAAAAGGAAGTATTAGTGCATATTTTGTTCAGATCTGATGGTCACAGCTGGTGGCATCTCCTCTCGCTCTACTTCTCAAATAGTAGAAAGAAGCTAACTCAAACCCACAACTTTTTCCCCAGGTAAAAAGTATCTGACACTTGCCTGTTCTTAAACTGCCAGACAACGAAGAAGATTTATATATATTTTATACATATATGTATGACACCAATATGCATGGCCCCTTTCACCCAAATAAACATGACTCCCACTCACCCTGAGGTTGGAAATTGTGTCGCTGATGAACAATGATGGACAGAAAGTAAAGTATGCCTTATCAATATTAAACTCATTTTCTTATTTCACTTTTGATTACCAGGTTATGAAGTGGAAGAGTAATACAAAAGAAAGTTATATAAAAATACCACAGAATATCCTGCAACATCACTCTACAATTTACTGTGGTCTAGTCCAATCCCTCACTCAGAGCAAGGCCAACTTAGACCCGTTGTGAAGGACATTGTCCAAGCCAGTTGGAATATTCCCAAGACAGGAAATTTTGCAATCGCTCAGGGAAATCTGGTTCAGGGGCTGACCACTCTCATGGTAAAAAGGCATTTTCTTAATATCTAAATGTGATGTTCAATGTTCCACCTTGCATCTGCTGTCTTTCCCCTATCACTCTGCACCTTTAAAGAAAGTTTGGCTGTCAGTTTTATGCCCTCCCAATAGGCAGCTGAAGACAGAAATTATATCTCCCTTCAAGGCTGAGGTTGGTTCTCTCAGTTGCTCCTTACAGTCTGAGTCCTCCTGCCTGCATTTCTACTGGACTTCCTCCAGCAGTGTCACTGCCTGCCTAGTATGGGGGAGGCAGAAACTAGACAGTGCTCCAGATGTGGTGTCACCAGTGCCAAACAGATGGGAAAGATCACTTCCCTGTGTTGCAGATCGAGTCATGCACTTCACTCATAAGAGATGCTAATATAAACCAGTGTGCTAACAAAGTTCAATGGTAAATACAACAGTGATCTAACATGATTCAATGGCAAGGTACACTTGATTATTTCCTGCATAGAGGACAGGTTAGACAAAACCATCAGGGAGACCCTCCTGTTGAATCATGACATTCGGAAAGGACCTTCCTGCTTTCTAACCTCCTTTTCAGAGAAGAGTCTAGGCATGGCTGGATCCAATCCTAATCTCACATTTGGTCAACAGTTTATGTCCAAAGGACTCTGTATGCACGATCAATCCTTCATATCACATAGCTTTCAAAGTTTAGTATGCTATTAATCTCTTACCAAGAATCTGTTGCAGCACGGAATCTCTCAACCTCAAGAAGTAACCTTGAGAGGTGTCCCTGCTCAAGGGAAGAGCTCACTGCTGCTCAGCAGTGCTCAACAGGCCCTGCACTACCCACTATTTATAAATTAAAATAGTTTACTTAAAAGTTGTATTTGCATACAACTGGGTCAGCATTCCAGACAGCCTTTTGCTATCATGCTGCCTACCATTCCCAAAGTCCAGAGTAAGCGCCACTGGCGGTTATGGCTGGGATGGAGGAGCACACCACAACAGCCTACTGGCTGCTTTCTTACCAGCAGAGCCCAGGATACTGTTGCCAGGCAACACTGGCAGTTTATGTTCCACTCACTCACCACAAGCCTGCATCTTTTTCCCCAAAGAACTGCTTTCAGTTCAACTGGTCCCCAGTTTTTCTCTGCACCAGGTTTGTCCATCACAGGCTTGGGACTTTGTACGTGTCTTTTTTGAACCTGATGAGGTTTACCACAGACCAGCCTTCAACCATGTCAAGGTTCCTTTAAATAAGCAACCCTGCCCTAAACCATACTGAATGCTCCCCTATTTTGTACTGCCTAAAATTGCTGAGACCGACACTTTCTCACTGTCCGGGTCATCAATAAAGACATTGAACAGCATATTTCAAACTCACTTCGGAAAATTACCATTAAATCCATCTCTACAATGTCTTTGGGCAAGATGCGGACGTCATTTCCTAAACAAATTCAAAGTAACTCTTCTAACAATATTTACTGAATAGCTAAGCACAAACAAGAATCTAATCTCTGACTGACACACTGTAGTTAGCTTCTTCATCTGAAGAGTCATTCCAATCACTACAAAAAGGAGGGCAGGTCAGTACCAACAGTACAATAACCCAATACAATACAACCAGTAGTTCTGAAGAATAAGTATACAGCATGGGTGTTAGAATCCTAAAATGTTAAAAAATTATTACTCACAGAAGTTCCCACATTCCTGTATAAGGAAAATAAAGAAGAAGAAAACCCCACTGAAACAATTTGGTTTTGCAATTGATGTCCACAAGATCAATACAGGTCTGAAGAATCTTGAGCTCCTTGCCCACACTGCATAATAAGTCAGAAGTAGAGCTGGCTCTTGGAAAACAGGCCAGATATGCCAGATCTGAGGGTTTCTAACTTGACAGACCCAACTGTCCACACCCACCCAGGTACCACCATGCTCCAAGATGAGGACAACACTCTCTGACATATTATTTCTGACATGCTTTCCAGAAGAGCTTGTTTCAGGAGAAGCTTTGACAGAGCTGATGATATTATACATGTCTTTCATTCAGCCATTTGCTTTTCAGACCTTGCATGAAGCTGTATTTCCTTTACTAAATCAACAAACAAAACAGAAAGCAAAAACTTACGGACGTAACAAGGAACAAGATGTTCTTTTCAGATGCTGAAATTTCATGATAAAAAGGTACACGATGTTTGAAGAGATGCAGAATTCTTTAATATTTGATTAAACAAGTCAGTAGGAACTACCTGTGACTAAAAAAGTGCCTGCAGTCCACTTACCCTTATGATTAAATGAAAAGGTTTTTGCCTTTGTTGAAAAAAGCTAAATGAGCAAAAATGAATGCCAAAATTATTACAACCAACAAATGAATAGCATTTTTTCTTGACCATTGAGCATGTTTAAAATAATAACTCTGAGTGCTTAACTCCCCATTAACAGGTTGATCAAAAGCTACATCAAATAATTTAAATTTCTCTATGTCCACATCTGAAAAGTTAATTTTAGAAAAAAAGAAAAGGGAAAACATTGAATATTTATTCAAGCCCCTCTACTTGCTCAGAGCCTAAAATCCATGGTGAGACAGCTATTTCTTTTCTTAAGAGCGTGCTTCACTTTTTTACAAGAATAGGTTTAAAGAAGTCAATTGCATTGAGTAAAAGACGGTTGGGACAAACAAAGAATACTCAGTTCTAAAATAAAGGGAAACTCTAAGGTTGACTATAGAGCAACTGTTGAAAATAAGAGTGTGTCCTGGGTTCAGCAGTAGCAGTCATTTTTCTCCTTCTGGTGCAACGCTGTGTTTTTGACTTTCAGCCTGAGAACAGCGCTGATAACACCGATGTTTTCAGTTGCTGCTCAGTAGTTTACTCTGACCAAGGACCTTCTGAGCCTCATGCTCTGCCAGGGAGGAGGGGAAGGCGGGAGGAAGCAGAGACAGGACACCTGACCCAAACTGGCCAAAGAGGTATTCCATACCACACCACCTCATGCCCACTATATAAACTGGGGGCAGTTACCCAGAAGGGTTAGACCACTGCTCGGTTGGGCTGGATACTGGTTGGTAGATGGTGAGCAGTTGTATTCTCTTCCCTTGTTATTTCCCTTGTCATTATTATTATTGTTGGTAGCAGCAGTGTTTTGTGTTGTACCTTAGTTACTGGACTGCTCTTATCTCAACCCATGGCAGTTACATTCTTTTGATGCTCCTCCCCATCCCTCCAGGAGTGAGGGGGAGGAAAAGGGGAGGGGGGGGGGGGGAGGAGTGAGAGAGCGGCTGCGTGGTTCTGAGTTATGGCTGGGCTGAAAACACGACAGAGTCAAATATATCATTTCACAGAAGACCTCTTAGAAAGTAAAGGAAGATTGAAGAAATACAATGAATAGGGAAAATGCCTTAGGAAGAAAAAGGGGTTTCCTCTACAAACTACTTGTTGCTTCACTATTTTATAATACCTTTTAGTAACTTTTTAGCTCTCTCATCCAGGCCACACTATTAGCATTGCTATAGTTAATTTTGCAGATGTAATAATGTTTTATTTTTGACTCTACCCAGCTGCCTAAAGCATGCTGTGTAGCTGGGAATTTCCCCTATTTATTGCCTCAGATATTATGTAAAGAATTGTGAAACTTCTGTGCGGAGAGCTATATTTACAAGGGAACAGCAAGGAGAGGGTGCTAGCAACACTTCAATCTTTAATCAGTGGCTCAGTAAGGCAGTAACCTCAAGATCCTCTTGACCTATGTAATGAAAATATCCTCATACAGCCTTGATACGTACTTTGATAACCAAGGATGTGCCTTAGAAAGGGAATATACAAGAGGCAGCAAAAACTCAAAGGTAACAAAACTGTAATTAAACAGTGATTACATACAAAGCTTTATAATCTTAACAGCAAATTTTAGATCTAAAAAGATAAAGCCTAGCTGACATTAACAGTATAATTAAGAATGAAGACACCAGAGCACTACTACAGATGAAAAACTGATCAAAATATGTATTGTTTTGTTTTGCAGAAGCGCTTTTTTATAAGATAAAAAGCCTAAAGTCCCAGTTTCAATGAAGTCTGTTTCATCTTTCAATGATCCCATGCAAAAGATGCTGCATATGTTTCCTATAAATTTCCTTTTTCTAATTAACCATAATTAGCAGCACTATCTTTTCCAGACTCAAAATTCATTCTAACAGGAACATCCAGTAACAAATTGCTTGATAAATCAGATATTTGGCAACAATCTTTCAAGATTAGAAAACCACAATCTTTTCAGGAGAAATAAATCACTCAGGTAATGAATACATGCATCTGCTTTTATCTAACCAGAAAGCACAAGAAAAGTTAACATGAGGGTTATGGACCTCTTGAGCAGAGAGGAACCAGCTGGTATTGTCTATTAGGTATGGAGAAACTTCAGACACTGAAATTGTGGGAACTGGTTTGTCTGCTTCGAGTAAGACATGTGGACCTTAAAACTCAGAATTGTCCCACTGAGGCTGCTGGGGAAGAGGGCTGTGACATTTAAACCATGCAGCTTAACACACTGATCTCAGCTAATAACTATTAGCCAAGACTCCCTGAAGAAGGAGCTTCACTAATCTGAAATAAGCCCATCTTTCACCTTCAGTATGCAGGCATCTAATTTTGGACAGCTTTTAGTCTGTTAGTACAACACTCACTAGGCAGCAAACAGTAGGAAGACAAAAAAATTTTACAGAACACCCATTCCCAACTGAATTTCTGGCTTGTGAATAGGACTGCCAGAATGTCGGGTAACAGGTACTTTTAGTGACCTTATACTACAAAAAGTAGTATATCCTCGTGATTATCTCACAGGAACAACCAAATTGCCACACTTGTTTGTGATAAAATAACCAAATAATATGCAATATTAATATAGTTTTAATGAAGACATGGTATGTCAAAATGCAAAAGCTTCAGCTGAAGTCATTATAGACATGGAAGTATAACAAGTTCTTCCATTTCAGTTCAGGCCAGTTTCTCTCCATTTTTCCTTTTGCAAAGTAGTTTTGCCTTGCTGGTTGTTTTGCATAGCTGCCAAAGCAGTTTTCATACAATATATTATTGTACTTTTCACTATGTGCAGTGACTTCCAGTACCAAAATCTGGCAAAATATATAGTGGCAAAACAGGGGTTTGATCATCTTATTGACTGAAAGTAAATTCAATATTAACTCATTTATCATTCTCAGGAGACAACGGATATTGTGGCCAAGTTACTACATGTAACTCAAGAAACTTTTGTTCAGTTGCAAGCTTAGACCAAATCTTCCTTTGTGCTATGTTCTTTTAAGAAGTTCTTTACTGTAAGGGTGGTGAGGCACTGGAATGGGTTGCACAAGGAAACTGTGAATGCTCCATCCCTGGCAGTGTTCAAGGCCAGGTTGGACACAGCCTTGGGTGACATGGTTTAGTGTGAGGTGTCTCTGCCTATGGCAGTGGGGTCAGAACTAGATGATCTTAAGGTCCTTTCCAACCCTAACTTTTCTATGATTCTATGAAATACAATTTAATGTCTTAAGAGGTGCTATTAGGACAATAAAGTTGCTGCTTCTGAGGTGCCTAAATGTTACAAAATTAGTTAGCTACTAAATGTTTGGATAGCAGGGGTCATGTAAACATGTTGATAAACAAGTATTCCATAAAGATCTAGCATTGAAACAAGAGGAAAAGACATTGTTGCCTAATTCTGGGAGTGAATGCTAATACTAAACACAAATATACTGCAAAGACCTTAAAATTCAAAGTCCTGTGAATTCAAATCATGCTGTATGAAGTCACTGCCTTGCAGAGCATAATCTCTTCTATTAAGCAATTTTTTTTTCTATTTATTCCATGTACTACATCTTAGCTTGAATGATAGCCAAAAACACTTTTATGGTTTATACATAAACTATATTCAACAACTAGTCACATTTCATAAACTTTCCTGTAATGTGCCCTTAACAAAAGAGGAAACATAAGCAGCTTCCCTATAAACTGGAAACTGCAACTTGTGGACTGACATGTATTTCACTCCCTCTCTCCCCAATGGCTTTAGCATAACTCTACATGCAGAGACAGAAATTCATCTGAACCTTGCTTCTGTGCAAAACCAAACATGTTTAATTTGGATTAAGACCACAAGGAAACCTGCCCAGATTAAGAAGTTTATTCGTAATTTAGAAAACCTCTGGATTAGTACCATAGTCAATCTATTGCAGCTCCTGAGGGACAGTCCTGCCCAGAGACCCACTGCAGGCACTGTGCAGGGCTAGATGAATCAGACTTCCTCCCACCCTGACGTTGAAACATCTCATCTCAAAGAAGCTGGGATATGTAAGTGATACATCTGCCACTATGGGTTATCAATTGGCAAATTCAGCATTAATTACCAGGCAAGTTTTGTTTTCCCCAACGAAAATACATCCGAAGACTATCAGCTCAATTTAGGACACCACTCTTGCAACTAAACCCATGAGAAGATCAAACGCAATACAGAGAAGATGAGCTTGTGTATAGGAGTATTTAAATTGTCTTTCAAAACCCTGACATCTCGACAGCATTTTTTCTTATCAAGACTCAACCCTCCTTCAGAGAAACCTGTTACCTGCTGTTTGAAAGCATCCTTTCTGTAGGGAACACAGCCGTTTGCTTCTTTTTGCTCTGTGTTTGCAGTTTGTGATTGTATAGATGAGTAAGAAGGACCTTTACTGTTCTCTGGAAGAATAGTGGAAGAAAAAGCAATGTACAAAGGGCATTATTTGTGTAAGGTCTAGGTTATGGACATTCCTTAGTGTTCTGGGTAACTCATTACATGCACTCAGCTAACAAATGAAAATTAAAAGTAACAAAATCAAGTAGCAGCACCATATACTGCAACTAACAATTTTTTTTTCAAAACTAATGATACCCAAACCCTCTTTCCAGAAATCATTTAAAGGGGGGAAAGAAAATCTGAAATATTCAGCAAGTGAAGAGAAAGTTACTCTGAATTTTCCACCTAGTCTTCTGTTCAGCTGTAACTAAAATCCCTCTCTTTTTCCAGTAAATTATTCTCTTTGACAAAAGCTATAAACCAGATGCCATTCACACATGCAGATGTTCAGCACACTGATATCAAAACTCCATCTACATACAGTGGAAGTAAAAACACTGCCACTCTTCTCTCTGTTGTAAAAATAACAGACAAGGACACAGGAAGATCACCTCCATCCCCCTAAACCCCCTTTCCTTCTGAGCTGGACTTGTAATGCATGGTAGAATAAGAAATAGTTTGATCTACCAACACACAAATATCCTCCTGATAAAAGGAATGATTTTACTATGTTTCCTTTACAAAGCACACAAAATAAACCCACTTTTAATCAGTACTTTTCATATTCCTTTTTCACAGGAAGAAGACATGAATATTGCAATAAATGTAGACAGATAGAATAGTTTTGATAAGCACATCACACCAAAACTGATAATGACAACTAAACACAGTTAGGTAAAGAGCCTACTATTGCTAAAGGTCCTATGGAGCTTGAAAGTCTTACATATATTCCTTTGGTGCACATGAAAATGTGGAAGGAAGAGAAAAAGCTAAGTGAGAATGCAGAGTATTCCTTGAGAGTGAAGGATCTTTTCCACTCCTTTGCACTCAAGGAAATAAATGTTAAAGTTAATTCTATGTTGAGAAGTCAATAATAATTTATGTGTTCATGATTACATACTGTTTGTCATTGACAGAAGGTACTAAGCCTTGACAGACAATTAGGATGAACTTTTATCTCACCAATCCAATCCAAAAAACCTTGAGCAAACAGTTCTCTCAGTCCTACCTGCGTTTCATCATCAATGGTGCAGCTTGATTAAACCTGTATTAGAGCCTGGCCACTAAAAAGTGTGTAGTACAGACACAGTTTGAGGACTTCGAATGAAGCAAGGAGCAAGACCCTTCATGCTCCTGGGCAGAAGCCAACTTTAGAGCACCTGGTCTCAAGCTACCCACTATGATTCTATGATCTCCAGAGGTCCCTTCCGATCCTAGTGATTCTGTGATAACAAAGTCAATTACATTTTCATCATTCAAATCAAGGAGTTAACTGTAGATTAGTCTTGAAGCAGATCCACTTTAGCGTTTCTGAACTCACTAGCAAGACAAGCGTGATCAGCAACAGCAACTGAATTTTGTAACATACCATCTAGGTTTTTTAGTGCTAAGGGCCCAGCCTGTTACATTCCTGAGGTGACAATGGGACTGACAAAGCCTCTTCACTTCCAAAAAGAATAGGCCTGTCTCCATTTTTTAAATCATAACATAGTCTGGGTGCTGATGACTCCAGTGAACAGACTGATTATTTCAGCAGCACCCATCCAAACCACATGACAGCACAGGGCATTGTACTCATCAATTCCAGATATGACTAGTGGTTCTGTCCTGTTTATTACAGTGGAACTAATAATGGAACATTTTGTGCTCTTCCTTTCCCACAGGTACACTGCAAAGCCTTTTCATTACATTGTGTCCTTCTACCCAGGTTTCTGTCCATTCGCAGGGAGAGTTGTTCTGTCTGAGCACACAGTGCTCACAGCTCACAGTGATTCTGTAGTAGCCAAACCAACAGAGCCATTCTGTCTGCCTCAGTGATCAGAAAAGAGGAAGGTAAGAGGTAACAGGCTTACAGCTTTCTCAGGCACCCTGATGTTACTCGTAAGAGCCCCCTCAAGAGCAATTGCTGCACACAGGGCGTAAGAACTGAGGAACAAGAAGTACATGCTGCACTGGTTTCCACAGCAACAATAGTGAAACATTGCACTTTTCCAGTTTTGGAAAAACATTCCCTGTTTCATCCCAATCTGATGGTGCCATTAGAAACGACAAAACACTTTCTTAGTACCAGTTTGTTTTGTACAAACATTTCTTTATAATCAAAGGCAGACAGTGTGGAGACTGGCCCATTTGACAAGGTTACTCTGGTGCTTGGTCTCAGGAGTCAAAGCAGAAAACGGTTCAAAACTGCAATGAGCAGACAGGCAAGACAAAAAGTCCTGTCATTCACTGTCCCTGCAGCAGGTCTGAAGGGACCATTGCAGCATTCTTCCATGATCCTCACAGGCAGCAGAGAGACTGAGTCACTTTGCAACACTGTGCTTAACCCACCCATTTGAAGTGTAAAAAATTCATGAGACAGTGAAACTCTGCACACAGCATTTTGTGTACTTCTGCAGATGAGGCTTGAACAGTAATTATTCTAAATACAGAAGTTTATGCTTGAAGTCTCAATAATACCGATGAAAGGCAATAATCTTTTCTTTTTCAGGAACCACAAGGTGAAGCACACAATCATCCCACCCCTGAAAAACAACCAGCTGACATTTCAGCATACCTACCAGCATCTAGGGATCTTGTAAGCCCCAGACAGGTCTAACTCATGTTGGATGGAAAGGTATTTGGTACAGCAATGTTAGAAGATACTTAGTACAGAATCCTGGACATGATTACTATTTGAAGCCCTCAAGAAAACATTCATCTTTTAGGTGAAAGAAAGGATTTAGCTTATACCCATTCGTGGAAAGGCACTCATATATGCATGTGTTTCTTGGAGGCTATTCTGGCTGCCTTCTTGAAGACAGAACACCTACTTCCTCAGGAAGAGCTCCATTATGATTTTTTACCACTGTCACTCACAGCCATCAAAACATATCCAAAGCAGGATGCATAATCAGAATTTTGTCCTTTTTAATGCAGATGCATCTGGATAATCTTTATTGTAACATCAAGATTAATTCTGGGAATGACTCTTCTACCTCCTCCTCCCCTCACACACAAGTACTTCTTACCATACGAGACAAGTACTATTTTCTTTTTCCCCCGACCCAGACTCAGAAAACAATCAGAGCCTCAGTCAGGCAGATAGTCCAAATGTGAGGCAAGCCCAGAGAAAGCTATTTGAGCTCTCATTTTAGCAACAACTGGACATCTCTTAAAAAGTAAGTATCTGAATGTATAAGTAAAGTTATTCCAGAAGACCTTTCCCCACATACACACAAGATGAAGATTCAAGTAGTGCCGTGTGTATGATACCGCTGATATCAGATGACTACCAGCAAACATGTAGGATGAAGCACTGTGTCTGACACTCACAAGTCAGTCCAGTCTTCCTGAGAAAAAATTTCAGGTTTTGCCATTGTACCTCCAAACACACAAATGGATATTTATAAACAATCAAATTAGAAAAAATACATTCATTCTATTTCAGCTGTTTAATACAAATGTACAAAGGGAGGGTTGCAAGTAGCAAAACATACCCTGCTGCATTCAGCATTCATGACAGGCAACAATATACACCTACCCTAAGTAGCTAGGATATCACCTATTACCCAAAATAATCACCACAGATATATACACCAGCTAACATGGTTCCAGACAACCTGAAATCAAGTGCCTCTGTTCCATAGTACAATAAATCTTCAAAGCCTTGGTGTCACTTTCTGTAATACCTGAATACTAACTTGAATGTAAGCCACTGTATGGCTTATACAGACTTACAAGTCCACAACCAAAAGTTTCATGAGCATACACATACATGAATCATTCTGGGATGATCAGTCTTAGCCAAAGCTAAGACTTTTTCTTCCTTCACATCTGCCAAGTGACATTGAAGCCTTCAGAAATTTCTCTGAACTGCAGTTTACTCAGGCTCGTGGGAAGAATTCTGCATAAATAAGCCTTTTATTTTAAGCCAAGCAATACAATGGTCATCAAAAACCTAACAGAAACTTCTAAGGACTTAAAAGATCTTAAAAGCAAGTTCTGGTTCTTCTAGGTTACTGTGGTTGGGTGCTTTCAAGTAACACAAGGTTTCCCATTTCTCCAAAACCAGAAATCCAGATTTACTTTTGTGGATTTTGAGATTATGGACCCACAGACCAATAAAACCATCCCAAGCCTTCTCAAAGAAATTATGTCAGCTTCCTCACTGGAGCTGGGCACAAAGAAGAGTTTTCAGAGCATTTCTTCTGTTTTCTAAATCAAGTTTCTTTAGATTATGGTCCTCCATCTGTTGTGAGCAAAGTCAGAAACAGTGAGACCTTCATACTTGGACTTGGATGATATTAAAGGTCTTTTCCAACCTACTTGATTCTACTTCATGGTGTTTAAAAGCCTGTACATGGCATATGCTAAACTAGAGGCACAATCAGAGACAAAGAGTTTGGTTTTTCTTTCTTAATTCAAACAAATGGCAACACTGTTTCGATGTATATATGTCCCAAGAGAGCAAACAAGAGAACTGCCTACGCAACATAACCTACTTATCAAACCACAGTCACCATAACATTCTTTAAATGAGAACAGTTTGTTCTCAACCATCAGCTACTTGGTAAGGACATAATACCATATTTCATTGTCCAACTACTGTATCTGGAAAAGCAAACTGGTTACTGGATCCCAGCATATAACAACTTTAAAAACAAACAAACAAACAAACAAAAAACCAAACAAACAAAAAAAACCCTCAGAAACATTTGCAAGATGACTAAATAGATTAGGTCATATATTCACTGTCCTCTCAGTAGTCTAGAAAGCAGGAAAGACACCTGCATTTAACTACAGAATGATTTTACATTTGTTACAGTTTTACAGATTATTACAGTTAGGTTATGAAATAAAAATCATTTCAAAGTCAGAAACAGCAAGTGCAGATAAGAGTAACTGCCCTGCCGTGCACCTTACTGGGATCCCACTGCTGACCTTCTAACACCATGCTTCCACTAACCTCTGGCAGCACCCCATGTTCCTGTTATTCAGGCTTCATTAATCTAAGCAAAGCAGTGTCTGAAGGGGGCTACAAGAAAGCTGGAGAGGGACTCTTCATCAGGAACTGTAGCGATAGGACAAGGGGTGATGGGTTCAAACTGACACCAGGGAAGTTCAAGTTAGACGTAAGGAAGAAGTTCTTCACTGTAAGGGTGGTGAGGCACCGGCACAGGGTGCCCAAAGATGTAAACGCACCGTCGTTGGCAGTGTTCCAAGGCCAGGCTTGACAGAGCCTTGGCAACACAGTCTAGTGGGAGTCAGCCCTGCCCATGGCAGCGGTTTGGAACGGGATGATCTTAAGGTCCCTTCCAACCCAAACCACCCTGTGACAATTTCTAATCGTTACATATATACAACAACAGCACAAATGAGTTCAACAAGATACAGTATTAGATTAAGTCCCTTCTCCACACAAAGGCACAAGCAGTTTAGCATATGGATTTTGTCTTTACTGCCGTTCAGGAAACAGCATCTGTCTGTTAGTCTTGACTTGTTCAAACGACTGTTTCATAGTGGTAAAAAACTTTGTAATGGAAGGTTCCATACCTGTTTCAACTTGTCCTCATATGACCTCTTAACCATGTACAACCTCTTTGCAAACACAAACTGTTTCCCGTCTTAAAAGACAGTTTTGAAGACATGAGGATTCAGATTGAAGAATTGCTGATACTCCTTTCCATCAGTGCATGGCACCCCTTTTTCCTTGTTCACCGTCACAAAACAGATCATTTGAGCAAGGGAACAACATGTAAACAAATAGAACAGAATCTTATCTGTCAGAACTTTGTGGTGATTAAAACTGACTGCTCATCACAGAGAGTTTATTCAGTTTGGACTTTGGAACAGGAAGGGCTAAGAATTTGTGTAGTTTATCACTTTATTAGAAAGCTCCACAGGACAGTTAAGAGAACTGATCTGAAAGACCATTCCCATTGCTTTTGTTCATGTAACAGCTGAGCAGTGTTAGTTCTTTTGCACAAAAAGCAGGTTCTTTCCTGTGCGTACTAGGAAGCAAGCAAGTCACAATTATTAGTCTGGATTATAGGGGAAATGATAAAGAAAGCATGCTCCTAATTTACATGGAAAAAAATAGAAAATTGAAATAAGGCTATAACAGTTGTCTATGAACTGGTTGGGGGAGAAATTTTTCCTCAAAATATGCCATTTCATTTGGGATTTCATGTTATTTGGGTAAAGCAGCCCCATTGGAAGGGCTGCAAACCTTCCATTCTTGTAATTATTCAGTTAGTTTCTATTTAAAAGGCTGTTTCCAGAAGCTAGTCAGCAGTTACTAACAATAGTTTTATAGTAAGTTATGACAGGAACTGCTCTTTTTAGGGGATTTCAGTTCTGGTTTTAAGTGTAAAGACATTTAGACATAAGAGGAAACGACACAAGTTTTGAGACAAAAAATGTTACACATACAATATCTAAAGCAATGAGAGGATGGTAACTTTAGAACAGAGAGATGAAGTGATCTAAGGTCCCATAGGTCAAGTGAAGCAGAGCCAACAATTCCCTGCAGTCCTTGAATTCCAGGCTTCCCAAGACTTGTTTAGTCTCTGCCTAAAAGTCAATTTGAGAACTTTTTGCATCTTACCAATTCTAATCTATGCAGTACTCTGAAAGTGCAAGACAGTGCACTTGTTTTGCAGCACCAGCTGCAAACAAGAAATACTAAAGTCTTATATACCCTTTCAGCCAACCTCAAAACAACTTCGTATGGGGTCAGTGGTCACCTGGCTAAGTGGCAGGGAGTATGAAGGAGTTACGTGGTCTCAGAGAAATGAGAGTAGAGGTTTTTTAGACTTTTTAAGATATTTGACAGAATGCAAGCAAGACTGGGCCCATATAGCTATGGCATCTATGGGGCTCGACGGCGCCTATAGGGCCCTATGGCACCCATCGGGTGCCATAGGGCCCTATAGGCGCCGTCGAGCCCCATGGGTGTCTATAGAGCCCTATAGCACCCATAGGGGTCTACGGCACCTATAGCGCCCCATAGCACCCATAGGGGTCTAAATCCAGACGGAGCCGATGGGAAGGGAGGCTGTAGTGCAGAGCTCGGGGTATCCTAAGGGAAGGGTGAGCAATGGGCGGGGCTACACTCTGCGTTCCCTGGTGGAGGCCCTCCTGCAGCAAGTGGCTGAACTGCAGGAAGCTGTTACCAGGATGAAAGGTGTCAGGGAAGCTGAGGGGGAGCAGCACTGCTTGCTCCGGGACCAGACTGTTCCTGGGCCTCGGGTGTCTACTGTTGCCCATACAGGAAAGGAGGCTGCTAACCCAGGAAAGGAGGCTGCTAACCCAGGAAGCTGGGAAAAGGTAACAGAAAAAAACAACAAAAAAAGAAGGAAGGGGGTAATTAAAAGCAGGGGGCTTCCTCCTACGTCTGTTGTCCCTACCCAGAACCGCTTTGCTGTCCTGCAGGGGGCTGATGAGCAACAGCGCTCTGCTATCCTGCAGGGGACTGATGAGCAACAGCGCTCCCACCAGGCGCAACCAGCTAGTGCACTGGTAAAGAAGGTCACTACTGGTGCTGCCAGGAAAAAGCGGCGGGTCGTAGTAGTCGGGGACTCTAATCTGAAAGGCACAGAGGCACCCATCTGCCGGCCTGACCCAGCCTCAAGGGAGGTGTGTTGCCTACCAGGGGCTCGGATCAGGGATGTGGCCGAGAAGCTGCCTGCTCTAGTCGGTCCCACTGACTATTACCCACTCCTGGTAATACATGTGGGTGCTACTGATATAGATAGCAGTAGCCCGGAGACTATAAGGAAGGACTACAGGGCTCTGGGAGAGGTGGTTAGGGGCTCTGGAGCTCAGGTTGTCTTTTCGTCAATTCTCCAGGATACAGGGCAGGACCTTGAAAAGGCTAGGAGGATTGGGCAGGTTAATAAATGGTTAGAAGGGTGGTGCTATAGTCAGGGGTTTGGGTACCTTGACCATGGGACTCAATATAGTAGGCCAGGTCTCCTGGGGGCTGGTGGAGCTGGTCTGACAAACAAGGGGAAGAGTGGATTTGGTAGGAGGCTTGCCAGGCTGGTCAAGGATGCTTTAAACTAGATGTGTTGGGGGAGGGGGGCATCATTCCATCCCAACACACCCAGTCGGTTGGTAGCACTTATAGTAAACATTTGGAGCAATGTAGGGATATTCCAGCTGCTCCAGCCAATGACCCAACTTCAATTGGATCTCGGCTCAAATGCCTCTACACAAATGCCCGTAGTATGGGGAACAAACAAGAGGAATTAGAGATGTGTGCACATCTACGGGGGTATGATATCATAGGCATCACAGAAACATGGTGGGATGGCACCTATGACTGGTGTGTTGGAATGGAAGGTTACCGGCTCTTTAGGAAAGACAGGCCTGGCAGACGGGGAGGGGGAGTTGCTATTTATATTAGGGATAGGCTAGAGAGTATGGAACTCTGTCTGGGGACAGGTGAACAGTCGACAGAGAGTTTGTGGGTCAGGGTTAAAGGGAGAACAGCGATGGGTGACATTATTGTGGGGATCTGTTACAGACCGCCTGACCAAGGGGACTTGCTGGACGAAGCGCTCCATAGGCAGATAGGAGCAGCCTCACGCTTGCAGGCCCTTGTTCTCATGGGAGACTTCAACCACCCTGATATCTGTTGGAGGGATGGTACGGCCCGGTACAAGCAATCCAGAAGGTTCTTCGATTGTGTGGAAGACAACTTCCTTCTGCAAGTAATAGAGGAGCCGACAAGGAGAGGTGCCATGCTTGACCTTGTCCTCACCAACAGGGAAGGGCTGGTTGGGAATGTAACGCTCCAGGGCAGCCTTGATTGCAGCGATCATGAGATGGTTGAGTTTGAGATCCTCAGGACAGTGAGAAGAGCGTGCAGCAAGCTCACTGCCCTGGACTTCAAGAGAGCAGACTTTGGCCTCTTCAGGAACCTGCTCAGTAAGGTTCCATGGGATACAGCCCTAGAGGGCAGGGGGGCCCAAGACTGTTGGTTGATATTCAAGGCTCACCTGCTGCAAGCTCAGGAGCGATGCATCCCAACTAGAAGGAAGTTCAGCAGGAGGGCCAGGAGACCTCCTTGGATGGATAAGGAGCTGCTGAGCAAAATTCGAAAGAAAAAAGAGGCTTATAAAAGGTGGAAGCAAGGTCAGGCGGCCTGGGGAGAATACAGGGATGTTGTCCGGGAAGCTAGGGACCAGGTTAGGAAAGCTAAGGCCCATTTAGAATTAAACTTGGCTAGGGATGTTAAGGATAACAGGAAGGGATTTTATAGGTACATTGCTGATAAGAGACAGGTTAGGGACACCGTGGGCCCTCTCCAGAAGCTATCGGGAGAATTGGCTACCCTGGATTTGGAGAAGGCTGAGGTTCTTAATGACTTCTTTGCCTCAGTCTTTACGGGCAAATGCTCTGACCACACCACCCAAGTCTTGGAAGGCAGACGCGGGGACGGTGAGGGTGGGGACCCTGGGCCCACTGTGGGGGAGGATATTGTTCGGGACCACCTTAGGAACCTGAATGTATACAAGTCCATGGGACCGGATGAAATCCATCCAAGGGTCCTGAAGGAGCTGGCAAATGAAGTTGCTAAGCCACTGTCCATCATATTTGAAAAATCATGGCAGTCAGGTGAAGTTCCCGATGACTGGAAAAAGGGAAATATAACCCCCATTTTTAAGAAGGGGAAAATGGATGAGCCGGGGAATTACAGACCAGTCAGTCTCACCTCTGTGCCTGGCAAAATCTTGGAGCGGATTATCCTGGAAGCCATGCTAAGGCACATGAAAACCAACAAGGTTGTTGGTGACAGCCAGCATGGCTTCACTAAGGGGAAATCCTGCCTAACCAATCTGGTGACCTTTTATGAAGGGGCTACGGAACTGATGGACAGGGGCAGAGCAGTTGATGTCATCTACCTGGACTTGTGTAAAGCCTTTGACACTGTCTCCCATGACATCCTTCTCTCTAAGTTGGAGAGACATCAATTTGATAGGTGGACCACTCGGTGGATAAAGAGCTGGCTGGATGGCCGCACGCAAAGAGTAGTGCTCAGTGGCTCAGTGTCCAGCTGGAGACCAGTAACGAGTGGTGTCCCCCAGGGATCGGTGTTGGGACCGGTCTTGTTCAACATCTTTGTGGGTGACATGGACAGTGGGATTGAGTGCGCCCTCAGCAAGTTTGCCGATGACACCAAGCTGTGTGGTTCGGTTGATACATTGGAGGGAAGGAATGCCATCCAGAGGGACCTTGACACGCTTGTGAGGTGGGCTGATGCCAACCTGATGAAGTTCAACCATGCTAAGTGCAAAGTCCTCCACCTGGGTCGGAGCAATGCCAGGCACAGCTACAGGTTGGGCGGGGAGGAGATTGAGAGCAGCCCTGCGGAGAAGGACTTGGGGGTGTGGGTTGATGAAAAAATGAACATGAGCCGGCAGTGTGCGCTTGCAGCCCAGAAGGCCAACCGTATCCTGGGCTGCATCAAAAGGAGTGTGACCAGCAGGTCGAGGGAGGTGATCCTGCCCCTCTACTCTGCTCTCGTGAGACCTCACTTGGAGTATTGTGTGCAGTTCTGGTGTCCTCAACATAAAAAGGACATGGAACTGTTAGAACAAGTCCAGAGGAGGGCCACGAAGATGATCAGGGGACTGGAGCACCTCTCGTATGAAGATAGGCTGAGAAAATTGGGGTTGTTCAGCCTGGAGAAGAGAAGGCTGCGTGGAGACCTCATAGCAGCCTTCCAATACCTCAAGGGGGCCTATAGGGATGCTGGGGAGGGACTCTTCCTTAGGGACTGTGGTGAGAGGACAAGGGGTAATGGGTTTAAACTTAAACAGGGGAGGTTTAGATTGGATCTGAGGAAGAAGTTCTATACTGTGAGGGTGGTGGGGCCCTGGAATGGGTTGCCCAGGGAAGTTGTGAATGCTTCATCCCTGGCGGCGTTCAAGGTGGGGTTGGACATAGCGTTGGATGGCATGGTTTAGTGGGAGGTGTCCCTGCCCATGGCGGGGGGATTGGAACTCGATGATCTTGAGGTCCTTTCCAGCCCTTACTATTCTGTGATTCTGTGAAATAGCGCAGCTCATCATTTCAATGGCTGTGATTTCCATTCTACTCACTAGCAGAAAAGCCATCTATCTTTGCTGCACCATACTAGTGACAGGTTATTAGAGCTCCTACTGCAGTGGGTATTTCTAGCAACTTATTTTATAGCAGAGCACATCCAGTGGGACTCCACTGCAAAATGTCTTTGACAAGACAGAAGCATCAAGTCTGAAATAATAAAGAAAGGGCAACACAGCAGTATCTCACAAGCAGAAAGTCTGAAATAATATAGAAAACGCAACAGCGTGACTAAAGTACATTAAAATTTACAGCTCAACCCTCTCAGCAATCATATCCTGTGTTGTGCTGCTGATCCAGAGACACTCAGGCAAGAAGGGAAGATAATAACAAGATGGAAATGCTAATAACCAGCATTATTAATGTAATCTCTTTGAAAACCAGGTGAAACACACCGAACCCTCAATCTAAAATAGCAAACTCAATGAAGAGCATTCATGCTGGGTCAAAAGAAACCACATAAATGGTATCCTGAAAGTAGTTTTGCTGCACAAGGATATGCTTGACAAGGGCCCACTGCGAAGTGCTTCATGGCAAGATAATATGTCAGTACATATTTTGTTCAGATTTAATCACTTAAACAATTTAAGTGTTTTGAATATAAGGAAAATAATGAAAAGAATTACTTTCAGATTACCAAAAGGCATATGTTTCTGTTGGTTTTAAGATCATCACAAGTCCTACTAACACTTATGAAAGGGAGCATGCCTCTCAGATATATACTTCTGTTCCCTTTAAAGTCTTTCTTTAAATCAACAGGACCAATGTAAGTGTGAGGCTTTATTTGCAAAAAATGGTACCAAAGTAATAAGAATACACCAAAAATAAGATTATTAATTAAAATTACATTTAGAATTCACAGATTTAATAAGCAACACATAACCTTGCCATTTGCTGTTCTGGAGTAACTGAACAAAGGAAATGCATTACCAGCTTTCCCATGTACCAACACAGCAGTTCCGACTCCTTTTTGAGTTGGAAGCTCTAGTCCAGGTCTACAAACGCTGATACTCAGGTCAATTAGACCTGCAAGTCTAGCTCTAGAATTTCCTTTCCTCACAGGTCTGAATACTACCAGAAAAGTTGGGCTGCATCTATTAGTCAAGAAGATAACATGCAATTAAAGTGCATATTTCCATATCTTGCCTTCATGAGCTGTCTGCTTTTGCCATCTGAAGTTATATTGTTTATATTTTTCATGGGAAAGTTTACTATGTTTCTTACAATATTCACAAAAGTGTCACACGTCTTGGTAAACCAGAAAGAGCAATCTGTCAAGCACAGAAACTTGAGCTGTAGTGCTCATTTTAATAAGTCATTATGCAGGGATGGCTCAGATAATGAAGCTTGCATTACTGGCTTAAAAATCACACATGCGCAAATATCATTTTCATTCCTCTTCAAAATACATTGGTCAATAATGAGAAAGATATTTTCTATTAAAACCTTCTGCGTGTGCCAAGAACCACAATTCGCACTGAGAATTCGCAAACAAAAAGCAGAGACGCAGTGTTATTTTCTTAATATACCTTAACAGCAGGTACAATAATGTGAACCATTACATGAAAAAAGACATTTAGTTGTAATTTCTTAAGAGGGAAAATATGCCTCAAAGCTAAATTCCTGTATGATCATCAAGTTAACTACTCCAAATCATTATTTTGCTATTTATAAAGAATGAGCACTAAAGCAGAGATGCGCAGACTGTTAAATTGCCTAGAGCTTTTATCAGAGAAACAAGCGGGGGGGGGGGGGGGGGGGGGGGGAGATTAAATCAAGCTTTTCCAGAAAAAAAAAAAAAAATAGAGCTGTGGTAAATAAGCTTATAAACAGACCATTGGAAAATTGTTTCAAAGTTGATCTGAAAAACGTTTTAGCAGTTTGGTTTTCAATACACATAATAACCAAAGAAAAAGTAGAGGCATAAAGAGTTCTAAATTATACTGAACTACAGTTTAGGTTGACTTGGTCTCCACTAGCAGAAGGAGAAAAATCATAGAATCCCAGACTGGTTTGGGTTGGAAGGGACCTTAGAGCTCATCTAGTTCCAACCCCCTGCCACGGGCAGGGACACCTTCCAAGCCCCATCCGACCTGGCTTTGAACACTGCCAGGGATGGGGCAGCCACAGCTTTTCTGGGCACCCTGTGCCAGCACTTCACCACCCTCACAGGGAAGAATTTCTTCCCAGTATCTAACCTAAATCTCTCCTCTGGCAGGTTAAAGCCATTCCCCCTTGTCCTGTCCCTACATGCTCTTGTAATAAAAGTCCCTGTCCAGATTTCATGTCAGCCCTTTTAGGCAGCGGAGTTGCTCTAAGGTCTCCCCAGAGCCTTCTTCAACAAGCCCAGCTCTCTCAGCCTGCCTCCAGAACAGAGCTGCTCCAGCCCCCACAGCATCCCTGCGGCCTCCTCCGGACTCACCCAAGCAGGTCCACATTCCTCTTGTGCTGGGGGCCCTAGAGCTGAACACAGTACTCCAGGTGGGGTCTAACAAGAGCTGAGCAGAGCAGGAGATTCTGCTCCCTCAACCTGCTGGCCACGCTCCTTTCAATACAGGCCAGTGCACGGCTGGCTTTCTGGGCCAAGGAGATGCTTCTCTACCCCTAGTAGGTGAAAGTCGCAGGAAAGTGATTTTCTTCCAGACAAGGACCCTTAGCTTATCCTTTGCTGCTGCTCTCTCAAGGTTGCCCAGCTCCACAGGGAAGTCTAGCCTATTTAGAGAGCAAGTAAAACAGCAACTTTTGCAGAGATCCTGCACCATTTCACCTTCTACGGATTAACATGAAAAAAAAGGAGCTACCCGACTGCATCAGAGCTTCTTATTCTTGAGAGAAGACATGCGAATGCTTTCAAAAGCATAAGGCATCTATGCTAACAGAGTTATCTCAAGATAAAACTGTTAGTGTAAAGATCTTTTCAGGCAAGAACTCAGGTCTGTTTTCTCACACCCTGAAGCTGACTGTGTACTTGTCAAAGGGTAAGACAATCCAGAATTTAGTACTTACTTTGCACACAGTTTACTGCCTAACCAGAGACATGCAAGTTCTTGCATGTTTTTTTATAGTTACTGTCTACCATTTCTATTCTGATGTGAACCAGATTAAGATATCACCCCACTGAAACATCAATGCACAGCTTTTTTGCTTTGATAGCTTTAATGACCTCCATCCACATAAGAACCCAGAAGTAGCTAGAACCAAAGCATCACGACACACATTCATTGCTCTGTTCTTCAAAAATAATTTACCTTGAATTTATTGCCCTCTTCTCCTCAGAGCACACAGTACATAATTAATCAAAGTTCAATATACAGAACAATGTCAGGACTGATCTTGAAGTGTACTTCCCCAGCTCAAACCCACATTAGTATGTACAAACAATTCCACAGGCTGTATTATTTCTTGGTAGCTTCTTCTATGTCTGAGAAGTTACCAAATAACTGCAGACTGCAACATGCTTAAAGGGAACATGGTGGCAGTTCAGAACAATTACTTCAGACCTGCTCTCACTATCAAATCACAACTGATTTTGTCAAGAGATCTCAACTACAGGCAAGACTGAGTTCTCCAGTTACTACTGCCATTGTGTTAAATACAGACTGACCAGTGAGAAAGTACTCATGCACAAAGAGCACAGTTTATCCAAAATTACCATAACACATAGATGTCATATCCAGATGATCCCCTATGAAGAAGAGCTGTATGTTGTTTTATACACCAACCCTGCTTTAAGAAACCAAGGATTCAGCTGACAGCTTTGTATACGCTCTTTTCTTCTGCAGAGTTTATTCTTAATCATTTTCATCTGCATTAAAGCAGTAGATTAACTGAAAGTGAAAAAATAAATATATTTTCCTGTAATCAGCATCATTAACTGTCTATAGAGCATGAGTTTTAATCTTTATCAAGTGCTATTATTCGTAAGCTTTATGAAAAATGTCACACTTCTGCATAGGATCTCTCAATCTTAGATAAGATCTTACTTAAGCTTCCTCTCAGGGCATAAACAAAGGTTGGTTTCCTAATGTGAACGTTTCTTAATTTAAAGAAAGATCCTTTTGAGATAAACCCCCACTGTTTCACACTCTTTCACACAGCTGCTTTACAGAACAGTCATAATCAAAACTAGCCTGTGACAGTCAGGTGGATTGCATTAGACTGAGGGACATTACCACTGAAGGTCCAAAACTTAATAAAATGCAGCACTGCCAGTAAAGAGTAATACATTCAGAATTTCTCAATCCCTCGTTCAAAGTGAGCAGAGCAACACTGATTAACAGCATCCATTAAGTTCAATTTCAATGCTTATGGAAGACGGTGAACAAAGAAACCAAAGCATCTGCCAAGGAGAAACAAATAGAACCATCTTCCATTCTTCTTACTTTTATGGGATAAAGAGAATCCATCTTGAAAATTCTATCAGGCCAGCTTGAAGGAATCGTTACACAACTTATGATTACACAATACCCATGTTGTGGTCAACCCTCAAAGGGAAAAAAAAGAACTGCAAGCTATTTATTTACTGTTCACAACAGTCTTTAAGCAAGAATCCCACTACTTGAGCAAGTCAAACACACCTTTCACAAAGAGGAGGAAGTATGTATGATACAAGCATGTTAATCCTACACTATTATAAATTCATTGCCGAGATTAAAAAAAGCTTAAATGTTCATTTCAATACCCTGCATACAGAATACTACAAGTACTCAGCCAAGACAAATGTATGGCAATTGCTTCCAAATTCCATAGGTATTCACCAAGATTCAAAGCTGCAAGGTACAAGCAAACAGATATACACTCTACTGCTTAACTCAAGCGAGGCTATACCACCCTTTAAGATCCTCAAATTTGATCAATCTAGTGCAATCATCAGAAAAGTACCTCCACCTTCCTTGTCAGTGTTTGATGATTTTTACAGCAATTATATGATAAATTGATTTTTAACCTCCACAGGGAAAGGCAGTTTCACCAAAACAAATCCTGTCTCTTATTGCTCACTCAATAGCAGCATCATTAGCCTACTTTTATTTTTCATCTACTTCATAGAACTACCCATTTGTTAAAACAATGCAAGAAATGAAGCATGCACACATATATTTCAGACAAACTCTTGGCAGTAGAGCATATGAAAAGCTGGATATAATTTAAAAGCAATAAAGCTGTTCACATTTTAGCTCAATGATTTTTGAAAGCAATGCAAAAAACACAACTGCGTTGCTTTTGCAAGCTGCGTATTACAAAACACAGCACAATGCAAAAAAAAAAACAAGGAAAAATATAATCTTTCATAAGTATATGCACCTTCCTTAGACTTTTTTACATCATCTTGCTTTCCAGGGGACATATTCTTCATTTGACTTTGAATACGTGAAGGAGGAGGTTAGAGTTTAACATGTTTATATCAGCTGCTCCACATATCACTTTCCTTTACACAGAGGCCTGTCTTCTAAGTAAACTATTTGATTCCAGTATAACAACAGAATTATAGTGATGGTTATCTTCTCCTGGTATCTTAAGATAGTGAAAGAAACCAGAAGACAATTTTCCATGTAGCTTTAGTACCACTTAAGTACAGATGCACTTAGCAACAACAAAAATCAATTCTCATGCAACACAGATGTCTACATACTGCCTATGAATATGCAACATTGTCATGCAGGTTTATGAGATGACAACACACTAAGCTGATAACCTGCAAAGCCAGAGGCAAAACAGTCTGTCCCATAAAGGGATAGCATTACTGCCCTAATAAGCAATACCAAAAAAGTAATATCATAATGATATTACTTTCGCTCTTGCACTGTAAACATTTAAGATGAGGTTAAATAAACTTTTTTTCTCCAATAAAAATCTTGTGGGGGGTTTTTGATTTTTTTTGTTGTGTTTTGTTTGTTTGTTTGTTTGTTTTTTGAGATGCTTTCACAAATGTTCAGAAAAATGGGCAAGGAAGTTTGCAAAAGGGCAGCCAGGAAGTCTGGGTGTTCCAAGTTATCTGTCTTCGGCTCTATGCTATTCTAACACACATAACGAACTGTGAATGTGAAATACCCTGAAAACAAGTTTCATATACCTTTATTCACAAAATATACTTCAGTAGAAGGCCAAGAGTTCTCCTCATTTCTGCAGAAGAGCTAAAAGTTCCCCTACATTTTATATTAATCCTTCACAAATAGATTTGCTTATAGGTACACAATCCTGCCCACAAACATCAGACCCACACATTATTACAGTAGATCAGAGAACTTACTTCTTATTCTCCAATTAAAAATATTCTGCTAGAAGTTGTGACAGCATTTTCCCAGGGTACAGTCTATGTGTGTTCATTGCTTTTATCCACCACCTCCTTCAATCTGCTGACAATATTTTGCCTAATGCAGCCCAGGACTCCACCAGCCTTCTTTGCAGCAAGGATATATTGTTGGCTCATGTTCAACTTGGTGTCCAGAAGCACCCTTAGGTCTTTCTGTGCCAAGCTGCTTTCAAGCTGGGTAGCCCCCAACATATATTGATGCATGGTGCTAAACTGCTGTTCCTAGCGCCACACTGATGTGTAAATTGCTGGTCCTAGGCAGGTACCATTGGTCTCAACAACACATTGCTGCAGTGCCCTCTGTCCACCCTGAATGCAGGCAGCTATAGATATGCCATGAAGCACTTTCATTTCGGTTCCAAGCAGGAGGAAGTGCACTCCTGAAAGTACCAAGGTCAACTGCATAACACAAGCCTCCAGCTAAAGATGCAAGGCAAATTCACAACAGAAAGCAACTCTTCAGCACACTGAATCATTGATGTAGGTGGTAGATGTCACTACCACTACAGACCTTAACAGTTTATTCCCTAGTCTGACCCAGCAGTGATATCAGCAGTTTAACAGCTGCCTTGCGTTCATTAGATGAGTGATTCAGTGCATCAGAATTACGGCACAAATCAGGAATTTAGACATCCAGCTTTCTTAAATAAGGAACTCTTTTCCATTCTTTCCTTTTCCCATAGGTCTGTGTAGCAATTCAAAGAAAAGAGTTGAAGGTGTGACTGAGTTTGCACTACTGTTTGGTTTCCAATTGAGAAAGTTTGATGACAGCAGTTCATTCCCAAATGCTGAATAAAGACAAAAAAGTTTTGACTAAGACAGTTTGGCATGAAGACTAAATATGTAGTGTAACAATTGGAACAGAATCTTCCATTAATTTTAGACTGATGTTAGTTCATGGATTTCAGAGGGGACCAGAGCAGAAGTAACACTTGAAACTGGTATAAAGTGATATCCTTTGCCACCCACTCATCATTTCTTCTTCAAAAAGTTGTACATGAACAGCACATTTTTGTGTTTTATACTTCCTTTGAAAATCCTCTGTACACACACCTGCTTTTGACATCATGTTATTTCCTAAGTCAGTCAAGATGACAAGTGACAGACAAGAACAGAAATGCAAATTCTCCTTTGCACACAGAAACAGTATTGTGCCAAAATGCCAATCATTAAAAGATTTTGTATCTGCAAAAGACACAAAAGAACACAGAGAAAGAAAATTTAAAGATTTGAGGTCATGCTCTGCCTTCTCTAGAAAGCAACTTCATTATATCCCCACCTTTCACATCAGGCACAAAGAAACAAAAAACTGCCTGAAATTCGACAAGGAAACTGACAAGGAAAATTCAACAATGAAATTCGACAAGTTAAAAAACAGTCTTGTGTAGTTCTGAAAATACTGGAGGTGTGCAGTGATCCCAATTATTATGCAACAACAAGTAATTATAATTCATAACCTAGTCCATGGAAAAATGAAATGAATTTTTAAAACCTACATTAAAAAATTAATTTCCTAATTTCAAAAGAATCATTATCCTAGAAATCCAAGTGAAGGCATCAGCTGTCTGGCCATCATGAGATATTGCAGAACCCACAGCAGTTCCAATAGAGCAGGAATTTGAGAGCCCACCACATTCCTGGTTTTACTGGGTTTGCACAACAAGGTTTTGGTGGCAGGAGGGCTAAAGGGGTACAGCAGAGGTACCAGGGTGGTTTCTGTGAGAAGCTGCTAGAAGCTGCCCCTGTGCCTCAGAGAGCAAATGCAGTCGGATCCAAGATGAACCCACCACGAGTCAAGGCTGAGCCAATCTGCAATTGCAGTAGTGCCTGTGGGATAACATCTTTAAGAAAGGGGAATAAAACCTGCAGAACAGCAGAGAATGAGAATATGTGAGAAACAGCTCTGCAAACACAAAGATCAGTGAAGAAGGAAGCGCAGGAAGTACTCCAGGCACTGAAGCAGATTCCCCTTCACCTGGTGAAGCTATACAGCTACTGAGTATCCAAGTACAGCCACAGGTTCATGATTTTGATCTGCATCTGACTAAAGAAAACTCTTCCACTGAATTTCTCCCGCACAGGCTGATAACAATTTAAAACATTCTCCTGCTCTCATGCTTTTTTCTCTTTTTCTACATTGATACATTTAGTCAGAAACCATTCAAATATAAAATTACAAAACCAGGTACAGTTACTTGAAAACTGCAGAAGGCAGCAAAAAGAAGAAAAAGCTTCAACCAGGATAACGAGAAAAAAGGAACACATTTTTTCTAACCTCAAGTGATATTTTCAGACCTTTTTCCTATAATAATCAACAAAGCTGAGAATACTGCCTATATTTTAATTACCTGATGTTTCAGTATTTAATGTTTGAGAGAGTAAACTTAGACTGAAATATCTGTATCAAGCATCCTGTCTGAGACCACTTCACAACCAAAGTAATTTTCTTCTAAGAATGAGGCTATGAGACAGCATGATACTTCATGACAAGTTAAAACAGCTGATCCTTTCATGGATGACTGATACTTTTGTTCTTTGCAGTAGAGAGACCAATTTTGATAAGGGTGTGCTTTGAGAAAGATGGTTTCCTGTCACAGGCTCTACCAAGTCTTTCAGGAATATAAGACCAGCTTAGCTGCTCAACTATTCACAGCTGACATGCTTACGCCTGGTCTTAAGCAGCACTTTTCCTCCCATTATACTTTTGAACTCCTATGGCCTATTATACACTCAGAAAACTTCTGAGATCAAGGACATTAAAAAAGCTGTGAGGATTGGCCAGGTTAATAAATGGTCAGAACGGTGGTGCCATAGTCAGGGGTTTGGGTATCTAGAACATGGAACTCAATTTAGTAGGCCAGGTCTACTGGGGGATGGTGGAGCTGGTCTGACAAAGAAGGGGAAGAGCGGCTTTGGTAGAAGGCTTGCCAGACTGGTCAAGGATGCTTTAAACTAGATGTGTTGGCAGAGGGGGACATCATTCCATCCCAACACACCCAGTCGGTTGCCAGCACCTATAATAAACACTCAGAGCAATATAGAGATATTCCAGCCCCTCCAGCCAATGAGCCGGCTTCATTTGGAGCTTGGCTCACATGCCTCCATAGAAACGCCTGTAACATGGGGAACAAACAAGATGAATTAGAGAAGTGTGCATGTCTACAGTGGTATAATATAATACGCATCACAGAAACATAGCAGGATGGCTCCTATGACTGGTGTGTTGGAATGGAAGGTTACAGGCTCTTTAGGAAAGACAGGCCCGGCAGGCAGGGAGGGAGAGTTGCTATTTATGTTAGGGATAGGCTGGAGAGCATGGAACTCTTGTCTGGGGACAGGTGAGCAGTCGACAGAGAGTTTGTGGGTCAGGGTTAAAGGGAGAACAGTGATGGGTGACATTATTGTGGGGATCTGTTACAGACCGCCTGACCATGGGGAATTGCTGGACAAAGCGCTCCATAGGCAGATAGGAGCAGCCTCACGCTTGCAGGCCCTTGTTCTCATGGGAGACTTCAACCACCCCGATATCTGTTGGAGGGATGGTACGGCCCGGCACAAGCAATCCAGAAGGTTCCTCGATTGCGTGGAAGACAACTTCCTTCTGCAAGTAATAGAGGAGCCGACAAGGAGAGGTGCCATGCTTGACCTCGTCCTCACCAACAGGGAAGGGCTGGTTGGGAATGTGATGCTCCAGGGCAGCCTTGATTGCAGCGATCATGAGATGGTCGAGTTTGAGATCCTCAGGACAGTGAGAAGAGCGTGCAGCAAGCTCACTGCCCTGGACTTCAAGAGAGCAGACTCTGGCCTCTTCAGGAACCTGCTCAGTAAGGTTCCGTGGGATACAGCCCTAGAGGGCAGGGGGTCCCAAGACTGTTGGTTGATATTCAAGGATCACCTGCTGCAAGCTCAGGAGCGATGCATCCCAACTAGAAGGAAGTTCAGCAGGAGGGCCAGGAGACCTCCTTGGATGGATAAGGAGCTGCTGAGCAAAATTCGAAGGAAAAAAGAGGCTTATAAAAGGTGGAAGCAAGGTCAGGCGGCCTGGGAAGAATACAGGGATGTTGTCCAGGAAGCTAGGGACCAGGTTAGGAAAGCTAAGCCCCACTTAGAATTAAACTTGGCTAGGGATGTTAAGGATAACAGGAAGGGATTTTATAGGTACATTGCCAATAAAAGACAGGTTAGGGACACCGTGGGCCCTCTCCAGAAGCTATCGGGAGAACTGGCTACCCTGGATTTGGAGAAGGCTGAGGTTCTTAATGACTTCTTTGCCTCAGTCTTTACCGGCAAATGCTCTGACCACACCACCCAAGTCTTGGAAGGCAGACGCGGGGACGGTGAGGGTGGGGACCCTGGGCCCACTGCGGGGGAGGATCTTGTTCGGGACCACCTTAGGAACCTGAATGTATACAAGTCCATGGGACCGGATGAAATCCATCCATGGGTCCTGAAGGAGCTGGCAAATGAAGTTGCTAAGCCACTGTCCATCATATTTGAAAAATCATGGCAGTCAGGTGAAGTTCCCGATGACTGGAAAAAGGGAAATATAACCCCCATTTTTAAGAAGGGGAAAATGGATGAGCCAGGGAATTACAGACCTGTCAGTCTCACCTCTGTGCCTGGCAAAATCTTGGAGCGGATTCTCCTGGAAGGCATGCTGAGGCACATGAAAAACAACAAGGTGCTTGGTGACAGCCAGCATGGCTTCACTAAGGGGAAATCCTGCCTCACCAATCTGGTGGCCTTCTACGATGGGGCTACAGAACTGATGGACGGGGCAGAGCAGTTGATGTCATCTACCTGGACTTGTGCAAAGCCTTTGACACTGTCCCACACGACATCCTTGTCCCTAAGTTGAAGAGACATCAATTTGATAGGTAGACCACTCGGTGGATAAAGAACTGGCTGGATGGCCGCACGCAAAGAGTTGTGCTCAATGGCTCAATGTCCAGATGGAAACCAGTAACGAGTGGCGTCCCTCAGGGATCGGTGCTGGGACCGGTCTTGTTCAACATCTTTGTTGGTTACATGGACAGTGGGATTGAGTGCGCCCTCAGCAAGTTTGCCGATGACACCAAGCTGTGTGGTTTGGTTGATACACTGGAGGGAAGGAATGCCATCCAGAGGGACCTTGACACGCTTGTGAGGTGGGCTGATGCCAACCTGATGAACTTTAACCATGACAAGTGCAAAGTCCTACACCTGGGTCAAAGCAATCCCAGGCAGAGCTACAGGTTGGGCAGGGAAGAGATTCAGAGCAGCCCTGCAGAGAAGGACTTGGGGGTGCTGGACTATGAAAAAATGACCATGAGCCGGCAGTGTGCGCTTGCAGCCCAGAAAGCCAACCGTATCCTGGGCTGCATCAAAAGGAGTGTGACCAGCAGGTCGACGGAGGTGATCCTGCCCCTCTACTCTGCTCTCGTGAGACCTCACTTGGAGTATTGTGTGCAGTTCTGGTGTCCTCAACATAAAAAGGACATGGAACTGTTGGAACAAGCCCAGAGGAGGGCCACAAGGATGATCAGGGGACTGGAGCACCTGCCGTATAAAGATAGGCTGAGAAAGCTGGGGCTGTTCAGCCTGCAGAAGAAAAGGCTGCATGGAGACCTCATAGCAGCCTTCCAATACCTGAAGGGGGCCTATAGGGATGCTGGGGAGGGACTCTTCATGATGGACTGTAGTGACAGGACAAGGGGTAACAGGTTCGAACTTAAACAGGGGAGGTTTAGACTGGATATGAGGAAGAAATCCTCTACTGTGAGGGTGGTGAGGCCCTGCAATGGGTTGCCCAGGGAAGTTCTGAATGCTCCATCCCTGGCGGTGTTCAAGGCCAGGTCGGACAGAGCCTTGGGTGACATGGTTTAGTGGGAAGTGTCCCTGCCCATGGCAGGGGGGTTGGAACTGGATGATCTTAAGGTCCTTTCCAACCCTAACTATTCTACGATTCTATGCCTTTCCTAAAGACCCCATGTCCACACCGCCAGCAAGTCATTTCAGAAGAAAAAAAAGCACCATGAAGCACATCATCATCAGGAGAGAGACAAACTAGGGCTGTAAAGAGAAAGGAACAACTGATGGCTGGTAGATGCAGTACATGGAAGCTGAAAAGGGTACAGTGTCTAACTGGAGTACAGGACATACAGAAAGGAGAACAACGATGTATCTGTCCCATTTCAAGGCTGAAGTAACAGGCCAAAGAGACTGACATCAGAAAGTGGGGACACAAGAATCTCAGAGAGCAATACAGGAACTGGTAATGCCACATTACAAAACCAGAGCAAATAGTTCCTGGCCCAACCAGGTCCTTAAGACTGCACAGAGTATTTCATATGACACTGATTTGAGCAATCTGAGGAGTCCAGATTTGAAGAGAAAGACAGGACTAAACAGATCAAGGTACTCCTGTCTCAGTGTAGTACATGGTCTGCAGGAAGTTGTTCCTCTCAAGAAACATAATCAAAACCCATGGCAAAGTGAAGCAGGTTATCTCATTTTCTGCTACCACAGGTCCACATCAACACTGTTATCATGAGTTACTTCATTAGCTCCAACTTCCTGAGACCTGTGAGAGATCTGAACCTTACGCTCCTATGATGCCACATGATATAACTTCTGAGGCTGTAAAGCAAGAAAAGTTTGCTTCTAAGGCTAGGAAATAACAGATCTTCAATAATCTCACACTTAATTCTTCCCTTTTTCTAGGTACTTTGTGACTGATACCACCTTGGGAAACTCACTCCTCTGCCATAATATTCTTCTCCTCAAGGCTTCTGCTGAGCGATGCAGAAAAAAAAAAAAGGACTAATACCTACAGAAAATCTCTCTTTGGAAGTGCAATAAGGCATTATCCTATAATTTACCTGCTTTCAGTTTAAAATGCTTATCTCCCCCAAGGTGGTTAGTCCAACTGTCTTCACAGCCATGATAACCTCCTCCTGCTCCACAGTCACTCTCTGTCTCTATAGGGGAAGAAGAAGCTGGGCTGCTTCTCTGTCTCCGATTTGGCTAATGAATGTCTTTTTAAGAAGGCATGAACACGAAGTGGAACTTACTCTAATGAGGCAAAGTTAATAAAAATTCCAGAGCAAGTAAAAAATTATAGCGAACATGCACTTGAGATGTAGAGGCTCCAATCCAGACTTGTAATCTGCTTGAGAGAAGAATTGTCCAGGGAGAGCATTAGATTAAGAACATGAGAAAATGGCAGAACTTCAACTGAAGCTCAAATATGAAACAGTAAGAACATACTGAGCAAGATGGCAATGAACTCTTGCTACAGTTTCTAGACCCATACCCTTAAATCTAAAGTAAAAAGCCAAGCGTATCTATTTGGGTGTATGGTGAGAAGTAAAGCATCTCAGAGCAGATACCAAATCCTGATCCATGGATAACATTGTTTCTACTCTGTACTATAGCCAGGCTTGCATTTAATCCTGACCCTAATTACTGGGTGATAGTGATTTTTTTTCCAGTCAGTTCCAAGAAGTCCTTTAAGCAACTGCCAAAATTAAATACTTGTGGCTGTTTATTCCCTCCACAATTACCAGGTAAGACTTCTATTCTCTCACTCTCTGCATCTGAGAAAGCCATATGCCCCTTCCCTTCTCTTTCCTCTTTATACATGTAAGAAGGGATTTTTCTCAGAAACAGCTCCTGAAATTTGGAGCTGGTGATACATTTTAAACACACGAAGCTACAAGAATTTCCCCTATGTTGGCATTAAATAAGCACATAAGAAAACAACTACAACACAGCGGTTAGTATATTCGACTTGTTTGTAACTAAGGAAAGAAAAAGCATGTTTGTCCTTATAACTCAATTCAGCTACACAGATCCATGCAATTTAATGCTCCAACTAGGCAGAGCAACCACAGTTACTACAAGTTTCATTTGTGCAGCAAACCGGACTTCACATGTACAATTTGCCAGAGACTACTTGCCACTTGCTACCCTCCTAAAGGGGAGAATAGATTACATATATCTCCAAATGCTCTCTAGGAAAGAGGATTTTTATATATTGTATTTTATAGGTGTATATAGGTGCATTTTCTGGAAATATTTCAGATACGGTAAGGAACAGCAAGTCTGCACATGGAAAACAACATTCCTCCAGATTCTTACTAACGGGATTACAAGTCTGACTCCATCACTCTGCAGCTGCCACGAGACATCAAAACCCAGTCCCTCTGCTGGGAAGAGGGCATCATTTTAAACTTTGGGTTAAAAGCACGAGTTCAATCGTGGAAAATATAAACAGACCCTGAAACCTAACCCCTACTTCCAGAAAGCTCCTGGTGTTGCTAACGTTGTTAATAAAGGCTTTCCTTTCCAAGTATTACTTTTTCTTCTTGCAAGTAATCAGTAAGCCATGCAAGCTCAGTGGAAAAATAGTGCAGAAACGTAGATAATTGTGACACGTATAATGTCTCATGATGTCCTACTGAATCAACAAGTAGGTGACATATTCATCTTTTCCTTCAAAGCAACCAGAAGCTGCTGACAAGTGATTATGGGTCACAGAAATAATTACAGAATCGAAATTAACAAATAAGATACGTCAAACAAAACAATTCTGCAGCCCAAGTGCACAAAAAAGAGCTCTGACCTTTAAAGACTGGCTGATGGCTTTGCGAGGTCTAAGACCACTCAGGCTTACGGGTCTCATGATTCCAGTCACCCTGCGACACTGCTCAGGCTGCAGAGGCCATCAGCACTACGACGAGCAAGGTCACAGCGCAGAGACAGCACATAAAAAAATAGGGAATTGCTACGCTTTCGAAACTATCTTAAAAACATTCACGTACCGACAGCCGCTGCCTAGGCGCCTGCGGGATCCGCGCTCTCCACGGTCTCGGCGAGGCGAGGCCTGTCTGCCCCGGTCCAGCCCCAGCCGGTTCCAAACGGCTCTAACTGCTCCAACGGCCCCACCGGACCCACGGTGGGGCACAGCCCAGCCCCTCAGCCGCGCGCGGGCTCCTCGTGCACAGCGCCCTCGACCGAGGAAGGGCGGGCGCTGCCCGGCGGGGAGCGCTGAGGGACCAAGGGTGAGGAACGGCTCGGGCAGCCCCGAGGGCAGAGCGGCAGGAGGGGCTCCCGCCTCCCGCAGCGGTTCCACGGGGATTCCCCGCGAGAGGGAGCGGGTGGAGAGCTCCTGAGGGGGCTGCGGCCTGCGCGGGGCCCGCGATGGAGCCGAAGGGAGGGGCACCGGCGCCATCTTCCCGCACCCCTCAGGGCGGAGGGGATCTGAAGTGAAGGAACAAAGGTGAGCCTGGATGGGAGGTGTTCTTAATTTGACCTTTGTTTCTTACCATCAATTGAAATGAGTTTAGGTTCTCACAGTCATGTCCGGTTTGCCCTTGAGGGTAATTAGCAAGTCTTGATCTCAACCTGTGATGTTTCCCATCTTACTTTCTTCCTCTTGCCCTTACTGAGGAGGGGGAGTGAGAGAGTGGTTTCTAAGATCAACACGCTGCAAGCCAAAATCCAGTAGCAATATGGAGGCCATACTCGCATACAGCCCCATTTGTGAAAGCTTGTGGATAAAAACCTAGGTATACTTTTAGACTATTCTGCTTGGAAATATGGCACTGAAGTCCTGTCATGCCCTCTTAGGATGTTAAAGTTGAGAATCCAGAGATTGATACAATAAATAGAATGTTGTTATAGTACTGCATCAAATAATGAGTACCACAGTCCAATAAAGCAAACTAGATCTATTGTGTTATGATAGTGAGTATTGGTGGCTTAAGAAAAGCTGCACTGGTAATACTTGCTGTAAATTTCTCTTAGTTCACGTTCATTTCATCCCAGGTAAGAAAGTGTCAAAAAAGATAATCACTAGAGTAACATAACATAAATCAACCAAAGAAAAGGTTATAGCTAGGCACCTACAAGGAGGAAGAGAAGTCAGTCAGGTAAAGATGCTCACAGAGCAGAGCAACTTGCTTGTTTTCTGGAGGAGAAAATGTTGTTTCTTTTGAGCACAATGTCGTTGCTTGTTAACCTTCATCATCATGGGTGTCCCTTTTCCAAGAGGAGACAGCAGCAGTGAGAATCTCAATGCAGCTCCACTTTCACAAGTTGTTAAATTTTCAGACCTTTATTTATCACAGTATTTGGGACATTTAAAAACGATATTATAACAGCAGCAGCAGCATTATTCATAATGCTTCTAATTTCACCAGCTGGAATGCTGCCACAATGAAAACCAAATTACTAAACTGCATTAAGATTTATAAATACAGCTCTTTTTATGAAAGTATTCTGAAAAGCCCTTGAACTTTCTCTGTATCCAGACAAGAACACAGGTTTGAGATCTCTGCAAGGTTTGAAACTCAAACTTTGGTAAAGTAAAATGGAAGTTATGGTTTGGGAGGCTTCTGTCAGATTGAAATTCTCCAGAAGCCTGTTAAATAGGAAAATATACTTTCTAGGCTAGTGAAACATGGTACGTAACTCACTTATGGTGAAGCACTTGCTTCTCCTCAATGTATGGTCTTATTAGTAAAACCAAAAAAACAGCCACCAAGACCACAAAAGGGATTCTAGAGCAAGTAAATAACATATAAGGGAGTTAGGTAAACAAGAGGTTTTGAAAATGAAAGTATTGAACTGGAGGAAATCACACCAGCTGAGTAATTCAGTAACTTGTTTTGGGACTGATGGTACCTACCATTTCATTAACAGCCCTGCCAAAATAATAGGTAAGTACTAATAACATGAAGTGAGAAATTGCTGGTAACACAAAGATCAGAGCAGTATAAGAATTAAATGGTATTAAGGAGAGCAGTAAGGCATGCTGAACATTCAATTACATGAGGTGCAAGGCTTTTTATTAACAGATTAAGGGACTTTGAACCATAAATGGTGACCTCCTCAATGGGAAATAACTGAAGAGCAGATGAATTTGTATGTATTGCTTAGCCAAGGATAAGTATGAGCTACAGAATAATATCGTTAGGAGAAAGACAAATACAATGCTAGAATGTGTCAGGTACTACTGATAAAGATAGGCATTTATTCACGCTCACAAGCAAAGCTCTTCAGTATTCCTGAAGGCTGAGTTCATATAATTATGGCACGTACTTCCCAAAGGGTTTCGGTATACAACAAACCGAAGGAAATATTCCTTATCTTTCCTCAAGGTGAAAAGGACACAATTCACTGTGGCTTTATAAAAACACACAAATAGAACTAGCATGTATTTAATATCCTCCTTCAGCTTTTGAAAGACAGGAAAAAAACACTCCCATGTGTCAGAGGGAGCCGTGACATGCTTGAGGTCAAGCAAAAAGTCACAGGCACAGTTTTGCAGGCACATTTCTCTTTATCTGTTTGCCCTCCTCTACTCTTTAAGTTGTGTTCTGCCTCAGTAATTTGCCTGTATTTTTGTCACAGTGTAAATACACAAATGTTACAGTTCTATAAGAGCCCTGTTTTGTAATGTGATTGAAGAGCTTCTGAAACAAAGCTATATAATGACACACCACATGGTTCAGAGATTCATTACAATATGTGCTCTGAGTAAAAACTTTTCAGCTGTGTCATTTCAGCCTTAAAGATGTATCTGGAGAGCCAGGTTATGAGGCCTCTTGAAGGCCTCTTACCACTTTCGAACCATGACAGGAGCTTAAAAAATGTTAGCTCCTGTCTAGCTAAACATGTTCTTTCTTCTTGGGCTAGTCAAAAGACATTTTGTCCATTCAGGCCCAAAAACTGCCCATCCCCCTGCTCCCCAAGGCTTAGAAACCTTATAAGCAAGGGTGCCCTCTACTCCATAAAAATCACAGCTTATTTCAGATCCTAACCAGTAAATATCTGGGTTGAAATTACATGGTGCCACTTAACGTTATTAAATGTCGCACGTAATAAAATATTGCCATGGAGGCAACATGTCTGAAAGTCCATCTCCAGTATTTACATGCTTTACTGCAATCCTAAATTCAGCACATTTAGTGATACTTCAGGACATTGACACACTTTCATTTACAGAGGCCGCATTATAGCTTGGAGCAGCAGTTCCCAAAAACTGCTTGTAGTGCCTTTTCCAGGTCTTTGAACCACTTCCTTCTCCTGCCTTTACCCAGACAGAGCTGTTGCCTGATTAACTGCCTACACCATCCTTGTCTTCTCATGCTCTTCTGCAAATGGTAACTCACTTGGCTCCCAGAACCACTGGACTACTGAGAAGAGCTCATGCTATATAACCTTCTATGTATTAGCATAAAAATTATTCAAGCATTTAGTAACTTTAAACAGCTTTCGGCAGGAAAATAGGTTGCCTATAAATTTTACTTAATAAAAGAAAAAAGAAACAAACCAACCCCAAAAAACTGGCAGAGCTAATGAACCACTGTAGTTTTATTCAGCTATATATAAAAAAGACAAAGATGTTCTTCTGGGCAATTTACTCTAGAATAAGAGATTCTTTTCAAACCAAATAAGCATTCCTCTGGTGCATGCAAATGGCAATTCTAAGAACAGATAGACATACAGTTTCCTATTCACTTAACATTTTTAAAGCAATACCACATAAACCATGATACATTTGCACAAATATTTAAAAGCCAGACAAACAGCAGGAAAATACTTTCAGCAGCAGCCTACTTCTATGACCTTTAACAAATCAAATAAAATTACAGACTGACTGCTGCTATTAGTCAGTAGAAATAGAAATTAATGCACCGTATGCCAAAGCACTGTAAGACATTATAGGACAGCCTAGAGCCACCCAATGAATAAAGTATGAAATACCATCAAAATAAACATTTTTAAACAAAAAGGAAGAAAATAGTGGCAATAACACTTTGAAGTATCTGATTGAACCTAAATATTTTGTTACAGAATGCACAAAACCATCATTCAGCAACGTTCAAAAGATCAAGCTACTCAAACCCAGTGCTCTCTTTGCTGAGAGGCCTGGAAGAAATTTTTTCTATTTTTCACATTTCAAAAGAAAAAACGCATTAGATCAGCAGCAGGACTCTGAAAATTGCCTCCCTCACCTTTTTAAGCCAGATTCACTCAGCAAGCATCCAAGAAGCTGAAAAGCTGTTAACTTACAGCTTAATTTAGAAGGTCCTGGGTTAGCAAGGTGTTCTGCTTGAAAGAAGCACCCATACAAGTACGGTTTGTGTTGAATAAGACAGCATCATTAATAAAGTGACATTTTGTTAATTTCCCTTTTTGGACAGCTGAATAAACATCAATTCTCACAGGTGCTGAGCTGACAGGCATCAGATCCAAGGGAAAGGCACAGTACTGACAGTACTCAAACTTATGTACCATCCAGGTACACACTCGAATTAGTAGAATCCTAATTGTAGTAGAAGACTCCAGTGTCACCAGCTCAGCTAGCGATCTGCCTTGCAGCACCGCACAGCTTACACTTTAGTGAGTTGTAGGGATATTGGGCCCATGGCTTTTTTTCACTCATAAAGAAAAGCAACACAACCATTTTATCAAAGCATCATTAAAATCAGTCTTCTTCAACACACCTTATGCTGTATTTTCCTCACATTTTCCACTTACTTCTACAGCTATATCAGTCTCCTATCAAACCAAAATTTGATCTAAATTTTTCAGTGACTATTCTTGAGTACACATTATGTCTAAATGACTCTGAAATTATATTCTACCTTTAGTATTCTGGTTACAGTATCATCTATAATTTGTAACCTAATTAAAACCATTCATGGTTCATACACCATGAAGGCTACCAAGGAGCTACTTCTTTGTTAGAACAGATAATCATAGAATCACACAACAGTTTGGGTTCAAAAAGCCATTAATTGGTTTGGGTTGGAAAAGACCTTAAGATCATCTGGTTCCAATCTTCTGCCTTGGGCAGGGACACCACACCCCAGACCATGTCACCCAAGGCTCTGTCCAGCCTGGCCTTGAACACTGCCAGGGATGGCGCATTTACCACGTCTTTGATCAACCTGTGCCAGTGCCTCACCAGCCTCACAGTAAAGAACTTATTCCTTATATCTAGATATGTATTTCTCACTTTTTCTTAATCATGGGTACTTCTGTAGTGCAAAATGCTGCATGTGTAGGAGTATCTTTTGTAGATCATGCTGAATAAAAATTCTTTGTATTATGCTGCAAATTAATTTTTATTTCTACTTCCGATCTAGCATTAATTGCGTTTGGTATATGTAAAGCTAGTTAAAGAATTACACTTTCTTCCACTTTAATTACAGCACTCTTTATGATATTTCAGCCACCAACCTGTTCAGTCACTCTCTAACTCCACTGAACTGTCAGGCAAATAAGTTATGTGCCAGTAATAGAACAAAATGGAAGAGTATCTTGAAAACATTTTAATATTTTGATTAGCTTGTGTTTTGAAAAAAGCAATCCCCTCTCTTTTTTAAAAAGTAGTGATTTTAATATCAGGATAAGAAAACCATTGAAATGGCTCCTTTTCTGCGCAAAGTCTTTGTGGGTGAGTAAACATTTCCCAATATCATCATCTGCATGAAAAAAAAATGAATTATTTCCATGTAGAGTCAGTGTAACTTTAAACTCTTGTCTAATCTGTGTGACTAAAGAATCCCAATTCCACTTGCCTTGCTACTGTAGAGAAATATGCTAGTGTTATGACCATTTTTAGTGTTGCTGTCTGTAAGACTCTAACCAGTGTTTTATTGTAGTGTTACAGCTCCTTGGGTGCTGAACAGATTTCCTTCAGGCTCTAACATAAGGATCCAGGAAGTTTGTTTTGTTCCTTCATTTTGGAACATGCTTTGGCAATAGCTTTAGTTACTGAAATAGGAGTTTTTCAGGTGTACAAAAGCATTAGATTGTCAGTGTGCATGTCTGCAACTCTATGTTTTGAAAACAGCACATTTTGAGTAACAGGCATCCTGTAGTTGTGTAAGAAAATGCTACAACACTTAAGTCACTAGACTAGAAGTGGACTTCTGCCTCTTTTATTTTCCTCAGTCTGTTTGTAATACAGTCTTAGTCAGTGTTTGGCAAGAAACCATTTCTGTGGGTGGAAAAATAGCATTTTGAAATCTCCTCCTTTCCAACAGCAAAACTTAACATCTTTTCACATTTTTAAACAAAAGGCAGAAAGAGCAAATCAAAGTGTGAATGAAACTGATATGTTTACAAACGCACAATGAGTGGTTCTTCATGACAAAGCTAGTGGTCATAGAGCACCTTGCCAGAGAACATCATAGATGTTGGAAGTTCATTTGAGCTCAGAAAAGACCAGACAAGTTCTCTAAAAGTAAAACCATTGAAAGCTACTACTAATAAAGAAACATTTATCTCTGGAAACTACTGGACATGATAATGTGTGGTATCACCAATATCTGCCTGTCTTGTTGTTTCTCTAGGTGTCTGCCATTGTCAGATGCAAAATGCAGCACTAGATCTCATCTCACACATGCACTGTGATCTTAAACAGTGACTGAAAAAGGAACAATGATATTAATCTAAGTCTGTGCCCAAATCCTTGGCTTCAAGCTAGTTCTCCCATAGCTGCAGTAAATGTTCTGACTGCAAGAGTACTAATTCTTCTGGGACAAGTCTCCCACTCTCCTGTGAGTTAGGAATACTACCCTGAAGCTAAGAAGCCACCCATTAACTGAAGTTTTGTAGAAATTGTTACTTTCCCACAGATATTTTCAGTTTCATTGAAAAAGTCCCGTTCAAGTTTAGTGACAATACCACGCCACAGTGTAGTGGGTAATGCATGAGGCTGTTCAGCACTTAAAAAATCCACATTTAAGTTTATTCTGTTCATATTTGGTTTTCATTCAATAGGTCCAGTTAGCATAACTTGGATATTACCAATGTCTTGGTGTTCCCTTGGTTCACGAGTAAGGAGCCTCAGACTTATTCTAAGTCATTCTCAAAAAATTTGTTTGCAAGCAGTTCCTTATTGTATGGCACATAGCTCAAGGGCTGTGGGTCTTGGGCAAGGGTAGAACAGAACCATGAAACATCAACATCACTCCCTCTTCCACCCAGCTGAGGCAGCACTAAGGGCCATGTGACCTCCACCAGATAGTACCCCTGTCAGCAGCTTCTCAGAGACTAAAGTAGGTATCTTAGTTTTTCCCCCTAACACTTAGTAAATGCCCATTTTGCATCAAGTGCATCAAAGCATATGCACAACTTTGTGCTTTTAAAGGTGAAGGCAGGGTATCAACATTGCAACAGTTGTATGATACAAGATGTTTGGATGCACTGTGAAACTATATAATGAAATATTGTAAGTGCAGAAAACTTGACAATGGTATCTATCTGAAACACCAACTGAAGTGTACTGCTTAATGTACCACAGTACACGTAGAGTTTAACTGAATCTCGAAGTTCATGTGGTTGCAGCTTATTCCTTGGATGCAAGACAGGCAACAAATTGCATATGTTGTAAGGAAAGCTGTTTACATTCTTCCAAAAAATCTGCAATAGTTCATTATAGCCTTATTATTTTAACTCACCAATAACAAGAATTTTAACTCAAGTGCTGTTAGCTGGAAATTAACAAGTAAAGTTTTCAATATTTTTCATCTCCAACACCTTTGGAAATTTTCCAGTGATGCTCTGGACCACTGTAAAGTGAATATAAGCCAGCAGCAATATTGTTCTTTTCTTGGCTATCTTTCATACAAAATTGCTCATCCACATGCAATAGGATGTCAGCAAGTTGCAGATCAAAACCGCTAATTAAGGTACAGAAGAAATAAGAATGTCTGAGAAACAGAGCTAAATCCTGACAGGGACAGCCAGAGAAAACAAACAAAAAAGGGGGGGGGGTCAGTCTTTTTATAGCTGGTAGTGAGAACTCTTGGATTTGCAGCTTTCATCCACCTTTGACAAAGTACTTGGTTCTTCCTAATTCTATCAATTTAACAGTGCCAGTTTTGTTCCTCAAGGTTTCATGCTTCATAAGGCTACTAAACTTTAGAAGTCATGTTTTCCAATTTTGGGAAATTGAATGGAGCAAGGCCTTCAGATTGCCCAAAGAAAAAACTGTACATAGAATAGAATCATAGAATAGTTAGGGTTGCAAAGGACCTCAAGATCATTGAGTTCCAACCCCCCTGCCATGGGCAGGGACACCTCCCACTAAACCATGCCATCCAAAGCTATGTCCAACCCCACCTTGAACACCGCCAGGGATGAAGCATTCACAACCTCCCTGGGCAACCCATTCCAGGGCCTCACCACCCTTACAGTAAAGAATTTCTTCCTCATATCCAATCTAAACTTCCCCTGTTTAAGTTTGAAGCCGTTACCCCTCGTCCTGTCACTACAGTCCCTAATGAAGAGTCCCTCCCCAGCATCCCTAAAGGCCCCCTTCAGGTGTTGGAAGGCTGCTATGAGGTCTCCACTCAGCCTTCTCTTCTCCAGGCTGAACAGCCCCAATTTTCTCAGCCTGTCTTCATACGGGAGGTGCTCCAGTCCCCTGATCATCCTCGTGGCCCTCCTCTGCACTTGTTCTAACAGTTCCATGTCCTTTTTATGTGGAGGACACCAGAACTGCACACAGTACTCCAAGTGAGGTCTCACGAGAGCAGAGTAAAGGGGCAGGATCACCTCCCTCGACCTGCTGGTCACACTCCTTTTGATGCAGCCCAGGATACGGTTGGCTTTCTGGGCTGCGAGCGCACACTGCCGGCTCATGTACATTTTTTCATCGACCAACACCCCCAAGTCCTTCTCTGCAGGGCTGCTCTGAATCTCTTCCCTGCCCAACCTGTAGCTCTGCCTGGGATTGCTCTGACCCAGGTGTAGGACCTTGCACTTGTCATGGTTGAACTTCATCAGGTTGGCATCAGCCCACCTCACAAGCGTGTCACGGTCCCTCTGGATGGCATTCCTTCCCTCCAATGTATCAACAGAACCACACAGCTTGGTGTCTCTTTCTTCTGCTCCCCTATGGAAAATAAGCCTTTCTAAACAGTCCCTTAAGCAGCACAGTGCTGGGGTTCTTGCTAGTAAAAGGTAAAAACAAAACCTGTGCATAAGGATACATTAGCCTTATAAGTTTTTCAGTAAATACGCATTACAGCCAGGTTTAATTTCTTATTTCTCATATTTCAGTCTGAGTTTCTCTACTGACAGTAAAATGAATGGAGTTCTCAAGAAGCCATATGCTATTTTTTTACTTCCATCTGGCTGTTTAACACTTCTGTGCTAAACTTCACCTTAATTATCATCAGTACCGCTCAAAAACTTTTATTACCATCTACAAAAGAAATATTTCCCCCCTTCTGCACCTCTGTCATACTTACTGCCACTGCTACTATAGTCTTCTTTGGATTCATTTAGCACGACTCTCTGTCTTGCCTGTCACATTACTGAAGCCTTCAGAAATGACTCCTGCTTTGTAAGACTAGATGCCTACGGTACAGTGGAGAGGGAATCAGTCTAACCAGGAAAACAATAAATACTTGGAAATATGGCAGGAAATTATTATCTATAGTGTTTACTGCACATCAGTTTGCAGAGCCTGGCTTGTCCTGGCATAAGAACTTGGTTATAGAGATTCTCTGGATGAAGCTAGAAACACACAGATGCAGGTGGCACACAGAACGTCAGTAACTTGAATGTAGGATGCTAAAAAAAAAGGGGAACTTGGATCTTGAAAGATCCAGTAAGTCATAGAATCATGGAATGGTTTGTGTTGAAAGGGATCTTAAAGCTCATCCAGTTCCAACCCCCTGCCACGAGCAGGGACAGCTTCCCCTGGACCAGGTTGCTCCAAGCTTCGTCCAAACTGGCCTTGAACACTGCCAGGGATGGGGCAGCCACAACTTCTCTGGGCAATCTGTGTCAGCGCCTCACCACTCTCACAGGGAAGAATTTCTTCCATATATCTTATCTCAGTCTCCCCTCTTTCAGTTGAAAGCCATTACGCCTCATCCTATCACTACTTGCTCTTACAAAATGTAGGTGTTAGAATCAAACAAGACAGGCTTCCAAATATAAAGAAAACTAGTGATGATACAAAGAAATAGATACACTTGTGGCTAGAAGACCTTGACTTCCTATCATATGTCAACAACATTCCTGGAGGCAGATGTTATTGTCTTCTTCTAGGCTTGTATATTAAAATATTATTCTTTCCTCTTAGAAATATGCATGTTATTCAGACTGATGAATTAAACTATTTCCATCCATTCCCAGCTAATTTGTCAACATGGCAGGAGGCAAGAAAAAAAAAAATAAAACTGAAAACCAGAAGCATTGTTTTAAGGATATTTATTTGTCCTAATAATGCCAGTGTAGTTGCAATAAAATGCATTAAAAGAACTACAAGAAACAGAAGAATAGATAAGATCATATCCATTCTCATATTAAATCCCTGAGGTCACTGTGAATATTTTCATCCCAATTCTGATCCATGTTATCTGGCTGCCGACTCTCTTCAAGTTAACAGCTAAGTGAGGGACCACACATGATTACAATCAGCCCAGATCTATAAAACAGGCAAACAATAGTTATATTCAGTTGTTCTTCCTTCTTTCAGCCCTCCGTAATCAGAGGAGTTTCAAGATCAAGGGAAGAGACTTCATCCTCACCTTATTTGCCAGGGGAGCACCTGAAATGATCAGCAGCTAGACCATCAGCAGAAATAACATCCAGGAGAGGCTGGGAAACAGGGTACACACAGCGTCATCCTGCCCATGAGCTCTGCACATACACCTTCCATTACAGGGCACTTACCTTGGAAAGACAAGACATTGTTGCAAGCAGAAGAATTCCAGCTAATGCATTTGAACATCTTTATATTCATGGGGGAAAAAAAAAAGCGTAGGGTCGATGTGTTCAAAACAGATGGTAAGAGGTATTAAATGAAACTAACGCTATTGGCTGGCAACCCCAGCTGAGAGAAGGGAGAGAAACTAGTACAGAATTCTCACAAAAAGTCAAGGCATTAGAGTTTTTAATCCTCGAGCAGAAATCCAGCAGTGGTTCCATTTGCATACGACTCTCCTACTGGTGTGAAATATGCTTCTTGCAATTCATGGCAAGGACTGACTAATGGACTCAAATGGCCTACCAAGCCTTGGATTCTGAAGGTATCTCGGGCTGTTGAAAAGGGGCAGCAGAGGAGAGGAGATACAAGAAGCATACAAGTCCTGTCTGAGAGCTGCAAACTGACAACCCGACCTGCAAGACAGGCAAGACATTAAGACTAAAGTTAGCTGTGGATTCCAGAAGACCTAAGAAGTTCCATGTGAGAGAAAATTATTTTGGATTCTGTACTAAATCCAGAATTTTCAGTGCTGCAAAATTTCCATGAGTTTTTTCCCAGCTGCCCAGCTCTCAAAGTAGAAAGGGCTGAAGCCAGCTAAGAGGCCAGCTCCCAAGGGAGCCTGGAATCTCTGCTCAGATACAGAGAAAGGGTACACATAATGACATATTTTGAACCCAGACTGGTTTTCATCAAAGAATCATATAAAAGGCTAGGAATCCTTCAAAACTTTTTATATTGGAGTAACGTTGCTGCTTCAGAAGACCTAGATCAGGATGATTTCTGTGTGGACTCTAAGAGAATCATTTCTTTTATAAACAGTCCTAAAAGAAAGTTCATGAGGGTGAAACAGGAGTGCCAAAGGTTCTCACAGACTTTAAGCCTCTCTTACTCAGGAGCATATTCAGAAGACACCTGAAAGATACATCTCACTGGAGCAATTTGGAGCTCTTGCTCGCGAATACGTTGCAATCGAGCGACAACATGTGGGGAAAAAGCAGGCCACTGGATATTTTCAGCACATTTTCGGAGTAGGAAATGTCTTCTAAAGCAAAGGGTATGATTGCAATGACAGGAAAATAATTAATCATCTAGACAATACTGCACACTGCGCAGAGATATTCGTACATAGGCCTGCATGCTCATCCACGCTTCTCTCAAGCTTGACATGCCCACTCCCTCCAGAAGATCTTTCGTGACAAAACTGAATCAGAGCCATGACAAGATCCTTAAACACAGTTTTATTAACAAAGGACAACGTTAGTTCAGTTGCAGATTTCTGTTTCTGAATGGCTAAATACCAGATACCATGTATTCCATCCAGTGCACTCAGTTGTAGTGCCTTAAAGACTCATTCACTTGCTTTAGATAATTACTCAGAAAAGGGATTTTGCAAGTTAGGAGGAAAGAAGTTAGGAGATGACTGTCAGAATAAATGACTCCCAGAGATTTGCACAACTAACTCTGGAGGTGATTCATAGATAGTCTTTTGCTTTCCTGGTGAGTAAGGGTCCCTCCCTGTAGGGAATTCTGAAACAAAGTATGTTTGCCTGTAATGCAGAAGCATGGTGTTAGCTCCTTTGGGGATACTTAATACTGCAGTGGGTGCATGCTCTTCAACAGCAGGGTTAACAATGTAGGAGACACTGCTTTTGCCTGCAAAGGGGAATAGGTGAGAATGACATACCAGTGCAGTTCCCTACACCATGTTTCTTGATACATATCTTCACTACAGTATTCACAGAGTTTCTTAGGTAGGTTTACTTTCAGTCTTGTACACTTGGGCTGCTGGTCTTCCCACTTGGCTGAGAGAAAACAGGTTAATTTTTAAGTCCTGACAACAGTCTGATAACAGTTCTTCACTATGACCAGATGAACTGGGCAGGAAGCAGGGGGACAGAGCAGAAGTAAAACTATCACAAAAGCTCTGCTCACTACAGTATAGAGAATTAAGGGGTTGGTTCCAGCAGCCTTCACTCCATAACAGAGGCCAGCACCATGAGGGTTTACAAATGAAAAGGCTAAACTAAATGCCTTTCCTTTGGGCTAACTGCAGTAAAGACTTGAGAGGTGACAGCCTGTGTTTTAAATCATTTAACCAAATTATGATGGATTACAGAGCAAAGAAACTTCTTTTAAAAAATACCTAGAAAGGTCAAAACATGGAATTAGTACAAACATTTTTTTAGGAAAACTGGAAGTCTCTTGGATGTATAACATTCACAAGTCAAAGGTTATGTGCTTTGGTATGCTGCTCTGATGCCCTTTACATTCTTCATGTGACTGATTGTGGGAGGGCTTCCTATTGTACGGAACATCACTGGGCAGATTTTTCTCCTTATTCTTTCCTGTCCACGCTTATTTAACTCCAACGTATTTTCCAAACCACATTTTAAATTGGAAATACCTGGTCAATACCTCAGTCAAAGACCTAAGTTTAGCTGAAGCCTTTTTCAGAGCAGAAAAACTGATATGGATATTTCCCTTTTTGGGTAAATTCTGCAGTTCAGTAAAGCACATGTTTAAGTCTCACTTAAGCCACCAGGCACTTGAAAGCACGCTTGAGAAATAAACATAGATCTCTGTTCAGCTGAGCTGGGCACTGCTACTTTATTCCTGCTGACTTGCCTGTATCCTTGTGCAACTGGAGATGCTTGTAGGAGTGAGAGCTAACTGTCCCAAGAGAAGTAACCAGCTTTGCCTCTTTTTCTCAAGTGACACAACATAATGCAACAGCCAAGCAACAGGAATTTGGAAAAAAAAAAGCAGGAGAGTAACTTTTTGCTGTGCAGAAGGTCTTTTTTTAGGACTTTCTAGAACTTTCCTACAAACCTGTTCAAAGATGCAGAAAAGACAGCTCTGCAGAGATTTTCTGGGAGAAATTCAGCTTGCCCATTCCCAGGCACACAATACTTTTTGACACTGCCCAGAGCATTCCAGGCACTCAGATGCCTGGCAAATGTGACACAAGACTTCTCAGCCATCTATACTCTTCTGGAGTGGTAGTCATGACAACACAGGCTACTCTATATTGCATGAGGTGACATCAGGTATCAAACCGTTGGGCTTTGACCTTCTGCAGCCTGATACTGCCCTTGTAACTGAAAACAAAGGAAAACGTGTCTTGGGGAATAGCAGTAACCTCATCCATAAGAAACTCAGTAGATCTAACTGTAGAATCATAAAATCATTTAGGTTGGAAAATACTTTTAAGATCATCAGCTTCAGCCATTAACCTAACACTGCCAAATCCACCACTAAACCATGTCCCTAAGTGCCACATCTATACATCTTTTAAATACCTACAGCAATGGTTTGTTCACCACTTCCTGGGGCAGCCTGTTGCAATGCTCAAAAACCCTTTCGGTGAATAAGTTTTTTCCTAATCTCCAGTCTAAACCTCCCCTGGAGCAGCTTGAGATCATTTCCTCTTATTCTATCATTTGTTACTTGGGAGAAGAGACTGACACCCACCTTGCTTCATCCTCCTTTCAGGTAGTTGCAGAGAATGATAAGGTCCCCCCTGAGCCTTCTCTTCTCCAGACTAAATCCCCCCCAGTTTGCTCAGCCGTTCCTCATAAGACCTGTTCACCAGCAGTGTTGCCCTTCTTTGGACATGCTGCATCACCTCATTATCTCTCTTGTGTTCAGCTTTGGGCTCCTCACTACAGTATTCAATGTACAGCCTCACCAGTGCCCAGCACAGGGGGACAGTCACTTCCCTCATCCTGCTAGCAGAGCCAAATCCATTGCATTAGCATGTGATAAATATGGTCCTTTCCTGGCACCTGGCTCAGCAAAAGTATCTTCAGTGTGCAGAAACTATAGAGCTTAGCTAAAGATCAGTGGCCCTGTTTTTTGTCTAAAAAGCCACGTAAGTTCACCTAAAAAACGCAGCCAGGTGACAGTGGGTAATAGTCACGCTTCTCTTTGACAGCTGAGCACTGTGGGACACAGTTATTATCTGAAATCAGGGTTTTGGCCAGGGCTTGAGACAACTTATGCTCACTTTCTGCTTGCGATCACTTACCCTCTGAAGCCTGATGAACTTTAACTTCTTTCCCAAGTAAAGCTTTAGACCTGGGCAGAAGCACTTCAGCCAGCCAGGCTGGGTTCTTGGTATGCATCCTGCTCCCCAGGCAAGTCTGAAGGTTAGAGAGAACTGAACCTGGATCTCTCACATTCTTTAGCTTGCAAGGTTTTACAAGAAGCTACGAACTTTACTTCCTCCTCTATTGTTTTGAAAAAAAGGCAGGAGGGAGGAGGGGGAAGCACCTGCATTTTCTCCAGGAGAATGCTTTCTGACTGTATCCTTCAAGTCACCTTTGCTGAAGAGAACCATTTCTAAACCCACATCAGACTTGGGCATGAACTAGCTCCCTTTGGTCACAATAGAGCCGCTGCACAAACCCAGAATAACAACACCTTGCTTACAGAGAATCTGAAGACCAAACTCCAAAATACAAACAGGGTATTTCTGGCAGCAAAGTGAGATTTTCATGATCACATTTTGAGATTCAGATAGAACACAGATGCTTAGATGCTTTATGTGTGACTGTTACTGGAAGCTGTGAAAACAGCTAATTGGGTTAAGTGGCTATCTCATGTAAATGACTAAAATTTATCAGACGTCTATCTGCATCTTTCAGCAATTGAATCTTTCTTCGTTTATGTAGAGAGAAGTAAGAACATAACTATACTTCCTTATGTTACTGAAGTGATCTGAGGATAAATGCTTCAAGGATTAAAAAAAGCTATATAAATATGAAGGGTAGATGAAATTAATTTCCCTATAGAGGATAATCACTCTATGAACCAATGTGATGATTTAATAATATACTTAGAAACTCAGTTCTAATTGTGTACACTTTCAGTCAATAATTGACTAAATTTGTCAGATTCATTAAATCATAGAATCACAGAATAGTTTGGGTTGGAAACGACCTTAAGATCATCCAGTTCCAACCCCCTGCCATGGGCAGGGACACCTCACACTAGAATGTGTTTCCCAGAGCTCTGTCCAAATCTCTGATAAAGGTTTTAGCACAGAAAATACCAAGCAAGTTCTTACTGGGAATAGCCTTCAGAAAATAACAGGCAATTTCTTGTACCATCAGTTATAAAGTAAAATGTACAAGCCCCAGCTTTGAATCAGCAGCCAAAGCAAAGAGCATGAAATGGGAAGGACTGCTATGATCACTCATTGGAAAGTGTCACTCTTCCTCACTCATTTATTCTCCTGAATTTATGAGCTTTTATTGCACAAGAGCACAGTCTGTTCCACCCAGGCATTATTGCTTCCCAAACTGTCATCTTCTTCTCAGTCTCTGGCTGGACACTGTCCAGCTCTTGGTTTCTACAAGCTTACGGTGCCCAGCTGAGCTAACTCAACTTTGAGCAATCTCAGTTTAATACAGCAGAATGATGATTTCATTACTGTTCTCACTGCGCTCCAAGGAGCTTATGAAGAAACACTGACAGGTTACAGCTCACCTTGGTGGACAGATATTTCTGTTATTGTTGTTAAAGAGAGATCTAGTGATTTAAGTTATTTGGGAGGGTTTTGCTCCCTCTGAAAATAAACCGTTGCTTCTTCTGAAAATAAATTTTCTACATCTTCCTCAGGTTATATTGAAGTAAAAAAGCAGACGCAGTACTAAGAGTTAGATCAGAGAAACCAGGTGCATGCACTGTGGAGAGAGACAGATAGTAAAGGTTCTGGATGAAATGTATTTGGGGGAGAAGTTATAAATGCTGTGGCAATTAATACCTAAATTTTGTCTGATAAAATCCTAATGTGGCCCTATTAACTTTAGCCCAAAGGTATAGTGCAGGCCAAAATTCCCTGTCTGCCCTGTGCTATTGTTCAGTGGGCTGGAATAATTGAATTAGAACTAATTTATTAGCAATTAAAGTAAAATAAAACCAGACACTGTTTAAAGAACTGGAAAAAAGAATCCAGTACCATTCTTTTTTATGACTAAAACCACAAATAAGAAACCCAACTATGCAGGCAATTAACATCCTTCAAGTGTAGAAGCAAATGCTTAGCAGTAGTGGAAGTAATGGGGGGGCGGAAGCCTTATAAATGGATAAAATACATCTGCAATGAATCTGACACTGCAAATAACAGCTAACGTGACTTTAAGGATAAATACTGACAGAACACATCTCTTGATCAAACTGTAATCCAAGAGAACAAAAACATAGGACTTGAAAGATAGAATTTGCTTGTAAGGGGGTAAAGAATTTCCCATATTTCTTGTAATACATTACTGAAAGATTGACTAATGATAGTGTGTATTTTGGTACATGAACCATAAAACCTCTAGAATGCTCACCAGTGTTTTAACAGGCTGATAAATCAGACTCGGAGGAACAGATGTAAAATCCATGCAAAGTGTCATAAATGTTTTTACCAGCACTTCTAGAAGTCATTTTATGTAGACAGTCATATAAGAAACAACCTAAATTCACGGATGATAATCTGCTGTTTGTAATGGAATAAAAAGTAATACAAAGTACCTGAGGACAGACATAAAACCAGGAAATAAGACAGTTTAGACACTCTGTCTAGCTCAGAGAAACTGTATTCTAGAGGACAGAAGTACCTGCTTGGATAATGGTAAGTGTGGTTTAAAGTACTATTAAGATAATGGATTAACTGAGCATCTCAGTGCAGAGCAAGGAAGAGAGATGAGAGTAGAAGGAACTTAGAACTCATTGAGGACCAAATTCCAATCATCACTACAGCAAGGACAAGGTGGTCACTATTATGCCTACTTGGTATCCAGTAGCTTTTTATTCTTCAGTCTGGCCTTGCACTACAGTGTAAACATAGCCTTAAGCCCTGCAGAAAAAGCTTGGTTTGATGTCTGGGCTTTGGCCTCCATGATCACTGACAGCACACTCAAGCTAACAGTGCCATTGCCCAACAGAGACTGGAGAGGCTACCTCTGCCTCTTGAGGAGGTGGCCTGAACGCAGCTGTGGGCCTGTCATCGATTTCTTCAAAGCTGAAATCAGAGCCTCACCTCCTGGACTGGAGAAAGAGCTGTCCAGAAAAACAGTGAACCCTGGGATCAGAGGCACACATGTTCCCTTTCTAGTATGTTCCTGGGAGGTATTAATGAACAGCATCCCTCCCTTGTTTCAGCTGAAGCCTACAGTTTTCCAGGACTGGAAGGAGGGGAGAGAGACAGCGCTAAGCCCCACTCTTAGCTGAAAACGAGTAAGCAGGAGCTTGGGTCTATCTGAGAAATGCAGCTTTTCCCTCAGCTGGGGTTTCTCAGCCACAGCTTGCTTCTGTCCAAGCTGGACATTCACTACTAAGTAACAGAGCTGCCAAGGTTACAACCTCACCTTAGAGTTCCACAGTCCCACATGTGGGGGTTTAGTGTAAGAAAAGAGTGAGTTAGGATCAAACCTGAGCTCTGACATACCACACAAACAGTTTTTGCTCAGCTGTACGTTACTCCAAAAAGACCATTCCCTGAAGGCAAAAGTAGCTGCAGTACAGCAGAAGATGTAGTGGTTCCTTTGCATGGGGTGCCGGCAGTCATTCTGCTGGCTCTTGGACAGGGCCACCTTAGAGAGCCTTTCAGCAGAATCCAGAATTTCCTCTACCCTGCTCCTATGGAGATGATTAGACCAGAAATACGGGTCTTTATACTGAGGGGAATCTGACATAAAGCAATTTCAGAGGGAGACAGGAGCTAGTCCATTATATCAACTCCCAGCACAATAGATCGCTCTTTCTTTCCCACATTTGAAAGCAACAGAGTATGGAAGCAAGAAAACAAGAATTACAAGTCACCTGGGACTGTATACAAAAGACAGCATGCCCTGGAACAAGTCCTCTCTGCATGACTCCGGGCATCTGTTAGTGTCTGCAATGCCGAGAACATCAATTTGAGAAACATAGTTTTTAACAATTTGCGCCATAGAAGCCTCTGTTATGAGAAGCAAAACCTTCTCAATTGCGTGCACTACACTGGGTGGCACAAATGAGAAGAGAAACCACTGGCAGTAATGAAAAAAACATGCCAGCTCTTACTGAAGCCTGTAATTTGGCTCCAACTCAGGTTGCAGGGGGATCACATGAAGCAAGCAGAGGAGACTGACGATATGAAGCATGTCCTGTGGTATCCACAGCTAAGCAAATACCCCAGCTAGCTCCTACACACCTGTAACCACCACAGTTTCATCTCTTGTCTGACCGAGGCCAAATTTCTACCGTGGGTATTCAGACAAAACAGTACTTACTCCTCTAACAGTGGCAGTAAGTTCAGCAGGAAAATGCTTGAAATATGTGTGTCGTTTTTATTTCCTTCTCTAAAAGCAGCAACAGAGGCCTTTGCCTCCCTTCTGCTCTCATTATTTCCCCCCTTATTTCATATGTCTGGTTTAATAAGACCTTACTTCTTAGGTGGGCTTTACTTCCAAGTGTTTCTTTTTATTTCTAGTATTACTTCTCACCTCTCAATATTCATGTGTCTCCTGAGGTCATAAAAGATGATTCCTGTGTTAGTTAGGAAATACCACATCATTTAAATTTTACCACATAGTTTCACAATACCACATAGTTTCAGTTTTCATTTCTGTGAAATTACTGTGATCTTTCCCTCTTCCCACATTTCTCAAAGTCTTAAGATAGGTATCTGTCATTTTGCATAGATACTGTCCGTGCCTGCACTGAACTTTTCCAGCATGACCAAAGACAGAGTCTTCTCATTGTTAATGACTTCAGACCATCTGTTAAGGCCTGATTCATCGCCGCCTTGTGCTCTGATTATTCGGCTGGTTTCCACCTTGCAGGTAGCTCTTTACCATTGCTTTAATGCAAACTGTTAGTATAGCTAACAGCCAGCACTCTTGTGTTTTGCATTGCACGATTTGACTCCCTCTTCAAAAGTTTCTGGATGGTAACTGTCTTCCTTTTGTGTTCACTCTGTGGGTGTTTCCCAGGACTCTTCTGTCACTTCCCCGCGCTTTTTCTCTTCATCCTTGGCAACCAGCATTTTTATCTCCATTCATGGTACATGTTATCATTTGGCAGATGACAAACCATTGTATTCCTCTTGTCATTCTTTCTCCTCATATATATTTGATTTTATCTTTGCTTTTTCTTTTCATTTTTCAATTAATAAAGACTACCATAATTGACTCACCTGAAAGCATATATTTTCATAGAATCACAGAATCATGGAATGGTATCATTGGGAAAGGACCTTAAGATCATACAGTTCCAACTCCCTGCCATGGGCAGGGACACCTCACACCCGACTATGTCACCCAAGGCTCTGTCCAACCTGGCCTTGAACACTGCCAGGGATGGAGCATTTACCGCTTCTCTGGGCAGTCTTTGCCAGTGCCTCACCACCCTCACAGTAAAGAACTTCTTCCTTAAATCTAACCTGAAGTTCCCCTGTTTTAGTTTAAACCCCTTACCCCTTGTCTGTTCTTACATGGCATAGAGAAATCAGGTCTACCTCTGAACAAGCCAGGATATGAGAGAACAGTGGATGTGCAAATGCAGTTTCTAATACCCATCTTAGCTTATTAAGAGGTAGCTACATGACTACAAAGCATTAAACTATATGTGTATATATATATATATGGACTCATTAGGATGTAGATATCCTATTCGGGCTTCTGTCCTCCTGTGGTTGATGTTCCATCGCTGATGGTATCTCTAGGTAATCATAGAATCATAGAATAGTAAGGGTTGGAAAGGACCTCAAGATCATCGAGTTCCAACCCCCCTGCCATGGGCAGGGACACCTCCCACTAAACCATGCCATCCAAGGCTATGTCCAACCCCACCTTGAACGCCGCCAGGGATGAAGCATCCACAACCTCCTTGGGCAGCCCATTCCAGGGCCTCACCACCCTCACAGTAAAGAATTTCTTCCTCAGATCCAATCTAAACTTCCCCTGTTTAAGTTTAAACCCATTACCCCTTGTCCTCTCACCACAGTCCCTAATGAAGAGTCCCTCCCCAGCATCCCTATAGTCCCCCTTCAGGTATTGGAAGGCTGCTATGAGGTCTCCACGCAGCCTTCTCTTCTCCAGGCTGAACAGCCCCAATTTTCTCAGCCTATCTTCATACGAGAGGTGCTCCAGTCCCCTGATCATCCTCGTGGCCCTCCTCTGCACTTGTTCTAACAGTTCCATGTCCTTTTTATGTTGAGGACACCAGAACTGCACACAATACTCCAAGTGAGGTCTCACGAGAGCAGAGTAAAGGGGCAGGATCACCTCCCTCGACCTGCTGGTCACACTCCTTTTGATGCAGCCCAGGATATGGTTGGCCTTCTGGGCTGCAAGCGCACACTGCCGGCTCATGTTCATTTTTTCATCAACCCACACCCCCAAGTCCTTCTCCACAGGGCTGCTCTGAATCTCCTCCCTGCCCAACCTGTAGCTGTGCCTGGCATTGCTCCGACCCAGGTGGAGGACTTTGCACTTAGCATGGTTGAACTTCATTAGTATCTAGCTAAGCTACTACCAAGATGATTGATACAGGGCAATGAAGCAGAAACCTACACTCTACTCCTGGATAAAATACTTCCCACAGGGCTCAAACAAATAATTTACTCCATCCTGTCACAGTCTTGCATTTTTAGTGAGAGATTAGTGCCAGCTAGGATGTTACAGTAAAGATGAGATCATGGATGGTTTAACCATCAGACAGCTGGGAAAACCTAGGTAATCTATTACACTTGAGGTCACTCAGCGATTGAGCTTCAGTGAGGTTTACTCCCAGCTCAGTTTGGTAGTTAAGGAGACCACACTTTCCATTCATGTTTCACACTCTTGTTACAGTAAATTGCTGTTTGTAGAGTCTGACCTCATGTCTTGAGTTATGCCGTATTAGCAACACCAGTTTCCTTCCAGCTTTGCCTTGTTCTTTTCTTCACCATTGTATGAAACATCTGTGTAATCTTTTCAGTGTAACATTTTTGCCTTCCTGTTTACCTTTTTCACACTTGTTCTCAGTCTGTTTATAAGGATTAATTATTCCCAGGCCATTTGAAATCACTTCCCAAGGGCAACAACTAGCTCAGCAAAACAGCAGGAGATTCGTCAGCTGTGATTGTTGACAGTGCATCAGTAAAAAACTCAAGAATATATAACAGAACAGATTTGTTCTGGCAAGGGGATGCGTAAGAATGGCACTCAAGTTTCTGCTCCAGCTGAGTTCTGGGAATAATGTTTTAAAAGATGTATTTCTTGTAGAAGTACACTTAGGTCTACCAAAGGTCAAGGCAGTGGATGTACTGCAGGCCCTGGGAGTCTCCCGCACATGGTGAGTCTTCGGTGTAGTAACATCAAGTTTTGGGGAAAAACTTCATGGAATATCTGCATTGATCTTTACATATAATTAATAAAGACCATTTGCCTTGATTTGGAAACTACCATATCCACAGACATGTATTCCCAATCAAGAGAGAGGCACAGTCGTTCCTCAGAGAAAAGGAGGAAGCCCATAAATTGCCTGAATGATTATGAGATGCTTTTTTAGCCATGTCCATCATGACATTTATCTTGGAGGTATAAGAACTGATAAAAATCTTAGGCCAATTAAATATTCTCAATGTAAAACCTGAAATTAGTAATAGAGATTTTGTCTGTTTTCTGTGCCTCCCTTCTCCTGAGGTTTATGTTAATATGTTTTCCCCTCTTATAGATTACATATAGAATAAAACAGCAGAGAAATAAAACAATTTGTCCTATGCTTCAGCATTTAGAAATTCTAATGTCATTTGACTAACAGAAGCTGGTAAATACAAGAGCCTTTAACCAATGCTAAAAATAATTTTGTACTACTATTCTGCCATTTCTCTTAGTGTTTTAATATATTCAATTCTCTGTAGTATTTACAATCCAGTTAATTCTTAAAACAAGATTAAATTGTCATGGGTTTATTATTATTATTTATTTAAAGTCAAAATATCATATGCAGAAATCCCAGTTATTCCTGGGATTAATTTCATAGTACACTCACAGCTGATGGAAATCATCACTCTGAGTGTTTGTTACCAGGATTAACTGATATAGAGACAGTTTCACTGGTAGAAGCCCAGAATGAAAACTCAACATTTGTGTGTTTGTAGAATACACAAGGCACTTGGTTCTGTGCATTTTTATCAAGGAAGAAACCGTATTTTCTAAGATTCCCACATAATCTGGTTCTTTTTTGTATAGATTTCTACTGGCACATGACTTGAAACTCTATTTTTCAACATTGTGAGAAAAAAAAAATGTGGTGGAACAAAAGCAAATTCAATTTATTACTAGTCATATAAGAGTAAGATAATGAGATACATACCAAATCTTAACACCTTCCCCTCACCCCTGCCTTCTTCCCAGACTTAACCTTAATCCTGGTATCTACTCCCGTGTGGACCTTCATGGGCTGCCGGTGGAAATCTGCTCCACCATAGATTTCCATGGGTTGCAGGGCACAGCCTGCCTCACCATGGTCTGTGCCAACGCTGCAGGGGAATACCTGGCTTCAGTGCCTGGAGCACCTCCTGCCCCTGCTCCACTGACCTTGGTATCTGCAGAGTAGTTTCTGTCACATAATCTCACTCCTGTCACCAGCCACAATTGCTCTTGCACAGTAACTCTTCCCGCTTCCTAAATACGTTATCCCAGAGGTGCTGCCACTGTTGCTGAAGGGCTGGGCCTTGGCCTGCAGTGGGTCCATATTAGATCCAGCTTCATTGGCTCTATTGCACACAGGGGATGCTCCTAGCAGCTTCTCACAGAAACCATTCCTGTAGCCCCCTTGCTACCAAAACCTTGCTGTGCAAGCCCAATACAACCACATGTGAACTCCTAGCTAAATTCCTGATATTGCCATCCCAGCAAAAGCATTCAGAAGACTGACACTTATTTCTTACAGTCATGAAAACAAGAGGAAAAAACATTTCCTAGAAAGGTGGGAAACTCAATTTAGAGCAAACCAATTTATTTTAAAGATTATTTTTTTCCCCTTCTCCTTAAATTCTTCTTCATTACTGCAATAAGTTCTTCACATGCATGTGAGTAAGAAGGGTAGGGAGAGGCAAAGACAGGGGACCAACTACAGAAATTATTTTTGAGTTTCTTAATAAATCTTACAAGAAAGGAAAGACACCACAAAGCATCTGCTAAGGACTCGCTAGATGGAGTAGGCAAATGCTAACCACCTTTATGAGACTTTGGTTCTCAGGAAAAACAATGAGGATATGGAGATTTACCACAGTGTAAGGAATGAGTAGTTATTGTCCCATCCAAACATCTCGGAACAGTTAGATGGGCTCTGCAACACATAGTGACAAAGTCAACTTTCTAATGGAGTAAATCTTTTCAAATCAGATTATATTCTTCTGAGTGAATTCCCTTGATTCCCTCTCAAAATGCACAGAAACATTAATGGTTCTGAGAGTGCAAGACAGATAAATCATGCCTGCCCCCAGCAAAGGTAGGAAAAGATAGGAAAGAAAAAAGAACAGCTCCCATGGAAGAGGAAGTGGTATTTACAGCAATGTTTGAAGGCTATAAAAGAATCAAGATCTTGAAAGGAAACTTTGGGGAGTTATTTGAATTAGCAGATATATCTGAATTAAAGAAAAAGTTCAGGAAAACTGTTATATGTATTAGCTACTTCAGAGAAACTTCTTGGTTTTAATATTTAAAATAACCTAACCCATTCTGTGAACCAGTGACTAGCGCTTAGACAAGAAGAAAGTCTGAGGACAATTGGGTTTAACTCTCCAAAGTAGATCTGTCACAGCCAGAACAGGGCCTGTTTTGGCTTATTTATTTTAAGAACAGTTTGGTTTTTAAAAGTAGAGTGGTCAGGAACTCTCAAACTATCAGACATGCATTAATTTCCTTCACTTGTATTGGTTTTCCTCCCATGGCTTTCAGTCCCAGACAATGCAGCAGACATACTGAGATAGCAGCTCTCCCAAATCACGCACTAATGAACCCCATTACTTTGATCTTTAAAGCCTTCTTTTTTTTTCGTCCTGTTGACTAAACACAGCAGAAGGACGTCTCATTATCCTAGGGGAGAATTGAAGCCCATAAAAACGATGATAAAATAGCAAGGGAGGAGGGAAGGGAAAGATTATAAAACCTACAAAGTGGCTTAATTAGTCTTTACCATTAAGAGCTCCCTTGTGTCCTCTACAGCTAAAGCTTCGTTACCTCAGGAAAGGGGAGAGGTGATCTACACCAGTTTTCTAGAGGGATCCTGTTAGGGACACTAAAAACCTAACAGGACATTTAACTGGGCCACTGTGAAACAGTAGTAAGTGTTATTTATAAACAATTGCATCTGTCTTTATCAGTATAATTCATATATTTTCTCCTATGGTAATCTCCTTTGTGTTTAATCCAATTGTGACTGTAGCAGGAAGTACACCTTTCAGGTGCACGAGCCAGAGATCTGGTTAAATAATTTGAAAGGCCTAATTTTGGAGACCTGCTACCAGTATAAAGTGATATTAAAAGAGATTTCAGAAGTATATAAAGGACAGTCACAGCCATGACGAACTGCTGTTATAAAGGGCTAACGTCAGGGAGGTTTCCCTTGAGCACTTTACCCAATAGCTGGATCATTCTCCCCAAACTGAATATTTCTGAAGGATTATAACCATCAGGTAAGCAATACTGAGGCAATACAGACTTATAGCTGTGTCATTTGCCTCCTGCTACATACCAATAGATGATCATCACCAGAACAAGACAGGAAATAAATGCACATTTGTATAACATCCCTCAGCAAATCTTGTACTGATTCAGCTGCGCCTTGACTGCAGTCTACAGGGCTTGCTTCCTACAGAAATGCTGGTCTCACAGATAGCCACAGGACTTGGACCCAAAGGGAAATCCAGTACATTACTGAAGAGAATTGCAGGTGACAGATAAACAGATAGTAATAACAGTATTGCCATGTAAAATAAAACCTGAGAGAACAGCAGCCCTCTCTGCAGCCTCACTTCCACTTGGCCCCTTAAAAGTAAGTAATGCTGTTAATTCTGGAGGACTGATTTCTTCTGGCAAGGGGCTTAAGTAAAGTGTAAAATGAATGGAGTTGTTCTATTTTATGGCAAACATAGATGTAACAAAGTGGTTTTTTTTCGGCCCTATGTTAGAAAACTTGCAATAAACAACTGAAGATTTAGTGATCCTACGTTGTGATGCATAGCAAATATGTGCTGCAGGATATCTGTAACTGGCATGTTAGCTCTGGCAGTATGTCTTCATAGCTGCTTATTTTAATTCACCCCATAATCACTTATCTAGGTCTTGAAAGTTACTAAGATTGCTTCATGGGATTATACAGAATCAAACAACGTGTCTTAAATTGCTTTTGTCCAGCCTAAATATTGTGCAGCGTTTCTTATGCTTACATCCCGTGCTTTGGTGCAATTAATCATGATGTATTACAGTCAAGTTCGTTACTCTTGGCACAAGCTTTGGTAGGAAGGCTATTTACCCTGCCTTTGCACCCTCCTGGAATATTTCTCCTGAAAGGAATTAATTTCAGCATCAAGCTACTTAGTATGCAAGCGATGACAGTGTCCTTAAAAGGCAGCAGTTCTACTATGTCACCATGCTGGATTCTAACACATGTAAAATAAAACTAGAAAACAAACAAAAGCCCTCCCAAACCCCATTTTAATATGGCGAGGATTTCCCTTCAGATTAAGTGTTTTGCAAAGCTTTCTGAAGTAAAACAGAAGTAACACTGGGAAATCTTGTCTTTGTCCTTTGCAGCAGTTAGCACATCCCATGACGTACCAAACTGTCATTTTCTGTGCCAGCAAAAGTGCAATTCCCAAGACCATTAGTCATCTAATTTTTGATACCTATGTTGTACTGGGTTATAGTGTATAAACAAGATTATTCATTTTGTCATGAATTTGCCACAAAGCTATAACTTACAGCTTGCAAAATTGTGCCTTTAGGAGAAGAAATGCATTGAATTGAACAAGAGGCAGCTAACCACTATCCACAACTATTTCTACCCTGCTTTAAAAATCCAAATATCTTTGTGTCCAGATGCAACACAGCAATTTTCCTACTTGTTCAATATGCTGTGACTGTTTAGTACAATACATACTATGTCTCGATGTTCTCAACATAAGAAGGACATGGAGCTATTGGAGCAACTCCAGAGGAGGCCACGAAGATGATCAGGGGCTGGAGCACTTCCTATACAGACAGCCTGAGAACATTGGGGCTGTTCAGCCTGGAGAAGAGAAGCTGCATGGGGACCTCAGAGCAGCTTTCAGTGTCTGAAGGGGGCTACAAGGATGCTGCAGAGGGGCTGTTCATAGAATCATAGAATCATAGAATCATAGAATCATAGAATAGTAAGGGTTGGAAAGGACCTCAAGATCATCGAGTTCCAACCCCCCTGCCATGGGCAGGGACACCTCCCACTAAACCATGCCATCCAAGGCTATGTCCAACCCCACCTTGAACGCCGCCAGGGATGAAGCATCCACAACCTCCCTGGGCAGCCCATTCCAGGGCCTCACCACCCTCACAGTAAAGAATTTCTTCCTCATATCCAATCTAAACTTCCCCTGTTTAAGTTTAAACCCATTACCCCTTGTCCTCTCACCACAGTCCCTAATGAAGAGTCCCTCCCCAGCATCCCTATAGGCCCCCTTCAGGTATTGGAAGGCTGCTATGAGGTCTCTACACAGCCTTCTCTTCTCCAGGCTGAACGGCCTCAATTTTCTCAGCCTATCTTCATACGAGAGGTGCTCCAGTCCCCTGATCATCCTCGTGGCCCTCCTCTGCAGTTGTTCTAACAGTTCCATCAGGGACTGTAGTGATAGGACAAGGGGTGATGGGTTCAGACTGAAGCAGGGGAAGTTCAGGTTGGATATAAGGAAGAAGTTCTTTAATATGAAGGTGGTGAGGTGCTGGCACAGGTTGCCCAGAGAAGCTGTGGCTGCCCCATCCCTGGCAGTGTTCAAGGTGAGGCTGGACAGAGCCTTGGGTGACATGGTCTAGTGTGAGGTGTCCCTGCCTATGCGGGGCAATTAAAGATAAAAACAATTAAAGATACAAAATCCCATTAGCAACATTCAAAGTGAAAACAGCCAAGAGTACATTACAATTTCAAATCTCAAAAGATAATAGTTCTGTATTCTAATGCATGAAAAGTTATGTAAATGGGAGGTTTAGAGTTAAAAATGGAAGAAGTCAGAACCCAATTTGAATGGAATCATCTGCACAGCGCAGTGTTACTTCAGTGATTCATGGTCCTACTGTGAGTAGCTGCTACTGTGCCTGAATGCATAATTTGATATCTCAGTCAAAGCAACATTCTGGCCTGATAATTTCTTATTTTGTCATGGCTTTTCGTGCTATGGAGTTGCACATAACTGTGATTCCTGAAGATGTAATCAGTGTGAATGGAGAGAGAACCCTAACTTCTCTATGCACATAATTTTCCAACAGAGGTTTTATAAAGAAAATCTTAAAAAAACAAGTAGTGGATTCATAAGGTGGGGCATGATTTAAATATCTTTGGTTTAACCGTGTACACAGTCAAGAAACAGACTTGCCTAACAGCAAATATATTTTTTCTGCATATGGATACAACACAAAGCCTAAAAAAATAGTAAGTGCTGAGCAGGGAATTGTTTCAACAGTCCAGAAGTGATTTTCAGTAGCTTGGTGTTATGTTAACATCCATTTTATCTAATTACAAGTATCACAGTTTTCAGCACAACCTGCTGTCTTCCAGAGAAAATAAATGCTGGCAACTTCTCAATGGAGAGAAATATGTCAAGGGCTTCTAATGAAAAGCTGCTAGTGACCAAGTCAGGGACTTTTAACTCCCACATAGGCAAAGGTGTTGATGTTTCTGGCACTTACAGGGGAAGAACCATCAGGCTTTGGATGTCTTTTGGTAGAAGCCATGTCTGACCCAAGCTCTCCTGACCTCCCCTACCTCTTTTCCTCAAAAGCAGAAAGACAGTTTACCCCTCTCTATGGTGAGCTGCAGTAAGAGAACACAGAGCAGCTGATTCAAGCAAATAATACAAAGGTCAAGAGTCTAATGATATTTCACACAGTTTTTAAAGGAGATGCAGTTTTAAGCAGCATTATGTTTGGGCGGGATTGCAGTGCATGCTCTCCCCAGATGAGCCAGTAATATGTAGATACTAAGATTAGGGCAGCAGTTTGCAAATACTCTGGTTACAGATTTTTCCATGAAGATTGAGGGGTTTTTCCCCTCTTCGCAAAACTGTGCGAAAGCACCTGCATCCATAAACATTCTTGTTAAAAAAAGTACCAAATTAGATATATTTTAAGCAAAAAGAATTGCAAGTTTGTATGAAATGGTTTGTCATTTTCAAACAGTTATTGTTAGATGGGCTTTAAAAGGATTGAGACAAAAAAAACCTCACCAACCCAAGAAACACCAGCCAAAAAGCCCCACAAACCAGCAACAACCTACAAGGTAATCTTGGAGTGAAGCAGTTTGATTTTAGGGCTTGAGGAAAAACAATTAAAAGCGTCAAAAACTCTTTACCACTTAAGTCTGATAATTACAAGATGATTTCACTCCATTTGTCAGCAAGTGATACTGAGTCACTTTTAGCTCTGTAATTACCAGCAAACTGCAGACGCTTTCTCTTCCCTCTCCACCCCCTGCCAGCTCCAAACACTTGCTCTCAGAAAATTCTGTGTTTCTCAGCCAGCCATGCTCTTATCTCCCTTGCTTTCTACTTCTGCAAGTGCTTCCTCATAGAAACTCCTCCCTTCCTGAAAGGCCCTTTCCAGACTGTAATGACAGGACAAGGGGTGATGGGTTTAAACTTAGGGGAAGTTCAAGCTAGATTTAAGGAAGAAGTTCTTTAATGTGAGGGTGGTGAGGGCTGGCACAGGTTGCCCAAAGAAGTGGTGAATGCTCAGTCCCTAGCAGCGTTCAAGGTCAGGTTGGAGAGAGCATTTGGTGACATGGTCTAGGGTGAGTCATCCCTGCCTGTGGCAGGGGGCTGGAACTGGATGAGCTTTAAGGTCCCTTCCAACCTAAACCATTCTGTGATTCTGTGACTTCCCAGAAAAGAGATTTATGGCTGAATCCTTAGAAGCCTTCTCCAAAACAGGCCCCCATCCCCACAGCCACAGGCCAGAGTGGTGGTTCAGCCCAGGTAGGGCTTGGGAATCTGCCTGCTTCAAGTGCACAAAGGCAGAGGTCTGACACAAGGCTGCATCTGACCATTGACTAGCATGCATTGTTTCTTGGGTTTTTGGTTCATTTGGTTTCAAAAGCAAAGCAAGCTCAGAATAAAATAGGAGCCAAAACCTGTAAGGTTTGAGAAACGTCTTACCCACTGTATCTTTGCAGGCCAAGCTTACTCCTCTAGGCCTTTCTCATTTTAATACCACAGAGACCCTCAGGTTTCCAGCACACTCTGTGCTGTTTCTCCTCTCTTATACATCCCTAGAAAAAGTATTTCTTTCCATATTTTTCTGTTACCTATACATTGCTCTGCTCTTCCCAACAGGACACACGTGCCAAGGACCTCCTCTGCATCAGGCACATCCAGAGGAATCCCTCTCTCCAAACGTACCACCTGGTGCCACCAAAGGTAAGCAAGCACCTTTCTTGTTAGTACAGGGATTACATAAGAAAATGCGAGCAAGTTTGAAAAACAAACAAAACGCCCCAAAACAACCATACAAAACCCCCCTGGCACTGCCATACAAGAATTGTGCATGTTCAGCTTAAATCCAGCCCACTACCACCACCCATTTCCTATGTTCCAGTGACTTTCAGATGAAGGCGGGTATCTGATGATTTCCACTAGAGAAAGGATCTTCAGCCAACATGAAAACAGGCCCGCTTTTACCTATAACCATAATGCCTCTTCTGCGTATGAGGGAGAACACCACCAGCTGACAAGCTTGAGAATTATATGCAGCTGCTTAAAGGTTAATAAGCCAATCTGCACTTAAGCACATCCAAATTGTGAGTGGAATTCCTAACCATCTCTCCTGAGGACCTCTCCAGTTCTTCTGCAGTGAGGTGTCTTTAGTCAGCCTGCTGGCAACAATCCAGACTGATTGCAATTAAATAACAAGCATGCAAATGTGCTTAATTACAGAGCGAAGCAGTGCTGAGGAAGAGAATACCTCAGTGGAAACATGTTATTCAGATAAAATCCAGAACCACAACTCAAACTTTTTAATCCCCACCAAACACCCTGCAACTAAATCCTTAAACGTTAACTTATGAAAACTTGTGTTTACATTTTAAATACAAATTTATATTAATAACCTATTTGGGATTAATGCAGTGTGTGAACACTTGGCACTTCATTCTGTATTCAAGGAATTTTTATTCCCAGAACATAGTTCAAACAAAGTGTGCTGTTGGCTCCTTTTTCACTGTGGTAGATTTAGAGTCTTTCAACTGAAATCTTCATAGAGCAGACAATCACCATGAATGGAAATAATGCAGAAACTAAAATTAGTGCCTCATTATTCAGAAAGTTTTTAATATTCTTTCCTGTGCCACATTCAGTTGAGTTGTGGAATGATTAGATTATTCTGTGGAATATCAGAGCCAATTACTGCTTCACTGTACAAGAGGTATTAAATTATACATGGTTTTCAGCCTTTTGAAATACTCAGTTTGTGGTTTCCTCGCCGCTCCTCCAGCTTGCTCTTGGCCACAATGTTTTTAGGCATAGACTTCCCTAAAAATAGTTAGTTTTTCCAGCCACAAATATTCTAACATTGGTAAAGGCATGGGGGTTTTGTAAATACTTTGGAGTTACTTCTGAGAGCAGCATACAATATGTGGTTGTTCTGCAAAAGATACATGAGGGAAAACCACTTCTGGTTTTTAAGAGTAGACTTCATGTGTCACTCCTAAAGCTCAAAGTTGCTGAAGTTTATTAGCACTCTTCAGCCAAACCGCTTCAGCATCCTGAACAATCCAGCCTTCATGTTACTGGTGTTCTGAAACTCAGGGTTGGATTTACAAGTTATGCAATAAAATGTAGTAAAAAGCTAAAAATTAAAATTGTTGTAGGTATGACAACAGAAATCAAGATGAGAACACACAATCTGTATCTTTCTGTCATCTGCAAGAAATCGGATGAGATACGTGGAAGAATCCTAGTAATTCTATGCATTTGCACTGCTGTGTAACTCAGACAAGGCAGGCCATCACTGAAGAAGAGGACACTATCTCAGGTGGGGAATAGAGAGCTTGAAAACAAGCAGCATCTACTTTAGAAATACAGGTTGCAGAGCAAATATGTGCAGTGGGATAAAACTTCATTTTCTCTTCAGCATCAATGACAATTGTTTTAGCAGCTGAGAACCCTTGGACACTACAGTAAGACAAAACAACAGTCCTACTTTTCACAGAGCCAAAGCCTATAGGGGAATTATAGGCTAGCCCTAAGAGGCAGGATGGTAAATTATCCCTATGTTATGATAATAGTCCCAAGGTTGCTGTAAGAGAATTTTTTCACTTTGATACAAAGTACTTTAAGGAAAAATTTGTTCCCCAAATGTCGAGGCAAGAAATTAGTTTTCCTTTGACCTCTGTCACGAAATGCTTGGAGGCAAGTCCTCATAATTGCCTCATAATCTTAAGGAGTTCATAGTGACCTCATAATTAAATCAAAGCAAAGGTGTTCCGTGTGTAAACTCTGGAGGACTCTCTCTGTAGACATTTGCCAAGTGTTGAAAGACTTATTGTGAGACTGTCTACTGTGTGGTAGCCCTGAAAACTGGTGTTAAGTTTTGCCTGGCTTGTCTTCACTCCAGACAGCTAGGTTACATTATTCCTTCAGCATTCAAGACAGAGTCCAGTCTGGTTGTAGCTTCTCTCATATTCAGACTACAGCATTTTCTATTTCCCCAGCTTTGTGAATGATCATTTTGTTCTGGCTTGTCAATAGCTATACATGATGCAACCAAAAAACATTTTACTTACATCATCTCTTCCTCTCCACATATCCTTTGCTTTGTACTCCTGTATGTACCACACACTGTATCGAAACTTCTGTTCACCACAGATTTTTGTCACAACCCTGTAATTTTGACCTAATCTTTTTCTCTCTTAAATGTTCTCTTTTGACCTAATTCATGTTCTCCCTCAAATGCCCTTATTTCACTGCTCTTACTTCTGCTCTGTATTCTCTCCCCATGCCTGAAACATCTCCTGCAATTGTTAGAACCTGCTTACTCCTGTTTTACTCACTTGTAATGACTGTGAAGACGCTCCTAATGAGTTTTTTGTGTATATTAATTCTTCAGTCATCAAACTAAGTACATATGTTACATTTAATCTCTGATTAAATCCCATAGGCTGTGTTTTATGCAGCTTTTGTCTCAAGCACCCAAAACCTTAATGGAGGTACTGCAGAGAAAAAGTTTTTCCCCATAGCTGAATATCTACTTATATAGAGGGTATGTGATTGATGATAAATTTTATTTCTCTGACATTCGTGGATAATGAATGTTTCATGATCACCAAGTTCTGGAACAAGAAAAGAAAGCTATTAGAATTGTTTTAAACTTTGGGTTTGGGGCAGGGAGGGTGTCTGTTTATGTTTTTAAATGCTCATTCTCACTTCCAATGGGACATCTGAACCTCATCTGAACCTGAGATTCTGCTCACATGAATATCAAAACCAAACCGTAAGGCAGAGGGATGTGCTTTCATGGCAAGAGATTATGTATAAGAGATTATGTATAAGAGATTATAGATAAGGAAGAAGTTCTTCCCTGTGAGGGTGGTGGGATGCTGTCACAGGTTGCCCAGAGAAGCTGTGGCTGCCCCATCCCTGGCAGTGTTCAAGGCCAGGTTGGACGGAGCTTGGAGCAACCTGGTCTAGTGGAAGGTGTCCCTGCCTGTGGCAGGGGGTTGGACCTGGATGAGCTTAAGATCCCTTCTAACCGAAACCATTCTATGATTATGATTCAGTTTCTCTTTCTGTCACAGAAGAGATTGTAATGGGAATGTCACTTGTAATGCAAATGGCAACAGCAAACACATGCCAGTCAGTATTAGGCAGGCCACTTTCCTGAAACTGAGACTTTCAGAGATCACGTCTCATAAGAGCCATCTAGCCCACTGAGTTTGAATTTTGCAATGTCACTACTACTAGAAGGCAAGAAAAGAAAGCAAAAGGAAAAAGCCCGCAACAAAACAGAACTGTAAGATCTGTTCCCAAATGCATCATTTCTGACCTATTAATTAGCTGAGTAATCTGTAACCTTACCAGTAAAGAGGAAGAAATCACTGAAACAAAACCTCTAACAATACCACTTAATAAATACTACTTAACCACTAACAAAACCACTTAACAGTAGCCTGCACATCTAAATAATTGTGAACCCTGTATCAAAACATTAATTAAGTCTCCACATTACAAGTATCCTGACAGACTTCATACTGTTATGAGCTAAAAGTACAGATGGGATTTAAAATCATTTTAATACAACAGAAAAAAGACTTGTCAGCATTCTTCCATAAATCTCTTCCCATTTTCAGGGAATGGATTTAATCAGCGTTTCTTGTCTTTTTTTTCTCCTCCAATACAAGTAATAGCAGGTCTTGCTTTTATTCATAGAATCATAGAATAGTTAGGGTTGGAAAGGATCTTAAGATCATCTAGTTCCAACCCCCCTGCCATGGGCAGGGACGCCTCCCACTAAACCATGCCAGTCAAGGCTGTGTCCAGCCTGGCCTTGAACACTGCCAGGGACGAAGCACTCACAACTTCCCTGGGCATTTTCTCTGTCCTAGCACAGAAGTTTCAGCACCAATCCAGCAATGTCTTGACACAATGTTCTTTAGCTGGAGATTATCACAAGTTCTAACTTGTCGTGACTATCATAGATGCTGCACCATTTGAAGGTTCAAAAAGTGGAACGGAAGTGCTTCGTGATGTCACTGAGAAATCATTTGCTTTACTGCACCAGCTCACGCCTCCTGAACTGCTTATTCTCAGCTTCCTCACTTGTCTATTCTTACAGACACTTGGTTTATCCTGGTCTGTGCAATGATCCCTGCATTTTTCACCTGGAGAACCTGTGAAATCCACTTCTATCCCAGGTGGGCTCCACCATAGAAGTGTTTCTTTTGAGTGTTAGTGTTTGCATAGCCTCAGTTCCTGTTAACAGCACCTGAAGTCTTCATAGCTGAATTCACCACAAGAATAGCAGATGCCCTCAAGGACTTGACATTTCTTAGTCAAATATTTATGTCATATTTTAATCAAGTGTGCTTCCAGTGGCAGGACGTTGGAATCTTGCCAGATATACTGCTAGAAACTAGAAACTAGAGGCTAACGTGCTTCACTGTATTTCAGAACATTGGAACTGCTCGGCTTTACGTGGCCAGCATAAAATCTTTCGCTAGGCTTCATGTATAGTACATTTTAAATAGTTGGAGTCAGGTTTCTTGTCCCTATCCCTACACAAAATGTTATTGCTGTCAATTTGTCTTCTTTCCTCTGTTTAGCTTTCCAAGTGTTCCCTTCTTTCTGGACCAAAGCATCTATTTATAAACATGCAGTAGTATCCTTTCTCCTTTGGAGCCTGCAAGTTGTCAGGCATCAACTGATCAGCTTCACTGTGGGGTTTATGGTCATTTTGAACAAGATGCCATATCTGCTTCCGCAGGAGGTGTTCCTTATAATAATTAAGACAGGTCAGCATACGCACATCTAACACAGTACCTGTCAGCCTGGATGACCTGGCAGTAAGTTGCAGTTTTGTTTACCAAATACGTTTTTGTTTTATTGCTGCTGTAACTTCTAATGAATTTCTCATAACGTATTAACATACAGAACACCAAGCTGTGTGGTTCGGTTGATAAGTTGGAGGGAAGGAATGCCATCCAGAGGGACCTTGACACACTTGTGAGGTGGGCTGATGCCAACCTAATGAAGTTTAACCATGCTAAGTGCAAAGTCCTCCACCTGGGTCGGAGCAATGCCAGGCACAGCTACAGGTTGGGCAGGGAGGAGATTCAGAGCAGCCCTGCGGAGAAGGACTTGGGGGTGTGGGTTGATGAAAAAAAGAGCATGAGCCAACAGTGTGCGCTTGCAGCCCAGAAGGCCAACCGTATCCTGGGCTGCATCAAAAGGAGTGTGACCAGCAGGTCGACGGAGGTGATCCTGCCCCTTTACTCTGCTCTCGTGAGACCTCACTTGGAGTATTGTGTGCAGTTCTGGTGTCCTCAACATAAAAAGGACATGGAACTGTTAGAACAAGTGCAGAGGAGGGCCACGAGGATGATCAGGGGACTGGAGCGCCTCCCGTATGAAGATAGGCTGAGAAAATTGGGGCTGTTCAGCCTGCAGAAGAGAAGGCTGCATGGAGACCTCATAGCAGCCTTCCAATACCTGAAGAGGGCCTATAGGGATGCTGGGGAGGGACTCTTCATTAGGGACTGTGGTGAGAGGACAAGGGGTAATGGGTTTAAACTTAAACAGGGGAAGTTTAGATTGGATGTGAGGAAGAAATTCTTTACTGTGAGGGTGGTGAGGCCCTGGAATGGGTTGCCCAGGGAGGTTGTGGATGCTTCATCCCTGGCGGCGTTCAAGGTTGGGTTGGACATAGCCTTGGATGGCATGGTTTAGTGGGAGGTGTCCCTGCCCATGGCAGGGGGGTTTAAAATCTACTTATTGGACAAAATTCGATGTATATTAGGAAATAAAATATGCATATAATTTGCCTCATTCAAAACTCGTTAAGGAATTAGCACAGTTAAAGTCTGAATTGAAACCTCCAAAAGGAATCAGAACCCTTGTTTCAAGCTATCTTACAAAGGGAGGAAAATATCAGGATGGAAGAAAAAGGGAATAAGACCCTTCTCTTGATACCTTGAGGGAAACTGATCAGAATGAACAATTAAGTTTTAGCACTCCAGATGCACACAGGTAATATATGTTCTGTTGCAAATACTCCATTACAGGTATTACAAGGAAATTACTTCATGTGACCTCTGGTACAAAACAACAGACCAAGATTAATTCACTGGTCCGGAATGCAGCATTATACAGTGCGGGATTACAAGGAGGAAGGATCAGGTTTTTCCCTTCACCTTTTAAATTCTAAGAACCCTGTAAGCAGACCTTACTTACACTGTCTTGTAAATCAGTCTTGTACTACAAGTTACTGCCCGGGGTTTTTTCCAAACCCATTTAAGCCAAAATCAGAACAGTAAAATAAAGCAGCTATACCACATCTTACATAATTTTAATTCTTTAATTTTACATAATTTTACATAATCCATTCTTGCTAAAAACTGGACTGAGAAAAATCAGCAGCTTATCCTAAGCTACTGAAAGGCTCAAAAAGTTAACGGTTTAGAGATCATTAAGAGGTCTATATTTGATTGGTCCCAGTAACCCAAGAATGTCAGTCTAACACAATTCCCTCGGCTGCATGACTTCCCTCCATGCTGTTCCTAAGAAAATACATTTGTAAAAACCTTTCTTTTGAGAAGTTCCATACTTTCTGCGCTGGAATATATGGGTTCATCCCAAAAGGCCAGTTACAAACTAAATCAAATACTATATTCAAGTGAAACGTTCTTACAGCCCCATTAGCTAGAATGAAATCAAGTGACCTGAACAAAGCCAGTCTTGACATATTATTAACTGCCTTGCTTTGGATTGCCACAATCTGGTCCAATAGACTAAATCTGAACTAGGATTATCTAGGTTTGAACTATGATGATGAAACAGGTAGAGGCTGCTATGATGTCACACTTGTTTCCCATCAAAAAAAAAAAAAAAAATAACCCTAAACCAAATACATTTGAGGTTAAGGCATCTGTTAGGTCAATGAATTGTATTTCTTTTCCCTGGTCCTCCTCACACTGAATCACATCGTGGCCAGCTTGATCCTTCACCACCGGCTGAAATTGACTTTTCATGCTGTGATCCCTGAAGCAACAAGAAATGTGCTTCACCAGAGCATCTGTGGTTCCAGCATGTACACATAGCTGAAAGGACAAGGTCAGTGATTACACTGAATAGCCAAGACCTGATGCCAGATATCTATCTGATACCTGATACCAGAGAACATAAATAAGGTACTACAATAAAAAACTATTTACACTGTTTGCTCACATTTGGTGGTTTGAAGATTAGTTTTGCTGAATAAAAATAGCTAAGCTAAAACCAGAGCTGAAGTACAATAATATTGCTTTCAAAGTTTGAAAGAAACACATTGACAAGTCATTAATTTCAGTCCTTATCTCCGAGTAGGTGTGGAAGCAATAATTTTAATTGCTCTTATCTGGTTTTCCAGAATCACAGGTAACCAACTGGAATTATATTGCGTGCCCTTATCAGACTAGTTTTAAAAAAGTCACTCTATTGCATGTCAAGTCTCAAGCTGGAAACTGGGAAACACTTGAATTTGTTCATAGTCACAACCTTTTAGCTCTCCTCCACCTTATTTACTTCTCTTGACTACAGCAGCTGTACTGTTCTCAGCTCTACTCATCAGTGAAGTCTCACTCATTGGCACTGTTGCAGTTCCAGGCTGAACAAGCCCTTCAGGACTGTGGCAGATTAGATGTACTCAGTATTCCAGCTAAAGTGTCATCAAAGCACCATACTCAGGAAATAACTGACTTGAAGTAGCCCTAAGATTGGGTTTGCCTTTTTAATGACCCTGACACATGAGTAGTTTATAGTTAGGTGCTTAGTAATGAGCTTTTAAAAATCAATGCTTCAAAGCTAGCCAAGTCAACACTGAGTAGCTCAGACTCTGCTCGTTGCTTGGTGAAGATACTTAGTCAGCTATTTTCCTGGCCACATAGCCATTATATTCTAGTGCGTGTTGGTTTAGCAGTGTGTGAAAATTAACGCTAACCATATGGTTTGTGTTCACTGAATGAAATAAAGTTGTTGCTCACTTTCTTAGAGCTATACATTTCCCAGGAAGAGAAAATCTAACTATACCCTTTCACCACAACTACTTTACAATGAGGCAGAAATTACTGTGCTGCAATAACAAATTAAAATTAGCTGAGAACATTATTAGACACTCAAACTCACTAAAAGCTTGGAGTGTGTGGCTTTGTTCTTCTCTAAATGTGTGAAACCTGTGTTTAATCATGACGTTTTGCATCTCAGAACTTCTTCTACTGTGTGGTTTACTTAGGAAGTGCTGGTTCCCTTCAGAGTTTCAAGAATTTTGCTTCAGTAATTATGGTTGTGTGTGTCTTTCCTGCAGTTAAAAGATTCATGTTCCGTGGGGGAAAATGCATTTTTTCATCTTCAGACATGAACTCATCTCAGTGGAGGAAGTCTTTCTGGTCTCAGTTTGGTGGGCTTTGCATTCTGTTTCACATCATGCAATGCTTTGACCAGAGAGATTATTTCCTCCATGGAAGTTGATCTCTTCATGTCAGTTTGCTTCCTTGAGGCCAACAAGAGCCAGGTCTCCCAGTTCCTGGTCAGTTTTTCATCTTAATCAGTTGAATAAGGTGTGGGAGACCATCTCTTCTGAGCATAGTTTATGCCATGTAAATGCAGAAAGAGGCTTATAATTTAGGATTTTCAGTGGTGTATTACAGATAACCTTCATAAAACCATTTCACTGATTGTGGCAGTCTAGGAATCTCGGGGATATTATTCATTTTGAAAATACTATAATTAGAAATTGCTATTTAATAGAAGCTTAAATATGCTTAGACCTGGTTTGATGATTTAGAAAGAAATGGCTTTCAGTGGAACATCTTTGGTGTTCTGTGGTCTGCTGTTAGATCTACTGTTTTATTGTCTAGCAGAAAACAGCTCCAAAAGCTTTCAGGCTGATTATTTCAGGGAATCTCTACACAGAAGCTGCTGCAGTTTCAAAATGCTCTTTCTCTTTTTGAAATTCCAGTTCTTACTCCTAGAGAAACTAAAGTTTTATTTGATTAATTTAAGGATTACTATCCACAGATGCTTACACATTTCATACTTTTCATGTGAACAGGAGTATCTCCCTAGCTGCAATTTCTACTAGCCTTATTGTGATAAAATTACAAAGGTAAAGATTACACTGTGCTGGGTGTTGTATAAACATTTAGAAGACATATTACCTGCCCTCCACAGTTTCGAATTTCTGTAGATAAAGTAGATAAAGGAAATACTGTTCTATACTACAGATGAAGAAATGCAATAAAAACACCCGAGGTAACTCTTAGATGGAAGAAATAATTACAGTTCTGTTTACTTCAGTGGTATTTCACTGATTCAGAACTTCTGACCATCATCTTCCATAGCCAGCAGAAGATGTGCAGTATGGATGACAACAGAATCCAGACCTTCTGTAGACCTTTGCATGGAAGTCATGCCTTTTGGTTAAATGGTAGAGGAACTTACATAGTATTTCTTTAATCACTATTATACTGTATTGGAGTAGATTAAAATACTACTGAACCATTCTACGGCTACAGAAAAAGCAGATAACCACTGAAATTGGCTTATTTAAACTTCTGAGTATCTAAACAATTTTTTTGACTACTGAAGTAGTTACAAGTAATTGAAATGAAAAATAATCTGATTTACTTTTAGTGGATTTGGCTCCCGAGCTTTTCTGTGCCAAAGTTATATGTATTAAAAAAAAAAAGGCAAAATGTTTAGGCTACAGATTGGTTCCAACAATAAAGTTCAAACAGGGCTGCAGACTTCTTGAGAGCCTGGGAATTTAAGCATTTTTGGTTGAACATAAGCCCCACATCACATCTTTGCCTAACGTTTTCCTTTAATCAAATGGGGGTTTTGTTACTAAGAGTGTCTTCTGTTTTGCAAAAAGATCCATGACAACAGCTAATTTAGGAAATATTTTGATTGTGTAATGTAGTCTCATGGTTAATATCCCACAACATTACTGGGACAATAGCAATTTCTGGCATAAAAGGGTTATTCTTGTGTAGCACCACTGTCAGTGAAGACAACAATAGCAGAAAACAAGATGTGTAGGAGCTTGGTCTCTACACAAAGTCACACTGTGGGATGCAGCATAGCCGTCCATCACAGAATGCACTGTACTTTGTGAAAGCAGGCCCCTTCTGCAGGTGCCCTGAAGGGGAATCATAGAATCACAGAACGGTCTGGGCTGGAAAGAACCTTAAGATCATCCAGTTCCAAGCCCCTGCCATGGGCTGGGACGCCCCGCACTAGACCATGTTCCCAAGGCTCTGTCTAACCTGGCCTTGTACACTGCCAGGGATGGAGCGTTTACCACTTCTCCGGGCAACCTGTGCCAGCACCTGACCACCCTCACAGTAAAGAACTTCATCCTTATATCTAACCTGAACTTCCTCTCTTTCAGTTTGAACTCATCCCTTATCCTATCGCTACAGTCCCTGATACCAGGGTTTCCAGGGCCATGAGGATGATCAGGGGACTGGAGCACCTCCCGTATGAAGATAGGCTGAGAAATTTGGGGCTGTTCAGCCTGGAGAAGAGAAGGCTGCGTAGAGACCTCATAGCAGCCTTCCAATACCTGAAGGGGCCTATAGGGATGCTGGGGAGGGACTCTTCATTAGGGACTGCAGTGATAGGATAAGGGGTAATGGATTCAAACTTAAACAGGGGAAGTTTAGATTTGATGTGAGGAAGAAATTCTTTACTGTGAGGGTGGTGAGGCCCTGGAATGGGTTGCCCAGGGAGGTTGTGAATGCTTCATCCCTGGCGGTGTTCAAGGTGGGGTTGGACATAGCCTTGGATGGCATGGTTTAGTGGGAGGTGTCCCCGCCCATGGCAGGGGGGTTGGAACTCGATGATCTTAAGGTCCTTTCCAACCCTAACTATTCTATGATTCTATGATTCTATGAAGAGTCCCTCTCCAGCATCCTTGTAGCCCCCTTCAGATCCTGCAAGCTGCTCTGAGGTCTCCATGCACCTTCTCTTCTCCAGGCTGAACAGCCTCAACTTTCTCAGCTTATCTTCATACGGGAGGTGCTCCAGCCCCTGATCATCCTCGTGGCCTCCTCTGGACTTGCTCCAACAGCTCCATGTCCTTCTTATGTTGAGGAAATCATGCAGAGGGCCATGATGTTAATTCTTTTATTTACCAATAATGCAGCATTGTGCACTGTCTGTAACAGATTACCTTAGGCCTGACAAGGCTAATTGCATTTTTGCAGTCTAGCCCTTACTTACCACTATTTTTTCCCTTTTGTTTAGGCTAAGGAACATCTAACTGAGAAGCTCATTGTAGATTAAGATCTAGTTCTGAAATTTATGGATGACTTAAGAAAACAAGCTGTGATCCTTGTTGGGAGTTTAGTTTATCCTAAGTAGCAGCTGGCACATGGCTTCATCAGATAAGACATGTTTTGGGGCTGTCTTACCCACTAGCAAGAAAGTTACCTAACCTGCTTTCCTGGAGCTCGTTATTTGCCCAGGCAATAAGACAGAGAAGAAAAATCAGATTCCCTTCCAGCTTGCCAACTTCCCTAGAAAACATCCTTCCTTTCCTGTCAGAATTAACACATGGGACAAAGCAGAATCTTTCTTTGCTGCAAGAAAGTCTATCCTAAAGCAATATTTTGCATATTTAGCTTTGACAGTAGTGTAAATAAAGAGGCTATTTGTGCCTTCAGAGCTTCATCTCCATCAGAGAACATCAGTTAAATCAAAGTTACTGTACAAGCAGCTCCAGGATTTACTTCTGCATCAAAGGGTTAATAAATCACATTCTCCTTTGCTGTTGCTGCAACTTCATCCAACAATTCAAGACAAAGGCTATAAATTAATTAAAAGGGAACTGTTCCCACTGCATGGTTTGTTTAGAATGGTTTGTTTTTATGACACCTACATCCTGCACATGAGATAGGAGGATGTCTGCACAGGTCAGTGACTGTGGATGTTAGAGATAAAAATGGATCAGTATACATAGTTCTGACACAGGAACAAAAGGGGGAGAAAGAAAGGAACTTAAGGAGCCTTGAAGCTCAGAGTGAAGAAGGTTGAGAATAGGCTTTGTTTGGAGTCACTCATATGGAATATCCTACAATTGTAGGAATTCAATTTAATATAGAGGAAAGCATTATAAAGAGTAGGGTTCACTGTGTGATTGTGACAATGAGATACTTGGGCTCTGTCTTATGGTTATCTACCATCTGAATAACAAAAGTAATGTAGGTACAAGACATAGCACATATGACTTTTTCTTTGCCTTTTTTCTGGCTGAAGATGCAAACAGCACACAACTTGTAGAAGGCAATGCTGGGGTACATTAAGAATTAACTTTATGACAGAATATTGCAAGATGTGATACATTTTTTTACTACCATAGGTAAAAACATGACTGTCTTGTAACTGTGGCTACACGTTCTCTGATGCACAATCTAGCATGAGATGATAGATACTGCATTCTGTCATCTTCTGATGATTTCGGCTGCACAGCATCCTTGAAAACTGAATTTTCTCCTCCAGCAGGACAGTGGCATTTGCCTGCAAATAGACAAGTCAGCACTTGGCCCAGGATACATGAAGCTTTTTCTGGGACTGTGCTTTCTCCTTGTTCCAATAACTACTGAAATTTGACCATCCTTAGATGAGTTGTAGTGGACACTATTTTAGGGATTGGGAGACAAAGCTAAATTTTATAAGCTTTCTGTATTTAGAATGGTTTATTTTTAATGACACCTACATCCTGCACATAAGAAAGAGGATATCTGCATAGGTCAGAGATAAAAATGGATCATTTTTATCCAGGCGTATACTGGAAATAAAAGTGCCTCTTTTCTATCTTTGCCATAAACTGGTTTATAGATAAGGAATATTAGACAGTTTGTGTAGAAACACCATATGGATTCTTAGTCCTCATTACTCTCCTGAATCTTATGTAGTGATTAAAAGCTAGTTGACAAGCTTTCAAAGCTCTAACTCACATTTGCTCTTCCTTTTTCCTTTACAAAATACTCTTCCTTTCTACTTTCTGAAATATCCCTACACATATCCCTACAAGGATGATGTTATGTGTTCCTCAGCCAACTGGACCTGACAGAGAGAGGCATCCAGTCCCTGAGGGGATCAGCCATTCTAGAGATGATCTGTCGTAGGCCAGATGCTGGGAAGTGCATGGATGATGTTTGATTGTTTGGCTTTGTCCGGTTCACCACCAGCAATGCCATGAGCAAATGTGTCGAGTTTGCCCTGATCACTTATGTCAGTGGTGTGCAGAGAGCCAAAACTGGGACCAACAGGACTGATAAAACAAAAAGAAAATACTGGCTTAAACCACTACAGATCTTTGGTTCTCTTCTAATGGAAGATAACCATTAAAATCTTTACTTGTCCACAAATTCCCAAGCTTTTAATTAATGTGTATAATTTACCTTTTCAAATTAGACTTCTTATGGTAAAAAAAAAAAAACACAACCAAAATAAGATTTATTATACTCATCTATTTTGTGTACAAATAGATAAATGATGTTGAAAATCTTACAGCTTCCATACACAAATGTAAATAGACATCCCTGGTCTACTGGGCATCCCTTAGACAGCCATAGCAACCAGAATCATATTTTTGAATACAGATAGGAAATGATTTCCAGAGATATAAGCAACAGAACAGCACATACATAGAATCATAGAATGTTTTGGATTGTAAAGGACCTTCAGATCATCCAGTTCCAGCCCCTGCCATGGGCAGGGATGCCTCACACTAGACTACATCACCCAAGGCTCTGTCCAACCTGGCTTTGAACACTGCCAAGGATGGGGCATTGACTACTTCAGTGGGCAACCTGTGCCAATGCCTCACTGCCCTCACAGTAAAGAACTTCTTCCTTTTATCTAACCTGATCTTCCTCTGTCTGAGCTTAAACCCATCAGCCCTTGTCCTATTGCTACAGTCCCTGATGAAGAGCCCCTCTCCAGCATCCCTGTAGGCCACCTTCAGATACTGGAAGGCTGCTATGTGGTCTCCACATGTCTTCAAATATCTGAGCCTGACTTAGCCAGTCCGGCAGTGGCAATACTGGCATCTGAAACATCCATAGCGTAAGCTTAAGTCCTATGCAGCCACTTGAAATACTGCTCTGTGCTGGCAGACTGCCTTCCTAACGCTGACAATTGCCATTAAATACCACCTTTTATGCTCTGCCAAGAGCGAGACTGAAGCCAAGAGCAGATGGGAAGTGATTTAGCTAAATTCTCAAGCTGGGAGTATCTGTGCTGAAAGTACTCAATTGCTTTGATCATCTTTTCTACCCCATGTCAAATTTAACAGACTTGAGAGTGTACTGTGAATGAAATGTTGGGAGAGTCTTGAATCTAAGGTCCAGTCCTCTTTCAGGTGACAGATATTTAGACCTAATAGTCCCTTATTCAGGAACCCAAGCAAATATTGGACCTATACATATTCATTCCAAACCTTATGCAGTAAGAGAAATGGTGATTTATTCTATTAGCTGGAGCAGCCAGAAAGGGAGCATCCAGAGGGGAACAGAAACTGCTTTCATTGCCTCCATTACCCATCTGGCAACTGAACAGACCTTGAATGTGCTGGGTCTGAGACAACAGAAGAGTCTGGCAGACCACTGCCCAAATGCCTGTCAAATCCCAGGGGCTGAGGAGTGGGGCCCTGTCCCTTTTGCTCATCTCTTTGGGATCTTCTCTCTATACCTCTCTGCTGAAACAGCTGGGGAAGTTACAGAAATTGCCTGTGCCTGAGCAGGGAAAGGTAAGTGATGAAGGGAGCGAGGAGGGGGGAGCAGTGGGAGCCACAGTGAAGGAGGGCTGACACCCCAAAGGAGCCGACATGGTTTTGTGAAGCTGAATTGAATCAAAAGCCTGGTGCTGTGCCATCTTGGGCTGACTCTTATGCGTGAGAAACTTACACCCCTGAGCATCCACCACATTACCATTGCCATTTCAGCTGCAGAGGGTCCCAGTGTTAAAGATGAGGGTGAGATTCCCTCAGCTTCATTCATGCCCTTATTCAGCTATCATTTTTCCCTGTATAAACTTGAAATCTCTAGATTTGATGATTCCTTTTGTTATACATATCATTGTTATGATTTGCTTCTCTAAATTTTATCATGCTGAAAAGGACTATGACATTCTTGAATAAATCAGCAGCAAATACCTTTACAGTTGCATTTAGATCACATTTCTGAATTTATGAGAGTGGGTGACTTGGAGAACTCTAAAGAAAAATTTGAATTTGAAAACAATTGGGAACTTGAATCATCCCTCCTTAAATTGCCTTTTTACCATTTTGTATTTTCTATCAAATCTGCCAAGTATTACAATGCTGTAATTTGTTACCAAACAATAAAATGTAATTAAATCCCCATAAACTTTGTTAACAAAACAAAGCATTTTGCTCCAGAATTAAAGCTCTGGGGTTGGATTTGACCCTTCAGTGTACACATGCAGTTCCTTTTGTGCCCTGACAAAATGAGCATGCATGCAGAAGAGCATGTGTTGCCAAGCAGAGCACGTAATGAGGGGAGCCCACCTCCTCCAACAAGAGAATCAACATTTCAGAGGTCTCTTCATGAAGTTCATACATTGCACAGACATACCTTGCTCAAATGACTAGGCAACTTGCTGTGTGACTGCACAGGAAAGTCAGTCCCACCCCAGTCCAGGTGAGGAGCTGCTGGTGCAGCTAGTGGGTGGGACGTGGGATGGGAGGATGCACCTCATGGTTATGCTCTCCCATATCTTCAAGTTAGCTTCAGAGGAAGGGGGAGAAAAAAATCAAAGATTATGCAAGGAAGAAGTGTTCCCAACAGGCAGCGTCTGGGAAAATAAGCCACTGCTCCAGTTGATCTTGTTACTGCAGAAGGATCCTGCACAGGCAGGAAACGAGGTCAGTGCAAAGAGGAAACACCAGTATGTTTAAGTTGGCCAAAGGTTTGCTGAAGAGAGGGCTGTGCTCTCTCATCCTCCACTTGTTCTCTCATTTCTCAGGCAGATTTAGGACGGCAGCATGTCTGCCCTTGGGTGAAAGAAGCAACTCAGAGTGCTCTCAGAGGAACAAACACTAGCCAAGGCTCTTTAATCAAGGTTTATGGAAAATACTGAAAGCTGAATTCATTCCAATTGCAAGCTGTGTTAATGGAGTTTTTTTTTTTGTTATGAAACCCATTTAAGAGATTTATATGTTTGGCACTATTTATCCTCCTTGCTTTCACTATTCATATGCTTCAAGAACAATACAGAGGTATTTGGATACTCTTAACTTATGTAATGCAATTACTAAATATGTCTTCCCAAGAACTTCGGTGAGATTTCATTTATAACTCCTGTGCCAAAGGCAAGAATAGTTTTATAGAAGCTAACCGATAGACTGAGATCAGGATTCACAAATGGAGAGGGGGAAGCTGCAGACAGCACTAACAACTTAGTAGCATAAGCAAGCTGTCTACTCAACAGCACCTCCTTAGAACAGATGTTCCTTGTACACAATTCAGAGAGGTCAGATTTTTCTCATTATATGTTTTCAATGGCAAGGACGGATCCTGGCTGTGGACCAGGCTGCAAGAACTCCAACTGCTTGTCTTCTCTGAGTGTATTTTCTTTCATGTTGCACAAACCGCTATGTTCTAACATGTACCCAGCGTTTTCATGAAGTTATGGCATATGATGTTTCAAACACTGAATGTGTTTATGTGCTGGGGGCACTGTCTAACAACAAAATAGATAACCCCTCTTGCACACCCTCTCTTTCTCCCAGATATTTCCTCATCACTTCTGAATTTCGGAGTCTTTACTTAGATTTTCCCTCAGGTAGTTCACCCCATTGAAACTAATATCCATGCTTCCTTTAGGGCTGATCCTAAGGCAGCTGATTGTACTGATCTGTGTATTTAAAAGTACAGTGTGATCAATGGCTTCCCAGGAGTTTTCTACCTACTGCTTCCTTCCCTTCTCTTATTCTGTCTCCATTTTTGTGTCCTCCCTCCTGTGCTTCATAACCCCTTCTGTTTTATCTTTATTCTTGCCCCATTTATCTTCAGGCTTTCACCCAAACTGTACCTTTTGCCCTGGATCACCTGCTCTTCTGTTACATCAATTTTGATCCTTTTTCACACTTAATTATTTCTTGTCCTTTTCCAACACAAACCTCTATCTTTTCACCATGACAGGAGAATAAACAAATGCCTCTGACAGGGCTCTTACAAGAGGCAAAAGATTTATCTTGACAGAAAGTCCATTTCTCTGCTTCTCTTTCCTTCTCAGTGGCTTTTGAAGCATTTCAATGTCTCATCAGCAACAAAATCCTCTTGTGAAATTGTTCCACTGCATGTCAAGGTCAAGGTGACTGAGATCAGGATACAGCTGTAAAATTAGCTCTTGTGTTTCCTAATATAACATTTATTATTAGATCTAATTATTTTTATTTCCAAATGTGTTCATGAATGAAGCAAATGGCACTAAAGCACTCTCATACAAGGAAGCTCTTTACTATGCTACTTGTTTCAGATTTCTGTTGTTCATAAACCCTTCTATTTAACATCTTAATGCAGGTATTTCTAATGCTTCAAGGAATACATGGTTCAAATTGTTGGGCCAGACTCCGAGTCCTTGGTTCTTCCTGGAACAGATCTTGACATCCGAAGTATAAAGGGAGCTAATAAGGGTTATATTAAATAAAAGATATCAGAGCACAGTTCAATAAACTGTCCTCACAGTGTTTGCCCTCCACAAAGTTATCATTACTGACACAATCTAAACATACCGTATCTGCCTTGACAAAATCTACATTTGAAGCGTCCTGTTTATGTGGCTTGATTTCAAGAACAAAAGAGTGACCATGTCAATTCCTGTCTCTGTTTAACGTATATACAAGCTAAACAGCCATACTGGTACTTACACAGTGAGGCCATGCAATAAACAAGAAATACTTAAACCTATTTTTTGGAGCTTGCATCCTTTTTTTTATGCTCCCAGCTTCCAAAAAGTAAACAGCATGGGCTGGGAGCCTTGTCAAGTGTTGTACCCCCCAGGCTTCTTTGAATCACAAGAGGGCAAATGCTAAGCCCTGGGGTCCTCTTAGGGGAAAAGCTGTCTATGCTTCATCTACCTCACATAGTACATATGTTTCCAGCTCAGAATACTCCCTATAGAAATCTATAGGAGGTAAGGGAAATACAGGCAGGGAAGTGACCTTTTACAATGTCAAACCATGCACAGATGCTCACGTGAAAAATCAACACTTCACATTTCAGTGGAAAAGCGCTTGCTTTCTGTGCTTGAGACAGCACAGCTGCCAAATTTTTATTCCAGAGCACAAAAGCTGGCGTTGTCCTTTCCTACCCTCTCCCCCAGGTCAAGGAAAAGCACTAAATGGTTACTATTGCCTTTTCTCACACTTCCAAGAATCCAGATTTTCAATCAGCTGGCACCTGTACAACCCAGAGAGGAAGAGATTCAGGCATTTAGACACCTAGAGGTTGTCACAGTTTTTCTAGTCAGTGAAGGGACAGATGAGGACAGTGGCCAGACTCTTAATACTCTGCATTTTTTGATCATGATTGACAAGCTTTAAAGATCAGTCATACCTTTCCCTTCCTGATGGGGATAATGACCTTTCCTAATAGATGAACTCACCGAACAGTAGCCTTCAACTTTCCAGTGAAACGTCATAGAATCACAGAATGGTTTGGATTGGAAAGGACCTGAAGTTCCAACCCCCTGCCATTGGCAGGGACGCCTTACACTAGACCATGTTCCCAAGGCTCTGTCCAGCCTGGCCTTGAACACTGCCAGGGATGAGGCAGCCACAGCTTCAGTGGGCACCCTGTGCCAGTGCCTCACCACCCTCACAGTAAAGAACTTCTTCCTTATATCCAACCTGAACTTCCTGTTTCAGTTTGAACCCATCAGCCCTTGTCCTATTGCTACAGTCCCTGATGAAGAGTCCCTCCCCAGCATCCTTGTAGCCCTCTTCGGACACTGGAAGCTGCTCTGAGGTCTCCATGCAGTTTCTCTTCTCCAGGCTGAACAGCCCCAAATTTCTCAGCCTGTCTTCACCTGCACAGAGTTATTTTAAGGACTCTGAGTATCAAAGATCGAAACCTAGCAGATGACACATTCCCTCCCCCACAAAATATCAATGTAGCTTAATGGGAATAGAGAACTCAGCATCAGTGTTATCAGTTTTACTTGTAAAACTCTTCAAATGTCAGGAGGGACCAAAGTTACAGAATAAGCCCATTCAATTCATCCTCACCCTATCCAAGTGTTCTGGTCTTTTCAATTAGGTAAGGGTTTTCTGTATTATAGAAGCTTTGAATAGCGTGCTTAGTTTAATATTTCATCCTCTAGACTTGAGCCTCCCCTGGCCTGCAAAATATGTGTATGTATTTTCTGTATATTTTGAGTGACATGTAATCACAAAGGCAAAAATCAATGGAAGTCTTCATCCAAAGACAATGAAAAATTAGGAGTGAGGCAGTTTGTCTGTGTGCTGTGTACTTCTCTTTGAGAACCTACCCATCCAAAATGACCCTTACTGGCCCTCTGGAATAAATGGTAACCCCAAATCTGTCTCCTTGCTGTCTGTGAAAATAGGTTTTTGTTCACCCTGCTGTATTTTTTTTCATTTCTTGATTTAGAATATATTAAATATCATTAGGTAAGGATAAAGATTTCAGGCATCACATGTCTGGTCTATGTGGCACGCTAGGAGGTCATATCACTGTGGGAACTCTACCAACACATGCCAAAAACAAGTCCCTTGCGACCAAAGGCGAGTACAAAGTGAAGAGGTTCCCACAGTTGGAGTTCAAACAAAACAAAAGAATAAGGTTTCCTGGATAGTAACACTATTTCTGTTGCTGTTTCTGCTGTACTGTTTGACCACTAGAAAGTGCCATGAGACTTCCTAGAGACAGATCATGGCTCAGTGACAGATCTGATAATCAGTCATCATCTGGCAACATAACCTAGAGGTGGGGGGCTGAGAAAAAGCAGACACTATCTCTGTTTTCAGGAAGGAAAGCTGAAAAATGATTCCTTTGATAGATGAGTCTTAGAGGGTAAAAAGAGTTAGCAGGGACATAAACACTGATCTGTTCTTCTTTTGCCAGCCCTGAGTGCGATACCAATGCTGTCAGTGTACATCAGGAACAATTGTGTCCTGACAGAGATCAGATGCTCAAAACTGAGTTAAAAATGTGGTGGCACTCAGCTTGCTCATCGGTGCTGTCAAATAGTAATGGAAACCTTCCTGCACAGTGGAAAAAGAAGTCTTTTTGGCTGAAAGTCCATTTTGTCCATGTAATGGACCTCTTCCTTTAAAACCACTCTAATGGCCAATGTTTCACACTGCCCATCTTTGCCTGTTCCTCTTTGAGCACGAAATGAATAATCTAGTATCATGTAGTAATTAAAACAGCTAAAGAAGCCTCAGGATCTCCTCGTTTAGTATAGAAAAATTCCAGAGCCTAGTTGTTTTGTTTGAATTTAAATACCATGAAAATGCATTCACCATGGATGCTTCGTAATAAATATTATTTTGCTGTAATATAATTAAAATATTCCAGACTTTTGAAAACAATGGAAGATTTCCCTGTTTTCTATAGTTATACACATGCATAGGCTCTTTCTGCATCATATCTGAACAATAATATTATGTAGGCAGTTTCACTGGAGAATCTTAGGCCATCTCCTAACATTCCTAAAATGGCCAAAATTGTGAATTTCATCCTTGTATAAAAAGTTAATTAGTAGAGACAGTGCTGCTGTCTCAGGTCCCTCACCAAGCCTGCAGCTTGCCCACATCTTTCCACTTGTCCAGGTATTGCTACTTTCGCTTCTGAGCATCTCTACATACCTGAAACTGGGTGGAAGATTAGACATTGCACCTGAAGTCAATTCACCATACCACCCAAATCCAGCTGTGTTTACCTCTAGTCTTGGGATTTTAATCCTGCTAGACACCACAGCTCTGTGCACACCCTATTACTTGACCTTCAAGATGGCCATAGCTCAGCATTATTAACGAAGGACATCATTATTAATGAAAAGTCTGTTCTCTGCATACAGACATTTCCAGAGGAAGGAGCTGTTCATCTTCTCAACTGAAATGCTAACTTTCTTTGGCCTAGAAGTTATTTCATGTTTTCTTTCCACTAGCTTCTGCTTTGCCTCCCCAAAGCATCAATCTCCATGTTCCCTGCTCCCTTAGCAATAGGTTGTCATTGAAAGCAGATATACAAATAATTCCATCAAGAACAAAATAAATTAAGGTCACCCTCACCAGTCAGTTAAACTGTGAATAATTCAAAACCCAAGTAGCATAGAAATCAAACTATTTACTCTTGTTCCCTTTCATTCATTAAATTTTGAATCTGAAAGTTGTGGTGGGGCCAATTATTTTTCTGAACTCCTAGTGAACTAATAAGAAATTTCATTAGTGATGACTGACTCATGTTGAATAAAAAAAATCCAGTGACTTACTCGGTGGAAAATGTTTTCAAGAACAACACTAAATGCCAACTCCATTGAGCATGAACAAGTATTTTAACATCAGTACCAACTACATTTAGCAGAATACAGATGTTGTGGCCAGTTGTTTTGTTCTTGATTCACACCAATGAAAGCTAAAAGAGAATCCACTTTATGTTTATCATTTTCCAGATATTTAATTGCTCTACTTTAAAAAAAAAGCAGCAATCTGGTGTCCAGTTTTGTTTCCAACAAAACCAAAGCAAATCTTTCACTCCCCACAGAAGCAAAGCCCAATTTATGGAATACTGATTTTCTCTAGAGATAAAGGAGATGGTGGTAAGTTTACATCCTTACAAATGAAATGGATGGTCAGGAACTTCTTGGGGTTTTGTTACACACAAGTAAGCCCTAAACTTGGCAAAACATCGATTACCTGAGTAAATAAGATGCCCATTTTTAGTTACAGACTAGATTTTTTGTCTGATTTAAATATATTGACCATATCATCAAGGAACAGAAGTAACCCTGGGAGTTATGTGACCTGTCAAGGGAAGATGGAATAGCTGGAGTGAATGTAACAAACATGTCTGGAAAGCGTTTGTCTAGACTACTGATCAAACATGGCAAACAAATAGAACAGTTTAGAAATAGTTAACCAGACATGAAGCAAAAACTAGCTCGAAGTACTGCCCAGGTCAGGCTGAGCTGCACAAGATAGGACATGTTGAGGAAAAGCTCCTCTAACATCAAGGCTGACAGGCAGTCTTGGAAGGGCTCTAACTTACATCCCACTGTGGATTGCTGCAGATTAGTGTAGTGTTTCAGCCAAAACGTCCTCTCTCCACCCTACTCAGAGGTCAGGAATAGGGATATATATACACAGCTCATTCTACTCACCACTGAGTGCTACGAGAATTTCTTTTATGCATAGCCAATTTGGCTTTCTGGCAGACAAGTGAAACAAATGTATTCTGAAAGCTTCAATCTGTTCTGCTTGTTGCGGCAAAAGGACATGCAATTTCTTCTTCCTAGAATTCTAGAAACCTAGAACGGGTTGAGTTGGAAGAGACCTTAAAGATCATCTAGTTCTAACTCCACTCTTCCCATAATTTTATTTAACAGAACTATCATTTGTTCCTCTCATGAAGCTCTGCAAAGCAATCAAGAAGCTAAATCTTTCACATTATGGCAGGCTAGTCCCTCTACTTTTAAACACATTCATTTCACTTCATGGCATTATAAAGCATTTCCTTAAAATGGTTCAAGATCCTAATTCCCCCTGATGATGCTCCAGTGATCACCATAATATGCTAAAGTGCTTTTCATTTTCTAACACATTTCCAAGTATTGTGCAAAGTAAATTGCAGAACCTTGTTAATGCTCATTCAGCCATCAGTAAATACTTCTGACTTCCCCCTTAATTATATCAATGCTATTTTATTGAAGCACAGCATTTTAGAGTGAAAATCCATTTCTTTACTATTATGGACTCTTTATCATCACTTTGTTTTTATATAGCAGCAAAATCTGACCTCCTTATGTTGAATTTTGTAGCTCCTTTTTCCTCCAAACACATTCTGCAGGGGCAGAACCTGTTACTAAACAACAGCTGAAAGGCTTTCACTTTTATTTCAGTCTATTTCTGCATCCCCTTAGTCCTAACACAGACATACTGACACCATTTCCTTAGGCTGTAGTGTGCAGTAGCTACTGCGATCCTTTCAAAGCCAAGCTGCAAAGGCATCATAACTAGCTGTGATCAAATCACATCCCTTGCCCTCAGAAGGCCTGATCTGAAGGTTGCTTTTGTGGTGATCACGAAGTCTCACACCAGTCCCATCTCCCACCTAGCACAGCTGCAGGGAAACCAGACAGCATCATTTCTCAGGTCTAACCTCTGCCCATGAAAGAGGTCAATGTGAGCATTGCCTAGTCTTTGATTTCAGATCCAAGCCCTGCTGTATTCAGTAAGGTGAACATCAGGGAGACTTCTGCCTGCTTTCTAGTCACCTGTGTAGAGCAAGATGCCCATGTGGCAGGTCCCTAGTCAAATAGTTGACAAAACAAACTATTTAAGGAATTTTTATGGTTACTTGTCTTTAGCTACTCCTGCTTGAAAAGGAATCAGTGTCAGGTGTGTTCTTCTTGCCCTTGTCCCACTCCAGAAACACTACTTACAGGCTCCTCAGAAGCAGAAAGCTTCCTCTCCACCTCTGGGTGTTAAGCATTTGAAATGCCTTTTTGGAAGTCTACCTCTGAACAGTGCAAATGTGTATTTCTTGTTTTAGTCTTAACAATAAGCCACATTTGTTTATTCCTCTACCCCTAGAGAAGAAAAAAAACTCAAAGAAGAAAGAAGATAACTTCATTCAGAGTTTCTTTTTCCACCTTGATACTTTTGTGCTATCAGAAAATGTCTGAACTGCCATTTCAGATGGGCTCTGGAGTTACAGCAAATACCAAATGGAGAAGGAAACCAGGAAAACAAAAAAACAGAAGTATTTCAGTTACCTCATCATCATAGTCTTTTGTACTCCCATTAGTGCAAAGGACCAGTGGCCAGTAGCTCCACTGGTGTTACTACCTGTTATATTGTGAGAACATACTAGAACAATCATGTTTTACTGTACAGCTCCTTGCCCACTGCCCTCCATTGCCACTGTGCTTGAGTATGTATAAAATAGATGCTAAAGCCTACCACTGCCTGAGTTACCCACTCACTGATCTGTCGGAAGTTGTGAAGTTGCATTTGACCCCCATCTATTTCAATTCCCAGTGTGAGATTGGTACTTATCTGATATTATCATGAAAGAAAGATTAAGCCTATCTCACACAAGAAATCTCTGGTGCACAGTTAAGCTTGATTGCTGTGTAGGCTGGTTCTTGGGAATCCATTCCCAGGTACAGATATCAACAACACCTAAGCACATAACTAGAAGATGTTAAAACTATACAAATGATGAATGCAGGTTTATTTATACATGAAAATAAAGATTCCTAGAATTACTTTTGCAACTGTTGCCTCTCTTGTTGTTAACTTTTTGTCAGCACATCAGAGCCAACACGTGTGAAAGAGCCAAGTGCTAAGAATAAATTAGCAGCTGGATTCTGAACTGAGGAATCTTCACTGCTGTCTGCATTTCAAAGCAAGTGTGTTGCGCACATCTGACAAAGCAGTTAAAAAATTATCTCCTTCCTTGGACTTTTAGACAAGTTATGAAAAACAACCTGAAATAACAGCAGGAAAAACTACACTCTTGACAGAAACTGCAAAATAGCAACAACAAAAAAAGCTATGAAACAGAGTGTGTTTACAAGCTGAAAAACATAAGCAAAACAGTAGTTAAACAGCGTGTTTCATAGGTGACATTACATTTTACGGTGTTCATCTTGGGCAAGAGTACCTATTCCCCAAAAATAGTAAGCTTGGATCTCCATATGATTTTAACTTTTTGGGAAAAAAGTCACATAACTAATAATTAAACAAATATTTCTTCCTAGAAGTACAAACCAGGGAAAGATTATTATACTATCTGTATTATCTGTGTAGTATTCAGCAAGGCTTTAAAAAGGATGCTGGGGAGGGACTCTTCATCAGGGGCTGTAGAGATAGACAAGGGGTAATGGGTTCAAACTGAAACAGGGGAAGTTCAGGTTAGATGTAAGGAAGAAGTTCTTTAGCGTGAGGTGCTGAGGCGCTGGCACAGGGTGCCCAGAGAAGCTGTGGCTGCCCCATCCCTGGCAGTGTTCAAGGCCAAGTTGGACAGGGCTTGGAGCAACCTGGTCTAGTGGAAGGCGTCCCTGCCATGGCAGGGAGGTTAGAACTAGATGTTCATAAGGTCCTTTCCAGCCCAAACCAGTCTGGGATTCTATGATTCTATACTCTCTGCATGCAGGCTGTGTAAATATCTCTAAGTGGTAAAGAGTGCTTGCACAGGATAAATCTCTCTCGGCAACTAAAGCAAAATATTATTCCCCCAGCCACCAAGTTATATATTTTTCTGCATATACACTCTAACTAACAGCATGTGTTTAGTCACAAATCTATAATCAGAACTGCTGAACATGTCACAGCCCCACAAGCAGAGCTGGCATCGCATCTGGTGAAGATATTTGCCCTGGATTTATAAATCCAGATTTCAGCAAGACAAGTGGCAATGCTTTCCAGAAAGGAGTAGCAAAGGAATATTGCATGGTGTGATTAATGCCTTCCAACCTCTTCATTTCTTTAGGTATTCTCACTGATCATGCTTACTCACATTCAACCCCTCGGGGCACTAAACAGCAGCATCACTTCAGCACGTGTTTTCAGTCAGGTGAGAAACATCCATTAACTGTCCTCATCTCCACTCCTGTTCAGCACTGAGCCAAAAAAAGATGGGGAATAATTGGCTGTTACTCCCCAGGACATGCTGGGTCCCATTTTAAAAAGCACTTCCTCCTTACTGTGGACACCACAGCTTTCCCTGAAATTTTCCACCTCCTTCTGAGTGTCTGTGGATTACACCAGTCTCCCCTACACATGGAAACGAGGAGAGCTTAAGAAGACCCAACAACAAGGAAGAGCCTCATTTATACTATTGTACACATTGCTCCTGAATTCTACTAGTAGAATAAAAAATGACTACAGATTTAAGAGCATTTAGCCAAGTGTGAAAGAACTGAACGCCAGCCAAAGGCTTTATTTGCAGCTACCAGTCTCCTTCCCTTATTGAGCCTTGCCAAGAGAATTTCAGTTCCTCAGGCTAGAAATACCAAACTAAAACATGGTAACACTTCAAAGGACAGGGGACTCAGGTTTTCTGGGCAAAACACAGTAAAATAAAGTGTTAGAAACTAATACCACCCTTGCTTTTTGTGTTCCTGGGTTCCCACCCAAGACAGGCACACAGTAGCCACAGTAGGACCAACAAAAGACCTTTGTTTTACAGTGCTCTACCACCCCCCTATAATAAAGAATACTGCACAATACCCCTCCACTGCAGTGCCCGCAGACCCTCAAGCAACGGTGCTGCCGTTGGGGACAGGGAGTAGAAAAGCTTACCCTTAAAGTCATGACAGGGCCTATGGCTGATTATGTTGGCTCAGTAGCCAGATATGTTTATAACTTAAAGGCAAATAAAATGTGAACCAGATATTGTCTGGTTGGACTGTGTCTCTTTTCTCCCTCACAATGGGCCACCTCCTGTGTTCTCTGTGTGGTGGGTTTGGCATACAGCTCAGAGGAGGAGTGCAACCTTCACAAAACACAGAAAATGTCTTTTCTATCAGCAGTGGATCAGATTCTCCCTCTTTCATCAGCCACTTGCTCTGCTTTTACTGCCAGAGGTTTCCAGCTCTGCAGCTCATCCATCCCCATAGAGTACACTGTTTGCATGGCTGTGCTGTAAGTGAGGAGGGTGCAAAACCTCCAGCAAGGAACAGAAAATATCAGACTATGGCAGGAGAAAGAGACCCCTTAATATGCCACAGATACTATGAATCTGCCACTTGTGACAAAATCCCCAAGCTAGCTGCTATTTACCCGTCCTTTCCAAGGCCTTCAGCTCCATTTAGTGCAGCTGCAGTGCAATTACAGAGGAGAAGCAGGCGCTGCAGTCACTCATCAGGTTGAGAACAGGTTGAGCCCCTGTTTTGTGCCAGAGGCTGATTTCAAAAGCTCTGCAGTAAATGGGAATTGATGTGGAACCAGGACTGTCATTCACCTCGCAGTGATGATGTCTCAGTATCTATCACAGGAGATACTGTTAGGACAAATGGATGTGCAAGAAGCAAGGGATTCCTGAGTGCTCCTAAGCTATTGAAATAAATGATTGCAAAGTGTCCTTTCAGCCAAAAGTGATTACACCAAGTTGCATCTCAGAAAGCAGCTTCCTAGCCTGCTTTCTGGATGCAAAATTGTCTTGCGCAAGCACGGCTTCAGCGCATCGTTCTTCCAGAAATTAACTTCATCCAACCATTAAGCCCTCTTAGAAGCAGTGCTGTGGACACAAGTGGGGAGAGTTTGAAAGAAGGATGAGTTTTCTCTGGGTGCGATTATGCTCGCTAAAAGAAGACACTAAACGAATAGAAGCTGTGAGACAGCCAAGTTGTTTCTGTCCATCTCTGCTTGCCAAAGAGATACAGATAATTCATCGTAAAGTCTTGGGCTTCTACTTCTGGCAATCCAAGTGTGCTTTACACTCTCAAACACTAAAGGTTTGGGGACTGGGCAGGGGAATAACTTTAAGGAAATCCATTACTGGCAGCACTTCTAGTACAGTTTCCAAGTACTCTGCCATCGACATTTTTTGGTAAGCTAGTCATAAGAATAAATACATAAACCAATCTCAGGAGAAGAAACAAAGACTTTTGGCAGAAATCTGTCTTAGAATAAAAAGAAAGATAAATATATTTCAACGTGACTTTAATTCATAGCCACATCCAAAAACCAGCCATAAAAATACATTGCGCTTTTCATTGATGGAAGCCTTACTGAGTACTGCAAACTATTAAAGAAGTCTGGAAGCATTTCATTGTGGGCCAAATGTTATTTCTGTTGAACTGAAAGAATATAAACGTCTATGAAAGAGCAAAATTTGGCTCTATGAATGTGCTTTCACTGTGATCATGACACAGTACCTCTTACAGATATGGTCAACTGGATTCCATTCCGATTTAGTACTTGCTTGATGAAATACAATTCTCCTGTTGTACATATTCATTTATTCACCCTATCTCCTCTTTGATTACTTCATGTATGCCTGTTTTTGTCTGCATTGATAGTCTTCTTTTCTGCATTTTTGTGGAGGTAAATCAGCATAGATAGGAGAGTTAAATCACCATTATGAGTCTATTTAAATGCATTCAGCCTGCCAACAATCAGATAAGATTTGTATTGTGTACCCGGTTTTGTCTCTGCTCAGAAAGGTCATCCGGAGCCTTAGGAGAATGATGAGAACTGTTTATTCATCCTACAATGTATCCCAAGTCACCAGCTATTGCTAATACTCATATTGGCTTGTATTGATTAAAGCAGTTATTCAAACACTGTATTTTTTAAAATAGAATTTATAGCTCAGTTGTATCATGGGAGGAAATGCTGCATTTTGTATTTGAGGGAGTATTTTATAAATGTTTTTAAATCAGTAATGCTCACTCGGATGTAACCCAGAGCAACCCAGGCTTTAAGGCACATTCTTAGCTCTACCTCTATTCTTACTGCAGCTTCGTGTGATCTAGGGACAGCCTGGTATTCCGAGTCTGGGGACTGCTGAATTTAGCCTGTCTGGAGTTCCTTAATTTGTTAATGATCAAACCTTTTTGGTTTTTAGTTACATCGTTCATTCAAAATATTAAGTACAGTTTTATAGAAGGAGATTAAATGTGTAACAAAAACCTTAACTCCTCTCCACCACAAATTTCATTCTACAGATCAGCAGGCAAACTGAGATTTGCTGAAGTATCTGTTAGATAATTTATATTCCTCAAGGAGCTCAAGAAATGTTAATAAGATTCTAAGAAATTATTAAATACCAGATATTTTTATGATCCCATTTATTCAACAATCAGGATTTTCCGCATCCTGTCAAAAGATGATGATCCTAATCATGATTAGGATCCACTATCCTGCAGATGCTTGTATATTAACTTTCCCATCCTTCAAGTCAACTTCTTCTCTGACTAAAATTACGCAAAGTATTAGGGGCTTCCAGCAGAGAGGACTACTCAGCACATAAAGATAATCCTTTTTTAAGCTTTGTAACTGTCTTTGAGCTAAAGCAAGTAAATAATAGAGTCATAGGATAGTTTGGGTTGGAAGGGACCTTAAAGCTCATCCAGTTCCATTCCCCTGCCATGGGCAGGGACACCTCACACTAGACCAGGTTCTTCCAAGCCCCGTCTTTTCTATGAGGGGAAGCCATTTCAGTTCCCCAAAAGCATTTTGCTGTATATAGTTTCACCCAGACAGTGTGTAATGAATAGTAGTTTGTTAGCACACAACAGAACGTATTCTATCTGGAACAGTTCCATGCTTGTAAAATACCTCTTTTCCTCTTAAACACCATTGACTCTAGAAATCTGAAGCATAGTTACACATGCATCCTCCTATTTAATTTTAATGACCCACAAAGGAAGTTACAAGCAAAGTTTCTTAGATGGAGATTTGGACCCCAACCTATAAAATAGCAAGGAGGATATGATATGCACACCTGCAGAAGTCAGTCATACCTCTGTGTGTAAATACACATACATTACTGCAATTATATGCCTATTTAGAAATATATCCAGTGACAACTGACTTAAAAGATACTGCAAATTCAAGTGAAAAATTGCCCGATTTAGAGTTCCCTACAAGACAGACTGCCCAGATGTACTCCCAGAGTAAGAAGCAATGGAGTGGCTTATCCAGTTTCTGGTAACTAGAGATGAGTTTGAGGGGGGTATTAAAACCAGGGAGATGTGTGATAGGGCTCGGAATAGTCCCATATTTAAGCAGTTGAGAAATTCTGTCCCAAATTCCCAGCAAGTACCACATGAGCTACTTTCAGTATGTTCTTTGAAACTGGGTCAGCGGGTGACTGCTCTTTATCCTCCAGGTTTCCCATTTGACATTTCTGATCAGAACTCTGAGCCCTCACACCTGCCAGCTGCACACAAGCTCTCCTCTAAAAACATGAGTACTGTGTTGACATTCAGAATGGCCTTATCTGTCTTAATATTTCAGCTTTCTTTCTGCAAGCTATGTGTGAAGTGGGGTGGATGACCCCTGGTGTTGAACAGCATTTGATTTGCTGGAAGTCTCACAGTAGAAAAATTACTAAGATGTGCAGTTCTTAGCTTCATTTTTACATACTAACACTGTGATGATTTCCAACACCTCCAACCTCTCCCAGATTCTTCCATCTCCTCCTCTAATTACTCTTTACTTGGCAGAGTCTGGCTCTTGCTCTTATCACCAGGGGCCCCTGCCCTGTCTTTTGATATTCTCTGTCCCCAGCTCTTTCACGTCTGTTGTTACACCTCTGTGTTCTTAATTGGTTTACTTTTAAACTCTCCCATGACTGCCTGATGCCCTCTAACCTCCTCTGGTGGTATGTGTCTCCATGAGTCACCTTGACAGCACGGAGAAGCAGTTCCACCATGTCAGGAGGTCCCCAGCAACTGGAAAAAGCATTTACAAGGAAAGGACCACCCAGTCCCAAAGGCCAGGCCAGCTGCAGATTAATTTGTTGTGTTGAGGAACAGATATGCTATATGGTTGCTATAGAAGCACCAGGGGAGGTTGGAGCATTTGCTTTCTGCACAGGCAAAACTCTGCACTTAAAAACTGGTTTTTCTCAGGTGTACTTTAGCCAAGCCAGACAGATCTTTAACAGCTACACCAGGATGATAAAAGCTACCTGCCAAAATTCAAGTTCCTGCTCCAAAGCACTTAAGCTCTAGAAAGTCCCAGAATCATTATCCTTGTCTACATGGCTAAACAAGGCTTGTTTTAGTCCAGTCTCAATTTCAGACACAGATGGGCAATTGAGCTGAATTCCTGTCATCCTACTGTCGGAAGAGGTTTATCTGAGGCAGAAAGCTTGCATGGAAGACGAGCTGAAACACATGTAGTGCTCATACAGTGAGAAGACCCATTTAGACGTGAAACATGCTTATGAGCTGAAACGTTTGTCACTGTGCACACCTGAAGATGACATGCACTGTGGCTTGGAGCCAGAGTGGGTCACAACCAGCCAAGTATGAGCACCAGCTGCAGGGCAAGCCCCAGTTTGGGCCCTGGCACAGCTGAAGTACATGGATGGAGTACTGGTACATGGAGTAGAGCCTAAGCAGAGCAGCCTTCTGGGTCTGGCACTTTGAACAAGGAGCATGGGGCCACATACATGCAAGCAGTGCAGAAGGAGGAGATGCTTTTCATCCCTTCTGCCCCACGCCAGCAGCAGCTTCTCACACGTAAGTTTGGATCTACATTGTCAGGTGAGTGGTACATGTGCACAGCTACTCACCATCTCTGCACCATGCTGTGCTCTCTTATTAGCTCAAATCTGGTGCTTCACTGAACCTAGTAGGACTTTCTGGAGCCGAAGTGCCAGAAAGCAGTCACTGAACAGATCCTCTGCATAGAACTGGTGTGTCGCATGCGGGCCAGGATGGTATGCTAAGGCCAGAACACCTTAGCTAAGTCCTGGCAGTACATGCCAGTAGTTCTGTTTCATAGTGGCAGTATTATCATTTGGTAGCACCAAAATTACCCAAGTTTTTCGACTATCCAGAAGTACATCATTTTTTCCCTACTTTGTACCCCAACATGCTGAAGAATCAAGTGCACATTCTAAATCAATGCTAATAATGAAGATGTCATGCAATAACAATCCAAGAAATCCACTTCTTTATGTTTAAGAGCTTGTTCTAATCACAGCAGAGTCCTTGGGCTTCCCCCTCCCTCCCCTCCTTCACAGTATCACTTCACTTCCAGTTCTTCTACAAGGTAAAATGACAACTGTATTTTTTCTCAGTTCATAACTCCATCATTCCTTTTTTCCCTTTATTGGGTAGATTCTAAAAATGCTTAGAGTTCATCCTAATTTATTACGCCATTCTTCATATCACAAACATCATAGCATTATTTCTCCCGTCAGCAATCTTAATTTCTTCCTGATACAAGCAAAAGCAATTCCCCGCCAATTTAGTGAGACTGTGGTACCCATTAGTGCCAAGTCTGCAGAAGTGCAGCTTTGGATAAAACCAATAGATGAAGACTGCAAAAATAAAACAACATGAAGCATACTGCAAGAGATAGTAACAATTAGTAAGCAATATGGGCTGCCATGAATAAAGAGTGAGGTAGGTTTTGGTTCAATCCTGTTATCATCCATGATAAACAGTCCAACTCTAGAATAGATCAGCTTTTAAATAGAGAATACTGGCAAAGGGGTTTATAGAATGTGAAAGGCTAGAAATGACTGGCAGCCACAGCTTGTTTTGCAAAATTGAGAGCAAATGACGTTTTCCTGGAAGGAATGAAACAGTCATCCCCTGAAGTATGTGAAGCTCCGTATTTTGAAAAGCTTTGCTCTGTCTGTCATATCTTCCTGGTACTAACTGTTAGAAACAGGTACCACCAATGGAAGGGGGTGAAAATGAAGATTTTTTGAGAACTAGTGAAAAACTTTTGTACACTTGGTGAAAGAAATACATATGAATATATAAAACTACTGGGGAAAGGAAGAGAAAGCTGGAAACATAACCTTAAATGTTTTGGTTGCCATAGGCAGAGACGGATGGAAATCACTTCAGTAAAATACTCAGGAAAGTCACGAGTTATTGTAGATTATGGCTCAAAAGAAGTAAAAGGCAAGGTTGTGTAGCATAGTGAAGGTCAGCTATTCCTGCAAGAATGCTTCCAGAAATTCAGCTAGAAATGAATGCATTCATCTTACTTACTTGTTTCTCTTGAGGAAACTGAAGATGAAGCACTGAGCTTGGCAACAGCCACTGAGTGCTTTGTGCAGGCCCACTGTGGGGGAGGATATTGTTCGGGACCACCTTAGGAACCTGAATGTATACAAGTCCATGGGACCGGATGAAATCCATCCAAGGGTCCTGAAGGAGCTGGCAAATGAAGTTGCTAAGCCACTGTCCATCATATTTGAAAAATCATGGCAGTCAGGTGAAGTTCCCGATGACTGGAAAAAGGGAAATATAACCCCCATTTTTAAGAAGGGGAAAATGGATGACCCAGGGAATTACAGACCAGTCAGTCTCACCTCTGTGCCTGGCAAAATCTTGGAGCGGATTATCTTGGAAGCCATGCTAAGGCACATGAAAACCAACAAGGTGGTTGGTGACAGCCAGCATGGCTTCACTAAGGGGAAATCCTGCCTAACCAATCTGGTGACCTTTTATGAAGGGGCTACGGAACTGATGGACAGGGGCAGAGCAGTTGATGTCATCTACCTGGACTTGTGTAAAGCCTTTGACACTGTCTCCCATGACATCCTTCTCTCTAAGTTGGAGAGACATCAATTTGATAGGTGGACCACTCGGTGGATAAAGAACTGGCTGGATGGCCGCACGCAAAGAGTAGTGCTCAGTGGCTCAGTGTCCAGCTGGAGACCAGTAACGAGTGGTGTCCCCCAGGGATCGGTGTTGGGACCGGTCTTGTTCAACATCTTTGTGGGTGACATGGACAGTGGGATTGAGTGCGCCCTCAGCAAGTTTGCCGATGACACCAAGCTGTGTGGTTCGGTTGATACATTGGAGGGAAGGAATGCCATCCAGAGGGACCTTGACACGCTTGTGAGGTGGGCTGATGCCAACCTGATGAAGTTCAACCATGCTAAGTGCAAAGTCCTCCACCTGGGTCGGAGCAATGCCAGGCACAGCTACAGGTTGGGCGGGGAGGAGATTGAGAGCAGCCCTGCGGAGAAGGACTTGGGGGTGTGGGTTGATGAAAAAATGAACATGAGCCGGCAGTGTGCGCTTGCAGCCCAGAAGGCCAACCGTATCCTGGGCTGCATCAAAAGGAGTGTGACCAGCAGGTCGAGGGAGGTGATCCTGCCCCTCTACTCTGCTCTCGTGAGACCTCACTTGGAGTATTGTGTGCAGTTCTGGTGTCCTCAACATAAAAAGGACATGGAACTGTTAGAACAAGTCCAGAGGAGGGCCACGAAGATGATCAGGGGACTGGAGCACCTCTCGTATGAAGATAGGCTGAGAAAATTGGGGTTGTTCAGCCTGGAGAAGAGAAGGCTGCGTGGAGACCTCATAGCAGCCTTCCAATACCTCAAGGGGGCCTATAGGGATGCTGGGGAGGGACTCTTCATTAGGGACTGTGGTGAGAGGACAAGGGGTAATGGGTTTAAACTTAAACAGGGGAGGTTTAGATTGGATCTGAGGAAGAAGTTCTATACTGTGAGGGTGGTGGGGCCCTGGAATGAGTTGCCCAGGGAAGTTGTGAATGCTTCATCCCTGGCGGTGTTCAAGGTGGGGTTGGACATAGCCTTGGATGGCATGGTTTAGTGGGAGGTGTCCCTGCCCATGGCGGGGGGGTTGGAACTCGATGATCTTGAGGTCCCTTCCAGCCCTTACTATTCTGTGATTCTGTGATTCTGTGACTTTGGAGAGCTTCTGGACTTCGAAAAACGATAGGAGATGGGAAGAAGATGTAGCATTACCATCCAGTTATCTTCAAGGCAACCATCCTGATATGTTAGCAATGCCTGATATCAATTGGAAAACATACTAAGTGCCTCTTGAGTACTCAAGAAAGCAAACAATCCTAAACCCAAGTTTGTTTCTCTTTGTAATGAGTTATAGCACTGGACAAGTCTTGTCAAGCTCAGGTTGCAGACTGCTCAGCCCACTTCTTTGAAAAACTTTTACTCCTTTCCTTTTCCTATGTAGTATATAAATCAGCTGGGCTTAATTAACAAATAAGAAGCATTTGCCTTAAGCTTCTCTTTACATTACATACTCCTCTCTTGATTCCTGAATCCTAAAAGCAGGCAGTTAGCTAGCTTTCCTTCCCAGTTCCTCACAGGTTGGCCTGCTCACATCATGCAGAGACCCTCGTGTGTTATGTACAGCATCAGCAACAGAGAAAAGCAGAAAGACTAGTACCAAGGCTATCTCTTCCATTACACAGATGCACCTGAACAGCATCTGTGGTTTGAATACGTATCAGTTCCCACCTAAAGATTCACAGTCCAGTGCATGAAAAGTCAGAGCAAAGTCAGCCTAGAAAGCCACAACTTGGTTTGTTTTGCAACCAGAACTTTAAAAATCACTCATTTACATGATTTTCAGCAAAGTGGCCCAAGTTAATTCAAAACATTTGTGAATCCTAACAACCCTTTTAATAAACATGGTTTAATTTATTAGGAAACCTAAAGGCAGGCAAATTTCACATGATTTGTTAGCAAACGTTTGGCCCAATGTCAAATGCCACATCAGGGTTCACACAGCAGCAATGAGGGTAAAAGGCATAAAACATCATAGGTTTGTTGTAGCATGGGACTCTTCTGTACTCCTCAGTTTCCTCACTTTTAGAAACAAACTCAGACTTAACAGCAGATCTTTAAGTTCTGCTCTTCCCTTCATCTTCAACCACATCTTTTCATCTCCTCAGTTTCAGCAAAATATAAGGTATTTACTCCTGGAAATCTCACAGTTCTTTATCTCTTGACATTTCTAGACCAGCCTAAAAATGTCAGCTTTTTAGAGAAGCATCTTTATTATAACTGAATAGACAGCTGGCAGTTCTTGCAGGTTACTCTCGTTCCTTTTCCCAGATTTTTTCTTGCTGTTGAATCTGGGAGTATTTCCCAGTCACACTTTAGGTACTACTCCAAGAGTGAAGCTTAAAAGTTGGCAGTCAATCCAGTTATTTAAAATAGACACATATATCTGTTGTGCTACCAAAATGTATGTTTGCATTTGCAAGAGGCATATATAGGTGATTCACACAGAACTACTGTCAAGGAGCCATTTTACAAATTCTTTTCTTACTGTGATTTCTGTACCAACCCTTAGAAATTCCTCGTGGTGTTTTTTAGTGACTTCACAGGATGCTGTATGATAGTGAGCATACTTAGGATGAAGAAATGAGGCATAAGGTGTAACTGGGTCCATATGAAAGACAGGTTCATGCACAAAAGTTAGACTTTCCAACAATATTAGTATTTTCCTTCACTTGTTGGTGAGGTTTTGTTCGATTCTGTTCTTAACAATAGTGTCTTCTGAGTGAATGTTTTTTAACTGAAAACCATAATGCCTTTCCAGTATTCAAATGGTTCTTTCAAGAAACATCTCAATTCTTTTCGAAGGATTGCTATTCCTAGTGATTAGATGTGGCATTTATGTCTCTATAGGTTGTAAAATATTGATTACAGTGCAATACAGTGCTGGATTGCTTTATGTCTGAAATATATAAATATGTCTGTCATCCTGGAGGGGTGATAAAATTGTCTTTCAAGTATTTTGACTACCTGTCAGCCTCGCTGAGAACATTTGAAACCATAGGCCCTTTTCAGACAATTTGACAGAGAGGTAGCAGCTCTAGAAGTAAGCTTCAGGAAGAACTGGATGTAGGTCAAAGACACCAAGTAATGACTGAAGGATGACATCAAAGTGTCCCTGTTCCCTCTAACCAGGCAAGCTGTATGTTGGAGCTGTCCCATGAATGTTTAGGATACAAAGAGAATACTAGATACAAGTTTGAAGGTAAAGTTGGCAATCAGAGTACTGTGAAGCCGAGGGAGGAGAATTGCCCTTTTAGAATACAGATATTCTTATACCCTGTCCTACAGACTTTGCTTCTTTCTTCAGTCATTTTTGGTTAGCACTCCATCTAGGAGGTAGCGTATCCTTCATCTTCAGCTAGGGATGACTGCAGGCAGGAAGAGTCCCCAGACTGATGACACCAAGGAGGGAAGGAAGGATACATTCATACAGAAAACAAGATATTAAAGAAAACAGATGACTGCTTAGATTATTCTAAGCCTTACTATATGTGAGTTCCAATTACCCAACTACTCCTGTTAGGAAGTAGTGTTTATATCATCATTACATGCTAAAAGTTTCTCAGTCTTTATCTTGTATATGGACTAGTGTGTCTAGACTTATTATTAGACCTTACACCTCCTTAAAGTGTGTCAGCACCACCACAATGGCAGAGCATCCCATACCATGCACAGAGAACTGCAGCAAACTGAAACTAAGCTGTTTCTAGAGGTTCTGCACAAAGGTTCTCATCACTCCGTATTCCCTGATTACTGGGTCCCACTACAGAGCCTGTTACATTGCATGGACAAGTGAGGTTCTGGACAGAGTGTTGGAAGGTTTTCTGGCTATCACAGTCAATGCTGAGGTTAGAACTTCAAATATGTGGAAATAAGATGTTGCATTCTGGCTGGAGTTTGCTTGAATTTAATTATAAAGTGTTAGCACAGTTCCCTCCTAAAAATTGGCGAAACTTCTGGTAAAAAGAGGAAACTTCCTAAGCAAAAGGGCATTTTATACTTTAAAAGCATTAAAACACCATAAATATTAATAAGCCACTGCCAAAGAAGTTTGCAAACATAGTGATTGCACTCATAGAAGCATAGAATCACAGACTAGTTTGGGTTAGAAAGAACCTTAAGGTCATTCAGTTCCAAACCCCTGCCATGGGCAGGGATGCCTCTCACTAGACCACGTTCCCAAGGCTCTGTCAGCCTGGCCTTGAATGCCGCCAGGAATGGAGCATTCACCACTTCTTTGGGCACCTTGTGCCAGCGCCTCACCACCCTTACAGTAAAGAACTTCTTCCTTATGTCTGACCTGAATTCTCCCTCTTTCAGTTTGAACCCATCACCCCTTGTCCTATCGCTACAGTCCCTGATAAGAGTCCCTCTGCAGCATCCTTGTAGCCCCCTTCAGGTATTGGAAGGCTGCTATGAGGTCTCCACGCAGCTTCTCTTCTCCAGGCTGAACAGCCCCAATGTTCTCAGCCTGTCTTCATATGAGAGGTGCTCCATCTCCTTATCATCCTCATGGCCTCTCAGAATCCAAACTGTTAACACTTAGTGGAAACAAAGGAGACAAATCTCTCTTGTGGGCTAATAGCACATCTGGGTTTTGTAGCAGTCAGAGAGTTAAAGTAGTGCTCTAGGAGCAATTCCATGACCTATAAGGGTTTGTTCTCTTTCCCTATTTCTTCTATTTTTAATTCTTAACCATCATCTCTTTCCTTTTTCCTCTGTCATCTGTTGCAAAGTTAAACCTTCAAATCAGTCAGTCTTTAAAAACATATTCATTTTCTACCTTCCTTTCTTCCCTCCCTGCCTAATCTCTCTAATTCTTCAAATTACTCTTCATCTATTTCTTCTGAATTCAGATAGGTGACAGGGCAGTTTCTCATGTCTTGAAAACAGCAAGTGATGCCCTGAAGTACTTTCTACAAGATGAAAAGAAAAAACCTATTAACATAACAAACAACTGCATATATACAGACAAGGATAAGCAGTCGCTGGATAGGCTTTGCTTTTGCTCATCAAAATGTAGTTTTATTGTTTCTACAATCAATTTTATCTGGTGGATTTATTATGGAAATGTATGTTCTTGTTACCTACATTTGTTCAGTAATTTTTGCTTCACAAACATCTCATTGTTTTTGACATGTAAAAGCAGGCTGCATACTTCAACGAAATGAACACATCTCACCAGGTATCATATTTTGCACATTTGCAGCACATGTGCACACACGTGCGCATCCACATAGATATATATAAATGTACCTATTTGATTTTTCAAAAGATTTCTAAATATGCAGATTTCCCCTAGTTTTATCATTATAACACACTTGGCTAGATTCCTCTGATGGCCTTTTATCACAGCTTTGATTCCCAAAAAGTTTCCTACTAAATGCTTGAGTCATCTCCATCACTCAGTTCACAGTTTGCCTGATTATCATTCATGCACAAAGCCATGGCGAAAGGCAAAACAAAACCTAATTTTAATCCCTGTTGATAAACAAATGGAAGAACACAGTTTGTTACACAGCTGCAACTGTGTATGCAAAGGGCAAATAAAAGTTCATTTTATTTCTGTTCAGTGGTTATTGCTGTTAAGTGAGTACTGATTGTGTTAACAGCAATGAATGGCATAGTCCAGCAAAGCCAGAAGCTGGGGTGGTGATCACAGCTCACAGAGAAAGCACTATTGTAATTCAAACATCTCTTCTCACCACATTTCCCTGAAAACCTGGGTGTTTGTTTCACTGTGTTTCTGAACCCATGTACTGTTTCTTGCATTTATATATGTCTTTAAAGGGAAAGGGGGCATAGGGGCTGTGGTGTTCATGGTTTTGAGACATAAGCATTTATTTTACAGGAGTTCCTGTATAAACTGCGTCTTTGACAGGAACTGTAGCTACTGGACAAGCGGTGATGGATTTAGACTGAAACAGGGGAAGTTCAGGGTAGATATAAGGAAGAAATTCTTTATTGTGAGGGTGGTGAGGCACTGGCACAGGTTGCCCAAAGAAGTGGTGAAAGCTTCATCCTGGCAGTGTTCAAAGCCAGGTTGGACAGAGCCTTGGGTGTCATGGTCTAGTGTGAGGCATCATGGGGTTGGAACTGGATGATCTTAAGGTCCTTTCCAACCCAAATCATTCTATGGTTTTATGATTCCCTGTCAGAGTCTGCTTGCTCTTTGCTAGTCGCTTCATCATTGTGGCTGGGTTGTTAAGGTATCCACATGGCCAATTGTACAGGCAGCTGATCTGATCAAAGAATAAATTCTCTTTGTTGGTTTTGCTCATGTTTTACTCATGTTTTCTATATGGCCAGACAAGTACCTGCCCAGCTTACTGAAGGTGATAGGCAAGACATGAGGAGAGAACCAAGAAAGGGGCAGCAGAACAAACTTAAACAGGGTGATCATCAACTGTCTGATCACAGTTCAGTGATGCAGACTGAACACTTCTGAAGGAACAGTAGTTGTGAGAAGTGTGTCAAATGTGGACCACTCAATACATCAGATTATAGTTTGCATGGACGTTGGTTTTGTGTTGTGTGCTATGAATAGCTCATGACATTTCCCAAGGAATATTTGTAGCCCAAATGGGAAGTTTAGATCCTGGGAAATCATGCTGTTATTTATTGAAAAACTGAGTGGTTTTTACAGAGTCAGTGCTAAAAAAAATTATTTTAATTAGAATCTACTTGTTGGTCCTGTTTATTGGTCCCAGATGAGTTCCAGTGCACTGGAGTAAAATTTGATGTGTTCAGATATAGCTGTTTGGCATTAAGCAGTCCTGTTATTACAACTAGCAAAGAAACCATCAGGCCTTACTTGGCTTGACAGAACACACCTGATGGGATCTGGAGACTTAGCAAACAAAACTATTGTGCTGAAAAAGCTTCACAAGTGGAATCTTGGAGACCATGCATGCAGCTTATACAACAGAGAAGATAATGGCTCCAGCATTTAAGCTATGTACAAATATTTACATATATGCAGTCTGTGGTATAAACATGTGGATCTCTCAGTGCTGCTGCAAAATGACAATTCACTTGGATGCAAATCATGTTTTTTGCAAGCACTTCCATACCTGCAGGGGGGAAATAAGGGAGTGGACAGTAGTACGCAGGGAATGAAGAGAAAATGATATTTATATGCATTCTCTGGTTGTGTGAATCCTGTGTTGAGGAATGCCTGGGCTTGGTGGATGAGAAGGAAGGCTGTGGGAGAGGAGGGGCCATTTGCAAGCAGTTTAAGTCAGTGTCTATAAAAAAGAATGTTAGCAGCTGTTTTCCTGACTGACCTCACATAAACCAAGGACGAGCTGGAGATTTCCATGCTCAGGTCAGAAGTCGTGGCTCCTCAATGTGTCCTCAAACACTATTTCTGAACAGTTTTGAACAAGCCCTAAAGGCCATAACTCAAAGGCTGAAGTTTTAAGGGGGCAATTACAAACGGCTGTAACTTGGTTTCAACCCTTTATTTGGCATTCAGAATGAGTCTGTGCCATCATGAAGGCACAGAGATCCCTCATAACCTAGAGGAACTTCCAAAGAAATGGCAAAGAAAATGCAGAGATTACACCACATCCTGGCAAAAATAATGGGTTGCAATTTGAAATGTTCCCACATAGTTCATATTCAGTTGTTTATGGAACAGAACTTCTAGAAACAACAGTTATGTGCTAGGAGAAAATTGCTTATGATTAGCGTGAAGATGAGTATTTCAACTTTGTGTTACATATGGCATGACTTAACTAAATAATAATATGCAATGGGAATATATTTCTCTCAAGCTTTCTGAGAAGTCAGAAATTCAGTACCTATAGATCTGAGGCACACAATGTTTTCTTCTTCCACAGATGCCACAGGCTAATGCATCAGTATTTTCAAAAACTACCAAATCAAAGACATTTCTCTAAATTATGAACAACACTTTAAATTGCACATCAAAGTGAATTAGATATTACTAATAGATTAAATCTCATAATAATAATGCTGTTTAGAAGAATTAACATTGAGTCTTCTTTCAAGCTTTCTTCAACTTTAAAGTGAATGCTCCATCCCTGGCATTCCGATAGAATAGAAACCAAACAATTTATCACAAAAGATACTGAAAGATATCTTCAGTATCCGCCATTACAGAACTGGGTATGGTTTTAAAATGCTCAAAGAAATATTGGCTCACCCTTAAGGGTTTTCTTCTGTCTGCTTCAGGGACCGTTAACAAGAGATCTTATACAAGGCCGTATCTATTGTTCAGTTTGTGGTTCTTTAACAATAATGGTATATCATGATGAAGTAATATGAATGGCAGATGTCAAGACCATCAAAAATAGTGATATGGTACCTGAGCATTCATGAGAAACAGAAGTGAAGTAGCTGGAGAGTTTAAAATCCAACTAGACTTTATTTTATCCTAGACATTTGAACTGGAATTGCCATTTAAAGTAGAAGTCAGTGCAATTTGCACAGAGGCCAGATTTAGTCACAGTTATTCAAAATTGAGTGGTGCTTCATGCCACCACTAAACCTCCCTGAATATATGGATAGGCACCATCAGGAAGGAGTGACAGAATCCAGACATGGTCCTTGAACAGGTAACTTCCCACAAGGCTTTTGTGCCAGGCTTACTTAGTCAGTCACACAAATAATGCCAAGCTAATGTTAACATCACATGCTTTCACAAAGCAATGTCCAGTCCCATTATTTTGATGTAAATATACTCATATAAACAGTGATATTTAAAATACATAGCGGGTTTTTTTTTTCTTTTCTAATGTTTAAAGATGAAATAAACAAAACCACTGCCTGTTTCTTCACATTCCAAGACACTGTGCTTCCAGAGATAATGTGTTGTACACAGTTTGTCCTTTTGCCAGGCAGTACAACCCTGTGATAACAACAAAGCTGGGAACTCTACCAGGCTTTCAGACCCAGAGGTATTGCTACCCATTACTAACAGTTGGGATGGTGGGTGCCATAGCCCTGAAAAAAAATCTGAAAGCAGTGCAATTTTTTCCATGTGGATAGAAAAAACATCAGGGATAAATGCAGACTCTGGATCCTGCAAGTGACACTGATGTGGCATTTTTATCACATGTTTGGGAAAATAAAAGCTCCAAGACAAACTGATAATGAAGCTCTCATCTCTGAAATATGAAGTGTTTCAAAACGCCTAGCATCTTCCCCTTCCCATTAGCTACAGACTTACATCTCACTGAACTGATTTGCTTCCCAGCTCACTCCACTCATTTCCCCATCCTCTTATCATCTCCACTTACTTTCTTCATGCCCATGTGTCCCGACCATTCTTCGCTGTTGGTTTGTTCATTTCCCAACGTTTTCAACACTCCAATATTTAGTCTTTCCCATCTCCTTTCTGAAGTTGCCACAATTCCTAAGCTTTTAACATTTAGAGGCATGATAATCCTCTCTCTTTCTCACTAACTAATTATAGGGGTCCTTTGCCCCAGACAAGGTGGCAGTAGGTGATTATATGATCACAGAGCATTTTGGGTTGCAAATGACCATCCTCTTGCTCACAGCAGGCTCATCTCTCAGATCAGATAGGGTTGCTCCAGGCTCTGTACAGTCATATCTGGAAAGCCTCCAAGGACTATGCAGCCTCTCTGGTAAACCAGTTCCACTGCCTGTTTCTCTTCCTGGGGAATGGTGTGAGCCTTACACCCACCCTAAAGCTCTCTCCTTGCAACTGAAGCCTGTTATCTTGCATTCTCCTGTTCTTGCACCACTGTGAAGAGCCTGGCCCCATCTACTCCATGACATCCCCATATCCCCTGAGTCTGTGTCTTCTTCCCCAGGCTGAACTCAGCCTCTCCTCATAGGGAAAGTCCTCCAGCCCTTTTCATCCTGAAGACCCTTCAGGGCATTTTCCAAGGAGTTGCTGCCCTAACAGGCATACTCCAGCCTGTGTGCATTGAAAAAGGTTTGTGCATGCCAGGGGTAGGACTTGCCATCTGTCCCTGCTGAGTTTTACGAGGTTCCTGTCAATCCACCCACTGGAAGCCAGAGAGGCCAACACCATTAGAGAGCAAAAGAACCTTCAGAGCAAACATGACAGCAGCCTGCCTAGGCTCTGAGGTCCACATCCAGCCCAGCGTCTGAGATACAGAAAGGTACAGAATGACAAAACTTTTCTTGTAGGCCCCTATCAATTAAAGGCTGAAACTCAAGAAACAAAGATGAAAAAACACTGCTCAGACAGATGAGAAGGCAGCAGGACTGTTGTACGCCCTGCACAATTTGACAGCACTGAGCACTGGCCACATTCAGAAATAGCTGGAGTCAGTCAGTGCTGTTCTGCAGAGGATCTGAATGCTCTATGGGAAGACATAGACAAAGCCACGCAACCAGTACAGATTGAGGGCCCAGTGTATGACAGAGATCAAAGGGATGCTGGGAACATTCAAAACCTTATGCAAATACCCAAATCTTTAGCTAATTTGAAATACTCACTTGGAGAAAACATCTGGAAACTGACCTCAGTGCCCTGTTCCCAATAAATTATTAGCTAGGCAGAAAAACAATAAGCCCCAGTGGCTATTTTTCAAATGTGTGCAGTAAAAGCACCACTGGCAGGTTCTAGGGAAATATTTTGGAAGAAAGGAGGGGTTCATCAGTTATTCAGAGCCAAAACTTGGCATTAGCACAGCTGTCCTGGTTGAGCTTTTCTGATGTATGCAGAGTCTCACCCCTTTCCAGATACAATAATGACTTGTTTGTACTTGATTTCCTTGGTAATCTCAGATTTCAAAATACATAGGATAAAGCTGAGCAAGTCATGTAAATATCTCGCTGGGCTCAATATTGAAAAGATGAAGATAAAAGAAATATAGACAATGGGATGTAATCCTTCATGTCTTCAATAACAAATCCAAGTATAGCATCATCTGTTCCTGGCAAGATAAGGTCAGTTTGATCTTATGACCAATGTGATCAAAGCTTCATGTACCAAAACTTTTGTGTGCATATTTATACTTGTATTTGTCCAATTCCCATACTTTGTTGATGGCATTGTACTTAGCTTTGTTAGTAATTAAGTTACTACTTCTTGTTATTACTCTATTGGCCATCTATTGAAGGAAATACTTCTCAAAGAGAGAATCGCTGTGTACTAATGTACTAACCATTCCCCATGGTCCCGTGAGAAGAGGGTGTGGGTCCCAGCTGAGCCTGGTCAGGGGCCTTAGGACATGTTAAGAGGCCTCAGGATCCTGATAGTTTTCTCATAGCTTATGGTATTTACATTTCAATTTAACAGCAGTATTTCATTCACTTTTAGTATCATTATTCAGTTATTATTATTTATTGCTATAATCAAGAAACTATGCAGACTTTCAGCACCAGAAAAAGCATCATTAATTCAGAGCTTAGTAAATTAAAGAAACAAGAGGAGAGAAATATCTTTTATTTCCCCTGGGAAGCAGAAAAGGAAACAAAGGACAGTCACAACCTGAGGGTTAGACCAGTGATCATGGAAGGGGGGTGTGCAGACCCTAAGGTGTGTGCAGAACAAGTCATTGTGATGTGGGAAGAATTTTTTTTTACCATTAATAAGTAAAATTACCTAAAATAGTGCTTATTTCATCATTATCCATTTAAAATTTCTATTTTTGGTATGTGTTATAAAGTACATGATAGGGACAAATTATCGTTTATTGCGATTTGTCTGCTATCAACAGCCATAGCAAGGCTGACCTAAGCACCCAGTTCTTCCATTCGTAGCAATGCATTTTAGGAGTGAACTGATGAAAATATGGAGCATTTCAGTAATGCCAAAAAAATCAGCATAGTGGAAAAATCAAAACTTCAAAATAGATCATTTCCAACTGTGTCTAGCTGTAGATAGAATAGCATTTAGAATACGGCTCTTCTGGAGCTCATGCAAAGGTTTGCATAAGGAGGAAGTAGTCCAGCACAAAGTGCAAGAAGACAACCTTGGAAATACACTTGCTGGAAATGGTTGCTTGCAGCATTTCTCTGAGGGATCAGAGAGGAGCTTCCAGCAAAGCATCACCACCCCTGAGAACAAACTGTGAGAAGGGTGGGTTTTATCCCCAGTATATCAGCTGTTTGCATCACTCACCACTTTATTTTAACTCATAAGAGGGCCTGGTTTGGAAGCAACTCCATATGCAAGACATTTAATGTTGCCTTTTTAGACGGGTTTTTTGAGGGGGTGTGGAGGGCTGTGAAGTCTTGTGGACCAATCCCCAGCATGAATAGTGACAGGGCTTTCTTCTCTTCCAGTTCACATTTTGTCAATCAGTCCAAATCCTACCATTTATTATGTGTTGTCCCTTTAAACCCGAGTCTTGAGCAATGAAAGAAGTTCCTATACTTGTCATGTCATGACATTGCTGTAGCTTTTGGCCTTTACCAGGACATGCTGAAGAAGCTTGAACAGGTCATTTGTTAGCATGACACAGGGCATGAAATTACTGTAAGTCAGGTGCTGTTGGCAGTGCTATTTTTCTCTCTGTCTCCTAACAACCTAAGAAATACAACTGCTATCTAAAATCTGGCTTTTTATTCTGCTAAAACTGTTATGAATAGATGCCTAAGCCGAAGCTCGGATGAGTTCAAAGTGGCTCACTTGAGTTTGAGATCAGACACAAAAACTGCGGGGGATTAAGGAACAACGCAACACAGATCAATGTGTTCAAACGCTGAACAATTTATTGTGCGCAATCGTGCCTTTTATAGGAAAAGTTTCAGAACAGTAGAACATTCGATAACACTTGATTGGTTAACTTCACTTAGCCGAGTGCTAGCAACAGTTTAATGATTGGTTAACTATTACAACATATGTTTCAAGGTTACAGTTATCAGTTCCCTCCTGCACATCTCTCTCAGTTGCTTTCCGTGCTAACTTTCTCAAGGCTTCTGCACGTACATGAACTTTAGTAACCCCCAGGTGAGGCCTCAGTGCCTGTGGGTCACTACCCCACAATTGTCAAGCAGTTGTCTGGATTGCTCACATGCCCATTCACAGCCAAATAGCTCTCCACAAAAAACTTCCTTTAAACTGAGCAAACTGCTGAGCACAGCTGAGAAGCTTTATATTGTAAAGACTTTATAAAACAGGTCGACTAATAACTGCAGGTGTTCCTCCTGAGATTTGCTGCTTTTATTGCTTTTGTCCTTCTCACTTGTTCTGTCAGGTTTCTCTCTTAGAATAATCAGCCCTCAGATGTCAGCTGCTGATTTTGCACATTCATTTTTACTTTTCTGTGCTGCATTTACCAACATTTCTGATGCCTTGGTGCTCTCGGGCAGCGCTGTTGAAAATTATGACTTCAGCTGACACTACATACAGGTTTGATGTCTGAGCTCCCCGTTCACTTGAGAAGTTTTCTATTTTAAAGAACTGTCTATATGTATATCCCTTCTTTTTCATAAATCTGAAATGAGTAAGCACCATTCAGAGGGCCAGAGCATTCCCTGGAGCTGTAAAGGACTCCATCTCAGTCTCCTTCTACCTAATTCAGAGGACTTGTGTTTTCCACGTTCTTGCTTCGCGGTTGTGACTCCTCAGCCATTCCAGCTGGAGAGGTCTTTTCAAGTGAACCAGCCTGCCCATTTCTGCTAACAGTTCCAGGCCAATTAAGTGCATCTTCCAAAAGAAAGCAGTTTTATCTGGAAGTGCCAGCTGTCATCTCTGTTCATATCAGTACTAGAATTTCTTAACCCTTCCATTTGTAAAGTCTCTGGAAAGACTTTCGAAGTACATTGGGCTGTAGCGACATCAGCAAGGGAACGCATAATAAACCAATCCACAAGTAGGAAATGAAACATTTTAAATTTGAAAAGAACATCCTAACAGCCATGGAAGGGCAGCTGCATTTCAAGGGTGCCCTCAAAGACAAAAGCAGCTGAACGAGAGCTAGGAAAATGTAACAAATGGATTCAGCAATGTGAGAGACCTGCTACATCATTCTCTTTGGCCGTGAACCGTCTTCAACAGGCTTCATGTGAAACTGTTAAAAAAGCTAATAAATCTTGCCATAAGGAAGCTTAACATAATGATCAAATTCATTTTTTAGTTTATTAATACCATACCACTGCTATAACTGACAAGTCCTCCAAGTACACACGGTCATTTATTTGTGTTTTTATCCTCCCTACAAATAGCTTTTATATAGAATCATGGAATCACAGACTGGTTGGAGTTGCAAAGGACCTTGAGATCGCCCAGTTCCATCCCCTGCTACGGGCAGGGACGCCTTACACTAGACCATATCGCCCAAGGCTCTGTCCAACCTGGCTTCGAACACTGCCAGGGATGGAGCATTCACCACTTCTTTGGGCACGCTGTGCCAGCGCTTCACCACCCTTGCAGGGAAGAACTTCTTCCTTTTGTCTAACCTGAACTTCCCCTGCTTAAGTTTGACCCCATTACTCCTTCTCCTATCACTGCAGTCCCTGATGAAGTCCCTCTCCAGCATCTTTGTAAGCCCCCTTCAGATACTGGAAGGCTGCTAAGAGGTCACCACGCAGCCTTCTCTTCTCCAGGCTGAACAGCCCCACTTCTATCTCCACTTAATCAGTACTAAGTTAACAGCATAAACTCATTCCTTGTAATGTGCTTCATCAAACACTTTCTCCAATCTTCAGTGATTGCATAAGACTAGAATGGGCAATGAAAAACTGTTTTTCTGTCCCACAGGAATGTGAAAATCTTCCCATCCTAAATCATAATTTGGAATAGGAAACCAAAATCTCAGCAGAAATACTAATGTTGAAATATCTCTTTAATTGTTTTGATGTGTTTCTGTTTTGCAAAAATAAACAGTAAAAATCAATTTGAAGGCTTAAACGTAAACTTCAGTTGAAAATCATCTGCATGGGCTTTTCCTGTATTTGAACATTAAACAAATAGTTGTTGAAGCCAACCTTTTCCTACAGGAAATTGAGTTCAGCAGCTCAGCAGTTCCAAATGAAAAACACTTTACCCAGGCCTGTCTCAGGCCAACATTTACACTGAATGAATCTCCTTTCTTGAAGGTCTGCTGATGTGGAGAAGCAGACATGGGACAACATTAGGAAACTGTCAGCATGGCTCCCACTAGTGTTGAACATACTGGGAAGTCAGAGGTGATCATTTTGTCAGATAAGTGAAATGCACTTAGAATTAATTGAAATAGGATTTTTCACGCTATAAAGGATGCAACTTTCCTCAAAGACTTTGAGCACAACTTCTAATTACAGCTAATAAAAACAGACATCAAAAATCATTGTCACTCTAAATACAAAAGCTGTCAAAACTAATCACAGGAGGCAAATAGAGCTGTTGAAATGTGTTTAAAGGTCTGGAGAAAACTCAGCTCCTTGAGTCCTGGAAACACAGCAAGACATCATAGACAGAATATCAATTTGACGTTTTCTCTCTTCACCTTCCTGTAGACTGATTCCTTATGGTGAAAGATACTATATAAAGAAAATGCCTGATATCATCTCTATGCTGATAGACTATCACACACCACCTTCATCCAATGAAGCTCTATGTTACTGGTAAGCTTGCTTCCTTTCATCATCCCTCTTTTTCATGAGAGAGTAGCCCCCATTATTCCTGCTAGTCACAACACATTCCCATCTTCCCTGGGTTTTTCCTTCAGTTTTGGCAATCTGTTTCAGCGTTGATCGGAAAACATGCTTCCTTGCATGCCACTGCACAGTTGGCCTGAGCCCTTGTTCAGTGGGATGTGTAAAGCACATTTTCAAATGTCAGTTGTCCCGTTAGCTTCACTTGCTTAAATTTTAAAGCTGTGTCACTACCTAGGTGATTCCATGTTTAAGTGATTCGTGGAGGAGGTTGTCAGTAGCTAGGTTTACTTTGAGAAACCCTCGGATGCATGGGACTAATGAATGGATCATGCTGGCTTAATCTGGCTTCACAAATCATACGTTTCCATATCCGTATTTCCTTCCAATATCTGAAGAGAGCTACAAGGATGCTGGAGAGGGACTCTTCATCTGGGACTATAGCAATAGAACAAGGGGTAATGGGGTGAAACAGGAGAAGTTCAGGTTACATAAAAGGAAGAAGTTATTTGCTGGGAGGTTGATGAGGCACTGGCACAGGTTGCCCAGAGAAGTGGTAAACGCTCCATACCTGGCAGTGTTCAAAGCCAGGTTGGACAGAGCCTTGGTCTACTGTGAGGCGTCCCTGCCTATGCAGGGGGTTGGAACTGGGTGATCTTAAGGTTCTTTCCAATCCAAACCATTCTATATTCTATGATATTTCAACAACTTGCTCTGATTTATTGTTGCAAACAGAATAAAGTCCAAAATAGTACATATGAGCTGTATAGGCAAACATGTACTTTAAATGTGTTTCATTCAGGATTTTCAAAGGCTAGCCACAGAAAGCAGCAAACAGGTAGGAGCTGTAATAATCAGCAGAGTTCAAAGGTTAATATGTGACTAATGAGAGAGAACTATATGGAATCATTTTGCTAACTACAAAAATAGCCTGCAAATGAGAAATAGACCTAAGTCTATTAGCCTAAGACCAAGGTGCTAAGTAAGAAACTTGGGTTTGTCTGAGTATATTCAGAAAAACTGAGGAATGCTTGGCGCATTACAAGGTGGAGGTGGCAGAATTTACAATCACATAAAAGGCAGAGTGGAGGTATACATGGAATGAGTTTTCCATGATCTAGTCATAACATGTTGGGCCTTTGTGAATGATGGAAGTGTCATCTTGTCCTGGGTTCAGCAGTAGCAGTCATTTTTCTCCTCCTTAGTAGCTGGTGCAGCGCTGTGCAGACTTTCAGCCTGGGAACAGCACTGATAACACCAGTGTTTTCAGTTATTGCTTAGAATGTTTGGTTTGACGAAGGACTTTCTGAGCCTCATGCTCTGCCAGGGAGGAGGGGAAGCCGGGAGGAAGGAGAGACAGGACACCTGACCCAAACTGACCAAAGAGGTATTCCATACCACAGCAAGTCATGCCCAGGATGTAAAAATGGAGGGCAGAGACCCAGAAGGGTGGGGGTTCGCTGCTGGGTCGTGCTTGGTATCGGGTTGTGAGCAGTTGTTATCTCTTCCCTTGTATTTCCCTTATCATTATTATTATTGGTGGTAGCAGTAGTGATCTGTGTTATACCTTAGTTACTAAACTGTTCTTATCTCAACCTGTGGGAGTTGCATTCTTTCAATTCTCCTCCCCATCCCTCCGGGAGCAGGGGGGAAGAAAGAGGCGGGAGTGAGTGAGTGAGTGAGCAAACTGCGTGGCTGAGTGGGCTTAAACCACGACACATCAAAAACCACCTAGTAATAGCTAAAAATGCTCCTTCTCACTTGCAATATAAAGACCAGTTAGTTGTTCACAACTGAAGGAGTAATAGAGAATAGTGATATTCATGCTCCAAAGGCATGTACTTTCAGGTGCCTTTTCTTTACACTCCCTCTCTTACTTCATTTTTCCTGCTTTATGATTGTTCTGGCCATGCTGTGCTCTTCTGATGAAACCAGATCCGCCCTCAAGCCTGTAGGTTTTGTAAAGTGATGAGGTGCTATGCAGAGCTAGCCTTTTTGGACATGTAGCAGGTCTGATCACACACTCAGCGACCTGCAGTGGAGCTGACAGACATGATTCATGTGGATGCTTATTTCATTTCCAACCCACCTAGAAAGTCAGCCTCTCTGGATACATATGCAAACAGTAAGGAAAATACACCACACCCTATCTGAGGATCCCTTCTGGGAAACAAAAGTTTTCTCTGCTCAAGACAACTCCTTTAATACGACCAGGATCACGTAATCCTAGTGGAAATGGGCCAGCCTGTGCAGGAAATGTTATCAAACTGAAACCAGCAAAGTTCACCCTGTCTTTGGTCTTTCCTCATTTTGATTTAAAGAAGGGAACCACAAGTGCGGTGCTTTAATTCCCAGAAGTTTGGAGGGAGCCAGGCAAGTGGAAAGGGAAGTGCACAACGGAGCCTTTTGTTTGGAGAAACACTGGGCTTTCCAGTTCACTTTGTTTTGCCTATTGCTCTTTTTTTGGCCATGTATATATGAATAACATTTTATACAGAATGAGTAACAATTTTTGGCCTATTTTCTAAACTTAAATAACTTAATGCTGTTCTACTCAGTTACCCAAAGAAGTACTTCTCAACCGCCTTTTTGGAAAGAGACTACAGAGCTATACAGAATCATACACTTGTTTCAGGAGTGCCTCACTTCTCCCCAAGGTGCCCAGAATCAAAGAGCCTACTGCAAAGCACTTCTACTCTCCTGTATAAAGTAAATTGATAATGTCAGCTGAGACATCTTCACACAGGCAGTGCCATCTTTCTTCCTTTCCAGAACAAGGACTGATAGTTGTGTTGGGACTTAGTCCTTTGCTTTATTCATGGGTAACATGTCTTTCCAAGTAATACAACTCTGTGTGTGTGGAAAGAGTATCAGTTCCCGTGCATGGAAATGCATTCAGATGAGATGGAAGATTGGCTGAGAAAGTTGGGGCTGTTCAGCCTGGAGAAGAGAAGGCTGCTTGGAGACCTCATAGCAGCCTTCCAGTATCTGAAGGGGGCCTATAGGGATGCTGGGGAGGGACTCTTCATTAGGGACTGTAGCGAGAGGACAAGGGGTAACGGGTTCAAGCTTAAACAGGGGGAGTTTAGATTGGATATGAGGAAGAAATTCTTTACTGTAAGGGTGGTGAGGCACTGGAATGGGTTGCCCAGGGAAGTTGTGAATGCTCCATTGCTGGCGGTGTTCAAGGCAGGGTTGGACATAGCCTTGGATGGCATGGTGTAGTGGGAGGTGTCCCTGCCCATGGCAGGGGGGTTGGAACTGGATGATCTTAAGGTCCTTTACAACCCTAGCTATTCTGTGGTTCTATGATTCTATGACACATTCCTGGAACACAGAAGAAAAACTGGAAAAACTCATGGCTTCTTACAAGGGCCAAGAAGTAGGTACCAAAGAAGCAGGTCCCAAAGAAGTCTGTCAGAGGTGAAAGGAAGGAATATCTGGGGAGCTGTGAGGGGAACACAAGGGGAGGAACTGGAATTTATTTAAGATGGGACATAGAGAAAGTCATCTGACATCCTGGGAAAGAAAGGAAGAGCAAGCTCAACAGCAGTGCTCCTGCCCTCCCTCATATTTCACCTTCCTAAACCATACAGGTTTGCTTAGCATAGCTTTTCTTTTTCCATTCCTTTCTTCCTTCTTCTTTGCAGTTTGATCCCCAGTGCTTCTCATGTATAAAGATACATTCTAGTCTTGTTATCTGTTGCTCAACTGCCTCACTCCAGTTCACCTGCTTCCCACAAACACTCATCCCTGCAGATTTCCCAGTGGCCTTGCAGAACTGCATAACTGTGAGATGCCCTGGTTTGGGGTGGCTTCACTGCCTACAGGTAAGAGTAATCCTGCATGAGCCTTATGCAGTGACTGGCTGCTTTTCTGACTGGACTCTCCCAAGCCATTCCCACAGGTTCACTCAGAAAGCATTTCTTAACTCATGGTTTCTGTTTCCCTAGCTCCTTTCTTCAGATATTTTTTCTTGTCATATTAACACCAAAAATAAGTGAAGAGCTCTAACTCATGGACATACTGGTGCTACAGTGTTACCTTATTGTACCTGCAGGACACATACAGGCACACACCTTAGCTCAGATGCCGGTCAGCTCTTATGACATATAAACAAACCTCAGTGAAGCTGATCTCGCCATATGACCCCACAAGGAGGGAACCAGTGGCTTTGGGGCCCTGGGTGTTCATGGCCTGCTTTAAGGTCCTCATAATACAGAAGTAAGACAGACAAGGCTCAACGTGCAATCTAAGTATATCCTTAAGTCTCCCAATGGTTACTCTTTCTGCTTTTCCAGTGAGCTTTCTGTCACCTCATAAAACACTTGCAGTGTATTCAGTCAATGCCGGACTGTTCATCCACCCCTAGACAATGAATGTTTTAACTTTTGTATTACAAAGTCTTTATCACTTTCACTTCAAAGCATCTCACCTAAAGGGATTTCACCAGCTTTAAACAGAGGCTTCTTAAAATCAAGATTCATATGTGCCAGCAGCCATTCTGTGCTTTACAAAAGCATTTGTAGTACGGCTGACCTCAAATTTTAAATTTTCACATGCAAAACCTTAGAAGATGTGATGTAAAAATAAATTCGTCTATTGTTCTTGGAGTCTGTCATTCTCATTTGCCTGCTTCTGAGCTCATAGGCTCGAGTCAGACCAAGCAGGGAAGCTTTTTCTTAGGACCAACAGCAGAAAGGTCGGAGTCTTCATTTCTAGGGACTATTAGGTTCTCATATGTTCACATAAGATCAGTAGATAGCTGATAAAAAGAAATAATAAGTGGGAACTCTGCCCTTTCCTGTTACTGTACATGTTTTTCCTCTCTCCTACTTGTATGTGAAATACCCAGTAAACCAAGAGGTGACTTTCATCATACTAGGGAAAATATCTTAGCTATATTTAGCCAGTTTGAATGCATAAAGAATCCCATCACCCCTCAAAGACTGCAGTGTTATAGTGTCCCTTTTCCCTCTAGTTCTCCTGAAACAAAGCAGTCTTAGAGCCTTCTTTAAATTTGTTTTTTTCCAAGCTAATTCCTAATACCTTTCCACCTCTTTCTTACTTTTATCCCTGTCTGCCCTGCACTACTTAGGATGGGTTTTTTCTTCCCAGCATCACAAATATTTTGCTTCCACACAGGGCACATAGAGCTTTGCTAGCCATAGAAGAAAAGAAAGGGAATAGTTTCAGAAGGAGTTTCTCATGAGTCGCTTGAGACTCAGGACTGCAAACATTCTATGTGCAAAGAATTTTCCATATACAGCTGAAATCTCAGCCAATTCGTTAATCTTTTTGCTAGAACTCCTGTGTCCTTAACTAACCTCTTCATACTAATGAAACCAGCCAAATACAGGACAAGATCCGATCAATCTTTACACTCAGGCTGCAGGAAAGCATACAGCTCTGTCTCTTCAAGGATGAATTGCACGTCTCTTTTTGAAGGATTGATTTGCTTTTCATGTAGTGAAACTCTGATCCGATCCCAAAGAATAAGCAGCAGTTCAGAACCCAAGATATCATGAAGCAATTGAGAGAGAAATAGAAAGGACAAAGGGGCAGGCCTGAAACAGTTGATTTATGTGTGTGTTGCTGTTATAATTAAGTAACTCTGTGATGGATGGAGCTATGTTATAGACGGAGTTTATGTTTTTACAAATACCTAAGTCCATTCACTCTTCCTGCAATGAGTTATCAGCATCTAGGTGTAAAGAGTACAACTTCGGGAGGGGGAGAAAAACTAGTGGAAGAGTTTATGCCTTGCAGGAGATCCACATGCAAAGGAGAAGGAGCCGAGATTCACCACTGTCCAGTTCTCAGCATTATACTTCTAAATGTAACAAAGCATTAGAGTTGAGTGAATAAGATTTGTTCTGTAAAAACATTGCTTTCTGGTTAGCAGTTTGGTTCATGTATTAAAGTGGTAAAACTTACCTTCTGAGGCATCAGAAATATTAATACAATTTCCCCAGGTTTCTGGGTGACGCCTGTTTTCCTTCATAAACTTTTTAGATTTGAATCCAACCCTTGCTGCTGCCCATCAAATCATGACATAGTATGGATAACTGTAAGGAAATTAAGCTTGGCTAAGTATCCTGATCTTCAGCCCTCAGAAGCCATCAGGACAGCAACATTTTGATATAAGCATTAGCTCCATGAGTTCACAGAAAGAAATAGAAATGAAGTAAGAGAGAATGGGAAAAAGATACCTGGGGCATGCATGGAGAAGGTTGATTGACAAGAGACCTCTGATACCAAAGAGCTTTAAGTCTTCTTGTACATAAATTTGTGACAACAAAACAAGCTGGTATGAAATTCAAAGGGCAACACCAGTGTTGCCCAGTCAGGCCCATGGTAGGTTGGATTTAATAACATAGGTTTCAGTGGTAAACACAGAACTTGAGTCCCTGACAGAAAATCTTCCCAGAGGTTCGATTTTGCTGAAGTGTATAGAATCATAGAATCATAGAATAGTTAGGGTTGGAAAGGACCTTAAGATCATCTAGTTCCAACCCCCCTCCCATTTCCTAATTTGTGCAACTCTTCTAATCTGTCTTTTCTTGCAAATACTCACCTATGCGAAATCAAGGAAATTGAGGTTCCATTAATGTTTGGCAATATCTACATAAAAAATGTTGTTTCTCTATAGATCTTGTCAGAAATATGTTTCTCCAGCTATTCAAATAGAGAGGTGCAACAAAAGAGAGCCAGACAAAATTAATTTAAGAATTCCAGTAGTTACAGTGGAGATCTGTTTAGGGCTAGAAGTCACTTCTGGCTTTGCTAGGGAGAAAGCCTACAGACACTTCTTTTTATGAGTAAGTTGCATCTGTTCAGGCACTGTACTTTGCTAACACCATACTTTTGTTTTTTAGACTGAAGATCCTTAAAGCCTAGCAGCTCAGATGCTTGCATCCGTCTGTACCCTTTTGGGTAAATACATGTCACCTTAGGCAGATTTCTCTGATAAGCCCCTCTGCAGTGAGGTTCATATTACCCCACTAACACACTGCTTTCTGTCCTCTGGCACATAGTCAAGTGCCACCAACCCAAGACCTTGGCCTTCACTCCAGTTAAGGTAATAACAGTTTGCCTTCCACAGTTTCTGCTTTCTTTTACTTATAAGACTCAAAGGATCTCAGATCCCTTAATGGGACAAATGAACATCAGCCTCACTTCAGCTAGTTTCTGTGCCTATTCTCATGTGCCATGAATTTGCTGGGCATGTTTGGGTGCATACTGCTGGCAGAAAGAGCAATGCTTTTGAAGAGACCTGGCTTTGTAACCTTCTCTGGTCTACAATGTTATGCATGAGGCATACATTTTTAGTGTTATGCAGTATTTGAGTTTGTTACAATTCTTTCTACTGAATAGAAATCCCTCTGCTATATTCTAAGGAGTCAAACAGCAAGTACTTTCATACAAAGCTAGAGCTTCAGCTTAGTCCCATGTCGATTCACTGAAATGAAGATCTCTCCAGGGAAATATAAAAAAGCAGATATGGTTAAGCAACACTTGGTCACTAATCTGGAAGGGCCAAGGAAACCCAGTCAAGGTCTATGCCACAGTTTTAAAATTGTCACTGCAGTCTAGACCAATATTAACCAGTTTCACCCATGCACCATTCTCTGTGCCAAGGTCCAGTCTGTGTTTTCCCAGTCTCCCAGAGCGCACCTACCCACACCCATAGAGACTTTATTGGTAACACTCTTGTTACTCCAAAATATGTTCTTTTGTGGATAAGACATGAACTAAATAGATGTCTTCCTACATTAGGTCACACATTCAACCTTAGCAGAGCATAACTAAACACAGCATGAGAAATCATACAACAGGGAGAGCTGGATTTGCTTACCAGATATCCAGGCTACTTCAACCGAACAAAGCTTTGTCTATTTGCTTTTCTTAAAGCAAAAAAAAAGTGGCTCTGTATCAGAAGAAAATAAACGTGGAGGAAGCACTAGATATTCTTTGGAATTCAGACAGGACCATCAAATCAGAGAAATCCTGCAAAGTATTCACAGGCCTATGTGAAAAGACAGTAGGTAGTTCAGTAACACACAGAAATGTTTGTACAGTTAATAAGTGTCTGTAGTGATCTACTTGAAAACATGGATCAGCTGTGTCTTACTGTTTCGTGAAGGATGTGTTTTGCTGTTAAATCAAGGTTTACTAAATAGACTGAAAAAACTAGAGCATGAACATAGTGTCAGAACGACCACTCAGAGCACTCAATGCCTATATTGTCCTGAAGCCTCTTAAGTATGTGTGTACTATATGAAGTTGTGGTATAACAGAACAATCCATTAGATCATCACACATACGAGCTAAATTTCAAACAGAAAATTCTGCTTAGTAATTCATTTTCATTCTGAGCCGGAACAAAGAAGTTTCAAGAAAAAAGGTTTTCAGATGGATTGAAATATTTGCTTTGTTCCGTTCTCATTTGTCCCTATTTACATGTTGTTGTAATCTGTAGTAAAAGCGTGGAGTGAAAGTCATTGCAGTACAAAAAGGAAAAAAACCTCTTTGATGTGGTTGAAAACTGTGTTTCCCCCTAAATACGATGTTGTCACACTGACAGGGAACACTTATTTCAGAGGTATAATTTCAGCAGAAAAGCAGTTCATCAGAAATAACTTGATCACTGCAGAGCTCCACCAAACCAGCTCCCCCCTTGTCAGAGTCTATGGGAACAGTGAGCTGGGTTACTGGATTGTCTGGTTCCTTTAGAACACAGGATGGAACCACCCTTACTTTCACTAACAATTCAAAACTTGTATTGGGCAGAAAAGCAAAACATTTCTCCTGAGAGAAACTGACTTCATAGGCTAAGATAACTTCTCAGAGAAAACTGAACAGGAAACAAATAATTGAAGCCGTCATAGCAGCCTTCTAATATCTGAAGGGGGCCTACAGGGATGCCGGAGAGGGACTTTTCATCAGGGACTGTAGCGATAGGAGAAGAAGTGATGGGTTCAAACTGAAAAAAGTACAGGGGAAGTTCAGGTTAGATCTTAGGAAGAAGTTCTTCCCCGAGAGAGTGGTGAGGCGCCGGCTCAAGGTGCCCAGAGAAGCTGTGGCTGCCCCATCCCTGGCAGTGTTCAAGGCCAGGTTGGATGGAGCCTTGAATGACATGGTCTGTGTGAAGTGTCCCTGCCCATGGCAGGGGGTTGGAACTGGATGATCTTAAGGTTCTTTCTAACCCAAACCATTCCATGATTCTATGAATGTAAGAAAGGTGACCATACCACAGTAACATAATTAAGAGTGAAAACCTTTAGGAAAGAAGTGACTTGAAGAAAGAACAAACTTGCAAATATTTGTACTCAAAAAAACCCTGGACTGCAAAAATTCTTAATGAATTGCACCCCTGATATTTCAAATACATACTGTGTTCTTAGTTTTACATAGACATGCAGATTTTCAAGGAAATAAGTGAAACATATTTAGTTATTTAATTCCTGAGAGGATTATAGCCTGTTTGTGAACCCAAGGGATTTTTTAGCTCAAATCCCCTATATGACTTCGGGTTCTTTTAAAAAATTCAGCCTAAATATATACTTTAATTAGAACTCAGTTGAGTCAGAGAAGTGTGTCCAGCTACCTACAACTGCCTACGTCCAATCAAAGCAGTACTGAAATTGTCCAGAAAAGCAGTATTACTAATGAGCTCCCACTGGATTTTCCCTCTATCACCTGCACTGCTGTGACAAAAAATCACTTTTCCAAACCATCTCATCTGCCAGCCACACCAAGTATTTTATTACTATAGCATTGAACGTTTTAATACATTCAGACTTTGCCGGTGAAAATGTGATACAGCATCTGGAAGAGAAATAGGGATGTTACCAGGAGGCAGTAACTTCTTATTGCCTACAGCCAGCTCTGAAAAGGGTACCCCACCAGCAGCAAGGGCTCTAAGGCAACACCCCTACTAGTGAGTTGTTTGAAGCTGTATGTAAAGAGTTTATCTGATCAGGCAAGCTTTTAGCTTCACATACCAGAGCTGAGGAGAGAGAAGGAGATAGTTCTTCAAAGTGAGGCTTTGCCTCTGCCCAGCTCTAACTAGATTAATCCAGTAGCCACTCGAAAACAGAAGCAATAGATGAACTTTGCAAAGTCAGCAACAGCTGTATAACAATTCCCTGATACACTTGAAGTGAGAGATCAGAAGGTGATAGAAACCTCAAATGACACTGCTGACTGGCTTCGTATATAGAGAAAATCAAAGACATTTTCCTGGAACTATGTAGTTAGTGAGGCCATTTGCAGTTGGTGTCAAGAGTCCAATAGAGAAGGTAGTAAGTAATGAAGAGAGTATCCCCATGGGGAGAGGGCAGGAGAAAGAGAGGAACTCACGTGCACAGGTAGCTGACATCATGTGAAAGCCTGAGTGCACAGTGGAACTGCAACATACAGGGGCCAATTGCCAGCCAGGACTTACTCCAACCACTTGATGCGGCTAAGTGTCCTGTCCTTCAGATCCATGCTGCCAGGCAGAACTGAACCAGAGGAGTTGAGGCCTGATTTCTGCAACTGTGTGAGAATGTTACAGGACAGAAATCACTGCTTGCCTGCAGTACCTATCCCACTTCACAAAAACACTTTGAATTTTACCTTAGCGTTCGTTCTGTTCTTGTATCTACTCCACCTAAATTTCCTTTAGCAACTTGTTGAGAGAAGTATGATTCTTTTTCAGACTATGAGAAAAAATAATCTTAATGGTTGATTCTGAAGGGCACAGACTAATACCCTTTTACAAAGGAAAACCTTAAATCTTGGCATGCTTGTTAGGCGAAACAGGTGTTGATATTCCTGACTGGATATATTTCAATACGCCTTCCCTTCTGCTTTTGCTTTTACAAAATACCTCTAGAAGAGGCTGGGAGGGGGAGCAGGGGGCAGAGTTCAGCAATTAGTTTTCCACTCAGCTCTTTTCACTTTCCTCCTTTTTTTCCCCAAAGGAAAAGCTAGACGATCTTCCCATCTGCCTCACTAGGTAGAGCTGCCCAACCATTGCCACCAGTTACAGTGGTGCACACACACCTCACTGGGGAGGTGGAGGTCCAGGTTGAGTCTCATGAGTGAAGCCACTGCTGTTTCTATTCAAACTGCATCATTACTGAGTCTCTCTATTGACCAAAATGTGCCATACTGTTAGTCAGGGAACCAAGTTCCCTAGAGAACTCAGGAACCATAAATAATATGCCTTAATTGATCTTTAATCGTCCCGGCTTGGTTAGTGCTTATTTATTGTCGAGTACTCCAGAACCCGCTGAAATAAAACCTATTCCAGCAATGAAACTGCTGACTGAAGACTCCCGATATCAGTTACAGGGGAAAAGAGCATAGACAGAATCCCGTTAGATTAATGCCTATAAAGAAACAACCAGCCTTCTGTGAATGGGAAGATAAAATGCAGTCATAATTTAAACCATTCGATATAGTAAACACTTAGAATATGTTTTGCAGATTCCTTCCCGTAGGGCTGAATTGCTCCCAGTTCACTTACTGCACAAATATCGCGCTTGTCAGAGAAGTATTCCTTGTGCATTTCCATTCTGGAATTAAATGGGTGTTGGGGAAAGCTTGTACACTGAAGTGTGCTTTGGGGGTGCAGAACTGTGTGTGCATCTATCTAGGCAGGAACTTACATGTTCATGTAGTGTGGACATCTGAAAGGCTACTGCAAAGGCTATGGTGGGTCCTGTGGTCCAGCTTGTGTGCTTCTTTAGAAAGTCCAGATATCTATCAGTATGCATAGGTGGTCCGTACAGGTGGTCCGTACAGGTGGGCAATATCTGAAGGGGGCCTATAGGGATGCTGGGGAGGGACTCTTCATTAGGGGCGGGACTGTGGTGAGAGGACAAGGGGTAATGGGTTTAAACTTAAACAGGGGAAGTTTAGATTGGATATGGGGAAGAAATTCTTTACCGTAAGGGTGGTGTGGCCCTGGAATGGGTTGCCCAGGGAAGTTGTGAATGCTTCATCCCTGGCGGCGTTCAAAGTGGGGTTGGACATAGCCTTGGATGGCATGGTTTAGTGGGAGGTGTCCCTGCCCATGGCAGGGGGGTTGGAACTCGATCTTGAGGTCCTTTCCAACCCTAACTCTTCTATGATTCTATGATTTTATAACAGTCTGTGTTGCTTACACCAGTTTTAGGTCTCTTTGTTCAGGTCAATATGTTCCAGTGTTTTGTTTTACATAGCTGATTTTGTGACACACGTACACACACACCTCTCCCCTGAAAAGCAAAAGCTATTTGAGGAAAAAAAGAGGCTTTGTTTCCTCAATTTCATGGGAACCCCCAGCGCTGCCAGTTCCCAAAACACAATGAGAGCGTGAGGTTGCAATTGTTGTGTATTAATATTCTTGCTGGAGTATAAATCCCAACAGAGTGAATTCCCCTGTTCCAGGGGAACCTGGAATAGTGGCAGAAATTCCAGGGGTTTTTCCTCACTTCTTTCACAGGCCTACCCATACTATGGTAACTACTGGAAAGGATCTTTTATACTTTTTTTAGTATCTTTCCTTCTGGTGTTGTAGTAATAGTGGTGAAGCCTTTCCTGTCAGTGTTGAGTAGTCTCCCCCGTAACAAGGGACATAATATGGTCACACACAGTCATTTACCACCATGCTTTCCCCTCCTCAAGATAAATCAATGTTCTCAGCCTTGTAGCTTTGGTCTTCTTACCCCTTTATCCACAGAAACCAAGCAGGTACCTCACGTGGCTGACATCAGAACAACAAATGTTGCAGTGGATTTGGGACTGGGCCACACATAATGGTAACATTCTACTTGTGTTGTCAAATCCAAGGAGAGACTTTCTTAGCTCAAAATGTCTGTAGTTTTTAAGTTTTGTCAATGACTCGACTGCTATTCCTTCAGCGGTAAAACTGCATGCAATTTCAAGGGGTACAGGCAGTGACCACTTGTCAGGAATTAAGCTATAATTTGCTCAATTGTAGATCAGAAAAGTAGGTGACTTGACCGTACTTCTAGATGAGATTGAGTTTCAAGAAGGCAGAGTTTTATAATTCAGATCCTGAAAAAGTCATCATACTAAATCCCTAGAAACAGCAATCAAATAATTTCATCAATTGGTAAAAGCAATAGACCATTTAGCTCCAATTTAGTTCTTTTCCCCAAATTCCTCAGCATTTCAAAAGAGAGTAAAACAAAGAAAAAAAAAATCACTTGCTTAAGGCTCACTCCAAACTTATCATTTTCTGGTGATTTAATTATTAATTGGTTTAGAAAACCATTTTTCAGACTGGGAATGACTCTTCTCTTACTTGGATCACTAACATTATGATTAGGTGAGTAAGTTCTACGTAAAAACACAGCAAGTTCACTCTTTCCAATAAGCCCATACACTGAGATGGTCTTTATATGTTCTGAAATAACTCTGTTCAAGCCAGCAGAGTGCTGGCAACATAAAACTAATGCAAGGAAAAGTCCTCAGACTTTAGCTACCTTATCAAAGTTGATGTAGAATTCTCTCTTACCCCTTACCTCCCACCCCCAACCTTCAGGTAGGTACAGTAGTCGTCACATGTGAGGCCACTGAGTACCTCATCACCTGAGTGACCATACCAATAGGAATGTTTATAGTTCGGCTTCCTAGAGAACGCTATATGGTTTCTATCAGCTTTACCACATCCAGTTAAACTTTCGTTCTCCTTAAGAAGAAAATTAAATCAATTTGCATCACTCATTTAGTAATCTTTTTAATCAAAACCTATTTGGGAGAGTTCATTATTTCATTTGGAAACCACAGCAGCTTTACTTATCTTGAATTTCTGGGTAGTTTTATGTAGTTTTTTGCTGAGCTAACACTAATTCTAGTTTTCTGAAAATTCCCCAACACTTCAAGACTTCTGTGGATAAGGTACAGTTTAATTCCTTCATCAGGATCTTCACTGATGTTTTGATCATTCCGTGTACTTACTGCACTCAAGGCATCATTCAAGAATGATGCACAATTTACTCACCTAGGACAAAAAACCCTCCTACATGCAGTGGCGTACACTTTATGGAGATCCTTGCTCAGAGGTAAACCTCCAGTTACACCTGTGAGGACAAAACAAGACTTTCCTGACACTGTTTTGGAATTCTCTCTAGCAGAGTAAACACATAACTGCTGCTTTCCTCCCACCTGGAAAAGGGACCATTACTTGGCTGCCGTGCAAAAGGCTGGGTAGCGCCCATGGCAGGTCCCAAAAAAAGAAAAGGCAGTTTCTGCAAAGTGTGCCTTATTTTGAAAGCACAAACTGCTTTGCAACAAACCCTAAGGCATGGCAGAGCCTCCATTACAAATTCAGACATTCAGAGTGCGCTACAAAACATGATCAGATCATTATATACCAAAAAACATAGGGAAAACTACTATTTTTGGCTTTTATTTCAGTAACGAGTCTAACAATCAGACCGGCTCAGCATGTCCTAACCCCAAGGTTAAGGGAAGTAACAACTGCTTAAAGTACAGGAAAGGAAACCAAGTAAAAACAAGGAACAGAGGAAAATACGAAGGACTGCACTATTACATATGTTGAAACAAAAGCACCCATGCTGACAGCAATAAGTTAATACAGCTTACATGAGGTTTCTCTATCTGTAAGGTGAGCAGGGACACATGAAAACAAGGCACCTACTGACTGCAAATCAATTGAGGAATTTCTCTTTTTTAATAAGAGCCATTTCCCTACAGGTGTGAAAAGGGTTTGTATTGTATCAGCTGGACAATAAGTAAAGACTCGTCTGCAGTGTCTAACCTTTACACATCTCTGTTCCCAGTCAATCACATGAATGTGAGGACTGATTTTGAATAAATGCTGAAACTTCCTAGTTTGGCCTTCCTTCTCCCTATTGCTTTAGGAAATTCCCTTTTGCTAGAGCCAGTATCCCTTTTTGATTCACAATTTATACAGCCTTCTTCCTCAATCAGATCAGAAGTAAAATCATATGCAGTGCATCTCCTAATGTGGGAATTAATTTACTTGAGAAATACTACAGCTGGACAATATAACTTAACCTCATACATGTAGAATAAGAAGTGTCTAGCTAAAGAATCTCAGGACCAGTTGCTGCAACTCCGAGGCAGAAATGATGGTACTGCCATTACATACTTAATGTAATAGCTCCTGAACAGCTCATTGATGTTTAACATCTCATCGATGAGATGTTTAGGAGCTGTGAGCTTTGGGAGGGCTACCATTAATACTGATGCCATTAATACTGATGGTGCTAGGTTTTGTCTCCTAGCGCTTGAAGGATTAGATACTTGGTACAGACCTTCAAAACAAAAGTGAGGAAAAAAATTAACAGCAGAGGTTTGCTATAAAGAAAGCAAACTGCATCAGCTGAGGTAATAGCACATAATTCATAGTGCACCAATCTGACTCATATCACACTCATATAAATAAGATTTACTGACACAAACAGTCCAACTGGGAAGACTTGTGTGATGACATAGAAGCAACCAGGTTGGAAAAGACCTTCAAGATCATCCAGCCCAACCCTTACCTCAGCACTGCCAAGGCCACCACTAACCCACAGCACTGAGGGCCTCATCTACACGGTGTGTGAACACTTGAAGGGTCAGAGCCTGTGAGGACTCTGCTTACAGAGATTCTACCTTGATTGACTTGGGGGTGTGGGTTGATGAAAAAATGAACATGAGCCGGCAGTGTGCGCTTGCAGCCCAGAAGGCCAACCATATCCTGGGCTGCATCAAAAGGAGTGTGACCAGCAGGTCGAGGGAGGTGATCCTGCCCCTCTACTCTGCTCTCGTGAGACCTCACTTGGAGTATTGTGTGCAGTTCTGGTGTCCTCAACATAAAAAGGACATGGAAGTGTTAGAACAAGTGCAGAGGAGGCCACGAAGATGATCAGGGGACTGGAGCACCTCTCGTATGAAGATAGGCTGAGAAAATTGGGGCTGTTCAGCCTGGAGAAGAGAAGGCTGCGTGGAGACCTCATAGCAGCCTTCCAATACCTGAAGGGGGCCTATAGGGATGCTGGGGAGGGACTCTTCATTAGGGACTGTGGTGAGAGGACAAGGGGTAATGGGTTTAAACTTAAACAGGGGAGGTTTAGATTGGATCTGAGGAAGAAGTTCTATACTGTGAGGGTGGTGGGGCCCTGGAATGGGTTGCCCAGGGAAGTTGTGAATGCTTCATCCCTGGCGGCGTTCAAGGTGGGGTTGGACATAGCCTTGGATGGCATGGTTTAGTGGGAGGTGTCCCTGCCCATGGCGGGGGGGTTGGAACTCGATGATCTTGAGGTCCTTTCCAGCCCTTACTATTCTGTGATTCTGTGATTCTGTGATTTCACAGGCTAATCTCAGGACAAAGTCTTCAGAGCTGCTAGGCAGCTGATTTTCTCACTTTCTAACGCATTAATTTACAGAAACAGGAGAGACTGGGAGACACATGAAACCCAGTATGGAGGAAAAACAACACCCATGGAAGGGCATGTTCCTGCTGCTCCTAAGTCTTAGCCATTTGACAACAGATTGTCAGATTATAGTCCCAGGTTCCTATTGTTTTCCAGTGTCCTCTACTTATCATTAAACAATGAAGCCCAGAGTTTACATCTGGTAGAAAGTAGTTATCTGAAGAGAATGGCTAAACTTATAAATAACCACTAGATTTCATGTATAAGTGGATTGTGGAAGTTGGTAACTGGTTGTAACAACTTCACATTTTATAGTAGAAAGGCAGAAGTCAGATGTGTAAGGAAAATGGTTAGAGGGCCAGAATGATCCATGTGAGGAAAGGCTAAAGGGATAGAGACTGCAGTTTTAGGGTAAGATAAATTAGGCACAGGAGATATAGCTGTTATTGAGATGGTGAATTATTCACTGAGAATTCCTTCTTTGGAATGATGTATCTACCGTATGTGTCTTTGGCTCTGAGCTAAAAGTAAATGTGTAGGGAAAATGTATTGCACATTGTATGTTAATTATGTGAAATTTATTTCCTCAAGATATCCCCACATATCTAGATATATATAAGAGATCTAGACTTGGGGAGATCTATAAAAAGAGCTAAACATTCAGGTAGGTCTTAGATAGATGATGGCAGCATCTGCATTTAGCTGTATTAAGACAACAGTAAACCTTAATCCTCAGCCATAAACTAAGCTAACTTCGTCCATGCTGGTTATTCCCTAACACTGTACACTTCCCTCCAGCTGATGCCTGACTACATAAACATCACTTGCTTCTGATCTCTATAGACAGGAAAGCACTTTCAAGTTCCTGAAACCCAAACTGTTTAAACTATTTCAAACACTATTTGTTTGAAGGTATTCACTTCTCATCCCAATCCATTTTCAAGTCTAGGAATCAACTGTACAATTACAAGCCTTAGTGGCGTTTAAGAAGTCTCACTTTACTGCCCAGTTTCAGATGTTTTCTGTGGTTATTTCAAGAGATATTCTAAGTTTTTACTTACCCAAATGGAATTGTTTATACCTGAAACATATTCAGCATCAAATATGGATTTTTTCCTAGTTCTAAGTCTCTGCCTTTGCTCTATCAGAAACAGAATTCTGGTGTTTTTCTAGCTGTCCTATATATATACAGTTGAAACAGGTTTCTGCCTGTTTTTAGCACAGCTTGTTCCAAGCTTCCCAAAGAAATTAATTACCAGTCTTTGATATTTCAAAAGTTCCTCATATAGCCTGTGTCATACCTCACATCTATGACATGCTTTCATCCAGGAGATGTGATGGATTTTACAGTGTCTGAATCCTGGTACAAGCTGGAGCTGATTTTTAAGCTCCTTTTCTGTATGCTTTAGAGTTTTGACTAACCTTTTACTAGAGGAACAAAAGGAAATTTGGCAGACTGTTTTATTTCTGTCATTCTGAGACATAAATGGAATCCATACAAAGAATATAGATACAATAAAGATACTGGGTGGAGCAAATAATACTAGAATGCCACTTGTATAGCTTGTGGAGCTGAGATTTCCAATTGCAAGGTTGTGCTAAATTGTTTGGCACTGAGCCACAGAAGATGAAGTATTTTAAATAGGTCTTAAACAGCATCCACCAAACAAATGCAATACTCAGGGATAACACCTACTTTTGAAAATCCTAGGTGTTAATTGCTGCAGTGATGATTTCAGTTTGTTCCAATGTCTTTTTATGATGACAGTTTTGAATGCCACATGTTTGTTTAGTGGGGGTTGGAGGTTAGTTTCCAACATTCACACTTTAAATTCAGTCAAGGTCTGTGGGCGTAATATCTAGGCTAATATGGATAACCACTAATAAGTGGTTATCACTGACTGATTTTCAGTTGGGAGCCTGGAATGAAATCAAAAGGTAGCAAATAGCCCGTATTTATCATCTGAGAGCAAGTAAGGCAGACGCAGGGATGGTGAGGGTGGGGACCCTGGGCCCACTGTGGGGGAGGATCTTGTTCGGGACCACCTTAGGAACCTGAATGTATACAAGTCCATGGGACCGGATGAAATCCATCCACGGGTCCTGAAGGAGCTGGCAAATGAAGTTGCTAAGCCACTGTCCATCATATTTGAAAAATCATGGCAGTCAGGTGAAGTTCCCGATGACTGGAAAAAGGGAAATATAACCCCCATTTTTAAGAAGGGGAAAATGGATGAGCCAGGGAATTACAGACCAGTCAGTCTCACCTCTGTGCCTGGCAAAATCTTGGAGCGGATTCTCCTGGAAGGCATGCTAAGGCACATGAAAACCAATGTGCTTGGTGACAGCCAGCATGGCTTCACTAAGGAGAAATCCTGCCTGACCAATCTGGTGGCCTTCTACGATGGGGCTACAGAACTGATGGACAGGGGTAGAGCAGTTGATGTCATCTACCTGGACTTGTGTAAAGCCTTTGACACTGTCTCCCATGACATCCTTCTCTCTAAGTTGGAGAGACATCAATTTGATAGGTGGACCACTCAGTGGATAAAGAACTGGCTGGATGGCCGCACACAAAGAGTAGTGCTCAATGGCTCAGTGTCCAGCTGGAGACCAGTAACGAGTGGTGTCCCCCAGGGATCGGTGTTGGGACCGGTCTTGTTCAACATCTTTGTGGGTGTCATGGACAGTGGGATTGAGTGCGCCCTCAGCAAGTTTGCCGATGACACCAAGCTGTGTGGTTCGGTTGATACATTGGAGGGAAGGAATGCCATCCAGAGGGACCTTGACACGCTTGTGAGGTGGGCTGATGCCAACCTGATGAACTTTAACCATGACAAGTGCAAAGTCCTACACCTGGGTCAAAGCAATGCCAGGCACAGCTACAGGTTGGGCGCGGAGGAGATTCAGAGCAGCCCTGCGGAGAAGGACTTGGGGGTGTGGGTTGATGAAAAAATGAACATGAGCCGGCAGTGTGCGCTTGCAGCCCAGAAGGCCAACCGTATCCTGGGCTGCATCAAAAGGAGTGTGACCAGCAGGTCGAAGGAGGTGCTCCTGCCCCTTTACTCTGCTCTCGTGAGACCTCACTTGGAGTATTGTGTGCAGTTCTGGTGTCCTCAACATAAAAAGGACATGGAACTGTTAGAACAAGTGCAGAGGAGGCCACGAAGATGATCAGGGGACTGGAGCACCTCTCGTATGAAGATAGGCTGAGAAAATTGGGGCTGTTCAGCCTGGAGAAGAGAAGGCTGCGTGGAGACCTCATAGCAGCCTTCCAATACCTGAAGGGGGCCTATAGGGATGCTGGGGAGGGACTCTTCATTAGGGACTGTGGTGAGAGGACATGGGGTAATGGGTTTAAACTTAAACAGGGGAAGTTTAGATTGGATGTGAGGAAGAAATTCTTTACTGTGAGGGTGGTGAGGCCCTGGAATGGGTTGCCCAGGGAGGTTGTGGATGCTTCATCCCTGGCGGCGTTCAAGGTGGGGTTGGACATAGCCTTGGATGGCATGGTTTAGTGGGAGGTGTCCCTGCCCATGGCAGGGGGGTTGGAACTCGATGATCTTGAGGTCCTTTCCAACCCTTACTATTCTATGATTCTGTGATTCTATAAGTAATGCAGTAAAACAAGTATCTGTTATACTGATTAATCACCATGGTTAATGAATGTACCTGATTAACATGGAGCTAGATTTAATACTTTCCATATATCAGACATCAGAGCTGTCATGCCATGCAAAGACAACATCTGTTCTACATCAGACTGCTGACACTTTCACTTTAATCCTCTATGACTTTAAGACATTCAGGAGAAAAAGATGGAGAAGAATGTGTACCATTCTCAATGTCCTTGCCAAATTCATATGAGGGGCTGCATATAATCATTGTATTGGATAAGCATAGGAGGTAAAGAAAACAATGGTCTACAGTAGCCTAAATTGCAGATTTTGTACCAAGGAGAAGTTGTGCAGCAGAATAACTCTAGGAAAAAATAAATGTTGTTTCTTGGCATTGACGAATACACCAGCAGCAGGGTTACCGTCTACTCTTCCCTGCAATAAAACATATGCAGCTCTTCTGAAATCACTGGCTACTTGTGTGTGAGGATTTTTAACACCTTATTTCAGTCATTAATGCTATTATAATCTTACCATTAGTAGTTAATGAAAAAAGCAGCTATCAATCAGATTCTGTAGACAAGTGAATTTTAAAATAAGCTAACCCCATGCTGAACTTCTGTTGGCAAATACCACCTAACTACAGTTACCGGATAGCTCAAAGTGCATAAATCTTTATCCATTTACATAAGGAAACAAAGGAGTAAAAAATTTCAAGTCTTGTTCTTGCCGAATGCCAGTTCTCCCCATCCACTAAACAGGTAAACAGATAGAAAAGCTGCATACTGGAGGGTAGTAAAGAGGCAAAGAACGAGGAGAATTATACAGAATATTGAAGTTCCAAAGCACAAATTGGTCCAGAGCAGCGTAACACCAACAAATGGTTCTATGTGTGAAGAGATGAGAAAAGCTTGATTTTGCAGCAAAGGGTACAAGGTGCATATCTGGTTGTTGTCTATTGCGCTACAGGTTTTAATAACAGAAGAGAAATGCTTTAAGAATATTGTTACAAAACTGCAACAGGCACAAGTTATATTGCTCGTGGGAGTTTTGGAACATTTTAGAGGACCACTTCTGTAAGTGTCACATGAAACTCATTTCAAAAGCATGGTAGCGAAGCACACTCTTCCACTGGCAGGGTGGCATATGGATTGTCCTGGAAAAACCTGAAGCCTGCACAGCTTCATGGTTTTTGCTGCTGTCCTTTCTTTCTTAAAAGTACAAAATGTCAGAGGTAATCTAACAGCTCAGTGAATCAGAGAGCAGCACACAGCACAAACTGTTCTGAAAAGTTACATGAAGATTGCAAAAGATAGTTTTTTTTCCTCTATTCACCCACCCCATCCATCCACTTCAGTGATGAAAGTATTACCTACTGCAGACTGCAACAAGGAATCATGAGAAATTCTAACTCATTATTTAAGCCCTGATGAACTTTGCATAGGCAATGCAGAGACACATGCAACTACACTAGCTAAGTCACTAGCTGTGGAACTTGTCCCTTTCTGTAAGCCACTCACAACTTGATTTCACTAGATACCAGTAGTTTCATCACCTTGCAAGATTAGGTCCAAAGATCTAGTTTTGCTCATTCTGTTTAGTGGGAAAGGAACAGAAAGACAGCTAATTCCCCTCATTTTCCATTTCAAAGCCAGTTTTCTATATGTATAACTTTGATTCAGTATGGTGTAAACAAAGTCAACTGAACAAACCGAATCCTTCATATCCCAAACAGCCTACAGAATGGAAACAGATGAAATAAGAAACAACACCTGAATGGTCTTCTAGGACACTAGAGACCTGCTGAGACACTTACTTAAGGTCTAATCACTGGCAAATTACTCTTTATAAATATTTCCTCCTTACATTAGTGAGAAAGTAGAAGCCAACTGGATTCCCGTATATGCGATCAATAGGCGGCATGCACATACCAGGTTACTCATTTGTTAACACTGATGTTGTAATGTGATGCAATATATTTGCTTAATGTATTCATCTGTATATCCATTACCTCAGTGCGTGGAGCTCTGAATTGTTTTCACTGTACAAGCTGGCCATTGCTGGCAAAGATATATTAAAATGCATCAGTGCGGGTGAGAGCATTTTCCTGGGATTTTCCCACCTCAGAGTTCTGAGAGAACTCAGTAAATCTCTGGAAATCGCATAGGAAAGTCCTAAGAGGGCATGCTTTAGGATGTGGAGCAGAGCTACAGCATGTTTCTATGCTTGAATAAGGGGCAAAAAACTCCATTGAGTGTCAAAGCCAACTGAAGTCCACAGGGATCAGCAAACAGACCAAAGCGGTTTGGATCAGGCCCAAAAATAGCTATTCACACCAGTTTGAAATTTCATATAAGAATCTTTTCCAGGCTTCTACTTTTCAAAAGAAAGAGGTTATAAACACTTTGAAAACATTGGAAATCTTCATGTAGATCTCAGTCATGTACTACCAGATGCCTGTCTTAAGCCCATGACATCTAGCATGTATGAATCTGCTTACAGTAATGTTGGTGATTTGGGCTGTGTTTTAGATTCTTTAGGCAATGATATCATTCACTTCATAAATATAGAAGGTCTCATGTCAAACTGCTGTTCTTTTTATAATAAATCTTTATACAGTGGATAAGAGGTAAAACATTATTTTGGGTATATTTGCTTTGGGATTTTCTAGGCTTCAAGTCTTTGTGCTTTCATTTTTATTATAGTCTGTGAATCACCAGTAGGAAGCCAGGATTGCAAGTGTTTCAAATTACATAAACCCAAATATGTAAGTATGCAATTCCATAATAACCTGAAGATTACAGGGATGATCTCCAGTTTGGTCCGCTTTTTTGTTAATATTGCCATTTTTTTAGATCTCTATTTGATAAAAAGGTTCTTCGAAATACTTGCTTTTCATGCTATCAAGGTAGATTTACGACTTTAGTACAAGCAGAAAAAAACACCAGTACTAAAACTTGCTGTAGAAAGCTGAGCACACTCAGAACACTAGTCAAAACAAGAGCTGTTCAAAACTCAGCATCATGTTTAGGAAGTAATTTACATCAACTAAGAGCCTGGTTAGAAACATTGATTGTGTTTAAAACCTTTCCCTCAAAGCACAAACTCTAAGCAGCAAAATACCCTGTTCTTCACATCATAATATTCCATTCTTCAGGGAGTCTAGCGATGGGACAAGGGGTAGTGGGTTTAAACTGAAACAGGGAAGTTCAGGTTAGATATAAGGAGGAAGTTTTTTACTGTGAGGGTGGCAAGGCAGTAGAACAGGCTGCCCCAAAGAAGTGGTGAATGCCCCATCCCTGGCAGTGTTCAAGGCCAGGCTGAACAGAGCCTTGGGCAACATGGTGTAGTGTGAGATGTCCCTGCCCATGGCAGGGGGTTGGAACTGGATGATCATAAGGTCCTTTCTAACCCAAACCAGTCTATGATTCTATTATATTAATGACTTCCACTGTCTTCCGTCCAGAAATACACATCAGAATGTGTTAATGTATAACAGAGCTCTCATTTGTCAGTTTCAATGCTCAGGGCTGTTATCAGTAAATGATGCCCAGTTTTGGAGCAGAAAACTAAGGATTTGCAAACAAGATATGTGTTGAAATTTTCATTGGGAGATAGCTGAAGAGTTAGAAATAAAACATGAGTACTTTCTGAGACAAGATCATCTTGATGTTAAGTTGCTTAATGTCTCTAAAGCAATTTGAGACACTATGACTGCAATATATTGCCAAAAAAATGCTATTACTATTTTAATCATTACTATTAACTTTGAGATTTTATTTTCCTCATGTGGGTTTTTGTGTCCTTTAGTTGTCTTTGTCTTTCATTGCCTGTGTCTCCTTAAGACTGTAACATCAAGACAAAAACCATTACTTAAGACTGCAGCTTCACTGATTACCACACTGGCCCTGATCACTGCCTACAGTTATATGTTACACAGATTATGTAATGTCAAGACTAATTCTTCAAGAAGTTTCTGTTTAAAATATATACATGGATAATATTTCATCAGCTGTAGAATACTTACTGGTCTCTATCCAGGTTACAGAAACAAACTCTAGAGCAGAGGTTTCATCTAATGCGTATCACTTGCATTTACCTTAGGGTCCGTTTTCAGCTAAATTGCTTTTCAGAACCGCTAGAGAGACAGGTAGCTTCTATATGTGCTAGCAAAGATCAGAGCATGGCTCTTCTTTTCCATTTGCAAAACTCAGAATGAGGAGGAAAGCACTTCAGGTTTTGGTGCTTGCTATTCCAAGGCCAGTAGTTACTCCTCCACACCACGTTTTTCCCCCACGGCAGCAGGACCAGCACATGTAGCTCTTCAGGAAGTTTGTCCAGGTTTCTGTTTTAGCTTTGGCTGTTCCTTTTCCTATAACATGCACAGCTATGCCAGAGCCACACTGGTATCCAGCATCCTTCACTCTGAACAGTTTGATTTCACTAGCACTGCAGACAAATCTGACCAGCCTTTCTACTCATCAGGTTTCTTCCACTTTTGCTGTCATCTCAGCACCTGTAGGCGCAATGACTTCTTATGCTGGCATCCATACACGGGGATGATAAACTGCTAGGTGCTGCAGCCTTTGAGATCTGTCTCCCTGTGCCTGAGGAGGATCTGTTACAAATGAGCAAACATGATTTTGTGAGGAATCTGACTGAATATACCCTGAAAGCATCAAAATGGAAATAATGCTTCCCTTTTGTTTCGAAATTTCAACTTTTGGACCAAAGTTAAATTGTGACATGAATAAAGCCACATGTCAAATACTGTCAAGGGGAAGTAACCACAATGTTACCTTTGCACCCAGATTTTCTGAAAGGAAAACATTTCACTCCATCAAGACCATAAAAAGAGTTAAATCTGGACCACAGGTATGAAATAGATGCAGTGCAGATGTGAATGCCTTTCCCATTCTCAGACTTACTTTAAAAGTAAGTCAGTGCTTTGACTGTGTTGTTTAAGTAATTCTATTTTAGTGATTCTGGGTTTGTGTGCAATTGCAGAGCGCATTTTACTCAGTCATAAGACTTCTTATACTAATCCAGGCCTTTCTGCTCATAGACAATGATGAAAACTCTGAAATTCATTAAATTGTGCCTTGAGCAACCTACACAGATGTGGCGCAGGAGGAGGGTATTGAAGGAGAAGTCCTCTTACCAGAGCAAAGAGTTAATTTCTAGAAAAATTAAAGGAAGCAAGCAACTAAGAAAACTTTCAGACATAAAACATAGCAATTTAGAGGTAGATTTAAGGAATAATACCCCCACACTACATCTGAAATAGTTTTCATGTGATGTAGCTAGAATATCAGCAATTCTTAAATTACATCATTTGCTTTCTTTGGAATATTCTAGGAATATTGTCTTGTCCAACCTTCTTGCTCAAAACCTGATCAAGTAGAGCGGGTTGCCTGGGACCAAATACATAACCACATTGTTGGATAACACAGCAGTTTAGATGCAGCTGCCTGAAAGTCTTGGTTGACAACAGAATTTACTGCTAAACAGTATGAGCTTTGCTAAAAAGTTCTGAACTTAAAACATGGATGTTTAAAGTAGGGATTTGGTTTACTTCTTATAGTCACTACAGTTCTCAAACAGAATACATTTAATTGGTAGTTCAAGAACTACTAATTAGAAAACACAAAGTAACTGGTCAAGATTCTTTCCATTTTGAAATTAGGCTTCCATATTAAAATGAGCTTCTAATGTGGCCATGCTCTTGTTTTTCCAGGCCCATGAGGCAAGTCTCAAGCTGCAAGCAGGAGAGAATTTGTACTTATTTCCATAGTCAGGCTTCTATACTCACACTGACTTGCTGACAAGCCACCAAGCAATTCTCACCACAGAATCCAAAGGTTAAATTAATCCATTAATCCATAATGGTATTCTTTTTCTTTAATAGGATCACATGCATAAACATTTTCTATGTCAAAAAACAGAGATTGTGATGTATTTCGTATCATTTATATCTGGAATATGGCAACAGCAGGAGCTCTCCCCTTGTGACCAGAGCTGACTATAAGCATTCTCCATGTACGATTGAAACTGCAAGCATTAATTACAGCAGCTGTTCAATACGGATGTGAGCTCCCTACGGAGGAGCAGAAAGACAGTGTTTCCAATTTGGAAGACTGGAAATTTGGAGCAATAAACAATAAATGCAACATGTCTGGCCAAATCCTTGAATAGGATAGGATATGTAATATAGACAGCACATATGCTTACATTCAGATAGAATCATAGAATGAGCTGGGTTGGAAAAGACCTTCAAGATCATCAAGTCAAATCATTCCCCAGCACTGCCAAGGCCACCACTAACCCATGTCACTGAGGGCCTCGTCTGTACGGTGTGTGAACACTTCCAGGGACAATGATTGCAAAACTTCCTTGCCGCTCAAGAAAAGATGATTACTCCTGTGCCAATTCAATTTCTGTAGTAATCTTAAATCATAATGATAACCTAAGATGAAGATATACAGACAGATAACAGAAAACCTTCCAATCTCTTCATTGAACAATTTAGGTAGAGGCTAAATAAGGCAGCTTCAAAATAGTCTTGCTTTGAATGCATCCTATGTTGCAGTACAGACAGCTGACTTCATATACTACTCAAAAGGAGGCTGATCAGATTTCCACCACAGCAGAGGAGATGAATCAGGTTGGAGCCACTACAGACTCCAGTTATACCTTGGAACATCCACATTTACTGTAAATTCAGTTCTCAACTGCAACAGTCACTTTATGGTGTCACAGTTCTACTGAAAAAGGAGAAAGTGAAAAAGGACTGCAAGTGCGCTCGTGAAATCCTGCCACCTAGGAAGAAACGTGATGAAACCTCTAGAGATGTAGCAGAAAGTATATTCTCTTGTCCTGTAAGAAAGCAAATTGAATGTTTTCGTAGACAGTCTGCTCCTCCCATAACCCAGAATGAGTCAGTTTGTTCTGAGGGTTGGGGCCAAATCAGAGCGTAATTTGGTCTTTGCCATAGTGTTCTTTGTGGATCGTGTCCTATAAAAATAAACTCAATACAAAGGGAAAGCCCTCTTGCCTCCAGTTATTGTTTTCTTTCACTAATTCTCCCAACACAATTTCATCTCCTGTTTTGCAAGGAGGTTCATTCTTTATTTAAAGAAAAAGAGACACAGAACACATATTTGCATGGCATTGCTTTGCTTCCAGCAGTAGAAACAAGAAATATAATTCACTGGCATACATTACAGTAGGAATATAGTAATTTCATTAATCTATATCAGCTGATGCCTGATGAAGTATTATTTCACCCAGCCAATGATTTCAATGTGGTTTTAGTTCAGAACACTATGTTTGTATGTTTGTTGAAACATAACAGCATGGCAAATGCTTATCTTTTTGCAGTACTTGTTCAAGAGAACAATAGTCCTGCGGGTAGTGCACTACCTATGAAACTTGGTTATACTGCAGGGAGCAATAAAAAAGAAACTAGTTGAGTCTGATGAGGGAGATAACATACTGAAATAATTGTTCTTTTGTTTCCTTACTTCCCTGCTAACTCCATTAGGACACAAACTTCCCCCCTGTGGTAAACCAGCATAGGGTCCTGTAAGTAGCCCAGTGCCAAATGCAAGTCTGGCTTTTTGAGGAGACCACACTTTCAGACATATGTAGGAACTGAATATTTCCAATAGGGATTCAATCAGAAGGGATGTTGCTGCCCTTATCTGTAGACAAGCTATAGTTAACACACCAAATAAAGCTGAAATGAGTCCGTTTCACTGGAGGTTTAATCTCTTTAGAATTAGTGTTCATACTGAGAGAGGGGCCTTACTTTTTTTTCCAACTCTGTGCTGAAAGAAAACAAGTATGTCTCTTATTAGCCTCTGTAAGTATTGATCTCTTCTTTCTGACATCTTTCCTTGCAGCCACAGAGCTGGCCTTTCTCTTCTAATCAAACCCACTGGAAATCTTACTGCAGCAGTGCCATTGTGCAATGCTTTTATTCTGAACGTGCTGGGATTTAGGGGTCAGCTCTAACCATTTGTTGTGCAACCCCTGTGTTCCCTAAAGTGATTGAATAACTGTGGGATACTGTCTGTGCGTGTGCTGGAGTTTCGTGTATTCAGAAAGTCTGCAAGGTTCACAATGAACACGTATAGGAGCAGGCTTCCTTTTTGATACAAAAATAAATAACTCAACTCAGGTTCAAAGGGATCAGAGATCACCCCTTTTCATCTACGCATCCAGAGCCACATATTAACCGTGCAGTAAGGACTAAGTACTTTATTACAAGCAAGTTCTTCAGTAATTTAAGAAGACCTCAGTCAGTTAGGTTAGGGGAATCTAAAGCAGAATTTGTCCTATTCAGGATCACACAGTCATTGTGAGACTTCTGTGTAATTTTCCTGCAAACCAAGCCAAGCTGTTACTTCATTTATACTGTAGGCTTCTATAAATTGCAGTATTTCCCCTTTCTTCTTTAGTATCTTTTTTTCATTGCTTTTACATTGTTGCCATATAGTCTCATGCTCCATAGTGACATGAGATGTACCACATTCCTTACTACCTCTATAATCTGATGACTTTGATCTGGATTTGCCTTTGTGTTCTTAACTCAGCACTCTCCATCATATATAGCATATAATGTATACTTATTATAATAAGTCATCACTTATACCCATACACTTGCAGTGCAACAAGTGTTACCTATTCCTTGTAGGTTGCTGAATCCTTTCACTAGCAAACTTCATTCTGAAGCACAGTGACAGCAGTTTATAAGGGTACGTAGGTCTGTGGCCTGCTTATCTGTTCTGATTTAGCATCTGACCCTCTCATACTCTCAGTAAACCACAGGGATAATAACTTCTGAAAACTGGCCTATAAATAGTGGTATAGTAATACAGTGAGAAATCCAGAGCTGAGAGACAGTATGCTGGAACATCTGAGCACCACTCAACAAAATCACCTCTGGCTTCTAATGGCAGATACAATCTGACATTTTTTACTCCTGCAATGGCCTGAAGTTACTAATGCTTTAGATCTTGTTCCAAGCTTCACCCTGTAAAATGCTCACTGCGTTTTAATCAAAGCTAAATAACGAGAGGTAACTCATCACTTCACAGAACTGATTTTTAAGACTGATCCTACCCTAACCTGACATCGATTCCTGCATTCAGCCTTTGACAGGGAATTCAGAAATTAAATTAACCCAGTGCACAACTAAAGCTATTTTTTTGTCTGTTTCTGGAAGCTCAGCATGTTATCCATAACGGTTATCCATACATTTCCTCTCCACATGGGATCGCTAAGAACTCTGAGCATACTCAGGCTCTTCAGTTCCACATAAAATAAGCAGAATGCAAAGCCATACATCATGCTTGGATCCATACACTGAGCCGCCTCTGAAAAGCTCTCCAGAACACAGCACTTAAAGACATGTGCTGTTCTTTGCAGACCCTGTGACAGAATTACAGTTGATTGGTACTGCAGTTTTACTGTCCCCATGCAGCAGTTGAGTACAGGATTTCAAGCTTAGCTTTACAGCTACTTCAGCTCAACTAGGAACTGAAAAATAAGACAGCTGGTTTGTAGTGTTTTCCAAAAGAGAATGGGTTCCAAAGCAAAGATACTATAAACTCCCTTGGCACAGTGAAGTACTCAAATTACATTTGGATCCAGCTTTTCCATAACAAATCCCATAGGAAATCATAGTTTGCAGATGGGAAGTAAATGTCTCAACGAAATGTGATCTAAGTGGTCCAGTGAGAGGTTTTTATAAAAAGAGGAACTTAAAAAAAGTAATGGAGATTTTATTGCTTTTCTCTTCATTCCTGTTTCTTTCATACACACACTCCCAGTCATACTCTAATTCATCAAGCAACCCTCTATTTATAGGCACGTTTTAATTACTGTTTTACAGAAGAAATTCAGTATTTAATTATCATTATATCCTCTGGACATACAAAATAGTACATTTGTTAATCGTTTCATGACCCAAAATTCAGATATGGAACTGATCTTGTCAAAGATTGCTCTAATTCTGTCTTCACAGGATCGGTTGCAGCAGAAATACCTCAGAATTACTGTAAGTGAAAGACCTCAGACCCGTGCAAAGAGCTACTTTATTCAGAGTCTTTTAAGTGCTCTTGCTCACAAATACCCCGACTTACATTGTTTTGGCATCAGCAGTGATAAGAGTGACAGCAACAGCTTCTCTTTCCTCAGCTTTCTAATTTCTCAAACCAGAAGCTCCGCTTCAGTAGCCAACCTTTGTATTACACTGCCAAACAAGGACTCCAACCCCATGCCATTATCTACTGTCTCCACTCTTCTATCACATACACATTGCAGAAGATCTGATTATCAACTCATTACAAAGGCCACCAATGCCATTGATCTCCCTACCATATGCATAGGAAGAAGTCCCACTAGGGCATGGAATAACACTGTTTCCCTTGAAATCAATAACTGTACATGGGGATTACATAAGATAAATACCACTGATCAGGCCAGAGAACCATCTACTGATCCCTCACAGGACCCGTAAAGCCCTAAAGAAAGCAGAAGAAATGAGGTGAGTGTAGAACATAGTTCTGCAAGCTCCTCGCAGATGCTAGTAATCATTATCTTAGTGGCAATCAGAAGTTCCACATCAGACTGGAGTATTTCAGAATCTTTGATGAACCTGCCTTCTATAAATATTTGCTTCTTTGATCTTCATTTTTTCCTGAGTAATGATAACATATTCAAGCCATAAGGTTAATATGATAAGTAGCAAGCCAGAGCTAGCACACTGAAATGGCTAATCTGAGGTCACTCACAGGTTTTCATCAGATGAGTTACTGATTGGTCTTTGGACATCTCTGCTAAATCAACACTGCAACAAGTTGGTAAACTACTCTTTGCTCATCACTTAGCTTCTTTTGAATATTGCAGCAACTTCTTACAGACTAAATACGTGCAGGAGAGTACTGGGTGCATATTCATTTGGGGGGGGATAGAACGAGCACGTGGGTTTCCATATAATTATTCAAGGTTACAATTCAAGCACTATCATGGATATGAAATAAAGATGTATTTATGGCCCTTCCAGATAAATTCTGGATTATGTGTCTGTCATGATGCAGAAGCTGACAGTGGCTTTGCACTTGTCAGGAAGAGTCCTGCATCCTGAAACTCTTCCTCTGCAGCAGATCCCAAACTGTGGATACCCAAATTCTGGACCACACACAGGTATAAAATGCTGAAGGTGGATTTCTCAACGGGCAATTAGTATTTGAAGTGGCAAGAAGTCAAGAAGTGGCACATGAACAAACATATAACAATATTCAGCACGCATATTTTAGCCTAAAGCCCAACAGAAAAATAGGACATAAAAATAGGACAAGATTTCCATTTTAAGTTTTGACAGAAGTAAATAATATATATTTCCCTTCTAACAGTTTGTAACATAAATGTGGGTATTAGCTGTTCCATGTATAGCAGTGAAAACTATCCACTGAAGTGCGCATCACAGTCACTGTAATGGTTACCTGTATCATTATGTGCTATCTGTATCACGAGTACTTCTCTAGCACTATTAGCTTGACTGAAGTTGTCATACCTTTCCTGAATCTCAGAAGACTACATTAGCAAAGTAAGACACATCAAAGTTTTTCCTCATACATTGTAGCGAAATGTTTCATTAAAACTGCTGTTCAGTTCCACTTTAATATTACGTTTTTCTCCTTTTAATTCTGAAGTTTGTAGCACTGACTGTGAACAGGCCAAGGAAGTTTTGTGTTCCTTACACAACTGTCTGAACCCATACAGCCAACTAGTAAAATACAACTGTACTCACTTGGTGGACCACCTCAGTACACAGTGTGCTCTTTGGGTAAGCAGCGCAGAAGCCAAATGAATGCAGCAGTTATTAGAAACATAAAGTCAGCAAGACTGAATTGCCTGGAGTTTGTTTGCAAAACTACAAACTAATTACCAAGGGGTAGCCGAATTGGAACATAAAGAGTATGTCTGTATTCAAGATGGAGTGAAAGCATTGGAAGTAGTAGAAGAGGGGAAAAACTGGCAAAGTTGAAGAATTAGTTGGAATAGGCAATGAACACTCAAGGGAAGGTGGTCCTGGGAACAGGGCACCAGAGATAGGCTCAGGAGGCTCGATCCCACCATTAGCCTCAAAGGACCCTAGTTTTAGGAAGCACTGAGTATCCAAACTCTGAGGAGCTGGCCAGTTTAAGGTAATAGGAAAACACAGACCACGGTTTTGATTCTGGAAGGTCCCTCTTCTCTTATGGGAACAAAACATACCCACGTTACAGCTCTGAATTAATTATAATCACTTCTCTAACCCCGCTTCATGTGCCTCTATCCCAAGAGGTATATTCATTTATTCCCAAAGGGGTCCTAAGAGAAGCAAGAATGTCAACAGCAGTACTGCAAAGCAAGTAATTCACCAAGCTATCCAGTCCAGCTCTCTACACTCTGATGCTTTGAACTGCTGCCCAGTTTGCATCTTTAGTATTCAGAAAAAGTATGCTTCCCCTCATAGCCACTCTGTGAGGAGCAAACGTTATTTACTGTGTAACTTTTACATTCAGAAAGGAAAAAAACCCAAAGGCATAATTCATCACCACTAAGCTTTACTTCAGAGTTGCTAAGCTGAGCGAGTAGAATTACAGCAGAATAAAAGTAGAGTAGCTTGATGATGAATCAAACCCCCAGTCTCTGGAAGCCTCAGGTTACTTGTGGCCTGTGAAATGGCAGCCACTTATTAAAACACTGTAGCAGTCAGCGTTTTGTCCTTGGCTTCCCAGTAATTTACAGCGTTAATAGGTTTGTAAGAAAAAGCACTAGGAAATTTAGGAAGTATAAATTTAATAGTAACTGAGGGTAAATTATATAGTATATATAATATAATGGAATAATGTATTTCATAATAAAATATAAAATAATATACTACTAATATAGTAGATCATGTTCTGTGACCTAACTTAATGACCAGGCAATGCAGAAGTGATTCTTGTGACAAAAAAATACCAGTTTTCTTACTGAGAAGTTCTGAAAACACTGAAGAAAAAGCTTAAAATACCAGTCAGTACGTGACCCACAGTCAGACAGGGTGTGCACTTGTGCAAAGCTGTAAGTAAGTTACCTGGCTAACCACTGTCTCACATAGCAAAAATTCAGCATGAATACCTTGGGGAATTCGGGGGTCTGTTCAAGCCAACAGTCCAACAGCGTGTCTGCATCAACATAGCACTGAAGCAACTGAGCCCTTCTGAGCAAAACAAGTGAGGAAACATCAACCATTTTTCCTCCGAAGTGGTACAATTGATAGCAAGTCAAAGCCTAGGAGAGGGTAAGGAGTACCAAACACAAAGCAGCATTGCTTCGTGTGGAACATTCCTTCTCCTCCATATTCGGAGCCTAATCTCATTCGCACTCTGTAAGGTTTCTCTAAGTATCAAAGCCAGTTCCTGGTGAGAACATTAAGAGTAAAATGAGATCCCAAACAGCTCCAAAAGATCTGAAAAGACCTATGACAGAGCCTGACTGAAGCAATACAGAAAATAAGAAGGTGACTATTAGAATAAGCACTTCCCAATTTTTATAGCCCAGATTCAGGGCTTGACCAGTGATATTACAATCACACTTGAGCAGCTGCAAGCCTGTTAAGAGAGGGTTTGGCAACTTGGCCATAATTCTGGGTGCCAGATACATTGTCACCTTAAAACAGATGGTTGTTCTTTTTAATACTGTAATTTGTATTAGAATTTAATTTCCAAGTCCCATGGAAAGTAATGGCTGAATAACAAGCAGCTGCACTACCCCTCCACAAATATCCATGATAGATGGGATGACAGAAGCCTGAGCTGCTCAGTAAGTTACCTGTAGTACAACATGCAGTAATTCACCTACCCCCTGCCACTTGTTCTTTACTTTTAGCTATGCGGGGCCCATCCCTTACTTATATATTCAATATTGCTCACATTTTTGCAACTAAGTGTATTATTTTTGGTCATCCCAAGCTCAGAAAGAGCAAAGTACATTCCTTAATGCAGAAAGTACTTAGAAGTACTTAGAGGTATAATCAAGTAGCTACTTACTGGTAGTTAGCAGTCACTAGAGCCACCCCATCACCATCCTGGGATTGCTGGCAACTCATTATCTGCAGGAATAAACTTCAAACTGAGTTGGCAAAGCTGACTTAGGTTGCCAGCCTGTGAACAGCTCTGCACTGGGAAGGTACCTTTCTCAAGCGTGTGTGCGCCCAGGAGACAGATTTCCTTTGCTGCCAGTAGCTTTACCTTTGGAAAAGCAGGAAGATGGTGGAGGCAGTACCTGCTAAAAACTCTTCTCCCCTCCCCTACTCTTCCATTTCCCCCTTATAGAAATCACCTGGGGGCTCAGCTGTAGGCAGTGAGCCCAACCAGCTCCTTCAGGGAAAATTCCACTCCAATCTCAAACACAGTTCTCTCTGGGTTAAATGGCAGTTCACCGATTTCTCCTCCAAGGTCATGCTCAGCAAAGCTGGTACTTCTGAAATGCCTTCTCAATCTCCAGCAGGCAACACTGTGTGGATTCCAGAAACCAAAAGAGAGCTGAAAGCTATACAGCAAGAATGAGAAGCATGAACACAATTATCTGCTGCTCCTCCAAACCACTCTCTGCACTGTATATTTGTTCTATGTAGATTTCAAGGCAGAAATTTCAATTTCTTGATTCCCATTCGGGAAGCTAACACGGGGTTTTTGCTGTCACCAAAATCTAATCTCAACAGCTTCCTGGGGCAGTAAGCTCCCCAGTTAAACCACATGTCATGTGAGGAGGTTAATTAGGCTGGAATTTTGTATCTGTTAGATTTACCTGATATTACCAGCTCCTGTGTTACACACCAGGGAAAGTGTGATTAATAAAAAGATCTCGTTGGAAAGCTGAAGACTGATGTACTGTACATCACACAAAGCCTGTGATATATTCATTGGCACAGATACGTCATCAGAGGTTTAAAAACCTTGGGCAGAAATAGGGAGATTCTCCTCCCAACAATATGAATATACTTCCTTCTAACTGAAAGGAGCTGCACCTCCCGTATGAAGGCAGGCTGAGAGCATTGGGGCTGTTCAGACTGGAGAAGAGAAACTGTGTGGAGACCTCATAGCAGCTTCCAGTGGTCTAGTGTGAGGTGTCCTTGCCCATGGCAGTGGGTTGGAACTAGATGATCTTAAGGTCCTTTCCAACCCAAACCATTCTGTGAGTCTGTGATTCTGTTTCTGTTCAGTTTGCTGATCTGTGACATCCTCAGAACTCATAAAGGCCAACTCCCAAAATTATCACTGCAGAATTCTCATCTTTTGATCACTGATAAGCATCCCCTGGTAAAATGGATGTATTTTTGGTGCCACTGTACTGCGCAGTTACCTGGTGCTGTAACTTATGTACCTGGTAAGTGGCAAAAATCTCACCTTGCTTCTGCAGACCTCTATTTTAGAATAATGAGCCACTCAATTAATTGCTGAATTTACTTTATTTGTGCAAATTTCCATCCCCTCACAGTTGTGTTTAGTCACTGCATCACCCAGTTTTTGTAACAGTTTGTTGTATATATAGGTATATATATACACATATAGAGAGCACAGCAGAACTCTTAATTTCTCATGGCAGTTTCCAGCTACATAATAGTAGATCATGCTTCCCAGTAGCCACACCAGCTTACATGAATGATGTGAACTACACAAGGTTGATAAATGTTCTGTGGCCACTTTTTTCCCTTTATATCAGAAGTAATACTGCAATAGGAAATATATTCAGATATTTTCACAGAGCATTTATGAGAACTTATGTGCCTCTGATAACATCTGCACTGATGAGTGACTCCCACTGTCCAGACCTGTATAGTCAATAGAAAGTGATAAGCTCTCCTACTCACATTGTTTGCCATGGGTGTAACCTCAGCATCATCCTTAATGCCTTCTACATTGACTGCATTGGCAGAGAGCTGAAACATGGCACCTTTTGGAGAGAGGATCAACTCACTCTCCTGAGCCTAATCATTGTATCACACATATTAAAGAAAAGCAGCTTTGAGGCACCACAGAGGCTAATGGGGTAAACTTATCTACCAGGCCATCTCTCCGTCCTGGTCCATAGAGACAAACTGGTTCATAGGATACCAGGGGAGTGTTCATCAGCAGTGCAAGGAGCCCAAACCAGGGCAGAAGCAAAGGACATTCCCATTAAACACCAGCAGAGTGATTTGAACATTCAGAAGACATAGAGCCAAAAGAGCCTAGGTGAAGGTATGGTCAGTGAACCCTTCTGGAATTATGCAGTTGTCTAGATTCCCTCAAAATCCAAGCCAGTTGAAATCAAAATGACCTAACTTTCCTATGAATTACATTACAAGCCAGCTGCAGTAAGTGTCCATACACCATCAAGTAGGTTTCTAATGAATTGCATTGTCCTTGTCAACTGCTAAGATTATTCCTTGTGAATTATTCCTGAAGAGAGGACTATAAGTAGAGCAGGGTGGTCACTGCTGCTTCTGATCCACTGCAAGAGCCAGAAACACTGCTAACTGCTTAAGAGAGGAACACACAACACAATGCTGTACATGTTCCATTTTCTTCTTTTCTCAAGCACTTTGTTCACCCCAGAGAGTGGAAATAAGACTGAGGAGGCTGATCATATGACCCTGGGAGTTACTGAACTGATTGCTGTGATATGAGCAGTCTCTGGTGGGATCCTAATGAACAGTGTGCACTGGTGACATTAGCAGCAGTCATTAACTTCTGGCCTAGATCATCAGTCTCGGGAAACTTGTGGCTTGCAGCATGCTTCATAGTTACTGATGCTGTTCTCATATATGGGTTACTACTCAAAATGATCTTCCATTTCGGAAGACTTGTGCCTATCTCAGCTGCATGGAGACAGGCACATGGAGTTACATGCCACACTAGGGGTACTGACTGGTAGATGGCATTTTGATAGACGTGCACTTTAACTCAAGTTTGCTCTCCAGCTTCAATCAATTAAAACATTCCAGGTTAACCTGGTGATTTAGCAGTCCTGCCCTTCTTGTCATTAACTTACAAACATCAGTGACATTCGCTCTGCAGGTTGGTGTTAAGTTACACATTGGAAGGCAGGCAGGACAAGGCAGTAGAGCCCTGGGAGGCAGGGGAGACATCATTCACCCTCAGCTGTTCACTTCCAGGTTACAGCAGTAGCTACAAAACTTCTTTTGCAGGTTGTGTATGCTGAATTCACTATCTATTTTCTCTCCTTTAAAAGGCTGCCTCCCAAACCCAAGTGCTTCACTGAGTCAAATGACACAGCTTCACTGAAGGAACAGCAATGCCAACACCTCATGTGCCACAGTGCAGGGTTTCCACAGGCCCACGCATCTCCTCCATGTCACAGTAAATAAGCAGCAGCTCAGATGTGATGGTAGGAGTCTTCCTCCTGGCTGCACTGAAATAAATCTGGAAGGACCTTCTACTTTTTTACTCTTTAATGTCATACTTTTTAATGTCACACTCAGTTTTGACCAAGGATATTTACTGTCTGGGCTGACAGTGAGATGTGACAGTTCACACAAGTCATACATAATCATAGAATCATAGAATAGTAAGGGTTGGAAAGGACCTCAAGATCATCGAGTTCCAACCCCCCTGCCATGGGCAGCGACACCTCCCACTAAACCATGCCATCCAAGGCTATGTCCAACCCCACATTGAACGCCGCCAGGGATGAAGCATTCACAACTTCCCTGGGCAACCCATTCCAGGGCCTCACCACCCTCACAGTAAAGAATTTCTTCCTCACATCAAATCTAAACTTCCCCTGTTTAAGTTTGAATCCATTACCCCTTATCCTATCACTGCAGTCCCTAATGAAGAGTCCCTCCCCAGCATCCCTATAGGCCCCTTCAGATACTGGAAGGCTGCTATGAGGTCTCCACGCAGCCTTCTCCAGGCTGAACAGCCCCAACTTTCTCAGCCTATCTTCATACAGGAGGTGCTCCAGTCCCCTGATCATCCTCATGGCCCTGGAAACCCTGGCACCTGAATCACAAGTGATAACAGTCTGCCCTTAGTGGCAGATTCATTTGCCATGTCAGTAAAGTGCATTGCATAAGTGCAAAATAGAGCCGGCTTTTGTTGGATGCTCACAGTACTGATGTCTGGCCATTGGTAAACTCACCCAACCCAGTGAGGCATCTGCTCCCTTGCCTGTCTCCTTGAACACTGAAAAAATGCTTTATATGAGACACCAAGAATTGTATTTTTTTATATATTCCAAGGATTGGGGTTTCTGGGATACTACACTACAGAGGAGAAAAGAAGTGAAGCATTCCACTTAGAAATGTTTGGAAGATCAACAGCCACAGTTTTCCCCTCCAGTGAAGTATCCCCATGAGCCAGAAGAGCCTGTAGTCAACAAAGAGAATGCTGCTTCTATTTTTGCCTGTGAGCTGGGTGGTCCAGCGGTTAGTGCATTGGCCTTTCTCCTCTGAGCACTTTGATTTTAATAATAGCTTTCAGCATAATAGAATGTGACACATTCATCCTACTTGTGTTATAAAACCTCCGTACCATATTTAATACACTGGGGAAATTCACAAACAAAGGGAAAACATCAGTCTGTAACTATTTTTGCCATACTTTTTTGCCATATAATTTTACCAATATAATGAAAATTTAAATGAATATTTACATTGATCATATGCTTTTTGAAACCCCACTTGTTACAGCTGCTGTAAAACTTCCATCCAGTTTTACATAGGCTAGCAATTTTGTCAACATTTATTCTTAATAGATGATCATTTCTTGTTACTTATCTGCATATACATCTCTGTAACCTGTCTAGAAGATGAAAGGGAATAGATAATATTTTCCATCTGCTAACATGCTATTAATACCAGCAATATTTTAAAAGAACCTTAAATGGTGCTTGGTATATTTCTGGGGGCCAAAAGACTGTAGTCTGCATTGGGAGTGGGGAAATGCAGTGGTGGAGCTAATGTTTAACTGACAAATGTTTAAAGCTCTTGAGCTAAAATGAAGGTTAACCTCTGTAAAGGAGGGTGTGAAGACAGTCACACACTGAGGTCCAAAAGGAAAGCTCTTGTTCTTTGAGTTCTCCAGACTTCAGAGTATCTCCGTCACTGGACTCAAAGGCATTTGAACTGAGCAGAAGGTGCCCTGGAAGATCAGGAAGGATCAGATCCTTCTGTGTACTTCTTTGGCTGTTCGTAAAAAGAGAATGTAAAATGACTGCCAAAGAACACACTTCTCAATGTCTTATCATGCTTCTCCCAGAACATTCCCATCATAACGATTGGAGTGATATTAATCTGCACACTTAGCATCCAGAGAAGGAGAACTTTAGAAAGCACCTTGTGTTCCCAGCCAGAAAGCTGGTCACCCCTGTTACTGCTCTGAGAGCAAAGGAGTCCAACTCTCATCTCTTACCATGGAGAACACTAGAAGAAAATTCATGTTTCCATAGCACTCTATAAATACCATACACTTAGACAACGCAAAGCACAGTTTGAGCCTGTACAGTTATTCCACCTCTAATCCAGTGAAATCAAAACTTACACATTTGAGAGCTCAAAGTGAGATATCCATGTTAAAGGTAACTTCATTTTCAAATACAGAGGAACTGCAATTCTTAACCAACATCTGTTTCAGCTGAAACAAACCACAAGATGAGCAGTGTGCAGTTAACTTATTGCAGTTACATCAAAACTATTCAACCCTATTTCATAAGTATTTCAGATACATACAGTATGCAGACCCAGTGATCGGTCACCACAGCTGAAGTAGTAAGATTATGCTTATTGATTTGACTTCCTTACACTCCTTTCAGGCAAAGGAAGTCTATATAGTAGATTTATCAGAGTAGTTTGCATGAAGTATTAGAGCTTTAGATATTAGAAAGGTGCTTTAAAATTTGGACTGCAAGTTCTGCTACTCTGCTAAAGGAAGTACCCAAAACTCTGTTATTTTTGCTAGCAACACCAAATAGTTGAAAGACAGGGAAAAAACGTGGACTCTGCAGATATTCTGCCAACGTGATTGTCAAATACTGGGTTTAATGCCAAGATTAATTCCTAAAAAGGGTAGAGTTTGCTGGCAGAGATTACACTTGAAAACAATTGGGACAAGAGAGCTGGGATTCACTCGCTGCTGGCAGGAAAATTCAGTGCAGCCGCCTCATAAATATTATACTGTAAGCAAATCTCTCTCCTTAGAGACTCAAGCTCATGGGAATCCCCCCATTCGAAGTCTCATCAAAGATCCGCAGGTCTCTAAGATGCTGATCCGATAAAACTTCTGTAAGCTGTGACCTCAATTAGTAACAGTTATCCTTAGAAAATGTTCTCTTTGTCAAAACCTGGCAAACTCAACTCTTCCCAAGTGAGGCTTTTACGCCTGCAGGCTGACGCCAGGTAGCCCCAAGCTGACCAAAGCACTCCTGTTAGAGTGTCCCATTAGGACTAGTAAGATTTCATAGAGTCACAGAATGGTTTGGGTTGGAAAGCTCCTTAAGGTCATCCAATTCCAACCCCCCTGCCATGGGCAGGGACACCTCACACCAGACCGTGTCACCCAAGGCTCTGTCCAACCTGGGCTTAAACACCACCAGGGATGGAGCATTCACAACTCCCTGGGCAACCCATTCCAGTGCCTCACCACCCTCACAGGGAAGAACTTCTTCCTCATATCTAACCCAAATCTCCCGTTTCTGTCTGAACCCATCACCCCTTGTCCTATCACTACAGCCCCTGATGAAGAGTCCCTCTCAAGCATCCTTCAGATACTGGAAGCTGCTCTGAGGTCTCCACACAGCTTCTCTTCCTTCTGCCACAACTTGTCTCCAAGATCTTCATCTAGAGATGTCCCGAAAGACTATCTAGCAAACAGGACATGGAGGTGTTAGAGCAAGTCCAGAGGAGGCCACGAGGATGCTCAGGGGCTGGAGCACCTCCCGCATGAAGACAGGCTGAGAACATTGGGGCTGTTCAGCCTGGAGAAGAGACATAGAGCACATATAAGATTTCCTCACTATTCCTTACCAATCGTAGAATCATCAAATAGGGTTGGAAAGGACCTTAAGATCATCCAGTTCCAGCCCCCCTGCCATGGGCAGGGACACCCAGTGCACCAAGAGGCATCTTGGAAAGAAATCCTGAATTCATTTGTGTACTTGACTGTTTCCTGTTCTCAACCATCTTTTTCCTTTGACTTCCATAGCCCTTTTCCTCCTCCGGCCTTCATCCTTGATATCTTTCTTGAAAGCGATGGCAGCCCTCTCAGCCTTTGTCTTGCTCCTGGTGGTTATTGTCTTCTTCTGACAAGGGCTTGCTGAAGCTGTAGCAGCCCATGGAAGGACACTTCCCCAGTTGTTCCTGAATGCAGAAAACCCCACAACTTACAGCATTTAAGCCGTGTCAGACAGCTGCACAGCAAGCCTGTCACTTCTCTTCTGCCTGAGCATTTCTTGGGATCAAACACCGTGCTGATTCTAGGAAGGATTTAACACCAGTTATTTTCTGTCAGGCTGAACCTCTGCCTGTTTTTCTCTGAGACTCTGATGTAACATAGAATTAATTCACAATTAGAAAACAAGCCAGATTATTGGTCTGAGACGCTATTTCCTTGGCAATGGAAACAGGCTTTGGGGGAAAGGTAGCGGACTCCATGCATTAGAAAGTAACCACTAACTCTCACTAACATATAGTACAAGTTAGGTCAAAGAATCCAATAGTTACCACTGTGGTTCTCTGTTAATGGTCACAGCTGTTAAGAACTGGACACGGCAGTTGCTTTTTTCCTTGAAACACTGTAAATGTATCTCCAGATTTGACTGCTGAGGCTGCATTAAATTCAACTTCTGTATCCTTCTATCAAGTCTACAAAACACAGAGGAAAATCACACTGTGGATGGGGAAGACACACGAACATAAAGCACATGTACAGCAGCAGAATCCTTCCCCCTCCCCACAGCACATGAAGGAAAGCCCATTATCTTTCATTCTTTGATGCTACATTTCCTAGACTCGTTCATCCTAGATTTTATTCTCACATTAAACAGAATCCATATAAGCATGGCATTTGTTTAGAGACTACAATACACATCTAGTAGCATGATGCCATCAAGGTGACAATTTCTTCTCCAGTCTGGTTTATATTGAATGAAGGGGGCTGATAACTCTCAGATGAGCTGTTGATCAGCTGATCTCAGTTGCAGATGAACCAGAACTGGCCAAGACTTTGGACCACACATGGCAATCAGATTAAATGAACATGGGTTTGAAAAAGTCTGTAAGTATTTGCTTTGTGGTTTCCAAACTAAAGTTTTGAGGCTCGCTTTGAAGCTTGGTGAAATTTAAAGTAAAATGAGGATTAAAGTGAAACTCCATGCATTATTTGGGGTTTGGCCACAAAACATGCAAAACCAAACACTGTTCTGGATCAGATGGATGGGTTGGGGTTTGTACACTTCATCACTGGTTTTGGTGGACTGAAACACTGTAATGCAGAAGATCATCATTCGGTAGAAAACTAAAGCAGAATCCTCAGTGTGTATGTCATTCTTCTTTTACAAAGGGAAATTTTCTCCCAGCATCTAGAGAATGAAAAAGGATCTTTGGAAAAACACACAGGAAACACCTTTAGAAAATGAATCATTCAAACACAAGGATAATGAAAAAGCAAGCCAGTGCCTTCAGCCCTTGTGAAAGGATGTGAAAACAAACCAGTACAGCTGCAGGAGTTCTTTATCTATCATATAAGCAATTCCAGTGATGGGGGCACTTCTGCTTTGATTCCAGCCTGAAAATGCTTCTCACACACACAGACCTAAGTTTCAAACACGGAGCCAGAATCTTAAAGGAGAAAATCTAACTAGCAGAGATACAGACTCATAGAACGGTTTGGGTTGGAAAAGGACCTTAAGATCATTCAGTTGCAACCCCCTGCCATGGGCAGGAATGAAACACCATTCGACCTGTATTTCACTTGTGTGTATGGAAAAATGAAGACTCACTTGTAACAGATGCTGCTCAAAATACAACAGAAAAGCATTCGACTGAAAGGCATTTTGTGAAATGACAGAAAAGAGGGTTACAACACAAACACGGAAGTTGTTTTACTTTGGGCATATAATCTTTATTTAAACTGATACATAGGAATAGCTTCATAGCATAAGATTTCTGAGTAGAATTTTTTCTCTTTCCTCCTTTGTCTGTTCCTTTTTGATGTTCATGCTTTAGCTCCCCACTCTTCACGGGATGAAGAATGATTTATATACAAAATTATACTCCAAAGGCATCTCAATCAACATGATGCCTTTATATTGATTTGTAGGATCTCTCTTGCAGAGAGTGAAGTGAGAGCAGGGAATATACAGTGAACACAAGTCGTCAAGAATAATCACTATAAAAGAGGAAAAATAGAGTCTGGCATAGGAAAAGTTTCTTCGTTATTCCTTAGTATATTTATAATCAAATGATTTTCCATTTTTCAGCTCCGTAAAATAAGACTTCTTGTAGATCTTCCCAGAGCTTGTTTGTAAGCCATGCAATTCCAGGTAGCCATGCTTAAAGGCATTTTATAACCTGTTTTGAAAGTGGCATGATAACTTCCCCATGGTGATAGTCACTGGACACATAAATTGTTCCTTTGCCAGAAGAATACTTCCAGTTCTTGATAATGATGGTTTTGAGTGGCTTCCAGGAAAAGCTGCCACTTGGCTACATCCATGTTCAGTTCCTTTGCCAGTGGTCTTCTGAGTCACAGGGTTCACAGATGAAAACCTCCAGTGTCCTGCTCAAAATCTCAAGAGATGCCATCTTCCCCACTGTCAGTGTCACACCACATGTAGACACACTTACATACAGTTCTGCAAAACTTAGTTTACCAACCAGCTTTACCCATGTAAAGTAACTTTATCCCATTTGCAGTTAAGGGTCCATTTGCCTGGGGACTCTCCCGATTCTGGGAGCTGCCTGACAATTCCATGATGATGAAGCCTGATGGAAGTAGAGAGCTTTGCACCAGCAACACCAGTAGCCAACCTCAGAAGCAGTGACTTGCAGCAGCAGCAGCAGGCAGCTCGTAGTTCGCAGGAGCATTGTCTCAGTCTCAGTATCTCACAGGCTCTGTTTCAGGAGATCTGAAATCCTTCTGTCGAGTTTCTCTCTTTCTTTCTTAGTGGTTTTGGAAGAAGGAAATGGAGAAGAATAAACCCCAGAGGAAGAACTTACACCAGGATATCATTTCTCTTGCTGCACCATACTACCAGTGTTATCATGGCACATGTCAACATGACTGGGATCAAGATGAGAGTTACAAGGATTTCATCTGGTGGATCTTCCCAGTGAACCTTCTCTGAAGTACAGTTTGAAAAGAACTGTTTATGAACGCCAGTGATGAAGCCCTCTGCAAGAGGGTTTGGCCAGAAGCAACTTGCATTGTTGGCTTCACGTTCTGTGCACTGGGTAAAGTTGTCATAATACCTGGGAGAAGAAGGAAATGAAGGAAGAAGTTTAACTAGAATGCATACGCATATTACACTTAGAGAAAGCTACATAAGGTGCCATATAGAATCTGTAAGAGTGGGTCTATCATGGAGATACTCTGCTGAAGGACCTGTACTGGAAGCTGTGAGTACCAAATACTACACAGTGAGGCAGAAGGAGAAGTGACTCACACGTACTCATACAACTGTGAGATTTCATGTGAAACCCTGAGACCCCCAATGGACAGTAGTAAAAACCCTGTCTTCTGGGTGCTGCTACTAGAGCCAGGACCTCCTAATGCCAGTTAAGTAGAATTAGAACCCTCACTAAAGGCATCTACAGGATCTCTAAAAAACACACAGAAATGTGCTAAGAACAGAACGTTTTGAGCAAAATACGTGTAATTCATGCCTCATCTGTCATTGGGGTGACACTGCGGTGAAAACAATGATGTGGCACTGGAACTGAGCAACAACATGCATTACTGCATAACAGTTTCAGTTCTGTTGTACCCTAAGGCAGTAGAAGGATAATGATAAGAGAAACACAGAAAGTCAGCTTTTGACAACCTTCATCTTTTTCCCAACTCCAGCAAATGCCAGGCAGGGGGGAAAATAATTCCTAATTACACATGTTAACAATCCTAGAATCACAGAATGGTTTGGGTTGGAAAGGACCTTAAAGCTCATCCAGTTTCAGCCCTCTGCCACAGGCAGGGCCACCTTCCCCTAGACCAAGTTTCTGCTTCTGTCAGGTTAAAGCCATTCCTCTTGTCCTGTCCTACAGCCCCTTGCCCAAAGCCCCCCTCCAGGTTTCCTGCAGCCCCTTTAGGCACTGGAGCTGCTCTAAGGTCTCCCCTTAAGGAGCCTTCTCTTCCCCAGGCTGACCCAGCCCAGCTCTCTCAGCCTGGCTCCAGAGCAGAGCTGCTCCAGCCCTCGCAGCAGCTCCATGGCCCCCTCTGGACTTGCTCCAACAGCTCCACGTCCCTCTTGTGCTGTTGCCCCAGAGCTGGATCAGGACTGCAGGGGGGTGTACCCAGAGCGCAGCAGAGGGGAAGAATCCTCTCCCTCAACCTGCTGCTCACACTCCTTTATTGAGAGCCACTTGTAATGCCTAATACCCGATCTGAACACCCCATGTGCTGAAGTTAACCTGTCCAGGGTACCTTTATTTATGAGAATTGGCTACCCCTCAGGAAAAAAAAGGAAACAATAAGGCCAAACGAATAATTGGATGGGTTTATGGTGTTATCATAAGCCAAAGAAATTCAGGAAGCAGATGACACAGGCAGGAGGAGTTCGGAAGTTAAGACAAGGAGTGTCTGGTCAGTACAGGAATAGGACACGAAATAAGGAAGCTGAATTATTGTCTGCTGTGTTTTTAAACATTTATTTCAGTTCTGCATGACTCAATAAACTCCCTTCAAAGGGAAATTAAAAATAGAAAGGAGAGGGCAAGAAACAATATGACACTTCATGGGATAGTATCCTGCACATTGATCTGAAGGCCCTACCCTCCCCTACAGTACATACGGTAACTCCTGACAAATGGCTCCTTCTGACATTAAGTACCAAATGGGACTAATGCTGACTCAATCCTTTGTTATGAAGTAGTGCAGGAGAGGCATTCAGTGTTCAGGTCAGGACTGAGGTCCACTGTCTATTGTCTCTCAAGGAAGACATCTGCCTGCCCATGCTACAGTAACAGAGCTTGGGCTGATGCTGCTTTATTCATAAGCAAATACACTGGACAGTCTGGTAAGTCCACACCCAGATGCTCTGACACACAGATGCCTATATGCACAATGTATGTATATTGTAAGCAAAACAACCAGAAAGGAAGCTTTTGTGACAATGTCAGCAGCTGCAGGGAAACAACAGGAAATAAGCTAAAAATAACCCACAAATATAAGCTGTTATTTCAGTAGTGTCATTCTTGCATGTGACCCAGTAGCATCCATTCTTTATGTCCTTGGACCAAATTAGAAGCTGAAGATGTCTAGCTGAATATGGGAAAGAGTCCCAGAGGAATCATACATCCAAAGGCATGCCTACAAGGCTCAACAGACTGCAATGCAGAGATTGTGCACCCCGTGCCCAGGCAGGGCAGTGCTCTGCCTAGCACAGACGCCAGGCAGGTGCCGTGCTATAGAGAGCTCTAGCTCCCCACTGCCACAGCCACCTCATCTGGTCATGCAGAATAACAAAACCAACAATAAATCCTGATGACCTGAGCAGACTTCATAGAAAAGCACCCTAAACTGGAAGATCTATTTATCTAAACCTTTTCTCCCTGGGTATAAAATCCTATGGGAAGTTCACTGCTCTGCCAGGAATTCTGTGGATTTTCTTTAGAAATGTTCGCTGGTATAAACAAGAGCTTTTCCCCCTGATTTTGCACATCAAGTACAACACAGCTAGAAAAAATCTGGTTAAAGGCTGCCAAAAGGCCAGATAAAAACCATCAGAGAGCTACATTGTATTTGAAAGAGGAAATCCCTAAGAGCCAAAGTAGAATAAAAATGCTATCTTAATAGTTTGAATTCCTCACAGTCTTCCCTTAATACCCTCTTCCTTACCTGCACTGTAACTGGGGGTTTTCACACAATTCTGAGAATGTAGATAAGGAAAAATCTCCACTATTTGAGAATGACACATCTGCCAGTAAAGCTCAATTCACTTAAATATTTATGTAATTAAGTAATGTAGAGGTTATGCACTGCAACAGAAAGCTCAGGTTAAAACCAATCCTCTGCATGGTACTAACAGCTGCCTCAGGAGGGAGTAACTGAATCCTCATTACGTGGCATTTTGTACTGGGTCAATTTGTTGGCAAGTTGTTGGGCTTTTGTAAGAGGGAGGTGGGGGTTAATAGAGATTCCATTCCAATGTGATTCTCCTGTGTTTAATTCTCTTATGCCTTATGCAGTTCTCTTTATTCCAATGGGAAAGGCTAGAGTAGGAAATCTATTCATTCTGTATAATCAAACGACTACCACAAAGACATCCTCACCTCTGACTGGAGGTACTGCAACATAAATGCATAAAAATTACACACTTTGGGAAAGGAAAGAATGAGAAATGACATTTTCCACTTATGCCCAGAGCATGTAATTGGAGAGCAGTACGGCAGCACAAGCTTCTTCAGCTCCTGGACCGTAATGAGGTGTGGGAAGGTTATTATTCTCTGTCCTGAGTCACATTTTCATCTCTTTCAGGCTAGCTCCAAGTAGTTAATACTCAGCAAAGGCGCATTCACTGGGAGCCAGGTAACAAGCTTTGTGGTCAGTGGGCTGAAAAATTAATGTATTTCTTTTGAGTTTCAACTCGGTTTGATAGGCCAGTACCAAAAACCAAGAGTTAAGCATAGTCTGAGCCCCGAAATTCATCTGAAGATGTGCTTTCCCCTCATATGCTCAGGGAAATCATTGTAAGTTTTACCGAGGAACCAACTACGTGGGCATAGGGCATATTATTGAAAATACTTCCAGAGAACATGAAAAATCCTTAATTCCTCCTTGGAGCCATCTCTGAGCTGCAGCACATTTGTCATGAAAGGCAATACTTAATATTCTAGAAGAAAACTTCATTTTGAGAGCACTTTTTCTCCTGTACTTTATGGTTCCACTAAAACAGAAAATAACAGTCCTGTGGCTGGTTTCCTGTAAAACCTGTGGAGAAATTCAGTTTGTGAGGTATTTTACCCATGACAAAACACATTTATATATATTTATCTATAAGCAAGAACCTGGGCAGTTATTATCAGTGCACACATTTGCTTTAATGGGTCAGTGTTTCCCAGAGTGCCCACTCACACTATTTAATGAGCCAGATGGATATGTTACATCTCACCCGTCTTAGGGTACCCAGCTGCCCACCACTCGAGGCACTGATTGGTCTAAGTGGGGCTTCATCTCATCCATAGTTTCCCACATTCCCAGGAAGGAGCGTGGTAAATCCTTGCTCTTTCTTCTTCAACATCTGTACAGAAAAACTGCAGGGATGATTTGTTTCTAAAGAAAAAATACAGCTCCCTCCTCCAGACTTGCATGAGACCAAGGAAACAAATGGATTGTTTCATGATGAGCTTCAACAAACCAGCACTTCCTGAGGAAAAAGTGCTTTCAAAACCTTCCAAACAGTTCTCCAGCAGCAGAGTGCCATAGATCATGGTACTGAGGACAAACTGTTGAAGGCATTTGCTGGCTGCAGACAGCAGACCCACCAGCAGTTCCCATAGGAGAATTTGCTGCCTCTCCAGCACTCATGGATAGAGATGCTCTGCACACACACAGACAAGGATGTTTTGCCATTGCTTAGTGAGATGGGTGAGGAATTCAAAACCAAAACAATCACTCTCCTGTTTTACATAAATCAGGATTAGTGACAGAATTATGGAAGGGTTCAGTGGGGTACGTACATCATGAGCTCATTTTTGTTATTTTGAGTCATACCAAGTACTCAGAAAATACAGGGGAAATTCTCTCTAGCAAAATGAGTCTTGATATAAATCAGGTAACAGATACTCCAGAGACACTCCTACTACTCAACAAGCCTGGAAAGGAATCTAGAGGCACTGTTCAGGACACTACCAGTTATGTGGTGCATTTTAATAAAGAGGTTTTAAAACTCTTCTCCCTCATACATCCCCCAGATGCTTCAACCAAGAAATGTCTTTGTACACAGTTACATATTAAATTAGAGTTCAAAGTGAATCATCCTCCTTGTACCCTCCACCCAGTCTAGAATGAGAAATGCTGAAATAATACTTATAAATATCTTCTGCTGAGATTTCTTGCAGCATTTCTGGATGGAGGCAGGAAGTACCAAACAACTGCACAAAACAAAAGAAAAAGCCTGTTCTTGTGTGATACGCAGCCAGATTTTATAGAATTTAAGGGTGTAACAATCTGGATGAACTTCAAATAAGGATCCAAACCTTAAGATTACTATCTCCTGAGGTTTCATCACCATGTTGAAAGCAAAGCTTTAGTTCTGTAATCAGCTATGAGCCTACAGATATGGTGGAATACTTCTCAGCGTTTTCCATTCAGCATCTCTCCAAACACATCTGTGGCTGTATCTCACCACTGCTTTTAGGGGAGCATTCTCACAGACACACTTCTACCTCCCTGTTCAGTTCATGTCTGCTCTTGTGCATCTCCAGCATAGAATTCAGCTAGAAGGAAATAATGCTGTACAAAACATAAGGAAGGAAAGGTGGGGAAAGGAAAGGGGGCACAAAAAAACCTTGCTGGTTTAATGTCATAGAATCATAGAATAGTAAGGGTTGGAAAGGACCTCAAGATCATCGAGTTCCAACCCCCCTGCCATGGGCAGCGACACCTCCCACTAAACCATGCCATCCAAGGCTATGTCCAACCCCACCTTGAACGCCGCCAGGGATGAAGCATCCACAACCTCCCTGGGCAACCCATTCCAGGGCCTCACCACCCTCACAGTAAAGAATTTCTTCCTCATATCCAATCTAAACTTCCCTGTTTAAGTCTGAACCCGCTACCCCTTGTCCTCTCACTACAGTCCCTAATGAAGAGTCCCTCCCCAGCATCCCTGTAGGCCCCCTTCAGATACATTGTAAAGTGTAGTTTACTCTCATGTCACTGAATAATGGGCATTGTGATAGATTTACTCACTTGGGTTGAGAATAATAAATACATTCTGGAGTCCTTTGAAATAATTACAGATCTGCACCCTTGGCTTCACATCAACAGTGTCTGGAAAATTAAAGACGGTTGAATAACCCTCACTGAAAACCCCAAAATGCACAACTGTTACTAAATTGTTGTTCATTTCCTAAAGAGGTCAGGTTGGACAGGGCTTGGAACAACCCGGTCTGGTGGAAGCTGTCCCAGCGCATGGCAGGGGGTTGGAACTGGATGAGCCTTAAGGCACCTTCCAACTCAAACCAATTTGGAATTCTATGAAAATGTAAATACAAGGAGCAACTGTAGATGTAAGCAGTAGCTGATAGACCTATTATCCATCTCCAGTGAGCAATAGAAACTATACATTAAGCAAATATAGAACAAGGAGGGAAACACAGCCTGACAGCAGGTACTATGTTAAAAAGATCAAAAATCTAGTAGCACTGGAATCTTACCAAGTCAGAAGCTTCTACTATCAAGTGTGCTTTGCCTTCTACCACTCCTGAGCAGTGTTTTAGTCATTACTTAGTTGTAAACTCAGCCTAATTTGGGAATACACCAGTTCAGAGGGGAAGTATTCTCTGAAGCCATCACTACACCATGTCTACAGGAGACAATCCTGTAACTCCCTTGAATTAGATAAAAATCAAAAGAGCAAGCGAAGGCAAATCCTAATCCCACAGACACTTATGCATGTGTATCCAACTTCTTATATGCACTGCATCTCCTAAGTAGCATCGCCATCAGTGATGATGTGTGGAAAAAGATGTCCTTCATCTTCATCAGTGAAGGGTCTGCACTGGCCTCAGATGCTTTCTGCCACCTCATGAATTCCCAGCTCTCCAGCCCAGACAGAAACAGGGAATGGACTGTGGGCGGCACAGGAAAACACAGAATGCAAGAGCAGCACATGGAACTGGCATCCTGCAATCTGAACACTGAAATGCTCTGCAAATGTCTGGCTTGCAAAGGGTCATTCATGTGCTGTATCTTCCAGATAAGAGTTTTGCTCCTTAGAGATGAGCACAACATTGCAGTGTCACTGCTCTATGCAGTGAGCTGGCCCAGATATAGAATTATATACTATGCTACTGCGTGAACATTGAATTATGTCACAATATATTAGTTGATCATGAAGTCATCATGGACAAAGAATAAAATGAAGGCTGAACTACTCCAAAGAAATCCCTGAGCTAGCTTTTGGAGCAGCAATGAAGAAATAGGTGCTATTTTAGTGGTGAACATGAGTTCTCCACAAAAGTGCCAAGCTGAGGCACATCCCCTCACCAGTTTGACACAACAGGTACCAAGCTGCTGTGTTAATTAACTTACCATCAGAAACTCTGCATTTCTGGATTAAAAATGTGCATTGCTTTATTGCAAGAACAGGGTCATCTGTGGCTCACTGCTTTTACATCACCACTGCTCCGTTTCTAAAGTTGACTTGAATTACAGCTTCGATGCTAGAGCAGCCGATAGAGACCACAGCTACCACCACGGCTCATTTCTGCTTAAGCTCCTGAGGCACAGCAATGCTTCCAGTTAACAAGTGCCTTGGTAAGCTGACATCCCTAGGTTTGCAGCAGCAACCCTGCTGTCTCAGTTCAGAATGAGCTTAACATGTAACAGTGCAAACAGGACTGAGGATACTGAGGATTCAGGACTATTTTAGGAAGTGTGATGCCTGCTCTCTGCACTGGTCCAACACCAGCAGCTATTGTAGTAACACCGACATTTGATGGGAAACAGAGAGAATGGCCAGGGGGAAAGGGGGGCCATTTGTTACTCACTGAAAGCTGAAAGAAAGCAGAGTCATTTTTAAAACAGGCTTTAGTGCTGTGAGCTGAAAATGACACCTCCTAATCCTAAATGATTCCTAAACCTTGAGAAGGCACAAAATGGTATTTGGAAGGAGTATGAGACTGTATGTGGAGGAAAAAGCATTAATTAAAGATGTACCTTGTTGCTATATTGTACCTTCCATTTAGAAAACTATGCTATTACAGCTAATAAAGATAACAGTAATTCCAATGTGTTTTCTCATTTTTCCTCTTTCTTCTGTCTTGTGTGAAGGGTTTTTTGGGCTGTATTTGCTTGTTTAATATGTTGTGCTGAATTTTACAAGCTTAAGTGTGCAGTGTGGGTCTGGAGGGACATAAGCCCTTAGGAGATCTACAGCAATTGTTTGGAGGCAGGTTTTTAAAACCAGCCAAATCCCTGAAAACAGTCACTAAAAGTCCTTGAAATTAGGTGTGTTATTTTGCAGCCAGTAGAATATAGAACACTGAACACACATGAATTCCCTGGGAGGTATATGTAAATCCTTTTTCTTTCCTCTTCTTCTGGGGACAAGTAAAGTCTCTGTAGCTGAATTTCAGCTACAGTCATCCCCAAAGTGTTTGGGAATTCAGGTCATATAACCAAAAAGCAAGGGTGGTTCGACTTGGCACAGATGACAAGGTTTCTACACTGTGCTGTATTCCTCCTCCTCCAGCACCATGATGTATGCACTCTTCACAAACTGGTTCCTGTACAGCACAACACTGAGCCCCACAAAAACTGTGGTGGTTTGCACTGCAGATGCTCATGAAGAAGAGATGCTGCCAACCCGTGTGCACTCATCAGTGATACATCTCTATTCCTTGTGTGACCCTCTGTAAAATGAAGCTAAAGTAGCATTGTCCAACCTTACAAAAATACTGTGTAATAAAAACCAATCAGGTCTCTAGTGACTACCTTAATAGGGACCGTATGTATCATATGCATACAGTTTAGATGGCAAAAAACTTCCCAAGTATATAACAACAATCCCAGTATTATTTCTCTGGAGCCCCCAGCACAAGAGGGACATGGAACTGTTGGAGCAAGTCCAGAGGAGGCCATGGAGATGCTGCAAGGGCTGGAGCAGCTCTGCTCTGGAGCCAGGCTGAGAGGGCTGGGCTGGGTCAGCCTGGAGAAGAGAAGGCTCCTTAAGGGGAGACCTTAGAGCAGCTCCAGTGCCTAAAGGGGCTACAACAAACCTGGAGAGGGGCTTTGGAGAAGGGCCTGTAGGGACAGGACAAGGGGGAATGGCTTTAACCTGACAGAGAGGAGACTGAGATGAGCTCTTAGGCAGAAGCTCTTCCCTGTGAGGGTGCTGAGGCGCTGGCACAGGGTGCCCAGAGAAGCTGTGGCTGCCCCATCCCTGGCAGTGTTCATGGACAGGTTGGAGGGGTCTTGGAGCAACCTGCTCTAGTGGAAGGTGTCCCTGCCCGTGGCAGGGGGTTGGAACTGGATGAGCTTTAAGGTCCCTTCCAACCCAAACCAGTCCAAGTCTATGATTCTGTGATTTGATTGATTGCCTTAGAAGTATTAGAATGAAGCCCACGGTAGCTGTTTCTGCTGCTGATTCTCAATCCTGTTTGCTGTGCTGCTCAAACTGTAGGTAGCAGTTTGCTTTTTAAACAAAGCAAAGAAAGACATCTCTTTACAGTTCCTGCTATAAAAGAGACAGACGAATGTGGTGAACTTTCTGTATCAGTTCACATCTGTACTCAAAAACTGAACCATGTAAATACCCATGCAGTGACAGTGGGAGAGGAGATACCACTGAAAAATGAATAAACACATAAACCCAGCATGGATAACTGGCTTTGTTTTGGTTTCAAAGTCAGAGACCAGTTGTGAAATAACTGGTCTAAATAAAGCTAAAATAAAACAACTGCTTTCTAAAAGGGGGATGGTAACAGAAAACAAGTATGCCACACTGCCATTGCAGACACTGACTTCTATGAGCAAGCTCCTTAGTGGTTAGTATCTTTTACTAGTGGATACAGGCAAAAAGATATTGCTGATAATGCCTGTGTGTCATCTAATCATTCATTCATTTGCAAAGGAAGCAAACAGCCACACTGTTTTCTAGATGACAAACAATAATTAGGAATCACAATTTGCCCACAGCAGAGTAGTTCATGGCAGAACTGGGAACAGAGTGTGGGTCTGTCTGGGCTCAGGACCAGGCTCTGTGTACAATCCACACTGCATACGAGGACTCCAATTCTTACCCTGCAACTGGGGTACTGAGAATAACCCTGTCCTTGTGAGATCTCCACTGCCTGAGCTACAAACTCACACACAAAGCATGACTATGTATGACTTAATTCCATAGGAAACCGACAAGGAGAGGTGCCATGCTTGACCTCGTCCTCACCAACAGGGGAGGGCTGGTTGGGAATGTAATGCTCCAGGGCAGCCTTGATTGCAGCGATCATGAGATGGTTGAGTTTGAGATCCTCAGGACAGTGAGAAGAGCGTGCAGCAAGCTCACTGCCCTGGACTTCAAGAGAGCAGACTTTGGCCTCTTCAGGAACCTGCTCAGTAAGGTTCCATGGGATACAGCCCTAGAGGGCAGGGGGGCCCAAGACTGTTGGTTGATATTCAAGGCTCACCTGCTGCAAGCTCAGGAGCGATGCATCCCAACCAGAAGGAAGTTCAGCAGGAGGGCCAGGAGACCTCCTTGGATGGATAAGGAGCTGCTGAGCAAAATTCGAAAGAAAAAAGAGGCTTATAAAAGGTGGAAACAAGGTCAGGTGGCCTGGGGAGAATACAGGGATGTTGTCCGGGAAGCTAGGGACCAGGTTAGGAAAGCTAAGGCCCACATAGAATTAAACTTGGCTAGGGATGTTAAGGATAACAGGAAGGGATTTTATAGGTACATTGCCGATAAGAGACAGGTTAGGGACACCGTGGGCCCTCTCCAGAAGCTATCGGGAGAACTGGCTACCCTGGATTTGGAGAAGGCTGAGGTTCTTAATGACTTCTTTGCCTCAGTCTTTACGGGCAAATGCTCTGTCCACACCACCCAAGTCTTGGAAGGCAGACGCGGGGACGGTGAGGGTGGGGACCCTGGGCCCACTGTGGGGGAGGATCTTGTTCGGGACCACCTTAGGAACCTGAATGTATACAAGTCCATGGGACCGGATGAAATCCATCCAAGGGTCCTGAAGGAGCTGGCAAATGAAGTTGCTACGCCACTGTCCATCATATTTGAAAAATCATGGCAGTCAGGTGAAGTTCCCGATGACTGGAAAAAGGGCAATATAACCCCCATTTTTAAGAAGGGAAAAATGGATGACCTGGGGAATTACAGACCAGTCAGTCTCACCTCTGTGCCTGGCAAAATCTTGGAGCGGATTCTCCTGGAAGGCATGCTAAGGCACATGAAAACCAACAAGGTGCTTGGTGACAGCCAGCATGGCTTCACTAAGGGGAAATCCTGCCTGACCAATCTGGTGACCTTCTATGAAGGGGCTACGGAACTGATGGACAGGGGCAGAGCAGTTGATGTCATCTACCTGGACCTGTGTAAAGCCTTTGACACTGTCTCCCATGACATCCTTCTCTCTAAGTTGGAGAGACATCAATTTGATAGGTGGACCACTCGGTGGATAAAGAACTGGCTGGATGGCCGCACGCAAAGAGTAGTGCTCAGTGGCTCAGTGTCCAGCTGGAGACCGGTAACGAGTGGTGTCCCCCAGGGATCGGTGTTGGGACCGGTCTTGTTCAACATCTTTGTGGGTGACATGGACAGTGGGATTGAGTGCGCCCTCAGCAAGTTTGCTGATGACACCAAGCTGTGTGGTTCGGTTGATACATTGGAGGGAAGGAATGCCATCCAGAGGGACCTTGACACGCTTGTGAGGTGGGCTGATGCCAACCTGATGAAGTTCAACCATGCTAAATGCAAAGTCCTCCACCTGGGTCGGAGCAATGCCAGGCACAGCTACAGGTTGGGCGGGGAGGAGATTGAGAGCAGCCCTGTGGAGAAGGACTTGGGGGTGTGGGTTGATGAAAAAATGAACATGAGCCGGCAGTGTGCGCTTGCAGCCCAGAAGGCCAACCGTATTCTGGGCTGCATCAAAAGGAGTGTGATCAGCAGGTCGAAGGAGGTGCTCCTGCCCCTTTACTCTGCTCTCGTGAGACCTCACTTGGAGTATTGCGTGCAGTTCTGGTGTCCTCAACATAAAAAGGACATGGAACTGTTAGAACAAGTGCAGAGGAGGGCCACAAAAATGATCAGGGGACTGGAGCACCTCTCGTATGAAGATAGGCTGAGAAAGTTGGGGCTGTTCAGCCTGGAGAAGAGAAGGCTGCGTGGAGACCTCATAGCAGCCTTCCAATACCTGAAGGGGGCCTATAGGGATGCTGGGGAGGGACTCTTCATTAGGGACTGTGGTGAGAGGACAAGGGGTAATGGGTTTAAACTTCAACAGGGGAGGTTTAGATTGGATCTGAGGAAGAAATTCTTTACTGTGAGGGTGGTGGGGCCCTGGAATGGGTTGCCCAGGGAGGTTGTGAATGCTTCATCCCTGGCGGCGTTCAAGGTGGGGTTGGACATAGCCTTGGATGGCATGGTTTAGTGGGAGGTGTCCCTGCCCATGGCGGGGGGGTTGGAACTCGATGATCTTGAGGTCCTTTCCAGCCCTTACTGTTCTGTGGTTCTGTGATTCTGTGAAACCAGGCCAGGAAGTATTACAGAGAAAGTGGAGCTCCAGAGGAGCTCAGTCTTTGGGGATTGTTTGGCCAATGGAGCACCAGGTCCATCAGCACCTGACAGAGGGAATGGAAGGATGCCCTGAACTTCTTTCTGCTTTTCCCTCTGCACCTGACTGAAATACAGTCAGGAAAGAAAAACGCTGTCCACACCGAATACAGGGGCAGAAAACAAAGCACAGAGTTACTGCTGAGCAGTTAGCTAGGAATACACACAGAACAGGAACAGCCTGAAGGAGATCCCCGAGTGACAGACCTGAGCTTCTTGCTTACAAATAAGGAACATATGAACTACCATCTTTAATTCAATGTATAAAAGACACCCTGTACCTCAGTCCTGAGCATATGCAAGGGCTCTGCTCCCAGAGAGTTCATGTGAGTTTTGGTACAAGTTCCAGTTTCATTTATGTTCCTGACACAGTGAGTGTCACATAAGTAACATAAATAGCACAGTTCTCAGGTTAAGGGGAACGCAGTTACAGACTAATTCTGCACTGTCATCCACCTTCCTTCTCCCTTCTTTTCCACAGGAAGCAAACCTCAGCACAGAGGCCAGACGAGCCCCTGACATGCTTCAACAGAGCTGTGATAACAGGCTGTCAGAAGAGAAAGCTTCTAGAACATTGCACAGCAAGTGAACCACACCACACCACCAGAAATCAGACACAAAAAGGAGGTGCGACTCACTGCACCTTGCCTTCATCTTGCTTCATTCCCCTGCAAATGCACTGAGCTTGAATTTTTCACCCAAAGATCAGACCTCTGTCTCCATTCAACAACTGGCACGTAATGTTAAGTTCTGCAAACCTCACTGAAAGAAGTTGATGTTACATAAACCTGCACATCCACATAACTTGAAACTGTACTTTTGAGACATGCTGCAAGTAAGTCTGTAAAGGTGAGGAGGTAAAAGAGATGTAAGAATCCTCAATACTTTTGTGAGCACTTAAAACTTGGTTTTCACACCTACTCTTTCTCCCTGCTATAGTTTTTCATTAAAGCCATGACCGCAACAAAGACCTCTGATGTGTGGGAAAACATACATTTCCTAGCAGAAAAGAAGTGAGGAAAAAGGTAATTCCATTTAACAACAGATCAGATATTTGCGTTCAGCTCAGCCATACAAAAGAAATCTCAGTGTTCCTTATTTACATGGAATGTTCTTTAAGAGACCAGGAGCATTTGTGCCCTGAAGAAGCTGATCTTTCAGAATGAACTCTGGGCACTGACTCTAGTGTTAAATACAGAAAACCACATGAACACCTGGTAAGAGTTTCCACCCCAGTGAAAGGCAGTGCTTGCACACCAGGCCTGCTGCCCCATATGGAACACTGTCTCCATCAGCTCATCTGTGACCACTCCTCAGTCCTCCAAGTACTGCAGAAGGGTCCTTCCCAGACAAAAAGCAGGTTTTGTACTTGCCCATGGGTAGCTAGGGTCTGTATTTTCAACACATGTCAACTCCTCGCAAGGTCTGTTTTGGAAGCCTGTTCATCCTTAGATTATATGAAGCACTGCTGTGATGGGTGTTACAAACTTATACCGTTTCTCCACTCTCCAAGTGCATTTTCCCCACAATGCAGAAGCAAGCTTTGCTTTTGGATAGACAGACTGTGCTGCTAGCTCTAAAGTAAGCAAAGTGATGCATGCGAGCAGCTTAAAAGACACAAACCTGCAAGAGCAGAGTCGAGTCTGCAGTTTGCCTGGGGCTCTGCTTAGAGAAAACAGCCTCTAATACATAGGTCTCAACAGCAAAAAAAATGCATATGAAACCACAGAGACACCTTCCAGAACATTCTGGTCCCCTGCAAAACTCGTGTCAATTTGCAGAAGAAATGTGCACCTTTCCATCAGACTCTACAGCGATGAACTAGCCCCTAGCCCTTTGGGAATTAATCATACTGTTAAACCAAACATATGAATACTACTATTATTAACCTATTTCAAAATGTACATTAACAGCTAAATTACTATAGATATTAACTGCTGCACTGGCAAACCAATGTGGGAGTGGTTATTGCTAAGCTGCAGCAATGTTCTCCTCAACTTAGGTTTAACAAAATGTAGTGTTCCCATAGGAACAGTTTCCTCCTTCAGCCAAATCACTGAACACACTGAAAAAATCCTAACCCTCAAGCTCAGCAATAGAAAAAATAAAATCACAGCTAAACCACGGACCTGGAATGGAATTCCTCAACAGTCATGTTTTATTGCTATTTAATCACCACTTCCAGACCCAGATAAAGGAGGTGGAGTTCTAGTGGGAACAGCAGTAAAAAAGCCTCCCTGTAAACAGCCCACATAACATGTCAGAGAACTCCTACCTTCAATAACATGAAGCGGCAAGGGACTGAACGGTATTAATCTGACCAAGCAGCAACATGGTTGTTTCTCACTAATGGTTCCCTGGAAAGAACTGAGGTAACTCTAACACAGCAACTTTCCCTGCAACTATAATTATACAACATTAGTCCATAACCTTTGTTCCGAAGGTAAATGAAGCACAAATAAAAAGATGTTCAATCTGTAAATCAGTTTAGACTTAAGCAACTAAACTAATGCAGTGCAATACAATTATTCCATGGTAACTTTTAATTAGCCAGCCTGAATATTAGAAACAGTTTAGCCTTACCTACATGAACCTCAGAACAAGCCCATGTATCTCGTGTGGTGCATACATCTTTGCTCAGCTCCATTCTCCTGTGGAGTGGACTGGTATTGCTCCCAAACTACTTCGGGTTTAAAGGCAGGCAGTTGAGCTGACATTGCTCTGCAGCTGCAGCTTTCATGTGGCCACATCCTCCACAAGACTCCTTTTCTTCTGAAACATAAACCTCAGGTCTCTGCTCAATTCCAAAAGCAGTGATTCATATGAATGAGGGAAAACCTGTTTGCTTTCATTTGAAAAACAGATCTCATATGCAGACCTGCAGCCAACAGTGAACGTCACATTTTATTAGTAAACATATTTTCATGCTTCTGCAATGTGAGTTGTGTTTTCAGCACTACTTGGAAATGAAGAACAGCAAGTGGTAAGTGTTCCTGTTGATCAAGTCCTATCCCATTTATATTCAAAGCAACATCACTGAAAGTCTGAGGATCCCATAGCAACATTTGTACAAGAATACTGAGCTGCTTTGTTCCAAGATTTCTATGACCCTCCAGGTTCTTTCAAGAAAAACTGAAAGCTGAACAACTGAAAGCTGAACGTAAATGAATCTAATAAGCAAGGGAAAGGCAGTCTGGACATTTCCTTGATATCTTTGAATAAGCAGAGTCAGAGATAACAAAATTAAAGGACCCTAAATAATGTCAATGAAGGCTTAATTTTGAGTTCTTATTGTTATAAAATAGATGCTTTCCTTCCTGGAGTATTTTGAGTGCACAAAGCACGTTCTCTGTGCAGAAAACCTCAGCTGTGCCAAGCTTACCAATCAGCTTGTGACACTGCATCCTCAGACACCAGCACCCCAATCACCAAAACCTCTTACACTTGTCACTCATGTCCTGCTCAGCATTGCTCTTTACCTTGCAGCTGAAATGCCAGACAGGTGCCTGTGTGCCAGTAGAGAACAAAGTACAACCTAACAGTGTGTTGGAAGGAGGAATTGTACAAAAGCACAAGATGTCTCAGTGGCTCTGAGGGTTTAATTGCATTAAACATCCTAAGTGAGGATAGTTACCTCGCTACGAGGCCATGATACTGAACAATTCAATACTGCTCAGCAGTGATTCTTCGTTAAGAAAAACAAAATCCACACTTCCCTCAACATCAGCATCATGAATTCATATTAGATTTATTACTTTGAAGCAGAACGGGTCTGAATGATAACTTCTGTAGAAGTACTAAGTACTTCCAAACCTGAGTAACACTGCATAGGCTTTGAGGAAAAGAAACATTTCATAAGGACGGTACTCTCAAAACCATAATGTCCTACCTGTATGTTGTTGTCTCTAGAATGGGAAAATTTTATCAATAGAAAATATCTTCAGTACATGCAAGCAGTACATTTTCAGTTTATCAGCAAGGGCATCACATAGAATTGTTGTTTTATTCGAGGTATCACGTGCTGCAGTTTTGTTAGAGACCTCTCTAATGAAAGGGAATTACAACAGCCAATACAACAAGTCACAGGGAACAGAACTGCTGCAGTAGCCTGTTCTCTCGCTTAGCATTTAACAGTCTCCAACCACTGACTGCTTTTCATGGGGAGCAAGTAACACATTTCTGCTTGGTAAGACTTAAAAGCAAAGCTTTTCTGCCAGTGAACCAAACCTCTTTCAGAAAGCTAAAGGGACTCCTGCTAGAAAACAGCTTTTTTGCTCCCATGATTTACATGAGTTTGTATGGGGATAAAAGGCTGCTTCAACTGGTGATTAATTACCCCCTAAGAACTGGAAAAGACAAAATAGGTACATGTCAGTTGTCACTGGTTTTCCTGCCTTATCTATCAGGTGGGTACATTTTCTTTAACCTTCCTTTTCTCACCAAAGTACCTGTAGAAACCCTTATTACTCTTTGCATCTCTAGCCAATTTCAGCTCCAACTGTACCTTAGCTTTCCTGATAGCATCACTACACATCTGGGCAGCATCCCCGTATTCTTCCCTGGATACATATCCCTCATTCCACTGCCTGTGCATTTCCTGCCTACACTTTCATTTGACCAGGAGGTCCTTCCTCAGCCGTGCTGGTCTCCTGCCTTCCTTGCCTGATTTCTTACATATAGGATATATCCTGAAAGAGCTGCCAGGTCTCCTGCTCCTTTATCCCGGAGGGCAGTTTCCCAGGGTGTCCCATCCACTAATTCCTTGAGCAACTGGAATTTTGCTCTCTGAAGATTCACGGTCCTGACTCTACACTTCTCCAGGCCCATATCCCTCAAGAGAGTGAATTCCACCAGGGCATGATCACTGCTGCACAGGGCTGCCACCAATCTTGACCTTGACATGAACATTTCCCAGTCTGTTTCCAAAGGCCTCGTGAGCTTCAGTTGGAGCGTGGCTACAGAGATGGCAGCAGTGCCACCTTTGTAAAACAAAAAGCACTCTTTGTAAAGACAAAACACTCTCTGTAAAGCAAAAAGCAAGGGATGAAATTCTCTTTTCAGAGAAAAGAGTATAAATCAAGAGTTGCTTTAGAAAGGCACTCCAGCTCCTGACTGTTTCAGCAGCCTCCTAAGGATTTGAAGGCTGAGGAGATGCATCCACTTTAGGTTCTTTCTGAAGTTGAATAGCTCCTCAAGATAATACTGTATTTCAGACCCTCACATGCACACCTGCAATGCTGACACGCAAATAATATAAAATTAGAATCTTTACAGAACCAGAGAGGTTTTGTTTCCAAAAGGATGTTCTATTACGGCTGTTTATTGTCCCCTTTCTAGTTTGCTTTCCAAGACCCATGAATTGCTGAGTGGTTACATCAGTGTGTCTAGCCCCTGAATCCTAAACTCTAACATCTGCAGTTTGGATAGAGCTTCCAGACAACTCTGTTGAGAATTAAGGCCTGAGTTTCCCGCACTCATCAAACACCTTGTCCACTATTCCTTAGTGTCTCTTGTTCTTGTTGTCTGGTACAAGCTTCACAATACTTTCTATGCAATAAAGTGACTTCTAAAGCTGTGTTTGGGCCTGTCCCATATCAATTGAGCAACAGTTCCCTCAAACTGGTACTGAGACTAAACCAGAGACCTAACACTCAACTATAATAGTTCCTATAGTATAGTAGAAACAGTGGGAACAGGTCAACTCAGCTAGTAGGAGGAGACAAGTATCCAGTCCCTATCCATGACCAAGCTCTGAGACAGGCAAAAAGATTTCACCCATCACCAGAATATACATGTATCTTTCAAGAGACATCAGTTGATTACAAGTAGCACAAACCATTACATACCTATCCCTTACAGTCAAACAAATCAGGCTTGTGTTTCTCTAAGTTAAATGTAAACCTTAGGGCTCCTTACTTATGGATCAGGTTCCAAACTTTCTGTCCAGTTGGTCAACCAATGAAACCCTTCACCTTCTTGAGCTTCTCATGAGAGGAGACAATGTGTTTCTGGAGCGAGCATTCAAACACATCATGTGTTTGTGTCGCTGTTCTCATTGGTAGTCAAGATTTTACATTTAAATGTCAATCCTCATGCTAGCACACGGAAGGAAAGCAGAAAGTACTTCCAAATTCAGACCCAAAAGTCCGAATGTCTTTTCATTTCTAGTAAATACTTCTCAGTGCTGAAAACCACAGGTGCACAATCTCTGTTGCCTCGTCTGCTTTCTCTAGTACATTCAGCTATTTCTCCATCCAGTTCAGATTATTTCACAATAGGTCAAAGCAAAGGCAAAATCAGACCAAGATCTGGTATTTTTTCTCTCCCATCTGTTTTACCTCTCCCTTCAATCCCATTTAAAGTGCCATTAATGTTTTCTAGTACATATCCTACTTCAAAGGCCAAGAATGACTGAAATGAGAGCCCCTGAGAAGCTAACCATCTGAAGGTGTATTCCCACTATTTCTTGTCAGGTTAGATTTCATAGCAAACTTCTGCATGCTTAGAAATTAGTCTGCCTTTATTGCCAGTGGAGACACTGAAATAACTATAGGGCATGATGTATATGATATCTTTTAAGGCACCTAGCTTAAGTTTCCACTGGCTAGGAAGGGGGTCCAGGACAACTACTACATTGGACAGATAAATCCCACAACTGTTCTGTGTAACAAAGAAAAAAGCATCACAAAAAAGCATCACAAAAGGCAAGAATTACACTCAAATATGCCACTGTCAGTGATGGAGAAATGTGCAACCAATATGCTATCCTTGTATCTACCTAAGTTCATCTCCTTTCCAGAAACATTACCATCAGAGTCACTATTTGTTTGCACAATCTTAGCTCCAGTCAGCCCAAGCGCAAATGTTGTTGGTGCATGCAAGTATTCAAGAGATATCAGTCATTCATGGAGGCAATTCTGGTTTCTCCCAAGCACATCAGTCTCTGTTCATTCACTTCGTAAAGTTTTCTATGACTAGTGACGTATTTGTCACCACTTTTCTCCAAGTGTTCCAACTCTATGCTAAAAGCATTATCCCACCAGTGCCTCCAAATTAAAGGCTCAGCCAGCTTCAGTCCAATCCTCCAATACATGGGGAGGAGCCAGGGTCAGTGGGGAAGAGCCAGTCCCTAGCCCAGTGCCACTGTGAGCTAGTCAATAGCATCTCACTCCCTGTATCATCTCAGCACCTCCAGGCTGTTCTTTCCATCTAGATGAACCAAGCTGACACGCAAGCAGAGAAAATGTGGCTCTGATCCAGATCAGTGCTACACAGCTGGGCCTCCCGACAGCTATTCCAAACAGGCACCTGCGAACACAGTCATTTTTCTGACCAGCAGACAAAAACGCACAGGGAAAGCAATAACAGAAGAGCCCTCCTCATTCATTCCAGCTTACATCTCCAAACAACTGCTTCAGATCCATTTTTAAGAGGATAATAAAGGATATTAAAGTGTCATCTGCTGAGTGGAAGCTGTTATTAGATTCCACTTAGTCCAAAGTAGCACAAGCCTTTCGTAACACCACAGCATCACTTCTTAAAGTGAAAACAGGGAAGAGAAATATCTGATGATATCCAGCAGTGAAACAGGAAGCATGGGTCAACCAGGTTTACACTTTGAGAAACACCCACTGCAGCACGTCCACGGAGTGAGAAATACGTGAAATAAAAAGCCCAATTCATATGCTTCCATGTTGAACTTTCTATCATAATTCCCATACCCCTCCGTACTTCATTTGTATGAGCATGCCAAGAATGTAAGTTTTTTGTCTTTATGGAAAATGGGTTTATATACACTAATAAAATTACTGTAGTTACCAAATCCATTTGCTTTGGGAGGAGGGTGGCAGTTGTTTTCTATTCCAAGCAGAACACAAATAATGAGGGTCAAGAAGCAGGTGACCAATTACAGACCTAGATAGGTATATATACTTCCCAGTAATATGGTGCAAAAATCCATTTATAGATTACAGTGAAACATGATAAATTATGCATAATATAGACCTCTGTAAGATCGTCCTGCTGCTGAAGCTGCCTTTCTGCAGACCAAAACCAGACTCAGAACCTCAGTGACTCCCAGTCCCACAGGCTCCATAATGGAGGCAGACAGAGAAACCAGTTCCAGATGCCAGAATGCTCATTTTAACTTTTCTATGTCTCTGGTACAATCTGACACTCACGTTAATATGAAATGGTACATTTTAGCAGTCAATGAAATGCATGAAGGACATCCATATACCCAAGAGAAATGTAGAACATCAGTTTCTTGAAAGCTCAAGAGTGGTGCTCTTAGTTGTTCATCTCTGCACTATGCCTTGGCAACCTTTGCTCTTTCCAGCCCTTATACGCTCAAGTCTTATCCCAGAGAAAAATCTTTAATTTTACAGAGCTCTCTTTTACCTGTACCATGTTTCATAAGTACTATAGTCATTTCATACACTGCATCAAGTTTGTCAATGCAGCTAGCAACGTACAGGTTACCCAAAGAAGTGGTGCATGCTCCATCCCTGGCAGTGTTCCAAGGCCAGGTTGGACAGAGCCTTAGATGACACGGTCTAGCAGGAGGCTTCCCTGCTCACGGCAGGGGGTTGGAACTGGAGGATCTTAAGGTCCTTTCCAATCCAAACCATTCTCTGATTCTATGATACAAGTCTGCCTTTTGCAAACTATATGCCAGGCTGAAGAAGGTGACTAAACCCTGTAAGAGTGCAGAACAGTGCTTTTTTTTGTCTTAGAACTACTTTCCAACATTGAATTATATACTGTTGTGCAAAGATACACAGAAATGCAGAGCCTTGTCAATTAACCACGTAAAATACTTATTTTAAAATATTGTTATATAATAAACTTCTGTAATTGAAACAAGACCCTGAATATAAAACAAATGGGTAGCATTAATTCGTACCTCATTGTGCAGTCAACAGTTAATCACATGACTAATACTGCATGTAGCTTGAAGCAAGCAAATCTATTTTCTTTGCCTCTGCTGGGTTAGTCTGGGTTGGTTTATATGTTTGTGGTTGGTTGATGCAGTTAGAACACAAAAATGTACAAACTGTCTTGCAAACCAGAACAGAAGAACCACAGAAGTTGGTATTATGCATTCATTTTCATAACACATTTATCTTCTTTCATTTTCACCACTTCTAAAAATAGACTGTCCATGATATTTGCATTGCATAATTGATACCAATCTTATTTATGCCATATTGTTTTACCACTGAGTAACTTTAGACAGAAAACTTATGTACTGCTTATTTTGAAATACGACCTTCTGCAATAAGCTCTGTGAAGATAGTTTTCTATTACTGATCTTTCCACAGTAAAATTCAGAGGGCATGAAAGGTGTTGAAAGGGCCTATCAGCTGACAGCCATGAGATTTAACAGCAGGGTGCTTTCTAACATCACCTCTAAATTGCTTACAGTACCTTTTGCAAGTGATTTATCCATTAGGATCATTATATTCATATATTTTGAACTATTTGTTCCTTACTTTACCAAGTGCTGACGTAACGATCCCACCTTGTGAGTACAAGCTACCAGCCATTAGTCTGATGCATCTGCAGCAGTACACATCAGTTTGATGCATGGCACCCTTGCTAAAACATTGTCTGTGGTGCCTTCTGGTGACCTTAACTTCACCAGTGCTGGAAACTCTCCAGGACTTTAAGAAGAAATTATCGATACATGTATTGGTGACCTTTTGGCAAATGCCAGATTTCACTCTCTACTTAAAAACAGTGACTCATGACAAATGTAACAGATGTCAAAACTTGTTGGAAAAAAGCACTTGAAAAATTGAGATCTGATATTAAAACTGGAAGAGTTTTCAGCTATTGGTAATGAAAAGGTCACACAGTGACAGAACTCGCACAAAGATTTGCAAAATTCTGTGTAAACTGAAGAACATGGAAGTCTGAGCTCTTAGAAACTTTAAAGAGATGGAGAATGGGCTGTAAAACCACACTATTTCGGCATGATAGAGTCATCTCTTTCTCAATGGCAGACACAGGGTCTCCAGTGGTTTAACAATAAAGAAATGATCATTCTTGATGGAGAACAAACTCCAATCATTTTCTCTTCTCCCCATGCCTCAGTACCGGTATTCCCAGGTTGAGGCTTTTGTAGGCTGTGATTACATGTGTTGTGGAATAAACAGTAAATAACACTGGGTTTAGTTCAAGAAATCTGAGCTCCTGGAAGTTCGTGTATTTAACTCAGCAGCCTCCCAGAAGATCAGCCAATTTCTCCTTATCCTGTGAATTCAGCCATATACTGGTTTCAAGGAAGCTCTTCAAAGCAAAGTTTCCCTTGCAAAAGCAAGATTTTTCAGTGTCCAAACCAAAACTCATCAATTGTAAAGCTGACAAGGCTTTCCTAGTTTGTAGCATAGCTATTACTATAATGTGCTGCAGAAAAAGTGATGGCTTTGCACAGAACTCATAAATTCCAGTGTCCTTAATCATAGGATCATAGAATCATAGAATAGTTAGGGCTGGAAAGGACCTCAAGATCATCGAGTTCCAACCCCCCTGCCATGGGCAGCGACACCTCCCACTAAACCATGCCATCCAAGGCTATGTCCAACCGCACTTTGAACGCCGCGAGGGATGAAGCATCCACAACCTCCCTGGGCAACCCATTCCAGGGCCTCACCACCCTCACAGTAAAGAATTTCTTCCTCATATCCAATCTAAACCTCCCCTGTTTAAGTTTAAACCCATTACCCCTTGTCCTCTCACCACAGTCCCTAATGAAGTCAGAATAATTCATTTAAAATTCAGTGTCCATTAATGTTTTTCACCACCTTTCTGCATCATGTAAGTGGCAACAACAGGCACAGATTTGGGAGTGGACTGCTGTAATGTTGCACTAGAGTGAGTAAAAATGCTAGAAATGAGTGTCCAAAGCCATAAGCCTATTCAGTCCCTCCTCTGGAATTATCAAATATAGATTTCATTTTCATAGCCATGATCTGTATAAAATATCTTTCCCTCTCCTATGTAGCAAAGAAGAAAAATTATGACCGCATAAATAACCATATTTCAGCCTCTGCATCTAGCAGGAAGAAAGCAATTATGTGGCAATGGAGTGTTCTTGCCTCGTGGAATCCTGGTCACTGAATTCAAGCTTTATGCACATTCATCAGGATATACTCTAAGCTACATGGTATAATCCAAAGCTAATATATTTAGTATGAAAGTAGTGGAGATTCATCTGAAATGTAGCCCCTCTTAAGACCTCCCGTATGAAGATAGGCTGAGAAAATTGGGGCTGTTCAGCCTGGAGAAGAGAAGGCTGCGTGGAGACCTCATAGCAGCCTTCCAATACCTGAAGGGGGCCTATAGGGATGCTGGGGAGGGACTCTTCATTAGGGACTGTGGTGAGAGGACAAGGGGTAATGGGTTTAAACTTAAACAGGGGAGGTTTAGATTGGATCTGAGGAAGAAATTCTTTACTGTGAGGGAGGTGAGGCCCTGAAATGGGTTGCCCAGGGAAGTTGTGAATGCTCCATCGCTGGCGGCGTTCAAGGTGGGGTTGGACATAGCCTTGGATGGCATGGTTTAGTGGGAGGTGTCCCTGCCCATGGCAGGGGGGTTGGAACTGGATGATCTTGAGGTCCTTTCCAACCCTAACTGTTCTATGATTCTATGTTCTAGAATCCTCAATCAGGGACAAGCTGTGCCTTTGCATTAACTTCACAGCAATTTTGTGGCTTGAACGGCTGATTCCAAACAGGAGGTGAGTGTATACATTTTCAGCACATCCCTGCATCTGGCAACCTTGTGAGACTTTAGGCGGGGGGGGGGATTTCCATTGTTTTAAATAATCGATGGCAAACATTATTATTCCTGCAGTGAAAAATTGCTATAGTCAGCTACCAGCACGATGGCAACACAACTGCTCAAATACGGCATTCTTTTTCTTGCACACACCTAACTGATTTATAAGCTTTGCTAAGCTTTGCTTTGGAAAAGGCAGGTATAAGTCGCTGAAGGAAAATACTAGGTTCTTGGGGGTAATGATTACCAGCCTGGTTTTGCCACTGCTGCCATGACCTCTAGGAGTTTGTAGAATGATTTTTTAATATAAAATGACCATAAGCTTTGATATATGAAGAGGTGGAAGAAATACACAGGTAGAAAGGATGAAATACCAGCATTATCTGCCTTTCACTGGGAGCTTAAAAAGAAATCAGTAACTGTATCTGCATGAGAAGCCCAAAGGAAACCCGTCCTGTAATAGAAGAAAATCTACCACAGCAGTCCTTGTTCTACTATACCACACCAAACAATGGTAAATAAATTACACTGACATGAGGCCACATAAAGTGCAGGTTTCTTCAATCCTCCTTCACAAAGACACTAAGCTGACAAGGAATCTTTTCTTCTACAGAATCTGGCCTGACAAAACTGGGAGGGGTTACAGCAGGCTAAATAAGGAATTTTGGTTCCCTTCCCCAGTAAATCTTTAGAGGGAGGAAAGGGAATTCTTCAGACACACACAGAACATTAAGGGAAAACATTGCAGAAGATAACCTGGAGACCAGGAAACAATACAGTGAGCTTTTGTTCCTCAAACACATTTGTGATATGCAGCATTTTCATCCAGGACAAAGCATAACTAATGTAACTTGTCTATCAGCATATAAATCCTAACACAAATACAGACGCACACCCCTCTACATGGTGTATGTCTGTAGCCCCTCGACGTGGCACAAATGAGGAAGAGTGGGACTCCCTTTAATCAGTACTGTTCTGGATCTAAAATCACGTGTGCTGGCCACTCAAAGGGCCAGCTCCAGACAGCCCCAGTTTGCTTTTCATGTGAGAAAATCACATACAAATACCCAGAATTGAGGCTTTTCTATAAATGTTGAACAGAACAAGCCAAAAGCGCTCACTTTCTAACTGTGAGACACATTTCTGTGGGAACAAATTAGCCCACACAAATCAGTGCCTCACCTTAGCCGCAAAACAAAGCCAGTGGTTAGTCTGAGATTTCCACAGCACATTCCCCTTGTACAGCTCTTTTGACATTAGCAGCTGGATGCAATCACCACTCAGCATCTAGATTAGACTTCCTGCAGCAGTCAATGGGGAAGATATAAAAACCCTTATACAACCAACCAAGAAAATGACTCAGTTTGGAGGGCTCTTACATACACACTCAGCCAGCAGATGTTGTTAGCTCTGAGCTTTAAGAACTGGGGACATATAATTTCATCTTGGATTCCACGTTTCTTCCCGTTTGTTTTCCCATTAATCTCAGTGTCATCTGGCATTCTTTTCTTTAATATTTTACTGTGTTTCTTTGAAAACTAGATACTTTTTAGTAGTATAGCTTAGTTTAGTTGGGCCAAGTTGTAACAGGCAAAACTCCCTTTGACTTTAAAATTGAGCAACAGCTTTAGGATTACTTTTCCAGAAGATTAGATCAAGTTTGGCTCTAGTCATATGTATCTTTTTTCCTTAATTCCTTTTTCAAATCTTCAGCATCTGTACAGAACATGGTGGACTCCATCATCTTCAATGGGACTAAAGCATATTGCTTCTGCTTATAGAATTCATTTCTGATCTACAGTGTTCTGGGAAGTTACACTGAGGCTGTACTGAAAATACAATGGTTGTTCAGCATGCAGACAGACCTTGGGCTGTGCTTACAGCAGAGCAGAGAGTTCCACCAGGTACACACACAACATACTTCCAATGAATCAGCTTCAGACACAGTTTTGCCTTCTCCAATACTGCTAAGGACTCAAATTTAAAACTTTAGAAAAGTACAACTGTAACATCTTCCAAGTGCCACAAGTCAGTGTCACACAGCCACTGCCTCACAGTGAATAGGGGCTCTCTGAGCTATGAAAATGGGCTTGATGTGATAGAAAAAAGTAGGGATTGTAGGAAGAGGTCTGTTACAGTCAATACTTATGAAACAGAAAAGCCAGGTCTTACATGTGTTACATGCACTACTTTGTTAGAACTCTCTTCCTAAACAAATATTGCTATTTCACCCTCAGGCTCTTGATTCACAAGGTAGCAGGTATGTTCCCTTACACACTTGTGAGATGACTGCGGCAAGAGTAGTATTGGCTTGAAATAATGCAATGTCTTACACCAAAACAGACAACACTTGACTTGGTCAAATATAACAATAGAATCCTACATTTCAGTCCATTACCAAATACATGTTAGTGAGGCTGCTCTGTCCCTTCAGGAAATGTTTAGAGGACTGGAAACCCTAGAAATTACATTATCAGCACTATCTTTTGGGTATTAATTTATCAACTGTTATTTCATTTACTGATTCAGATAAAGAAAAGCACTCCATAGTTTGCTTTGGATCCATGAGAAGTTAGTTTGGGGATGCACTCCTTAGACAACTCCTGGCCAGCATGACTATGTGGATATTTCAGTTAAAGAAAGGACTACTGGAGTGACAAGATGTTTAAGGATGCAACAGAGTAAGTGTGCAGCAAAAGACATGCACAAACGTGTAGCCGTCCATTTCTCTTTGACAAAAGGAAGGTCTTCGAAAGCAAATCACTTTCTAGGCTCATTTGCCATCACTGTCCCTAATGACACCAGAGAGACTGATGGGCTCTACTCAGAGACAGACGCTCTTTTCACTGTATCTTTCCTTGGCCAGAATCATGTAGCATCCTGCTCTCATTTTGATTTCCTGATACACTTGCCTGAGTGTTGGCAATAGGGTCATGTTCTATAGTGGCACCTGCTGCTCAGTGCCCCAGACACACAACGTGCATCTTTTGCCCAAAACAGGTTCCTTCTGACAGCTCAGTAAATAAAGCACCAACTCTTAACATTTCAAAAAAAGGAGGCGTTTTAATTTGAACCCATTACCCCTTGTCCTATCACTACAGTCCCTGATGAAGGGGACTTACATGTGATCATTATACATTTCCAGCAAGGTCAATATCAGCTATGAGCCTAAAACTCTTTTATTGGTTTCCAGTACCACCTGCCACATGAGGGCTGCATCTGTTTAAACTCAGTCAAAAGGCTCCTTTTTAAAGAACATGAGCTTGTTAAGAACAAATTTAAGAAACAAGCAATGGAGCTGTCAGAAGATCTTACAGTATAATTAAGTTACAAACTGACACTGACATGTCTCTCACAACTATTTGACTGAACAGTGAAGCAATGTGGATACTGCTATTTACAATCCCATAACCAAGGACAACTATTTACCCCAAAGTGCTAAAACGCCTCCATAAAGAAAGAGTTCAGAGAAGAAGCAGATTTCCATAAAAGATTACATTTTGAGATAAGATACAAAGACAAATTTTGTGAGAGCTTTGTAAGTGAAAAGCACCATGCAGAAATTAATGTATGAAGAAACAGCTTCCTTCACAGTAAACTCAGTTTTAAGCCACTATCTGACCCAGGCTAATTTTTATTGCTGGAGGCTAGATGCAAAATCAGGGTAAACTAATACTACCAGGTTTAAATATCTGAATTTTAAGTGACCATGGCTAGAAATACTGTTTTTCCCCTGATTTGTCAGAATACTCCAAATAAAGAAGTGTTTCAGGCCCCTCTGTCAGGTTCCTCCCATGAGCAGGAAGAAATTACTCTGCATGCTTCTTATATAAAGCATGACATCAAATCACATTACTTGCTCTCAAAAGAGTAAAATTCTTAAAGGTAGATGTAAATGTGCTGTTTCTTCAGTGCAGTGAACCCTCAAGATAAGTTTGCAATCACACTGATAATGCTTGATTAATACTCGAAATAAATTCCAAAGCAAACTCCTCCCTTCACTCTCTCCTAAGCTTGATCTTGAAATAAAAGTGATAAAAAGAAGCTTTCTAAAAATGTATAATGTAAAAATGTAAAAGACTTTTCTTTTGGAAGAGGCTGGAATTCTTCTGGTACTGCATAGGGGGAAAAATGAACAAAGCCTCAGACTGACCCATTTCTTCAGACAAAACAATCTTCACAGAGAGGCAGGCATTTTCTTGTACAGGGAATGAAAATGACACCAAAGGGGAAGTGCAATAGAAAAGATAAAAGCAAGGCAGATTCTTAACTCTCATTGAAAATCAGGAGAACTCAGACACTTCAGTCACCTCCAAGCTTTGGACAACTCTTGTACCAAAACGTTTGTACTCTTGAAGAAATTTTAGTGTAAGGCTTGTGAAAAGCTGCCTCTTTCTTCATCAGCGTTAGCAAAGGCAGATTTTAACATTTTCACTCCTGTAATGCATTTTCACTCCTCCATTCCTTTCTCTGCTGTAAGTAGTCCCATTAGCTGAGGACATATCAATATGAACACGAACTGTGTTTTGTTATTATAATACAACTGTAATGAAGATCAAATGAAGCAAAATTACAGTTCTTCCTGCAAAATAAGTAAACCAATTTGTATCTAGAGGAGTTTCAAAATTAAAATCATTACCACATAATGCACAGATACTTGTTCATAAATTTAGCAGTAGCTGCATTGCACGGATTTTCTTTTCCTTTGTGTAAGCACATTTCTCTGTCAGATTTGAAGGCAATTTCTGCAAGCTGGATAAAGAAGACCTTACCTCCTTTTGCTCTTCCCCACAGTGGGAGAGAGCTGCATGACTGCATCTTTCACTCCAGTGCCATGAGTTTTAAGAATCTACCTTGTAGAAGGTTGTGAGGTTGTAATGTCATCTAGGGTGTGCAAATAAAAGTGCTAAGAAGGAATAGTATCTAAGTTGTTCATATGCTGTCAGATTAATGAAATGGGTAGGACATGTCAATACAGATGTCAGTGGTACAAGAAACATGGGAAAATGCTGCAACCTAGCACAGCAGTCCAGCACTTCATTATCTATTGTGTCTACTGGTCATCCGCTAGTTAAAATCTTGCATCGGGTGGCTCCAAAACTTTGAATCACCTGAGGTGATATTACATAGGATACAAGACCAATGGTCATATGAGACAAGAAGGTATCTGGGGCTATCTGATGCAGTGACAGATCTGGTGACAGCTGGGTTATGGCTACCCTGCCTCAGGAGCATCCCCTAAACAGTGCAGTTTCAAACCCAGGATGATGCTCTGCCTCAGGCTGGCTTGAGCACACTTATTCACCTGAGTCTCATTCGCTGAAGTACTGAACTCCTGCAGTTCCCTCTGATTTCAGGGGGTGTAGAGGATACTCAGCACTTCCGAAAACCAAGCATCATGCATGAGCAGACATGCTCTGAAGAAGCAAATGCTCCACAAAGCCAAAAGCACCACCAATTACACAAGCCCTTTGAGTTCCCTGCGGAGCAGAGTTTCAAGTGTGCAGCTTTATAGAAAAGAATATTACTTAGGTAACATTTGTCTAAAGTGTACAGAGATATAGATTAAATACAAACACAACTGTCTGAGGTAAAAGCAGTAGCAGCTAGTATTCATTAGCCCCCTGCGTGGTTCTCACGTAAGTGGTCAATTTTGTGCACTCTTTGAGTTAAGAGTTGTGCCTTTCTATGTGCATGTGGCCACACTGCAGGGACTTAAGTGCTACAGCTTAGCCCTCTGCAACAAGCAACCAAATACAGGAGGATTTCAATTTATCTGGAACACAAACACTTTATATGCATTATGGATGTAGACATTACAGTGTTCTTGGTCTCTGAGGTGATCCTTCCTTTAAAGGACAAACAGCACTATCAGGTGAGAACTATTAAAACCAAAACTGGCTCTTACATGATAAATTCTGTCAGGTTGCACCATTTTTTAGAGTCCACTTTCTTCATCATCTCTTCAAAGGATTTTCCACAGGCAGGCAACTTTTCTAACATGAGAGATTCATTGCAGAGATTAGTCTGTTGACGAGCACCTAGGTAAAATCAGAAAGCACCTTAAATCTCAATTACTGAAATAGAAGCAGCACAAACATGTCACTCACAAGTTACATTGTTGTAAACCTATCAGTTAACTTTCTAAACAATTTTAGAAAATAGATAAAGTACACCTTTACAGAAATTAATTAAAAACATAACTTAGTATGAAATACTATAGGTTACCATATGTGGTATCTTTTAGACCTAACATAGAGGAACCTACCTATTCAGTTTTCTAACCTTACTATCTAGTAATGCTACTTATACTATACCGACTTACAAACTAACACAGAAATGTCTATTTGCATTTTTATTTAAAAGCTAACTGGAGTTACTGACCATATACTTCAGAGTAGAAAGCACTTCTCAAGCTCACACATATGCATCCCATTCGACTAACTGTATAGCTGTAAATGTACTTCAACATCAAAAACACTTGTGTATCTTATCAGCTGAAGGGCTTGAATTCCACAGCCACAGTTAAGCTTTTCCTTTAGTATATCCACTAAAAGAATTTTCTGCCATTATCAGATGTTAATGTTGCAGCATACAGCCACTGGCAAAGAAAGAATTAACCTTGACTTGAGCAAACCTGTATATTTTGCAACCTGAAGTGGCAATTCCACAATATTTAGAGCCACAGTCAGAGGTTTTTCTCATCCAGCCCCTATCTGCATTGGAATATAAAGATTGTATTTTGGTATTTCTTGTGAACTTAAAATTCTGCAAAAAATCGATTCAGACTAATGAAAGCTTTTGATTTTGATAAAGGCTGAAACATTCTGTTTTGATTAAGTAATTAAATGTCTTGCTTTGCCTTTATAAATGCCACTAGTTTGATTACTCTTCTATATACAAAAAGCATACATTTTGTAGAACATTAAAATTACCTGTAAGTATATGTATGTCAACTTGTTCAATACAAATGCCTAAATTAAATTAGTCAGAATAAACCTCAGTGTGATTACTTCTCTTTAGAGCAGCACAAATCAGAGAAAAGGATTTACCTGAACAAAAGTGCAACCCTAACAAATCCTCATGTGTCAAACAACCCTCCTGAGAACTCGGGAGGAACAGCTTTTATACGAACAAAGCCAAAAAGAACAGACTACTTCATCCTTTTTAATCACTGAAAAAAGAAGTCTAAGTAGAATCATGTCTTGCACCTTTTTCTTCTTGAACTACATTTTTCACTGAGACCCTATTTATACCAGGGAGAGGAGGTATTTCTTTTCCTTCTATTAGTTACTTTGAAAACAGGATCCCATCATTGCTGAAAAGAGCCAATGGTTCCAATTATGTGTGGTGACAGGCAAGCACACTGCCAGGTAAAGTAGGTCGAAGGCATTCAAGTCTTCACTTGAGAAGTCAGGCGCAGCCTCCGCTCTCAACAGGGCACTGTGTTCCTTACTGTTCAGTCAAAAAAACCTAAGCCAAGATGACTGGTTTCGGGCTTCTCATCATGACCCAGCCATCAGTCAGAAACTTGAACATCTTCATTCAAAATGGGCCATGTGATTGGAAGACAGGCTGGAGTGCATATTAAGTGTCTCACCCAGGGAGAGGGCTTTGGAGCCTGGGCAGGAGCACCTTGCAATTCAGACTATCACAGCCAACATCTTAGCTGGGGAAGTCACTGACTCAGTGATGCCATGTGCCAAAGGAGACACAGCCGTCACATCTGACCAAAGAAATAACTTCACTTTCATATACAAAACTTTCAAAAGCAGCAGATCCATAACTGAGACCCTAAGCCTGCTATTTCATACATACCACAAACCTCTCCGGGTACATGGCTGACTCATTGGGACCCAACCCTACCTCCTTTGGCAGGTCTGATTGACAGACCTCATAAAGCTGATGCTAAGCCTTCATCCATGTCAGAAAAAATCAGAACTGCAATTATTCAGCAGTGATAGAAATGGTGAAAGTTATGAAACAGGGGCAACATAACTCTGTCCTTGGGAAGTTAACATGGTAGCATGGGCCCTGCCTATTTAAGTGTTCCTGCCAATGCATCTGGTGGCTGCAGCAGCTACGTTTTACATTCCACTGCTAGATCTGCAGATGAACACTAAAGCTGGGCAGAATTCAAAACCAGATATGAAAGTTGCATAGCTGGCAACTTAAATCCTGCATTGATGCTTTGACAAAAGTTAAGCAAAGTTGCCTTCCCTGGCGGAGTATTCTAACCAACCAGCTACCATCTGACTTATAACTCTATAAATCCAACAGAATACAAGTGTCTCCTCCATTATATCACTTGCACTGACAATTTACTTCAGCTCCTTCCCAGCAGGGTGTTCAAATGGATTTTCCATTACCTTGGTATTTCTGGTTAGCTTTCTTTAGAACTTCAATATTTTGCAAGGTTATAGAAAAAACCTGATAGAGTCATTTGACAGAAACAATCTGATGATACAGAGTTTCTGTCTAAATCCCTGGCCAAAGGGATTTAAAATTAAGAATAATTCTACTGTTTTACCATCACTCTTGAGACTGACCTTTAGAAAACACTACAGAACTTTCTGTTCATACAGCTGATGGAGATGACCAGTTGACTAATTGAAATGAGACAGGATGGAAGTGCTTCTCAGACAGCTGCCGTCAATAAAACAGAAAGAGAAGTTTGAAGTTTAAAAGCAAAGCTCACCTGCAAATCCAAGCGTCATCAGACCATTAACTAGAGGGAGGGGAAAAAAGGAGAGATGAATTAGATACCTCCATATTGTTATGTCAAAGACTTGGTACAGATGCAAGCAAACCTGAGCATAATTTAGGCTTCAACACAATACTCAAAGTGCTCATTTGATCATTAGTTTCAGTTTTATCAAAGAATGAGTCTGAATGGAAAAAATAACATTTAGAGAACATGATGCTTTTAAATTCCTTTTTACCTATCCTTTAAACATCTGAGTAATGCAGACTTACGGGTCTATCCACACCAGTCTTTCCTATAGATTCCAACGTTAAGAATCAGGGACAGGGAAAATTTTACTTAAAGCTTCTTGAGCATGAAAAGTTGGAGAAATAACACATTTGCTCAAAATGTAGGTGAACTGCATATTCTAAAGTGTAAAGCAAAAAAACCCAAACCCTTTTGCTATTAAAGTTAAGCAAGCACAGAATCATTAACGTGTACTATATTCATTGAGAAATGTAATGCTGTTTTTCATGGTCTCCACCTTTTGCACAGTGAAATCATACATTTTGAAAACCATTACAGTCAAAACACATAAGCTTCTCACACAGATTTTACGTTAACAGGTATGTCAGAAGAGCACCCAAATGGAAACACAGACTATGCCAACAGAAGGAGTCTTCTGATCAGCAGTCTGCAGCACATTCAGATGGATTAAATGAACAGAAGCCCACTGTGTTTGCACAGCTCCAGCCACGCTTAGGATTTTGCAGATAGAGATAAAAGGGATGTAGCTCCAATTATTTTTGATGTCCCACTGAAAAGAAGAAAAATTGCTGACAAATCTTCATAGTATTAAGTATATAGTATGCATCAGAAATTAAATGAGTAATTTCACACACACGGGTGCCTCCTGCTTCTTGTTTACACTCTACATGTCACTCCAGTAAAATGAATCAAGCTATATACATAGCAGAATATTAGTCCAAATCATATTGATCTAGCCTGTACAGTCACTGCGATATGCCAAGCTCTCAAGCGAGTTAACTGCAAATTGTGTACATGCATCTGTGGAGAATTTAGACCCTTCCAAAGAACGTATTTTTCTTCCAGACAAGCATTAATCTCTGTCTTAGTTACTAATGAGACAGAATGTACCAAAACTGTAAAAAGCAGGAATCCAAGTATCCGAAAATTGAGGTTCATCCAACACAGAGAGCTGAAATGCCATTACACACTCTGGTGGCTGTATCTCTTTCACAAATAAAGCACTGCTCTTTCCAGACTGTAACACCAGCCGTAATACCAGTAAATATACTTGAGTCTCTTTATCCTCACTTGACAAATGTGACTTAACTGCAGAATACTGAAGATCAAATTAAAAGCACCCAATTTCTGAGGAAGCCAAACCCACTGATTCTGAGGAAAGGGGTCTAGATGCACATAGGTGCCCCAGATGCAACCCTAGAGGACCACAGCCTGCACCTCAAATTTTCTATCAATTCCAGTCACTAATCTCTAGATCCTTCATAGTTATTGCAGTAGTAAACCTCATGAGACCATGGGGAGGCAAATAAACCAGGAATTACAACAAGAGACAATCAGTAAGAGAAAACAATGGGTCCATGTTTTACAGAGAAGAGGCTGAGTGACTACCCTAGTGTTAGCCAGGGAAGCTGTGATAAACCAAGTACTGAATAAAGGCTCTCAGGTTTGTGCTCACAGATCCCCCTGCTCACATGAAAACATGCTTTTTGCATTTTCTGATCTGCTCACGACAAAGCAACACAGGATGTTTTGCACCTATCCTCAACCAAGAGAGTCCAGACACCTTCAGAGAAGGGTGAAATAAAAAGGCAGACCACCACGTGCTATCATGCCCACCTCTCTTTGTTTCTTTACTCCCAGGTATTCAACTCATAACAAAGATTTAATCAGGAGACTACAGCTTGTTGGCTATGACCGTTTACACAGAAAGTATGACCCTTCCAGCAGGTATTTTAAGACAGGGCAAGTTCAGCTTATTTCTTGAAAGGTTGATGCCATCACATCTCATTAGAAGATACACAGAGGAAGTAAAGTGGGTCACAGCATTGGAAGATGCTCCCGTGATCCCAAAATAAACAGTTGCCACACACTCCTACCTGAACCAACATCTAAGGGAGAAAAAAGGAGGTTGAGTTTGACTGTACCAGTTGACTACACGTTAAATCCTGTTAATAATGAACCACAACAATGGCCATTAACTTTTATTTTCTCCATACACTGTAGCAGCATGTATGATTGCCTCTAGCATCAGTGGAATTAGATGTGAAGGGGCCAACCAGCATGAAGCCACAGCAAGAGGTGAAGGAAAGCATCGCTGAAAAAAAGATGGGGAAAAATCAGTTTGAAGAGCCTATGGAAAGAAAAACAAAATAGGATAAAGTGATAGAAAATAAGAAAGCCAAGAAAAAACTAAGTTTTTACTAATAACCTCCTTGTAAATGAAAAAAAGAAAATCTGGTCCTAGACCTTCCCTGCAGCCTCTTATTATTGACCATCTACCCTCCTTTTGTTAACAGGCATTCTTCTGGCATGAAAAAGGGAATTCAGAATGGGATCCACAGCACCATGTAAATTCACTACTGGGATACATGAGAGTGTAACTGTCCTGCAATTTTTCAGGTACACAAACTTCTGTTTTCCTCTAAAATGAAACAATATTTTTAAATGGATGTTTTTCTGCTATATTATTATTATTCCCTGGCATTCTCCCTTGAGGCTTAAAATTAGCGCTGGAAGTCTTTGGATTTGAAGCAGCCTATGGATTAATGTGTGCTCTTCCTGCTGCACGTTTCTCCAAGCACTTTGTAAGGATAATTCCAAAAACCTTGCTTATGAGGGAGATGTCAGAACATTTGCCTTTGCCTGATCATTTCTTGAGTCTGCTGCACTGCCTGACAGGATAGGCAGTTTTTGAGATTTTTGAGCCGCTCCAAGACTTTCTCAGAATACATGTATCAAATAATTCTTCTTTTACCTAACCACTGTATGCAGTTCTTCACCATCAATTACAACAAAAGAACATATAATGGCCTCAAGTTAAACCTACTGTCAAGACCCTACTTCTATACCTGTTTGTAAAGACAACCCTGCCAACTGCAAACATCTAATCTTTAACTATATGTCAGGACATCAGATCTCTACTGGAAGTTATGCATTAAACACCTGCCTCTCTGCAGAACCTGAGGTTTTATTGATTGCTTTACTGATGCCAATATTGAAGCTTTATTGATTGATAGTGTGCAAAAACAGCTCTAACATACAGTTCATGACAGTAAGTAAAACTGCAGTTTGAAATGGCAACTGCCACTCTACAGTTATGTACCTCTGATTTGTTGGAAACACAGGAGAGAGATTAATACTCTATTAGTAGCATTTTATCATATTGATCACATCTCTTTATCCACATTTCTTTCATAAATTTGATTTTAAATACTGAACAAATCAATCTTACAGAACTGTACCAATGTTTCTGCAGGTATTTAACTGTAACATGAATTTACCTGTTTGGTGGGTGGTATTAAAGATCATGTTAAATTCACTAATCTTTTATGTAAACCCCAAGTTATACTATTACAGGTTCTATGGCAGGAATATGGCATCAAATACTTTGAGGTATTTAATGCATAAGAGACTCCCATGGAAATAACTCCACCTATGCTCTGACACAATGTCAAGTGCATCCTACTGCATCAGTAAAACAGTGATTACAAGTAGCTAGGGGTTCTTTATTACCTATCTTCCTGGCACTTATGAGCTCAAGAGCTTCATTTCACTAAGATTTTTATGAATACAGAAGGAAAAGATGAGCTAACACAAGCACCACATGGCTGCTTTCCAAAGAGTTCTCTAAAAGCCCTTCAAGGGGGCAAGTAAAATGTATGTGGCCAAGACGCATCAGAATCTGAAGAGGCTAAGCAACCCTGAAACTTGATGGGAAAGCCCACAAAAGTTTGAGCACTCCTGCTTTGAATAAGACTAAGACAAAACAGTTTCTCCAAAGGTATTTCATCAAACCCACCTATTCCCCTGCATAATCTCTATGCCTTTCTTCAGACAAATACCGTCAGTAAGCATTGCTTAAAGGCACATAAAGGTACACCTCTCTCTTCCAATTTTGCATCATGTTAGCGCACTCAGTTTTGTATCACCAACTCAATCTCAGTGCTGGCAGGAGGGGCAGAGGTGGACCAAGTAATGATATGAACTGGGCATGCAGAAACTGGTCCCTACAGTAAGAGAAACAGGCAAAAGAACTTAGACCATTTCTGTCCTTTCAGCTTAAAGCCCGGGTTTGCTACGCCAGCTGTTGGGAGAAAAGGTACTCATCTTTATCTAGTATGAAAGAGCATCGATTGAGTTCTGACCATGTCAGCCTGCTGAGGAGCAGACTGACACAGGCTGATTTACCAGACATGGTAACTGAGGTACTGAAACAGATTTGACTTAACACCCACAACGCCACTGCCTGCAACCAGGAGAAGCCTTAGTTCCCTAGGGCTGTTGAAGCTTGAAGCCATGTATTTCTCAGCAGCCACACAAGACACCTTGTGCCGCAGGGAGCTGGCTGGTCCTCCCCCTGCTGCAGCCTGTGCATCTAAGCCTTCATCCTTCCTGCCCTTGCAGGCCTAGTTTATACCCCCACAAACTGCAGCTCTGGGTTATTTTTAAATTATAAACTGCTTCTCCAAGCCCAATTCTTATTCCAGCCTAATCACACCAGGATGCTAAGCCCTCAACAGAGATAACAAAGTGATAATTTAGCATGAAATTGCTATACAGATGGGCAAAGCATAAACTTCTGCTATGAAAATGTCTGAAACACGTTCGAGGGAAAAAGAATTGATGATGACTGGTGATGAGCTGAGCCGACCCCAGCACCACCCCCAGGATGGGCAGAGCCACAGGTGGGAAACTGGCTCTATTTGCAGCTCCAGCGTGGCCAGGGATGAGCCACAGAGTGCAGCAGCAGCAGCAGATAGGCCCAGAGGCCAGGTTGGATGGAGTCTTGGGTGACATGGTTTAGTGGGAGGTGTCCTTGCCCATGGCAGGGGGGTTGGAACTCTATGATCTTGAGGTCCTTTCCAACCCAAACTATTCTATGATTCTATGACTCTATGAGGTGACTCAATACATAGGTCCAGAGCACATACAGGAAAATAGCCAGTAAGCCAGGAGCGCTTGTGGTATAGCTCAGGGCACAGTGGGGGACCCAGGCAGGGGCCAGAGGGAAACTTGCTGGGGCTGTTGAGGGTGCTGTTAAATGTACTGGGAGTCCTGACAGTAAGGCAGCAAGTGGTCAGCAAAGTGCAGCCTTCCACCTAGGCTTAACAAACATGATGCAAAAACTGGTCCAGATGGATAACTATCTGCTATACAGTGAAATAAATGCCTGTGTGTATGGAGAAAATGAAACGCAGCTTCTCGGGTGGCCACCCTCAGAGAGAAAGCTATCATGAGTGACTCCAAGTCTAGAGGTTCTTATAAAAGTACAGAAAGGAAAAAACTGCTACTGGTACAAAAACTGAAGTACCACCTGCCAATCTTTAAATAACCCTTGTTACAATACATATGGCTCAGAAGGTCATCTTTTGTTCTCAGCTACTAACCGTCCCTTTGACACTTTCTAAGAGGAGCGGGATGGGGAAGGAGAGGAACAGGAACAGGACACAAGAACATCATCGCATAGTGTGAAAGCAGCCAAGGAAATGAGGCAACTGAAGTTCATGGAGCCAGGCAGTGACAGGAACCCAACACAAAGGAAGGATGCCAGGAATAAACAGAAGCTTGCAATAAATATAGTACTTGAAAGAAGTGTTACACTTGCATTCAGAATTGGCCCAGAAAAAACATGCCTCAGCATGTGGAGAGGCAGTAGCAAGTAAACCTGTTGGCAGGGTGCATTGATCTGTCCCTATGCCCAAGAAGTTATCTAGAGAGCTAGGATAACAGGTAACATAGAAGTCAGCTTTGCACCATCCCCTGCTTTGATGCTAAATCCTTTTTAACACTTTTTTTCCCCTGTGTCAACTTTATGGAAGACATGTATTAGCCACGGAAATGCAATATTCAAAACTAAAAGTGCAGTTCAATGCTATACTTTATCACAGTTTGAGGCATTACGTTATTGCTTTCGAATTGGTAAGGTAATTTCAGACAGTTAACAATTTTGGACGTCAGAGTCTTTTTCCTGCAGAGCAAGAAAAGCAGGAAGGTAATTTAAGCTTTTTCATTTCATCACTGCAAATCAACAGGGAACATTACTGAGGACATTGACTGTTCAGGCTCATGTTGGCTCAAAGTTGCCCAGCTTTCCAGCGACTGCAAAGGAATGTGACAATTATTCTGAACTCATACTTCGACTGGGAATTTTTCAGAGCAGGAATACAAATTATTGCCTTTTACATTCCTTGGTGGAGTTCTTAAATCACTGCTGGCAGCATATAAATAATGCTGCTCAATTTCTGAACAGCCTATGGCTGCTTCCAGAGGTATTGGATGAGTTTTCTACTACTTTGTTTGAAAGCAGTATGATTTACTTCAATACATATCTAACCGGTACTTTTCATTAAATATTTATTTTCTTATTAATATTTATTTACTAAGTAACTATTTAAATTAACCATGCTACTTCAACAACAGACTTAGGGAGGGGATTATTTAGCAACTGACTGAACACTAAAATCTGTATTGTAATGGAAGTCCTGTGACTCAACCAGAATGTCACATAATATTTTCTCCCCTTCTTTTCTGTCCCATTATGCTTTTCATGGAGCACTGTGTAACTGAAATATAAATCCTTAATTTTTTTTACAGCCACTGACTTTGGGAAGGTGGATGAACTAAATATTCCAACATCAGAACCAAGTGCTTGAAGTAGATCATCTTCACACTCTTTTAAAAGGGTGCTATGGACAAATGTGATCATCGACAGAAATCTTGAGATCCATCCTTACAGTAAAATTGAAGAAGACTAAGAGAAGCACATTTGTTTCTAGAGTAGAAAGAAATTTGTGGCATTAGAGACTGTTTAAAGATGGCACCCAGCAACAATACAGGGACCACGATTTGGCTTAAGGGGGCTGGAAGACAGTCCCAGAGGACTAACACTCTTCAGGAGGTGCTACAGCCTACAGCTAGTGGAAACAAGCAGAACAGTTTTCCTAAAATTCCTAATTGACTGAATTCACTTCTGTAACTGTTCTCTGGGACATTAGGAAAACACTGTTGTTTAGGATGTATCTACAGGCCTTCCAAAGGCTTTGTGCTCCTTGTTTTCATCTAATTTCTGCTTGTGAGACCTGGTCTTCTGGGTCTTGGAAAACAGTGATTGTCACACAGATGTGTAACCTCTAAACCAACCAAATTCTCTCTCTTAATAATTTATCATTACAGATAAATATGCTTTAGCAAGAGGAAGTGAAAATCTTTTTCTCACGCCCTAAACATCTGCACTTCTTCGGGTTCATTACAGCCTTGTGTGGTACCACTGGTGTGGTCCCCATTTTGCACCAGGTATGGACATGATGACAGAACTAGTAAGAGATTTGTCTCAGTCACAAGCAGGAAGCAGCATCACACCAAGAACAGAGTGACCCAGGAGTGGTGTGGTGCCAGGACCTCTATTTCACCACTATCTCCTCTCAGAAAATGTTACCAAAGTAACTGAAGAACATGACGATCTCTCTGCCCAAAAGATAATAATTGTGAAATGTGTCTGCTGTGCAATTTATGGGAAAGGTACATCACCAAATGAGGCAGCACAGTTCAGATCTATCCCCTGCAACAGGCCAGACAATTTGCAATTCCTTGTGAAGAGAGGATCCGCCTCCCTCAGTCCACACCAGAACTGTGACAGCCCCCAAAGCTGGCAATCTGCATCCAGGACCTCAGTCTCTCACTGTACCACCTAATCACCTGGAAGCACATATTAGACCTAAAGGATGCTCATTACTGTAACCCAACTGCCTGTCATTAGTCAAAAAGGCAGGAAAACACAAAAGAAAATGTGATGCGACATGAAATTTCCCTATAATAAGGAAACATAAGGTCAGCACAATAATGACTTCACTCTATACCTATCCACCTGTGAATGAGTGTAAAACACCCGTCCCCCGAGGCAAATAGTCTGCTCCTGTGGATGACCTGAAAGAGAAGTCAAGCAACATTTCTTTTTTAATAACCTTGGGAAAGGGAAATGACCCATGAAGGTTTCACAGACAAGGGTCACAACACACTCCCTCCTGAGGAAGCGTTTAAAACCATGGGATACTTGAAGACATTAAAAGTTTCTTCTTCCCTTGACAGGCAGAACATTTAAATCAAGATATTGTCATCACAGAAGACCTGGGGAAACGTGGGATTTTTTCTCTTTTCTGAACAGACAACAAAAATCCCCACCCTGCACATCCACCTTCTCTGAATGCTGCATGCACTCCTCTCGCAGACTCTTAATGCTGTTACATACTGTGCTGAGGCATTACATCAACATAATTTCAGCAGTCATGCCTCCAATGAATTCTATGCCTACCACGAAATAGTAAGTTGGCCTGACCATTCAAATGTGGGCTGTTTTGCTTCAGTAGCCCAGCTCACCTACCAGTGCTCCAGAGCTCTGGACACTCAACTACACAATCACAGAATATTTTCAATGACATATTGCCATGAAGAGCTCAAAAGAGCAATAAAACTAGTGCCTACGTATACTGCTATATATGTACCTGCTTATTGTAGGTCTGTGTGGCTCTTCACAGCAGCATCCTTACTCCAAGGAATAAACACTGAAAATATATCCTTGGCAGTCTGGCATGGCAGCATGATCCCTGCACACCATAATCTTTCCTGTATAGATATCCCCACAGGAAACTGCACAGCAGCAGGCTCTGGTATAGGAAACTACTTAGGCCAATCCTGGAGTAAATCATACTGAGTGGATATGAGGAGCAGAAATGAACTGCAGAGGAACACAAATTCTCAGCTATCCCCCTCAGCAAGGCAGGGCATATCTGGCTGCTCATGCCAAACCCAGTGCTGCTCAGTTTGCACTTTCTCTATTTACATTGATTTTATGTTTCCTAACACAGTTGCTTTGTTTTCCAAATAGCAGGTGCCACCAAAGGGGTAAGAAGAAATGACAGTGACAGGTTTAAACTCCTTTTTATTTATTCCACCATCTGCTATCTTAGAATCATAGAATCAGCAAGGTTGGAAAAGACCTTTAAGATCACCAAGTCCAACTATTCCCCAGCACTGCCAAGGCCACCACTAACCCACATCTCTGAGGGCCTTGTCTACACGGTGTGTGAACACTTGCAGGGACCGTTACTCCACCACTGCCCTGGGCAGCCTGTTCAAATGCCTATTCCAATGTTTCTTTGGGGAAGGAATTGTTCCTAATCTCCAGCCTAAACCTCCCCTAGCGCAGCTTGAGGCCATTCCCTCTTGTCCTATCACTGGTTACTTGGGAGAAGAGACCAGCCATCTCCTTGCTCATTAACATTGTAAAAGTTGTGAAAGTTGATTACAATTACTCCTGAGGAACAGAAACAAGGCATTTATTAGTAAGAGTTCATTAAAAACTTACAATAACAAAGGTATGCATAAAGTATTAAGCCAGTAAAACCTTTAAATTAAAGTTTAATTTTATTTAATTAATAACCTCTGTCCTGGTTTTCATTCATGTCAGTGTTTCATTAAGAAAAGTTAAAAAAGGGTAGTATATCTGATCTTATGTTGTCAAGCAGCCCAAGAGCAAAACACATTTCAGCAACAGCAGATCAGCAGTGCTTCCATTTTCATGGGAAAACTAAGACTCTGCTAGGAATATGCCAGTTAAGAAGTATGGAAAACCAAATGAAAGTAAACACTGTAAAGAAAAATGCTATACCATAGTTATTCCTGAGCTATGAAAACTGCTAGGGCATGTGGAAGAAATCATTCATTGCTATTTGTGAAGCCAGTGAACACAACCAACCCTGAAGAGCAGGCTTCTGAGGAGATTTTCGGATCTCCATGCTTTTGAGCTCTGGGGTGGCTGATCCATAGCCCAGAGTCCGCTGCTGCACAGCCACCCTACTGTGGTTACTATCCAAACCTTCCTCACAGAGGCTTTTTCTCAAGCTTTCACCCTGTAAATAATAAAAAAGCCTTCAATAACTTGAGACTGAAGCTAAAGCTGCTTTTGGGGGTTACACAAATAAACATCTGCATGAAGCCAGATGCAGAAAGATTTATGTCCCACTATTCAAAAGCAGCATCAGAGCCAACTGTATTTTGTGGGACTGACGACTCAGCTAACACTTCTCTCCTGTAACTTGGTCTGGTGCTGAACCTGGCTGGACACCAGGTGCCCACCAAGCCACTCTATCACCCCTGTTCCTCAGCTGCACAGGGGAGAGAAGATATAACGAAAGGCTCATGGGTTAAGGACAGGGAGAGGTCACTCACCAGTTACCATCATGGTCAAAACAGACTCAACTTGAGGAAATTAATTTGAGTTACTGCCAATCAAAATCAGAGCAGGGTAATAAGAAATAAAACCAAAGCTTAAACACCTTCCCTCCACCTCACCCTTTCTGTGTAAGCTCAACTTCACTCCTGACTTCTCTACCTCCTCTCCTTAAGTGGTGCAAGGGGGCAGAGAATGGGAGTTGTTCATCACGTTGCATCTACCACCCCTTCTTCCTCACGCACTTTCCCTGCTCCAACATGGGGTCTATCCCATAGAAGACAGCCCTCCATGAACTCCTTCAACTTGAGTCCTTCCCACAGGTGCACATTTGCAGTCACTATGCCAAAAACAAACGTGAAGAGAAAATCTGTTCCACAGCCTCTGTAGCTATGAGGCAGCACAGCCCTGATGCCAAGGCTGAAATATCCTTTAAGCAAAGGGCCCCTCTCCACTCCAAAGCTGCAGTGTGTCTAAGTCACCCAGGGACAGCAGAGTCCCTTCAGATCAAACTAACTGTAAGCACCCATGTGGCCTTTGCACCACTGCATCAGGAGGATGTCTTCCTCACAACCCTGAAGATATTCTCCAGCGCACAGAAGGTGAGCAAGAGAGAAGACTACAAACCAAAACTAAAGTCCAAGAGATTAAGTCTTGGAAGAAACCTAGACTTTGTGTCCTATTGCTGAGCACTTGAACGATTCTACAAGAAGCTATTTCTGTCCCATTATCTCTCCATCTCTTCACTATACCCTCTGGCTGTGAACTCTCTTTTCATTTCTGCTGAAGGCAAGAGGGCCATACAGACTGAGCTGCACACCCTGTCAAATCTCAAGCTGTGTATTTTGAGACAACAAAAATGCAAGGATGCTTTCTAAAGATGAGAATCTCTAGCATTAATCTGCACACAAAGGGATGCAAAAGAAATCTGCCACTTCCCAAAAGTCTGAATTCCCATTAAAAGTGACAGTCATTACTGACAAAGCAAATGACACTATTTCTTCTCACACCACCCACAGAATTCTTCCCCAGATCACACTCTCCAAAATAAGGGCAAATCAGCCACATTTATTCGAGTGTAAAAGCAATGAGATGCTTTACTGTAGGGTGTGATGCTTCTGCATAGCACTTTGCTTACTCAGCTTAATCTGGTTAGATGTGAAAAAGATGTGCTTCCACCAGCCCTGTGCTGTGCAAGGGCCTATCACATTGTTCTCTTCAGAGGTCAGAGTCTCCCTGGCTCGGGGCACAGGTGGAGTAAGTGGCATTCCATTTGCAGGCGGCCAACAGCCTGGCTTCAGACAGACAAAATGCTGTATTCCAGGGGATAAATTGAGGCCACCAGCTGCTATGCAGACATGCCCTTTGTTCAAGCTAATATGGTAGGACATGTCAAGCTGCTCTGGAGATGAAGGCTGAGACCCTCTCTAGCTTTCAGACCATTTCTAACAGTTCCATTGCATTTCCTTTTAAAGCCTTTAGAGAGGAACAAAGGTGTCTCCTTTTTTCAGGCTCGTTTCAGGAAAGCCAAGAGATCAAGCCTAAAAACTCATGGAAAAGAAGGCTTTCTCCCATTCTGCTTTCCTACTCTTTTCTTTCCTCATACCTATACATATCCCTCCCAAACGAACCAAGAGTTCTTCAGGCAGCTTTTAGGACCTTCTGTATGTATAGTCACATTACAGTAATGTCATTTTTTGTCATTTATATTTTCCAGTGTATCTCAGTGCAAGCCTGGCTATGAAGAGACTCTTATTTTAGAACAAAAATCACAGGCTGCTTTCATAAAGCATAAAATAATATACTTGTAGACTTCTATTCTGAAGTAAAATGGCTCATGCAACAGCTTTCACTAACATAGAAAGGTGCAAATGAAAACAGGCTTCATTAAGTTTGTGAAAATTAATCTCTTTATGAGCCTTAAATGAGAACACAGTTTGCTTTCTTCATACCTCTCTCTCAAGCACTAATTTCAATAGCAAAGACAAGGATGGTAGCAAATGGTGTTTTGTAAAGGACTCCCTCGCTGCATTTCTTTCCTTAGTAAGAAAAAGTGGAATTTGCTTTGTCTGCCTCCAACCCAAGCCATGAAATCGCCTCTGCTACCAATGGAGAGGTGGGATAAACTGAAACAACAAACTGTACAAAAACTGCTGGTGTTGCAGTGTTTAAAGACAACTTCATTGGCAAAACCTTGCACGATTCCCCTTGAGCCACCCCAGCCATGCTCAAGACCATGTCCTTAAAACTTTGTGATCTATATGTATCTGCACCTACAGCAATACCTGTCTATCCCAGGATAGAATTCTGGCTTCACTTCACAGCCTCTGATGGTTTACTTCATAGATTTGGCTAAAATGAACCTAAAAGCTAAGCCCTCATACCTCAAAGGTGTTTAAAACCCTGACTACTATGTAGGTGGGGCCCCCAGCACAAGAGGGATGTGGAGCTCTTGGAGCGAGTCCAGAGGAGGCCACGGAGATGCTGTGAGAGCTGGAGCTGCTCTGCTCTGGAGCCAGGCTGAAAGAGCTGAGCTGGTTCAGCCTGGAGAAGACTCCTTAAAGGGAGACCTCAGAGCAGCTCCAGTGCCTAAAGGGGCTACAAGAAACCTGGAGAGGGGCTTTGGACAAGGGGCTGTAGGGACAGGACAAGGGGAATGGCTTTAACCTGACAGAGGAGAGACTGAGATGAGCTCTTAGGAAATTCTTCCCCATGAGGGTGCTGAGGCGCTGGCATAGGGTACCCAGAGAAGCTGTGGCTGCCCCATCCCCAGCAGTGCTCAAGGCCAGGTTGGACAGGGCTTGGAGCAACTTGCCCTAGGTGGAAGGTGTCCCTGCCCATGGCAGGGGTTGGCACTGGATGAGCTTTAGGGTCCCTTCCAACCCAAACCATTCCGGGATCCATGATGAGAGCAAGAATTCACTAGCTAAATGGTTTCTAGGAATGGCTCTCATTGATGTAAATTAGGTTTAGAAAGCCCATTTTCCTCCTTCCACTTTCAATCTGGATTTACCTTCAGGCACACAGCGGGAATTCCCCCTGGCTGCGGGGAAGGAGGCAGCTTTAGATGGCATTTTATGCTCTATGCTACCACCTGCAGCCCACTTCCAGTCACCACAGGCAACTGAGCGTGGACAGGACGAACCTGTCCCCTTGTTGGATGGTGCAGACTTCAGGAAAAGACCAACACCTCTCTGAAAGAGGAATCAAGAGATACAAAAAGGGTGAAGGATGGTGGGAAAGATGTCTGTATCCAAGAGTAAGTTAGAATAGAGTTTGGATTTATGCTCCATGCTTTGCTTTCAGGATGGATGTTGATGGGGTCCGCTCACTATCTTCCTGCTTGCCTGCTGTTGAAGATTACATCTTCAGGAAAAGAAGCATCATTTTGGAAGAGAAATGGTTTTGTTAAAACTTTCTGGTCTGTCAGATGTTCTGCTTTGCAAAGGTTTATTTGTCTTACACGCACACCCACCTGGGTTTATTAAATTCAAAACTCCTACAATGGCTTTGCCTTTCTTTGTTCCACCCTTTGCAGCTGCAGAACAGCATGATATATTAATAAGAAAGTAATGGAGAAAACTTGATTTGGATTTCAAACTTTAGCCCAATAAAGTTGTTTCCTGTTTGGTTTGTTGTTTTTTTTTTCCATTAAGAGTCCATACTCCCCAGGAGTTACGGACGCTGTGTTCCACGCAAGGGGAGCTCGAGACCTTACAGAACTCAGATTTTAACACACAGCTTTTCATTATTGTTTGCAGGATGAGGTCTGGTCTTTAAAATAGGAGAATGGGAGCCTGGAGCCAGGCTCTGTTCCCAACTTTCCAACTGTCCAGTTGTTCAACTCTGGCCAGAATGCTAAGCTTCACTAGCCACTGTGAAGCAGGATGATGAAATGCAAACAGCTATAGACAGTCTTTGAAATCTGCAGAGGGAGGCTGCTCCAGGTAAAAATCACACCACCTCTCTCTGCAGAGGTATACATCCATAAACTGAGAAACATTCCTCTAGAATTTAAAAAATACCCATTTTACTCTGGCAGCATCTTTTGACTCACATACCAATAGCACCCCTGAAATGCTGGCATTACATAAAGGATGAAGGAGTGAATGTCTGGACATGGAAGCAGAAACAGCGACTTGTGTAAAATAACCTATTTAATCTGTTAGAAGTCTTGGTCAAGCCCTTCAGTTTCTCCTTCCCTCAGTTTCCATAGGTAGAAGTGGAATAAAAGAACCTGGTATTGTACATATATAATTTGTGAGGCACTCACATTCTGCAGTAAGTAGGTATCTCTAAGTACCTCCAGCTCTGCTAAGCAAAGCACAGAGGATTTCATCAGGCAGCTGGTGTTTCCAGCTCTGGATGTTATCAGCACTTCATAGGGTAAACAGTACCGATGATGGTGGTCTGGCAGGGCAGGTACCTCAGTTCACACCTTCTTTCCCCTCCAATAAACACACTCAGAGCAAATCCAACTGCTATGGTCACTGAGCTGCCAGCAAGCAAACACGCAGCCTTTTTTGCCATCCTCACTAAGGAGGGTCAGATGGTTCAACACCGTGATAATGTGTCAAGAGCCTCAGGTAGAAGCATATGCAGAAAGCAGTGGTTACAGAAGTACAGTCCCCATCCCCATCCAGACAGGCTTCCCACTGGATTCAGTGAGAGCCAGCACTGAGGAATCCTGGCAGGAGTTTTATCTTAATGACAGAGGTCGCAGGCTTCTGCTTAATCAAAAGAAGCCATTAGGAGAAAGAGATCAATTCAAGTAAAAATCCGTCTGAAATAACTAATACTACAAGTATGTTTGTATTACTGAAAGAAGAGCTTTAGTTTTCTACCACTTCAGGCTTTTCTTATTTAAACACCTCAATTTCATATCATCTTTCTCATCACTTTCAGGGCTTTTCTACTAGGAAATTAAACTAGTTTCATTAGTGCTTGATTTTATCTGTCCTTTCTAATTCCAAGCAAAAGTGATGCATTATCAGTTCACAGATATCCTTCAAATCTTTTTGTGTGTGCGCTGTTCTACTAAGAAAGCAACTAGCACAGCCAAAAATGTCTAGCACCAATTGATTTACCTGTGTGTCTCTGGTGAAAAATGTCTTCCTGTAGCTTTCGAAGCTACAGGGACATTGTCCCTCATTCCACTCATCCTCTGAAAATAAATCTCCAGTGAGTAATTTTGCTTTGTAAAAGTAACATCAGGATGTCTCCACACACACAGATTCCTGCCTGGTTCCTTAAGTTCAAGACTGCATAAATCTTTCATGTGTCAAGACAGGTGTTGGTTTCTATTCCTTTTCAGCTGGGAAATAACAATAAATCTGAGTGATTAAGGTCATATTTTAGCAGTCCTCGAGCCACAGAGAATCAGAAAATATATGCATTTGACATGCCATTCTTTTGACAGACCCAGGTCAAGATGATGCTACTGAACACTGCCAATATAACTATCCATTTATTTGTGGGTCTTTCCTAGAAAGATGTCCAGTGTTTACCAGCTTTGTACTTTAGAAGTGGCATAAAGTTAGCAAACAAAGTTATAAAGTCCTCAGATAAACCTTCTAAACGTACAAGGCCTGAATTTCTTCTCCCCTATCTGTGACTCACAAGGACTTGATCGCATCTCTGGGTTTACTGCTGGCTGAGAAAGATCAGAGCTGACTTCTCCCAGCAACTTTTGACCTGACAGCAACATATTAAATCTGGCTAAAACAAGCTGCATGACAAGGGGAAAAAGATAGTTCTTCTAGCAGCAGAGTTACTCTAATTGAAAGATCTTGAGGATAGCTGCACTTTACAACTGCCTGTTTGCAACCCAACCGCTCCAACGCGAATCAACCCCTCGTCCGCAGCAGAAAACCTTCCCAACGCCCAACCCTGCCTCCCCAGCATCGGCTTTGGGATCCGGGACGGAAAGCAGGACTAACGCTACAAGTCGCTGAGACTGTTCTCCTGGGGGCTGCGCGCCCTGGGCCGTGTTTCTGAGCGCTCCCCCCACGAAGGTGGATAAGGGGGTGCAGCTGGCGGCGGGATGCTAGACCGGCGGATGACCGAAACGTTCCCGCCGCTCCGCTCGGGATGGAGACCTCCGGAAGGGAGCAGTCATTCCACGCAGCGGAGAGAAAGCTCTGGAGGGCAGCAATCCCCGCAGCCCCCCGCGGACCCACCCTACATACCTGCTCCCAAGGGACTCCCAAGGAAAAACCCCAATCCCCAAGCGATGCTCCTGCCCCGGCACTTACCCCACAGCAGCAGGATGGGAAGCTGCGGCCGGCGGCAGCCCGGCGCCTCCATCCCGGCGGCGAGGGGCCGCGATGCTCGGAGCCCGCATGGGGCGGCCGGTCCGCCGGCGCGCAGGGCCTGAGCCCGCCTCAGCCGCCCCGCCGCGGAGCCTCCTCTTCATGCCTCGGCGGCCAGCCCTGGGCGGCGGCGGGGGGCGGGACCCCACGGGGGGAGCCGCTCCCCCAACCCGGGGGGGGTCCCAGCGCCGAGGCGGGGAGGGAGAGGCGGGACCCCGCCGCCGGCGCTGCCGCGGAGGGAGCGCGATGTATGCGCTGGGCGCGCACGGTGGAGGGTGAATGTGTGTCAGCTCGGGAGCATGCATGCGGGGGCATACCGGGGCATCTCTCCGAGAGCCACACAGCAAGAGGGATGCTTCCCGCGACCTCCGGGGCAGGGGGGTGTTCGGGGAGGGGGAAGAAGTTCCCATTTTGGGGGGAGATGGTTCTGGTCCCAAGTGTTCCAAGGCTACAGGGGCTCCCTGGAGGCACAACAACCTCCCCCATTCTGACACAACATCCTGGCACTGGGGCTGAAGGCAGAAAGGAGGATGGAGAGAGGAGGTGGCTCATCTCTTCACCCAAGTAACAAGTGATAGGACAAGAGGCAACAGCCTCAAGCTGTGCCAGGGGAGGTTTTGACTGGAGATTAGGAACAATTTCTTCCCCGAGAGGGTGGTCAGGCATTGGAATAGGCTGCCCAGGGAATACAGCAGGGCAGTGGTGGAATCACTGTCACTGGAGTGTTCACAACCTGCGTAGATGAGGCCCTCAGTGACACGGATTAGTGGTGGCCTTGGCAGTGCTGGGGAACACTTGGATTTGATGATCTTAAAGGTCTTTTCCAACCTGGTTTTGATTCTATGATGCTAGCACACTTAGTATGTCCAGCTAAACATGGGCAGTGAGGTAACCTAACCCCACACAGCACCAAAGCAGAGCAGTAGGAGCTCTAAGAAAATGCTTAATGTGTTTTTGTGTTGCCATGTCATCTCTGCATGGCTCTTTTCAGAGAATGGCACAGCTCCTAATTTTCATCAATATTTAAAGGCTGCGTTCCTGGAGCTCTCTCTCCAGGAAATTAGCCTCTCCAGCAAGAAACACTCGGCTGAGAAGCTGCTGAAGAAGCCTCTTCTTAGCTAAAGATAATTGTACTGCTCAGCAGTATAAAGAGCCAGAGTGTGTTTCTAGGTACATGGACACTCCACCTCAGTAACTGCCATTGTCAGAACATCACTGCCATTGTTAAAGGTCAAATGTACCATAAAACTTCATACTTCAGAAAGATCTTAATGCCATACGCAAGAGTAAAGGGTGCTTTTATGTATCTCTCAGATTGTTCCCAGTGAGTCTGTACACTTGTACAGCATGGTGCCTTCAAACACTTTGTGGAGAGTGGGTACCCAACACAGTAGCAGAATAATGCATTGCACATTCCTCCAAAAGCAAACTACTCAATACACAAACTCCATCTGATTTATGCTGTTGTCTAGGCTGAAGGAAATGGAAAACTTGGGAAACCACAGAGAAGGCTGGGAATCTAGTGCTGAAACAGCTCTGCAGACATTTAAGTGTGTCAGTTATAATGAACCTCCTATCATTTGTGTGACACTTTTTCCTCTTGGCTGAAAGCAAACCTGGTAACACACCATAAGCCATAAATAAACCATAGCTCAGGAGATCATCCTTCAGCAGAGGGGCTGCCACTTCAACTTTGTAAGAGTGTTTGCAATCTGCTCCTGCCAGAAGGAACTAAACTGAAGTGACAAGCATGAAAGCACGCACACCACAGACTTGCTATAGCACCCTTCCTAACAGTGAGATCTTGATTCCCCTCATAGAATTTGTTAATGGCAATATATGAAGCTACAATTTGTATTTTCAAGAACTTGGACTGATCTTCAGGAGGGTTAGGATGCATCGTGTTTTATGTGCAATATTATACACTAAACAATATACAGTACATTATACAATATACAGTATACCAGCAACATTTTGTTGACAAATAAATATCAAGGTAATGCTAGCTATTTTCCTTTACATCTTTTGTATTTGGTTTCTTTCAGATGAGAAACTGGCAATTTTTAAAAGTGAATGTTACTGCTTACAGCTACCAAGATTCAGCAAGGGCTTCCCATTTTATGCTTGCAGCAGGTAGTACAAAGGTGCAAACAGTATCTTTGAGGTAGAACAGCTAAAATTTATAGATAAATGCACTAATTTGGAACGTCGTATTGAACCACAAGCCAACTATGCTGGGTGGTATCTTCAGCAACATGCTCTAGAGTAAGAGTGATTCACAGGTGTACCTGAACAAAACTGTCACAGTGTTCAAACCATCAGCAAGAGGCAACTTTGGCTGTTGGCAGGTTTTCATTAAGACTGCCTCTCCCCCATCTATTGCAGTAATGCCAATAAATTTACTTCAGAAGGGCTGCAAACCTTTTTATTCTGCAAATCTGAACTAGTAGCATCATGTCTCTATACCAACAGTAGAAATCCAGTTCAACTTAAACCCGAGAAATGCTGTAAATCCTGTGCAAAGCTCTGAATCCCATCCCCAGCAATATATAGTAGCAATAACCTCAAAGCCATAATCTGCTGTAATTTCCAAACAAGCAACCCTTTGCAGGTACCCTGCAGACAGTGCTGCAATCACATTACTTGAGGCATGGTTTTAAAATATTTAAATCTGATAATAAGCCACTGACTAAAAAAACCCTAAATGTAAAATTACAGCAATAGACAGGTAGACAGTTGCTCCAGTATGGACAGTTCCCAAAGAGCCTGAGATGGGATGGAAGGAGTCAAGCCATCCAGGGCAGGTATTATCATGAGCAGTGCAAGATAATGCAATAAACTCTCATGCTCCAGAGGTTAAACTGATCCAACATAAACTAAAAAATAATCAATGATAAAATAAATCTATAAGAAGCTGAATACATTACACGATGGAAAGCAATATTGCCTTCCCCTGTCACTCTCAAGTACCTGCCTGGACTGAGCAGTGGCTTGCCTGCATGGAGAGTCCTCACCCAGCATTGGGCAGGAAGTTTTCTTCTCTTCCTAGCACAGCTATTTTGTATAAAAGATACATTAAGATTTTAAGACCATGTTTTAACAGGACTGATTGCTTGAGTGAGGTTTGAAAAAGTAGGCTCGGTTCATCTGTGGTTTTAAATTAAAGTAGGTCATCTTTCCCATCCAGCGCTCCTAAGAGCCTTTTCCTGCTCCAGAAATTGAAAAACTAAAAGGCATCTGCAGGTCATTAAGATAACTTCCTCCTTTATATTCTGTTTGTGTAATTCCACACAAATCTTTTCTCCTGCCTTTTTACCATCAATATAGGAAATGTACAAACATGCTAAAAAAAAGAAAAAAGATAGTTACAATGGCTTCTTCCTGTGACTCAAAGGCCACACTGTGGCACATAAAAGCTGATTGCATTTTAAGTCAGTCAAATTTGATGAGCTGAAACTCTTTATGTTATATTACCTGAACTGAAAGGGGAAGAAAAAAATCTCACATTTCTCTATGTAAAGATCTTATTTCTTTTACATAAAACAGGCATGCATTAGGGAAACTCACAAATATTTTGCCAGCCTTCTAAAACTCCACTTTTTAAGCCATGCGTGAATGTGCTCTGTGATTTCAGCAGGGATCCCATGTTCAGAGCAAAACATCTAAGCAATGTGTATATGTTTCAAACTGCACTATTTCACAGCTCTAAGCATTCAACACCCCTAAGACCATTTTATTCTACACACCTAGCTACGACATGACAGCCTTCCCACTGGCACAGCATGTGGGCTTTGTCTGAAGGAACCAGAACATTCAATTACTTTGTTTCCACTCTAGTTTCTAGGATGGTAAATTGTCTCCATGCAAAAAACAAATCAAGCTACTTCTATATACTCCACCATCAACACCAATACCGACAACTAATAAAAATGGTTCCACAAGTCACGATGGAGATCAAGGAAAGCAGGCAGATTGTGTGGGAGAATGCCAAACACCATCTCCCCTCTCTGCTGGAGGGAAGATCCACTGTCAAGGGTCCTCTACCAAGATGCCCACCCCTTGTTTTACAGCCAGGGGTACAAAAGGCTCTCATCAAAGGACCCAAGCAAGAATTTGTAAGAGCTGAGATGTCTCCCTGATTCCCAGGTGTTTGTCTCTTATCAGAAGGGGCATCCCAAGGCTGCTGGTAACTGTATGTCATACACGTTGTGATCTCTTCTTCCCATTGTACGCACCTATTCTTCTTTTTCCACACCAGGCAGAAGCTTAAGTGTAACAGAAAGTCTTTGTGATTCATCTCAGGCATGGGAAACAAATCATGCCTTCACTTTTAAACACTAGCAAAATGCATACAACGCTCTATTCCTTCTAGACTAAATAAAAGACAAAGTTAATTCATGGGTTTTTAAACATTTCACTGTCAGTTACATTCTAGAGGCCCTGAATTTTTACTCAGAAAATGCATTTATTTTTTCATGACAAGCTGCCTGATCAGTTTGGGAAATGCCGGCAAGGGAATATGTAGACTGCCTGGGTACATGGCTGCGTCTCTGAGAAATAACTCAGCTTGGAAAAACCAGGGAGAGAACAAGAGAAATGGAAACACATTCTCATGTTTTTTTCTTTTTAGAAATAGTAACACTGTTACAGTCTCTCTTCATACAAAACCCTTACAGAGCTGAAGACTGAAATCCTACAGGACTGAGTCACCAATACACTTGCAGCCATCTGAAGGAATACTCAAGGATCATTTCGAAACCTTTGGAAGACAGCTGACTCTGCAGATTTGTGAAGCAGCACAAACCTGCCTGCAACAGAAAGCAGCAAAGCCTATTCAAGTTCCCTCTGAGCTCAGGACTTCTGACTCCACAAGTAGGCTCTGATCAGTGCCATTATGAACCATCCAGCATCTCCCTAGCATGAAACCAGACCAATTATCCTTCTTAGGTGCATGAAAGACTGGCTTTAGGGCTGAGCAAGACAGATCCTAGGACACTTCTTAGATGGGAAATTCCATACCTTTCCATTCCATGGGAAAATTGAGCACTATATGAAGTGGAAAATAATGTCACGGTAAATAAAATGTTATTTGGAGGCACAAAATGAGTGCAGTGCATAACACTTCTAATTTTCTGGCCCTAATTCCTACTGTAGTTGTCCTTCTGAAGTTAAACAGAAAATAAAACCCCCATGTTTTCACTAAGGCTGAGTTCACTCCACTATTACAGTCACACAATTAGACATCTACCATAACAAATCATCCTATTTTAATCCTGTCATCTTCACAGCCCCAAGGCAACCCCAGTTCATGCATAGATCCCTTGCACCTCTGTCTACAGACACACCTCACAGCATTTGCTACAAATTGCACAAGAAATGAAGCCAGGCACAGAGATTGCCTTGCAGCATTTTACTTGGCCAGTTTCTCCTGCAGGGTGATGGTGCAGAGCTCTAGTTTCCATTACTTGAGGAGATGAGCCAGAAAGCTTCCCCAGTGTCATGCATTTGCTTTACTACCTCCCTTTCCCCTGACTGAGAAGTGATGCACAGTAAATACTTTTACTTCTTAATGGGAAAACTGGAGAAAATTTGATGGCAGTGTGCCTAAAGCACATCACTGGTCATCACTGTCACTGAAAAAGGGAAGGAAAGAAAGAAAGGTGATGTGCCACAGACACACTATTGCTCGTGTTTTCCATCATTGTCATAGATTGTTCCACGGATCTCAAATGTCTCCATCCATGAGGGGTTTTTTCACCTTTTGAGCACACACTTACAGAAGCCTTGGGATTCCCTCCAAATGACTTCAATAAATAATTATTTCCCTCATACAGAAATGAAACTACTGTTTGCATTTGAGTGCTTCAATTAAAGGTTTAATCGAGTTTATTGCACTTACAGAAAAGAGAGCATCTGCTCAGATTCTGCTGACCCCAAATGACAGAGAGCAGCTCAGTGTGCCAAGGGATTGTGACTCTCATTTGAGAGAATGACATGTCTGTAACACCTAGAGCAGCACAAAAATTAGAACAGGAGATGTGTAGGAACAGGGAGTTGAAGATTTATTGTTGTAGCACTCACTGTCTTCCCCCACAGCAAACACCAGCTTATGCTGCGGAAATGTGTGTGCTCAATCTCTTGATTCACTGAGAATTAACCTACATTTTAAGGAAATTCCAGCTATCGTTAAGAAAAGTGTGTGCTTATGGACTAGCTCACATTAAACAATATCTATCCTCAAATAAAATCATAAAATACACAAGACAGGAAAGATTCTCTTTTCAAATATTCACTGTTTATAAGAGGCTTCTTTCTTCATAAAGCTACCTTGAACAGAATATCTAACCCTTCATATTTAATTGATTTGCTGTAGAAATATCTCACTGTTTTTAGCTCTAGTAATAAAATGTTCTGCATCTCACTGAAGTATTAATGAAATCATACATGGGATCTCTTCTTACCATCACTCCTTTTTGTTTTCAACTTAGAAAAGGTCAGAAACAACAAAATGAGACAGCAAGATTGTTCCATGCAAAGGAAGTGAACAACTAATACAGATGAGCACAAATACTTTAAATAACTTAGAATAACTGAGATAGGCATCTATTTTATTGGTAGATACAGATGTAAAATACTCCAAAGGCAAGCTATTTTTACCATTATTTCCTGAGATTTCTAAATCAGAGGAAGGATGTGAGTAAGTGGATGACAGGCAGTGCAGGTGGTGTAGCACTGGCACGCATGCACACTTACCATCTCCAACTACTGTATCAGCCGGTTGATGAATTAGCTACAGCTCAGTGATTTCAGGTGGAACTTACTGCTTGATTCTGGCAAGGGTAACATGAATACTTGAAGCAAAGCCCAGTGCAAAAACTACAAGAGAAGCTGCACTAGGGGAAGCAAGAGGTATCAGAAAATATGAAATCTTCCCCATCCCAAAAGCTAAGCCAAGGTTTAAAGTTCACAGTAAAGTCAGTGATGAATACGTGCCAAGGTGGGCTTTTGCGCTGCTGTTGCAAGTGTGTCATTTGCTTCAATCATCCATCAGATCCTATCAAATAAATGGGAGTTTCAAAACCAACTCGAAACAGAATAACCTGAAACAAAAATATAATTATACTTCCCCAAGAATGCTCAGAGTGCATGCTGGGGGGGAAGCACAAATATTTAACCAAAAACATATGCCTGTGCACACCATAAATTAGGCAACTACTTTCAAAAGACAGTATTACCTCCAAATGCTTTTAACTTGCTCTGTCTTCAGCACGTGTCCCACCTGTCCCTCTATCAGAACAATCTCTGGTTATTTTTTGCCTGCTCTTCAGAATATTTCCATTTTAATTCTGAATAAAATTAATTGATTGAGCTTGAGGAAAGCTGTGTTCATGGGTTGAGCTAGTAATTCCATCTCTTAAATGAATATGTTTCCTTTAACATTTCTTCATTTCCTCAAAGGAATGAATAAAAAGATCAAACAAATCATAATTTCCTGAACACCATTTCTTTCATTTGTCTGTTTTGCTGGGTATAAAATCAGCATTTTGGGGTAGCATTGTGACAGTTTGTGAGATGGGCTCAGAAAGCCTGAGTGTGAGACTATTCCTCATGTGAAGGCTTCCATGGATTTACATCAAATCGGTCTGTGCAAGAGATGGGCACAGATGTTGCCTGCAATCATAACATACAGATTTACTTTTCTCAATTAATTTCTTCTGGAACCTAGTAAATATTAATTAATTGAGAGAAGGGCTTTCATTAAAGACACTAATCTTCCTAAACAAACAATACAAAAATGTGCTGTCCAAGCAGAACACTCTAGCAAAGAATTGGCTTAATCAAAGAAAAGTTTTGAATGGAATTATCTTGACCAAGAGAGAGTAATTGTCGGCACAGAGACGATATGGGTAATCACGATTAAGACGTCAAACTCTACCAGTGAGAGACACCCTGTGGTAAGAGCCTGAACTGTCACCATCGTTGCTGCCAGCAAAGAAACAGCAGAGCGAATTCTTTATAACGATTAAATAATAGATTAGAAAGGTAGATTAGATAAAGATAGACAACAGATTAAATAAAGATAAATAACAGATCCTCTTATGGAGGTGGGAGAATGAGAGGCTAACCTGGATCATTTTAACAGAAACAGGCTCAGGGGAAAGTGCATGTGGCTTTATACTGGCTGCCTCCATGGACTGGAATCTCAAGCTCGACTGACAGCAGTTTGTCAGCAACTAAAATATATAGATGAAGAAAGAAATCCCTATCACTTAAAGAATCTAGAAAAATTATTTAATTCTCAAAGCATAAAAATAATGGCGAAATATCTCTTAAAATATATATACCTCATTTAAATTGCTCCATTAAATGAGTCTTTCTGAACATAAACAGCATCAAGATAAGCTGTAGTTTAATAAACTGAACTGCAACGCATGTTGTTGAGTAGCATGTTGCCTCTACTCTGCTGTTTTATGCTCTGCATGGCAGTGCTCCCAGGTAAGACCATTAACAACACTGACATAAACCCCTCTGACTCATTTTACTTAATAGCTTGGAATAAATGTCCATCATCTTCCTGAACTACAATGCTAAAACCTCATGCATTATTCCACCCCCACTTTTCATCTCTACAGGCAACAACATACTAAACATATTTTTCAAGCTTTCAGCTCCCTCTACTGTGGAAACATTATTTAAAAAGGCAAAAAAACCCCAAACCTTAGTGTTTTGTTATTTAAACCAATGTAGGAGTGAAACGAATTAGACCAAAAATGATGCATGGAAATATGTTATTTTCTTGTTTTCCCCTATGTTGAGCGGCTCGGTTTTGAACTGCTTCTGTCCAGGAACTGGGTATCATGAACCTAATCTTGAATTGCTCTAGAGCATGAAGTGGCCAAACCTCACCACAGCCTCTGCATACAACTGTAACAGATCCATCAGATGCACTGAAAATAAATACTTAACTAAAAATCATGCAGAAGTCATGCAGTGAATGGGCCACATCAATTTCTTTCGACATACACTGTGTCTGTGAAAAGCTGCCTCTATATACATCATCACAAAATATCATGCCAGTGAAGAAAACAGCTCTAAAAACTCTTTCAAGGACACATATCTCAAAGGTTAAAAGTGGAAACAGGATTTTATTTTCTGTTATTTCATGTTATATTGCAGAGTGCATTTCATAGCCAATGGTCACAAGCACCAATACAATGCACATGCGTAGCCAGGAGCAGGCTAATGCATTCTTCAGGTTAGCCTGAAAAAACATCCCTTGCAGTCTGGGAAAGGAAAACCACAGAAAGAAGCAGCAGGAAGACAGAACAAGCAGTCCCTGTCTCCTGAAGACTGAGAACATGAAGAATGAGCATCCACACGACTACACACTAATGTGCAAGAAGACAGGCAGCAAGGCTGGAGCCCTTCCAAACACAGGCTGCTGTGCACAAGAACCCCTGGGGAAATGGAGCCAAGGGAAGAGCAGAGCTCATTCCTGCTCTGAGTTTGTGCTGCGCAATGGAGCCAGAGAAAGCCAGGGCACGAGTGGTGCCCTGGAGGGGTGAGAGCAGCAGGCAAGAACCAAGCCCAAAGGACCCTGACAAGGGGCTGCGCTCAATGCAACCGAGGACAAGCAGCAACCCCCAGGGGCTACCCTGGGAGTCGAACAAGCTTCCTTCCCCTAGATGAGGGGCACAAGGGGCCACTCACATGGAGCAGGAGCAGCAGTCTTTGGGCTACAACAGCCCAGAGGAACCCTGTCAAGGGGCTGGCTCATAGCTGCAGAGGAAGGCAAAAAACCCCACACTTGCAGGCTACCGTGGGGGTAAAAAAGCCTTCCCCCCAGCTGCATGACACGAGGGGCCACCTTTGTAGTGCATGAGAAGCAGGCAGTAACCCACCAGAATGAATCAGAGAAGCCCAGACAAGTGTTCCTGCTTGATGCTGCAGAGGAAGGCAAAAAAGACTTTTAAACTCATTGGAAAATAAGTAAATTTTGTAGTTCTAACAAATTTAGATGTACAGTATGCAAATAGCGTTAATGAGAAAAAATGTTTGAGTGTGAAGAAGATAAGTTAGGGAGCTATAAAGATTCTGTATGGTTTTCTAATACAAGTAACTAACTCCTTTGTATCTTCTGATATTTAAGAATAGATTAAGTATTGAAAAATACTAAGTAGGGAACAATGCCACAAGAGTCTGAGGGAATTGGACTAGGTGACTTCAATTTTTCTTTCAGGATATGCACTTTAACAAAAGCCAGAATGACTCTTTGTTCAAAGAGGCTGACAGGAAGAATGTAAAAGATACCGAAGATGAAAGCCAAGAGGTTCAGAGCTTGAAGAAATGCTCTGCTTAGATTAAGGAAAAGAAAAATCATGCAACCTGTAGAAGAAAGAACACGTACTGTAAGAAGAGTGAGGAGAAAGCTACTGTATGTGGTTTATAAATCAGTGTAACAGAGAAAAGAGATTCAATGTAAGATGGATCAATTTTCAAACTGACTAACCCAAGGTTAGCCCAATGATAATAAACTATATGAAAAAAAGACAAAAATCAAAGAAACTTATAAAACCAGAATAATTTGGGCAAAAGTGTCTCTGGGAGTTGTGGGATTTTAGTCACTGACTCAAACTGATCTGCCAATAACACTTCAATGTTAGTAAAGTGATAGAAAAAGAAAAAATTCAACTTTTTCTCTCATTTTTAACTCCTGTGTTTATTGGTGAATATGCAAGTTTGGAAAAATACGTCTCTTAGGACTTACATTTCAAATTGAGCTCTGATTTTGGTGGAAACAGTTTTTCTCTGCACACAAATAATGACAATTAACCAATGACATGAATTTGGAGCAACAAGATCCCATAGCTCACACAGTGCAAAGGGGCAAAAGTGCCTCTGTTCATGCTCACATACTCTGTGTGTGGCCTGTTTTCTTCATCTGTTAGATAGTAAGGTTCACTCAGCTACTCAACTCATGTTCACAGGCCTTGTACCTACAGGTGGCTGAGCAAAGTATGCAGGTAAGAGACCTTAAAGGAGGACAGTAAAAGTAGGAAACAGGGCAGGGAGGGAATAACTGTCACACAAAAACTCCACAGTCATCAGCAAGAAATTTGAAAGAGTTCAGAAAGCTGAGAAGTAAACATAACCTATTAGCAAATCTAATAGAAAGAAACAAACCAAACAGGATTATGAACAGATTTAAGAACCAAGAAATACACTCAGACTCCATGACAGAAGAAGAAATAATCATATCACAGTAAACAGTGAGGAGCCTGGAGGTCCAATTGATACTTAAATACACTAACTGAAAAATAGCTGTCAAGGTGATGAATGCCAGAATCATTTGCTACCAATCAGTGGTAAAACCAGAGAGGCACTCAATTTTTATCAGATCTGTTTCAAACTCTGAAAGAGTGCTAGAAAGCAATGAAGCTATCAGTCTGCAGAGCATCAGAAAACAAAACGGCAAGGTTTCAGTCCCTGAACCCTGTACCCTAAAATAGTACATTCATAGACAACCAGAAAGCTTGAGATCAAAAAATCTAATGGAATTTCCAGGTCTAAAAACAACATGCTGAGAGAATAATAAAAAGCAAATGAAACTGAGGCATGGATACAATGTATTGAAGTTTTTTGCTCTGAAAATTCCAGTTATAGTCAGGGCAACAATTCCCTTAAAAAAGATGAAAATTAAAATAAGAAATCTATAGATACAGAAGAAATCTTGCATTTTATAACAGTTCATTTATATGTAAATTCCAGCGCCTTCAGAAGACTTCAAATAAATATAGCAACTGAATTTCAAGTGAATATTATATTCACACAATTCAGTATGATATCAATTTTGCTGGCAGATAAAGTAGTCAGAAGGTCATACAACTAGCCTCAAGTCATGTAGCAAAGCATTTACAAGTGAAGATAGCAAAAGCTTTCCTTCCAAGCCTCTCTCAATCCCAGAGTATGGTTCTCAGAGTAATCTCTACTTCCAGTGCAAAACTATGATCAGCGCAGGGCCAATGACAACTGAGGTTATGCCTCACCATGGCCATCCTACAGCTTTCCTCAGTATACTCGTCCCTGCCTCCCTTGGTTAAAAATACAATAACGCATTTTCTTTCACTTGGGAACCAAAAGATTTTATGTCCCTGTGGGAAACTGATGCTCTAAAAAATTCACTTGTCTGGTATTTGAATCACCACAAAGTTGTGTAAGCTATGGCTTCACACTGGCTTCCAGCATCAATCCTGGAGCACTCAGCTACACCTACTCAACTTCAGCTGTCTTACCCAACCTTTCTGGCCTACCCTCTCAAAACCCACCCCATTGGTGTTCTGATGGGAGAAGTGGATAATGAAACACATTGCTCAACGGAATTGAGACTATTTTCAATTAAACACTAGGGGAAGGCTTAAAGCAGAGCCTGTTAGCAATATAAATTTCATATACACACCCCATAAACATTTGCTGCACCCAACAGTACAGAAAACATCTCAGAAGTCTTTTTCCTCTTGATAGAAAATCCTTCCCATGATAGCTCTGAAAAATCAGGTCACAAGAGAGCCTGACTGAAGAGCTGCTTCACTGTCACAGAGCTGGCCAGTCTATGAAGGTTGTGAACCAAATAAATAAGCCCAGCAAGCAGAAGGAGCGTAATGATTAACAGAGGGGTTTCTAGGCTCTCCTTAGAGGAAGGAAAGGGCTGTAACACTTAAGTAACTCACTGAAGGTTTGCAAGTAGAAACACCTGAGTCCAGCTTTACCTGTTTATTCTAAGTGAGCAAGATTTGTTCCCTTATTATGAACAAACACAACAACATCCTCTGAGATCTTTCCATTATTCCAAATAGAAAGCACTGTGCTTACTGACATTAGTAAATATTAGACTCACTAGTAGGGTCTGATTTAAACAGCTTTATCATCACATCTTACACTTCTTCCTCTGCTTTACTCTCACCATAGATATCAAATATATTTAATAACATATTTCAGACTTGCCACTGATAACGTGTAAAGTAAACCTTGGCATAAGACAAATCAAAGAAAGCAGTGGTAATTTTGCCCTTCACAATGATTAGTTCCTTTGTGGTGGCAGAAGAGCAGGTGAAGCTCCTTGGTTACCTGGGAAGAATTCAGGGTTCCCCCTTGAGGTGAGAACTGCTGCAGTTTCAGACACAGGTACATCCAGGGAAGAACACAGAGGAAGAACTCAGCTCTGATAAGCTGAGGATACTGCTGCATATCAAAGAAGTGGTCATGCTGACCTTTTCAAACATTGTTTTAAGATGCCCACACTGACTGGTAGGACAGGACAGGTTACCAGACTCACACACACCACTCATAGTATTAACCTATTTCCAATGAACACTGTCTTGTTTCCTTCCTTCTTCCGTTTGTAAACTAGTGTAAGTGCTTAAAAAGAAAAAAATAAGTGGGAAAACACTAACAGCAACAGCAAACGCCTCACAAGACAGAATTTTTCTTCCCAAAATACAATAAAAACACAGTGCTGAAATCTAGAGGTGAACTAATCCTCGCTGGCACCCTAAGGCAGGAACCACACTACTTACAGCACATTTGTAAAAACTTCCAAAAAATGAAGGCTTCAAAACCTTCTCAATCTCTTTCAACACTTCAATATCACAAAAAAACTAACCTGAATTTCGTTTTGTTGCAATCTGTGCTGTCCATTGTTGATAAGGGGAAGAGGCTGGGCATGAGCCAGAAGCGGTAGTGTAGCTCCATCTAGGGCTAATAGTTTGCTAAAAGACCTTACAAAGAGCTCGCTGATATTTTACAGAAAGCTAAATGCTAGTATGTGAATTATGTCAGCTCTGAAAGCTGTATCTAATCTGTTATTGAAGTGATATAGACTGGACATAATAGCAGGGTCAGATGTTTTGGAGTGCTGGTCATGAACAACTTTCAAGAGATGGAGGAGGTAACAACTTCAGTGTGGGAAGAAGCTGATAAAGGGGACAAGAGAAGCAGAAAGCCTTAGATACAATGCATGATTTTATGCACTTAAGTCTGAGCTAGAAACTAAAACTCATCGAAATTCAGATTAAATTAGTTTCAGGTCCTGTTTTTTATGGGAAGTTTGAGCCAATATGTGGATCTCCAACTCAGGGAAAGCCTATACAGCCTTTTGCAGCCAGATATGAGTTTGCTCTGCCCATGGCTACAGTAAGGGTGGCATTTATCCCATATCTGCCTAAAAGCATTATGTATATAGACATAAAACCAAGGCTAGTGAACTGGCTTGGGGAATCTGCAGGCCCTTGGCTTTCTTTTCTAAATGGCCTCAGAATAAAAAACATATGGGGTCAAGCATTACAGAAGTGTTGGCTTAGAAAGTACTGAAGTAACTGGAAAAAATTGTGATGAGAATGCAAAATTACATAGCCTGGAAATTGTGCCGTAAAGAATAAACTTGCCTTAAGACATAAAAATAAACACACACCAAGAACCCAGGAAAATATAATAGAAATCTGAAATGCAGTTGCTCAGCTACTGGCATAATTATTGTTTTCTCTATTATTGATGGGTTTAATAGCAAAGTAGCATGATGACATCCATCTGCACACCATTAGCTGTGGTAAAGGACAGCTTTATTAAAACAAGATAAGTAATAAAAATAGTTTAAACAAAAGAAAACTCATTTTCAGTGTGGAACTGTTACAGCACAGCACAAGTTATTAGGTTATCAGGCAATCTCAACAGATGGCACTGATCTGTGGACTGGGTTGCTAAACATATTATTAAATCTATTCAAAATTATAAGGAACACTTTTCAAAACAAACATACCGGATTCTGTATATGAACAGTATAGCTGAAGTATAGGCTCATAGGCATGAGTATATCTATAAACTCTATATGCCTAGATTTTATATAAACCAGATTTTTACCATAATAGTAGGATGGAAAGACTATAGAAGGGAGTTACAACCAACAACAACAAACACCTGTACCTCTAGCAGAGGAATCATTTTGGATGGAGTAATGTATTAAACATTGCACTCCCTTCAGGCACCTGCCCCACAGGAAAGCCCCCTACATTTTCTCCCTTGTTGGCTGCAAGGCTCTCTGCTTTCACAGGCCTCTCAATGGGCCTGTAGACCCTTCAAGACCTCCACGCTTCTCCCTCCTGTTACGGTTTCCCATGTCTACTGGCATCTCCTCAGCCCCGACCCCAGGTTTTACCCTTGTAGTTTTCTCCTTTCCCTTTATCTTACACAAATTCTGGTCATCATTCTCTTTCAATATCCTGCCTTTTAACTCTATTTTCACTAGAAAACAGTTTCTACATACAAAAAGAAAAGGTGCAAGGTTTTGTTATTACTTCCAGGAGATACTCCTTGGGCCACTCAGCTTTTCGTTAGCTCTCTTTTTCAGTGCCAGAAGGTGATGCTTTTGTTACTCAAGGAGGTTTTTCGCTAGCTTTACTGTGGTTTTGATACTGTTGAGGAAAACCATATTGCTCTGGACCTGGTCTACTAATACCATAAAGTATCCAGTATGCTCCTGTATTCATAAGGAATACACAGGAATGCAATTTTCAATAAAAAGCTTAGAGAATCTCTGAAATTCCTGAAACTCAGTCAAATGTGATTACTCCTGTCTGGATTTTATGAGTACAAGAGTAAGTAATGTGTGCCTATTTACTGTCAAAAGGGACAAAATTAAGATTACTAAATCTTTAGGAGCACAAGGACAAAAGCCTGACAAAAAACTGAAATGTTACTGCAAAACAATGTTGCTGAAAATATTCGTGGTAGAAAACAGGTGTGTAGAGAAAGATAAAGCCACTTTAGCTGAGACTACAGACATTTTCCATGGAATACATCATCATTCCTACCTCTTGGCACTCTGTGGATTAAAACTGTTCATAAAATGTTGCCTGATTCAAATATAGCACAAAAATTTCCTGTGGGAAAACTGAGTGTAAGACAATTTGCTGTAATTTGTTACCACCACAGATGTGTGGAAATTGCATTAGAACAGCATGGAGCTTCCAATCAGTTTTCAGCTGATGCATACAAAAAAGTTGTTAATACCTTGAAAATGCTCTTAAAAATCAAAGAAAGATTTTCAGGGTTAAGGAACAGTGAAATATATTTGTCTGGACACAGGACTTCCTAGATTTAAAAATGATGCTTATAAAACTGAACAGTAAGAAACAAATGCTAATAATCATAGAATCAACTATGATTTGGTCCTTCAGCCTCAGACCAAAAGAAGTCTGGAGATGTGGATCTGCAGAGATAACCACTTCCTGTATTTTACAGAGCTGAAAGAAACATATTTCATAAATCAAGAGAGGCTGGAAGCCCCAGATCAGCACAAGTCCCAGTGAGAATGAAAGCATGTGCCAAACTCGTGTAAGCGTTTGCCCTCTCTTGTCATTGATATTGCTTTGTGCAGGTTCGCATCAAGGGAGGAGTGGAAGAACATGGCAGTGAAGAGAAGAAAGAAGGAAAAAGGCTTACTAAAAGGCACTGGGCTCTGAAAAGAAGCTTTGAAAAAGATTTTCTTGGACATAACTGATTGTTGGGGGGAATAAGGAACCAACAGACTTGACTTTTACCCTGGGATTCAGGACTTGACACATTCCTTTTAAAAGGCCATGGCTGCATTTTAAGTTTTTTAACTCAAATAACTAGATTTTAACTCCTTGTTTAGCTGCAAGACCATACAGTTTTGTCCAAACCGTCATGTCAAATGGGTAACTCTTTCTAGTCATCCTTTATGGATAAAACTAGATATTTCTAAGATGACCTTTTAGATCAACACCACAAGCTATGGGTCTAATTGTCAAACATTCTGGTACTTTCAAATGTCTCCAACTTTAGATGGATAAATGGTATTATCTAAATCAAACAGTGCAGTGAGCTACTTGGTTCATTTATATACAGCTCAGGAAAATGTGTTATATCTCAACAGGAAAACTGTTCCGAGATTTCCAAACACACTCTCTTAATTTTAATCCATAGAAATCATTAGTAGTTTCTAGCTTGGATTTTAGCATTAAGTGGATGTGCAAACTGAGCTCAGAACAGGCGAACTGATATAATTTACTCAATTACATGATTCTTAACGATTAGCCCAATATGCTCCTAATGAAAACTATACCCACCCCCTCTGTATATTTAGTTATGACTCTGACCAGCATCAGGTTTTCTACATATGTCTACTTCAGGTAGCATAAACTTACACACTTATTTGGTGACAGCATGCACTCAGTAATATTTTTAGTTCAGCTGATGTGTGTGGATTTGTGCTCATGTAATGAAGAACAGAGCTAAAGCAGCAGCTCACCACAAGAATGAAAGAGTACAAGCACTCAGATTTCAGCTGTGATGCTGGCTGCAACAGGGCCTCTTATTGACACGTAGTCCCCTTTGGCACTCATGGACAGTCTTTTTGAGGCCAAGGAGGCATATATACGACCTCTCTCATGACTTTTGCCTTAGATTTGGCCAGAGGGAGTTAAGAACATGGGATGAAAATAAATACACTGTGGCCCACATTTACTAAATGGTGTTTCTCTCTCCTCACCCCAGCCAGATACCCAAAAATGAAAAATAAAGTATTTGTATCAAAGTAGAACAGACTTAAATGCAAGGATAACTAAACTCAACACTTACACATAAGCATCCCTAAGGTCCACATTTTCCCCCTTTAAAACTAACTCTTTCTTTAGGATAGTGCAGTATAAACCCAACAAATTATTGTAACTAAGCAGGAACCAATCAATAGAGAGTTAATCTAAAGTTTTACTACTACCTTTAAAAGGAGCTAGAAAAATGCTATCTAGGAAGGGCATAGAAGTCTTAATGTTTATCTCTGCCCACATCTGAGTACAATGCTACTCCTGGAAAACAAGCTAGTAAGACAGACTCTGCATGGAATAGCAAGCATAATGGGGAGCCCACCCCCCTGACAGGATCCTACTTCCTCCTGGCAGTGGGCAGAGTACCCCTAGCCTAACTGTGCTGGTGAGCTTCTGGCTTTGTATAAAACATGTCACACTAGTGGAGGACTGGTGTCATGGAGCTGTCCTCTGTCCTATTTCACCCAGGCCACAGCTCAGAGGAAATGGAGGCATCAAAAGATCCTGAGCAAGTGCATAGGTAATGACAGCAAAATGTTACCCTTGTGCCTCACTTTTAAAACAGGTCCAGCCCCAAATCTTTGAATCACAGAATGGTTTGGGTTGGAAAGGACCTTCAGATCATCCAGTTCCAAATCCCCTGCCATGGGCAGGGACACCTCACACTAAACCATGTCACTCAAGGCTCTGTCCAACCTGGCCTTGAGCAGTGCCAGGGATGGAGCATTTACCACTTGTCTGGGCAACCTGTGCCAGTGCCTCACCATCCTCACAGGGAAGAACCTCTTCCTTATATCTAACCTGAACTTCCCCTGTTGCAATTTAAAATCTTGATCAGCTGCAAAATGTTTCTTTCTTAAACTGCATTACAAAAACCACTTCTTTTCTTTTACTTTAAAGCAGACAGATCAGGTATTCTGATTCAAAAACTACAATCAACAGCCCCATCAATGCATGTGGCAGTGGGGTAGGATTCAATATATTCAGTATTTGCACCAGCATTTGAGTATCTCTAGCAGAAGAGTTGTCCTCCTGAAAGCAGGAGGAAAGGCTTTCTCTCACATCAAACCAGAACACCTTGGAGAACAAAGCCTCCCCAGATATCTCCACAGAGACAACAGAAGGTGAAATCCAACACTGAAATCCATGTCTAGTTCTCATCACTAAAAAAGTTGCCTCACGCTGACCAAAATGATAGAAAAAGTGAATATAATAACAACAGCAATTCCCAGTGCAAGGAGAAAATAAACCTCCCAATACCTGATGGTTCTCTAAAGCTAATTTTGTATTCTTTCATATGTTTCTCCTCTCACTTTTATTTCTGGTACTTGGTATATCTAAGCATACTTATGGACAGCTTCTTCTGCCTGTCCTGACCCCAAGGTTTGAGGAAAATAATAAAAACATACTTAAAAATGTAATAAAACCACTATTTTAAAAATCTTAAATCCAACAGAAGACAGCTAAAGGTATACAGGACAAGGAAACATAGCAACTGAAAAAGGATTAACTATGTTCTTCACTGTCGTGTCCATTGTCTTCTATGTTGTGTCTTGCATGGTGCAGTCTGCCAGTACTGAGAGCCATTCATGTCAAACAAGTGGTTTTTAAATGCTGATGTTGTCATTAACAAGTAATGTACACAAAGTCCTGCCCCTCCAAACACATGAAGAAAGCAGATTATTCCTTTGCTTAGAAACTCTCAAGTTTACTATTCAAAGCAAGCTCCTTACCTAAAACTACCCAAGCAAATACACCCATATCCTCTAAGAACAAACTTGGTTTATTCTTCCTCCTCAGTAGACACTACTGAGATGCCTCTGACATCCCTGGCCAGATCCAATTCCATTTGGACTTTATTTTCCCTAACTTCATTCCTGGATGCCTGGACAATGTTTCTGCATTCCTTCCAGGTTTCCCCTCCTTGCTCCCCCACTGCATATGCCTGAGTTCAGTTAGGAGCTCCTTGCTCCTGTATGTAGGCCTAATGGCACTTTTGCCTGACTTCATATTCACTGGGATGAAGCTCTCCAGAGTTTGTAGGAAGGGATCCTTGAATACTAACCAGCTTTCTTAGCTCCCTCCACTCTGCCCAGAGCCTTATCCTATGGGACTCTCCCAAGCAGATCCCTGAAGAGGCCGAAGTCTGCTCTCCTGAAATCCAGGGCTGTGAGCTTGCTTTTTGCCTTCCTTCCCTCAGGATCCTGAACTCCACCATCTCATTAAGTAGATCTCTATTAATGTGTAGAATGTATTTTTCTATGTTATTTTTTTTTAAGTTGAGGGAAATGTCTTAATTTTATCTTAATTTTATGATGTTTCATCTGTTTCATAAGAATCTAGCACATCATATAAAAGAAAGTAATTTCATAAATGTCTGTTTTTAAAAGAGAGTTCCAGTGACATGAAAGGAAAATAATAATGAGAAAAAGGTTTCATATTATATGAAAAACAAATACCATTTAGACAAAGCAACAACTTCTATTTGCTTTTGTAATGTGAAGCAGAGTAAGGACATACATATAATTTCCTGCTCTTTCATAAAAGTAAATATTCTGTAACTCCTCATCTTCAACATGTAAAAGCAAACATATAAAAAGGAATTATAATTTATATCTACTTTATTAATTCAGGTTTGTTGTTTTTTTTTTTTTTCTTAGCAATCCCAAAAAATAGAATCATAGAATCAACCAGGTTGGAAAAGACCTTTAAGATCATCCAGTCCAACCGTACCCCAGCACTGCCAAGGCCACCACTAACCCATGTCACTGAGGGCCTCATCTACACAATGTGTGAACACTTCCAAGGATGGTGACTCCAGCACTGCCCTGGGCAGCCCGTTCCAACGCCTGACCAACCTCTCAGTGAAGAAATTTTTCCTAACATCCAATCTAAACCTCCCCAATTTCATTTTAAACAAAATCAGTGAAACATGGCATTTTGGTTTTGCCATTTTTACAGCAATTTTGGAGGGGAGAAATAGAACTGTGGGACACTGCAGTTCTACAGGTATTTCTCTACAAGTATGGTGTGTTTAAGCTATTCCCACTACAACACATCATTTCAGTGGAGGAGGAAGGCAAGTTTAAATCACTGGGATAATTGTTATAATAGTTTAATGTTTCTGAGTATTATATGAGAAACAGTGCTGCAAATGATCAAAACATTGAAGGCATGAATGAAACATGCATCAGGACAGCAAAGGAAACAAAGCACTGGAAACATAAAATGATAGTGTCAATATCTACCTTTCTTTTTAAGTACCTGAAAACACAAGAGCACAGAACAGGAGTGTCTTCGACTGGTGATACAACTGGAATTGATTTATCAAGACAGATTGGTAAATAGATTCATATTGTTTTCAAGGAAAATTCCAGCTACAGAATAAAACACAGTAGCGTGAATAGCTTGAAAAGCGCTATTCTGGCAGCATCAGTTGCAGATGCCACATTTTCTTTCTTTCCATCCTCAAAAGCAATTTTTTTTCCTCCCCTAAGACCTACTTAGTACCAGAAATTGACCTGATTCGAGTCCCACCCACTTCATAGGAGGGAAAATACATTCTTATTAACACCACAGAGTTCCCTTTGCTTAAGAAGTGATTGGAGAGACAGGACATAACCCTTTCGGCTGCAGCCTAGTTAGCACTTCCAATCCTTTCAAGAGTAAATCAGTGCCAGCACCTTCCACTGTTTCCAAGTAGAAATGTAATCATGATTTTAGTAATGACAAGTTGGACACTCTCTGTTTAAGAGTTAAGAACACAGATCCTTAACTTTTCTTCACTTTTGACATGGAAATAACTATGACTTTTGAAAAGTGCTGCGAGTCACTGAGGAAGGTGCTAAATAACGTATAGTATTCAACAATTTATTTCAGCACAACCATTGCATTCTTACTGCCACGTCTTCCTATATGAATGTCTATAAACTTAATGCAATGTTCACATGCAAGAATAACAAACTGCTCCTGTAAAGAACCTATGCTACAATCATAAAAAGCTTCTTTTAGAGCGTCTGAGTTTTATTAAGTGAATCCAGAAGTGTTTCCATATTAAGGCTTACAAATGAAACAGAAATAAGTGTCAAGGCCTATTGCTGCTCTCTAAAGAGCAAGATTAAAATAAATTATCTGAAATAGAGATCCTGAATTTAAACCAATTTCAAGAGTCAATCTCATGGATATGAGTATCTCATACATAGCTAAGCCGTACCATCCTCATTGCTTTACTAATAACATTCCTTGTATAGGAGAAAACCAAGTGTTGAAAAACTATGAAAATACAAGTGGTTTATTACTGCATAACATACACACACAGAGTTCTTTGGAAAAATAGTGACACACTTCACTTAGCTTAGAACTGTTATCAGCTTGTAAAGAGAGTAGTGTTGAGAATCTTCCATCTTCTGAATAAATACAACATGTACATTTCCTTTGCCCAAGAAGCTTCACTGCTAGTGAGTCAAACCTCCTGTCTGAGCTGAACCTTGTAGCTCAAGCTGCGACTGGCTCAGAGGAGTGAAACTCGCATGCTAGCCACAGCACACCAGCCCATATGGTTCAGAGCACTGCACCTTGACAGCCTCCTCACAAACACAAAGGGAAGAGAAGAGCATCTAAAATATTATTCACATAAAATAAACAAGAAAAGCCTAAGTCTTTCCCTTCAGAGCATTACAGATAAAAAATACACCATGCAGACCACTTGTAAATTCTGGATTCATAACATTCTTTCCACTCTCCCAAGACTCAAACTTGTACATTATTGATAAAATGATGACTTGAGGAAAGAAAAAAAAAAAAACAACCCATATATAAACAAACACAACCCTTTGGAAGCCTTTCCTCATGCCTGCAGGCAGTTACAGAAGGACCAGCTGGTTTAAGTCAACTATAGTCTGTTGAAAGGTACCATCTAGTGGTGATTTTATATTATGCAAACCCACTGAATTACACATACTGAAACTTTCTTTGCAGTCAATGTCTGAGCACAAATTCAACAAACCGGAATGCCACATTATGATACCACTTTATAGAACAGTTTCATTCAAACCAAAGAAGAACATTATCCTTTATTCTTACCTTTGTTCACACACCAGCTCGTGAGTCCCAAGAAAGGGGTGATATTCCTTAAGAGAGAGCAAAGGTCTGCGACCTCCCTTATTTTCAGGCTTGCAGTAGTAAAGACTTCTGGAAAGGACATGATAATAATTACCAAGTGAGTTTTGCTCTCTTAGCAGAAACTTCAGATGGTGCTTTCTATCAAATTAACTCAGAGAGCAAACCCAGGAAAAAAGCAGTGCCTTGACCCTTCTCATGTTGCCAATTCTCAGTGTAAGCAGGGACATATTTACAGTAAACAAAACTACAAAAGGTTTTATTGGAACTTTTTCTACTCATTATCTACATTTGCTTTAATTCAGAATCCTTCCAACTCTCTTGAAAAGTCTAATCCACATCAACTTTGATGTAAAAACACAGACTAAATTGTTCAACACATGGCTGATAATAAATACAACTGTGGAGCACATCAACAAGCCACACGTTCTCCTGAAATCAGCATGACCCAATGAACAAAAATAGAGTAAGAATTAATGGCCATTCACAGTGTTACAATGATTTTTGAGGGTCTTTGGGAAATAGGGCAGCAAAGCAATAGGTGATAACCAGAAGTAGGTGTGTTTGTTGGAGCCCCTGGTTACTCCAAGCCTATGGACCCACAAAAGGCCAGAACATCTGGCATTGTATTCATCTACAGAGCCTGAGGATGCAGCCTGAATGCTCAGTCTCATATGTCAGGTGACCTTGGCTGATATTATTAAATAATCTTGCAGGAACATCAAGACCCATTTCAAAGAAGGAATAAAAGCCAAGTCAAACACAGCTAATGTTCTATTCTAAAGCTGTTCTTTTAAAGAATATTATTTAAACTTCTACTTAAATACCTGAAGTCCAGGTTGGAAATGTCAGGTAAAGGATTCCCAGGCAGACTTGAAAACTGCAGTAGTTCGAACACTAGCAGTGGTCAGTGATTTGTGGGGAATAGGAAGAACATATGCAACTCTTAGAATAGTTGTTTGCATGAACTGCAGTTGTGCTGAGTATGTTAAAGGATAAATACTCACCCCTTGTAAACATTAAAAAACCCCAAATGAGATACAAGAAGCAGAGTATAAAACATTTTCTTAAATTAACTGTCACAGAATCACATGTCTAGGCCTTTGTTTTCCTAGCCCAATTCTTCTATGTTCCTGGGCTTGCAGATGCACATATCATAGAATAGTTAGGGTTGGAAAGGACCTTAAGATCATCTTCCAGTAACTTCTTTTTTCAAAACTCCTCCCAAAGGAAGACTCTCAACATTCATTTTGTTGCTCCAAATCCCACCCATGTATGTAAACACTATGGCAAGAACTTCCTTCTGTGCACATACTATCTTTCAAAGTGCTTTTGACTTTGAAATAGTTTAATTACTAACTGTAAAAATCTGTTCAGTTGCCCGACTGCAAAATACGCTACCTCATGGAATTGTGTCGTGTGTCACACAGGTTCTCTTCATACAGATGGATCTGAAACCATTACCTTTTCCTAAAAGAAAAAACACTCATTTTTATATCTGCAATTCCTGCTCCCTTTATATTATTCTATTACTACTTCAAGCCCCACTAAGAGTTTCTGTCACAACTGAACAATCAGAATATACTCTATCAGGCTCAGTTTATCTTTATTCTGCCATGACAGTTTCATTTAACTGTTTAAACTATTCAGCTGTTGAAAACAGCTCTAGCAGAAATTCTTGATTATTCTGACTGCTTGGCAAATTCAGTTCAATGAGAGCTTGTGAGTGCTTTTAAATACAGTCAGTGTAACAGAATTCTGAGTTTATTTCAGTTTTTACAATAGGGGGCCACACAAACTACTACTCTGTTAGATGTTTTATAGGTATTTTTGAAACCTAAAGCATATACACTTTCTCAGACAGTTCTTCCTGAGGCCAAGTTATAATCACATGATGTCAAATTGAACAGAATTATCCCTTACTGTTTTACATGTGAATTACTTCCCATAACTTCTCTTCAAGTGTATTGCTGTTTGCATGAGCTGCAACCATGCTGAGTTAAGGAAAAAGGATAATCAACCCTTGCAAATGTTTAAAAAAACCAAACAAGATTGTAACAGTGGAGGATAAACCATTTTCTTAAACATCTGTGTCTCATCAACTGCTTCAAACAGATAAAGCAGGGAAATGCAAATGCTGATCTATTGGCTACGGCTGGTCAAACCCATGGGGTAAAGTGTCTGCAAATGCTCAGCTACCTTACAATTTAGGAGCCTTGTAACTTTGGAGACACCTGAAGCAATCTCTTCTGACCCTACACGCTATGACATAGAACTCTGAAGAAAAATAATGTAAAAGTGTTAAAAAAAAACCCACATGTGACACTGTGCCAGTTTAAGCCTGGCATATTGCATAAAAGAGAGGACTTGTAACTGAAAGAGTTTTTTGGTTGTTTGGATTTTAGGAAACAAGTTTCAAAAGTATCCCCCCAAAACTATTCAGTGCATGTGCTGTAATGTCAGGTGTGTTTTAGCAGCATTTCAGCCGTATTTTAGACTGCCAGAGGGTGGCATCAAGAGCACCATCAGCTCATGTTCTTTGGAAGAAATATTGTATTCAAAACAAACCACAGAAAGACAAAGTGGTCTGTCACACAGTCCTACTGAAAAAGCTGTGCATCATGGTCCAACACCTTAGCCAACTGACATGGTGCTGAAGTTGCACACACACCTATAAAAATGAATTTCCAATTGTTTAAGCACCATCAGCAACTTACTATAGCACCCAGATAGAAAAATTCATTTTTAACAACAGTAAATTAATTGGTTGCATCTCTATTCAGCCAAAATCAGTCAGCATCTAATCTGTATCACTCTGTGATATTAAGGATTACAATAAATTAAAGCAGCTATCACATACATGAGATCATCAGAAGGCCAACCGTATCCTGGGCTGCATCAAAAGGAGTGTGATCAGCAGGTCGAAGGAGGTGATCCTGCCCCTCTACTCTGCTCTCGTGAGACCTCACTTGGAGTATTGCGTGCAGTTCTGGTGTCCTCAACATAAAAAGGACATGGAACTGTTAGAACAAGTGCAGAGGAGGGCCACAAAAATGATCAGGGGACTGGAGCACCTCTCGTATGAAGATAGGCTGAGAAAGTTGGGGCTGTTCAGCCTGGAGAAGAGAAGGCTGCGTGGAGACCTCATAGCAGCCTTCCAATACCTGAAGGGGGCCTATAGGGATGCTGGGGAGGGACTCTTCATTAGGGACTGTGGTGAGAGGACAACGGGTAATGGGTTTAAACTTAAACAGGGGAGGTTTAGATTGGATCTGAGGAAGAAATTCTTTACTGTGAGGGTGGTGGGGCCCTGGAATGGGTTGCCCAGGGAGGTTGTGAATGCTTCATCCCTGGCGGCGTTCAAGGTGGGGTTGGACATAGCCTTGGATGGCATGGTTTAGTGGGAGGTGTCCCTGCCCATGGTGGGGGGGTTGGAACTCGATGATCTTGAGGTCCTTTCCAGCCCTTGAGATACTGATCTGCACTGATGGGACCCCCTCTCAGCCTTCCCTTCTCCAGATTTAACAGGCCCAGCTCCCTCAACCCCTTCTCATAAAAGAGATGCTGCAGACCCCTGATCATGCTTGGGGCCTCTGCTGGACCCTCTCCAATAGCTCCTGTCTTTCTTGTACCAAGGAGCCCAGAACTGGTCACAGTACTCCAGGTGTGGCCTCACCAAGATTGAGTAGAGGGGAAGGATCACCTCCCTTGACTGCTGCCACACTCCTCCAATGCACACCAGCATACACCCTTGTCCCTCCTGGCTCAAGGGCACACTTCTACCTCATAACCAAATGATCATCCACCAACACTCCCAGGTCCTTCTCAACTGACCTGCTCTCTAGCAGCATTAGAACCATCACCTCTGATTACCCCTCCAAAATCACCATCAGCAACCAGAAGAAATGCAGTTATTAACAACAGAAAAAGACCTGCCACGGCTACCTCAGCAAGGGCAAAAGTCCTCCATCCCCAAACGGTTGCCGGTGGGCTTACTGACAAGCAGACCTGCTCTCTATTAACCTAGCTAACCGAGTTTCACCACAGCTTTTCGGCAATACAAAAAGTTAAGCTTCAGACTTTTGGACAGGCGCAAGCACACACCCCCCTACCCTGCCCGGGGCGTGGAACGCTTCCGTTCGCAGTGAGTCGTTATGCCATTACAGCCAGGCTGCGCCCGACCCCCTAAGCTCTACCAGAGCCCCCCAGCCGCGGTGACACTGACAAACGCTTCAGGTAAACAGCAGGGAGCTGCTTCAGTAACAAGATGGAACAACCACTGTGTGATCTGAGGCCACCAGGAGTCCCAACTGCAGCAACCTCCGTCCACACGCACAATGACAACCTCCATCTCCCCCCTCATCCCTGAGGTAAAGCACCGCCCCCTCCCCTCCGCTCGGGAGACTCCGCCCCCATTAACGCGGCGTGCCCTCATAGGCTGACGTCACCGCCTTTCCCCGCCCCCTCTAGGCACCCCGCCAATCGCGAAGGGTAATGTGTCTCCTCGCCCTTGTGGGCGGGGCTCGGAGCCCCCTCCCCGCTCCGCCAGGGCGGCTGCGCCGGGGTCGCGTGTCAGGCGGCGGTTGGTGGTGCCGCGGCAGCCAATGGGAAAGCGGCACCTCAGAGCCGCTGGCCAATCGACGCACGAGCCGCGCCGTGCCTGCTGCTCCGAGCGAGGAACGCGATTGGTGGCCGCGCCATTCGTGTCTCAAGGCGGCAGCCAATCAGGGTGCGCGGCGTCCCCGCGAGGGGCGCGGCGGGTCGGAGTAAGGGGGAGGCTGCGCGGCCGGGGCTGGCGTGAGGCGTGGCGGCGGGATGAGGCCGAGCGGGTTGTGGGTGCTGCTACTTCTGCTGGGGCTCGCCCAGGTCGCTCTGCTGGCGCGGGGCGCGGCGGCCGAGGAGAACGGCGATGATGGTGAGCGCGGGGGGACTTGGCGGCGGGATGGCGGCAGGGCACGGCCTGGCTCCCCCCCCGAGAGACGGGGGTGTCCGGAGGCCGCTGGGCTGAGGCGGCGGAGGCAGCGCGGTGTGGGCCCTGCGTGAAGGCGCTGGTGTCCCGGAGGGAATCGTGGAGTCACAAAACGGTTTGGGTTGGAGAGGACCTTAAGATCATATGGTGCTAACCACTTCCCACGGGCAAGGACACCTCACACCAGACCAGGTTGCTCCAAGCCCAGTCCAACCTGGTCTTGAACACTGCCAGGGATGGGGCAGCCACAGCTTCTCTGAGCACCCTGTGTTAGCGCCTCAGCACCCTCACAGGGAAGAACTTCTGTCTTATATCTAACCTGTTCCCCTGTTTCAGTCTTAACCCGTTACTCCTTGTCCTATCGCTACAGTCCCTGATGAAGAGTCCTTCTGCAGCTTCCTTTTAGCTCCCTTCGGACACTGGAAGCTGCTCTGAGGTGTCCACGCAACTTCTTTTCTCCAGGCTGAGCACCCCCAATGTTCTCAGCCTGTCTTCATACGGGAGGTGCTCCAACCCCTGATCAACCTCGTGGCCTCCTCTGGACTTGCTCCAACAGCTCCGTGTCCTTCTTACGCTGGGGACCCAGCGCTGTGCAGCTGCTCTGCCTCACAGCTTCTAAACAGGAGTAAAAACTCTCGCAAGTAGCCAGGGGGCAGTTACTGACTTTTAAATTGTCAGTAGATATGCAATTCCGTTATCTGTTGGCGCGCTCTCTTCCTTGCCACTCAATTTAGGGCATTCTGTGTGTTTCAAGCCGATTGTTTATTTTTTCCCAAAAGGAATGCAGTGCGTTGCTAGTTTCTTGGTGTTTCTTCCCATTGTCTTTGGATTTCTCTGCTGCGTGTCTTCTCCTTTCCCAAATTAGCTGAAACAAAGCTGCTCTGACTTACTAAGTTTAGCACCTGTATGTAGGAGGCAGGCATTTGAAAGTGCTTCTTTTACTTCGTTTCTCATTTTAAGCATCTTTCCTGTTGATTTTTGAGGAAGTCCTGTGTCTTTTGCATTACCTACTTTAATGTGCTGTATGTTGAGCATTGGGAGGTGGTCAGGGAATGCATGACTTTCTGAACTCCTGTCCTGCAAATTCTTGCTCAGTGAACAGGCACTGAAACTTGGAGACCTGCATTTGTCATGTACCTTATCTGTGTTACTAACTGTACCATCTGTAGAATAAAGGATCAGGAGATTTTTCTTTTAACAGGGTATAGCATCTGCAATAAGGAGATACATCTATTTCAGCTTAAATTTTAAAAGGAAGATTCTGTATCATGTCTGTTTCTCTGCTTTTAGCTGGAAGACTTGGTTATCATCTCTTTGTAGCATGTGACAAAGCCTGGTACTGATTTCCCCCACTCCCTTCAAGGGATGAAGTGACAGCAGTGATGTTACGGCAAAGCCTGGGTCCTGTGGCTGATGGCAGTAGCTCAGCTTCTCCTGGAGCAGATTCTCATCAGTATTTCCCATGCATGCTCTTCTTCTCATTAGATGAGTTCTTGGGATCAAGGATGCACAGTGATGAAAGGATTTCCTCCTGTGTGCAAGTTGAGCACTAATGCATTACACAGCTTGAATCATTTTTCTGTTTCTGTTGTGTATCTCAAAATCTGTATAAATCACAAACCAAGCTTTACCAAGCCTTTGCTTTTATAATGCAAGTAATTAGGGTTTTCCATTTTTGCCCTTGAAACACAGACCTGTATGAAGTGGAATAAATTTGCTTTGCAATAAGTAAGTAACATTATGTAAATGAGTTGTTTAGGAGATGAAAAGTTCAGATGAAACTGAGCTTGTTGCACTGAATGGTTTTGGAAGTGGAGTTTGACTCTGGCAGTGAGGCAGATACTCTCGCAACAAGGTTAGCCTGGATCATGACTTTCACACCCTTTGCATCCTGTTGAAGGAAAAAGAGGGATCATGTAGAAGATGATCCACTACAGAAAAATCTGAGGAAGACTGCTTTCATAAAAAGGCTTTTGAATGCCCTGGCAGTAGATTGTGAGTCTTGACTTGGGTGTTTGTGAAAACTGAGCCCAGCCAACTGGGGAACAGTCATTCAGTGTCCTCCTCAAAAGGAAAGTTTCAGGCAGAATCCTGAAGTTATGTCCAAGTGCAGGTATTTTGTGCAGGATTCACTCTGCTTAAAACTAAGTTACAAGGGCAGACTTCTAATAAATGCTGGAAGTTCAGTGAAGCTACTGTCGGAATTCATTTTGCTTCAAATGGCTGTCATCCTCAAGGAGGCCTGCGAGCCTGAAGTCTTAAAGTCGGTGCCATCTCCCTCATGCTTTTCAACTTGTGTAGTGTTGAAATTTGTGGGAATGCTTTGCTGAAATAAAAGGGAGTATTCCATATTCTACTGGAGGGGAGGTTTTAGCTGATACTTGTTGCTTTGTCCACCTTGCTTTGCAAGTAGCTTTAAGAAACAAAGACACTTGAGTCTGAGTCCAGCTATTTTATTTTAGCAAGCTGCCTTTATAGAAGGATCTGTTAGCTACCTCTAGCATTTCAGCTGTCACAGTTAGACTCATTTTATATCTGTTCCCTTCAAACGATAAATCAGTGCAGAGGAAACTTCCTTACTCTTTATGCAAGCAGCCCTGCTTGCTTATCCTGTACTTGGTCAGGTCCCTGAATCAGGTCTTACAGTCCCAACACTAAAGAGGATGTGGAGGTAGCTGTGATAACCCTGGGTATCAGTGAAGCTGGAGTCTATAGAGGGTGAGTTTGCACTCATAAAGCCCAGTTTATAGGTGTGGTTAACTTCTTTATGTTTGGCAATGCCTTCCTTAAGCCAGTTGGGAAAAGCTGGAGTCCTGCTGTTACACACTACTGTCCTGCCATCTTCTCCTAGGGGAAGTGTGTGTGTGTCTAATGCCCATGACAGTGTATCCCCATCAAGGAAGTTTTATGTTGTAAAAGCTCTGTATAGCTTTCAGGGAAAGATAAAAACTTACTTTGGTGATGGTTGTTGGATCTAGTGGTAATGATGTTTCCATAGGTGATGCTTTGTTCTCAGCTTTCAAATCCATGAGTCCATACCACAGTAGCTGTGGTGGCCTTTTTCCTCTGTTGGAGGCAGGTAGTTAACGTAGTAAGCAAGAACGAGAGTCACAACCTGGTGGTTAGTTTCAGACATGCATGAGCAGAATTGGCTGGCTAGTTTTGCTTGGACTCCTTTGTGTCAGGAAAAACCAAGTCTGATGTGATTTGCCTGGAAAAGTGATGGGCATTGCACAACTCGCTGGGAATTCAGACACAGGCCGACCATGCGCAAACACCCTTCAGTGAAAATTAGCCCTCCAAAGTGCTGGGCACACGTGTCAGCAGACGTTTTGACTGCTGAAAACCAGCTTTTTCACCAGGGTAGTCCCATAGGTATGTGGCTGCCAGAGATTGACTTCCAGGGTGTCTGACAGTTGAGCCCTTTCACTGCAGGTGCTCAGAGGCAGCAATACAGGAGGCATTGTCCACTTGCAAATAGTGCTTTTTGCTGCTTCATAGAGCAGATGAAACAGTAGTAATTCTTTAAGAAACTTAATCCAGGTGACTACTGTTGTGTGTAGATGATCTCTGTGATCTCTCTCCTTATCAGAAGCTGTGATATTTTGGTGAATAAAGTTGAGTTTTAATTAAAATTAACACACTTTTGTCCAGGAGCACATATTGTTTTCTGAAAACATACAGGCTTATTTCTTTAATACCTTCTCCTAACAGAAAAACAGCTATTGCAATTTAACAGCATCATTTTGTCCACTGTGAGCTTGTTCCTATAGTTTTCAATTGGTCTAAGAATAGTGGGGTTTGGGGTTGTTTTTCATACATGGATACTGTGCATTTATCATTCTTAAGTTCAAAATTCCTGGTGAAATCAGAGCATTTTCATGATTCTCATGCTGAATCTGTAACTCACATGTACATGATGTAACTGAAAGATATGCTGAGGTTGCTGGGGTGGGATTGAGCAGTCAGGAACATCATGTTCAAGTGCTACCTCTAAACCACCTTGCAAACGGTATCATTTGAGTTTATAGCAAGTCTGTCTGTTTCTTAGAGCTTCAGATTGGCAGAGCATAGCAGTTGTGTTGTTACAGGTATAGTGAGGAAGGGTACAAGAAAAGCACTGGGGAGAGATGACATCTGCTTTTTTGGTGCAAGACACCCAATTTTTCTAACCACAAGTTCCTGTGCTTGAAGAACAGCCCTTTTGGGGCATGTTGGAGGGCTCCTCTTTGAATTCAGATGTCATCTGCATGCCTTTCTTGCCCAACAAAACAGGTCTGGCTTCCCCAGATTTCAACAAGAGGCACAATGTACCATGGTAGCAACTGTTGCATAGCTCTGTATGTGTCTGTTTTGTTGGATTGCCTGCCAGTGCAAAAGTACATGTTGGCACTTTACTGAAATACTGATACTGTTGGCTGGTGTAACATAGACAAAAGTGAAATGTCAAACATCTGAGTCCAGGCTCTGTGCAAACTGAGGTAGCTGTTGTAACCTGTGTTGATACCATTTTTCTTAACCGCAGGATATACTTAATCCATCTTTAAGCTGGTGGTGTTGTTTCAATGTTAAAGTTGATACAGTCTAATCCATGTTGCATTTTTGCCTTTCCAGAATCTGTTATAAAAGAAACTGATGATGACAGTGATGATGATGATGATGATGATGAAGATGATGAAGATGATTCTGAAGTTAAAGAAGAAAATGGTGTATTAATCTTGAATGATGCAAACTTTGACACCTTCACTGCAGACAAGGACACTGTGCTGCTGGAGTTCTATGCACCATGGTGGGTTCACAGCCTGAGCTACCTCCTTAGGTGCAGGATGGGGTGGCTGTCAGGGGCTTCTCTGACAGGACACAGTCCTAAAAAGTGACTTAGGCTGCAGTTTTGAAGATGATATAGGAGTATCTTACCTGCAGGAGAAGCACTGGACTCTGCCATAGCCCAGGGTAGGAGATGGTTCTGATGGTGTGGAGGTACCCTTTTTACTCACAGATGTGGGTCATGCTGAGGGATCCCATGCCAAGTGAAGCACAATCCTGGTTCCGTCCCTGTTCTGTGCCTGTCAGGGAGCAGAAATGGCCCCAGTGAGCCCTAGAAAAGTCATGCAGTGTGATCTTGCAACCTGCTATAATCCTTTGGCCTGCTCCACTGAGATCTTGTGTGCTTGCTCATCTAGATGGAGGAATGGAGGAGGCTTCCCTGGTAGGGGTATTGCTAAAATAAAACGTTTTCCTTCTCAAGTTTAAATCTCTGTCCTTGCCAGAAGGGTGTAGTGTGAGTAATAACTTGTTTGTTATACCAATTTAAACAGTGCGTCATACACCTATGTAATGATGATAATTCTGCTGGCATGCTAGAGTACACAGTACACTAGAGCATTTGGGGGCTACAATGGATTTACCTGCATATAACCAAGACAAAGAATTCAGTCCAGAACGTATCTTCTCTTGCGTTCAGTCTTATGGACAAAAACAATAGGGATGGTTTGTGGGGGGAAAACAAAAATGAATATGCTGACAGTTAAGTTGCTGAGTTAGTGTTGCAGCCAGAGCCTCTTTTCCTTTGTGGCTTAGTGATATAAATACAACTTACTCATTTGTCCTTTTCTAGTCTTCGAATAGAGAGGGGAATATGATCTTGTGTGAGGTGGAGTTCCATTTTAACTAGTGCCACTCATCGCAGAGAATCCCATCCCTGCTTGGCTGTAGGTACTGTTTCTGCAGCTGTAGTTTTCATGCATATCTGCATGAAAACTGAACATGAAGCGTGATTTATCCGAGCAAAAGGGTATGGGCTCATCACAAACTAAACACCTTTTTTTCTGCTCCCCCTGCTGCCAGTTGCCAGGCTGAGGAGCCCAGGCTATCTGCTGTGCTTTGTTTTCTTCTTTTTCTGGTTTCGTCTTCTGCTTGTCAAGCTATATTTAGCTTTTCTAATGCTAGTATCCTCTGTCATACCAGCTTTTGCAGCAGAAGCCTGTGATCTTCCCCAAGAGTTCTGCTGTGATCACAGAGTGAGAGCAGATGCTGTGATACTGTGGTGGGTGGGAGATTTCATTAGGTCAGATTAACTGCTGAGTCATTTTTCTCTTCAGTTCCATTCAGGATGGTAGGTAAAGGATGAATCAAGATTAGGAGAAGCTGAAGTCTGAGTGAGACCATACTGGGAGGGGAGTGGGGAGGAAGGAGAAGTACGACACAGGGTGTGCAATGAGATAAAACAGTTGGGGTTTGAACAAACAGCACATTAGCTATAGTTACTTTATATTTTCATGATCTGAAGATACAGCAAGACAATGCATCCTGGAGATGCAGAGTAGCAAAATACATTTCTCCATCTACTTGTTTCTTCTTCTGGCAGGTGTGGGCATTGCAAGCAGTTTGCTCCTGAATATGAAAAGATAGCCAAAACTCTGAAGGATAATGACCCTCCTATTCCAGTTGCCAAAATAGATGCTACTGCAGCCACTTCGCTAGCTAGTCGTTTTGATGTCAGTGGCTACCCAACCATCAAGATCCTGAAGAAAGGCCAGCCTGTTGACTATGATGGCTCTCGGACAGAAGATGGTAAGCACCAGTCCTTTGCAATTCTCTGTAAGAAAGCAAATTAGTATATAGTCCTGCTTCTTCATGTGATTATTTTGACGGACTTTATCTTAAGCTAGCTTATATGTTAAGCAGAATAATATTGCAAAGGCTGAAATTTTGCTTCTCAATTGGCTGCGCACCAGAGGGCAGTTTTACAGGTAGCTGGTAATGCTATTACTGATGAAAGTTTCTAGAAATATTTGACTAGAGGAGGAGGTAGTCTCATGCTTCTTGAAGGATCAGCATCTGATCTGTACATTGACTGCATATAAAGCCACCCGGTTTTTGCTTAAGGAATGTGTCCAGCTTCAGTCAGAGTGGCAAAACAACCTTTCGTGTCTATCTTGAGATAGAATTCTATGCGCTACAGTGCTGCAAGGTACTGATCTGTGTTCTGCATAAGTAAGATGCTCTATGGGGTGGAGAGAAGACCTCCTTGGCAGTAATGAAGTAAAGCGTAAAGGAGCTTGATTAAGAGAGTGTTCGCGTGTAAGCTTTGGTCCAAGACAGTGCTTGCCACTCTGATTTGAAGTTCTTGATACCAAGTCTTGCATTCAATATGCTGCTGGTATGATAATGCAAACTTGCTAATCGGGTTTTTGAACTCTGTTTCAGCAATTGTGGCCAAAGTCAAGGAGGTTTCTGACCCCAGTTGGACCCCTCCACCAGAAGCTACGCTGGTATTGACCCAGGATAATTTTGATGAGGTTGTGAATGACGCTGACATAATCCTAGTGGAGTTCTATGCACCATGGTAAGCAAGAAGGCAGTCACCTGTACCTTCCTAGCACAGCTGGCCTGAATGTGCTTGGTTGCTGTTGTTGTGCCTCATTTTTAAAGAGGCTTACCTTGTGCAGGTGTGTGCAGCTCTAATCTGGACCTAGGGTCACAGTAGAAATCACTTGAAGATTAGGTTGGATCTGTGTCTCAGCGAGAGGTGGTCTCCAAAACTTCCCTGAAGATTCTCCTCATTTACTCATTTGGGAACACATTGAAAAGATGCTGAAAACCAAAGACAGTTGATCGCTAGTTTAAAAATGGCCTCTAAAAATGAAACTACCTATAGTAATGTGACATAGTCATAGAGGCTAGCTTCAGACTGAAGAAACAAGTCTACCTAGACTGAAGTCTGTAGATCGAATAACCCCATTTCTGCTTGCTTCATTCTGGAAGACTTTACTGTTCCACTTCAGAGGTAGAAGGTACATAGCAGGACTCCTGGTTTCTGAAAACTGCCCTCCCCTCTCCTTTCCTAGGTGCGGGCACTGCAAAAGGCTTGCTCCAGAGTACGAGAAGGCTGCCCAGGAGCTCAGCAAGCGCACACCTCCCATTCCCCTGGCTAAAGTCGATGCTACTGCTGAAACTGAGCTTGCAAAGAAGTTTGATGTTACTGGTTACCCAACCCTGAAAATATTCCGCAAGGGCAAAGCTTATGACTACAGTGGTCCACGGGAAAAATACGGTACTGCATATTCTGCTACTTCCTATTGTCTGAGGGCTTTGACCACAGATGTTTTGATGTATCTGTAGGACTTGCAGACTTGTTAACATCAGCAATGGTTGTTGGGGAAGCCTGGAAAACTCTGGCCTCATACCTGCATAGGCCAGCAGTATAAATCTGTCTCTAATCTTCATAATGTTTTATGGTGGTACTATAAGTTCGTTTTAGTACTAGGTTAGTTAAAAACCCATGGTGAAGTGCTGGCAGTATGAGTAAATGGGCAGCCTTTATTTGCACTGGAATGCACCGTAAGGACTGGCAAAGTACTCAATATTAGGTTTCAGTAAGAGGGAAGACTTAAGACTATCCAAGTAGAACTTTGGTTCATATCAGGAGACAGTGAAGTGTCTGGAATTTTAGAAAGGAGAGTTACTTGAAAGATGAGCTGATATCCATGGAGCTTATGTTTGGTCACCTCTTCTGAAACCAGGCTGAAAGAGAATATCCAGAACTGCAGCTTTAAAGTCTTGGACTGTGGTTTTGCTAATTTGGTCTTAAAGACCAAATCTTTAAGTCTTAAAGACTTAAAGAACTTAAAGTTCATGTGGGAGGGCTGTACAGAAAGAAAGGTGTCCACAGGAAATGTGGTATTAAGCAATGTCTTGGAGGGAACGCCTGGACCTTTCAGTTCAGTAAATGTTCTGAGCAACCTTTTGGGGTGGGTTTGTCCTGCAGGTATTGTCGACTACATGATTGAGCAGGCTGGGCCTCCATCCAAACAGATTCAGGCTGCCAAGCAGGTACAGGAATTTCTGAAGGATGGGGATGATGTCATCATCATTGGAGTCTTTAGTGGAGAGACTGACAAAGCCTATCAGCTCTATCAGGAAGCAGGTAAAATATGAATGAAATGTCTGTTTTGTTGAGATTCAGCCCAATACTTTAGGCTTGGAGGCATCCTTTATTTCTGCTCTTAGTTCAGTGGGGGGAGGCTGGAGGGCAATAAAAGGAAGGAGACTGAAGGGTGATCTTCCACTTGTATTCTGGCTCATGGCAGATTTTGAGACTATAACTGAAATATTAGCCAGTCACAGGAGATACTTCCTCTTAGTATTGTGTCCCTAAAAACACATGGACTAGAGAGGAGGGAAAATTCCTAGCAGGGAAATGAATCACAACATAAGCCCTTGCTAGCTTTGCCATCTCCTATTGCCTGTTTCATGTCTGACAGTTCTAAAGGCTGGGCTTTGCCAACTTGTTTGGGGTAGGAGGGCCAGAGGAACAATCATCAGGCACCCCTGGATCAGTTTAGCTATGGCAATGCTTATTACAAACCCCTTTGACTGTGACACATTGATGGTCCTGTTAAAGGCCGTATTTGCTGGCACACTGAAGAGGCTGAGCACTTGAAGTGTTCAGTCTCTGATCTGTTACATGATCAAACAACTCGCAATGAGTCTTGGTTTCTGCCAAAGTGGCAGTGTGGGCAATTTCCCCCTGGCTACGCCTGCTTCTGTGGCTGCTGTTATTTGTAGTTGGATTAGGAGCTGATTTGATTGCTCCAGCAAGATACAGAACTGTTTCCCAGGCTGCCACAAAGCAAATAGATGGGCTAGGTGACCTTGTGAGTTCCTTTCCAGCTCTACTTTCTGCTATTTGGGGGGAAGCCAAGAGGTAGGAGATTGATAAGCAAATAGCTGTTTCACCGGGTATGTTTTGGAAGCTGTTCAAGGTTTTTGAATATGTAGAATAACTCATGCAGTAGATGGGTTGTTGAACAGCATTCAAGTAGTGCTACTTGAATTGTACGTATTTTTGCATGCTTCTCACCCCTGGATGAGAGCTGTTCTCCAGACTCTGGGTGTTTTCATGTCCCACTGAGAATGGGAAGAGAGTTTCCATGCAGTGCAGTCTTTAAGATTCCAGTCAGAGGCTGACACTTCACTTCTTGATGACTTTCCTTCTTCCTAACCTTAATTTTCAGCTAACGGTTTAAGAGAAGATTACAAGTTCCATCACACCTTTAGCAACGAGATTGCAAAACTATTGAAAGCATCTCCAGGAACAGTGGTTGTCATGCAGCCAGAAAAATTTCAGTCAAAGCACGAACCCAAGATGCGTGTTTTGGATCTTAAAGTGAGTACCTGATTCAAAGCTAGACGCTTTGTGTATGGGTTGAAGATTCTCTTTCTTTGTATAGATGAGCAGTCAACATCATCTTGTTGGAAGCACTCCACTAGATATTTGAAGCAACCCGTTTGTCCCCTAAAGCTGTGTTGCTTTGTTTGAGAAAGTTTTGTGCAACTAACCCAGAGGTTATGTATTCAAATCATAATTTACCATTAAAGTTTTCAGTTTAAGTGTAGGATGCTAAATTATCTTAGCGCTCAAGGGTTTGAAGAATATGGTGACAGCATTGTTAGTAGCATGCCCCTGTTTCTCATTCGTGCGTGCATCAATATTTAGTTTTCAGTACTGTGTAACAGAAATACCACTTAAACCCATTTCTCTGAAGTTTTTCCCCAATTTTTTTTTTAAGCAGGACTCTACAAATGAATCGGAGATTAAAGAGCATGTGATAAAATATGCTTTGCCTCTGGTTGGCCATCGCAAGCCTTCCAATGATGCTAAAAGATATGCTAAGCATCCTCTGGTGGTTGTCTATTACTCTGTAGACTTCAGTTTTGACTATCGTGTTGGTAAGTTTGCTGTGATCACCGTTCCTCCACTTCAGAAGGAAGCAAGCAGGAAGTGACAAGAAGTTACTAATCCCATTGTGTTCTGCTTTTTCAGCTACCCAGTACTGGAGAGGCAAAGTCCTGGAAGTAGCCAAAGACTTCCCTGAATACGTGTTTGCAGTTTCTGATGAGGAAGATTATTCTTCTGAAATAAAAGATTTGGGCCTACTTGAGAGTGGAGAGGATGTCAATGTGGCCATCCTGGATGAAGGTGGCAAGAAATATGCTATGGAGCCAGAAGAGTTTGACTCTGATGTACTCAGGCAATTTGTGATGGCATTCAAAAAAGGTACAGTTTCTAAGATAGGGTTTGCTCTGTGTCCCCTTCCAAGAGTCTCTCCTGAGGCAGTGGCTACAATAAAGTTGTATATGCAACAGGACAGTGCTCTGTGGATTAAAGTCTTTGGATGATTCTTGGCTTTTTGTTTTAAATCTTAGTTAATTTACTTTGTTGCTTGAGCTATGCTTTGGCATCTAGCTATATTCTAAACTTGAGCATGTCTGGCAAGCCTAAAGTGTTCTTGCAGGTTTGAAGTGTGAGGTGATCCTACATATTTGGGACTAGTTTGCTAAATCACTGCCTAATACACTGTGGATGGACAGTCATAAAAAGAGGGAGAAAGGTTCTAGGGAATTGTGAAACAAATTGTTGCTTGTATTCACAAGGTTATTGTGCTAAAAGGTCACCAGCAAACTCGCCTATCTATCATGCAGAGAGGTAAGTTCATTTACTGGCGCAGTGCTGTTTCCTGGTGGGATGATGTACTTCTGCCCTTTTGGGCGAGACTGTGAGGACCACTCTTACTGTATTTTAACACTGTGTGTTTGGCTTCCTTCTAGGAAAACTGAAGCCTATTGTGAAGTCCCAGCCAGTGCCAAAAAACAACAAAGGGCCTGTGAAAGTGGTAGTGGGTAAAACTTTCGATACCATAGTCATGGATCCAAAGAATGATGTTCTCATAGAGTTCTATGCCCCATGGTGTGGCCACTGCAAGAAACTAGAACCAGTGTACAACGAGCTAGGCAAAAAATACAAGAATGAGAAAAACCTGATCATAGCCAAGATGGATGCTACTGCCAACGACGTGACGAGTGACCGCTATAAAGTGGAGGGATTCCCCACTATCTACTTTGCTCCGAAGGACAAGAAGAACAACCCTATTAAATTTGAAGGCGGGGACCGAGATTTAGAGCATCTGAGCAAATTTATAGAGGAGCATGCCACGAAACTCTCCAGAACAAAAGAAGAGCTTTAGATAAGATGAGGGTGGTGAATAAAAGTTGTTTGTACATTGTAGTTAAAAGCAAGTTACTGACAAAACCTTGAGAGAAGAATTAAGCAAGGAAATTCTTGAGCAGTAAAGTAATTCCAGTATCTTTTTTTACATGGCAGAAGAGTTTTTTTTCTGGACACTGAACTCCTCTGATATGAATGTCTTCCCTTAGTTACGGTTTTGGTCTTTGGAGAAAAATACATCCTTTATTTTTTTGTGACTATCTTGGGCTTGATTATTTGACCCCGGTGCAGCTGGTTTTTAAGTTAAAAGATAATACCAAAAAAAGAGAACCAGATCCCTCTGCCAAACAGATTTCTCTGTCTTATTTGTTGGTGTGGTTACCCAGGGGGGTAGTGTTTTGATCCAGTCGCTCTTCTGTTATGTTTCTTTATACCTATTCATGTCACTGTATCACTGTATTCATTGCTGAGGGTAAGAACGGAGGGTTTTTTTAAAGTATGGACAAGGTATTCGGTCCTACTGAGATGAGACACAGTGACTGACAAACTAAATGTGCTTTAGACCTGTCTACTTTTGCTCTGTGCCCCTCTGTAGAGAGGGTAATGCTAAAATAGCAAGTTTTTCCTAATTTACCTGTCTTGTTGACCATATTGGCCCATTTATATCTTAGTCTTCCCAAATATGTTTTGGAGTAATTGGTGTGTGGCAGAAGGAGCACCTAGTGGATGGTAATGCTTGGATCCTCATATCAGATCTGTGTGTTACTGTCTCCTTTCCTTTTGCAGAGAGGAAAGTTTGGTAGTGATTCTTTGGGGAAGCAGACTGAGACCTTCTGATGAACTTTATGCAGTTACTGCAGGTACAAAGGATGGTCACATCTATTCTGCGCTCCACTTAGTATGTGTGTTTAAAAGTGGATTTTGATCTTGAATGTCCCAGTAGTAGGCCCGTAAATCTAAAGGACATAATTGGGGTGGCAGGTTTATGTACTCCAGAAACGCTGTCTGCCTCTTCTCAGAGCTGTGATGCTGTAGTGTGTGCAGCTTAAGTGTCGCTGGGGCAGTTTTGATGCGCGTTTCGTTTTACAGGTAGTGCTTCTCTCCTAGCGGCACTGCTTCCTGTCTGCAGAGGACCAGTATCATCAGTCTTCCTTCAGTATTTCCTTGTCGCATTAGTTTTCAGCTTTCCGGGTGGTGTGCAAATCTGAAACCACCACCCAGGTTTTCTCTTCAGGGGAGATGCAGATTTCTATGTAGCAAGAATAAACCCATGTCCAAGAGGTGGCTATTGAGGTATAGTGCAAGTACCCAAAGGGACCTGCAAGGGGATATGTAATACTTTTTCTTCACTGTTGCAGTTTGCATCCTTGTTGTAGGGACTGATGCCTTGACAGGGGACTGTTCCTCGCTGTTAGCCTATGCAGTAAAGCATGATTGTTGCATTATCCTTGCAGAGGTCTATGAGGCTGCATGAAGGCTTTCTCTTAGAAGTTTAGCTGAAGCCAGTGACCAGAGCTCACCAGCAGATTATGAATGAAGGGGACAGTATCAGATCTCCACAGTGTCAGGGTGTGCTTGAATGCTATTCAGGTCCTGTTGTTTATCAGCGAAAGCCGGGAAATGCTAAGCAGCTATTCAGGGTCAGATCTCAATTGCTGCTTTGTGATAAAGCAGTATAATCATTCATTTCAGGCCTTGGCTTTGTCAATCTCTTCATATTAGAGGGCTTTTTCTCTACTGTCCTTAAGTGTACAGCTATCTGTAAAGCTTAGGCAATGTATCACCTAGAAGACTCTTACCAAGTGCATTATCATCCTATCACTTGCAGTTTCAGTTTGCAGCTTTTCTGTAGGCCCTTCAAAGGCTGTGATCTGCGATAAATGTCCTGTGCAGGCAACAGGACTAAGCTCAGACTGAGCTGAGCGCCAGCTGACGTTAGTAGTGACTTTTCCAGCTTTAGAAAGTGGACATAGCCAGGTAGCCAGTTCTGTCCTGTCTGCTAGTTGAGATCAGCTCAGTTCTTCAAGTAACACTTCAAGGCACGGACTTCTTGAATCTGTTCTTAAGCCTTGTTCAGTTTCTATCCTGAAGCAAACACCTCACTTAATACTGCAGGGAACTAAACTGCTCCTGCTTAGTAGTTGCAGGCTTATAGGGATTTACTCCAAAATGGATGTTGTCTAACCAATGGGAGGATATGGCTAAATATAGACCATGTGGGAGGGAGGGTGAGAAGACTGCAGTGAGAGCTGAAGCTCCATTCTTTCAGGGATGATAAGTTTTAAGTATTAAAGATTGTTGCTTCTCCTCTTGCAGGTGCTAACTTCCTAACACTGTCATTGACAGTGCTGTGTTGTTTCTGTAGACTGCTTCCTCCCAGCAGAAGCTGACACCAGTCTGGGTTGAAAACAACCTCTGGGGCTTGCTGGGAGCCCTGGTGGCAATAAAAGGCAGGAGAGCCAGGTCAGTGTCTAAGGTGTGCTTGCACAGCACTCCAGCCACCTTCTTCTTCCTTGCCTCCACAGGTGGAGGCAGCCTGGTACACAGTTACTTCAGGGCTGAATTCTGTTCTGGAGCAGCAATGTCCAAGTCAGATCTGAGTAAGGAAGAGGAATATACCAGCTGTAGTATTGCTGACTTTAGCTTCTTGACAGCTGTGAGCTGCAAAGGCAGGCAGCATTATCCCAGGCAGGTTATGGGTTTAGACTGAGCTGTTGAGGGAATCAGGATCTGATCCATCTTTACACTAGTGTCATCTGCCCACATTTCCTGCAGGTCCTTGGCTGTACCGCACATGTTGGCAGGTAAACCTTGTAAGCAATGTGTTTATCTTGATCACTTCCCAGCAAGATCATAGAATCATAGATCAGTTAGGGTTGGAAAGGACCTTAAGGTCATCTAGTTCAGATGGTCTTAAGGTCATTTCCAACCCATTGCCTCTCAACTTTGGATGAAGTTGTACTGGAAAGCAAACTGCTTTCCTTAGCTCTGGTACCCTGTCCCCTGCTCTGTGCACTGTCAACACTGCATCAACTCTCTGTGGAACTCACTGGGGTGGCTACATCCTTAGGACTGTTATCTCTGTAGAGAGTTAAATCACTCAACCTGAAAAGTGCTATTAATGTGACCAATTGAGGGAGCTCCTTTGAGGACCTGCTTTGAGCCACAGCTGCAGGAGCATATGGATCATTCCCAATTATTGTTTCAGGTGGAAGAAAGCCTCCAGTTTGTGCTTCAGCACAGGACTGATTTGTGAAGTCATAACAGTTCCTGGGTAGGCTCCAAGGAGCCTGGCCTGGTGCAAAAATCTCTGACACATGCATCCTCTAGAAAACAATTCTTTCTGTGAACTATAGTACATCTTTAAGCAATCAGACTTGAGACTTCTTCAGGGCCAGTTTCTTTCCCTGGAGGCTTAAGGACTGGGGTAAGCAGCAAGTCTAGCACAGCTGGTGGTCCATGACTGCTGAGTTTGTACTGTGTCTATGGGACATTCAGGGTGAATGTACTGACCTGGGATCTTGATACTGCATTGAGTGGTAGCTTTTTGGTACAGGAAGAGATTGTTAACAGTAGAGGGACAGGTGTCTTTGCAATCAAGGTTATTACTTCTACTCTGAATGATTTTATACTTCAGAACTATTCATTACTGTGATGCCTGGGTATGGCTCCAGGTTTGGCAGGTAGCAAGCAAGCAAGGCACTGCAGGGCTTAAACTTTGTGGACAAGGCTCATCTGTCCTCTTGTACGTGTGGCTATTTGCTGAGGAGACAAGCTTCTGAAAAGTAGGACGTGAATAAGAATATATAATACAGGTTAAAGGTTTTTCAGAAAGTAGCATTTAACTGGTCAGACTTGTGTCTTTTCTTTTGTGGTAGCCACTACAAACTGTTAATGCTCCACGGGGCTCTTTGCTCACAGCCCACATTGGAAATGGGCAAGAATTGAAGGATTGATAATTGCAGTCTGTAAACTCAGCCCTTCATGTGGTGTATTGAGTACATCAAGTCCCATGCAAGCATGTAATGCACTTCATAAAACTGGTGAAGAGCCTTGTGTGTGTTAGGGAAATTGGCTTTGGTTTGCTGTGGAAAAAGTTTCACAACTGAAGCAGTGCAGAGCAGGGCTCTGTCAGCAAAAGGCACTGAAATGCTGTAGCATCTCTCCTCTGATGCCAGGGTTTTTCAGCCAGTGTTACTGCAGAGCTTGAAGTATGGAGGTGTAACAGGAATCTCTGAGCATCACTGCAGCGCAAATCAGATGAGAGCTCCCAGTTACCAACTAGGAATGGTTCCCCTTCCTTTCCTGCTGAGTCTCATGGTACATTGTGTGAAGCCATGCAGCCATGGGCAGGAAAAGCATTTTCCTGACATGTGTGACCTGTCTTGGTACCTGTTTCCAGAATCACATTGAGCTTACAAGTCAGCTTGTTTTCTTTCAGTTCCTTAGGTTGCTCTGCACTGAAGCTGGTTCCTTGAGACATAGCTCTGTGTCCTCTCAGAGGCCACAGACTGGTGTCATGTTAACATTAATGCTGGGTTTTCTGTATCATGGACAGCTGGTTTTATATGAAGCCACTGTGCTGTTACCTGACCCTTTGCAGCATTGCTTTCTGCATCATTCCTGAGCATGTGGGCAAGCTCTGTACACACCGTGACATCTAAATTGTCATGTCTTTGCAGAGGCTGGGTGAGACATGGGTCTGGAAGGGTTTGGGTCCAGAAGGACATGGTCATTCTCCAGTTTCATTTTGGCGTATAGAGAGGAAGAGATTTGCTCTGTGAGTTGCCATTAATCCTCATGTTAGGAAGGTAGAAGTTTCAGAAATGCTGCTTGTTCAAATCCCAAGGTATATGTGGTTTGATTAACAGAAAGGTAAAGGAGATAAAACTAGATTTAATCCAATCATACAAAGAAAACTGTTATCACAATTGGTAACCAAATCCTCTGATGGATTTCCATATGCTGGGGTTTTGAACAGCCAGTTATTTCTTCATAGTGAAAGCTGATGCTTGTCAGCCTGCTGTTGCTTAATGCTCTCCTCGCTTTGTCCAAGTTTGCTTTGCCTTTCTGAAAGTCAGTATGCTTTGTCTTGCAACAGGGGAGAATTCATCTGCAATACAGCTGGTGAATTGCTGATCAGAATGGTAGAAGCAGAGTAAAAGAAAATACAGCAGAACCTGGGCCCAAAAAAAACAGCAAATGGTAACTGAAATGTCCATAAAGTCAGAGAAACCAAGCTAGAAAGGACCATTTACTCTTCTATTCTGATTGCTTTAGTTATCAAGTCATTAGTTTTCATCTGTGTTCAGCCTAATAACTTGTATTTAATGTATGCAACACAACCAAAGCTCTGCAACTCTTAAGTGCTGATGCTACATTGATATTGATTTCTAAGCCACAGAATGCATTCAGGAAAGGGAACTTGCCTCTTAAGAGGTACTGCTTTGAATAAGGAAGGCAGTTTTGCATTCACTTGCCATGTGAAATACTTAATGTGTTACTTTTGCTAATGTCTTTGGAAAATAGATTTTAGCCATGTATTTTAATGTGGGGTTTGGCTGCTCTTTTGTGCTTTGAGTTGTTTTTGGTCTCTTACAATATCAAGAGGATATAAAAACTGAAGGACAGCCGGAAAACTCCAGTAGCTGAATAATGCCATAGCTCTTCCCCAGCCAGCAGATCTTCGCAGAGGGTGTAGTGATAGGTGGGTTGGGCTTTGTTCAAGGAGCCTGGAAGAGCAGTAATAGAGCAGATGCAAATCCAGAGAGGTGTTTGTTGGTATTTTACCCAGTCCATTCAAATGTAAGTGACCTTACTAATAGTCTGCCTGACTCTGTTTTGCTGAGAGATCACCCTTAATGTTCGATTTGAACAAACCAGCCAACCTTTAAATAGAAAAAACACATTTTAAATAAAAAAAGAAAAGTTACAGCGGGCTTTGTTTTTCATTCTTTCACTTCCAAGATGCACCACAAGTATTAAGGAGATCCTGGAAGCATGCTGGTTTCTGTAGTGGCACAGCAGTTGGGTGTAAGGGCAGTACTTCCTCATACTGTCCAAAAGAACAGGTAAGGATCAGAAAGTCTTTCTTTGATCACAGTGATGTGGCCACAGCTTTAGTGGTAGGAGCAATTCAGTATGTGTTCGGTTCTTGGTTTTTTTTGTCCCAACAACACAGCCTGTTTTGCTGAGAACTGTAGGAATGGCCAACCTTCATCAGACGTACAGTACCTAAACTCACCAGCCTGAAGGATCCTGTTAAGCTATGGATGTATAAGGAACAAGCCAACCTCCTGGCTGTGAAGTGCTGTATCTTGGAAGACCAGACCTAACTCTGATGGGAAACATACTGCTTGGAAAGGAAAAAGGAAGTAACAGGCAGTACCAGGCAATTCAGCTATCACCAGTGCATGCCACTAGAAAATACACATCAGTAGCTGTGGAAATGGAAGAAAATCTGGGAGAAGATTTAGGCTGAGAAATGAATCAGCTCAGTCATAGAATAAGTAGAATAGTATGAAGCTGTTATAGTGGGAACTGTAGATGTGTTACTGTTTGGAGGCAGGGGAGGAAAAAAGGCACAAAATTGGTTTTGTTTGAAGCCTTCCTCATTTTCATTAATGGCAAGATGAAATCAGTAACCAATTTACACCACACATTTTTAATGGTGATAAAAGATGTAAAGAGCATTGCCTGACTCAGAGAGGTGCTCCTCTAACAGGCAAAAACTAACAGCTAAATTTAGTTGCTTCAGCAACTTTGACTTCAGGGACTCCATCGAAATGCACTCAGAAACATACTGCTGGACTCGTGTTTGTTTGCCACAGGAAAGGAGTGGGTTTTATGTGGTTCTCTAGTGTCTATGATGCTTCCTTTCTCCCACCCAGGTAAAGTTTTCTCTCTTCTCTTTTGCTAACTTGAAGCCAGTGTTTACCTTTCAAGAATAGGAAAGATATATCCAGCATTATGGTGGCAATGACATTTCCCTCATCACAAGTCATGATTTATTAAGGCAAAGACTTGGCACCTAACAATAGGTAACTGAAATATAGAGGCTGAAGTTTGGTATCTGGGAAGCACCTACAGGGGGAAGATCCTGCTGGTTTGGGAAAATTAAGTACCTGAGACAAGATCCAAAACAAACAGGATGTTGAGTCAGGAGCAGTCAAGCTCCAGCCACCAGGGAATGTTGAGGAAAGGGCCCAACAGCCTCCCCTCTTCCAGGGTTTAGATTTCTTGAGGTTCTGGGAATGTGCTGGCAGTCTGTTGTGATCCTCAGCATAAAACTCCCTCTGGAAAGCAGGTGCCGGACATGCTCCATCAAAGAATTCCTCTTGAAGCAGGAGCTGTGACCCTCTGTTTTTATAACAGTGGTTTCTCCAAACTGCCCTGAATTCCTCAGTCTTTGGCTCTCCTGAGGTGGTCATGTTCCCTGAGCCCAGACTTTGGATCGTTCATCAGCCCTCCCCTTCCCCAGCCTCACAGTTTCTCCTAAAACACAAACCTGATATGCTCTTGGGTTTGCCCTGGAGCTTTAACCCCCCACGATTTCTTCCTCCCTTCTAGCTTTTATTTTCTATTGTTTTTTTGCACTCTCTAATGCAGGGTTTAGCTATTTGTAATGCCCAGTCATAATGGAGTCTGCAATGCGTCTGCATGCAGAGCAGCGGCTGCAGGAAGCATGGCTGACAGTCTTCTGTGTCACCCAGGTCCACATCCACACTGGCCGCTGGGAGGTGCAGTTACTCTTTATGTAGCAAGGTCTGTGTCAAAGGGTCATCTGTGAGGAGCGCCCTGCTGTGCTTTTGCGTATCACGGAGCTAATCCGAATTAGCAGGATCTGTTCTGTGCTTTGGAGGCTTTCGGGCAAACTGAACCACCAAGAATTTGGTGGGAAGTAAAGGGTTTTTACTTTTTGGGGCGGTTTCCCTTGTGCTAAGTAAAACTGAGACATTGGTAATGGTGGATTAATAATGCATAGGATCACAGAATGGTTTGCGTTGGAAGGGACCTTAAAGCTCATTCAGTTCCAACCCCCTGCCATACCCCCCAACCACTAGAGCAAGTTGCTACAAGCCCCGTCCAACCTGGCCTTGAGCACTGCCTGGGATGGGGCAGCCACAGCTTCTCTGGGCAGCTTGTGCCAACACCTCAGCACCCTCGCAGGGAAGAACCTCCCAATGTCAATCTCAGACTCCCCTCTGTTAGCTTAAAGCTGTTCACCGTTGCACTGTGACTACAGCCCCTCGTAAAAAGCCCCTCTGCAGAGTGGTGCAAAAGACTAGTCAAGTGCAGTAGTGGGAAGGGGGGAAAGAGAGAACGAGGAGATCAATCTGTAACTGACTGTGAACAATCAATTGAGATAACCCACTACCTTCGGACCAGCCGAAAGCGGCTTGTCACCGCAAAGCAATTTATACCTCCCTCACTTCGACTGTTCGCAGTCAGGGTGAGTGGGAAAGTGGTGGCGTAGACTTCCCTCTGGCAATGTGTTTCCTCTTTCAGTCGCGACAGCGCGATACAAGCCACGATAGCAACAAAAGGCCGTGAAAAATATCTCCCCTTTCCCCTAGGCGGCCCCGCCGCATCCTGGGAATGCGGATATGCAAATGAAGAGATCCAGCGCGCTGCTGCTTACCGCCGCCCGGGAGAGGTGGTGGGAAGGGGCAAAGAGCGGTCTCTTCTCCCATCCAAACCCGCCTCCAGCTCCCTTCAGCTCTCCGACACCGAAAGCGTATATTGAGTCACCTCGGCGAGCACTTACGGGTAGCGCACGGTCAGAAGCAAGCTGCTAGGTGTGGAACTTGGTGTCTGAGAGCTTCCCTTCAGCGTGTTTTACAGATGCTTCTGCGTGTAACGAGCGCGGTATCAATAAGCAGTGATTCATGTGGTTTAGTTTCCCCTGGACTGCTCTCTCCTTTCTCAAGAGGGCTGTTTTTGCTGTGGGAACACAGCCCGTCCCTTCTGCCTAGGGGACCCCTGGGCCAGACACAGCCACATTCTCTCCTGTAGTTAAGTGTAAGTTAATCTCTCTAATAGCTACCTTCTTCCTTTCCCGAAGGCCTTTTATTATTGAAGAAAGCTGGGTTCTCCCAGACTGGGAGGGCTCTCTCAGATTTTTCTCTAAAGGCCTGTGCATACTCGTCTCCATTGGCCATTAGGTCTAGTGTAACTTTTCATTGGAAGCGTCTCCATAACTGACTTCACCAGGTGCTTCCCTGCTCAGCCTCTCATCAAACTTGGGATAATACATTCTGGGGAGAATCTATCCTGGTTAAAAGGTGGGCAGGAGAATGTGCAGTTTTATCCCCATGGTCCTGTTCTGGTGAGTGTACAGCAAGATGAAACACGCCCAGGCTGCATGTGGCTTTTGTGCTCGCTGCAGAAAGGCACAAGTGTTTGATTAAGTTCCCAATACATGTGCAGGAGGAGACTGTCTGCCTCTCCCCCATTGCTATGTTTACATAGTGTCTCCCCCTTGACCCTTCCCATAGCCATGGTGATAGGTGCTCTTTCCTGTGGTGGCCTTGCAAACTGGCGCTGCAATTCCTATTGCATGATGTTTGGAGAGGAGCCCCAATGAGAGTATGAAAGTCTGATGAAGAAGGCTGTTAAAAAACATAGTGGCTGTCTTGGATCTGGAGTGATCCATGATTATAGACAGAAACATGAGGTAGGTCAAACTGTAGCAGGAATGGAAACTTGCCGCAGTCAGACAGCTTTCAGAAGGGCTCTATATTATGTACAGAAATTGGCTAGGTGACCCCTCTGTGCAGCAGCAAAACCTGAAACAGAATGTGGTAAAGCAGAGAGAAATCCTTCAAGGGCAACAGTTGCTGTACTTGCTTTGGAAACATATGATAAACATTCCCTGCATTTTCCCCTGAATGTTCATTTTTTGTCATGCTGAAGATACCCATCTGTAGAAGAGGTGGGTGAAGACATAGTAAAAGGGTGACGGTTGGCAAAGGGTGAGCGCTTAAATGTTTGGGTAGATTACTGCTTGCAATGTTTTGACTTTTTGTTTTGCAGCTTTTTCAGCTATCCAAAACTAAAACCTTCATATCCAGTCTTTATCTTGCATTTTTGAAGCATGGGCTGCAATTAAATATACTCAGAAATAATCACTGAGATGCTAAGCTCCTGCACTTTGATATTAATTTATTCTCCCTTTCTTCTTTTCTTCTCTGAAAGTTTTATTGCATGTCATTACTACAAACTGAGTTCTGGTGTGTTTGATTTAGCCTGGGTTTCTCTTTTACTTGCTTATTAGAAGGTCATGACTCAGGTCTTTATCTGCCCAGCTTTCTCTTCTGGAACCAATTACAGGAACACAAATCAGGTCCAACTTCTTGTCTAGTCCTGCTTACAGAGAGATCTCTTCAACAGCAGAAAGCATCTGAAACTATTTGGAGTCTGTGGTGCCATTTACTGTGGCTACAGAAATTTTCATTACCATAGAATTGTTTGCAAAAGGGTTTATTTTATCCATGCACTTTGCCTTCTCTGAAAATTGGGTTGGTGGGTTTTTTCCAAGGGAATATTTCACTGTACTGTAGCTGTCTTATTCCAGCTAGCACATGAAAAGGAAACCTATTACATCTTATTTTTATCCTTGCTGATAATTAGGCCCACACCTTCAGTAAGTGTAAACCAATATTGCTTTATTAACATCAATTACTGTTAGCTATTAGTTACATCAAAAAGGAGCCTACATGTCTCAACAAAACCAGCACCCCTTCTGACAGATAACAGTACAAACAACAGGCAAGAGACACTTGCCTGCAAGCTCCTTAAGGCAGAGATTTAATGTGTTCCAATTTACATCAGCTACGGTCTTTGGAGTATTCATAGGGATAGGACAGTGACAGGGAATGATGCACACATATTTCAGCATGTTCTTAAAGCATATACCTCCTTTAGATGTGTAACCTGCCACTGGTTTAAATTGGCGGGGAATGACTTCTTGAATTATAGATCTGTATTTTGAGGACAACAGAGAAAATGATTTCATGTGACACTGTTAGCAGCACTTCTTTCTGAGGCTAAGTAAGACTTGGTTTTCTCTTGCCCAATGTTTCAGTCCTAAAAGACAGAACCTGTATCATTGTGAAAATGTCTTGTGTTTTCTGGGTGGAAAAAATGAAGTATCTGGAATTAAACATTTTATTTTTTTTTTCCTGCTTAGCTTCCATACAACTTGGATTTTGGGAAGACTCTCTCCCCATTGGGAATTCATTAAAATGACTTTATTTAATCTCTGCAGACTATAGGTATTTGTGCATTCAGACTCTTCTAACACCTTTCCCTAGGGAACGCTTGCTGAAGGAGTAGCAAAGCTTTTTTGGCAGAGGTAATGATGTTGCATATTTGCAATTATTATTCCTTACGCTAAGCACCTCATACCTCCAGAATTCTGTTTAAACAGCAAAACAAGCTTCTAGTGATAGGATAACTTTGCCTAGAGAGAAGGTACTATGTCTGACTGTACTTTGAGCTATGTTCTGGTCAGAATGCTGGTTTTGTTTCAAGGAGAGAATTTTGTAATCTGTTGGCCTTATGTAAAACCCAGCTAAAAGAAACGGAGCAAATTTCAGAAGAAACTTGGTCATATCACGAGGAAGATGACTTTTGCATATTTTTATTTACCACATTTGACACTTGAAAATTTATGGTGTAATTGTTGTGGCCAAAACTATTGTGATGAGTGTCTGAAGACTGATGTGGAGGGTAGGAAGGCAACAGTTTTCCTTTTGCAGCTCAGTTTGGAGACAGTGGATAACCCTTTGTCAGAAAACTAGCAGTGGTTTTGTGGCACAGACTGTCCTGCAGAAGGTTAAGGTGTTGTGCCTGATGAAGCAGGCACCGCACCTCTGTAGAGGGTCTGCAATGCAATGGAAGCATCAACTGTCCATCTGAGGAGCGCACCCACCTCTACACAGGGGAGTTACTGTCCCAGTAGGTAGAGCAGGCTCTGCTGCAGTGTGGTGCAACTCCATGAAGGATATTTCCTTCTCTCCTAGGAAAAATCTCTCTAGCATCCACCTCTGGAACTGGGGCTAATGGTTGATGACTGGATTTTGTCTCCCCAGTGGAAATTGTGTTGGTCTCAATTAAGCCACCTCAACCTTTTTTTCTTGGTCTGCTGAGCTCCGTGGGTCTGAGCTGGAGAAACCCAGTGGCTCTGTAAATAAGCTACTTTGGTCCTAAAAAGACCTCCAAGTCTGCGAGAAGTGGTTAAAAATTCCTAATGAAATTTCCACTTGGGTGATCAAACTAGGAGCATGTGATTGTATGTGCCAGTACCTCTTCCACTATATCCTTTATATCACATCCCTCAGTGTAACCCTCAGCTGTTGCAGTGTATATCACATAGTAATAAAAAGTTCACTGGCTTTTGCTTTACAATATTGTAGCAATTAATATTCCAATAATTGATACTGTGGGTGATTAATAAAATCAGTCTATGAAACTTCATTGGAAACCTAGCAGCTGAATACAAATTTCACAGGTTCAAAATGTTTTGAAGAGAAGGAATTTTCTAGAAGAATAGCCATCATGCAGAAAAAGGTATTCTTACCTCCAAATGTAAGGTACGGTGTAAAGACTTGCCACCCAAAATAGATGTTGATCTGACAGTTGTATTTAGTAGGAATTTATCTACTTATCTATTGACTGCAAATCAGCTATGAGATGTAATCAGCGGAGCTGCCTGATACAGTCTTAGTGGACACCCAAATACTTAGTAGAAAGTTCTAATGTTTAAAACCTGAAAGTTTAAATTTTAAATTCTTGCTCAATTCAGAACAGCTCATTTTTTAAAGGAGATGATGTGAGGCCTACCTTTCTCTGCACTTCTTATAACAGCACATGTTCAGCCTCTTATTTTACAGTGATTGGCTCTTCTTCTACTCAACATTGGTGACCTCCGGGATATTTAATACAGGGTGTTAATGAAGCTGCTCGTACGCCGTAGGAAAATACATTATAAACTGGCATTTTCCTAGCAGTAAGTCTTCAGAAATGGGACCGTATACTGCCTTCATAGCTAAATCCCTTTGGAGCTGAGTGTACCAGCAATTAAAGTGGATGCAAGAAGAACTACTGGCAATGACAAAGCGATGCCTCATCCCTGGAGACAGCCAAGGCCAGGCTGGATGTGGTTCTGAGCAACCTGGTCTAGTTGAAGATGTACCTCCTCATTGCAGGGGATTGAACGGGATGAGCTTTGAAGGTCACTTCCAACCCAAACCATTCCATGATTCAATGGTTCTGTGCTATTTATGCCTAGAGACCCCTATTCAACCATGGCAGCCAGTGTGGGTGCATTGGGATAGTTCTCTCCAACAGGAATGATGTGTTGGGAGGGGTGGCAGGGATGTATTGCATGCTGAAATGAAAGAGATTGATCCTGCATAAGACTGTGGGGTGAGTTCTGCTGGGTCTCGCTTATTTAAGAGGCTTTCTTTATAAATGAGTGTGTTTGCCTAGGAGATGTGGCAAGGGGGGGAGAAGTGGTTAGAAAACAGAATCAAGATTGGGTTTCTGAAGCAGGAAGAGAAATCTCCCTCTGAGAGCAGAGCAGGCTAGAATCATACACTGTAAATATGTAAATATGTAACATAATGAAAAAAATATTAATCCCTCTGAGTGCAGTGATGAATAATGCAAACATCTGCCCTCACACACTGCATACTGCCTAAGTTTTACACAGATTTTACACAGCGCCTTGCAGGAGAGTGGGATGGGTCAGACATGGCAGCACTGAGGCTGGCCTGTAGCACAGCCCCACACACGGAGGGGAGAGGCCCAATGGTGAGGCCCTCTGGCACTGTGTATTGCCCCAAGGAATGTGGGGAGGGAAGCAGGGAAGCAGTGTCCTGGGATAGGGCAGGACCTATCCTGGAGGAGGTGGCTGAAAGCTGGGTTGAGGCAGGGGAGAGTACATGGCGGCGAGGCTTGTCAGCTGAGGTGGATGTTGCAGCATGAGGTGAGCAGGCGGCCCGGCAGGCAGCGGCTCGGTGGAGGTATGCCTCATACACCAACTGATAATTCACACCAGGCTCTGAGTGCTATCGCTGAAGTGCGTATCCCTTGGGATTTTGATGGGCCATGTCCCTGTGGTAGGGATGGGGGGGTTTGTGAGTGGGGAATGTTTCAAGATGGAGACAGCTGGTTTGCAACCACCACAACCAGGAAATGGAGCACAGTTATTATCACGTTGATTAACAGTGCTAAGTTAAATATTAATATGTGGCAAAGGAGTTACTGGAAGGTTATTTTTGACCTTCATAAGAAAAAACTTCCACTCCCTTGGAGAAGGGATATAGTGAAATACCCTTAGGAGGGAAATTGGGAACAGGTGAAGAAAATCCTGAGGGGGAGGAGAGGATATATAGACACTGGATTTAAATCTGCAACAGCACAACAGGTTTCTGCTGGTATGTTCGTGTCATTTGGGTTTATGCACAGGTACATGGCTCCAGACTTGCAGCGCGGTGCCTGCAGAGCCTGCGGTGCAGTTGCGCCTTCGCCTGTTCAGCCTGGGGCACTGCGAGAAGGGAGGCTGTGGAGCTGAGGTAGGTGTGTGTGGTGTGACTGCCTCTGCGCCTCGGTCCGCAGCAGGGACCCCTCGTATGTATGCTGTGTGTTTGTGGGGCTGTACAGCGTTCAGAAGGTAGGCATAGCCGAAAGGAAGGCAGGGGGGAAAGCAAAGGGCAATGCAAAAGAAAGCTGAAGAGCTTTTTAGTAGTGTTTTAGTGGGTTTAGTAGCGTTTTTTGAGTAGCGTTTTAGCCAGCAGGTTTCAATAACTGAACAACAACTTCACATTTCAAATAGGTGTGAAATGCTGAGATAAAGAACAGATAGGAAAATAAACCTGTTATGATTGAGGATATATTCCTCCCAGCACAATTAACATCTCACAGCTGACTTAAAAAAACATAACTTATAACCCCCCAGTCTAGAAAGGGGAGGCTGAGAATGCTCAAGGCTACGCGCTTTGAGCTGACACCGGTGGGAAGCATTCGTCAGATAAATATTTGAGGCCCATGATGACCCAAAATCTAATACCTTTCTGTGTAAAAGGAGGACCTCCACCTCGCTCAGTTGCTGCAATCTCTGATAGTCAAATGATACATTTGCTGGAAGCACCTGGAGCAGAAATTCTTCTATGTGAAGCAATTAGGCAGTCATCACTTAATTTTTGCTATTTGACCTTGTGACTGTTCTATTTCATTAATCTGTAAAAAGCATGCTTAAAGTTGTAAGCACAATGTATTAGAAATAAAACCCATATAATTAGACTCTTTCCTCCTCTGCCCCCAGCAGCGAGTAACACTTTCAACTGTTGTTGCACAAACGCCTTTGAAGCACAATACCTGTGTTGTTAACAGTGGTAAAAATCAAGTAGCAGGGACTGTTTCTCAAAGAGACTGGGGAAGAAAGCATGTTCCATGAGGGATTAAGATTAAAAAGTATAATCTTGTCTCAATGATCATTTATTCCGGAAAATCAGAGGCTAACAAAAAAGACTGTCATCTTACACATTAAAGGGAACAGGACCTACAAATAATGGTAAAGGCACTGTAGCACTTGAAAAAGCAAAAGCAGGATGAAGAAAGTTGAGTTACATGTGCGTAGTGCCTGAGATATTCCCAAACCAGGGCAGCTGCATCCTTGCTTTGTCCTGCCCATTGAAGCTCTTTATCGACGTTGTTGTTTGCAAGTGATATTAAAACAAAAGGCAGGATTCAAGCAGCAAAAGACTAGTCGAGTGCAGCAGTGGGAGTGGAGAAACAACAAAGAAATCTGTAACTGACTGTGATCAATTAATTATAAATACCACTGCCATCGGACCAGCCGGAATGCGAACGTTTCAGCAAAGCAATTTATAGCTCTGAGATTGGCATACTATTGCTGTTAGGATGGCACTGTAGGCACCCTGATTTCGCGAACTCAAGGAACTGTAGCTGTTTCGTTTAAGAATAACACAGCTGTATCTCTCTTAAACCCCCACGTGTAATATATTCCGTGTGGATCTTTTCCTTGGAGCAACAACACACTGTGGCATCATGGGTAAGTCACATGCAAATGAGCAGCCTGGAGCCGCTTGCATTGAAAGCTGCTGAAGTATGCTGTTACCCGGTTCTTTTTCAGACAGTGAAGCAGGCGTTACAGGGGATCTCTCAGAGCAGACCCCCCCCCCCCCGTTTTCACGTAATCTTTAACGAGCCAAGTGTTCAGGGCTCACGTCCTGTATTGAGCACTGTGCTATGCACTGGCATTTCTGCATCTGCAGACACAGACCAGCAGGGTCACAGGTACATCTATACTAGTATGTTCTTTCAATTACATTTGCTGTAGCTTGTAACACCACAGATACGTTTCTCTGCACCAGAGGGGCTGCTGAAGCCTTAGCTCCCTGCTCCACAGCACATCAGTGCGGCTGATGAGGAGATGGAGAGGGCAGTAGCAAACAAGCATGCATGGCATCCAGGTCTCAACAGCTACTAAGAAACTACTCTTACAAAACAGAACTTTCACTTAGGGATAAAATAAATGCCTCAAATATGATGTTTTGTTTTTGTTTCTGTTTTTTCCTTCTTTCTTTATTTCTTTCTTTATTTTTTTCTGATGATATTAGAGCCAAAATGCATCAAGGAAAGAATCTATCCAAAAGGCAGTTTCCCCCTTTCTCCTTTGCATCAGCACAGCTAATCAAGGAAAGTGATACAGTGGCAACTAACACTTCAGATGTTACCTTTTCAGCCCAAGAAGTTTGCTGCCCAGTTGCACTGGGGCAATGTGTTAAAAAGCAAAGGATGGAATAGCTGTGGAAAATCTTCAGGAGCCTGATTTTAGACTGTCTTTAAATTGCTGTGTGCGCAGTAGCTCATTGTCTCATCTGAGGTGAAGGTTAAATAATCCTAGAGAGCAAATATCACACTTCTATTCATTTCTGAGAGACTTGCTTGAAGTATTCCGGAGGCTCAATTCAGCTCGATGTCTATGAGCTAGCAGGCTTCTCTGGGCTGTACAAACTGCAAATACAGACATCTCTTGCTCTCCAACCAAGCAAGATGCCAGAATAGAAAATTGAATTATTTTCTGAAATTTGGAATAATTTCAATATTTGGACTATTGGGCCTCTTAAATTGTAACACTAAGTTGGAACCAAAAGAAAAATTTATTACAGAGTAATATTGGTATCCTGATGACACTATGATTAATGGATGAATTTCTTCAGAACAATGCTGTGCTTTAATTCCAATACCCATAAAGTGCCAGAATTTTTCTATTCTGAAGCCAGATAAACCAGGAAGTGCAGAGTCATGACTTCATCCAACTTGGTCTTTCTGAAGGTCCATCAGCCTGTCGTGCTTGAGGCCCAGCAGGTTCAACTTGGGTCAGAGAAAGCTTAGTATGACACAGGTAGGGGCAGTGAAGCACTGTCTTTCTCACAGGAAGGTGGTGTCCAGCCAGCAGCAACAGCCAGATCTCTTGTCACTGGTGTTCTTCCTCAAGCTAAGGACCTTTTTACTTTTCCTCATTTGTCAGGAAATCAGGTTTGGTTGTGGTTTTTTTTCCTCCTGCAGAGTTCTTTTGGCTACCTACATCTACTGAGCAGAAAGAGAGGCAGGAAAAAAATCAGCATGTCATTTATACAACCAGTGAAAATGCAATGCAGGGGATGCACACAGAATTTCACAGATACCTGACATTATTTGCTACCTCTTTTTGTCATCAAGTACCTTGATGATGCTGTAAATATGTTTGGTTAAGGATTTCTTTCTGCAACAGTTCATTTTCGCATGTTGTACATCAGTAATATTTTACCCAGGCTTTTCAAGCAAGTTCTTAATCTAACAACATCTTTTTTTTGACTATATCTCAGTTGGAACCAATTTCACTTGCTACTTCCTCAAAATCTGTTTGGCTGTAGAATTTATTTCCTCCTAAAAGTTGCCAAATTGGGCCACTCTGCTGCCTCTCAGTGCTTTTGTGCCATTGCTACACCAGGCTCCAGCAACTGAATATGCCATGGAAGTAATCTCTAGTTTCACCCTTTAAAAGGGTGATTGGTCCCACTCTCATTGGTTTTGGCTTCATCTTTGGCCTTCCTCCACCCACAACCCCATAAGCCTCAAGTTCAGTGTTATTTTATCTCACTTGTTAGATACTCTCCAGCATGAACTGAGGTTCAGGGCTAAAGTAGGGGATATAGGTCACCTTCTGTAGCACCTTTTTTGAATGCACATGCAATAATACAGGCTGGAGCCTAGCTATCTGCTCCAGAGGACCCCATACACAGTAGAGACCCACTTTGAATGTAATAGGACAGAGTTTTTATCAGAGTTCAAGACGATTTCTTTATACAGCTCCTGTTAATTTGTTTGTTGTGAACCACTGTTCTTCTGATTGCCACTGGTAAGTTTAATGCTGACTTCTCTCTCATTACCTCTAAATGTGTGTTTAGCTCTGCCTTTAGAGACTTAACTTGCAATCAAAATATTTGACATGTTAAGTGAAAGAGTTACTGTTGCTACAAGAAACTTTTCTGGTTGCTTACATGTGGTTACTTTAAGTTCTGACAGATTGAACAAAGGTGCCAGAAAGTGTACGGTGTGCTTCACCACATAACATTAGTGATGAGGGTATAGGCATTCACCAAAAGCAGCAAATGACCTCATTTGACACTTCAGCATGTACTGTAAACAACATTCCCAAGACAACAAGAGTGTCTTCACACCATCTTTACATCTGCCAGTATAAAGAATGAGAGGTGTATCTCCTTCCTTTGTGTAGGAAGGGAAAAGTAATTTATGTTAGTCAAAGCATTCTCCTCAAGAAAGATAATTTCTCTCTGACAAGAAATATTCAATCAATGTTGCTGATTCAGCCAACAATAATATAGCTCAGAAAGGAATTTTGTTCAAGATACTCATTCAAAGCACTGAGTAATAAAATTTCCTTGATCTCCATGCAGTCTTAATCTACCTAAAGAAAATACAGGAGTCTGGGGCCAACAAGCAACCCTTCCAAGTGGCCTAATCTGGCAACAGGGTTGCAGTAGGTGGAGACAAAATCCCAAAGACATCTCTTTTTTGCTTTACCTATTTCCAAAGAGAAACACATGGTTTATTTTTATATGATGTTTTCCTGAACATCACTGAACTCATACAGCTTTAAAAAGCATTACAAGTGTAGCCAAGAAGTGGTAGTAAAAACAGAGTTTAGTGATGCAAATTTCTCACTGATGGCTGAGCTTCCTGGTCAAAATAAACCAACTAAATATGACACTAGGGCATTCATTCACTTTGAAATAACTTCTTTTCGTTCTCTGTACCATGGCAGAAAGCTCTCTGATTTATTACAAGCTTGCAAGTGTCTGCTGAAGGCTAAGTGGTGTCTTGAGTCTAACTGAATTTCTCACTAGTATATACTGCTTCCACTGCTTCCCAGGAGTTTCAGTATACCCATAATACTCCAGAATTATCCAAAGCCTTATGCAGCAGCAGAACAACTGCTTTGCTATTCTGTTTTTGCCTTGTGTCTATAAATGCAGTAGTAAATGGCAGGATATTTCAGAGATTGAAGGCATGAGGAGACAGGGACATGATGTAGCTGGGCAGGAGTCTTTGTTTTTCACCTAATGGAAAGCCTATAAATTGGCATTTATGAATTAGAAATTTGAACAAAAATACTGTCTTTCAAGCATTTCCAGGCATGGGGGAAAATGGTTTTCTAACTTTTCTTTCTAGTTTAAATGTCCAGCATGCTTTAGAATGCTGAGTATGTTAAGTGTTACAATTTATTAAGGTTATTCATCAGAACGGCATACTTTCCCACCTCTCAAAGAAATAGATCATGACCAAAATACAGGACTGGTAATGTTCATGGTTATTAGCTTACTTGAAAATCATCTGTTCAGAGACTAAAGCTGATTTTATTTCCTCCTGTTCAGACAACTTCAGGAAAAGTCAGCTGAAAATTGATTTCTGTCCATTTCAAACCAGAAAATTATCTTGCCATGTATTTTGTCCTGACAGCCCATTCAGAAATTTTTATTTCAGTTTAAATTACCTACCAGTAAGTCTTTTGTTAGTCTCTGTACTTCATCTTTCTAAGCTGATGCATTCTCCCATGATATTGCAATTTCCTGATTTATGATGACATATCGTCTTATTCAGAAACCCATAGATGCTGAAATCTTTATACAATAATAATATTGTACCCTATATAAGCGAGTATATCAATTACATTTGTCATTTAGAACATCTGTGTTGAATTGCTTTTGGTAGGCCTGATCAGGGAATAAGAGTTTGTCATGGTGAGAATAGAGTTAAATGTAAAAATAGAAATGATAGCCACGGAAGCCAATACAATCATGTTCCAAAATACCTCTGTTCCAACTAATAAGGATCTAAGGCTGACCCTGAGAAGTGCTTAGCACATCATGGTTTTAAATTAGTGTCTCAAATAATCTTCACTACCAGCACTGAGCATTTAGCTGGCTTTCAACTAAAAATAAAGTTAAAATAATGGACCCCTCTTTGCATAACATTTCATTTACATTACATGCTTTATTGAGGTTACAAGTTGTTACTATCCAGCCAGTTCATGACTATATGCAACCAGTTAAATGGTTTACAGCAAAGTGCTGCTTAGTCAAATCTCATTCAGTAACAGTGTCAGCTGAAGTCCTGATCTAGCAAAATTGTTCAATATTGGCAGTACCGTAAGCACACAGTTATTTCTTTTGATGCTGAAATATTGTGCATGAGCTGAACTGAGCTGAATTGAGGCCATACAGTGTTTCATCTACACTGGTTGTCTAGACTCTGTTATGAATGTTTTCCTGCAAAGGCTTTAACACACTTGCCCTTTTCTCAGGAACCTTCCTCAAGACGACAGGGTTAGAAAAGGCCAAGTTTTAGAGACAGAAGAAAATCAGGATAATTCAGTCCTTGGCAAGGAGATGTCAAATGCCTCCTAACTTTTGTATGCCCAAGTGTCTCTGCAGAAGTGAGTCTCAGTGATTTGCTGCATGGCTTTAAAGCGAAGAAAACCAAATTACTTCATATTTCCCTTTCCCTCTCCTCTCCCCTGCAGCCAAGGTTTAATGTGGACATCCAAAATAAGACACCTGGTATACCAGAAACCTAAATAGCAGGTACTTTATACACTTCAAAAATGCACTATGGAATATAAAAGCAGGTTGGGTTATTTTTTGCATACTGCAGTGCACCAGGAATGAAGGATTCAAAGTTTGGAAAGACACCCTCATTTTTTTGTATTGGGGAAATTAATAACCAGTATGTTATCCTTAAACTAAGAGCTTCATTTCTTTAGTTTTTATCCTAAGATGCCAGTCAAGGCTAATGAGGGATTTTAACTTCAGTTGAAGGTCCTCTGAGAGAGATGAAGTAAAGTTATGTGATCCTTGAGACTGTACTTTAATAAGGCATTGAATAGCACTGGGCAAGCACATATACACACACACATTACTGCATATATTCAAACACAAGTAATGTTTATGTTGCTACAACAGTCAGGAATGACCTAAGGGGGCCACATTTGGATTCAGTTTTCATTTATAGTAAAATGTAGGCTGTTATCCAAGTGCAAGCTGAGATTCTCATTCTGATGAGTTTCCTTCTAGACTTTCTCTCCTGGAATTACAAGCCTTTTTTAAGATCAGTTACATTAAAACTGGGACAAAAAGTTGAAGTTCCTTCTCAGTTTAGGTTCAAACTGCAGCATTTAGGCAGGTTTCAGTACAAAAATTCCATGTTTTTGTAATGGTCTTCTCTCCTCAAATATAGTATTCCTTTTTATTAAAAGTGTTGGATTCTTGCCTGTGAGGACATATTTTATTACTTTTGTTCAAGCTGAGTGAATACCTGGAAACAGCTTTTAGATTATCAGGTGCAATAGTAACTTTTCCTATCTCTGCTGTTCACCTGCTAAGTTTAAAGTTCGTATAGAAACTGATGAGAGCACCTAATGTAGAGCCATTAAGACTGATTTGCTTGCATTCATGTAATTCAGTTCAGTAACAGGCATAAACCATCTTACATGTTCATAGCACGGGCTCATGGCTGTTCTTCAACATCAGTTTTGGATTGATGCTGGTTATAAACTTCAACTTTCTAGTACTGACAAAGCTTGCTATGGGAAACAGCCCCAGTATCCTCCTTAATGCATTATGTGTGTGGTGAGGTGTAGTTTGTGAAGTGTATCTCAGTTGGAAAGAATTAGCTTTCCCAGCATTTCAGAATTGTGGTCTCTGCTGTCTTGCACTCCTATTGCAAGAGCACAGACATTTTGAGATACTGGATGTGTTTCAGACTACTGACTGTGAAGAATTTCCCTTTTTGTGTTTCTGTTCCATTTTCCTCCCTCCCTGACACTCAGCTGCTGTGAGGACAGCCAGGTCCCCTTTCACTGACAGTTTTTCCTGCTGAGTGAGTCGGGACTTTTCTCTAGTTTTACACAGTGGTCCCTGAATCATCCTGACTTCTGAGAACAATGTACAGAGGAGATTCTCAAGCTAAAAATCACCAGAAAAATCAAAGTGGGTCTAAGGAATCAAAGACTTTGAGAAAGAAGCAAACTTTTTCTCAGAGGTCTATAGAGAACATTTATCTGGCATGGTAACTCATAACCAAGGCCAATACTCAAGTGACCAGCTTCTACAGAAGTGTGCATGAACCTCTAATCAAGAAAATTATTGATTCTAAACCACCTTAGCTTTTTGTTGTTGTATGAAAAATGATCCTCTCTGCAAGAATATTAACCACATAAATGCCACATCACCATCATACCCCTGATATATCATGGCAAGAATTTGCACAGCTTACCAGTGTCTGAAGTAAAACATGGTTTCAGTATCTTGATTGCCTTTCATTACGCTCAAAACTCACCTCCTCTCTTACTATAAGTGCAAGTAGGGTCCCAAACTGACTTCTTCTGTGCTATGATTTTGCATCTCTCTCATAACTCCATCTATTTATCCCCGCTTTTCCCTAAGCAGGCCCATCATTTCTACAAATGTTTTCCTTCCCTTATCTGTGTTGTTCTGTTGTTATCCAGCACCACAGATGAATCCCAAGTTCCTCTGGAGGAATGGGCTTAACATATGGTTTGCCATTAAACATGTTCATTACTATTTTTTATAGGTCCTAATGGCTCATCCACATGCTTAGTTCCTTGCTGTCAATGGAGTAGGCACTTTGACTGTGTTATCCGCTGCATTGCCTAGGATTCCTATTTTGTTACATGCCTTCTTTTCATCAGACAATATATGTGTGATTCCTTTTGGCTTCCACCGGGTCATGCTGTCTGCACTGGTGTTTTGTAGGCCATTCTTAGGGCAACAATCATATAGATCATGGCAAAGAAATGGATTTTTGTATGTTTTTAACTTCTGATTGGGCTGCATTTTGAAGTCTTACAATACCAGGTGCAATATCCTTTTCTTAGCTTGATCAGTCTTGTTCAGACTGTGACTGCAGCCAATGGATCACTCACCTGATACACCTGAGCATCACTAAGGGTGCTTACCCTTGGTCTATCTTCCTCACTTGCAGTTCCAAAAATCTAGTGAGATAAAAGCAAATGAGGTGAAGTAATTAACTCACCTTACTGAGTATGAGCGAGGAGGAGTTTTGATTCTAACTGGTAAATTCCCCACCACCATGAACATGACTGGAACTTGGCCAGAGGGACAGACCTGAACCCTGAGGCTTTCAGAAAAACAGCCAGGTGAAGAAAGGGCCAGCATTATTTGTTGTGTTTTTGTTTCTCTTAGAAGTTACATAGAGCAGCTGTGAGGGTTTGATCCTAATGTATCTACATTACAATCTAGATCAAAATAACATAGATGTTACAAACTAATCTAAAGCATGGCCTTTGGGGCAGACACTAGAAACTCTTCTGTACGGCAAAAATATAAACCCTCCACTTTAATTTCAGTCCTCCTGCCATAGCAGAGATACAAAGCCAGAGAACACATGGCACTAGATGATAGAGCAGATAATTTGTCACCATGGCCCCACTGGAAAAGCCACAAATTTACAGTTCTTTCTGTTAGACAAGAATACTTTTGTTAGCTGCTTCTTGTGTATGGAATTTATGTACCCTGCTCTGATTTTCACTGAGGCTTACTACTGAGGTCTTGTCCCAGTGAACATAACCCACCACCTTTTTCACCAAATAGGTGGTAGCATGCACTTACCGTCTCCTCTCTCTCCAATGCCCCTCCTGTATAATGTTCATTACCCTCAGTGTCAGGGAGAACTGCATCAAAAGAAAGGGAATTTTTTTGATACTCGGGCTATTCCTGTACAAATGTTTGACATAATGGTTAGATTGCTCAGCCTGGATTTCTGCAGGTACACCTTTACTTTCTGGATTCTGTTCACTTCAAAACTAAGGCTTAAATTACTGTTCAGCTTCCAATGACAAGAAACTTCGATTTTCTGGAATATTTTGCTTTAAATCAACTGTCATGTGCTTTCTTATTCTAATCCCCCTGCAAAGACAGAGAAATTAGACTATGGTCTTACGAAATCCATCTTCAAATCAATCATACATGTGTGGCCTCCCCTACAAAATAGCTTCCCTGAACATTTGTAAGTCTTATTAGAGATCAGTGTTCCTGCAAGTTCTTTACACTCTACACCTTTCCTCACCTTTTCCCATCTCCCACCGGTGTGTAGCTTGCAGTATTTCCTTTCCAATTCTGCCTGGCTTCTTAAAAGTAAAGGCCTTTGTTGTCTCGGTTCTGTTTTATTCTCTGCAGGTTAGGTAATACTGGCCACCAAAATTTTACCCAGGTGTAAGTGCTATTTTTAACTCTTGCCTTTTGTCTAAAGCCATCGCCATCATCAGTACCCCTTTGGTATTCAAAAGAGTGAAAATGAAAAGTTGTACTTAAAACAATCAAAAATACTGATTTAATGAATCAATATTAATCAAAATATTGATGAAGTAACAATTCACCAAGAAGCTATCAACTAATCTTAATAAAAAGGGGAGGAAGTGGGGGAAGTGATTACCTGTAACAAATGGCAGAGGATGGTTAAACCCCAAGTCTTTGTGGGGTATTATGCCATATCATCCACTCATAGAAAACACTGTCATGCACTGACTTCAGTGGAATTCATCCATGTGCTTGAGTGAGGCATGCAGTCAGTTTGATAAGTCCAGACCTGCCAGGAAGAGATGCCTTGCTTCCCTTGCCATTGGAGTGCATCGCTGGGATACCTGGCAGTGGCTTAGCTGCAGATAGCATCAGTGAACAGTCACTTAGGAACCTTTTAAAATGACCAGGAAATTGTACCCATCAGACAACCAGGGTTAAATACTAGGATTTTAGTTTGATCATACAACCAGGTTTATCATCTCTATTTTTAAGTTGTCGCCTTTGTTAACTATTATGGATAGAATCATAGCTTTACTACTTCTGCCAAAAAAAAAATCAAACCCAGAAATTTGGAAATTCAGTGCTCCTTACACTGTATGTAGAACAACTCTTTACTTTTGTTTCAGAGGCAAATGCACCATGTACTGAACTGGAACTGTGTAGTGAGAGCTGCCAGCCACAGCACAAGGAGTTCATGTGAGAACACATAGGGTCACTTTAACTAGACAGATGCCAACCTGTTAGGAAAAGTGGCTCCCTAAAAGGCATTAAAAAGACCAGTCAAGGTCAGCAGTGGGGTGGAACATAGAAAGGTTTGTTTAACTAACAGTAATCATTTCTGTTAACCCACTACCATCGGACCAGCCGGCACTGGTGGCTGCTTTGGCCTTTATATAAGCCTCTCAAATCCCTCTTTTACCCTAGTTAGGATGATTTATTTAGCTAATCCAAGCAAAGAAGACAACGAATGTACAGTATATACTCTTTAGCATGAGCAAAAGTAAACAACATCTCTGTTCCCTTGCCTCATATCTTCATGAGTTCAGGTGACAGAACTAGTTCTTGGATGGCCACAAATTTGCATGATGGGAAATAAACAAATGACTGAATTGCAAACTCTTTTTTCTGTGCAATGAGAACATGGGTTGAAGTCAGTGACTATCTGGAGAGGTGTGTTTAGTTACTGAATGAAAAGTAATACTGGGCGCTTAGAAACTGCTGCAGAGAGACTGGTGTTGTGGGGCTTGTCCTATTTTCTGTGCTCTTCCGCAAATAAAGGAAAAACCACTCCACAAGCCTGTTGATAAAAGGCAGCAGATGGCAGCAATGTACAAAGGGAACATCATCCTTTGCTTATCTCAGGATTACCCTAAACACACAGACTTCATGCACCCTTCCTCACACTCACTGCTAAATGTCTCCATTTGACTTGTCTGGATTTCGACTCACTTTAGTCTATTTGTCAGCCTGTGTCTCAGATCAAGAAGCAGACCGGATGGAAGATTCAAAGCTGAATGCCTTTACAAGTTCAGAAGAACATCACTGAGATACTGTCAGCATAAAGAAATAACCTGAAAAGAAAACAGAAAGAAAATCTCAAATCAGAAAGAAATCTGACCACCCTCAAAATTCTGCCCTGTGAGGGTGCTGAGGTGCTGGCACAGGGTGCCCAGAGAAGCTGTGGCTGCCCCATCCCTGGCAGTGTGCAATGCCAGGTTGGAAGGGGCTTGGAGCAACCTGGTCTAGTGGAAGGTGTTCCCGCCAGTGGCATGGGGTTAGAATTGGAGGAGGTTTAAGGTCCCTTATGATATGATATGATATTGGTGCACATTGAGGTGTGTGCTTTTGTCTGCAGCAGTAGTTGAAATCCCCTGAGTAGTTGAAAACACTGAGAGGTCCCTATGGCCATCACCACTCAGTGTGCAAAAGCAGTGGGAGCTTTGTTTTGAGATCAGCAGTCAGGAGGGGGGTGGGCTAATTAAACATACCTTAGTTTTCTGACCTCTTTGTCTCCATGGTTTTATGTATGTTAAGGGTGGAAACAAACTGTTGCAAGTTGGCAAAGCCTAGGCAGCACCTAATGGAGAGTACTGAAGCTTCCTTGTTTTTCCCTAGTGAATCTGCCCTTGGTGAAGGCAAAGAATGAGCTTTAAAAGAAAAGCCAGATGAGAGTCACTGATAATCACAGTTCTTATGAAAACACATCCGTAAGAAGGTTTTCCTCCCTGCCTCTCTTCAGTGTTCCTCCAGCCCCAATGCAGGGTTTGCTTAGGCCTTCCTCTCCCTTGGGAATGCCACCAGTGACCAGTGTTTGGGTAAAGCTCCTTAATAGCTAGAACCCAAGACGATATTGGTTACTGTTTTACTTGAGAAGTATTCTTTTAAGGGAACAATAATGCTTCCTTCTCCTTTATCAGCGATGGGAAACGAATACAATATAAACAAATGGAAAGTAAATTAATAGGAAATGAAAACTTTGTTTCTTTTTTAAATGACATCTGGATTTTTTTGGCCACAGCCAACTACATTGCAAAAAGAAAACCCCAAAATAAAATTATCACCTCTACCTAATGATAACAACACTCATCACTTATCTACTGAAAGCCAGTGGTGACTAATACATTAACAGAAACTCTGCTGCAGTTAGAACTTACGAATATAGAGCTCAGTTTCACTAGATCAGCAACACTAGTAGGTGCAATACTTAGAACTGGGCATAAGCAAACATGTTTTGATAAAGAAAAGCTGATCTAGGAAGAGTCTTGCAGAATTCATGCCACTGTTAGATTGTAAGCTTTGTCTTTCAGAGTGGAACCAAGCAGAGTACGACTATTTTGGCAGAAACTTCAACTGAGAGGAACGGGTCTGGGTTAGCTCAGATTCCTGCCATTGTGGAGTGTGATGCTTTCTTCTTCACAATGAAAAGATGGTGCTCTTAAAATGGTTCTCACTTTTCATATATCTACATACTTGGTGCTACCCCTCATGGCAAAAACAATTTCTTGAGCAATCTAGTCAATGAAAATGAAATGAATTATTTCATTACTCTAACAATGATCTGGAGGCCAGCCTGTTAGCATCCCATCTAATTACTTAATACGACAGCTTCTATTTTGGGGGGTTTATTTGCTTTAAAAGTACACTGTAACATTATTTCCACTTAGAAAGCAAAACTCTATTTTCTGTCAGTATTGTGATGGATGTAAAATAAATTAATTGAAATGGTGTAAAACCCTACCTTGTTCTGAGCTGTACTCAGCATGAATAGCTAAGAATTTATGTAAAATCGTTTACAGGCTTCACAGTAAGTACAACAGCAGCTCTTTAGCTTGGAAAGGAAGGTGTTACTACACTATATACGTCAAAAGAGCACAGAGAAGATAAAAAGATTACTAGTATAACCTCAGTTATCTTGGATATGTCCTTAACATAAGATTCAATCTTCCCATTTTTCCCAGGCAACAAGGCATATAGAGTATGATCTCTATAGATCATATATATATATATGATCTTGCAGAATTGTGAGGGACAACTGTGTTAAGAGAAAATATTACTCTCTTTTGCATTTTAGTTTCAAGCCCTGCTTGCCACTTTATCATCTTCTTATGGCCTATTTTTTATGTTTAAGAGGAGTATTACAAGATGCTTTCTCAAAACCCAAAGCCAATTATATTAAAAGAGGTATCTGAGTCAAATTCATTAGCTTAATACTCTCATGTTCTAAACAAAACCCAACAAAAACAAATCTAGATTTAGGTTTTCCTTTTAATATGGTAAAACAGAAATGATGTGACAGTGATAAACCCTACTGCAGAGTTAGTTCATCAGGTCATTCTGTGTGTAAGAAATAAGGCAGTGCTCAATTTCCTCTGCAGATGAATGCAGAGATATTGGAAAGGATAATTACAAGAAACAGCAACTTAAAGAGGGAGAACATATTCTCTTGAAAATAGCAAAATACCAAAGAGACAATAAAAAAAAAACCCAACAGTGAGAAAAAAAATGGCAAAGAAAAAAGCAATTATGATCTTTGATTTATATATTCTTGCATGCAGAAGTGCCTGTTCCTGCTCTGCAGGAAGCAGGAAAAGATAATAAAAAATGGGAAAAACATTGGATTACAGGAGTTTGTTTTGTGGGTGTAAAAGTTATGCGTCAGAGGGAAATTTTATCTGCTTGTTTTATTACTGTTTTAACTGTTTTACTTTAAATCATGGCATGTACTATTTATACAGGCTGAAACAGAATATTAATTAGAAGTGACAGTTAAGCCTGAATATAAATCAAGATGTTAAGTGAGTAGTCTCAGTGGACATTTATAATTAGCATTTGAATGTATAAGTAGATATTATTAATTGTAAGCTACCCAAAGAACTGTAGCAAAACCTGTAGTTTTGAATGTGGAAGGGCTGGATTTTACATTTACTTGTGCAATGCATTTGCATAAACATGGATTCTCTTGCCTCCCCTGAACCTACAGCAAGCAGATTTTCTTCATGTCTGTCAAGACAATGACTGGTGGGGCAGGTGTTGTCAGTCAGAAGAGGAGCTGGCTTAGTTTTCCTTGACCCCAGGATCCTGGATGGCCTTTTACAGACCCTCCACTGCGTATATGCCAAGTGGCATTCAAGGAACGCGTTTAGAGCATTCTGCAGACTGCACCCCAAGAAGGCTGTAGCACAAGTGCCCAAATGGAGTCTGACCCTGCCATCACATGGAGCTGCTTACTGTGGCCTGAAAGTGATCTGCAGCTGGTAGGAAAGGAATTAGAATTTAAATGATGATTTCATTAAGGATTCACAAGTCTCAACAAAACCCATCTGACTCTGTCAGCTGCGCAGCTCTGTCACACTTGCAGTAGTTAAGGGTCTAGTTTAGTCAGCAGTACAAGCTTGTAAAAGTCAGGGATAGAAGAGAGACATCATGTAGTAAAATAACGTTTTTGAAAGTGTTGAAAACAGACTTGAAATCCTTCTTATTGTCTAAATATCAACAAATCATAATACTTAAAGAATAACGCTTTAATTAGGAGTACAGACATTCTAACTGCAACTTTTTTGTGAAAGTATTCTTCTTCTAAGTAGAAACCTGCTTCCAAATCAATGTTTTACACTGTGGTTTTGCCTGCACTAACAGAGCTCAAATCAGAAAATAACACCATTATTAATCTAAATCTACCCTCTTTCAGTTTAAAACCTTTCCCTCTTGTCCCGTCATTATTGTCATTATTATCGTTGCATAGCTTGCAGTCGTTCATTGTATATGTTAAAAATATTACTTAATCCAGAAGGCATATATTATAATACACTATTTGATTTTCCTGCATAAAGCAGTAAAGTGAAACTTACAGGAAGCCATTCTGAGCATTTGCACCCTGACATCTCATTACATTTTACTTTGATAAGAAAAGATGACTGAAATTAAACAACAGTAAAAGTGAGGAAAAATTCAAGCGCAGTGATCTGTGAATCATTCTTTTTCTTAATAATAATACTAATAGTAATAATTTCCTTGGGGTTTGTAGGAATACTTGGTATTAAAAAATCATGTTGGAAAATTAATTTTTAGCTAAGAATGATAAGGTCTCTGATATTTTGCCTTCCAAGGTTTATGAAGTGTTTTACAAAAGCCTGCATCTTCAGTATTCTCTGATAAATAATAAAGAAACAGAGACATAAAGAGTGTGACTTGCTCCAAACACCACAGCAGGGCTGGGAGAGCAAGGAACAAACCCAAAGCCTACCGAGTTGCGTCCATCTCCTCTGTTGTGTCACCAGGGAAGCAGAGCACCAGTGAGACATGAAAAGGAGACATAGGCTTTCCAGTTCCACGAGCAGATTTGAATAGGAGGTAATAGTGAAGGAGTGCTGGTACTTATTTTCTTTCTGGCTGGTATAGATGAGCTGATGGTCTTCATAAAACCCATCAGCACCTTGCAGATGTTTGGTACAAACAGACATATTACCAGCTAAAGAAAAAAGAGAAAATGAAATCGGCGCTATGCCCACAAAGGAATCCCCCGAAGTCTGAAGTGCTACTAAGATGCTATATTTAGGACAGAAGTCTTAAAGGTTATTTTCTAGGTCCTCAAGTCTAACACTCTGGTTATCACAAGCACTAGATCCTGTTATTTATGTTACAACCCTAGCTGGGTCCGCAACTCTTTCTCCTTTTGCCTATTTACAACCTACATGATACCTCAGTGCCTTTCCCTCCCAGTTCTGTGCATCCCCTCACCCTGTTTTCTCTGGTTTTCACTCACTCACACTCCTTTTCCCACACTGACTTCCCGACAGGGTCACAGAGAAATCCCTCCCCCCACTGCTTCCCTCTCTTTTGTCCTTAGTCCTTATCTGTTGCACCAGGGCAGCTCCACTTCAGAGAAAGCCCTGCTGGTTACCCTTGCATTAACCCTTCAGTGTATCGTAGGAATACTGCAGTCACTTCAAAATGCTCCTGCAAAATGAAACCCTAGAAGCTACCTAATGAATTCTTAAATGTCTATTTATACTAGACAAAACCTAGCTCAGGTGGCCCTCCTTGTGCACCTCATAGCTCGGCTGACACCTCAGCTATCTATGGGCTGTATAGACTAGGGGTTTACCTAATCATTTACCTCAGAAAAGAGGCTTCTGATTCATTAAATGAATGGATTCACTCCAATAAAAGGAAGTAGAATTTAATTCCATCAGATAAAGACAGACTGAATTTACAATGTATTTGCATTCATACTGATTTAGAAAGTGGACTGCTAGTGTAGCTATTAACCATAAGAATAGAACATATATGTGTGTGCCACTGTTTTAGTAATTTTACATACAAATTAACCTGTTTCAGTCATCAGTTAAACAATACATGATCACTAGTCTTGCATGTGTGCATAAGCACATCTTTTGGTCTAAAGAAGTGCTAAATAATACTTAGCTGTGCATACAGTATCTACAGGATCACGCTTTGTCTGTTTCCAGCCATTTTCCTAATGTGTTGTGGATGGTTTTATGTCTTAGTAGATGTTTATGGGTAAAGCAGATTTTCAATAACTTACTTGAAGACACGAACTTCTCCAGCAAGGAAATCCATAGCAGATCAGTTCTTGATGCAATAATTCAGTGAGGCCAGCCTCTATGTCCTGACATGAAGGCAAAACTCCAGAAGCCATGGATACATAAGAACATGCTTTCTTCTGGTCTTCGCCTATGACAATACATATCTTGGAATCTTAGAATAGTTAGGGCTGGAAAAGACCTTAAGATCACCAAGTTCCAACCCCCCTGCCATGGGCAGGGACGCCTCCCACTACAAGAAGAACATGTTGCTCTCTTCAGCATGTATGCCCCAACTTTGCAAGCTGACCCTGCAGAAAAAGATAAATTTTACACCAGTCTGCGCCGCCTCACTCAAAAGGTTCCTGCAGATCATAAGATCATAATCCTTGGTGTCTTCAATGCCCAAGCAGGTAAGATATTTGAAGCTTGGAAAGGAGTACCAGGCAAGCATGGTGTTGGAAGCTGCAATGAAACGGTTACCCCTTGCTAGAGTTTTGTGCAGAGCAGCAGCTTACCAACACCAACACTATTGTCCAGCAGAAAGATAGCCTGAAGACAGCTTGGATGCATCCTCGATCTAAACACTGGCACCTCACTATGTCTTGGCGCACAAGAGAAATGTCTGCTTGCAGGGCCCTCCCTCTGCACTGCCGCCGCCGCTAGACGGCCCCTAGCCGGAAGCGTCGGGATGGGGGGAAGCGACCCCCAAGGCCTTTCCTGAGAGAGGCGGGGGCTGGAACCAGCGCCGGCTGGTGGAGGCGGAGGGCAGCGGGGCCGGCACACGTCGGGAAGCCGCCGCGCCGCTCTTCGCCCCAGCTGCAAACTTTCCTCTATACCTTTCACTTTCCATAAAATTCTTGCTTGGGGTCTAGTTACGTGACACTGAATTTGTCCAACTTTGGGGCCATTCAGTAGGCTGAAGTTGACACACGCATACAGGCCTACAATAAATGTCCTCTTCTATCCACGTAACTGTGAAGAAAAAGAACATTAGAAATAGCTTTTGCCTTAGAATTTTCTATATCATTGAAAAATCCTGGTACTTCCAACTGAACTACCTGAAAAAGGGTAAAAATTGCATTTTGGTAGAACAATCCTACCTGCAGGTTAATGTGTATGTGTTGCACATCCCTTTGAAAGTGTCGGTTCAGCAACTGAGCTGTTACAGGCAGGTGCAATCCATGGGAAACCTGGACACTGGAGCAAACATAGCACCCATTCAGCAAAGCACTTAGCCCTACACTTAGCAGACTTCGCTGAGTAAGGACCTGTAACTTTCAGACACATTATTTGTGCCTTGTATGTACCTTCATTGACATATACAGGTATACAAAATCATAGCCTCTGCTTAAAAAACACCTCTCTGTAACATTAAGATTCAAATTTAGATTGTCCCCTGATCCCCACAAATATGTATCTTTCCCCTGATCAGTTTGGAACTAGCAGGGATTTACAGCAGGTCTCAGCATCTGGAGCCCAGAATCTAGGCATATGAGCAGGCTACTGGCTGGTTCTTTCAACACAAGAGGTGAAGGCAAACAAACTTGATTCAGTAACTTAAAAAGTAAATCAAAATGGTAAATGCCTCTTTCATCTTTCAGCAAAATCTGACAGTCTGCAATTGTGCTTCATCAGCTGCACAGCAAATGTTGCTATGATTTTTCTTTACAGAACATACACTTTGTAAAATATCAGAGAGGTGGAGCAGCTCTATTCCAAACATCTTCAGCCCTTTTTGGTCTATTATACATTTCATTATGCATTTTGAATGTGTATACAATATGTGGTAACAAGATAATAGGTGTTGGCTCTTTGATGGCTGTTTCAGACCATAGAGTAATCAGGTAATTGTAGTCTTGAAGCATCTCATTTACTCGTTAGGCCTGAGCTGCAGCTCTCAAGAGCCCATTGTAAGGATGCTCAGGGAAAGCAGAAAGGATAATGTGTGGATTCATCTATGCATAAGTAACAGGCTTAAGTAAAACACAATAGAAAACAAAATCAGAGAGAAGTAGCTGAAAAGCAATAATCAGAAAGGATAATGATTCAATCAGAAATCAGTGAAAAGTATTAGTAATTCTAAAACTGTATCTGTCATCTTTATTTGATTGTAAAATGATGTACTCGGACAAAAGTAATCTTACAAAATCATGGCTTTCAAAGTTTTAGACCAGACTGGTAGTTGCAATTTTTACTTCTTTTTAATAATAGGCTCATTAGAGACTCATCAGAGACCTTATCTCAGCAATTTCCCTGATACAAAACAGTATACATGGGATTTGCACAGGAATGATAAGCCTGTCAGGAAAAGGGTCTAACAGTCCAAAAGCACTTGATATGATTAGTATATAAAGAAAAAATTGTCAAATGGCAAATGTTACTAAAAATGCTTTGCTTCATAACTTGGAAGACATTATTGCATGCCATCCAAAAACCTTAAATGAGTTTACACTGATCAAACAGGTGTAGGCATTAGTACAAACCACTTAGCCTATAAACCCCTGAAGCACTTGGATGAAATCGGGTGCTTCAGGGGTTATATTCTTTATATTTATGCTTTTTAGTCTTACAGTATAGAAATCCCTATGATGTAGTAAGGAAGACAAATGTTTTACATTGGATACAGCGTGTTCGTTAGTTTCCAGATTTTGACATTCCAGCTGGCTGATCTCCTTGAAAAAAAGAGGCTTTTGAAACAATCCAGAAAATGATTAGGTTTGTTCTATTTACACAACAGAAGGTTTTATTGAAGCAAGGTAGATACCAATAATGTGTTGAAATTGGAAAGGTGCTGAACTAAACTGCGGCACCTATTATTGCTTGCCAGTGGTAAGGCAACAGTCCTTTCCAGAGTTTGTCTTGGTAACTCTGACTCACAAATGTGCTGCTTTCAAGTAGAAATAAGCTTCCCCTTTCATTTATTGCTGGAAATTATTTCCATGAACAGTGAAATACAAGCTATGTATGCTTACAGAAAATGTTACTGACATTAAGGAAAGACAATAGTCCAGAGGAGGCCATGGAGATGCTGCGAGGGCTGGAGCAGCTCTGCTGTAGAGCCAGGCTGAGAGAGCTGGGCTGGGTCAGCCGGGAGAAGAAAAGGCTCCTTAAGGGGAGACCTTAGAGCAGCTCCAGTGCCTAAAGGGGCTACAGGAAACCTGGAGAGGAGCTTTGGACAAGGTCCTGTAGGGACTGGACAAGGGGAATGGCTTTAACCTGACAGAGGGGAGACTGAGATGAGATTTTAAGCAGAAGTTCTTCCCTTGTGAGGGTGCTGAGGCACTGGCACAGGTTGCCCAGAGAAGCTGTGGCTGCCCCATCCCTGGCAGTGTTCAAGGCCAGGTTGGATGTGGCTTTGGTCAGTGGAAGGTGTCTGGGCCTGGTGCAGGGGGCTGGAACTGGATGAGCTTGAAGGTCCCTTCCAAACCAAACCAGTCTGGGATTGTCATTCTTTGCAGCACTAACATTTTGGCCTAATCCATTTTAAATCTCTGGCAGGCATTATTTTTTATATCAGGACACTGGCAGCTTATGACACATGATCCCATCTCACTGCCACATGCAATGCTAAATGAGTTTAAAGTCACACTGTGATTTCAAGTTACCATAAATGTGAATTTCACACTTACACCAGTGCTGGATAAAAACGCACAATGGCCATGTAATGTGAAACACTGACCCAATATAAACTCTCCCAGATGTTTCAAATGTGGTTATGGCCTTGGATGAAGAACTCTGCAGTGGCAGGCTCTAATGCCAGAGCAGGTACTCTCTCTCTCTGAGCTACTCTGACCTTCAGATACCCTACAGAGTCTCTTTTTCACTATGGCTGATGCAAAGCCTGCATAGAAAGCACACTGCCTGAGTAAGTGCGTTGCTCTAAGTAAGTCAACAGCAGTGTGATCACGGTCCCATTCCTCTGGATTGAACACACACTAGTGGGGACCTTTCAGTGCCCCAATGTGACAGTGACAGCTGAGGAACCACCGCTTCACAAAAAATAGACTCAGTTCAACGGCTGCTTTTCTGAAGATAAGATTAACATCTTAAGTGCTTGCAAGTTGTTGTGCAGCTTCCATTGAAAGACTGCAGCCCTAGGAAATAGAAAAAAAGTATATTCTTATTTTACATGTACAGGGGAAAAAAATAAGGCCAACCAAACACAATTCGTCTCATGTTTGCAGAACAGGGGTCCTTTATATTGCACATGTAATGTGGCAGATATTCATAAAGGAGCCACAACACGGCTCTCTGTGACTTTTCAGTTATACCTAGCTATCCACTTTCCCCTAATATTTGGTATTGTGTATCTATTATTCAGTTTGTAAAGTCCTGGGTCTAAGATTCAGCATTTTTCAATCCTGGTGCCACAGCAGCCTGTGCTGATGACAAGATTATTGTCAACATTTTGGCTATTCAATAACTGAGACTAAATCTGCTTCTGATCCCCTATTGTCCTAGTCTATGGATAGCATGTGCATAGGCTTTCATTTTCCTTAAGTAAATGTGAATTCTAGGTGCTCTTCCTCAGGGAAGACAAGATTAAAAAGAGTCAGATTTTTGAACTGAAACAGAATACATTTGATGGTAGTTAGTAAATCGGTGTATTCCATAGTCTACATGAATTATAACCCAGAACTGACTCCTTTAAGCACACACACCATGTTTTGAAACACGTACTTGTTTAAAACTCTACAAAGTGTAGTCTGATGCATTAATGGAAAGTAAAGTGCTGTTGTACCAATTCTCACACTGCTAATACCAGGGAAATAGTCAGGGTTCATAAATATTTTTACTGCCACTGGTTATGGACAATGAATACTCAATGGCCAAATAACAGCTACTCAAGGGCTCCACTTGCTTCTGCAAGCTGTGGGTTTTTTCACTCACATTCATCACAGACTCTACATAAGAAGTTTGGGACTAGCTGTTAATTTGAAACATTCACATTTTCAAGCACACTTCTTTGCAAGTTAAGTTGCAAATCCAGCTCTAACTCACAAGGCTGTTTCTACTAAATATCAAAATGATGTGTTTCCTGGCAGACTTGACTTCAGCCAGAAGACACGGCTGTAAGGAGGTTTTGGGGGCAGCAGCACAGTGTTTATCCTTCTAATATAATGGGATTTTCTGTGCATGCTATTTGTATTGCTCCTTTCAGTCAAACAGAATATCCAGTATTAAATTCAGAATCATAGTAAAGGTTCAGATGTTTACTCCCTTAAAAAAACAAACCAACCCAGGGAAATCCCACCAAAAGATCTTTTTATGAATATATACCAGGCAAAAGCAGTTCAACTCAGATTCTTTGTGTATTTATCAGTGTACAATATTGGTGATCAATGATACTAGAAAAATGCTCCAGAAAGATTGCTCATCACTAAACTCAGTTTAGTTACACATTATTGTATGTGTGAATAATTGTTCAGATAATACATCACCAAATATCACATATTATTTGACGAAGTCCATGCGAATTAATACATGTTTAACATAACTAATAATTATTAATAATTATTAAATAATAATACATACATTGCATAATTTATACTCCTTCATCAGTCATTAGAAGGGAACACATTCTGAAGCTCCTTCAAGCAGAGAGGTACTGGGAAGCCTCTCTTGGTCAGTAGCTTTCTGGGTGTTGTTCACTTTGGGATGATGAGTAAAAGATAATAAAAGGAAATAAATCTTACAGCATAGAATTGTTCTCTAATTCTCTGCTGCAGGATGTTAGCAACCACAAAATGCAAATATTAAGCTTCTACAGCAACATTCATCTGGTCATAATGTACATCTGGTTTATTTTACAGTACACAATAAGTAGCAAAAGTATAGCAATTGATGCATTCGGTTAATTTTGTTACTGAGCTGTATTTTATTATTATGCAAGGGTCTAATTATATTTCTCCAAATAAGTTTGGGCAGTTTAGTTGGTTTGTTCCAGATGTTAGTCTCTTATTCTCATAAACTGGGAAGCCGCTGCAGTGTGAGAGGGACCATAAATCTGAATAAAATTAACAAGGCAAACAGGACGAGAAAGACTGTCTCCATTCAGAGCCGACATAAGGACATTACCTTCTGCATTTCCTGACTTCTTACATTTTAACAGAGTATCTGTATGTGTGTATGAATGGAGGGTTCCATTTATTTATTTTTGCATTTCATTTCCTAAGTTTGGTGTTTGGTTCTTTTTTAAAGGAGAGCAAATGAAAAAAAGCCTCCTGTTTACGCAGACTAATGAAGCTGATTTGGTGCTTTTGATGTGGTGTTCTCTGGATGCTGGGTAAGGTACACAGGCACAACTGTTTCTCAACTGTGCAGTTTAGAAGAGCCCTCTGAAGTGACACCGTCCTTCAGATACAGCTTGAGTCTCGGGATTAATAAGGTTTCTCTTTACCTCCTTCATGGAGTTTCTCAGGAAAACACTGCATGTACTATAAATAATTGAGCTACAGCTCTGAGAATGTATAAAATTTACTCAAAGCACAAGCCTGAAGCTGTTCACACTGGATATTCCTACAGCACTGTGCAGACTGGTTTTCAAGACGCAGCTTCTGTAGCATTTTCCTGCTCCCTTGAGTCTGCACACAGAGAAAGGCAGCAAAAGCTGGTGAAATAAATTTGGATACTCATAATGTGTGTCAATGAGCAGCTGTCAAATGGCAGCAGTTCTTTATTATTAATCCTCTCTATCTTCACACTAATGTGAACTGCTCAACCTGCGAGAGACACTTTGCAGAAAAAGCACTACGAAAGAGCACATGAGGTGTAAGGCAGAAGCATTTGACTTCCATGCTCTGAGGAAGAACGAGAATTCAGAATCAGTTATATGAAGCATGGGCTGAGAAGGAGAAGTGCAGCCCTTCCAGAGTGTAGAACAAGCCTGTACACAATTGACGAGGTTCTGCTTTCATGCAGACATCCTAAAAGGCTGAAGATCAGACACAAAATTAATCATTCAGATTTTGATTGGTCTATTAGTCTAGTTTAAGAAACAGAATATGGTCTGACAGCTTCATGCAGAGGATGCTCTTCAGTTAAGCTCCATGATCCATGGTAGACGTTGAGCCACAGCCAGACCGTGTGACCTTTTGAAGATCTGCAAGAATTACATGCAGACAAGCATTTGCTTGCTGTATGGTGTAACTAATATGGCACATTGCCCTTTCTTATCTGAAAAGATGATCCAGCTGTGAGCAAGGTTTCTCTCTGTGTGTGTTTGGCCACCCAAAACAAATATGACATGATTTAACCCCTACTTATCTTCTGAAACTGTATTTCAATATTGCATTCAAATCTTCCCATACAGACTGTACTTTGAAAATAATTTAAAAATGTCACAAATATGAATGTCAGTGACAACTTACTATGGTAAGTTCTCACTCTATTAATGACATTCTGAGATGCTAAAGCCTCCTTTTCTCTAGGCATCAAAAGCACTTTATAAACATTCATTCATCCGTTTTGAAAATGTGAGAATTAGGCACATGGAAATGCAGTGGTAAAAAAACACAAAGCAAATCAAAGCAAGAGTAAATCACATCTGTTCCCTTCTCCCAGACCATCTACCCACGCCTCAAGTTCCCAGCAACTAATCCTAACCTAAAGTAGTAGCCTGAAGCAACCTCCAAACCCTCCTCTCTGAAACTCAGTCCATCTCATAGAAATGTTTTTCAGCCTTCTCTGTTCAGTAGCACTGTTTGGAATTGGTAAATTGGAGACTCAGTGGCTCAGAAGAATATTGGCCCATTTTCAGCTCTTAGTAAACTGGCTGCTAACAGTAGCCTTGGATAGGAACACGTGGATTTTGATTGAAGAGATCAGTTTAGAAGATTTTTGCCGTTTACCAGTCAGTTTAAAACATAGATTGAAAATTCTCAGGTTTCTACAAAACAGTAGTGCCATTTTAAAGCTTTTTCAATAATTTTTGCCTTGGTTTATCTCAGGGTTTGATCATTTTTGTCACGAGACCTGAATGGAATCCACCCTAGTTTTACCAGTGCCTGAATAACTAGAACACACCTACGTGACTTCCATCAGAGCAGAAGTCACAGATTTTTACATCTGCCATTGGGCTCACACACACATCAGTGTCTAACTTTGCTCATAAATTCAGATAGTTCTTTTGGATAGGTAAGCCCACAAAAAATCCCCAAAGTGTTAAACTCTTTAAAGCTAGTCACATAGGTTAAGGCATCCACATCAAGATCAAATACAGTTGTGAAGATGGCAGCATACCCTGAGCATCAGAATTTTGTTAAATCAGTTTGTTTGCCAAATCATGTCCTTCCCTGGATGACTGCCATCCCAAACCTTGGGGTTTGACCACAAGATATATGAAAGAACACTGCCAGCTGCTCAATTTACTGAAACCTTTCAAGAGAGTGTAGTGCAGAGGAGAGGGCAGATTTTGGCTTGGGATCAGGAAATATCCTCTATTGGCACAATCAGCTGACAGGCAAGAAAAAGCCTGAAAAACTGTAGGATTAATTATGTAATGTACATATGTTTCTCATAACCTCAATTTTCAAACTCAGAATAACTTACAGTAATTAAAAACATTTCCCAGCTCAGGTCAAGACATTCAAGTTGCTGATAACTACTAATGCTGGTAACTACTGATGCTTGATATATTTTTGTCTACCTTTTCTACTACTGGAAGTTACAACTATTATTTTATTTTAATTTATTTTTTATTTTTTTTTTTTAAGAAAAAGAGCAGGATATAAAGAGCCTTTAGGAAAAAAAGCCAATAAATCCACAAGGAGGAAAACCTCTAAGTTTTCCAAGATTCTAGACTATTTCTTTATATCCACCTATGATCTGATTGGATTTTAGCAGCTTAATATTGACTCCTATTATCTTAATTGCTTGAAGCTATGAAATGAAAAGTGACAATAGAACAGGATTTATATGTGACATAACAGAACAAGGTTTTTTTTTCTGCTTCTGTTTATGCTATTTGAAGGAATAAGCTTTTAGGGTGCCAAAATTATTGCTAGCCTTGTTAACTACTTTGGAAGCAAAATAGTTGACATAAGGATAGCCAAATCTGTTCCTTTGTGAAAGTGTAATAAGACAGAAAATCATTTCATTGTCAGATAGTGCTTCAGTTTATATTACACAATTAGATCTGCAATAAACTACAAACAGATTTGGTAATGTCACTTATCACAATAATCCTGGAAGCAGTTATAGTGCACCATTCTGCACCCTGACACCAACGGGCTGAAAGCAACCTGCCGTGGAACAGCCGGCTATCCAATGCAGGGTTACCCGTATGCAACTAGAAATAGCCTTTGGCACATTATTATTCCTATTTTTTCATTTGCCTCTAAATCACATAACAAGTTTAGCTCGAGTCTATGTGTATGAATATTCCAAACACTTGGCTCATTAGTCTAATCCAACGATGGGAAAGACCACACAAATGTATGGATTGTTCGGCAACCCTGACCCCACTCATTCACACACATGTAATAGCCCTGCCATTCACTCCTGCATAGAAAGGAGCACAAAAGCAAACAATGCCCTGCTGCTTAGTCACTTAATTAGTTAGTCACTGTTTCACTCACTCAGTTGACTCAGTCCTTCATACTTTCAGCCTTAGAATCTCTTCTCACTTTCCCGTGAGTAATGCCAATTAAAATTCACTTAAGACCCACATAGACGGAGAAAACCAGAAATACACCCTCAGTCTGACAGATAGGAAACTTCATTAAACAGTCCCTCACTGTGACTTGGAAGCATTTTAAGGTCTTAAGTAGAAATTCAGCGCTGCTCGGGCCTTGCCTAGCCTTCTCTTTTCCTCCTTTTTACCTTGCTTTCTTTGGAAGCAAAAGATGGGATTCTGCTGTTGGTATTATTTATTTAAGTAGAATCATAGAATTTATTTAAGTAAGCATTATTGAGAGCAAAATGTGCCCTTTTGCTCTTAAATTATAGACAAGGTGTTAACACTTATGTAGTTGTCAGCAATCCATCCTTCATAGAGTATTTCTCAGCATCATTCTGTACAGACACTCATTTATTTCCAGATTTTCTTGGCTGAGGTCCAGATCCCTCAATTTCTCTTAACTGTGTGTTTTACACCCAGCGTGAAGTCTTCAGGGAGGAAGGTGATACATAACATTTTATAGTTGTTAAACCAATGACCTTTTTTATTCTATGATACAAGTTTGATATAAAATCAAATCAGTGATTCTTTTCATTAGGCACCTGACCAGTGTATTCAGTTGACACCTAAAATGTAATGTTGTCTGCCCATCTCTTGCAAGTCTTGCATCACTGCATGACAGATTTTAATGTGCAGGTCTGCCTGTATTCGTACATGCACAAATCACTGCAATGGTGCTCCCTTTTGTCATAAAGCACAAAAAACCTCTTATTGTACTCTGACTTTAGAAATGGAACATTATTTTCCCAGTAATAGCTTTCTCAGGCCAGCAGAGAGGGATTCTTGGGTTTACCATTTTGATCTTCAGAGATATGTGTATGATATAGAACCGTGTATTTGGCAGAAAGACTGCCAAATAACTAGAAATCCTTACAGCCAGGAAGTAAACTCATTGACACAATGTCTCAGTAGCTAATGGGGCTGAGTAATCCCTTTACAGAATTTGCATGTATTTGTGAATGTTTATATTGAGGGCTAAGACGGGAAATCAAAAAGCCAGGGGTGCTGAAGGCTTGCTTTCTGTCAGTAGGGACCAGCACCTCAGCTCACTACAAGTCTCCACAAACATGCATAGAAAGAAAAGGAACAGGGCAGCAACTTGGTTTAGTCCTGGACTTAACAGAACCTTTCTGCAGCCCATGCCCAAGGGATGAAATTGGGAATAAACTATCATTTGAAAAGGCTCCTGAATCATGAGAAACACTACTAAAACCCAGAAACATATTCAAATAGGACAAACATTTTGTACTTTGTACATCTCCATAAACCTTTGTGAAGAACATCTTATTTTTATGACTTGCATTAGATGGAGTTTATTTAATGGCTGGGTGAGTATCATTATCTTTTTCCTTTCACTGTAAAGTCGTTATCATACATCTTCTTAAATTGACTTTTTTGACAATATAACTTGCTAGTCCTGGCAAGATTGAGCAGATTATCAAATCCACTTTTCAAGTGTAGGTATTCCCAGTCTTCACCTGTAAAGGTGAAAAGAACAGGATTTTTTCTCAGTTTGATCAAGTTTATGTTGCAAAAACAGTATTTTCATTTCTACCATTTTGAATTTACCAACCTGGAGTATGTCAGATCATGTGTATATATATATACACATAACATAGTATGCATTATTGTCTCATATTCAGAAAAGGTAGGTAGGCTTAGTGCAACTGCAAATACCTCCTAGGATTTTAGATGTCAGGATTAGGTAATTTGGCAACAGGAAAGGACTACACCTTTACAAAGGAAGAGATAGCTGAAAGTAGGCATTCCATAAGTATCAAAGAGGGAATGAGGAGGAGTAGATGATGCTACAAATGAAGGCATGGCAAATTCACACACAGATGGAAGGGTGGTTATATGTGGAGGTAATACTTCTGAGAGGTGAAATGATGAGGAGAAGGAAAGAGATTTCACAGCTGCATTTACTTTTGCAAACAGTCTGACTTATTACTGCATACGTGTACTGTATATTGTGCTTTCCCGTCTGAAGAAGTACCTTCTGCAGCCAAACAAGACGACTTGGTTCTTGTCAGTGAACTCTGTCCATCTGCTCGGGTAACTTAGCCACTGCCACTGAAGAATTTTGACACCCCCTAAACAGAGTACTCAAACAGAGCTCAGGCTTTTAATCTTGGATTTGGCCTGATGGGAGACCATCCATCAATGCCCATTGAATGCCCACTTGAACATCCCAATTTGCAGCAGAATCCTCCCCTGTGAGTGGTACACCCAGCAGTATCAGATAGCTAAGCTTACAAACACACCTGGAAATGGGAACAGGGCTCTGGGATTTAAGTTCTCAAGAGTACGCCTTCGTGGTAAGTTTGCTACATGAGAACATTTAGTTCTTTAAGTGGTTTGAATATAATAGCAAATGCAGGTCAGGTAAAGAATAAAAAGAAAACAGAAAAACAAGCAGACAAGGACAGGAAAATATTTTTCTTACACAACCTCAGCAGCTTCTGTAACCACAAAATACACAGAAGTAGATTATTTTAAGTGAAACCATTACCTATTGATAGTTTTTAAAGTCATATTAATTTCTAATTGAAGCCAGGCAAAGTCAATTAATCCCTTTCACAAATTGAAATGGATGATGACATGCAAGAAGCTTTATCTCTGTGTGTTAAAAAAAATTAATAGAAAATCACATTGCTTCTGTTGTTGTACAAAAACAAGACAAAATTTTTCTTTCGGCAACATTTCTCCTTAGCCAAAAAGACACTGTCCTGCATTTGATACAGTGCCATAGTCTGAGTTAATTGTTTGCCTCTCACTTCCACCTTTATTTGTCTACATCCCCTTTCCTCAACAAAATCTCCTCAAACTCGGTAGAGCTGAGGTGGCCCAGCATGCTGTAAGCATTTATACTTAGTATATTATACACCTTTATCATGGTACATGAGGCAACATTCAGTGAAAGGTCAGGTAGCTTTCCATTCCTTGCAGGGACAAGCCTGATGCTTTCGCAGAGCTAAGAACCAGCTGCATGTGTTACCATTCACAGCACCAGATGCAGACAGCCTCAAAATGACACATAAATCTGTGCATTTTCCTGCAATCCCATTTAGCAGTGTACTTACTGTTGTTTTCCTTCTCACGGATGCAGTCTATTTAATCGTCATGGTACTCTGGTGTTACACACCTACGCTTGCCACTGTATACAAGGTTTGCACCCTGGCTGCACACACCTCCCACCCTTCTTTGGTTATGAGTGGGAGAGAAGCAGGGGAGGGCAGAGCAGGAGTCTAGAGCACAGTATGTGAGAGCCGGCAGGTCTGAAAACCACTGTGCACGTGTTACATCATGCAATGAGTTGGCTCCTTGTTCATCTAGCCCAGTGGCCACTGTGTGTAAAGTTACATGATCTGATTATTAAATTCACTTCTACAGAGAACCATATAGCCAATGGAAAAAAAAAAATAGGTCAGAAAAGATTTGCAAAACAGGACGTAAGGTTGCACTTCTGTCAGGGTAACTGGCCCCTAAGTATGGGTAAAGAGGGTATGTGCTGGCTTCTATGTAATCATTGTGGTGTGTAACAGTTTAAAGCTATTACAGATCTACTGGTTTAGGCTATACATATGTTTCCACATATACAAACATCTTATAAAATCTTACCAAGTTCACAGGGACTAAAATGCAGAATTTAAGCCACACAACAAGCCAAGGTATCACAAGAAATAGAGATTAGTGTTAGGAATCAAATGAGTAGCATCTGGAAAGCACATCTGCCAAAACAGGTATGGGATGCCTTTCTAAAGTAAATAAAATAAATACAAAAAACCCTGAAGAAACAAAGACCACCATCGTAAGTGGCCTGCTGCATGAAGTGTTATTTACAGGCTTTGCTTGCAGGGGTGGGCATAACAAGGACAGGGTGTGCATCTTCCTCCTCCTCTCCCCACCACTGAGCAACTCGACTGAAAACCAACCCCACTGAACCTCTTGAGACGGTGTGACTAATATATGAAGTCCACCAGACCAAACCATACCACACAGGAGACCCACCCAAAAGCTACACAGAGCTTTGTTCCAGTGGCATCTGAAGCACAGAAGAAAGCAAGGCTGTGATCAGCAAGACACAAGGCTTACCTACAAGAATTACAGATGTAGATACCAGCATGCCCCCTCTGGGCTGCTAATGGTGACCTCAGCCTAGCTGTGCTTGTCCTAAACGAAGCCAGATGGGCAAGAAGAAAATTGGCCAACTTTTGTGCTTCTTTCAGGCTAAGGCAGTTCCCTGACTGATCTTGCTTGGTTCCCCCAGCCAGCTGGATGAATACCACATGATTCTGACTGCAAGAAAATCATTAGGATAATAATGCATAATGGATCATCTGTGCTTTGAGAAGCACCACCACACCTGAGAAATCACAAATCTTTAAAAGTACCCACTCACCTCTTCATGTTGCTTTGTAGCACTGTATTTGCGTTTTTTTTACTGTGTTCGAATGCCACTCTTTTGAAAGGGTGAAAAGAGGCACAGAAGTACATCCCATTGTAAGCAATCACAGTTAGGATGCTGTTAAACAATTATTTTTATGGCTAATTGATGTCAATGATCTAGCATGTGGCAAAGCCTCGTTCCACTATTTTAGTGACACATACAATACGAACATAGACCTTTCATTCATGTGCTGGGAACATGGAAAAAGCTCTTTCACAACGAGTTAGCTATTAAAAAAGGCAAAAGCTTTCAAAACTTCCAGAGAGTCTAAACCAAATCTGATACATTTTTCCTGAGTCCGAATTTAATTTGTCATGTAACACATTTCTTCAATGTTAGCTACTTTTCTCAAAAGCACTATTAGATGCTGCCGTGAGAATTCACTCCTTTCAGAATGACCCCTCACAACACCATATTTCGTAATTCTTTCACATCTTCTTGTACCATTTTTGCCTAAAGGTCTGAATGTCTGTGCGCAAAGCAGATCCTGGTCCAAATAGGTGTTCTTTTATCACGGAAACACAGCAGAAACAGAAGAACCATTTGGGTGATTTACTGTGAAAACAAGGTCTGTACAGTGCTCGTTGCAACATTAAACTGTCGTGTACAGCAAAAAACAGCTGCTAGAATTCTCCTGCTTGCATAAGACAACCTGAACAACTGATCAGAATATTGGCACCTAATAGGGTTCTTTGCTGTGGAGTTCATCACTTTAAGATCCTACAGCGAAGCCTTGGTGGAAAAGTTGTTTTGCTACAGAGCAAAGGAGAAAGAGTAACTCCATCCGAAATATGGTTAGTTTTCTAGTTAAATTAGAAAATCTAGCAGTAGTTTCAGGTATAACAGATGAATAATCTTGCGTGCAAGAGAGAAAACAAAGCAATCTGTGCTCACGTCTCAGACAACGCAGGATTTTCTGCCTTGTGGCTTGTTGTGCCTCTCGTGTGAAGTTACCCTGTGCTTATTTAGCACTTGTACTCGCTGACTAAAACCAGGCCCCACAAAGTGCAACTCTAAGAACCAGACTAAATGACAAAGCCTAAGTTGTGAAGGGGCTGGGTAGCCATTTTGGTGGTGGCAGCCATCTTGGGGCAGAATAGATTGAAATAGCTGAGTCTCCAGAAATGACTAACACGTTGCAAATGTGATCGTTTTAAGATACTCCTTCCAATTGTCAGCCACTGTGCTAGAATTGGAGGGAGGTTATGACAATCTATTGCACTACGATGCGTGACCGTAAGAGGGAATATTTTCTGCCGCACATTTTTGGGCTCTTAATTCACAAAACACCAGAGATTAAAATATAAGTTGCTCGTAGAAACCCCTTTTCAAGGCCATGAGGTAAATCGAGAGCATACAGTGTAGGAATGCTGACTCTTAAGATCTTGTTGCAAGTTTAATATGTGATGAAGCCTGGAAATGTTAAGTACTTACACATGGAAAGATCACAAGCACATCACCTTTAAGGAGAACACAGCCTCATTTGACATATAAGCCAAATGCTTGATTTGGGAATCAGGTTGCACTTCTGATTTCCTCTGCAAGAAACTTTTACCACTCAGAGCTTCATTACAGTGGCCACTGCTTGTATTGGTGTTTCGACCCTCAAGATGTACCCAGGTGTTCATGAGGAAGAAGGGAGATGGTATTTGGTGAGGAAGGATGAGGGGAATACTCTGGAAGCAAGGATGGGGCTCACATTTGGGGCGTGCAGGCAAAGGATGACCGCACAAGGGAAAGCAAAAGTACCTGTCAGGAAACTTATCTTTCCAATTTTATTTTTCAGATAGGCTTAAGAGAGGCTGAAGTGATGGAAGAGTGAAATGACAGCAGACTAAAGGAGCAGGAATCCTCAAACACAACCTCAGCAACGAGATTGATGGGCATGGCTCACAGATTATAAACGAGGGAAAACGATAGCAACCTCCGAGGCTGGAGACAGCACGTAACAAGCACCGCGATGTGGAGCGGGCACCGTGCTGCTGCTGTGATTTATCACCGCTCCCACCACAGGGTAGGGCAGGGCTCTGACAGCCTAGAAGCCGCTCTGGATGCGAAACGGCGAGGCAGAGAAAGCCAAGGGGAGCGGCGCGATGCACGAAGAAGGGCCCTCGCCGCTGAAGTTTGGGTAAGCGAAGGTCAAACGACACGACACGAGGGCGCACCGCGGAGCTCCGCAAGTGACTCAGCCCGCCGACAGCCGCCGGGGTCCGGGGAGCGGCCCGGCCTGGAGCCGGCCAAGACCCTTCCGATGTGGCGCCGTGAGGGCGGGCGGAGGGGTGAGCCGGCGGGGGAGCAACAGGCGGGGACCAGCAGAGCGGCGGCTGAGGGGAGCGCCCTCCCCCTGTCCCTCCATCCGTCCCTCCCGCCCTCTCCCTCAGGGCTGCCCGCTCCCGCGCGCGGCGGGACCGTTAAAACCGTTGCGGCTCCCACTTTCGAACTGATTCAAACTCGGCAGCCGCACGGCCCCTCCCGCCAACCCTCCCCGCGCTCCCCCGACCGCCGCCCCTGCACGACGCGAGGCGGCCGAAGGTTCCAACTGCCCCCGGCCCCGCTGTGGCGGGGGGGGGAGCCGGGGCGCGTGGGGGGGGGGAGAAGCGCGAGAACAAAGAGTCCCCCCACCCCTCCCTGCCCCCCCCGCACGTGTGGAGCGAGCACCCGCCCTCCGCCCCGCCCCGCCCGCTCCTGATTGGCGCGGGGTGCGTGTGCGGGGTGGGGGGGGACGGTACCTCTGTCCGCGTCCATCCAATGGAGGCGGCGCTCGGCGCTCGCCAATGAGAGCGATGCCGATTGGGCCACCGCGTTTGGCGCTCGGTCCGGGAGGGTGAATCCGGCAGCCGGAGGCTGAGGGGAGGGAGAACGGGCGGGCGAGCGAGCGAGCGAGCGAGCGGAGCGGAGCTGGCGGCGGGGCGGCGGCGACGAGAGGCCGGGGCGGCGGGTGAGTGAGCGGCCGGCACCGCGCGGGTTCGAGGGGTTGGCGCCGGGAGCGGGTATTTATAACCGGCGCTTTATAATAGGGGGGAGGGGGAGAAAGGGGGGCGACGGCTCCCGGGGAGCAGCTGCCTCTCCCGGCCCCCTTCCCTTCGCCTCCCGGGGGGCGGTGGCGGGGAAGGGTGAGGGGGGTGCGGCGGCGGCGGCGACACACGCGCGCTCCCGGCCGGTGACAGCTGGAGCGGAGACATGGAGTCTGAAGTGCCCTTTGTCTAAGTTGGCTCCGTGCAGCCCGGCCGGCCGCTCCCGTGCCGACCCCTGCCCGGCTTGGGGTGAGCTCGTCCTGCCCCCTTCTTCCAGGGGTGAAGGGAGAATGGGGAAGACCCGGTGGTTTCCTTCCCCTCCTCCTTGTTCCTGCCGACCGCATGCGGCGGCTTCAGGCGCGGTGTGGTTGAAGGGGCAGAGCGGAGGTACATGTGCGCCTAACGTACGCCGGGTAAGGTCTCGCCCGGTGGTGCGAACGGCACAAAGCTCCCCGCCGCCGAGCCGGGCTCCCGGGAGGGAGCTCGGACAGGTCCACTCAGGGCTCCGGTGCTCTCAGCCTCCCGGAAGCCGGCACTCGGCGGGGTGAGTCGGGCGTGGAGGCTGAGCGCGCCCCGGGCCGCCCGCCCGCACCCCGGTGCCTTGGGAGCGGGTGCTGGTTTGGGGGTCGGTCCCCGTCGGGGTCCCCTTCTGCCCTTGGAGGGTCCCGTTTCAGGGAGGGAGCTTGAGGGCGAGGCAGTATATCAGTCTGGCAGTGGCTCCGGCGAACTTCATATCTTAAGGATTCGCAGGGCACCGTGCGATCCTGATCTTCCAGAGCGCCGCAAGAAAAGTTCATAGGGAGCTGGAAGTCGTGGGGTTTGGATCTGATGTTGCTAAGCACGGGTGTACAGAACGCTTTCTAAAACTAGGGTATCTGGGGAGCTGTGAAGGAGGGCACTGAGCAGAGCTGTCCCAGAGAAACAGATGTGTCACTGGACAATGCCAAAAAATCGGTGTGTTGTGGTCATAATGCATATGTATTTGACATTAGTAGGTATTCGTGGTAATTTGAAATAATGATTAACAGACAAAAGAAAAGCAGTCCATACCCAGATGCAGCAGGAATGGGATACTAAACTTGTACATTCCTCAAGATGATTATTTCTAACTTAAGAAGTTCTACCTTTGTTTTATTGGAGCTAGAGAAAAGCTTGTATGTTTTTTATGAAATGTAGCGCTGGAAGTTCAGATTCTTGATCTCTCTAAAAAGAAGCCTGTAACAGTTTGAACACGGTTGTTTAATTGTTGGAGGATAGGTTCGTCTTTATTTAAGTCTAGCAACTGTAGTTTCAGCCATTATGGGTTTGATTCTTACTAATACAGATTTCAGTGAAGAATTTTACCAGCATTTTTAGTGTGATCTTCATAGATAGGTTAATTTTATTTTATGTTTTTTTTAGGGACTGGCACATTCAGATTCTTTGTGGTTTATAGAAATTAAAAGGTCATTCTTTGTTTGTCCCTAGTGTCTATATCAAATTGAGAGTCCGGGGAATGTTTATTTGTGGTAACAATAAAGCGTCTTCAGAAGGGTGAGTATTATTTGTACATAGCATATTATAACTACTCTCACTTTAGATTATTAAATTGAGAATATTTAAGATCTACAGAGTCTTCGAGAAAATGTGCTTGTAGGATTTTAGGAGATAAGACTCAAAAGTTTAGGGTGATGTGTCGAGTGCTTTTAACTTTGAGAGCCAGTGCTTTATTAAGTACTGGCTTCAAGATTGTTACATCAAAAATGTTACGTTTCTTCTGGAGTTTCCTTTACCAAAAATAAAAAAGAGAAGAAAAATAAATTATGTTTTTTCCTTCCTCTGTCTACATGAGGAATCAAAGTAACAATTGAACAACCTGTGGAGAAATATGTGACAGCAAAATATTCCTTGAGATACCAACACTTCTTTTAATCTGGAACTTTGGAAGAAATCAATATTCTGATTTAGGACAGAAATTGGTGAAAAAAGAAATGTTAGTTTTTTAATATGTGATTTCACCCTGACACTGAAAATCCACATCATCAAAAGGTCTTAAAACATCTTTGCTGAGTTTAAAACGAGCTAACGTGGTAGTGCGTAAACTTAGACCACAGACTTGAATTTCAAGCTCAACTTTTTTTCCTCTTCCTGTATATTTTTAACTCTCCTTCTGGAATTGCCACATCTGAAATAGGGTAATTTTGTTGCAGATGTGCATTCAAATGGATTTTTGCTTCTTCTGTAACATTACAACATTCCTAGCTGAAATGTAAATATACTCCTGCACTTCTGCTAACCTCCAAAGAAACTTGGGCTTAGCAAGAAAGGAATTTCTATAGGGCATTATTGAATGCATTAACTGCATTATACGTAGAAAGGATGCAAGCTAAATGCCACTTTGTGTAAAGCAGCTCATGTCAGAATGAGCTACATCTAACATCCAGTGCACTCCAGCAATGTTCCCAAGAAAGTTGGTGCACTCTAAAATTGCTTTTGAAATCAGACAAGAAAATCTGTTCTTGTTACCATTCACGAGAAGATTCAGCCTCTTGCTGTGTGTATCATGTACATGTTCACAGCTATAATGTTGAAATGGAATGATTTTAGGTGACTGTACTGCATTCATGTGATTGAAGAGAGTCCTTCTTAAAAATGGCTGCAATACTGACAGAAGGCAGATTGAATAAATGTTTGCTTTTTGTTGTATTTGAGCAAAAGGGCTCTGGGAAACTTTAAGTGTTGGCTGTAATTTGAAAGTTCTGTAGCTCTACAGGTAGCGTTTATAGGTGCGTTTTAGCAGACTTGAGAAGAGTCTGTGAAACGTGATGGTGGTGGGGGGATAAAGTTTTCCCCAGCAAGGATGCTGAAAATTTCAGGAGCAGTACCTGGCCTTTGTTATTACAAGGGATTTTACTGAGTCAAGTAGTTCCATCTTCATAGAATGAACTTTCCAAGCAAAATTCAGTTTGTCAGATCTTTAAAAACATGGAGGACATGGGCTCACACTGTGGATGTAATTCTTAATGATTTGCTGAGGTGTTTGAATAATACTTACATTAGGAAGCAAGCCCTCTGTTAACAGAAGCTGTAGCAGAGTTTTATTTTAATGTTACAGATGCTACCAGCCTTCTGTTCCTACTGTCAGTAAGGTCCATGGAAAGAAGTTCGAGGCCCTTTGAAATGTCTGACTGAAGACAGCATCTATGCTGTCTATATCTATAAAAGTATCTATATGTGTATCTATACATTTAGCATCTATGTGTGACTTGCACAGCTGTTCTAGAGTGGCTAAGTCGATCTTTAAATGGGTGAGTTACTCCAGTACTGACATAGTTTAAGTTATAACTTCAGTTGAGTGGCAGTGTCTGGGAGGAAGAAAGATGGGACAAAGAAAAACCTTGTATAAAATGGATGCAAAACAGGGAGAGGTGCTTCCCAGGGGAATGATAAAAACATTGGTTACAAGTTAGCAGAGTGCTTAGGTTTGTTTGTTAGTTCTGATAATATACCCAGGAGTTTTGTTGAGCTAAAGATTGAAAGGAAAACAATTTACAGAATTACTAAGCAGGTATTCTGTCTGTTCTCATGGATATCAGTTAAAGGCTCTGGGATGATACTGTGTATGTCTGTTTATGGATGAGGTGAAACTAAAGAGTGAAATTTGTTGGAGGGAGTAGTTTCTCTTGAGCTCCAAGCAAGAAACAGCGAAGTTTACTAAACCAGTAGTGACAGGTACTGCTTTCTGTAACTGATCATAGTAGGTAGTTTGATTGTTACAGGGTTTTTTTCTAGTTGTGTACCTAGATTTCCATTAAGATATGTCAGACTGTGGGCTTGAGGTTTGGATTTCCAGCAGAAGGGAGAAATCTACCTCCAATATTATAGTCTAAATATGTTTTCTGAATTAAAAAGATAAAGTAACACTAGTAAACTTGGGTAAAGGCAACTCTTAAGAGTGAAAAGCATAATTTGCATAAGGCATTGATAAATCAAGCTTCTTTTTAACATAGTAAAAGAGGAATTTTTCAATATATGACTAGTAATTTTAGCACAGTCTTGCAAATTGGTTTTCATGTAAAAAAAAAAATAAGAGGTAGAAGAAGATGTCTGTTAATGTCTCTGCTGCATCCAGAAAAGAAAATGTAAACACAAAACAAACACCCCCCAGATGAATGTGGGTTATGTCCTTATTTTAGGAATCTGTTGGCTACCTGGTAAAGTCTGCATATAGGGTTTTTCAGCATTTGTGCTTCTGCTCAATTTGTGAAAAATACTGTTGGCTTGAAAAGATTTATAACACATGCTGGGCTTCCTTTCTAACGGTAAAAGCAGTAGTACTTTTAAGGTGAGAAGGCCATTTGGAAATCTAGATAGTGTGCACGTTCTGAATGCTGTAGATAAAAATAAGAGCATAACGATGTGAGTGGATCAGAGCGATATTGTAATTTGCTTGAAAATGTTATGTAGTGCTTCCAAAGCTTCTCATTTGCATCTATAGGACCTCATTAACAAATGAGGTAAAACTGGTGCATTACTGTGTGCAAAGAATGATTTCCTTGATACACAATTGCAGAGGAGCTTCAGCATTTGCTGTTAGTTTTTTTTTTTTTTTATATATATGACTGATGTTGTATATATAATTACACAAAGTAGTACAAATTGCAGTCCACATTCTGGATTTTTGAGGATGTGAACTGAAAATAAAGCTTTACAGGAGGGTATGATTTCTTTATACTTTAAAATTACTTTTTAATCTAGAACCAGGCCTGTTTCCCCTGACAGTTTTTGTTGTATCTGGCTCCTTCCCGTTCTGTTCTGCCTTTTACGTGGTTGGTTCAGTTTTTCCTGCCATACGTTCTCTTTTTCACAGCCTGCATGCTTGATTTAAATCCCAATCAGATGTAATCTAAAGAACAAAGTATTTGAAAGGAAGGAAACTGGAACCTTAAGACTCATATTTATTTTATTTTCAATGTGAGCTGGTTTCCTTTCCATGTTTCTGAGCGTGAGCGGATCTGGCAAGCTTTATATTTTTGGTGCGTAGTTGTCTGATTTAGTTTTTCACTCATAAGATGAAAAATTCTAGAGATGAAATTCAGTTTGCTTCTTCTGTCAGAAATCAGGCAGATGTGTATTATGGATGCTTGATTACCTGTGAAACTATACCATGGCAAATGGATTGAAGCCATTAAGTTACTATCATCTCTTTTTTCAATCATCTCCCGGCTATATGTCCACCAGTTTGCAGTGTTTCTAGTGTGTATTTATTGCTAATGTGATTAATGCAAAGTTAAATCTGCTGTTTAACTATTAGAAGAGATTGACATAAGTTCTTTTATCCTTAAAATAGTTTAACCATTACTGGTGTTCACGTCATCATTGCTTTCAAACTGGGGAGACATAACTGGTGCCAAAGCCTTACTACTTCTGTAGTTCTCTTCTGCAGCCAAAGAGAGTTGTTTGATTTTATTTTTTCACTGTGGATTTTTTTTGGGGAGTGAGTTGGTTCTTTTGGCTTTTTTATAAGATAAACTTCTTATTAATTTCCTCCATCAAATCAAGCTGCTGGAAAAGTAGTTATCTTTTATTTTCCCTTTATAAGCAACATTTCATCTCAGGTAGGGATGCCATACATTAGGACTAGTTATTTTGAGGACTCTAAAATGAGAGTAGCATAAGTAACTCTTACGCTTTCATCATTTGAAGCTCATTTTGGAGTTTTCCAGACAATTGGCAAATACTAGCTCAGCTTCAAATTTTGCCGGACTGTTTTACAGTAAATTCTGCATACGTGGAAATGTAATTAATGTCTTTCAAAGTTCAGGCTATTTGTGCACAGGAAAAAAGGATGGAATAGCCGTCAAACCACTTCATTGTTGTGTGGCAGGGTTTTTGGAGTGGGGGTTGCTTCTTTGTGTGTGGATTGAGCTGAAGAACCTGTGGCTATTTTAGAGTTTTTAGAGTAAAAAAGGTGTGTCCACAAAACAAGTTCGGGTGGAATAGTCAATGCACTTCAAATTCACACCCTAAATTATTTTGCCTGTGGAGACATGCCTTAAGTGTTCCCAGCAAGTGTTACTTTTCCTGCCAGATTTATCCAGGATATCAAAAAGCTGAATTTTAGGAGATGGAGGTGTTGGGCAACAGGGGTTATTTGGAATGTGTGTGGGAGTCATATAACTCTTCTGGGTGTCTGTGAATAAGTATGAAGGGAGAAATTGAGGTACACATCTGAACAACTCAAAGGTGAAGTTCAAGTGTTATGTGTAAAAATCTGCTTTCCCCTGACAAATAGCCAGGCTTGGTCCCGTGTAAGAAATGTGGGATGGGTTTAACGGTGACTTGTAAAAAGCATGGTCAAAATTGGGCTTGAAACTTTGTTGCTGTCCTGCTGTTTGGAGATTTAAAAGGTTTTATTTTTTTATTTTTTTTTTTTTTATTCCAAATAGTCCTATTTGTGTGTGCAGATATAGTTAAAAGTATTTATGCATGCAGCTATCCAAGTAAAAAGTAAATAGGTGCATTACTTGATGCACAGTGTTTTGTTGATGGTGCCCAAACTGAAGTTGATTTCACTTAGTGCCAATTTTGGTTTGATCTTTTATAGAAAATACTTGGTTATGATCTCCCCCTTCTGTCTTTCCCCTTTCTCCCACCCAAATGGATGAGTTTGGTAATTTTTATTGAACTTGTAATTTTTATTTATTAAACAGTATTTTTCTTAAAGTATTGAATGTTAAAATATTCTGGAACAAAGCAATAATATAAGGAACTTAGATGAATTTTCTTTGAAGTGGTTACTCTTACGCCTTGCATATTATTTAGTAGTTAGTTCATGTCTGATTTTGTTTCTCTGAATCGTGACACTGTAGGGGGATACAGAAAAAGAACTTAATTTCTCAAGGGAAGAATACCTTTGAAAGTTGCAGGCTTACGTATGCAGACTGATTGACGACTAGTAAAGGTTTCTCTTTTTCTTTTAAGGGCTGTCTGAAAACAAATTATGCTGGATTACTTCTTTTGTTTTACTCTTGTATTTGTGTAAGGAAATGTATTAGAAATCTTATTATTTGTATTGAAATCTTACTTTCCTATTATTAAACTCTGAGAAGTGGCTATGTCATTGTTTCTTGACAAATAAGTATTCTAAATAAAGGACTCCCACAAGATGAGATAATGTCAGAGTAAATCCGAAGGCAGTGTACTATTAGAGAAAAAAAGTTATCGAACTGATGCCCTCCTCTTTCTTTATGGCTGGTAGACAATATGAAATAAGCTTGTTTTCTAGAGCAGTTCTGTTGGATTTTACACAGGTATGTCATGTTTTGTTAATCTATAGCTAGTGCCAAAAACTTTTAAAATGGTCGGGGGATTTTGTGAAGGCTGAGTTCTCCCCTTTTTTATCTTATTATTTCAATCTTGGAAGCAGATTGGTTAATGTTACTTGGATATTAAGAAAATTTTGGTTATATTTTCTAAAGTCCTTCTGAAAGGTCTGAGCTAAGTATAAACTGAGCTGCAAAGTTTTTATCATGCTGGCGGATAAGGTAAGGGATGTTGAATACTTGGTAGTTGCTTTGCTTTGGTAGTTTTCTAACCCATAAGAATAGAGTATTCTAATGTAGAACCAGTAAGAATATAAATTAAGATTCCCTATGTTTTTTCCAGGAAGTAAAAAGGAGTGGAGTGAAGGAACATTTCCTTCTCTTTACTATCCCTAGAGCTGCTTGACTCTTTATTCTTTCTTTCCTCCTTGTCCTGCTTGGTTTATAATGGTAGAAACTCTTGAAAAGAATATTCAAGCAGCATAGTGTTAAACTATCTATATGAATGAACTGTTAGAGGAGAAAGCAAGAAATAAAATACTGTGGGGGGCAATTTATTTTCTCATTGTGTTTTATTTTTTAATCATATGGGGAGCTTGATTGAAGAAAATGTGAGTTCTGTAAGCCCTAGAGTTGGCTTGTTTTCTGCCTGTCTTGTGTGTCAGTAACTGAACTGCTCGGGTTTACTCTGCGAGGTGAGCATTTCAAATAATAAGTGGTATGAGTTTCAGTATGGATTGAGCGCATCCAAAAATTGATCTGCAGGCTTTGGCATTAATTGCTTTCACAAGGAGCTGAAAATTGCATGTCCAAGGCCATAGTTTGCAGTGACTTTAGGTGGGGGCAGAGTGGCTGGATGGTCACTTAAGTCAAAAGTAACAAGTATTTTCAGCCAGAGGACTTCCTCGCTTCTGTGAGTCTCTGGCTGCAAAAGTGCTTATGCTGTCAGGAGGGAAATGACAGCACAAGTGCAGGAACAAGTGGCAGGTAAAAGTCCTTGTTTTTGTAGCAATATCGGCATAAAGTAGGGGTGATGCTTGAAAGTCAAAGCCATCTGGTCCTCCAAGCAGTTTTTGTCTGGTATATGTGGGGAATAAACAAGAAACTGTGTTTGAATAGATTCATTTAACTGTAAAAACAGACTAGAAACAGTAACAAATGGAAGAAGGTAGATGTGATCAAGGCAAGAAGAAGTCAGGAGGTGGATAGGGCCACTTTTCTTGGTTGTGCCAGTTGACAGGATGGATTGGTTTTGTTTGTCAGGACTTCCCTGCTTATTATTTGGGGTTCGCACTGCAGCTTTTCATAATGCCAGAGCACTTACAGTCTTAATCTGTTAATCTGTTACAGAAAGCATATATAACTTGGTGATCTCTAAACTATGTCATATTTGATTTATGTTTGCTATTTATATCAGAAGTTACTGTAGAGTATGTATGCAGAAGGATGCATCAGCCTTGTTATTACAGGAAAGCTAAAAAAAAAATCAGTCATTTTGAGGGAATTCTGATTCCTGAGCTAATCAGTGTAAAAATATTGCTTATGTTATAATAATTTAGTAACCACTGCAACTAGTTTTAATTTAGGGAATAACACTGCAAAAAAAATATAGTCATTACAGTTAATAAAGTAGTTTGGTAGTGGTACTATGACAAGTAAGTAGTTTGATTGGATTAACTATATCGTGAAACTGTACTCTTCACCAATAGCTGTTCACACAGCTGTAAGAAAAGGGTATGTACAGTTATTTTGTTTATGGTGGACATCTTGATCAAGGCAGCATGTGGTGACCAAATGGCAATTTGTCACTATATGATGATTTTACTTTTTTTTTTTTTCCTTTCAGCCTCTTTCAAAAAGAAGCTGAAATTCTTACTCAAAAGATACAGAAAAGCATCTTGGTCATCTTGCATATTCTGAAGTATCCGTTGGGAGCTATTAACTCAAGGAGCTGCTGGGATAATAGCAAGGTCCAAAAAGCATTGTGCTTGGGAAGGAATAATTGAGGAGGCACATCTGAGTTGCAGGGAAGCAGGTCAGAGAGTAGTTGTTTATTGTGAACATGTGTACTGCTTGACTTGTCTTTTTTCTAGAATGTGTTCAAGTTTATTTAAAAATGAAAAAATAAAAGTGACGTTTTACTTTGGGGAAAACCAAACAAACAATAAACCAAACTGATACCCCAAATCAAATAACAGTTTAACCTTCCAGGGTGGAGGTCAGGCTCCCGATCTTAAGTACACCAAGTGCAAGGTAAAGCTGTAGTTACTGAAGCACCAGAGAATAAAAGGTCTGAAGAGAGTGACGCTTCAAAGATGCAAAGGTTGGGCTATAAGAAAAGCCTAAAACTATTAGGATAAGATGACAAGTAATCTGAAAGAAGACTGCTTTTATTTTTTTTTTTTTTATTTTTGTTATTTTAAAAGTAATGGTAACTTTATGGAGAGTATGTAGCACTCTAGTTAGACAACACACTTCATTAGTGAAGAGCTTTCCAATCTTCCTTTAATTATGCTAAGAGGTAGAACTGAAGGCTTCAACTGTACCGTACAACTGTACCTCTCCAGCTGTACGGCGGCCTCCTTCAAATGAATAAACACATGGAATATTAATGGGAAGGAGTGTGTGAACTAACTAGTTGATGGAGTTGTTAAAGGAGTCTGTAAAATAAATGCTTCTACAGATTAGAAAAATCAGTGCTTACACACAAAACTGAAGAGTTGGGGCTGATTAAACTCTTAGGCATTTTAATTCACAATTTATTGCTCTCAATAATAGTGGTGTTTTCCAAATTGTACGTGTAGCTGATTGAAATACCAAGAATTTTGGAATGCAGTGGTGATGGTTTTCATCTTCTGAAATATTAAACTGGAATTTAAAAGGCAAGCAAACTCCATAGCATCAGCTTTAAAAATAGCACAACCCCTGGTTTTGAGATGGCAGGCCCAGTTCAGAGTTACATCGTCTTCTCAAATAGTTCGGGTTGCAAGGTACATCTAGAGGTCATCTGCTCCAGTCTCCCACTCAGGCAAGGCCAACACTGAAATTGTCTTTTCCAGACCACTTCTAAAGTGTTTGGAACAATGGAGATTCCAGCACCTCTTGGCATCATGCATTCCTATACTGCACTGCACTCATTATTGAAGAGTTTCCTCCCTATGAAGAAGTGAAATGCCCTGCTGTCTTGTCCGTTGCCTCTCGTACTTTCATTTAGCATAGGTCATGTCTCAGCAGAAGGTCTAGACTAATGCACAGCTTCTGTGATTGTTTGGGTTTGGCTCTGATTTGTGTAAGAAAACACGCTGTTCAGGGAATTAATTCTTTTATGTATTAGTTGAAATTCTCAAAGTGACTTGTCCAATTTTGATTAGGCCTAGAAACAGACAAAACCTGTTTTAGAGTGTTTAGGAGTTAGGGAGCCTACATGTAGTATTCTTAAATAATTAAGAATAAATAGACCATGCATTGAAGCCTTCTACTTGTACAAATAATAGCAAATTGGAAATAACTGTTGTTAACCAATGGTCTGAATATGTGCAGTTTTGAATGTCTCTGGTGAGATGTATGAGGCAGAACTGAATTGTATGAACCTACACTCTTCCTTTGCTACAGACCTCTTCTATGTTTGTCTTGCACTGGCAACTAATGTAGGCAAGTTACAAATGGTTGCTGCTGTTGTTTTGCTACTCACTACATCTTTTCAGAGCAGTTGTAAGCTCTAGATCTAGAGATAGTGGGAAATGTGTTTCTTGAGAGCTACTGGCACAGAAGTAGCTTGCCGCATTAACTGCTTTGCTGATTGTAAAATTTCTTGAGTCTTGTAAAGAAAAAAATTACATGGTGTGAATAGTATGTTTTACTTGATATGGAATTGTTGTAGTCTTAGGCAGGTGGGTAATAGGCCCTAACAGTTAGCTGACGTTCACAGGGAGGGTCTTCGCTCCTTTCTCTTGTCCCTGGTTGCATGGTTCCTCTTCTTTCCTGCCAGATTGAGTGCTTATCTGGCCAGCATGAGCAATTTGGACCAGTTATGAAAAACTGCCACTTTTGAGTGCTGAGGAGATGTGATTTGAGGTAACTGATCACCTTAATCAAATTTATCATATTTGCTGTGTAAATTCCGAGATGCTGAAGTATTGCAGACAGATAATGAAGTAAGGAAACGAATGCCGTTTTAAGATCCCACTTCCTTTTCCAGTCCTAGCTGAGAAATACATTAAGAGGATCTATTTGCCATCAGCTTCAAAAAGCAAATAGAAAAGTGAATGTGCTGCTTAACTTCGGTTAAGTTGTTCTTCAAAGTTAAATTGTGTTTGGTAAATGGTAATAAAGTAGTAACCATGGATTATGTCGCAAGGAGAGAGTACATACCCCCCTCCCCCAATGTTGTAGTGACAGACAACTACCTTTGAAGGAATTCTACTAAGCGAAATGTATTTTAGTGTTGCAAATAGTAATTGTGAGTAGCTAACTGTATCACAATAATAGGAGTTTAAATGCTCATAATAAAAACATGCCTATTCATAGCAGCAGTCCTTCTGCTTTTGGCACTACTGTATTACCTGGAAAGCCTGCAGCCATCATCAGTCTGTATTGGTGTTAGGGCTGAGAGTAAAATGTCTTGCAATTAAAACACAGGCTTTTAATTCTACTTGCAAGCCAGGATTTTTCTGCTGACTTGAGGGAAAGGAAGTGTTCTGAGACTTGGACATTTGTTTTCGCACACAGACATTACTTCTTGGTTTGGGGTTATAGCATTGGTATGTCTGGGGCTGTTCATGATTCTCTTCCTTACATCAAGTTTGTTAAAATTGATAGTTTTGTCTTTGACAATAGCTTGTATAACAGTTTCCATCTCTTGAGCAATCAAGAGCATCTTGCCGAACATGGGATCTCAGTGAAGCTGATCATGAGTGTTGTATTAGCCTACATGATCCACAATGGCTGAAACTCGTCAGAGTGAGGAAGGACAGATGAGCTGTTTGAAGTTACCTGTTTAAATCAGTTTCTTTTAGGTACTGCCAAACAGAGCCCATTGGAGGTTAAACTTTTGTGGGCCAATACATGCCTGTTGGCATTTATCAGCCTGAAGAGTGACACAGCTGGGTTAATAAATATTTCTTGTTTCTGGTTGTTAAGAATAACTTTTCCATGCTTGTAAAACTGAGTGGCAGAGAGGCAATGCACCTTGACAAACACTTTGGTTGAAGCCTAAATTGCTGCCCTCTCCAGTTTCAGTTCTTTGCCTCTTTTTCCTGCCCCAGTATTGCCCCCCCAACCTTTACTTGTGTTGATTCAAGAATTCATGTGGCTGCTGAACAAACCAGTTTGTGGAGCTGATTTTGTTGAAAAATTGTATTTAAAAACTGAGTGTATTTATTTTCTGGGCTGTTTGGACAGGCTTTTTTCCTGACCTATTTTGATTAACAGAATCATAACACTTAAGCCCTTGCAGCAGAGAAGGCTGAGTAGAGGTGGAAGAGAGCGGTCAGGGGCCACTGATACAGCAGACAGATGATATCTTTTCCAGGCAAAACTGACACTAAATAGTGTTTGAGGAAGGTAGTTGAACTGATGGTAGCATTTGCTGCATGTTCTCTCTCTAAATTTAAACATCCTTTAATGATACAGTACTTCAGCATATGGAATAACAACATGATGCTGGTTTTTAGGAAGAGATAAAGTATTTTTTGGTTAAAAACAGGTTGAACTGCACCATAAACTTAATTACATCATTTCTATAGTGTAGAACAGTAAAAAACACAGTTCAGTTTACTCCCATCTATTTCTCTGTGACTAATTTTGTAAAAGTTTCAATGTGCTGTAGTTGGTTTTGTAGTGAAATGTTATTAATGAGCTATGTTGATCTTTCTTGTGGTGGGGTATTTCAGAGATAGAGATTTGTTGTTAATCGGTCTGGTTTGGTGTCTGAAATACACAAGCTGTCAGTGGCCTTGGGAACATTTTTCTTCCCGTGGAAATGAGAATGTGCTATTTTACATAGATAAGTTAGGAAGAAAACCATGCGTTGTCTTACTTTGGAAAATCCAGAGAGTAGCAAGCAAGCAACCGCAAAAGTTCTAGGTGTATTTTTTGTGTGTCTGCTAATGGCACAGGTAAAAAGTCCTTTGAGGCTCTGGGAGTGTCATTCTTCCCCCACCCCTGCAGCTTGCATAACTTGATGTGGAAATAGCAGCTCTGAAATCGCAGCAATAAATAACTTTTCTAACTTAGCCAGGGCGAGTAATATTGTTTCTTGACCAGAGTGTTTTCATGAGTCTTTCTGTGCTGTTAAGAAAAGTTTGGTATAAATGAAGGAGACAGGTCTGACAGATTACAGCATTGCTTTGTGATTAACATTGGAGTAAGTTGTTTTGAAGGCTGACAATATGTTCTATTGATAGTTCATTTTCAGGTGCTTGAGAATTGTAATAAGGGTCTACTAGAAACTGATTCCTCCAGACAGGTTTAGGATAGATTCATAGAGAGTATTGTCTTGGTTTGTATTTAGGGTGCATGGAGTAAAGTGCATTTCCAAGAATTTCTAAGTAATACATTTTAGTGTAGCATAGATGAAAAATCTGTAGCTGTGGTTGAACAGTCATTTCATTGTATTGTGCGATGTAAAATCATGTAACATAAGATAATTTGATTCGTTTTTTCATGAGGTTTTGGAAAGTTGACAACTTTATGTCTAAGCTTAACAAAAAAAAAAAATAAATGAATTATCTTCCTTCCTTGTTTGTTTTCTAGCAAGTATTGAGTTTTTTGCAGGCTTATGGGAAAATCGTGTTAATCTCTTCTGTTGCCAAAATTCTGCTTTTTGAGTTGAACATGAAAGTTGTCCTAAATTCTGCTGCCTGATCAGAATAATTCTTTTAGTGCGAGAAGAAGCATAGAAGGGTGTGGTGGGGGGTGATTTGATTTATTGCTGTTGTTTTGGGGGGTTTGTTTTGGTTTTTGTTGTTTTAAACTAAACCACAAGTTTTGTAGATGCTTCAAGAAGTTCAATGATGGCTTCAGGTAGGGTTTAATAGATAATAATTTCTCCATTAGTAAGATTGCGTGTGCTGAGCCTAAGAGACCTGTGTGCTGTCTGCATCTGATAACAGCTTCCAGCTAAAGAGCATGTTTGCCACTCCAGGGCAAACTGATTTATAAAGCCAGTGCCTGTTTGTGGTGAGAGCCGCACTGTTGGTTTGAGTGCCTAACAAATCCTTCCTGCTTTATGGTTGTGCACAGGAAGACACAGTTGTGGATGGGATCATCAAGCTGATCTGTGTTTCAGAAAACAATCACAAAGTGAGCTTTTATTTATCGTTAGTCAGTTTAATCCAGTTTATAGGCAGTGTTGAGGTGAGAATAAAGAGTTGGGAAGGATGAGATGATTCTGAGATGTAATTTCTTCAGCAGTGATGACACAGGCAAGTATCTTGTAGTATTGAATCTAAATTAATAAGTTTATGATATCTGAAGTGACAGTTCATGAAGCCAGCTCGGATGCATGTTTTGAGCTTACCAGTGCATCCAGAGAACTTAGTGAAAGTGCATCACTGTTCGCAGGGCTGTGGGCATGCTAACGGTGAGGTTGAAGAGGTTGAGAAGCAGCGTGGTGTAGTTCATGGAGCAGGGTCATGCAGTTGAGCACATGGTTTTAGAAATCAAGGTTCTGAGAAGCAAATGTGAAGGCATTTGTGTTTGGCTTTATGGGAGGTAGAAGTAGTACTTCCCCCCCACCTGCCCCATCTGAGTTATTTTATTCCTTTGTTACTCGTTCATTACTCCAGGCAACAAGCCCCATGATTTTATTGCTCAGTCTGCATCAGGCTGCACATGTGGTTTCCCTGGTGGGTTTTATATTATCCCGCATCCTCCTCCTCCCTATCCTCCCCTACCCTGCCCCTTCATTGGAACTGCTGGTCAAGAGTGCTCTGAAATGCAGTACTGTACCAGTATATGCATAAATTTGAAAGATCTAAATAATCTTTTGAGTGTAGATTGATTCACAGTAAAAGAACTGAGAAGTTACACTGCACACAGGATGTTTTAATTCAGGAGTTTCTCCAAACAAGTCCTGAGTAAAGGGAAGATAATATAATATTGTTAATTTAAAATATTGTGTAATATTAAGCACAATTTGAAACTTAATAGCATCCTTTTAAAAGGGCAGAGCCCCTCATTTGTTCTCCCATGCTTTTTATCATGAAAATTTTCATTAAATCTTTCCCCCCGTGAAATTTGGCACTGTAGCCAGAGGAGCTTAAATATAGTCTTTGACAGCAGTATGACTGCTTGAATAGACTGCCTAATTTAGAGAATTATCTGAGTGCTTGTCTGTCACTGATGGATATTGACAAAAATGATGGAAGAAAAATAGGGCATTGTCTTTAAATAAGGCTCTTTCTATGTTCTGTAGGCAAAACAGAAACAATTTGGGCTGAAATTTTTGTACGCTTCTTTCTCTTGTGAATTCTAGGTGTATTGTACATGCTTTGGCTGCTGAAAGTAAGCATTGGCTCATTTAAGCTTATAGGCATGAAGTGTCTTACAGCTTCCTGTATGGAATGTACATCTTGTACATCATTATGAAATGCTCAGCCGTTTATTTGAAACACAAATATATCTGCTCTAGGTCATTGCCATTTTTTGTTATTTTTCATTTCCAGCCATGCAAGCACCAGTGAAAACTTAAAAGAATAGCTGTATATTTACTTTTATTTTCCTGTGGGGTCTTTTAAAATCAGTGTTCAGGAGAGTTCAGTGTATCTCATTCCCAATACCTAGTTCAAGCACCTTATTGCTCAAGAAGAAGTGTTAGTTTTATTGCTTTTGTTATCCTTCATGGTGGTCTGTTTAGATTACACTGATTTCTCATTAGCACGGGCTAGCTGGGTTAAGTGCAGCTTTGGACCCAGGTATTAAGCCTTTGCATTTAAGTGTGGCACATGCCTTGGTTGATGTGGCACCAGGGTGATTGCCCAGCTTGGAATGAAGCTGTCTGCATGCCTGTGGCTGTACCAGGTTGACGGGAGCATCTCTTGGGATGTCTCGCCATGCTTCCAGTGTTCCCTCTTCTGCAAGGAGAGTTATGGCAAGGTTTCCCTTGTGTTATGTTGGGTAAGGTCTGGTGGGGTTAGATGAGGAAGTCATTCTGTGCTCCGGGAGATGAGCTCTCGGTAGAAACAGAGTAACTGCTTTAGAGTTATGCTTGCTTTCTTGTATCTATTTTGGAGAGGAGATAATCTGCCCATGAATAGCTGAGCTGGCTGCTACATAGTTCCTTTCTTTTGAGTAAAAGTTCTTGGGACGGGGATCTTCAGCAGTTAGTGTCTGTAGGCCCTTCATCTGAAGAAGATGAAAAAATGGGAAAGAAAAAGATGTTAAAACAATAGAATCAGCTAACAGTATTCAGAAGGGGAAATGGGGACAGGGAAGTGGGAGATGGCCTGGGGGCTCTCAGAATCAAATCATTACACTAAGACAATCCAGTATCATGTTCTTATTTATTAAATAGAAACTGCTTAATGTTATGCTGTCTTCTAAAGACAGGCCATAAACTATTCTTAGACAGAATGGATTTAGCTTCTGCCACTTGTGCTGCTGTGGGGAATATTCTGAAACTTTATACAGGAAGTTGACTAGTTCTGAGAAGTTGACCTTAACATTCACTAGTTCTGCAATCCTAGCTGCAAACTGCATAAAACATCATTTAAGGCAAATAGATAGGCTTTTCTTGTAACAAACTGTGTAGTTTGTTACAGCTCAGAGTACTTGCAAATGTGAACAGCAGAAATGATGGAAGAAAGTGATTTGGGAAAGGTCGTTCTTACACCTAGGTACTACTGCAGGTGGATCAATAGTAGGCTGGAGACAGCATCTACGATCCTGAATTTACCCCCAGAGATTAGTTTATGTTGCTTTTTCCCTGAAGTCTTTTGATTCTCCAAATTGCCTTTACTTTCAGGGATGGAGGTAGTGGCCAGCACCCTTCTGTAGGAGCTAATCTTTCTGACTCCTTTTTTTTTTTTCTTTTGCTGTCCCAGCCCTGACCAACATGAGCTGTCCTTGTCTGGGAAACTTCTTATCCTAGTTTCTCAGGTTTAGTTTCTTAAATGTATAGTTTTGGAGGCAGCCTTTGAATTGACATTAGCCAAATGGCACTGACAATTTCTGCAGTCCTAATGTTAAGATTAGAGATCTATTGCACTGTGAGAATTAACTGTCTGCTAGGAATATAGAATCATAGAATAGTCAGGGTTGGAAAGGACCTCAAAATCATTTGTTTGTTTGTTTTTTTTTCCCCCCCATACTCTCTTCTGAGATTAAGGACAGAAAAACAATTGCCTCTTACCACAGTACATGTGTTTATAATAGGGTAATTCTCCTTTGGTAATGTTGCCTACAAATCTGGAGAGGGGCTTCTGACAAGGGCATGTAGTGACAGGACAAGGAGGGAATGGGTTTAGATTCTCATTTCAAATCTAAAAACCCATCAGTTTTCCATGCAAAATATTGTTTAATTTCTTGCATAAGACAGGGGGGAGGTTGAGGAAGAAGTTCTTCCCTGTGAGGGTGGTGAGGCCCTGGCACAGGGTGCCCAGAGAAGCTGTGGCTGCCCCATCCCTGGCAGTGTTCAAGGCCAGGTTGGATGGGGCTTGGAGCAAGCTGCTGTAGTGGAAGGTGTCCCTGTCCATGGCAGGGGTTGGAACTGGATGAGCTTTAAGGTTCCTTCCAACCCAAACTGTCCAAAACATACAAATATGGATCACTTGGTTTAAAAATCTGTTGCTCAAATTCAGAATTCATTAATAAATTTCAGGGATTTTTTGAGATTAATGTTTTACAAACATGCATCCAGGACACTTTGGGTTTTCCTTATCTGTAGTTTTTCTTTAACCAATACACACATATACTTCCTTCCCATTCAGTGCTTTCTCTCTTAATATGGACTTGCCATTTAAGAGGCTGTTTCTAAGTTGTTTATACGTATTTGACTTAATGTACTATGTGTATCCCACTGCTGTTGCTCATTAACATTATTACTTTACCTAGAAGAGCTTTTTTTTGCTATAACTTGCCAAAAGCAACAGTGCGTCTTTTCATTCTCTGTGTTTTGTTACTTGGTGCCTTGAAGGTTAAATTGTTGTTTATGTTGTGCCCCAGATAGCAGTTTGAAACTAGTGCAAGAGGAGGGTGTTCTTGTAAGTCTCATTTGTTTTCAGATAAATGACCTGACTGTGCATGAGCTATGTTGTTTTAAAAGAAAGTATTTACCTTCTTGTGAGATATTATTTTACTCACCATTTTAATACAGCAGGTAACAATGATGTTCATTACTGAAAAATGGAATAGATTAGATTTGTTTGTTCGATGTGGATGTTTCAGGTCTTATATCCTTGCTTGAGGGGTCTTCTGGGAACTGCATTTCAGTTGTATGAAAGAAAGATGGGGATTCTGTTTGTTTTGTTGGTTTTAATCTAATTATGTATGATTTCCATATGGACCTGGTTTTGATGAGCAGGGCTTATCTGGCAATTTAATTTTGGTTAAGAAAGCTTTTTTTTATGCCTGAGTCATTTGTTATTCTTCAGGAAAATAGAATAAGAGGGGCTGTGGTTGATGCAACATTGGAGTAAGTAACATAATCTGTGCTTTGTTTTTATGGGATTCAGTATTGTCAGCTGAGCTTTCATGTATCTTTTGTGTTCATTGGTACTTTGTCCATGTCTTTTGGCTGAACCATAACTGAAGTGATTTTGATGTTCTGTTTTGTATTACTTAAACTGAAATTCTGCCTTTCTGTTATTTGATGATACTTACTGGATTTCCAATTTATATCCAGTAACTGGGATGTTTTTCCATATTTTTGCTTTGCTTAGGTTAGCATATAATGTAATGCATTTCCTGCACTACATAGTGCTTTGATGCTGTTCTTTAATCAATACTGTAGTGCACTTTGATTCACTGACTGTCTTTACTGTGCTCCAACATGAATGGTAGAGGATATTTTTAATCTAAATTTTTTATTTCTTGTAGCCACTGGTGCTGTGGCAGATGAAACAGAGGTTGGTTAAACTTGCTGCCTAGAGGCATGGGAGCAGAGCAATTGCGTTTTAATACTGCTGTAGATTTACCTCCCTCTGATTGTTCTCTGTCCCTCCCCTCTGCCTAGTTACATGCTTCAGGCATTAGGTGAAGCTTATTTTTATACCTTTTTTCCTTGAAGGGTACTTGACATCGTTTGGATGGCAGTTCTGCCATTTGTTCAATTCATTATCATTTCAAATCTAAAACCCCAACAGTTTTTCTTACAAAATATTGTTTAATGTCTTGTGTAAGAACGGGTGTCAGGTTGTTGTAGACTGTTACACTTTTTTCAATGTAAATGAACCTGTATTGAGAATAGGCAGGTTTGTTATTGACTCCCCACCTCCCTGCATCCTCATGAAGTCTGATAGGACTCAAATTTGACGTGTACAAAACTGCTGAAAATAGAGCTTTGCCTACAGCAGCACAGAGCTTTCAATAACTCGGATAAAGCTGTACTCTTGGCTGCTGGGGAGCTGTGGTATGGGGCAGGGGAGGAAGCGCTGGGCCAGCCTGAAGAAGACACCTTAGTTCATCTTTACTTACCTCGATAATTAGAAGGGATGGAATTGTTTGAGGGGTCTGGACAGGCTGGATAGATGGGCTGCAGCCAATTGTATGAGGTTCAACAAGGCAAGTGCTGGGCCCTGCATTTGAGCCACAACAACCCCATGCAATGCTTCAGGCTTTGGGAAGAGTGACTGGAAAGCTGCTTGGTGGTGAAGAACCTGGGGGTGCTGGTCAACAGCTGGCTGAACATGAGCCAGCTTGTACCCAGGCAACCAAGAAGGCCGATGGCATCCTGGCCCTCATCAGCACTAGTGTGGCCAGCAGGGCCAAGAAAGTGAGTATCCGTCTGTACTCGGCACTGGTGAGGCTGCATTTCAAATACTGTGTTCAGTTCTGCGTCCCTCACTCCGAGAGAGACCTTGAGGTATTAGAGTGGGTCCTGAGAAGGGCAGCGGAGCTGGTTGAGGGGTCTTGAGCATCAGTCTGATGAGCAATGGCTGAGGGACCTGGGGGGTTTAGTCTGGAGAAGCGAAGGCTCAGGGGAGACCATATTCCTCTCTACAACTACCTGAAAAGAGGATGGACCAAGAAGGTGGCTTGTCTCTTCTGTCAAGTAACAAGTTATAGGACAAGAGGGAACAGTCTCAAATTGTGCCAGGGGAGGTTTAGACTGGATATTAGGAAAACTTATTCACTGAAAGGGTGGTCAGGCATTGGCACAGGCTGCCCAGGGCACTGCTGGAATCATCATCCCTGAAAGTGTTCACAGACCATGTAGACAAGGCCCTCAGTGACATGGTTTAGTGGTGGAGTTGGCAGTTGTGGGGTAGCAGTTGTATTTGATGATCTTAAAGCTCTTTTCCAACCTGGTTGATTCTATGTTTCTGTGCTCAAATCGATTATGCTTTTTTGAGAATGTATTAACCTTGGGCAACACAGCATTTCAGCCTTTCAGTCCACAATGGCTATCGTGAATGCTATTTTGAGCTATTCAGTGAAATACTGTGGATTGTTATAGTACAACTGTTGAGAGGAAGCCAGTCTTGGATGTTGTGGTTTTGTTTCAGGATGCTGTCAAAATAGTTGCTGCCAGCATAGTCGCAGCATACGGTCATGGAGCTTGAAAAATGCTGAGCAGATTGGCGTATTCTAGCAATACATTTAGATTATAATGTAAAAATATAACCATGTTGCCAACAGTCCTGTAACATTAAAATGAAGCACTTGGTACTAAGACGGTGATCAGTAAAAATTGGTGTCAGTGTCCTGTTTGCAGTCAGCTGCATAGTTTGGGGTTTTGTAGGATACTTGGGAAAAGAGCAAGTTGTCTTATTCTGGATTATTCAAAACTCTGTCTGAATTCTAGAACTTTTTGACACTTGAGTGGTTGGGTAGGAGGACTGTACTTTGGGGTACGTCTCTGCCCTTGAAATCAACTCCAGAAGTCTGTTCAAGGAGTTGGTATCTTACTGAAGAAGACCCCTTCTGCAAGGAGGGGAAGGTTTGTCTGCCAGAAACATAACTGTATAGAAGTTGATTTATGACACTACAAGGATTCCAGTGTGTATCTTTGCAGTAGTAATCTAGGTTTATAGAATCATAGAATCACGGACTGGTTTGGGTTGGAAAGAACCTTAAGATCATCCAGTTCTGACCCCCTCTGCCATGGGCAGAGACACCTTGCACTAGAGCATGTCACTCAAGGCTCTGTCCAGCCTGACCTTGAGTACTGCCAGGGATGGAGCATTTACCACTTCTCTGGGCAATCTGTTCTGGTGTCTCAACACCCTCACAGTAAAGAACTTCTTCCTTATGTCTAATCTGAACTTTCCCTGTTTCAGTTTGAACCCGTCACCCCTTGTCCTAATGCTACAGCCCTTGATGAAGGGTCCTGTTTAAATCAACTAGGTATCTTTTGTATAGAGGCATTAGAAGTGCTCGAAGCAAAATGAAGGGTCTCACTGATTTGTAATTAAAATTCTGGTGTCTATGACTTAAGTATATATTACTTGTTTTCTTTGGATTAGGATGGGGTTGCGAGTGTCTGAAAGAAATTAAAGGAGTTCAATATGAAAAGTATTACAGGAATGTCTCTATCCTACCTAACTTCACTCTAACCTGCTCTGTAAGTAGTGGTGTTGGAGCTGGTAAGATTAACATCACATTGTCTCTTGTAGGATAATCATGGGTCAAACCGGAAAAAAATCTGAGAAGGGACCAATTTGTTGGCGAAAACGTGTGAAATCAGAATATATGAGGCTGAGGCAGCTCAAGAGGTTCCGACGTGCAGATGAAGTAAAGGTATTGTCACCTTTTGGTTCTATTTGCTTGAAAAATGATACAAAATCTGATCTTCTGAAGTAGGAGTTGTCCTGCAGTTAACACCTATGCTAACAGTTTTGTTAAATACTTTGTTAACATGCTGAAAGCTTGTTTTAACTCTGATCTTATAGACGGGTGTGATGCATTTATATGTGATCGAATCAGACATGCTAAGTGTCAGAAAAGATGGTGGAGAGCAAGTACGGCAGCTTCTTTATCCACATATTCTTTCCAGTTTCATTTAGAATTTAATTCCATACTAAGCCTGTAGGTCTCTAACGTGAAAACATGGATTGAGTCAAAGAAAGGGATAGTGACATTTCAACAAAATTTGGACATCTTGAGTTTTGGCCACTTTTTACTTCCTATCTGGTTTATTTATTGTTTCAGTAAATGTTATAATTCCTTAAGATGCTAGAAGCTGAATTTGGAGTCTTTGATTTACTTGTGACATTTACAATTGTGATTACTTTTTAGAGTATGTTTAATTCTAATCGTCAGAAGATATTGGAAAGAACAGAAATCTTAAATCAAGAATGGAAACAACGTAGGATACAGCCTGTTCACATCATGACTTCTGTGAGCTCATTGCGCGGGACCAGGGAGGTTGGTTAACATGTGTTGTGGTAATTCCACTTACAAGGTTGTTAACACGTTGTTGGTTTATTATTGGAAAGTTGCCTGTTCTTTATTATGTTTTCCAGCATGGCATGGCTTGGCAGCTAAATATTTATTGTATGAGTCTCTTAAAGGATTTGTTTGTTATTTACTTAAATCATATAACTTCCGGAAAGCAATAAATATATAGCAGGTTACCTAGCTTGGATCAATACACACAAGTGAAACTTCTTTATTTCTGATAATACTCAGGTCTTACTGCAGCATCCTTTAATCAAACTGATTAACTGTCTCACTGATATGGGGAGTTTAATCTTGCTCATATTGGAGTTGACCCCCAGTAGAACAAATGAGTATTTAGTTTAGTTCTTACTGAGCTAAAGCACACGAAAGCTGCAAACATACCCACTTGACAAAATCTTCTTTTTATTGAAGTAATTTAATCACAGAGGTTCTGAAAGGAGTTAGTTGAGTTGATGCACCTTTGTGTTGCACAAGCAGACTGGGCATTAGATTTATGAAATCCATTTCCATTATGGTGATGCAGTTTGAGCATGTAAACTGGCTTTCATGTTGGTACTCGAGCAGTGGTTTAAGGGTACTCCAACTTTGTGTTCAGCCCAGGTTAATTTCTCTTCTTTCTCAGTTGCCCTTTAGGCACTTCTCCAAACTAAGCTGATTTGATTTTCATGTGTAGTAATCTAAAAAGCTAACTTAGTTCAATAGGATGAGAGTGAAGAGACTTTACTGTGAACAGGGTAAAAAAAACCCCACAAACCTAAACCAAAACACTTTCTCTTCAAGGAAATTTATCAGATTTTCCTGAAGTTTTATTGAGGCACTGAGGGGGTGTGTGTCACAGAGGTGAATTTGTGTGCATGCATGATCAAATGCGAACAGGCAGTGACCTTTGCTGAAGTATTTTCTTTTAAACATGATTGAATATGCAGTTAGTCATGTACAGCTCTATACCTATTATGTGGCACTGTAGGATCAGAATGTCTGATGATTGACACAGGTATATATCTAGTTTTCACTTTTTTTTTTTTTTTGTTAACAAGATGATCATTCCTTACCATTCCTCTTTATTTTCTTTGTTGTTTAGCTTGATTCACTATTATTTTATGTTAATTTCCTGCCTGAATTGATTTCCTGCCTGAATTGCTAGAGCACGCTAATTACTTCATTCACATCCAGGCTCTGTCTCATGAATCAGAACTCCACTGCTTGATTTAGGATTGCCATAATTTATAGTGAGAGAAGTGAGACAAAAAAAAAGGGTAGGGGATTTAAAAAATTCCTTTAATAATCTCTTTTTTTTTTTTTTTTTTAATATGCTGAATTTCTTCTGAGTTGCAGAGGCCACTGGCTAGAATTTTAGTGACCTGATAGAAAGGTTTTGTGAGAGCCTCCGTGTGTTTGGTGATAACTGCAGGACATTACTGGTGACGTAGGTTTTTGCCAATGGGTAGTCCAGTCAGCATCAGCCAGAGACCATAACATGTCCTGTGCTAACCTCATAAACGTTAAGCTGAGTTCCATCCCAAAAACAACGGGGAAACGTAGCTGAGACTTGGTACGAAGCAGTCATTATGACATAGTTCACTTGTCAGTCTGAGACTTCTCCTTCCAAAGATAAAAGCAATAATTGTTTTAGTTTGTATTTTTCTTTTAAAAATGCATGAAAAATATGCTAGATGGCTGCTAGCTAGAAAATTAAACATTAACCTGAAATGGAAATAAAGCACTAGCATAGGACGGTATCTTGAGTATTGGTATCCACAGCAGAAATCTGATTTCATGTGCTGCAGATTAAAAAAGAAAAGAAATAAATCTGGCTTGTGTCATTCTACCTGGGTACTGTCTCTGTATACTGTTTGTTACATTACTTTGTGTATTTCTTTAGAAATGTGAAGCTCTGTTCATCTTTCCCTTCTGGAAAGGAGAAAGATCTTTTGTCTCCACTTCCTTTTTTCCTTTCAGGTAGCTATGATAGCTGTTCTAAACTTTGTTTACCTACCTCGAAATCCTCTTTGTTGTACTTTCCCTAGCTTTGTATGTTCCTGTCTGCTTTTGTTTGTAACTTTTCTTCCAGAGTTCTTCATGCTGCTGTCCAAGTACTTGAGAAAAGTTGATCTGTATCTGTTACCTGCTGAATAGATGCAAGAATAACCTAGAAGCTGTCTGTGTTTCTATGTCAGGTTTATCTTTTGGAGGCTACATAACCTCTGAATCTAAATAAAGTCAAGTCCTAGAGCTGAAAAAATCATTGGCATATCCAGAGCTGCATATTAAGAGTTAATTTTCATTTTTCCTTAGTAAATAGTGAACATAATCAAAGGCTTGATGATGAGAATAAAGACAAACGGGCATAATGGGGAAACAGGGCAGGAGTTAAGACATATGGAGAATTTATTTCCATAGAAGTCTTGCTGGCATTAAAGTAAAATTTAAATTTTTAAGCCCATAAATAATAAGTGATTTCTGCAGTGTATTGTTCTGGAGCCAGGGGAATTCAGTTGCTTCTCTGGTGGCTTGAGTAAATACTCTAACATTGGTGAGAGTATTAGCAGCAACAGGTGCTAAATCATTTTGAAGATACTGAAGATAATTTGTACTGCAGGTTGAATGCTCTGAGTAAAAAATATTGTCACAGCCACTTATTACTAAGTGGTGGAAAAAAAATCCTGATCTATTAGCAAAGGTATTAACACAGAAATAATTATTGCGTCTCTTTTCCTGCTAAACCTATTCTTTCTGTTCTACCCTAAAAGTGATGCATTTTTCAAAGGCTGATATGACTAATTTTGACAAACACTTTGAATTTTGTACATTATAGAGTGGTGTTCTGTGATTTTATTTTGTTTCTTTCAGTTTCTGTTGTTGCTGTGTAACTTCACCCTCTTTTTTTTTTCCTTTTTTTTTTTTTTTTTTAGTGCTCTGTTACCAGTGATATAGATTTTCCAAAACAAGTCATCCCTCTGAAGACTCTCAATGCTGTTGCTTCTGTGCCTATAATGTATTCTTGGTCTCCTCTTCAACAGAATTTTATGGTGAGTTTATAAAGTTCTGTGAGGAGAAATGTATGGAGGAAAGGGAAGGGTTAATTTTGGAAATAAACCAGCAAAAATCTGTTGCCAGTTAAGCTCTTTCTTTTTTGTATTGGTAATAGGCAGTAATAATCAGAAATAAAATAATAACAACCAAGTAACTTTGGTTGCAAATTCAGTTCTCCAGTGAACTGAAGTATCTTTAAAACCTTGCTGTAAGAAACACCCTAAGTTTATTCAATTCAGCTGACCAGTTCTTTGTGGCAGTTAGCAAATGTAGATGTATTTGAAAGCATACAATTAGTGTAATGAGAAATGTTTTCTGGGCAAAATGAACGTGTTTATGCAAGACAATCAACCTGCAGCAGAACAGTAATTCTTATAGAATAAAGAGAACTTAATCCTGAAATAGGCTCCCCACATAATGGTCATTCTTACATAGCAACTGGGTATAGCCTTTTCTTCTGATTAGCTTCACTGTGTGTAGAAGCTGTGATGTTAGATTTCTCATGTAGGTATTAGACTTGTTTGAAAAGCTTAGCTTATTTCAAATCTTTGTCACAGCATTTTATATATGACCACCTTTGCTGACAGGTTATTATGATAATAGCAAAGTGATTTAAATAACCTGTTTTATCAGCATATGTACAGAGTTCTTCCACACATTTTTCTACTTCTTTTCAATTCATCAGTGTTTGGATATTTTGCACTACTGCAGAATCATGATCAGCAGGAACATTTACATTTATTTTCTTAACAATAGAAAGGGGTTCTGCAGTATTGGAAGGTACAACTGAGAATCAAGGGTCATAAATTCTAATGATAAAACATGGGAGTATTAATATTTTTAGTCTATATACAGGCACAAAAAATGACAGTGGAGTTCAGATTAAATTGTGAGGCATGTTTTTGTGCTTGCTGTTTAGACAACTTGAATTTAGAGCCTTTTTGTATAATATTTTTCTTATCTCTGGCAAAGCAATGAAGGGGAGGTTTCCATTGCACATTGCTGTGGAAGAGAACCAGGGCAGGGAGAATGAACTTATCAAGTGCAGGCTTCCCAAAGCTAAGTAGCTTAGTGTGGTTCAGTAGCAGACGCTTTGTGGAAACACCCTGCTAACCTGAATGTTAGGTACTAGTGTCAGTGTCTGGAGCTAATCACCGCTAGTATGTAAAAATTGTTGAACAAAATGAAGGTCTTGTTTTATTTATCTAGTTAGTGATAAATTTGCTAAAGCAGTGAAGCCAGTTAGTTAACTGTGAAAATAGCAATGCAGAAATGCTCATTCGAAAGTGCAATTTAAAATAGTTTGATTATAACTGTTATTACTAGGTAGAGGATGAAACTGTTTTACATAACATTCCGTATATGGGAGATGAAGTGCTTGATCAGGATGGTACCTTTATTGAAGAACTGATCAAGAACTATGATGGGAAAGTGCATGGAGACAGAGGTGAGCCCAAACACTCAGGTATACTTATCACTTCTTCCTACATAAATAATTGTTGTTGGTGTTGCTTGTTAAGGCCTGATGTTTGATTATTACAGTAGTATCTCTAGAATCCCTACATTGCATAAATATTGGATGTAAGACTTCCTTATTTAAATAAATTGTTTTGCATTTTTATAAGGCTATGAAGTGTTATAGTAGCTGTACAGGGAAATTAAACACTTCAACTTTTTCCTTGAACCATACAACGGCTCATCATCCCTGGCAGTGCTCAAGGCCAGGTTAGATGGGGCTTGGAGCAGTCTGGTCCAGTGGAAGGTGTCCCTGCCCATGGCAGGGGGTTGGACCTGGATAGGCTTTAAGGTCCTTTCCAACCCAAACCATTTTGTGATCATAATGCCTAGATGCAATCTGGAGAAGTTCTTGGTCTTCAATTTTGTGCTTGGAGCTTTAGAATATGATAGTGTAATTTCTCTATGTGTATCCTGCCTAGCAGAAAGTGGCAGAAGTATGCAAAACTCTGGTAGTGATATTTACAAATGTGATTTAATAGAATAATCTCTTGTGGGTTTTGGGTTTGGTTTTTTTTTTTCTCCTTCAGGGAGATTACCTGCTATTTAAAAACCTCCTTTCAAAACGCTTTTTTCTGTAAGTCAGTTTATAGAGCAAAGTTGTGTTTTTCCGTTGGTACACTATATGTATATACATATACTGTATATATATATATATGTATATATTCCTAGGTGTTGTTTACCTCTTCTGCGTGGAAGCTGGACTACGTGTGATTTCGTTTGCCTGTTAGTTTGCTAAAGTCTCATTGAAGTATCAACCTTTCATTTTCACTATGTGCCTGCATAGAACTAGCTTATAAAAACCTGAACTTGTAAAGGTTTCTCTGACTACTGTTTCCTCCTTCACAGAAACATTGCCCACCAATTTCCTCCTCCCTAAATGTGGTATTGCTTCTTAAGATTGATTATATTCCTATTAATGCTGGAGTGACTGAGAGTACTCAGTTTTGAGTATATGGTGTGTCACTCATGAAGGTTAAGCCTGAGGTTCAATAATAAATGCTGCTCAGTCCTGTAGCAGTCTTGTTAATGTCCTCAGGGTAGCTGGTGCCTTTATATTTTATGAGGAACATGAAATGTTTCATGGGGTTTTGCCTTTGGATATTTTTACAGATTTACTGATTGCTGACATCCCTGTCAGAACTGGTTACGTCAAAATTGTGACATGACTAGTAAATGCCTTCTATTATCGATTTATTATTGAGTCTAGCTTTACAATTGATTTTGTTTCACTGCCTTTGAGTCCCATGTTAATGATGGCAATTACTGTTCTTATGAGTCCTTCAAAACTATATATAGAAAGTAGAAAAAACTTTTTTTTTTTCTTAGTCTCCCAATAACTGCTATTCTTATGTGACTGTTATTAAATGTAAATGCTGTGGGTATCTAATACAAAGGCATTCCCTTGTAGGAGTCATAATTGTAAATTAGCTGTGTAATTGCGCTTTTGGGAGAGAAATTTATACTAACCTGTGCATGTATATTTAGAGTTCTGTTTAAAACCTCCAAATTAACTACCCGCTTGTTTTAATTGCCTACATAGGAATAGAACTATTAGTTTCCTTCAAGTTATAGTTTGACATCCAACCCCAGCCCAGGTTCAAAAGGGTGGTGATGAGCGCTGCATTTCCCACATAGTTCCTGGTTATTTTTTGGAAATAACGACAGTCTGTCAACACTAACTATGATTTTTCCTCTCTGCAGAAATGCCTTATTGTCTATCTCTGCTGCCCTCTGAATTTCACAGCAGAGTATAAGCTAATAAGCAGACATGCAGCATTATATCTTTCAGTTTTCTCTTGAATTTTTTGTATTTAACTGTGTCCTTTTTTTATCACCTTGACAGGGGGTGTATAGTGGGGAAGTGAATGCAATGGAACTACCAACCAAATGTATCTTTAGGGATTCCCTACCTGTCCAAGTATAGCTTCATAGACTGTTTCATGTATTTCCAGGCTGGCTTAACCCAACCATGTTGGAACTGGCATAACATCTCTGAAACAGTCTAGCTAGAAATAAGATATTTCTTTATTCTTTATGCTTACTGAAGCACAGGGAGTCGGGAACAGAGAAATTTCAACATGTTTCCTTCTCCCCTTCTCAGCTGTCAGTCTAAGAAATAAACACTGAGTATTTTTAACTCTTCTCAGTTCATGCACTGAAACAAAGAGGGGAAACCCGCAAAATTGTTTTTCATCAGTTACAGCATTTTCAATATACATAATTGAAATCAAGTATAGGGAGGATTAAAAATACTTCATATACACCTTGTGCTTTTCTGTTCACTCCCAATTTTGCTGAATTTCAGAATGTGGATTTATCAATGATGAAATATTTGTTGAGCTGGTCAATGCACTTGGTCAATATAGTGATGATGAAGATGATGATGATGGAGATGACAATCCTGATGAGAGAGATGACAAGCAAAAAGATCGGGAAGGTAACAGGATGGGTATGTCTGTCTGCAGACTTTAGAAATTAAAACCAAAAAATGCTGTTTTTTAATCACTCGATAAATTTATTCAAACCTTCTATTTAATAGTTTTCAGGTCTAAAGTAGCACCATTTTCTTCATTTCCTTCGTCATTTAGTTCAAGAGTTGTACAGAGAATACTATGAAAGGTGCTTTTGCTAATTTTTGTTTACCTGCATATTGAGACCATCCAATGCACCAAAAATGAGTTGAGTATCAACCTAATAAATGCTTTGGTACTCCTCAGAAAATGAAATATCATTATTCTAACGTAGGCAGAGTTCTGAATTGCCATCTCCATCTGCTGGTGAAATAATGGTTTCTCCAAATTTTACTAGTAAAGAGTTCTTTCAGCAGTTTAATGCAGTTTAACTTGTGGGTCATTTAGAAATAAAAACCTTTTGCTTCTTTTTTTTATTAGGATTTTGGCGAAGTTCCCCTTTCTCTGAACACCTCTTAGAGGTAGCAAAAGAGCAGAAATATAATCTTTCTGTTTTCCAAACTTGTTTGCTTCTTTGACAGAGAAAGAAAGCCACCCACCTCGGAGATTTCCTTCTGACAAGATATTTGAAGCCATTTCCTCAATGTTTCCAGACAAGGGTACAGCAGAAGAATTGAAGGAGAAGTAAGAAAATATTCCCTAAGATATGTTGCTCTGCTGCTTGATGAAACAAAGATTCCTTGACTTCATTAAATATTGATTTATTTGAATTAAATTAACAAATATTTAATGGACTTCTTTAAAAATTGGCTAACAGCTTTGTTGGTTAGGAATGGTCCCTCTTGCAGCTAGGTTCTGTGGCCACTGTTGTAACTTTGCAAGTGATACTTGACAGGAATTGGCAGTTCTCACCAAGTCAAACAACACAGAGGTGTTTCTTAGCCTTGCTTTCAAACTGTTGAAAAGTGAATGCTTGCATGTGTTTCATAATCTATATTATTTTTTTTAAATGGTAAAATAAAAGCTTTTCTTAAAAAAAGAGCAACTTCATCTCTTTGGAGTTAATGAGTAATATATATGAGGAAATGATGGTCCAGGAAGTAAATGCATTCTTTTCTAGCCAATTTTATATTTGTATTAATGAACATGGAATTAATAACTTGTCATGTCACTGACAGGTTGACCTTTCTAGCTGGTACGTACTTCTTAAATTTCTTCTAATTTGCCACTGAAAATGCAGAGTGGTACTGGAATCAAAAATCACTTCTTTTTTATTATACTGAATAAATAATATTTCTTTCTTTCAAGATACAAAGAACTTACTGAGCAGCAGCTTCCTGGAGCTCTTCCTCCTGAATGCACACCAAACATAGATGGACCAAATGCTAAATCTGTTCAGAGGGAGCAAAGCCTGCACTCTTTTCACACCCTCTTCTGTAGACGCTGTTTTAAATATGATTGCTTCTTGCACCGTAAGTACAGTTATAGTGCGCTTGTATAGCTCTTAATTTTTGCAGTTTGGGAAACTTGAAAGTACCGTAAGATGCAATACAGAAGGAAGGAAAGAAGGAAAAAATTGTAATAATACCACTAAAGTTTATGAAAACAACTTGTTCATGTTGGCAAAATTTAGCAGTGAAAACTAGACCTCAAAAAACTGAATGCAGCCGTTTGGGGTGGTTTGTTGCCCTTTTTGCACTTGGCAGTTCGTACAGACTTCCTAGCTTGGACCAACTTGTAACATTGCTTCTCTTATAGTCCTCAAGAAAACTACATTGTTTTCTACCATTTCCTGTTTGTGCATGGAGAGTAAATTGTATTTCTCCATAAAAGTACCTGGATATTCATCAGACTTCTTTAATTTTCCAGCAGGGAGAATAAATAGGCATGGACAGTTTTATCTTGTATTCTGTGGGGTTATTTTCTAGCTGCTTTACTTGTACATGGTGATTGAAGAAGAATTGTTTCAGACAATTGAATTTAGAAATTGTGATATCCTTTCCATTAAATTACTCTGGTGTTGTCCCATTCTTCTGGGGGAAGGATTTAACAGGAGTGTTAGCAATGATGTTAAGATTTGCGAAGTGTGAAGAATAAAAGAGCTTCTGAAGTGCTACTTGAGAATTCTTTCTCTGAGAATGGAGTCAAATGTAAAGGGGAACCTAACAGTCAAATATGAAGTGGTTTGACCTGTAGTTGGATACTGCGATGCCCTCTCTTCCAACTTAATTTTCTCATTTGACTGAACTGTTCATTTGCATGTTCCACTGTGAGTGTGCATGCGTGTTTGTTTGGAAATCTTTGTGTTGTTAGCAGCTCCTCATCTAGCACACATGCCTGTATTTGTGCTTCACACTGAAGGCTCTCCACAGTGCTGATTTTTGGTATCCCTTAGTTGCCTTTCAGGTTGAGGAGGAACTGGAATTGTTCTCAGCAGGTGGGGAGGAGGGAAGCTTTTCTTATTCTAGTTTCTTTAGTATTTGTGGATTTTGGAGTTAGGTCTGTTAGTTTCACTTTCTCCATGCAAGCAGGTCTTGCTTGAAATGCAAAGAAACATGCTCTTACTTCTGAATAATGCTTAAGAACAATAAACTTCTGGAGGTATAGCTGCTGCCTCGTTTGGCCAGCTTCAACACAGTGAATTCTGCGAAGCTGTAGGTTTTGTTTAGAAGTACCTTAGTTGCCTGGGTGATTCATTCCAAGAGTTGCTATGTGTAGCCTTGGTCAATAGGACAGGGAAGTGAAGCTGTATGCTGCTCTTGGCAGATCCGTTCATCTGGCTTGACAGATGTTCTTGACACTCAGTAGTCTAGCAGGGTGACTGAATGCCAGTCTAGTTTGGTGACTTTAAAAGGATTTTGGATTTTAAGTCCTCAAGAAAGCATTGTCCAGACATAGCAAGAACAAACTTCTAGTAGCACCCAAGAAGACTTTAGATACTGCTGCAGTGGTGGTTTTAGGCCATTTTTCTCATTAATTTTATAAACTTGTAAGAGTTTTCCAGTGAAGATATGGGCTCCTCTAAAATACATGTGTATTTGATTACTTCCATAGTTTTTGTATATTTGCCTTTCATAGTAATTTTTGCAGATTGTTGGAAGTAGAACTGAAAGTATTCACAGGCCACATTTTCATGCCTACTACTCTGGAGCCTGGTATTACAGATTTGAGTCCATAGTTTTGAGGCCCCAACTCTGAGGCTTCTTTTGTTCTAGTGCTGTGAAGGACAGGTTCATAGTGTTGTTCATTTTGGTATGTTCTTAAGTGTCAGATTCAGCCGATGACTAAGTCCAGAGTCATGTCACTGATGTTCTGAAGGACCTCAGTTCTCACACTAGCAGCATCCTTTCAGTTCTGTGTTCATAACCTTCAGATTGAAGACTTAGCTTATGCTGAAAGTCTGCCTAAGTTCTCATTGCTGGGGATTTTTTGATAAGTCCCTTAGGTCAGTATTCTTTCCAAGGTGGTGCGTGTCCAAGGCTTCATTTTAAACCATGCCTTGTACTTAAAAAGGCCTAAATCTTAAGATATCTCTTCAGGTTTTCAGGGTCATAGCAGAAAGAAGGAAGAATAACACTTCCACTGTGGAAGCATTCAAGGTGTTCCTTTGTGTCAGTATGAAACTACTGGTTATGGTAAATGCCTTCATGACAGCTTATGCAGCACTTGCATTGTCACTGAGAAAAATGTATGTGATACTTGGTCATTGCAAAGGCATCTCTTGGTGCTTGATTTACGCAGTCACTATGTAGCCTCCAGGCTGGACACTGAATGTGGAAAACCGATGCTTCAGTCACCATTCCCTGAAGGCATACCCAAATCCCACCACTACAATGCCTGGTCACTGCTTTGGACTCATTGCTTCCTGCTTTTTGGCTTTGTAACAACAAAGGAAGAGGATTGCTTCCTGTCTTTGTGTGTGTGTCTGTCTGTGTGTCTGTCTAGAGCTAGGGATCTTTCCGTTAAAAACTGAGAGTGCCAATTGTAAGACCTCTTTGCTTGCTGTGAAATCTTAAGGCTGTTGGTCAAATCCATCAGATGCTTTGCTGGGAATAAGTAATTCATCAAAAAAAGCCTGCTCTGGTGATTGCAAGGCTGCATCAGCAGTTTTTGGTGTCTCTGCAACAACTTCAATATTTATCTTCTTTAAAAAGTGCATAACATTTCTACTAGCACTCTGATCAGTTGTTCCTATGTTCTACTTCTTCCAGTTGCCAAGAGCTAAAGGGTGATGTCCTGACTTCTGCAGATGCTCTTTTTGATGAATTACTTTGGGAATGTGGTGGGATGTAGTGATCAGATTTGTACTTTGAAAGCTGCAATTCTCTGGAGAAGGCAGAGAACTAAAAAGAAACAAACCAAAACCAACCCAGGAATTCTATTAAGTCTGGGTTCATTTTCTGTAATTGCCCCCTCTTAGACTCCATTTTTGTTACTAGCCTTATTTTATGGAGTTTCCAATCTTTGTTCTAGAGCATTTGGGTTAAATATTGGAAAAGTTATCATTAGACTTTTAACGTGTCAAGTCCCCTTGACGACCTGGCAATCCCTTTATGTGCAGGTGATGACATTACTGAAAAAGCTTGTGTACCGACTTCATATGCTGGCAGCAAGGAATTATGCCTAAATGTCTGGACTAACAAAGAATTTAGAAGAAGGAAAAATATCAGGTAGGGAGAATTTCCCAAATAGCTTGACTGTGAAGCAAATGTACATTTCAGGCCAAACTCTTGCCTGTGTACTTTCACATTATGAAAAATATCAGAATTGAGCCCATTGGGAATGAGACAAGTAATAAATCTGAAAGACAGAAAACATGCTTAGCGAAGCAGTTTTAGAATGACTTTCTTAAGGAAGTTATTGAAGAAATATGGGGTTTAGTTATTTAGGAAAGTATGCAAAGTAGTCTTTGGTTTAAAACAACCCCACCAAACTAACAAAACCTGCTGATATTTGCAAGACTCATAGTGCAGCTATACAAAGAGTTTTATTCTTGTTCTGGGTCCTTTCACTGTAAGAAGCCTCCCAGAAAATACCTCACAACAGTGAGGTAGATTCTGGCTGTAGTTGTCAGTACTTAGACTATATTGTTCTTTTTTGATATAGTGGAATACATGATATGATTCAATATTAAGTGTCAGATATAGTGTATTTTTGAGGTCTTGCAGGTTTAAAAAGTCAAACATTGATTTGTTTCACTGTGTTACAAACTGAACATTTCTTCATTGTCTAAAGGAAAACAATTTATTTTAAACATTCATTTTAGGACTTAGCACAAATGAACTCCTGAGAGAAACCTTTGCATCTGTAAAATACATGTGAAAAGACTAGTTCTGATTTCTGCACATTGCAGCAGTCTGATGTGGGTCATGGCTTGCAAATCTCTTCCTATTCTTTTGCCTTGTTGCAAAATGATTTTCCTTGTGTTTGAAGAGAGTGTAAAGCCCTGAGTGAATGAAATGGTATATTGTGCAGGTTTAAAGGTGCAGTGTAAACAGAAAAAGCATGTGGTTTTTTTCTCCTCTGCACGTCTGAGTGGAGGGGCTCCCATCATCTCATTTTTTTCTTAAAAGCTGGAAAAAGATGGAATATCTTTGCATTAAATTGCAAGCTTTCTTTGTTATTTAGCATATTTTACCTATGAAATGTATAAGCATATTGAAATGCATGAGGAGTGACATATCACATGAAAGCTCGAATGTGGGGGAAGAAAGAGTAGCAACGATATGCATAAATTATATTCCTATACTTGCTTGCAAGTAATTTTTACATATCTGTATGTCCATATATGGTAAATGGAAACTTTTTTGTGATTCCAGATTCAGAAAGTGTAGTGTATTTCTCTGGAGAAAGAGATGCAGTATTGATTAGTGACACTTTTATACTGTTTATACCTTTTTAAGGAAGCTTTGGAAGAATACATTGCTTCCCTGAGGTTCCCATGTGCTGTCATTAATACAGGCATAACATTATGGAATTTACGATTTGATTTCCAGTACGCCTTTCCTTACGCGAGGGGAAGTGATGGTTCCAGGATGGAGTGGTTTCATTAGAGGAGCTCTCTTATGAAGTGTTTGTCACCGTTGGTCACCTTCCCCACTGGTGCCAACAAGTGCTTGTGGAGCTATGTGCAAGCCAGATCACTGCAATGAGATTTGCTTTATAAACTTTGCCTGTGAAAACACGTGAGCTCTCCCCATATTCTTTAAAAGGGAAGGAACTGAATTTGAAAAGTTCAGTCTTGAAAGCATAGTGGACTTACAAAGAGAAGCCTTGTGTACAATCCACAAAGACATGAGTCAGAAAGCCTATGGTGGTGGCTTATTGAAGGGGAAGGATGTGTGTGATATTGATATGGAACAGCCCTTATGAATTAATATGGGTAACAGGGTAACATTCTTTCAGTTTAAACATTAACACTTTTTATTCACTGAGTGTTGCAAAACTGTGGGTTACAGCTGCCTAACTGCAGCTGTGGGGAAACTGTAGCATAAGTGCTTTTACAGTGCTGGGAAATCGTGTTTTCAGATGGGTGTCATTTGTAGGTCCTCATGGAGAATTAGGAAACAGGCAGCTTGCACTGAGTAGTCTTTCTTATTTTATTAACTTGAGTATGGACTGCATTTTTGTTCCTTGCAGGTGTGTATGACACTATTTAACACACTAGGTGGTGGGAGAGTATTTATTTACACACACATATGTATATTTATATACATATATTTAATATATATATTAAAACAAAAAGAAACATGGCTTGAGCATGGAGGAATTCTTGGTAAAAAGAGAATTGCAGTAAATTAATGATGGTATTTCAAAAAGCTCCTCGTAAAATTTGGGGCCATGGATATGAATTCTGGTGAGAATCTAGCTGCAGGTTTTCCAGGCTTCAGTTAAGGGACACAGAAGAGTTACCAAGACTTCCAGCAGAACTGGGAAGATCAGTCTTTCTGAAAACATTCTGAGATTGCAACGGGAGAGAGCTGGTAGAGATGAGCTCTAGCAAAGAGAATGGGTAGGAAACTCTCTCATCCTGTTATAAAGGTGCTCATGCCCAGTTCTGCTCTATTCCAAGTCACTGTTCTGCAACTGATACAGAGCTATTTAGTCCCTCAGATACATGAGTGGGCACTTTTCTGCAAGTTGCAGGCATAACTGTGGTTGTTCTGATCCACAGTGCTTTGCAATGCTAACTTACCCTGCAGCTGGGATATGGGAGCTGAACTCTTAACCACCTGTCAGCTTATTTGGAATGCTGATACACTAATAGAGTAAAATGCTTATGTGTCCTTCTCTGTAACAGAAACGAAAAGCAGGTTCATTGCCTTTCCAAAGTGTGTGGGGTTGGAGTTTTTGACAAGATAGAAATTGCACACCTGAATCTTGCCAATTGAAAAATGATCATGTATTAATAGGGGAAGCCTTGAATACTTCTGTTTAACATGGTAATGGAAGTAGTCTGTTCTTCTTGTTGGGAAGGGAGACACAGCAAGTCTTCCTTGATACATGAAACAAATGAGATGATTGTGTTCACTGATGTAAACAGGCATATGCAAAATTTAACCATGTGCTGTCTCTGTATTTAAGTGGTAAGTCAAATGTCACTAGATGGGGTTTATTTTGTAGGGGGTTTTTCCATTTCTTATAATTTTTATTCTATTTTTAGTAAAGTCTTGGCAAACCTTGTATTTTTGATGCTGTTTGAGGTTAGGTGTTGAATGTGTTTTCATATTGAAACTTACAAATGTGATGTTTTGATTCAACAGCATTCCATGCAACTCCTAATACTTATAAACGAAAGAATACAGAAACAGCATTAGATAATAAGCCTTGTGGACCACACTGTTATCAACATCTGGTAAGATAATTTCATATATTAGAATTCACTAAGTGCTAGTGCTAGCAAGCTACACTTAGTGTAAGGACATGCTGAATCTATGCTAGTGCATATACTTGTGGGCCACTTGCAGTCAAGTATGTTATCTCCAGCTTGTGCGTAAGAAAAGAGGTAACTTGCAATCATCAAATGAAAGTCTAAGTAGGAATAATTTCAGCTGTTAGATGTAGCCTAAGATAATTGTAAGGAAGAAAGATTATTGCTTCCTAATAATGTGTTGCTGCTGTTGTGTCCAACTTAGTCAAAGAATGGGGTCTTGCAGACTTTTATCTCTCTCTTAAGTAAAATTACAATTCAAAATGACGAAGGTGCTTTAGTTTGCTGAAGGCAGATCCTACCCGGTATTTGTGCTCTTAAGAAACAGCAGGATAGACGTTAATAAGGTGAAATCCTTAATAATATAATTTCAGATCTCTCTTATACTTCTATTTTTTTTGTGTGAGAAACCATCTTATTTTCTAATCTAAAAATTGGCTGTGCATTGTCAGACCCTTTTCCACTAGAAAACAAATTACCAATGACTGCATTTTGAAGAACGCAGAATGCATATTGTTAAAGTGCCATGTGGAAGAAGAGCTCTTGTATTTTGAAGGGTATTCTCTGTGGCAAATTCTCTTATTTTTTGTTATCTAGAAAAACAGAAATTTACTATTGAATTGTTTTTCACTTGGTAGCCAAAATGAAAGTAGAACTCAAATACTGACATAAATGCTTTGTAAATGTAGGGTTGGGGTTGTTTTCATTATGGCATCAGAAGTATTTATGTTAATGGCTAAGAGTACATTTGACTGGAATTTGCATATATGTGATTAATTTGTAGAATAATGCCAAGTTATATAGTATGCAAGTAGAATGTGTTCTCCCCCAATCCCTGACATAGGTGAAAATGGTTTTTGCTATGAGGTTTCAGGCCTCATAGCAGCCTTCCAATATCTAAAGGGAGCCTACAAGGATGCTGGAGATGGCCTCTTCATCAGGGACTGTAGCAATAGGACAAGGGGTGATGGGTTCAAACTGAAACAGGGGAAGTTGCAGTTAGATGTAAGGAAGAAGTTCTTCCCTGTAAGGGAGGTGAGGCACTGGAATGGGTTGCCCAAAGAAGTGGTAAATGCTCCATCCCTGGCAGTGTTCAAGGCCAGGTGGGACACAGCCTTGGGTGACATGGTCTAGTGTGAGGTGTCCCTGCCCATGGCAGGGGGTTGGAACTGGATGATCTTTAGGTCCTTTCCAACCCAAACCATTCTCTGATTCTATGATACTTGTTTTACTGAAAATTATAATGTTTTGTGTTTAGGAAGGTGCAAAGGAGTTTGCAGCTGCCTTGACTGCTGAGCGCATAAAGACACCACCAAAGCGCCCCGGTGGCCGTCGGAGAGGAAGACTTCCAAACAACACCAGCAGACCTAGTACGCCGACAATAAATGTGTTGGAATCGAAGGACACAGATAGTGATAGAGAAGCTGGAACTGAAACTGGAGGAGAAAACAATGATAAAGAAGAAGAAGAAAAGAAAGATGAAACATCTAGTTCCTCTGGTAAGGCTAGTCAAGGCTTCTTTATTCAATTTGCTGCAGTGCTCAAGAGAAATAAAAACAAGTTGAGCCAAGTGATCCTAGAAACTACGTATTTGAAATATATGGATCTGACTCAAAAGACAGTAATAACATGAGCTTAATCAAATAGAAGCCTGTAAGAAGATTTCCAGGTTGTCCCAATTTACGTATAGAGGTGAGATTATGTCATTTCAGTAGCTACTATTACCTAATTTTTAACTTCTTGAAGGGGCATGTGGAACATGCTGTATTGTATGGCACTTAAATTGGAAAAAAACAGCACAAACCTGGGATATATTTGAGGACAATTAATTATTAGACCTTTTTAAAGGCTATATAAAATTTTTGGTACATAGCCTTCCATTGACCCACACTCTCAATTGTTTATTACAGAAGCAAATTCTAGGTGTCAGACACCAATAAAGATGAAGCCAAATATTGAGCCTCCAGAAAACGTGGAATGGAGTGGTGCAGAAGCCTCAATGTTTAGAGTTCTTATTGGTACCTACTATGACAACTTCTGTGCAATTGCCAGATTGATTGGGACCAAAACGTGCAGGCAGGTAAGAAGGGAAACTACTTACTAAGGATGATAGCACTTTGCTTTTAAAACTGAAGTACAGAAATACTAGTGTTGATTACAAGAGGAGAAAATTAATTACTTTTCTTGGTTTTCCCAAGAATGCTATGATCCAGAATCATGCCACAAGTAGATAAAAGCTAGTTTTAAAACTGTTTTAAAATTAAATTTACAGGAGGCTTAAATTAGACTATCTGTTGTTAAATGACAATCAACTTTAAATGTATTGAAAAGAGACTATGACTGGATATAATCTGTAAGTTGTTGGTTGGAGGAAATCATACTAACTTGGAAAATGAGCAACTTTCTACCAGTGAGAGATTTATCGTGGATGTATTATGGTATCTCTTGTTAGGTGTATGAGTTTAGAGTAAAGGAATCTAGTATTATTGCTCCAGTCCCTGCTGAAGATGTTGATACTCCTCCCAGAAAGAAGAAAAGGAAACACAGGTAAATCTGTTACTAAATAACCTTAGCATAACAATAAATCTGAGGTACAGGGGATCAGAACAGAAAGTATTTTGGAGGAAAAAGTCATGCAATTCTTCACCTTTTGCTTCCAAAACCAAAATTTGCAGCATTAGAGCAGAGTGGTGTTTTGGTTTCAGACGAAAGTCTTACCGCATTGGCAAGTATAACCTTCCACTTCTCTTACCCTCTCCCTTCTTTTTAACCTCTTTTACAGCCAGATTCTTCTAGGTGTATTGCTGCAAGTAGTCAAACTAAGTTAAATTAGAAATTCTCTGCACAGCTTGTTATAACATTCAGGATGTTGTGGTATAATTTTGTTTGCAGCAATAAATAGTGAGTTTTAGAAGTGTTATAATGGGATTCAATAATGATTATATGGTATTTCCTAAATTAAAGCTTATGGGGTTTTTATGGTGAAGCATCTTCCATTATGATTCAGATGGTCAATAAGCAAAACCGTTTTAGCCTTTTTAAGAGATACTATTCCTTTGTAGCACCTCAGTTTTGTAATCAACTAGAACTTTAAAGGACCAGGTTAAAAAGTTATTCGAAGTGAAGCTGCAATGAAGAACAAAACCAAGCCTTTTGCTTGAGCCACAAAGACATCTGAAACAATTTCTGTTGAAATTGTGAACTCTGTGGCTGCTGTCTGTCAGTGAAAGCCATTTTTCTTTGAGAATCCTGAGGTTTGAAAATTGCAACTCTGCACTCTGAGTAGTTTTATTCCTGGGGATAAGAACATAGGAGATATAAAGCTGACTGAAAATTATCAAGAACATTTCTTTCTGCGAGCAATAAGTACACTTCTTTTCCATGAAGTTTCCTATTTCTCCTTTTAATGTCCCTTATTTCCCCCAAGTTTGTCGTTCTAGTTCTTATCTCTTAGCTTGCCTAGGTATATTTATTATTTCTGGGCTTAGGGAAATCCCTGCTACTGGCTCAGAGATACTGTTGATGTGGAGTAGCATGTTTCTGCTTTGTAGTAGAGAGGCAGCTGATGCAAGTTAGGAAAAGATTAAGTGAGCATCTGGAAGAGATCCCATTCACACCAAAAGCTATTGATCTAATGCTCTTGGCACAATTTTCAAGTTTATGGGCATTTGGTGGGCTTGGCTGTTTAAATTTGGAGTTATTTTAGCCATAGTGCAACTTTGGGAGTTAGTTTGCTTTCAGATTGACGCAGCTTGCTATCAAAATGGTGCCGCTACATCGATTTGAAAAGAGCAACTAAAAGGCTCAAATGTATTTTGTAGCTGAAATGGATTGTATGGTTGCCATATTGGCATTGTTTTGGAGGAGTTTTGAGACTTTTAGGGGTATGTTGTTTGGGTTTTTTTTTTTTCCCAAATAAGTAAAAGCAGATACCATTACATGGGATTTCTTGATGTTGTTTTGTTATTAGTTAACAATATAAAAACTTTTATGCTAGCAGTTTAGTTTTTGAAGTGACTTTTAATTCTTTTAAATCTCATTGAAGGAAGGAGATAAATCCTTTGATTTTCCAGTCTAGATGGCAGTCCAGCTGTCTCCATTCTTCAATGTGCAGTAGTCTTTTACAAAGGAAAATCATTTAACCCATCTACATACTACTGTAATCTGAGACCTCTAAAGGTGGCACACACCTAGCAATTGGGAAAACCATCTGGAAGTCTTTCTCTGTTTAAGTTTCTTTTAATTGACTTTACTTACTCCTAGAGTAAGAAAGCTGCTTTTAATGGCCTCTTGTAACTGATTTGATAGCAAATTTTCTTATAAGACTTCTTTGCATGCTATCTTGGTGCCCATGTATGCATACTGAGCAACTAGCTGGCAAGGTTACACCCCTCTCAGATAGTAAAAGATATTCTTTTCCTCCTTCCAGTGTCCGTTTTGTTAGATAGCCACAATAAGGCCAATTAATGAAAGAAGACACTTGTTTTCTGGAGAGCCAGTAAGTGTCAGAGCATGTCCTATGCATCGGACCTGGCAGTTTGTAAAATCTCTGCTTTGCTGGAGGAGTAAGTACTTGACATAGAAGCCAATATCAAAATCAGAACCAAGAAAGAGTATTGGTCATTCTCTTATGCTTATGTTTTTCTTCTATTGCTGGAAGCTGAGTTATATTTGCTTTAATAAATTGGTAGTCCTTCCTCTGGATTAGTAAGGATCTGTTGTTGATTGTAGGGCCATGTAATGCTGCTTCTCCATTGTTTTTGTTTTCCTCCCCTTCCTCATCCCCTATTCTTAGTTTGCTTAGTAAAATCCATTTGAAAGGATTTTTTTTCCATTTTCTTGTTTTCTTCCACCTTCTGCTGGGCTGCTGTTCACTGCATAAGTTTCAGTACGTTACATGGCTTTGCCTTAGAGTTCAGGTGCCCTATAATAGATGCTTAAAGTCTCACTGTTATCGGGCAGCACATGCAGTTGAGGCATTGGCACAGATATTCTATGTGCCACCTGGTTGGAAAGCTGAGTCTTAGAGTGGTGAGGAGGCTTTCGATAAGATGATTTGGGAGGCTGAAAATAAGTCTTTGAGTGCTGCCAGAAAATCAAACACTGCTCAGAATTAACACACATTGACATCATTGGCATGTATTTTGAGTTTTCAGTGCTGTTTCTGGTAGCAGAGTATTCCTGTGCAGAGAAAGAAATGCTATTGCTGCTTCTCCCAAAGAGTGCATTTCTACTGCCTGATCAGCTTATAGCAGTGCCTCCTAAAAACACTGGTTGGTAGCAGAGAGGGACAATATTTTTGACAGCTTCTGTCATAATGCTTCTGGAAACACTTGTTTTCTAAGCTGGCTATCCTGCAGATGGTCAGGAACCAGATGTACCTATCCACCTGCTTGCTTGGAGATCTGCCACCGAGTTTCCAATTTGCTGCCTTGTTTTTTATCATGCTTCAAGTCATGAGAGCTTTGTCCATTCTGTCTTTCCCTTTCCTTTGCTTCCTGGTGCATGGGACCAGATCTTGCATTTTGTTCCTGGCTGAGGTAGATTACAGGGCAGATAGCTAAATTAGTCCACTTTTAGTATGGTACTCATTCAGGCTTCAGCTTGTGCACTAGCTGGGGGAACTTGCAGTGCTTCCTGGCAGTTTTTGAAAGCTACTAGTCAATGGATGTACTGTTTGTTTGGGCTAATCAAACCTCCTGTTGAATTGGTCAGTGTTGGCAGCTTGCTTCATGCTGTCTCCTGTCATTCCCCACAATTCATGCTTACACTGTATGTCTGCAGCTCCTTCCTTGCTAGGTTGTCTTCTTCCTGTGGCACCAGCCTCTTACAAGAGTAGCTAAACTGATAGAATCATAGAGTAGTTAGGGTTGGAAAGGACCTTAATATCATCTAGTTCCAACCACCCTGCCATGGGCAGGAATGCTTCACCCTGGATCGTGTCGCCCAAGGAATGGGCGATGAAAGGATGCCTTTGCCATTGTGACAGTTGTATTTGATTTTCTATCCATTATGAGATGTTAGGGTTAATGCTTTGATGGTGGCAGTCTTTGTTATATTCACATGATCTTGTCCATACAGCCTATAGTTTTCCATGGAAACCAAAAAGTCTCAGGTGGCCAGTAGTCAGCTAGTGACATTTTATGTTTGAAGTATTAAGATAGTGTTTACCAAAGGAAAAAAAAATCATACTGATTTCTAATTAAATGGTGTTTTAAGAAGTCTAGAGACAGAAAGCTTTTAAGGGTTTGGTATGCTAGGAGGTCCTTATTATCTTGGGCTGACAGACAAGCTTCTATGAAAGAACTGTTAAAAATACAGTATTAGCTACATAATCCAAATACCAGACAGACAAAAAAGAAAAGTAGTTTGATGTGCATTAGAGTAATTCAAGTCAAAATTGCACCACTTCTTTCAATTATATGGGAACTGTCATCTTGGCAAGAGTCATCAACTCATAACTCAAAAGTCTGTTGGTAGCCTTTTTTTCTCAAGTGAGTCACTCTTAGTAGGAATATCATCTATTTATTGCAGTGCTCTGTAATGCTGATAGTCTTTGGGTTTGTTCCTTCCCTTTAACCTCAGTTACTTGGACAAGTCTGCTCTGTGGGTTTCTAACTTGTATGAGTTCCTTCCAAGGCTTATAAGAAAGTTGGCTGTGAAGCACTTAGTGTTAAGTCTGAAAGTAAAGCTTTGAAAGGGCAATTGCATAGCTAATCTTGTTTACCTAAAGCTGTTTGTTGTGTGTGGTGGTGGCGGTTGGGCCCAAGTAGAAATTGATGTCTTGTTTTTATGGAGGAAGTAGCAGCTATAACATCCTACTTAAGTACTTATAGCAGGAGATACTTTTTCGGAGCGTTGCATTCACTGAAAGGCAGAATAGCTTTCTAAATGTTCTGTGCTGGGGATTTTTGAGTGCGTGTGTTGATGACTATTTTGGACTGTGAAGTAAATGTGCACAGAAAGTGAGGCCTCTAGGTGCAGCTAGCTGTGTATTATTTGGCCAGGGAATGGGGATTCTCCCATGAGACTACCGGAGAGTTGCTATAGGACATAGTAAGAAAGCCCAAGAAGTATAAACATTGATTATGTTTGTTCACTGAAATTCAAGTGCTAACTAAAATGCCTAGAATTGAAGAAAAGCTAAACCCATTGATTTCTCCTTACTTAAGCCTCATTTCCCTTTTGGTACCTAAGGTCCGGTCAAGTCTTTTTGCTCGGTTGTGTCTAACAGGGCTATTCATGGAATAGTAGACATTTCCTGCCGAAAGACCTTGCAGTCTGAAATGGATACAAAATGAAAGGGGTAATTGTACCTTGCAAGAACTTTAAAGTATAGCGAGTTATGTTATGATAACCAAAGCATGTTATTTTTGGGGCAGGGGAACCCAACAAAAACCATCACCACACAACAAACTCACTACTTCTTGCAAAGGGAGGAGCATGGCTGAGCTATAATAGAAAGAGGGCACTGAAGGAAAAATGTAAGGATGCAAGAGAAAGACATATAGAGTTTTAAGTAGAAGGGAAAAGGCTTAGTACTGTATGACCAGTGAGAACAATCTGGGGAAAAGTGTGGCCAACCAGAAGAAATACGTGTGTGGCTGTGCCACAGACGTGATCTCCTGCAGTCATATACTTATTGCTCAGCAGATGAAGGATGACCCTTGTCTGTGATCTGTAGGAGACAACCAGGGTGGTGCTGGGGGCAAGTCCCGTGAAGAAATCAGCTGGCAGACCTTCATTCCCCTATTTAAAACACATCCTTCCAAATCATCCTTCATTTTGCTGCTGCTTCTGCCTGCTAGAAGCAGGTCCACCAGCCTCCTCTTTACTGGTTTTCCTTCAAGGCTATCTGAACTGAAGCATCTCTCTACCCTGGGCTGGGTGGTGGCTGCTTATCTATACCATCCTGAGACTAGAGGAATGGTGTGGGGAGGGGGAGGGAGCAGCCTGCTGAACCTTGGTCTTGTCAGCTCCAAGAGTTTGGGACAGGGAGGATCTGCTGCAACCACTTTTGACTTGTGCAGATGTTCCTATCGCCAGAAACTTTCCCATTTTAAGTCAAGAGGGGTGCAAGACACAGCTACCTTTTCCAGCCCATTGCAGGAGGAGTTCCTGTCAACCTTCTTGTGTTTTGTGTTTTTGCAGGTTGTGGGCTGCTCATTGCAGAAAGATACAGCTGAAAAAGGGTTAGCATCTTTCTATTCAATTTATGTCCTGGACTTTAAAGATACTACTATTGCTTTTTGGTTTTGTAGTGTTTTTTTTTTGGGGGGGGAGGTTGGGCTCTTCATGCCATTTTATATGTTCCATGGGGAGCTATGGATTATAGGGGTATTAAAAAAAAAAGCTCTCATAACAGATATTGTAGGGACAAAAGGTACTGCTTGGGTTACACACCTGGAAGAGCTCTGTAGAATTCAATCAAAAGGGAAGGAGGCTGAATTTACAGTCTTTCCAGTATGAGATTTTGTCTGTACTTCTCACTGAAGTATTAACAATAGCAGCTGCAGTGAAAAGCAGCATTTGGGGGTTTTCAAACCAGTTTATTTCAGAAATAGTTACCTGAAAAATTGTAGTGAGATGTTGGGACTCTAGCAACCTCAGTAATCGATCAGTTTGTGCCTGCTTTTTGATTGCTGGTTGCCAACTTGAGCATTCTTATGCATACATTCAAACCCAACACTAGCTCAGGAATAGCAACAGCAAATATAACTTATATAGCGCCAAATGCTCCTAGCTGCTCTACAGGTAAAGCTCTAGAGTTGTCCCTGGTAGTCTTTTCTTGCCTGTAAGATGCATTGTCCCTGCTGGAAGACTGACTCAGGAAAGCACAGTGGTATAATGACCAGATATTGTTCTGCCAGTGTATCTGTTTGAAAGTTGACTGTTGCTCCAGAGTAAAAATTACTTTGGGTGTTTGAGCAAATTCACTTTGCTGAATATCAGTGTTACTTCGGAACACTGGAAATTGTACCATTGTAGTTTTGTCTTTCAGTTTTCCACAGTAAGCAGTGTTCAGCTCTGAGCACTTGAAGCAGCTGAGTCATGGGCAGAATGAAGTGCACTAGGAAGCAGGCAGCTAATGGTGACAAACACCTAACTAATGTCGCAGTTCTGGTTTGGTGGCTTTTGGGTTTTTTACTCCACTCATTGTAGGCTTGGGATTCTTTAGGTAATTGTGGGGGTTTTCTTAGTCAAAGGACTAAAAGGGGATTTCTACTTTCAAGAGCAAAGGGAACTGCCTGTTATTTGTTTGCACTTTTCAACTTTACAAAATGTTGCTATTTTTATTCAGATGGGTCATCGAATCATGTTTACAACTATCAGCCATGTGATCATCCACGTCAGCCTTGTGATAGCTCATGCCCATGTGTGATTGCTCAAAACTTCTGTGAGAAGTTTTGTCAGTGCAGCTCAGAATGTAAGTAAAGCATTTGAAAACTGTCTATATATTTCTCTCACCATCTCAAACATCTAACTCTGTGCTAGGAGTCTGTCTGTACCAGACTGTGGTTGCACAAAGCATGAAGGTAGAAATAGTCTTTGGACTTAAAATTGAGGAAGACTAAAGTAAAATCAGGGAAGGAAAGTATTTGCAGTACTTCTGAATGTCCTGTACCATTGGCTATTGGGTGTTTTCTTTAAATATTCAGATGTGTTACAATCATAGAATCCCAAAGTGGTTTGGGTTGAAAAGGACCTTAAGATCATCCAGTTTGAACCCCCAGCCATGGGCAGGGACACCTCACACTAGACCACGTCACCCCAAGGTTCTGTCCAACCTGGCCTTGAACACTGCCAGGGATGGAGCATTTACCACTTCTCTGAACAACCTGTTCAATCTGTACTCTTCTAGTTTTACAATGTCATTTTTTCATACTTGCCCTTTTTGTTTTCTATGTATTCTTTTTTTAGGCCAAAACAGGTTTCCTGGATGTCGTTGTAAAGCACAATGCAACACTAAGCAGTGTCCATGTTACCTAGCTGTACGCGAATGTGATCCTGACCTCTGTTTAACGTGTGGAGCAGCCGACCACTGGGACAGCAAAAATGTTTCTTGCAAGAACTGCAGCATTCAGAGAGGATCCAAAAAGGTACATAGCTGTACCATTACATGCCTATTGCCTTGGTTTTGAGGTGGTTTTATATTTTCATGCCAGACAATGGGATTTCTTCCATTTCTTCATGCTAACAGGAAAAGAAAAACAAAAAAGGAGATAGCTGTCACTGATGTTAGTTTGTTCATGTGCTGCTGTTAAGCTCTGTTTATATTTCATCATGTATCAATTAGTCAGTTTTCTGTGTAACAGTGCAGTAGAGTCTCCTCTTACCCATTGAGGCTTTGCTTGCAGCTTGCACATAGGCTGCTGTTCTGAAATGACAGCTCATCAGTCTTAGAGCAGCGTAAGGAATTTCAGCTCAAACACAGATACTGTTTCTTTCTTCACTTGTGGATTCTAATGCACGAACTTGTATACAGGCTATGGGAGAGATCTCAAAAGCCCGTTCAGCTCTGTTAAATAAACAAACCAAGGTTTATTTCTCCTCAGGAACATCTTCTCACAAACTAGTTCAGTCCAATACTGAACTGACCAGTAGTGGGCTCCTATCTGCAGACATATCTAGTTCAAAGTCTTTAGTGTGTATGTTTGTTTATAAAATACCCTCATTTCAAGGCTAAACTTTTTATTGGTTTTCAAGTACTTGACGTGGCTTTTCTTTCACATACAATTTCTGATCCACAAGCTGCAATTTTAGTGTGCGTTTCATAATGAGAAGAATTTGTGTTTGTTTTCTCTTCCCCAGCATATATTTTATTAAGTGATATACTTCAAACCCAAACCCACACCAAAAAGCTCAAACAAAAACCAGGCATGTCCAAATCTGTTGGTTTTCTCTTCCACAGCACTTGCTATTGGCACCTTCAGATGTGGCAGGCTGGGGAATTTTCATCAAAGATCCTGTACAGAAGAATGAATTCATCTCCGAATACTGTGGTGAGGTAAGGATGGAGAACAGTAGTTATGTATGAGTTTAACTGGTGAAGTTGTGTGTTGCCTGGGGACCAAGAGATTGTCTCTTAACTTGGTATCAGAGAGAGAGAGAGAGATGTGGTTGTCTCCATATACAGTTACTGCTGGAGCCAGGAGCTTTATGTTGGAATGTCACAAAAAAATTGACGTAGGTTCTTGTGAGAATGTGCAGCTGGAATGTCATTTTTGTCTTAGATGTCACTTCAATTCAGACACGCTTGGAGTTGTGTGCAACATCACTTAGTATAGTACTAAAATTCAGTCATTGTTTTCATTAAATCACATGCTGTAGTAATAAACCCCCAAATTGGGTTTGCAGTTTTGACTTTGAGATGAGAAACAGTTCTTGCTTTCCTTCTGCTCTGAAAGAGCTTATTCATGCCAAGAGCAAGCCATTGTTGAGTGGTGAGTGCAGGGTGCTTGCTGAAAACAGTACTTCATGATTAAGAATATTTTCAGTTGCATAGAGTAAAAAACCTTTTGGAATGTCTGGGGTTTTCAACCTTAAGCTGCTATGGCTACAAAAGGGAAGAGGTGGTCTCTTTGACAAGTACTGTTTCTTTCAGATTATTTCTCAGGATGAGGCAGACAGAAGAGGAAAAGTATATGACAAGTACATGTGCAGCTTTCTGTTTAACTTGAATAATGGTACGTATGTGCTAGTCACACCCCTTGCAGCATAGATCAAATATGCACAGTCACCATTTTGGTCAGCCCTGTTCTTTTGCAGGCAGCAGGTAACATTGAGAGGTTTTTTTTCTTCTCCACATCTTTTCCTAGCAATGTGTGGATCCCTAATACTCACAGCTAGTGCTTTTCTTATTTTTCCTGAGATAGAAAACATCACGACATCACTAAGTAGTAGTGATGGAGCCTATTACACAAGAGGAGAAGTAGAATTTAATGAAGTAAAATTATGTGCAATTATTAAGTAGCCTAAAGAATTTAAAAGGCTTGCTGGGTATTGTCCGAGATAATTTTACTGTGAATTAAATTAGCAGTAGATAATGTTGGTAATCATGTTGGGAGGAAAAAAGCCACACAGATACATGGCATGTGGCTACTGCCACTCGAAGAGACAAATACCGACTGTGCGAAGTGTGAAATCATGGGACATACTTGAAAGGAGGAAAAAAAGCTGCTTTATGTCAGTGTTGACTTAGCATATTTGTGGAGCTTGTTCTTGTGGAATAAAGTAGAGAAGCTTCAAATGAGAAACTTGGGTAGTGCCACTGTGGCAGGCGATAAATGGAAAGCACGGTGTCGGGCAGCAGGAATAGTGTGTGTCTTGCAGAACAACAATGCTGTTGTAGGATGATGTACCAGCTCTCCCATGTGAGTAGCTGAGCAGTTACCTTTTCCAGCTGCTCATATCCTAGCACTCTAGATATTAAGCACAAATGTGTAGATGTCGTTTCTTCCCTCCCTAGATTTTGTGGTTGATGCAACACGCAAGGGCAACAAAATTAGATTTGCAAACCATTCAGTAAATCCCAACTGCTATGCAAAAGGTAAGTTTTACATTTGCTTGCTTTTAGCAACATATGGAATGCTGTGGGCTACTCAGAATACACATTTTTACCATTCATAGAATCATAGAATAGTAAGGGTTGGAAAGGACCTCAAGATCATCCAGTTCCAACCCCCCTGCCATGGGCAGGGACACCTCCCACTAAACCATGCCACCCAAGGCTATGTCCAACCCCACCTTGAACGCTGCCAGGGATGCAGCATTCACAACCTCCCTGGGGAACCCATTCCAGGGCCCCACCACCCTCACAGTAAAGAATTTCTTCCTCGGATCCAATCTAAACCTCCCCTGTTTAAGTTTAAACCCATTACCCCTTGTCCTGTCACCACAGTCCCTAAGGAAGAGTCCCTCCCCAGCATCCCTGTAGACCCCCTTCAGGTATTGGAAGGCTGCTATGAGGTCTCCACGCAGCCTTCTCTTCTCCAGGCTGAACAGCCCCAATTTTCTCAGCCTATCTTCATACGAGAGGTGCTCCAGTCCCCTGATCATCCTCGTGGCCCTCCTCTGCACTTGTTCTAACAGTTCCATGTCCTTTTTATGTTGAGGACACCAGAACTGCACACAATACTCCAAGTGAGGTCTCACGAGAGCAGAGTAAAGGGGCAGGAGCACCTCCCTCGACCTGCTGGTCACACTCCTTTTGATGCAGCCCAGGATACGGTTGGCTTTCTGGGCTGCAAGCGCACACTGCCGGCTCATGTTCATTTTTTCATCAACCCACACCCCCAAGTCCTTCTCCGCAGGGCTGCTCTCAATCTCCTCCCCGCCCAACCTGTAGCTGTGCCTGGCATTGCTCCGACCCAGGTGGAGGACTTTGCACTTGGCATGGTTAAACTATTATTGCATTAATGTACGTTTCCACTTCTTTTTACACAGTTATGATGGTTAATGGTGATCACAGAATAGGAATATTTGCTAAAAGAGCCATTCAGACTGGTGAAGAACTGTTCTTTGACTACAGGTTGGTAGATGGATTTTGTAACTTCTTCCTATCGTAAGCTGGATTAGTTTTCAGTATTTCTGCCCAGCTCATCATTGCTTTGCTATGACTGCCTCCTTACAGCATCAGGTCTCAACAGTAGAGAGCCAGTCCCTTTGCACAGATAGTAATAAGAGATAGATAGTATACTAAGAGTGACTTGAGAAAGCAGCTGGTTAAGAGCTTTGCAAACTTGGAACAGCAGCTTGTATAGAGAAAATTTAGTGACAAACAGGAACAAACCTGCACATCAGCCTTCACTAGGCTGGGTGCCCTAGGTACCAGTTGGTGTTCAGAAATGGGAAGAAGTATTCTTGTATTATTAAAGAGATGTGCCTGTTAGGGTTGTGTTCGTCGTTTCCTCTGAAGCCATCTCACTTGAAGAAAACTAAGCTGTCCAGTGATGATACTGTGGAAGTCAACCTTGAGAAATGCAGTTGCTTTCACTAGCCAAAAAGAACTTCAACACTGTGAGGTTCTAGTGTGGTGTTTCCTCTTGGTCAGACTGCTCTAAAAGCAGTTTCTGGAGTAGTGTCAGTGTTGTTCTGCATCTGCAAATGCACACAAGGATTAAAGGCCTCAGCTTGTGAGAAACTATGAGAAAGCGCAGTTTGTTCCCGGCTCTGGTGCTGCTCTTTTGTGTCAGAACAAAGTGAAAATGTTGTGTTACTGGGCTTGATTGTTGGTTTTATGTTCTTTAATTTCAGATATAGCCAAGCTGATGCCCTTAAGTATGTGGGCATTGAAAGAGAAATGGAAATCCCTTGACACCAGCTACCTCTTCTTTTAAACAAACAGCTGCCTTATCTTCAGGAATTTCTAGTACTGTGGGCAATTTTAGTAAAAACAAAAATGCAATTTGCAATTCTGTATTTGCAGAGTACTGTAACAGTAATTTATAGTAACAAATTTCAAACCAACCCCAACTTTTTATTGCCTTCTCACCAGCTGCAAAGTGTTTTGTACCTATGAACTTTTGCAATAATGTGGTGTGGTACATTTTTCAACCTTGAATAAAGGATACTTGAACTTCTTCATTTTTACTGGAACTGTGTTGGAATGTTGTGTCAGCCAGTTGAGGAAGCAACAGGAATTCTGCCCTTCATCTTCTGAGCAAAGGCAGGTACATGCTTGTCTATTCTGTTAATGTTCCTTCAGGTCACATTTAAGATTAATATGAGGACATAAAGAGTGCAGGAGACGTCAGTGAGGATGATCATCAAACTTCAGTCTATAACACCCAAACTCTTGTCACAACATCAGTGTTTAAAAGTTTTTTCTCTGCTTTTGCTAAGCCTCATCAGTCCTTATCCCATATATCATGTACAGAGACACACTGCTTTAACCAGTGAAGGGTTAAGGCTGGGCTTTGAGCCTTGAATCATTCAGCCTGTTTCCCTTCAACCCACACTCTTATATCCTGCGTCCAAGCTTTCTGCAAGAAGGGGCTACACAAACCACACAAAACAGCATCGTAAAGCCAGCACAGAAAGAGGTGCAAACAGCAGCACTGCAGTACAAGCTCCAGCCTTCTAAATTCCAAAAAGCCATTTGAAAAAGGAACATCAAGATGCTTCCATTACCCAAGCTGCAGTCCTCAGGGCAATTAAAGTTCTTTCAGAATAGGGACAGCAAGCACGCAGAAGCTCAAGTGGGACTGAGACTCCTCTCCCTTTTTCCAAATCCATTTGGATCACATCTAATGCAGCTCCATTATTTTATTTTTTTAACCCACAGCCTTGTAGGTCACAGCCCAATTGTAACCATAAAAAGTTAAATTTCCCTCAGAGAAAAATGAGAATCAACACAAACCCCAGCTCCCTTCACGCCAGAACAAACACTGACTAAAACCCACGTTCTAAGGGGGGAAAAAAGGGTCTGGCTGCAAAAAATTGGTTCTTTTCACCACCAAAACAGAGAATAAGTTACCAAAAGTGAGACCTGTGAGGATGGCAGCGGTGAAAGCTAAATTTCACATGGACAAATGAACACACAGCATTGTGAGAAGAATGGAATGAAGTCTGGTCCATCAATACAGGTGGAGTAACACTCCAAAGTATTTTGGTTCTCCATCACAGGTTGCATTTCATGGCCGTTAATGTTCAGGAACACTCAATTTTCTGTTCCAGTCAAAGAAAGGGGTAGCCAAAACCTTCTTCATACAGGGCAGCACTGAGGCAGAGGTGATGCCCTTCACAGCATATTAAACACCAGAAACACCTCTACTATCAGATCACCAAGTCTTGCCACATATATTCCAAGTGTTTTCTATTCTGCATACCCTCTGAACTCATCACAACTTTCTTTTCTGTTCAAAGCCATTTCCTCTCAAAAAAGAAATAACGCAGTCAATGGTAGATGACAACTCATTGCTTGAAAGAACAAAGTGCGCTTAAATCGCCAGAAGCCCTGGCAAAGGAGGAGAAGCGAAACGAATTTCTACAGCTTTCATAACCATTATACCTTTTATTTACATTTAGAAAGATAAATCATGAAACTTAAAACCAAATGCAACTTGTACAGAAATCTTTTAATTTTTTTTTATTTATCACACATTAAAAAATGAAACACACTATACAAATGGGTTTTCATAGCAGATTACACATGGGTCCATTCAGACTCGCTCTCAAAGTGCTGCCAACATTTCTAAGTGCTGCCTGGGATGGCAGCTGTTTATCCTATAGCCAATGTATTGATTTAAATGCAGTAGCATGCAACCCTTAAAGGAGAAGGGTTTGATTCCTTTCTGTTCTTAAATTAGGTTAAATGGCATTGGTGTCCATATTTACATACTTGAAATGTATCAATCCTGAGCAGTTCTGATGTGAATCTGAGACTGGCTGATGGGAGTCCTGGTCTCAGGTATTAAAAAGGGAGGTCCAAATGGCAGCAGGGTGGCTGCTATGAAGTTCCGTTGCTTTCGTTCTTTCCATCACATACCTATTTGCCGAGTGCCACACAGTCAAGTAATTGCTAATAAAAATGTTAAGCCAAGTAACTGTAGGTGTCCTTCTCACCATCTACACGTTCCAAGTACTCCTTCTCGATCAGGATGTCGATGCATTTCTGTGGGAGGAGAAAATGCAAGTGGTGGGACACCAGCACAAGAATTCCTCCCCTCTATGGTTGCTACAAAGTGTGAGTGACTTTGGCCACCGAGCTTCCTGCCAAGTGAAGGAGGGGAGTAGGCAAAGGGCACAAACCAGGGCAATTCTGACCACATCTAGCAGAGGACTTCACTAATCCACTTCGCTCTAGGAGAGATCAAGAAACTGTACTGAGCTGGGCCACCAGCAGTGGTACACCCACAACTGGGAGGGCAGGAACAAGAGGTAAGCCTGGAGCAAAGGCTGTAAGCTGACACTGATGTAGAAAGATGCAATCAAGCTGCAATTTTACCACTGCCACCAATACAAAACATGCGTATTATAAACACCCTATTTCTGGTTGAAATATTTCCTGCTCATTTACAACTCTGAAAATCTGTCCCTACCCACTCCAACTCCTTGGCTTTCCTTTTCAATTCAGCAGCATGTATTCGGTCTATCGATATCCTCCTCACCTCCTGGAACATGAGTTTAGAGCTGTGGTTCTCACATACCTTAATTACAGGAACTCGTGGCTTGAACCTTGAGGACAGCTGTGTTAGCACTTCTCCAAGCAGTTGCTGGTGTTTTAGAACCTTCCTCATTTTCATGATTCTCACAATAGCAGCCTGCACAGCAAAGATGGAAAGGTGCTTAGGAGCAAGCTACTTGTCCTGCTGCTGGATAAAAGCCATTTCACTTCCCCAGCAGATGATGTCTGCTAGCACAAGAAGCATCATCACAGCAAACACGAGCAGCAGACAGGGAGAAGCATGCCAACAGATGTCAGCTACTCACACAGACTTTAAGCACTCAGATTCTACACAGCACACAGTCAGCAGAAGTGGTTCAGACATATGAATTTTACAAACTATGCTTACGGTCAGTCATAACAATAGTACCAACTGGTACCAAGAGCTACATGAAACCACACTTAGGAAACAGAAAGCCTTTATATATGTAACCTTACTGTGACACTCTTAGTAGCACATTTCTATTTCCTTCCCCCACCCCTTTGCTGCTCAACTGGAGTCCAGCTGAACTGATAGAGAACACACTGTTAAGTCCATACTACCTGGTTTTCACCCTGGGCAGATGTCAGGGGCGTCTGCATCCACAGAACCCAAACACTCAACATGATGTCTGAGCACACATGAAGAACAGTGTCCTACCATGCCTTCCACATTTCGGAAATGCCAGGTTGGACCAGGCTTGGAGCAACCTGGTCTAGTGGAAGGTGTCCCTGTCCGTGGCAGGGGTTGGAACTGGATGAGCTTTAAGGTCCCCAGACCAGTCTGTGATACCTTGATTTTCTATGACTGACTCCAATCACCCTTAAGAGCACTGTAAATACAGTTTTAGCTCTGACATAGTGCATGCAATGGCCTGTTGTCTCTTAATAAAAAATGAAGAAAACCCCACAATGAATTTCATTAAAGGATTACAACACTAATTCGGAAGTTCACAGCATGGCAGCATCCTGCAACGCAATTCACCTGAATCAGTAGTTTCCTATCTTCCTCTATGTTTTTGTGTGTAGTTTCTTGCTCCTGCTTCTGTTCAGTCTTCATTGGCACATTGATGTTTACCCTTAATTTTTTGCTGTAAAGGAAAACACCAGAAGTCAATAAAACAATGAGACTGTTTAGAAACCAAACAAACCCTGAGCAAAACCCAACTCCAGAAGAAGCCAGGGCATGGGGAATGCTGGAGTGGATAAGGGAATCTGTTACTTTAGTGTAGTCTTGTGTGCCGTAAATCATGAACCACTGAGCCACACAGTACAGTGACACTGAGCTGCTTCCATCACTGCCTTAACATAACTGACCAGGAACTCCCTAACCTTTAATTACGGGTCAAGGAGGGAAGAAAACAGATAAAGAGTGAGGTACAAGGAAAGGGTTTTAATGTTCCTTTTACTCAGATCTTATCTGCAGGAAGTACTGAACTCCTCACTGAGTTTGTGTGTGTTTGTGTCTATGCTCTGGTGAGCATGGTGAGAAGTCACCACAGTACTGTGAACAGCTTAAAACACACACATTGAAAGAACATTGGCTAAAGTAGGTAACAAAATCTACTGACAATCGTGGTTTGTTAAGTTTCCCAATCACCGTTCACACTGAAGTTCTAAACTGAACCTGCTGCTCTCCTGTTCCCTCTAGTGGACAAGCACTTAAGACTCTGACCTTTGCTGGGCACTGTACACTAGTGTAACCTTATAAACCATCATGTATTTTGCTGAGTGCATGCAAGTCATGCACCTTGGTACAAACCAGCACCATTTCTTACCAGAGATAAATTAGATAAGAATCAAGGAACAAGAAGTATGTCCAGGTCTTGAGAGACTTCATGACAAAGTCAAAGACAGCTGAAATCTCACTCATCCCCCCTAGGCTGGTACATGTTGGGTCTACACTTGAGTTAGCACTTGACCCCTGGAACTTTCAGCCCACATATTTTAGGTTTTACCCAAACTGAAAGCAGAGAAGGATGCTCCCCATTACACACAAATGATGGATGCTGCTCAAGTTTTTCCTTACTTTTTATAACCAAGATACAGCTTTATTAAGGTATCTGGTTTTAATTCCACCTCATCAACATTTGCATTTTCATCTTCCAAAACCTGCAAGGAATGAATAAAACACACCAATAAATACACATCCATTGATACATGTTGCTGAGTGTTGAGCAGGCCATAAAAAAGCAGGAGTACTTACAAGCAATTTGGATTTCAAGAGTATCTGTAGAACTTGTGCCAAGATATCCTACAAAAACACAGAAAGCATTAGCAGTGCAGACAGCGCCTTTCTCTGACTTGAAATACTTCAACAAGAACACACATATTTAGAGTGAGACCCAGCAAGTGTAGAACACTGTAAAATGAGTGAAAAGAAGCAGTAAAAATGTAGTTCACAGAAATAAAGTGTAATAAGGCCCTTTCCAGGCGTCAGGACGTATCCCCCTTGCAGCAGTGAAATAACATCAAATGCTTTAGAAAGACTGATGCCAAACAATAGATCTTTCCAGTTACTGATTTAGGAGCCAGATTTATTGTGGTCCAACCATAACTGGGGCAAAAGAAATAAGCAAATAAGTATCTGCAAACAAGCATCTATAATAAATGGTAACCCCATAAAGCCCCTGGGTTTGCTGTGAACCAGCAGCAGCAGTAACTTTCCTAATAGACATCTCTAAAACTAAAGATCTCACTGACTAGAAGTTGCCTCACTTCACACAAGATGCAAACCTAGTAGTAAAGAACACAGGTCCCAGATCAACTATGGGCCATCAAGTCCACTTGGAAATAAATGAGAGAACCTTTACCACAAGGGAGTGAGCCAACAACATTGCAGATTTCACTATGCTCAGGTATGTAAGCCTTGAGATGCAAAGCAGAACAGATGCACAGATGAGTCATTTAGGGGAAAATGCTGGTTTTCCTTGAATGTTGTCTTTGATTATGACAAGGTACACAGTGGGATACTGAAAACTTCCTACCAGAGCTCAGTAGGAAGCTACACAATTCACTCCAGTCATGAGGAGGAGAATATACACACTAAGATTCATCAGAAGACCAGGCAGTTACAATTACAGGAAAGCAAACTGGCCAAGAATAGAGCACATCTGTCTCCAGGACAGAAAACAATTCTGGCTTCAAGCGCAGATTCACAGAATGGTTTGGGTTGGAAAGAGCCTCAAGATCATCCAGTTCCAACCCCCTGCCATGGGCAGGGACACATCACATGAGACCATGTCACCCAAGGCTCTGTCCAACCTGGCCTTGAACACTGCCAGGGATGGAGCATTGACCACTTCCCTGGGCATCCTGTGCCATGTCTAATCCCAATTTCTTACGACAGCAGGAAGAGCCCTGAAGACCCAAAGACTTGTTCACAAGTGTGATAAAATGTGCAAAGTCACTACCATTTTTATTTGGGTACTGTCTGTCAGCTGCTGCACAGTGTAGGCATCTTCTGTGTTGTACTGCAGTAAAATCGCCATCTGGAATGTGGAAGCCTAAAAAAAGAAAATGAAGGGGAGAGGGGGGGAAATCAGAAAGTAAGAATGAACTGCATTTGAACAGCCTGAAACTCACCGGTTACACACACATATGGGAATATCTGGACAACAGAATAACCAACTCCTGCTCATCATTACAACGCAGAAAACTCTCATGTTGCTCATACAACCAGAACTCTACCTTCCAGCATTATCTAAACATAAGCCCTAAGATTATGATCATTTAAGTGGCTGCAGACACTTCATCAAATCTCCTATTACAGTGTTAAAGCCTTATCTACTTGTTAATATAGCTTTTAATTATTTTCCTCTCTCAGTCCCTGGCTCTTACCCATTTAATCTTCATTAAAAGCTACAGCAAACACTGAATTCATCCCCACAACCCTCCCAGCTCCAGCAGAATAATGAAATCAAGTTTATAAACAAGGCTTATATCAGTAGCTTATTCACACCTATCACCACAGGGTTAACATATGCTGATGACAAGTTCAGAGTCTGAGGCTATATTGTTTCTTCTCACTGCTGTGAACTCCCCTCTTCAGTCTACTTTTGAGAGAAAGCAGACAGCGAGGTGTAAAGAGCCTGAGATTTTATGCAAAGAGGCTGCAGTTGTCTCACACAGCACAGTTCAACACCCATTTAAAACCACAAGTAATGTATTCCCTTTAATAAGTCAATTTGCTTTTAAACAGATCTTAAGTATCGATAAATAAAGCATAGAATAAAGGCTCCATTGAGCCAACCACCATCTGGGGAGGGCTGGCATTTATGTTCACCTCAATAATACATGGCTCTGTAGCCAGCAGGTCTTGCACCTTCGCTCTGCTTTATTTAAGGGCAGTAGCATCATTCACAAGAATAAAGCTAATGAATGCATGTGAGCATTGTACATAGTAGCTAAACATGTGTGTGTGTGTGTGTATATGCATACAAACATACACTCCCCACACCCCCAATTAAGGAACTGAATGATTTAAAATACTTATTGAGATACATCATTACATACTGCTAATGAATATTCCCTGCACTATCCATGAGTTTGTGTGCAAGCACAGGTATTCACACAGACTCCACTCCTTCAAACTCTACTCTCCTCATTTTAAACACATTTATCTGCACTATGGGTCCTTTAAGGTAAGGAAGGGCACTTATCTCCACTGGAGCAAAGCATGAACGCATGTCTCTTAATGATCAGCTGCATCCAGCCCTCCGAATGCAATCACCACCAAGTGCTATTGGCACAACGTTATCCTTACCTGTAACGTGTACCTGTTTTTGAAACAGTTGGTAACCAGTTCTCCTTTGGACAGCTGATACAACCACGTTAACTTCCTTCCACTATGACGACTGGCATAAAATGCAGTAAATCTCTGATAGCTCCGTTCTAACTGTATAAAAACAACAGCAAATAAAGAAATTACATTATTTACCTTTATCCGCCATCACTAGAGCATGCCCTGGAACAAAGGAGAATCAAATCTGATCACCCTCCGCTGCCATGTTGCCAGAATGAGACAAACAGAAAGCCAAAGCATTCAGATTCTTCAGACTGGATGAAGACTTCCCTGTGTTACGAGTTTCTCCTTAAAGTGTCATTAACAATACAAACCTCAACAAGTACTGAAGTTCCATTCTTCCTTTTGCAATACATTAAGCAAGGCTAGAAAGGAGATTTCTCTTCACCACCTTCATCCTCCAAGTACAGCAGTTAAACATATTTGTCATGTTACGTATTCATGAATTGCCTGTTCTGGATAAGCACTCAACAAAAACCTAATGACTGTAATACCTAAAGATTTTACTGGACAAAGCCAAAGCAATGGCAATAAAATTATACAAAGAAACATAGAACAATAAAGATTTTCTTCAGTTCCTGTTGGAAGTTTTGAAGAAAGATGAAGTAGGGTCTTCCCACAGGAGAAAACACCTATTTCACACAATTCCCTCCTACTACCTTACTCAATTAGCTTGCTCTGAACATCCTCCAGCCAAACAGGCAAACACCAGAGACACCGCCAGTCCTCTGTGACACACAACAGAACAGGAGGAGACAACCATCTCGTGAAACAGATTTCTCACATGACGATTCCATGTTTGGATGAACCAAGTGCAAGCACCTCACCTCAGATGGCAGAGCAAATGTGCAGGACTGCTGGAATGGCCACGATCCAGAGCTCAGCACCTGGATGCTGAAATCCACTGCAAAAGAGATGAAGAGGCTGAGCTCTGGCATTATCACCCCTGCTCCTTCCTATCTCTTAAAACACACAGGCCCAACTCTAACACAAGAAGTGGTTCTGCCTCTTGCTCAAACTAACATGGTGAAAAATATTAAGCTATATATCTTTTATTCAGACCATAAACCAAAGGAATTTGTGTAAGAGATCACTGTAGTTGGAGAGCTTTATTTACTGTGACAGTCACTCCACTTTCTCTCATTTGTAGAGGTTCTATCCCCACAATGGATTTCACTTTGAACATGCAAGTGTACGAATTGTAAGCATTCATTCTTATGCGTAACTCAAACTCCTCACTCCGCAGCACACAACTGCAGGAACAAACATTTCACACTGAAAGCAAAAACGAAGTAAAATTTAAGCCTGGCAATGCACAACTCTAGATGTAACCCAACAATTCTTCAAAGACTTTGTTTCAGCGTGCTTTGGTGACAAATACACGTCTTTAAGTATACGCCTATATATTTGTATGTCTGTAAGTAATGGAGCTGTTTAACAACCTACCACACAACATCCTTTTGCCTTACTGCTTTTTACACAAGTACAAAATTCAGCCATATTGTGCTCAAAAATGTTTAAAGAAAACCCATCTTTTCTAATCAAAAAAAAAAAAAAAAAAAAAAACAAACCAGGAAGAAATAAAGAAGGAAAAGGAAAGACGGGATTCAACTTCATTTAGTTACATCCCAAAACAAGAGCTGCAAAATCAGCAGGAGACTACCCATACAGAAGATACAAAGTGCTACTATAGAAGACAAAGTACAGACCTAAAAGGCTAATTTAAAAATCCTAGATATCATGGTCAAAATAACACTGACTTCTGGGGGTGTGATGTCTCAATCAAGTATTTCCCTCCTACAGTGAGCTCTGTAGGCATAAGAGGAAGCTGAACTACTCAACAGTAACTTAGGTAAAGGTATTACTTACAATCTAATGGTTCTGAATTGGTCAGGTGCTTTTTAAACTGCTCATTCAAGTCCTTGCTTACACCAATATCTTGAAACATCCGCTGCAGCTTGGACGTATACTCAAAACCACAAGCTTGCTGTATTTTAAAAGCACAGATACATCAGCAAGACACATTTTTGACATTGGACAACAGAATAACAAAGCATCAGAGCCTATTTCCTTAAAAGAAGATGTACAAAGTTCAGCATTTCCCTTACTCAAAGCGCTGAACCAAACCAGATGCATTCTTTAACCATCATCAGAAATCGAAGATAGTTTTCTTTAGAAAGGAAGCAATGAAACAGACTACTAGAAGAGTATTAGATCATATTCTGCTTGACCCTGAATGAACAGGGGTTAATGAAATTAAGCAACTCTTCAGCAGTCATTCCCTTGGACAATTATATCCATGTCATTCATTTGGATAAAAATAATTAGGCTTAACTCAATCTTAAATCCATTGGACAGACATGCACTACAAGCTTCCAGGAGGTAAATAAAAGGGGGGAGGGCACGGAAGAGACCTAGGTTGTGTATTTTTCTATTATACTTAAAACGTGAAAGGACATACATCAGTACTTTCTAAAGCAGTCTGATGACCTGCAATCATGGGACAGTCATGGAATACTCACTTTTAGTTTAGAGATCATGCTTGCCTCAGCATCATCACTGGCGCTGTTCTGATGTACAAGTCTTTTTGCCAGCATTTTAGCATAGAATTTTTGAAACACATCTTTATCCTCAATGTACTTGAATACAACCATCTGGAAAAGACAAAATCACTTGTAGGGAAAAAACATTATCCATCTTATCTATTTATTTAAAATGAAGTAAAAGCATAAATTCCATGTAGCCACTTTAAATCTACTTTCTACCAAGAAGCCACACCAAGATGAAGTTCATCACTGTAAAGATGAAATATTAAGGAAATCAAACATACAAAATAGAAGGTTTTCTCGCATCTGACTTCTATGACAATCAAGTATTACCAAATTCTCACAGCTTACAAAGAAGAGAGCTGTATTTATAGGCATCTTACCACTTGATTGAGTGTATCTTCCAGTTCTGCTTCTTCTGGATTCTTTGAGCTGCAATTAAAGAAGCGTGTTTGTAATGAGTCTCAAAACTACAGAATTAAAACTACGTATGGAAGTATATGGAAATGTCATAAATAAAAGGAACATAGATTGAGTCGTTCTAGGATCAGTGACTCTTTAGAGAGAAACAGTGTCAACGAAACGAACTCTTCACAAATCCACATGTAAGCGATTCTGAAGTGATTTTTAAACAATAGGCTGAAGTCCTGGAACATGAATCACTTGGGACTTCCCAACAGTCTGATGCTTCTCAGGATTTATGGGCTTATAGATGGATCCCTTTCTTCCTGATGCTAAATGCTAGCTTCATTTCTTATCTTAGATAGTACAGTGAAAAGAAAGCAGCTCAGAGAGCTGGGTCTTGACTGCTACACAGCCGTAAGAACTCATGTGACACCATGCTGGTTTCCTCCATATCATGCTTGTCCATCAGGCACAGCCAAGACTTACCCTGCAGAAAGCTAGTATTTATAAAGGGGAAAATAAATCCTTTGCTGAAGGAGGGAGGGGATGGGAAAAAGCGAGCAAGTTGTTCTGGTTTGGGTTGTTCGGTGGTGTGTTTCTTCCTCCCAAAAAAACAAAGCCAGGTAAGCTGCCAGTGACAAAACTGACACCAATCCAGTACGAACTGAACTGATCCCAACTCAAAATATGAGCTGCTAAATCATTCGAAGCCAAATACCTTCATTAGATTATGAACTATAAGAGATAAGAAAGCATTTTTTGTCCTCCTCAATTTCTGCCCAGATGGAAGAACATACAGAAGAAAACCAGGAGGAAAGCAAGAGTTTGAATGGAAAAGGGAACGCGCACCTCTTCTTTGCAACACAGAACACAACTTGGATTTTTTGCAGAAAACCATAAACCTTAAGAACCCCTTCTGCTTAATTAAAAAAGAAAAAAGCCCCAACAAACCCAGTTTCCTATGAGGAAAGAAAGGTCTTGTGCATTTATTTCTCCCCTCTTCTTTAAAAAAAGAAGTAAACTCTCTATATCCTTTAGGAACAGTCCCATTGAAAGTCATGTATTCACAAGTTGGTATAATTAATTTTTCTTGAACCATTAAGTTTCATTTCTGACAACACAACCTTAGACTTCACATGCTAAACCCCTTTAAAACAAAAGAAACCCGAAGCAATGCTTTTGTCTTTGAGGACGTACCTTTTCTTTAGTAAAGAGTCACAGTATCGTGCCAGTAGCTCTGGGGATTTACTGGATGATTGAGCCATTTTTGTCACTGCATTATTATTTATAAATCGACCACAGGCCTATAAATCACAGAAGACAGTGAAATTTTGGGAGATGAAACACTGGACAGAACTAAGAGTTCACCATATGCCACTACACGTACTTACTTTGTCGAGTGCAGCCACAAAGCCAGCATCATTGTTGAATGCGGACATGACTAAAGCGTTGTATTTCTTATGGACATCCAACACTGTCTGTACATACATTTTTGGATCCTGCAATAAAGAGAGATTGGCTTTTTGCAACCAGCTGACCTTCTGCATTCTACTTCCCCCACAACAGAGCTCCTCACTGGCTTAAGCACATCTTTATAGGCAAAGAAATATTTTAAAGGTAAAATAGTATCCAGACTAGTTTGGGTCCAGGACTAACTTACATTAGCACAAGCTTTCACTTACAGCAACCAGAGTGCACAGTGCGTACTATATTATACAGTACAAAAGAAGACAAAACCACTTCCTCAAACACTGCAAACATGTTCAAAGACATAAGCATAATTCAAACCAGACCTGAGAGAACTGGACAATCAAAGTGGCAGCTGCCATAGCAGATACCCTTAAACCTCCATAGTAAGAACGTGACAGGTATATCCCAAATACGTACAACTTGGCACAGAGGCCTTAGTCACTGTTGACAATTCTACATGATTACTTGCTCAACAGCCAGTGGCAGCCAACTGCCAATAAGCATCAAGTTTATGGCATTCACAGACTGAGTCCTATGTGCAGTTACTGAGCTCTACATCCCAACAAAGATAGAGTGGAGATGGAGAGTAAGGACAGTGGTGGCAACTAAAGCACCAGGCAGACAGGGCAGCTACTCTACAACAGCTACTACAGTTTTCAGCCTACAAGACTTCAATTTGGAGATCAGAAGTTTAAAAGGTTTACAAAATGAGGAGGATAACTGAAAAGATGAACAATCACTAATAGCAGTTTTACAACTATAGGGCACTTTGTAAGTGATAGGAAGCAAGTTTAAGACATACAGTAAAGAACATCTTTTATAAGGTAGTAGACTTCTGCCACAAGAGATAGTCTGTTGGAAGCAGATAATATCAGCAGGTTCAAGATGGGATTAGACAAACACACAGACAACAGGCTCATAAATGAGAACTAAAACAACTGGGCATGAAGGTAACACGTAACATTCCTATTGAGAGAGCTCTGGATGCTGGCAACAAGTGGCAAGAATTTGGGGGCAGGGTTGCGTCAGGCCCCTGGAAAACGTTTCCTGTTGCCACTGAAGACAGATATAGGTTAAGCGGAACACTGACCTAATGCTGTGCTTGAGATAAAAAACCTGAAACTCCCAGACAAGAAATTCAAGCGGACATGAAGGACATTCAGGAAGGTGTTTACTGATTTCATGGACTTAAAAAAAAAAACAACCAAGGCAAAAGAAGCAGTAATCTTCTGACTGAACAGCAGCCTTAATATAGTTAATGAAGACTAGAGCACAACTCATTCCACTGTAAAAGTCTACAATAGGTCAGACGAGTCAAGCTAGTGTGACTATTTCTCTCCACTGACTACAAAGAAATTGAAAAGCATTTGCTCAGCTAATTATCACAGAATCATAGAATGGTTTGGGTTGGAAAGGACCTTAAGATCATCCAGTTCCAACCCCCCCGCCATGGGCAGGGACACCTCCCACTAAACCATGCCACCCAAAGCTTTGGCCAACCCCACCTTGAACGCTGCCAGGGATGAAGCATTCACAACTTCCCTGGGCAACCCATTCCAGTGCCTCACCACCCTCACAGTAAAGAATTTCTTCCTCATATCCAATCTAAACTTCCCCTGTTTAAGTTTGAACCCGTTACCCCTTGTCCTCTCACTACAGTCTCTAAAGAAGAGTCCCTCCCCAGCATCCCTGTAGGCACCCTGCAGATATTAGAAGGCTGCTATGAGGTCTCCATGCAGCCTTCTCTTCTCCAGGCTGAACAGCCCCAACTTTCTCAGCCTATCTTCATACGGGAGGTGCTCCAGTCCCCTGATCATCCTCGTGGTCTCCTCTGCACTTGTTCCAACAGTTCCATGTCCTTTTTATGTTGAGGACCCCAGAACTGCACACAATACTCCAAGTGAGGTCTCACAAGAGCAGAGTAAAGGGGCAGGAGCACCTCCCTCGACCTGCTGGTCACACTCCTTTTGATGCAGCCCAGGATACCGTTGGCTTTCCGGGCTGCAAGCGCACACTGCCGGCTCATGTTAAGTTTCTCATTGCCCACCACCCCCAAGTCCTTCTCCACAGGGCTGCTCTGAATCTCTTCTCTGCCCAACCTGGAGCTGTGCCTGTTTAGATACAGTACACGTAAATGAAGTTAGGCAGAATTCACCATAAAATCCCAGACTGGTTTGTGTTGGAAGGTGCCGTAAAGCTCATCCAGTTCTAATCCCCTGCCATGGGCAGGGACACCTTCCACTAGAGCAGGTTGCTCCAAGCCCTGTCCAACATGGCCTGGAAGACTGCCAGGGATGGGGCAGACACAGCTTCTCTGGGCACCCTGTGCCAGTGCCTCAGCACCCTCACAGGGAAGAATTTATTCCTTATACCTAATCTCAGTCTCCCCTCTCTCAGTTTAAAACCACTCTCCCTTGTCCTGTCACTACAGGCACTTGTCTTCCTCTTGCATTTTTCATGCTTCTCCAAATAGAATAAAACCATTCACCAAAAACCTAAAACCAACAGAAACTTGCCCTGCACAGTCCCATCCCAGTCATAAGTCTAAAAGATGATGTGCCATGGTTTCAGCTGTAACAATTATCTCTCTTCTTCCCAGTAGCTGGGGCAGTGCTGTGTTTGGGCTTTAGTCTGAGAACAATGCTGATAACACACCGACGGTTTTAGCTGTTACTCAGCAGCACTTACCCCAGTCAAGGACTTTCCAGTCTCGAGCTCTGCAGTGATGGGGGTGGGGGGTGGGGGGCGGCATAAGAAGCCGAGAGGAAGCAGAGGGAGGACACCTGACCGAACACTAGCCAAAGGGGTTTTCCATACCACAGCACATCATGCCCAGAATATCAAGAGGAGGGAGTCACCTATAAGGGACCAATCACTGCTCAGGTTGGGCTGGGTACTGGTCGGCGGGTGGTGAGCAACTATACTGAGCATCACTTGTGGGGTTTTTTTCCTTTCCGCTTTTAGTTTAATATTCTCTTCCCTTGTTATTTCCCTTATCATTATCATTATTACTAGCAGTATGTTGTTCTTTAGTTACGAAACTGTTCTCATCTCAACCCATGGGGTTTACATTCTTTTGATACATCCCGCCCAAAGGAGGGGAAGAAGGGGCCACAGAACAAAAGCTCTGAAGGGCTCCCCACAAAACCCACCAAGAACAGAACCAAACCAACAACAAGAACACAAACCCAAAGCCTGAAGATCAGTAACACAGTGATGTGACTGGTTTTAAGCCTACCATCAACATTTGACAACTGTCCAGTCCTCACAAATTAAACAGGTGAGAGGTAAAACATAAGCAAATTAGAAATTGTATCAGGAAGCATTCACCCTCCTCTAATGTAAAACTGGCAGCAGCCACACACAGACTTATTTTGATGGTGTACTTGCATTTAGAGCAGCTTCTCCGCATTTCTCAATTGCAGCTAGACCCTGATTATGAATGTGGGTTTCCAAAAGCTTTTTCAGCTCTCCGAGGCCATCCTGGATTCGAGATACAAGGTTATACATGCGACCCAAGTCTGAAAAAAAGGAAAGCCAACATCTCCCATTTGTACTAGCTATGACTCCAACTTCTTATTCACACGTTGCCAATAGGAATGAAAACATCCATCATCAACAAAAACGTATGCCCAATTGCTCCTTTAAAATGACAGAGAAAACTACAGCAAAAAAAAAAAATTATACAGTACAGCAAATCCTCTCACTAACATGGAAAGGTAAAACTAGTCAAAGAGAAAACCCGTTCAATATTACGACCTGTTTTACCTTCACAAAGCTACATAAAACTTAAGAAGAAAAAAACTAATTTAATTATAGAAATAGAGTTACTTCTGACTTCTAGTTTACATAAAGTTAAAGAGGTGCAATGATTTTAAAAATGGAGTTAACCCCAACTAACTCAGATAAAGTTTGAAGTGTCACCATGAATTAGGACTACCATCAGTGGTACTGCTGGCTGTGCTAAGAGTACAATCATAGAATCATAGAATAGTTAGGGTTGGAAAGGACCTTAAGATCATCTAGTTCCAACCCCCCTGCCATGGGCAGGGACATCTCCCACTAAACCATGCCATCCAAGGCTATGTCCAACCCCACCTTGAACACCGCCAGTGATGTAGCATACTCTCCTGGTTATTCTGAACAGGTCAGTTCTCAAAGATCCCACACCACCTTTAGCCTTTTGTGCATTAACACTTCCCATGGAAAGAAAAGATTCTGAAAAGCATTACCACAGAACAGAACTAACAAAGGTAAAAACAAATTGGATGTCACTACACAGATGTCAAAGCTTCATGTTCAAATCACAGCAGTTTAGAGCCAAGACTTCCCAAAATCAATTAGTAACTTTGAAAAGTCTCGTACTGAGGAGGGTTTTGGGGTTTATTATTAATTTTCAGCAGGATGGACACTTTGTACTTTCTCAGGGAAGAACTCTTATTTTTTGAGTGCCTAATTAATCTTAGAAATAACCCAAATGAATGTAAAACCAAAGACATGTAACAAGGCAGCGCCCATGACACAAGGTACTACTTTTCCCTTCTATCCTGACAAACTTAAGGAATTGCATCACTGTGATAAGTGACTGTATTAAAGACTCACATAGGCCACAAGCTTCAAAACGCAAGAGGAAAAAGAAAAGCCTGGGAAGGCCTCCTGAGTCCAAAAAAAGATTTTTCTACCTTTGTGCTATTGCTATTTCTATTGTCAGAAGACATTTATAAAGTCATATTACCAGTCAACACCCGCCTGTATCAAAATCTCTTCCAGTTAGAGAGTAAATACATTTATTTACAAACAGAAACAACCTCTAGCTGCGCAGGATAAAATAATCTTCTATTTACATTTGAAACAGGTAACTTCTGACCCACTAATCATGCACAATTACCCTTTACTATTTTGAAGCATCTCCTAGTTATCAACATGATGATTACAGTAGTTAATGCATAGTTGTTATTTTAATGTTGATATGTAAAGAGACAGAGGCATAGCCGCAACTCACAGCTCTCACATGAACATCAATAGTAACTTAATAATAGTATCTCTTCAGTTCTGTCACTTTCCCTAAAGCAGTATTACAGCTATTGCCTTGACTTCCTATATAGATTAAATTAATTCCCCAACTGGAAAAATCAGAAACACCATTCATCTTATTCATCTGCATGATGCATAGGAATTATCTGGTGCCAGTTTTGACTTGTTTAAGCATTACCTACTGAAGAAACTCATAAAACATACCTGACAATTCCTTACAGATACATAAATGCTTTGATAATCTTTACTTATTTTAGAGGAACCACTGAAGAAGTCTTTATTCTGTGTTCTCTATGAAGGTATAAACTCGATCCATTAGTGGCACTTGAAACTCAGTTTCACAGCTAAAAATTCTCTCATCTATTAATAATTTCTACTCTTTCCTTGCACTTCATATGCGGTTTTATGTATCTTATATAAATATAGAAACTATATTTTAGAAGCTCTGTATTTGCTTCCATTCCTCTCTTAACATTTCCTATAAATACTTTTAGATGACCTGGATTTTAAAAATCTCAAAGATCCACGGATTAAGCTGAAACAGCTGGCAAGGCTCTTGGCCTGTTTTTCTTTTCACATCTCTTTCATGCGAGCTTCAGCTCCTGCTGGAAGGATGGCTCAAGTGCTCTCGAAGCTCTTCCAGCCATGTTAAAAGAAATCAAAATTAGTGCTGTTTTGCCTTAATATTTGGACTCAGAATAGGCTTCTCGAGGCAATACCCTCAACCATCCCAATTTAATCAAAAGCTGCTCATCCCTTAGTTAAGTGCCTATCTTCTCTCTTAATCTAGTGCCTGAACAAATCACATTTAGCAATCACAAGAAATTACATTATTTACAAATCATCAGGGAGGAGCTCTAAGCCTAAACCCAGTGTTTGATTCTCCTTACCTTCATTTTTGTCCGCATCCAACAAATTCTGGAACTCTGTATGAAATATCTCCAGGTGCTTTTCAATAAGCACTTGTTCACATTTTCGTGCTAACTCATCCTGTGTGCTCTCATGGAGATAGACCTGAACTCTACGCTGTTCCTCAAGAAGGCGAGCTTCAGCCTGAAGAACAGAGATACAAATATGAAACGTGTATAGAAGGCAGAACAGAAATCAAACAGCATTCATCTAGAGAAACACCACCAAAAAACCCCAAATCTCTCACTAATGCAGCGTTATGGTCCACCTACTTAAGCAATTATTTTTTCTGGAAATCATAACATACACAAGGAATTGATCTTTATGTTGATGATAATATTATATACTGCTTGAACAGGGGGAAAATCACAGCAAGACTGTTTTCCCATTGCTTCTGAATAAGAAGATGGAAAGATGCTGTCAGAAGAAGAGAAAGCTGCTGACATGAGAAGCTGCAGTTTCAGCATCAGCAAGCTCTCCAGCTAAAGAGGTAGTTCTGTTTAAGACAAACATGAATATATTCCATGCCCCCACAAAATTAAAAAGCAGGAAACCTTATTTATTTAAGCAATTTAACAGTATGCCCATGACAAATTAATTTGAATGTTCTCATCTACATTCTTACACAGAAAAGCTTCCCAATAATCTACAATCATTTAAATTATACTAGCATTTAATTTGGCATATAAAATGCTACGTAAGTGTACCTTCCTGGCAGCCAAAATTCTAGATGTCACTTGAGGAACAGTACTTATGCCAAAATGCAAACCTGAAGATGTTTATATAACAATTACCTCTATTTTGTTTGCAAAGGTGTTACAGATTCACTCTACAAGCCATCTGTAATTGCAGCGCATTATCAGGGATGAAGTGCACATGCCCCCTTATTTACATTATTAAAGCTCCAAGTAATTTAAATTAAAAACACCACCGAGCAATGGAAATTAAGTTAATTCATTTTCCTGGTGTTTTGGAATACCAGCTAAGCATGAAAGATCATATTATGGACAACAACAACAGAACAATTTCACTGCAAGTACACTGCATCATACAGATGGCTTTAAATAATCTCTGTCACTGTCAGCTTCACTCATTTCTGTAACCATTTTGCACTTAGCTCCTGTGATATGGTCCTGGTTTACCCTCTCCTAAAGTTAGACCAGTACAGGTTTATTTGGGAAAAAGTAAGAAATAAAGAAGTCAACTGTTTGGGAAGCGATGTAACCTCAAGCTTCAGAGCACTTGCCTCTTTCTTATGAGCAAGGAATAATAATCAGCTTCCTTAGTGACAGCAAATAGCAGCAAGTTTGTCTGATGAACACTGGAAACTGCAATCAGACTAGGAGGACTACTTATCTTATGTTCATTATGTTCATGTATCTTACGTATTTCTGTAGTGCAGGAAATGCTGCCATTGTGTTAACTCTCAATTTGAGATCCTTTATGAAAACAAATATTCACTCTGACTTTCAATTTTCTTATACTCTCTCACTTGTGTTCTTGTAATTCCATTTTCCTTTTAAAGTCATATTTCAGAAACAAGGCGAAAAACAGTTCACACAACAGTATCTTTGCCTGTTTTAACTATAAAGATCAAAAGTTCAGTTTGAGACTTCATTTCAAGGAACAGTCTTCAGAAATACTGACCTTTATTCCCTACAGCACGTCAGGCCGTGCCAGCTTTACTCAGGAGTTCTGGCCCGAGAATTAAAATTCATAATCCTTCTACACTCATAAGTCTGCCTGCATAACTACACACACGTATCCTAATTCCAATTGAGATTTCATTGAGTATTCCACAAGAAACAACCGCAGTTCTACTGTACCACGGTAACACTGATGTTATGCTGCTGTGCACTAAGGTACTCCAATAGGTTTCTGTTTTTCTTTTGCAACGCTATTTATCCCCAATTAGAACTCAATGCACAGTGCTTCAGTGAGAAAGTCAAGCGAGCGTACTAACAGCAGATTATCGCGTTCTTAGTTCATACTTCCAACAGATGACTTTTAAGACCTTCTTACTGCTAATATGCCACCTGACTGCTGGACAGCTTGCAGCTTTTCACATCAGTTTCATTTAAGGTGTTTCATAGCAGAAAGGAATCCTAATTCCAGCAATATCTGAGTAATAATTATGGAGAGTACTACTCCGTCCCAGGCATTTAAGTGGCATGCAAGATTACAATATCCAACCAAAAAAAATCATTAGGTTTACAAAACTGCCTTGTCATGTTTAAGTAAAAAATGTTAAGAATTCCTTATCCATAATGAAGTAGGATAAAACTGAAAGACAAACCTATCTGAATTTCAGATTAACAGCTCTGAAAACTTGCATGACCTCTCTCATGATCTCCCCAGCAAAACATGCAGACTAGAGAGATCAGACATCCTGCTCCAATGAACTAACTTTTAGCTTCTATTTGTATGTTTCTCATTTCCCTCAGGTCACATCCCTCAGTTTGTATCACTTTGCAGGCTCTGATGATATTTACTGCGGAGTCTAATATATGTCTTTTTCCATTTCATCAGTTAAATCCCAGGAAATGACTAATGAAAACACTTTCTTGTTCAGTTTCATTTCAATATATGCAGATTATCTGTAAGCAGATGCCAAGACAGCCCAAACAGCTTGTTTACATCTCTAGTGTATTAATTTGAGCGGAGACTTCAGGCTATACAGTTTCTTGCTGAAGATTTCCCCTGCCTTATGCTAGCTTTATACGTGCTTTCAGCTTCGACACTAAGCAAAGCGAATTGCTCTTTCATGGATTTTTGAAGTCTTGAAGATTGTTTGGGGTACTAATAGGTTCTTTCTGTTTGCCACTAATCTCTAGTTCCTGAAATAGCAATGACCTTCAGACAGCTTTTTACTGTGCTGTACACCAAGGAAGCCTGGATGAGCCAGTCATTCAGGTTATGAATGACAAATTCCCTTACTCTGTTTTAGGATGAAAGTAAGACAGGAAATTGAAAGGGAAGTAGCAAAAATAATGAATTCAACATCAGAAAAACAAACATAGGTAAGTCTGGGAACTACTGCACAACCATCCCAATGCACTAAAAGCAGGACTTGTTTTACAGCAGTATTTTTAGGACTTACATACACACACTTTTTTTTTGGGGGGTAAATCACTGACTTTAATGCCAAAACTCAGAGACGACATGTTCTATGGCAGAGTTACACAAAAAAAACACAAAGATAGTGCAGGGAGGAATGTGCATCTGGTTATTACATACTCGAAAAGATGATTTTTTAACTTCTCTTTTTCTTAGTTAAATAGGAAAAAAACAAAACCAAGTAGCAATTCACAGTCAGGAAACGTGATGAGAAAATATATAAAGCAGCACTTGTCCAAGATGGAAGATGACCTATCTATTTCACAGTAAGTAAGACTGATCCAATAACCAGGCTAGCCATAGTTGATGTTTATCCAGCTTGCTCTTAATTGCCCTTTCTGGGATCCCCCAAATCAGCAACAATTTAAATCTATCCTCTGTTGAGTAAAAGTATTGTGTTCACTATATTGAAGTATTCTGAGAGAATTAAAGCTAATTCATCAGCTACTTCCTTGGCCAGCTTGCTCAGGAGGAGATTTCAATAAATGTCCCAACACAGAGTTCCTTGTAGAGGAGAGTAACTTGTAGGTCTAAAGCAGAATGACTGTTTTGGTGTCTGGAGGCCTACCGAAACGTGCATTTATTTTATCATTCTCTTCTATTTTGCCCATTAAGAATGTTCCCGACTTTCACTGTACTTACTGAAATACACTTAAGAAGACAATCTCAGACCTGATAATCATAAAAGTAGATCACCAAAGGGGAAAGAGAGCTAACTGCCTCTGCAAAACAATCAGCAGTTTAAAAAATGATAATCAAAGCCAAGAATTTCTGTTACTTTACCTCTAAATAAACATCTGTATCCAGAAATAATCACATAGCTTATTAAATAAATTACCTTCTTCATGTACTCTGTGACTGGGTTCTGTTGCAAGAACTCAGTACTTTCTCGTGTATAAAATCTCTCTGTGTCAGCAAGAAACTGAGATTCAAAGGATTCTTTATAGACTGTTAGTGTAGGTCCTTTTGCAAATGCATCATCTTCATTCAGCCCCAGCTCCACTAAAAAACACACAAAAAAGAGCAAGTAATGACAACATTCTCTAAAAGAACGAAGCAGTCTCTTGCAAATAAACATGTTCCCTCCTGACTTACATGAGGGAATCAACTGGGACAGTTAACAGCACCACTTTATATAACTTCTAAAAGTATGTATATATTTTGCACTTAAAAATAAGTAGAACAAGACATTAGTTCTGTAAACAGCACTTTCTGATGCATTACTAAATGGATGATAGTGAAGTTATCCAGATTCTATCTCAAAAGCTAGTCCAAATTCCCCTTCCATTTTTTCCTCTTAAGAGTTCCAGACTGTATGTATGCATGTTTTTTTTATCAATTAAACTAGGCATTAATCTGCATGGCAAAGCTCTCCATTTCATGCATATGGAAAAAACCAGTCCTACTATGCTCTTTAAACTATTATGTTTCCCTCCTTCCAGATTTAGTTCCTAAATAACCGATCTGTAAGCAACTAATACTATCAGTTGCACTTTCAAGTTTTGCAACTATGGTACAATCAACTGTAATTGCATCAAGGGTCTCTACAAGCACAAAGTCAAACCATAAATAACAACATTTATTTTACTATTAAAATCTTTCCCAGACATCCAAGGCGGTGGGATGCTACTTCTGGGCTCTGATAGGGAATATGCATTTATTTGCTTTTAAGAGAGTAAGAAAACTTTAGAGAAATCTCATTTACCATAAGATTGTACAACTCCACTGATCAGCCTTGTATTGATAGTTTCACCATTTCTTTCCTTTTCAATCAATTTCAACACAGCATTTGTTACCTTAGAAAACACGGATTAAAAGTAAGTCAAACAGAGAGAAAACAGCTGGTAGGTAAAGCATAGTATTTAATGAGGAGTGTTCCTATATTCAAGTCAAGCCCCTTGAGAACTAAATTTAAAGTACACCTGAACAGACATCACAGAGTATGCTACACCTTTAAGTTCCACAACGTAATTACAGTCCAATTAGTGGGAGCTGTAAAAGGGTATGAAAATGCTTGGGGTTTTTGTTTCATTTTAATTTCAAAAAGCACCTTCTAAACCAACCTCCTCTTTGTTTTATACCTGAAATAACAGGAAAACTTTGCAGGAGATGCTGAACTAACCGCCATAAAGAAAGCTATCTGCTGGTAAATAATGTGCTACAACTACTGTCCTTCTAAAGTGAAATCTAGCTATTATTTTCATAATATAATACAGTCTTGCCATCATGAAGTACTGGTCAATAAGAGCAAAAAATCAATATACATGAATATAATATTCTGTTGCAATGGAATGTCTTGTTTTATATTGCGCCAATTCACTAGTTAAAAATATGTGAACTGAATGGTCCAGGCATCAATGTAAATGTAAAGATTCACAGTAACATTAAAAAGATCAAAATCCCAGGCCTGTCACTATCTGTTCTCATACAATCTTGACTCTCAAACCATTAGACATGACCATCAGCCTGCCTGGCTTGGAAACAGCTGAAGTTACGTTATTTAACATGAGCCCCAAGGGTCCCCTCAGCAAAGAGGTAACAGAACAGTCTTGGTATCAAGGTTCAACCACACACACAGAGAAAGGCCTCAAATATTCATCTTTATAACATCAAAGGAGAAGAGCAGAAGGCTCCCTTCTATTTTCTGAGTCCACCCCTTCTCCCCCCACTTCCCTTCAAATTCTTGTTGGAACAGCTACTAACAATATATAGAATTAACCCTATAAAAAAAAACGCCAGAGATATAACACGTATATACCTGCTTATTTAATGGCCTGAATAAGCAGTCCCTCCAGGTTACCAAGGCAAGCTAGAAGCAAAGGAAGGGAGATGAAATATGAAGTACGAAAGTATTTGTACATATAAACATACACATGTGGGATAACTCCTTAAGGAAAGCTGATATTGTATGCTAAATAACCGGAACTGCTTTTAATTATTATTATATTTTGGCACACGCATTTCTTATGCATCAAGACAATAAAATTACCATTTGCTTTATTTCTAACTTTACCTACGATATCCCCTTTTCTGACAGTGATCTACTGCCAAGTCTGAAAACTAACAAACCCTGCAAGCCACTCTGACAACATACAGCCTTTTCTGTTGGTGATTTTTCAGGCTGACAGAGTCCCCTAGCATTAGGCTAGTGAAGTTAAGAGGGAGAGAAGCAAGAATACCAGCTGGTTTTCTACCATATGCAGAGTTATTTCAGTGAAACAGTAAAATAACACATCACTTCTCTAATGTTCCACCAGCAAGGACAATAATTATCCTTCATTTAAAAAACCCCAAGTACTTCCAGTGATCTAAGATCCAGAACTTCTGTTGTGTTCTTCCCGTTTATATTACTTTATATAACAAAAAAAAATATCAGGATCACATATCAATCTTTCAGAACTGTACCAAAATAACTTATATTACAAACCAAATGTTGACTGAATCTTAGCAGCTTGGATGCTATAAAATTAGGAGAGATGTATTGAAGTCAACAGGGGAAAAAAAAAAAAAAAAAATGCAATTTACTTCTCCATTCTATATTTGAAACACTTGACTGAGTTCTAAATGGAATGACAAGGCCACACTGACGCACACAGACAACACTATAGGCAGCAAATATACAGAAACAGACATCCCTTGACAATCTAATACTGGTAGCCCCAATATGTACAAAGCAGATTGAACATCTCACAGCTTTAGACCTGTGGAATTTTTACACATATAGTGGGGTGGGAGTATGGGAAGGGGGCAGTTTTCTACTTTTCCCACTTCTTCAAAACTTCTGTGAACTTCCTACAAGTCTAGAGAAGCAACCTGAAGGCCAATAATGCAAACATGACAGATGGAATGGATAAATCACTTACTTCAAAAAGCTACTTACTGAATAAATTTCATATATTCCTTTACGACCTTCATCGCACTCACGACGAACCCAATGTCGATTGAGGTAGGCACATATCCCATTCAAGACTTTGCTTGAAAACCTGTAATCTTCCCACTGTTGGGTATAGAATTTCAGCACACTCTCATCCATCAAATCTTCACCATCCTGAAATAACAAGTTTGCGAGTACTGTTGGGTAATTTTAAAGTACAACCAAGAGATATAAGACTGTGCAGCCTGTGTAATAAATCTACACCATGCAATATATTTATAGGAAACATACTGCTAATACATTCACTTCTACATTAATAAGACGAGGCCAGTATGAGATTAAGAAATTAAAATACTGATAAAAGAACCACCACGGAGCATAGAAAAAGCTCCAGAAGCAGTCCTATCCCTCCTGTGGGTACCACATGAGAAACAGCCAGCCACATGGATAAGTGAGTTTGGTAGAACATGCCAGTGCAATGTCAGTGTGTTCAACATGACAATCTCCCTAAAAGATATTGCCTGCTCCCACTGCTGCTATTTGGGGAGCTGAAAGAAGCAAGTCTGGATGGGGTCTTCTCTGGGATCCTATCAGGTAGAAAACAGAACCCCATACTCATGGAAATGCATATGGCATCATGTTTGCTCTTGTTACAGAATACACGGAAGTTCAAGTACATTTCCAAACTGGAGCATTACACCCTGAATGGACACAGGTATGAAACCACAGTGCATTCTGGATAAGACTGCTAACACTTTTATGCAGCCTCATAAGTCAATTACATAGTAGACTTGACAGGACACCAAGAATTCTTTTATTATTGCTCAAAACTGAAACCTCAAAAGTTTAAAGCATGGTTCCTTTCCAAAAATAACTAGAAACCATACTTTTACACAGCAGCCCAACATCCAGCTGCATTAGTAGTTTATTTATTAAATCAAATTACTGGCTACCATCAGGCATTTTCAACATTCCAGGCAACCATTTGTTCAGCATTACTAATATGCTGGTTAACTGGTTACAAGTCTAGCTATACTTGTTCAAGATACAGGACAGCTTAAGATGGCATATAACATTACTTCTATAAAATACAGAAACACTGTTTTGGCTTGAAGAGGAAAAGCAGCTCACACGTACTAGGACAGATAGCAACTGATCTATGCCCAAGGTAAAGCCTACAAAACATTCCAATAGCTAATGGAGACAAAAGCAGATTTCGAAGTCATTCCATTTACTTCCAGTGGCTGCACACACCTCTAGTTTTGTTCACACAAGCTTTGTTCAATCAACTTAGATCACTACTACGAACGCAGACTGGTTCCACCTTACCTTCAGGAGATTTGTCAAGTAGTTCTTCAGAAACTCTTTTAGCCGTTTGTACAATTCCAGGCCAACAAACTGGGCGCCTCCAGGCGTCTGGCCCTTTTTCGATTTAGAAGGAGGTACTCCAGCTCCCCGTGCTTGATTAGACTGGTGTACGCTAGTACAGTAGTTATAAACATGACTGACAGGAAAGTTAAGGAATAGGTATGTGCCAGCAAGGGACATTAAAAATACAAATAAAGCCAATGTTAATGTCAATAAGCTATTTTTATATGACTGTAAATGACAAACATAACACATTACAAGATTCAGCAGGCCACATAAAATCAAACCAGAGCTAAGAAAATGAAGCCATTTCCAGCAGAATTATCTGCAGCAGGTATGTGTCACACTGAGTGACCACTGACACCAACATTAAATTTACCTAACACTTGCTTAACAAGGCCAATACAAACCAGTGGAATTTCCTGATAAGATTATTTTCCGTGTTTAAAGGGAATTTATTTGATTTATTACGTTGGCCTTCTACATATACATATGCTTTCATTTGAACAGGAAGACATTTCAACACGAGCCTCAAGCAACATTCAGTAGCTGAAAACACAGAGGACAGTACTTTTGTGTTCTTTCAAACACAGTCCTTGACAAAATATTTGGCCATTCAACACCAGCAGACCAGGGATAAACCTAGAAAGCAGTAATGGTGAGACACACACTCAAATAAATGCATACCACAAGATGAGATTCACTGAAACCCAGTTTTAGGGTACAAGTATACACCCAACATTTAGAATCATAGAATCATTGAATAGTTAGGGTTGGAAAGGACCTCAAGATCATCGAGTTCCAACCCCCCTGCCATGGGCAGGGACACCTCCCACTAAACCATGCCATCCAAGGCTATGTCCAACCTCACCTTGAATGCCGCCAGGGATGAAGCATTCACAAATTCCCTGGGCAACCCATTCCACGGCCTCACCACCCTTACAGTAAAGAATTTCTTCCTCATATCCAATCTAAACTTCCCCTGTTTAAGTTTAAATCCATTACCCCTTGTCCTCTCACTAGAGTCCCTAACGAAGAGTCCCTCCCCAGCATCCCTATAGGCCCCTTTCAGATATTGGAAGGCTGCTATGAGGTCTCCACGCAGCCTTCTCTTCTCCAGGCTGAACAGCCCCAATTTTCTCAGCCTATCTACATAAGAGGCAGTAATAATTTTTGCCCTCATACTAATGCAGCCTACAAGACTTGCTGTATCTGCTAATGTAACCAGAAATGCTCAAGAAAACGTCGTTTTCTGATCCAAAACATTCAGAGTTCTTCCAAAGTGAAAGTCACAGTGCTTGAAACACTTCATATCAGAAAGCATCCTAAAAGAAACTGCAATCCGCAAACGAGGAAAATAAACTAGCTTGGTAGCACTCAAATTCAACTTGATGAGGACTCAGGTCTGACAACAAAAGTCATCCTCATGACTCACCTGGAAAATGATGAGACAACAGGAACAAAGCCACTGAGCGCTCATCCTTCTACTGACAGTCTGAGGACAGGCTCTTGAATCACATCCTTTGTTACAGAATGTTGCATTAAGCAATCCAGAAGATCCAATTTGGTTTTAAGTTGTGTTTTAAATTATGTGCCAAGCTTTAACCACTAGACAGACTTCCTCCATGCTATGTCATATATCACGTAATTAATACATTGCTGAGATTTGCTTTTTATCGTTCCCTTCAGAAAGACCAGCACAATATAATGGAAGGCATCAGCACAATTAAATACCAAGGGATTTCCAACTCCCAAATACATGATGCATTACAATCATTATGAACAAACTTTGTCCAACATTAACCCTTTCTGAAAACATACAGCATACGTTTCTTGTTACCTCATCCAGGTGCCAAATAATTAGATTTCCCATGATACCAACCAATAACAAAAAACTTCCATTTGTGCTTAGCAACTGAACCTTTCTTTATCAGCCCCTCTTGTCTCTCTCAGTTACTTATTTCCTGGACATTAATGATTTCTTCCAGTTCCCAGTCATTTGTTTGCTCAGCTTTCCTGGCACTGTTGCTAATTTTACCATCTCCACTTTGGTTTCAGAATTCACTGTTCAAGCAAGGAACCTCACACAGGATAACAATTTTCCCCTAGATGTACAACTTACTTGCTTTTCACAAACAAGAAAAGCAAGGCTTACCTAACAGTTTAACTTCAAAATAGTTAATATAAGGTCCTCTGAATTGTGTATGGAAAGTCTCACCATCACGATGCAAGGAAATTAGGGCTGATTCATAAATAGCAGTCTTGGCAGTCTTGCCTCCCTCTTCCCTTATACTCTTCTATCCCAAGTGTCTTTCACCAAGCCTAAAAATAGGAGGATTGTCCAGATGATGGGTAATTCTTGCTTGTTTTGTGATTACTCCTTGATGAAAATATTCTTTCTGTTCTTCCCCATGAATAATCACAACAGCCTTCAGAAAAATAAAAGACCAGGGTTAGAAGACATAAGTCTTTTTCTAACCCCGTACATGTTACTACTAAAACCAGTATTCCTTGTGAAGTAAACATCTGAGAGAGACTGAGACCTTCTGTCCATGCCTCACAGTAATCAACACAGAGCTGGAGTAAAAATATGCCAGTAATGCCCATCTTTACCTGTTATTCTGGCTTGAGTCTTGCTAGCCAAAGTGTCTATAAGACAGTGCATCCGAAATGCTCCAGTTCAGTCATTCTAGGCAAGTCAAACTGAAGTTTGCCTGTGCAGAAGGCAGTTTGCAAGTGTATATAACTGACATATTATACATAAAAGAATGCTCCCTCACACTTTGTTTACAATCTGTGTCCCCATCTGCTAAAGCCAAGCACTGACAGAAAGAGTGACATACTCAAAGCAAAATCAAACTTGCGCTGCTTATGACAGTGCATGTCAGTCCACCTGAGAATCACAAGAGAAATGCTGTGAAAAGAATTCTTGGTTGCAGAAGGCAAGCTAATCACCTCAACTGCTTCATATGCTGGAAGCCATATACCTATCCTTATGGCCTTGTAGGAGACAGTTTCAGCTAAAGGAAATGCTCCTGAGACACAACCCACCAGGAAGACTTATTTGCCACCTATTTTCCAGCAGCATAGGAGGTCATACAGGTAACCAGTGATTTGGACTGCAGGAGTGACTGCCACTACAACTGCTGCTCTTGTTCCTAGATCCTGTGCAGATCAGATCTGAACTTCTATGTCCACACATGGGAAGTGAAACAGGCTTTTTCAGTGGTAGCGCATACGCTTTCTGAGCAAGGATGCCATCAAAACACAATGCTGAGCACACCACAGTCACCTGTAACCTACCCTCTGTCCCAGCACAGGATCAAAATATGCAGTATTTTTTCCTCCAGAAGCAACTACAAATAGAAATTCTGTGAGACACACACCAGTTAAATTCAACACACAGCAGGAAAACCATCAGGTTTTACACCAATAGGTGCAAATTACTCAGTTCCATGTAAGTCCCTAATCTTGACTTTTTTAATAAAGAAAACAGTTCTGCGGAGGCAATAACTGATTCCCCTTTCAGCAGCACACAGTCCTTCCATTTTGCTATGAAAAATTAACATAACTGGAGTAAGTCTGCTTGAAGAACAGACATGTAAAATTAAAAGGAACAGAAATGAAAGCAGATTTAATACAGTGTACCACAAAACTATAGGGCAGTTACTCTCATTACTTCCAGTCTCTTATTTAAGATCATTTTATGGCACAGATTTGCTGTTTCCCAGATCTTAAGCAGTAACTAACTCTATGCTGAGCGCTCTGTCACCTCAAGAGCTGGCTTACAGGAACAAGCTGAGGTTAGTTCCACTTTTGTCAAAAATGTGTATTTTCCTAGATTACACCAAAGGCATGCAAGAACACCACAGTTACTGAAAATACCGACAGGGGAATTGCTAGGAAACATCACGGAAGTTTTGTATTTGTGTAAACCACTTCTAATACAAACAATACAACTTACAATAAAGCAGCTAAAAGAAATGGACATGCCTATGTGACTTTAGGGTTTCATAGGCCAAACAGATGAAGGGATTCTGCGCAAGCTTTTGATATTGTAAGGTTGCTGAAAAGCAATCACTTTCAGAATGAGTGCTTTAAACCCCTTACTTCAGCTTGGTGAGGAGCAGCAGTAAAACAAACACTGCAGAAACCTTCATTCTTTTCAGGGAGGTATAAGCCAGAGCCTGTTTAAGTCTGTTTGGTCCGACATCCAGTAAGGAAGGGCTTACTCACACACAGCAGTTCAAAGAAAACAAAGAAATTAAGACCCTGTCCCCAACCCCACACATTCTCCTTTTGTATTTCAATACACTTCATCCCAAGATCAATTACACATCTATGTCTTTAGATTAAGTGCAACTGCACTGTTAAACCATCCCTGTTTTAGTCACTGAAGCAGAGACTGAAGGAGCTACTACAGCATCAGCTACGCAGATGCTATGAAAATCCAGATATAACTGAGCTCAGACACATCTCTACAAGTCTGGGATCAGAGAAACCACCAGCAAAAAGCCATGAGAAAACCAACAGATAACTTCTGTTTCCCTCTTCTTGCCATAAACTCGAGAGAATCACAGAGAATTACCCAGTTACAAGGAAAATACAAATTTCCAAAGCCAAATACATATACAAAGTGTATAGTCTTTATGCCAGGAAGTGTAAAAACCATAACACCTGAGGTTGCTTTTAAGTTTAAATTTCTTTGCATTGACAAGAGATTGGTTTTGTACGGAACATTCTTGGTTACTATAAAAAGCAAGTAGAACAGCAAGTGATCTTTGCAGAACACTAAAAAAGGAACCAATCGCACTAATATAAACATATGCTGTACCTAGCTCACACAAAACCAGCAATTTTTATAAATATACACAAAATCATACAATTATACCTACCTTTCCACACAAGGTAAAGTATATTGTGTACCCTTTGAACACGCAGACAAATACATTTATTTCTACCTTCACATTCCATGCATGCACTAACTGCCACATGAGAAACGCTATGAAATATCATCTTGAACGTAAGTAGGATCAATATTGGCAGACAGCCTTGATGTATCCAGAGTGACCTTAAACAATTTGACATTAAAGAGAAAGGCTGGTTTAGGAATCTCAAGAGAAAGTGGAAGAGTTTGAGGTTTTCAAAGTACATGCCCTAAGACCCCAGTATCTTCTTCCATACAGAAAAAGCATAATAACCTGTTCAGCAGGAAAAAAATTCAAGCAAGATCCTGTGCTGCCTGGTAACAACAGATTCACGTGATCAGAAAAAAGATCCTCACAGTTTTAATACACATCTGCTGATCTAAAATCCTACTAAATTAAAGGAATTCCAGTGAAAGCCACTAGGACCACAAAAGACCTTGGCAAATGGATGCTAAGAGAAAGGCTTCATGGTTTTGCTTTGGCAACATGTGCCACTGGTGCTGAATCTTTTCACAAGTAAGAAAAACATTAAATGTGTTTATGCATTCTATTTAATGAACAGATTATCCCATCTGGTATTTTGAACATGTAAGCATACTACACTCAATTATTTCATGTTTAACACAATCTTTTCCTTTAGCACTTGCTAATATCTCAGAAAAAAAAATTCCCAGCTTATAAAACAGATGACAGTAACCTTTCGTGATGTACAATCACCTACATTTGGTCCGATGTATAACTGGTAACTACCACTTTGTTAAAGTAAGTTAACAAAGCTGAATCACTGCAAACAAATTCAGAAACAAAGAAAAGGAAACTAATGAGATGTGACAGAACAACCCAACTTGCACCTAACCTTATCTGAAAATACTGAGAGCAGTTACTTTTGAAAACAATGACTGCAGCTAATAATGAAACACTGATAAGAAACATATTTGCAAAATCCAATTTACAGCTGTAAGACTTGACCAGATTTTAAGTCATAGTAAATTCCGGCATTTTAACTACAAAGAGCTATATAATAATCATGCCAAACACAACTACTCAAACGTGTTATGTGAACTGTTGGTTTCAGCAGTACAATTTTTATGTACGCAACATTAGAAAGACTTCGAAAGCCAATCTGGACATTGCATATATGCTTTTAGTATGACATCTGCATCTTCTATAGTTCTTTCTGTATACTCTTCTATTAAAAGATTTTAAGGTATCCTGATGCAGGTGAAAACCTTATTTGTTATAAATTAATGGAACCTGGAATCTTTAAACAGTTTTATGTTTTCCAATTGAATTTTCTTTAAATATTAAAACTGGACAAAAAGGTTCTTCTGTTGTGTATGAGCATAAATTAGTGTCTGAAAGAAAATCCTTAAAAGTGCTTCTCAGAGTATGTTTTGTAAATCACGACAGTGAAAGCATGAGGTTATGCTGAAAAAAGTAATTTTAATATTTCAAATAAAAAGTACATACATGAAATGTAAGCCCACCACTAAGCTTCCCTGGAAATTGATAAGTTGATGTGTGCAAGAAGGAAGAAAATAAGAATGCCAGAAAAGTTATCCAGTTTTTTGTGTAAGCCACTATGAAAAACTTCGCTAGTTTAATATAGTGCAGGAAAGCTTTCTGATAGTCTAGTACCTGGTCTGAGAATCTGCGTAAGATACTTAAAACAAGAGGAGTAACAAAATCCTTTCATTCTCTCCACTGCAGCATTTCAATCCAAATGTATATAAATCCCAGTTCAGCTTCTCACACCATGAGGCTTGAGGAAAATAAACTGCAGATTCACCATATGATTAGCTGGAAAAAAGGGCATGATGTTGTGCCAAAGAAACCCAGAAAGCTAGCACAAGATGTACAAGTATTTTACCATTGCCAAATGGATTTAAGAAGAAAGAGCCACAAAGACAACTGAGTAATAGCAATACAATTAAGATGAGGAAGAATAATTCTAGTAAACAAAGTGAGAGTTCTTCAACCAACAATCAAAAACAGAAGATCACCACTTGTTAAACTCAAGCACAGCTCTCCCTCAGACAGACTAACCGGCAGTTTCTTCCAAATACACTAAATGCCACAGAGATTCTGCATGCAACAATAACCACAATTTCATTACTCCTTGACTAACTGCAACAAATAGGGTTCCTTTTGTGTTGTTGCAGAACTGTGACTTGAACTTTTTCCACTTTGCATAAAGCAGAGGGATTTACTTCTGTGTGAACCACCCTCAGGTGCAGTGTACCAGAACTTGCTGTTGTCCTCCTGAGTTCCAGGAGTGACTCATGAGCAGCTTCATCACTGCTTTAACACTGACTTTTATGACCTAGTTCTGGGACAAACAGCCTCCAAACTAAATGCCACTAAAAGAAAAACCGGGTTTAAAAGCCCTTCCCTCACATTAGTACTGGTTTTATGTCTCTCATTCCTGGAAATCTAGTTAATCTTACTGATTATTTCTCTTTTCTGCATGAAGTCAATGCTTTCATGTAATTCTATCACAGACTGCAATACAGCCAGCCACAAAGTGGTAGCTACTACTAACTCTTCAGTACTACTTACAGTTACTACTAACTCTTCAGCTATTAGGCTCTTCAGTACTAGAAATTACTTAATATCTAGGTAAGTGACAGAAAAGCATGCAGATTTCATTTTCAAGATTCTCACACATTAGAAGCAACCTCCCAGAACAACAAACCACACACCACCACCCACCCCCAGCCTCATCCTCCACATCAGACACCATTCTAAAGGAATTCTGTTTCTATATGGAAAACACAAAGAACATACCTCAGAAAGTAATTACAGTACATTAGTACACTGATCTTCATAATCATGTATGGAGTGGTAAATAAAAACATCACAACTTCCACAAAGGACAGCTCTTCCGGTTAGGCGCTTTGGCATAGGTGGCAGGGCAAAAGGAATCACAAAAGTATATGAAGTACTGAAAAATATTTGGTGATCATATGATCCAACCACAAAAACACACCCTGTAATCAGAAGCACAAATGAATCTGAACTAGAAAAAGCAGGGATGAGGATCTTGACAACCACCATTCAGAAACAAGATTTCTGGAGTCATTTCTTCAGCATTCTCAGATCTAGAAAACCCCTGGAATAATCAACCTCTTTTCTCCTCCCACTGGACTGAAGGGAAAAAACAACACCTTAAGTACAAGTTCTGGCCTGTATTCAGAGACTGAATCTAGTGTCTCACAAAAAGAGACTCTCTGAACAAAGAAAATGAGTGGAGACAGGATGAAGGTTTCAAACCATTCGAACTGCACAACTCTTCTAAGTTCTTTCTCAGATTCACTTGAAAGAGGCACAACAAAAACTTCTACATCTCCTACTAATTTTGACTGAAAATTCTTTACTAGATGCAGGACTAAGGGCAGGTTTGCTCGTATGCATGGTTCTCCTCCTGTTATAGAGGGATGAAATGGGATCCACTTCAGAAGCAACACTGTCCACTGCTCAAGATTTCCAAACTCTTGTCATATGCAGCATCCTTGTAAGCAGGACTGATCTTCATTGCACTTACAGCTGTAGCTGAAACTCATCGGCAGCAGTTCTGATTTGCAAACCTAGCTGTTTGACAGGCAGAGCTTCACAAAATAAGTCTGTCAATCTACCAGACTTGATGCATACATAGACTGAGCAAACATGCTACAGACACTGCACCTTGAAAGGGGAGCATTCTTTTAAGCACTACTTCTGAACATATACAATTGGTACAGGATGCAAAGTGCATTGTTATCGTCATAGTAGACTAAAACCACTTAGCCTAAACAGTGTCAAATATTTTGAGTTATCAGACTATTAACCTACAAATGAAACTCAACCACCAAATTTATCTACTGAATTAATTCACTTATGAAAGTAAGAAAAAACATCCTTGGGTTTGGACCAAACAGCTCCTTGAGGGAGCAACATGAAAGAAATGAGTAATGAATAGAAAACATATCCCTTTTACAGCTTCATTCCAAGAATATTTGACAACATCAGAAGGAGGAAAAACACCATACCCAAGTGTTTTAACATCAGCATTATAATAAGTACTCAAGTCTTCAGTTGCCCTGCTTGACAGACCTCAAACAGGGATATATTAAAGGCACTCAGAAGGGAAATAAGATCTCTGAGAGCTCCTACTTCATGTCAGATTTCTATTAGACACTGAACTTTGGCAGACTTGTTTCATTCAATCAAGAACAATGTTGAATCTAGCACTGCAAGAAATCAGTCATTTTAAGTCTTAAGAAACCAAATGTTACTTCATTTTCCCATTACTATTAAAGAAGTATCCCAGGAACACTCAGCAGACTGCTTAGGGTTTTTCCCACCCCAAAGAGCATGGATTCTGCAGGCACAGTTGAGATTACAAACTTTGCTATCTCCTCAGTAAGTCCAGAGAACTACAGAATTAATTGCTCTATAGCCTTAAAGCTCCTCTTCTATAGAAGCTTTGTCCCTTCAAAAAAAAAAAAGATCAGACTAAAATTTGATCTGTAATTCCAAATCAGTGCCAACAACAGCATCAGACATTAAGTTATGTATCAGTACAGTAACCTTTATTAAAAAGATATCTAAAAATTGATAAAGAAAAAACAGAACTGAGGTAAGACAGGAAATGTATGTAGTCATCATTTCTTCTATCCTGTGTCTACACACTCTGTTGTACTACCATCTTCTTCGCAAGCAGTCTTTACTGTACTGAGCAACAGAAGGAACACAAAAGAGATGCAAAACAGTAGTTCCTCACCAAATCCATTTACATGCCACTTTACAGGTGGAACATAAAAGAAGGATTTCACTTTCCAAAGTCCTGAAGTCAAACACTGAAGCTATAACATAGCAAGAGGCACAGCTCTCCAAATCATTATGAAAGATACTTTACGCACTACCTGACAGAAACAATTTCCTGCAATCTCACAAACAGTACTTCGGCACGCACATGAAAGGATGAACAGAACCCCTTTTTAGCATGTTATAACAACTCCTAGAATGGGGAGATGCTGGAAAAGTTCAGTATCTTTCTGATGCAAGCTAGGAATTCAAGAGAAATCCACTGGGTGCATTTTCACTCCATCTGGAAAATTATAAAATCAACTCAAGAGTAAAGTGCTACCTAAAAGATGACAAGCGAAAAAATTTCCAGGTTATTATCAGTAAGACCTGTAGCATAATGCCAGAGACTAACAAAACAAGGAAAACAATTTCTGGTTTATTTTGGTGTTTTGTGAACTCAAAATTAGACCTATTAATAAAATCACTTTAAACATCAGCTCTGTTAAAGATAATAGCAATCAAACCTGAAATTCAGAGGTAGCCATAATTACGAAGACAGTTTTCCACACAACAGAATGTTCCTGCTTATTTGCCAGTAAGATTAAATAGAAAAGTCTGATCTTCAAAATAAAACCGTATTCTTCTAAGCCATTAAGTCAAATACTTATGAGGCAATTCTGAGTTTAGAAAAGTGAAAAGGTATCTCTAATCTACTAGCAGTGAAAGTACTAATTGCCTTAGGCATTAGGATACGTGTAGAGTTCCATGTATCTGGATTTTGCCATACTTTGTCTGGTGTAAACCTGTTGAATTCCAGCTCTTAGGTCATCCCATATCTGGTCAAGACCAATCTGTTTAAGTCCATGCGGGTTCTGACTCCTATTCGATGACATTTTGTATTTCCTGTAAAGTCTTCCAGTGCAGCTGCCTGAGATCTGGTTATTCCCCCATCAGAATCACAAGTCAAGTAACATTCTAAACTGAGTTGCAGTAACTCAGATATTCTTTACATAAAAAGAGTGATGCTTTCCAGGACGATAATCTGCAACAGGAAAAGAAAACATACACATTATACCAAATGACAGACCAAATTCAGTCACACTAGAGAAAAAGATTACAAAAAAATAATTGTTTCATTTAAACGTTTTCATTTATGCAGATGAGAAAAACAAGATGAGATCTGAAACATCAGAGCCACGTAACCTGATTTTGCAATTCAGCAATCCACTACAAAATGGGACTGTTAGCGCAAAGATCAGCCCAAAGCCTGGAGGTACTTAGGTCTATGTCGCTGAAAACAAAATCCTAAGGCTAATAAGAAAACGTAACAGCAGAAATTTTTCCAAGCAGCAGACACTATCCTACTAAGAAACATTTCTCCCCTATACAGCAGAGAAACTGCAGTATTTCCAAACAACTCCGAGTTACGCGGTAACTCCCCGTTTAACAAGCATCCTGCTGGATATCCAAGATTAAGGAAACGACACTAAAATAACTGTTTTTCTTCAGTTATCAATAACTCTGCCAGACTTGAGATGCTATTACAGACAACCTGAAACTCCAAGGTATCTTGGGAGCAGGAATTTTTCCTATCTGGTAAACACATGATTGTATCAATTTCTTTTCTAAGTAAATAAACACCAGTTCCTTCAATGTCATCTTACCAGCAAGAAAATACGCAGCCATTACTGGTGGGAAGAAGTAACAACTAACGGAGTGCCCAAAATTATGATTGACTGAATGGTGAATGAAAGAGTAAGAAATTAAGAAAATGCACTACTCCCATAGGTGCTTAAGGACACAGTTTGGGTGGTAGTGAGAAGACGGTAAACAGTTCATCAGCCTTGTGACATGACAGCATAGGAAAACAGCCACCTGGCAAGGACTACTGAGAACATCAAGCAGAGAAGATCCATTTTTACACCAGTCCTTAAAAATATTCCACAATTTTAACATGTCTCATCCACCGTAGCAACAATATTAAGAAGGTACCCAAAAATGACAAAGGAGGTAATATGATTTAAGAAATTAACCCACAAATAAGAGAGTTGTAGTAAGTCAGGATCAACTTAGTCTTACTGCAGCCTTTCACTAAAGGGAGCTTATGAAAAAGATGGAGAAAGACTTTTTACCAGGGACTGCAGTTACAGGACAAGGGGCAATGGTTTTAAACTGAAAGACGGTAGATTTAGACTGGATATAAGACTAGATACAGATTTAGACTGGATATAAGATATATTGATTTGTTTTACAATACGGGTGATGAGACACTGGATCAGGTTACCCACAAAAGTTGTGGCTGCCCTATCTCTGGAAGCGTTCAAGATGAGGATGGATGAGGCTTTGAGCAACCTGGTCTAGTGGAAGATGTCCCTGTCTGAGGCAGGGAGGTTGGACCAGATAATATTTACAGGTCCTTTCTAGACAAACCATTCTGCAACCTAGAGCCCTTTCACTGAAATACTCCAAATACAGTGAAACATGACTTTTTGCTATGCTTGTAGAGAAGAGAATACAGCTGCTGGCAAAGGCTCATATAAACCCCTCCTTAATTTCAAGGACAGTATAGGCCAAGACCTGACAAATCCCACTGCTTCTTGTTGACCTTTGAGCAGTGGAAAATAAAGATATTCCTTCAGGATCTACAGCATGTCATAGGTGCCTTGTCACAGCCACTTTTAAGCTACTGCATGTTCCACTCCAGGTTTCTCACTGTTTTTAAAGATCAAGTGTTCTGTTATACCCCCTCTGGCCCCTATCCAATTTGCTATAAGACTTCTCTTCAGCTTTTTCTCCTTGACCCAAAAAAGACCTGCTAAGATAAGATCAAGGCACTTCTTCAGGATTGTTAGTCAATGACTGTCTTATTGCAGTAACACAGAAGTTACCATTTCTGATAGTCCTTTACCATCCATCACTCATAAGCATTTAAATCTAAAGCTCTAAGTACAAAAACACTGAAGTCTTTTTATGCTGCTCTGAGCAACAAGTACCATCTCTTTTCCATCAGGCATAAACTGCTTCTGTAGCTATTTTTTACTTTTACATAATCAACAATTATTTATAAGACTAGGTGGAAAAACCACAAATTCAGTCATATCCTATCAATACATATCAGAATTCAATATATACCCTACAAAACATACACTTAAAATTCAACCTTGCCATTCTGTTTCAGAATTTACAGCAAATTGATTATTTAAGGTACATGGGAATAATGCATCATCATGCTGAACTGTAATACAGGTCAGACCTTGTTTCTATTTAACTTCTTAAATATCTGGACATCAAACCTGCTACAGTACTAATAATGATGGACTTTCAGGACTGAGCAACTAAAGCCAGAAAGAACAAAGGTCCACAAGAGGTCATTCACCTCTTAATATGAGAAACAGTCCGTGCACATTACACCCATGATCTCGGACTATGATTCTAAGTCAGCATTGCAATACACAGCAATAAAATTGATTTGTTGTCTACAGTCCAGGAGAAGAAACTTTTTGGTTGCTCAAATCAGGTACTATTTGAATTCTCCACAGCAGCAAGAGAAAACAGTTACAAATCAAAGCAGTCATGGATGCCCCATTCCTGGCAGTGTTCAAGGCTAGTTAGACAGGGCTTTAAGCAACCTGATCTAGCGGAACGTGTTCCTGCCCATTACTCTCCTATTAATCTGCAAGCATCAAGCAGCCTAGAGCTAGAACACATTTTACTAAAAATACTTCGCCATAAACTAATACAAAATACTTCAGTGCTGTATAAAAGCTCATAATAAAAAGCCAACCCCTTGCTAGCTACCTAGCAGAGCATAACCATTACAACAGCTCACAAATAGGCCAAGGTCCCTTCCCAGGCAGTCCCCAGGGCTCTTACTCAGACACCTCTCCAGGTGCTAGTAAGAAGCAGCCACCTTTCCACTGCAAGCCATGGTCACCAGCTGCCCAGCAGATGTGGAGTTTTCCCCTCTATGACAATGGAAATACTTAACTTTCTTCTCCAATTAAGCAGCTCCTAGTTTTTATGTACCCTGGCGCATCTACAAATACTACCTTTTCCCAGAATCTTGTGAACTCAAGGTGTTCCTCACTCACACTGTACTAACTTTTCCTCCCCTCACCCTAAATTAACCCTCTGTATTTAAGTCAGGATGTACCCATCAAAAACAACACTGTGGGAAAGAACTTAATTTTGATTTTTATTTTCTTATGCAGTCCATTACACACAAATACTCTTTAAGCAATAAATTCCACTCCATTTAACAACATTACCCCACTATCACTTAGCAGGCTTCCAATTTGAATTTCACAATTAAACACATGAATACAGACTGGTAGCATCACGTCGCTAACTTCCTAGACTCAAGTAATTTACTTCTTCCAGTTAGTTACTAGTTAACACAGTTGGGAAATGAAGAAATAGCTGAATAATGCTATAAACTACTATTTTTTTTTCTCAACAGGAAGAAAAATATAGGTAATTATTAATATATTACCCTAACAGGAGTAAAGTTTCACTACATAAGAATACTTTAACTACAAAAGCCTATTTATGAAAGCAAGCATTTGTACTTGGTGGTTAAACTAAATGATGGTGTTAGATGTGTAGAGAGAGGAGGTAAAATCTGGTCCGCAGCAGTTACACTGCATCTCTCTACCCAACATCCCAATTACTACATTTATAGAGAGGGAAAAGAGAGAGCTTAGAAGTCCACCACTACTTAGTGCCTGGGCTGTGTGCAACTGCCAAGAGCAAGGTACCCTCCTCCCAAGAACCATGAATTCCTACAGGTAAATTAAAACCTTAGAACCTCAACGTTATTAAGTTATAACCTTTACATCAGTGAGATCTCTCACCTTCCAAATGCTGTTGGCAGGACCATGCACACGTCAGTCTTGAACTGACCATCACTGCGCTTTCTGGCCCAAACAGATCAAGCTTGCTGGTGACCTGCTTCATGGACAGCACCACAAACCCAGCGTTGCAACATCTGCTCTGTAGCTCCAGGCCAGAGAACAGACTTCATTATATCTTCAGGACTAGCTATATTTACATGAAAAAAAAAAAACAACCCACCCCACCCCTGTAGTTTCCAGCTGATACATATACAATTTGATGCAGCCATACGGCAGTGTTCAACACCATCCTATCTTTCTACCCTGCATTCAAGCACTGCAGTTAAAACACTGTCAACCAAAACTGCCATTTCTGACCATACCAATTGTCCAAAGGACAATCTATGCCAAAACTTCAGAACAGCCTTGAAGGACAAGGAGAGATTCTATTCCCTCCTTTGCATTACTGGGGAGAACGCACCTTGACACACCTCATATGCAAGGAAACACATCGCATCTGAAAACAGTGGGTTTGTTTTCACTGATCATCTAATAATAAACAGTATTTCTTTTAGATACTCCATCTGAGAATAATTATGTGTATGCTGAATGAGGCCTATTAAGAAAATGGAAAGCGTTAACCCTAGTTTCATTTAGAAAATATAATAAAAGCCACTGGATTTACAGCATTTAAATCCATTTGCTGGAGTAACTACCATTTTTATGTCCTCATACAACATAACGTTCAGCTTCACAGCTCCAAGACCTATGCATCACCTGCTCTTTTTCCACAACCACTTAGCTCCAAATCACAGATTCCAAGATAGCTTACTTCAATAGTTACAGATGAAATTTGAAGTTGTCAGCTTCTTGCCCTAGTAAGAACTTAGAGAGAGGTCCAGGGCAAGGTTTTCCAGCTCACCCAAGAGCCTTGACAGCATTTTTCTGAAGACATAGTAGAGAGGAACAGGGCCAACACTTAGTAATTTCCAAGTATTTTATCCTTTCTCTAATTTCAACAATGAGGAGAACATTATTGTCACACCTAATAGCACGAGCTAAGGCGACCAGATTTAATCACACTAAAAACAAACACTTTAGGGAAGAGAAGCAAGCTTCACTAATAAACTATAGCGGACTGACTGTCATTAAAAAGACGTCTGAAGACCTTTGGTGTTTCAAGGTTTCCATAGTTTACAAGTGTGTATTAAAATCAGAATTTCACCCGTGTACACTGCTTCAAATCAATTTTCTAAAGCTGAATGCAAGTTTCCCAGTAACAGAAGTACACTACAAGTTCATTTGGACACTGGCTGCAGTTTGACATCTTTTGTAAAAATTGGTGCAGTGACCATGTTCACCTAAAAGGCCACTACAAAAAACATCAGCCTTCTGCACTGACAAGGATAAAGCACAATAAACATTTAATCTTTGACTTCAAAAGACAAGGAAAAGGAGTAAGTTTAATACAGCTACACACTTAAAAATGAGAGATGAAATTCCTCTTGCCAAACTCTTTCCTACCCGCTTTTCCAGCTTGACTCCTCTAATTTATTTTATCCTGCCCTCCTATTGCTCCATTTCAGCAAGTCTGATCCAGAAATTCAATGGAAGCTCTTGTGTTCACTAAGCAGCAACATTCAATAAGGGTCCCAAACAGTTTTACTCCCTCAAAGTTTCTGCTACCTCCACAGTGAGCCAAGGTTATTTACCCAAGATATGCAATACTCGTCAAACCATTGCCATACAACACCAGCACACAAGTATTTTCAACTAAAACAGAAGCCGATTAAACATTACATTTGTTCTAATACAAACTGCTTGCTTGTTCTTAAGATACTGGATGCCATTTTATACCCTAGCTCATGTAAATTTCCAAATTGCTACAGTTGACTCCAAAGTATTACCATATCAAAACATTTGGTAAATATTCAAAGGCATCTCAAATGTTTTCAGCATTAGACTTGATACAAAACATATCAAAAATAAACCAAACCCCTCTGGTAACCAAAGAAGGCAATTTATCATTCATATATCCTCTCTTACCAAACACAGAGAGTTTCACAGATAGGACACTGCAAATGATCCATCCTACAAACCAGGCTTAAGATTCATCTTGAACATGCATACACACCCCTTCTCAAAAGGCATGTAAATACAAAGTACAGAGCTGAGATTATACCTCCCTCCCATAAGATACAATTTACATGATTAATCTGATATAAGCACTGTGGTGGGGTGGGGGAGACATTTAAAAATGTCTTTGCGCCAAGTTAAAAAACATCTCTTGAATCCTAAAGGATACAACCTCCATTAGATGGAGTGGAAAAAGACAAGAAGTAACTCTACTTTGTCCCTATAATCACCTGCACTCAGTTTATGATTTCAAATACACTTTTTACACCCATGTATCTGCATTGTGTTTACTTGACTTCAGTTGAAGTTACCACTATGAGCTCAAAACTGTAATGTAAAATAGCTTAGTTGAGCCATCATCCTGCATCCAATATTTTATAGCACTGACACTTCTGTCCAGAAGTATTTTAGTTCACTAAATATACAGACTATAAACTAGGCAGAAGGTTTATGCATGTGAAGTGACCCGATCACTAAAGCAAGACTAGGAGCAAGTGTAATGTCCTTAGCTCTTAACATACTACGAATGTGTAATTAATGAACATACAGAGAATCTGTCTATAGCAAAAATCAAACCACACCTACAACAAAAATTGGTTATCCAGAAATCATACTAGTACATGAAGAGAAACACTGGAATATTTTCTCCTTCATCAATATCAAAGATATTTAAGAGACAAATTATGCAAATCACAATGTTCAGATCCTCTGTATTATTACAGAATACTGAGCTATACGTACTGTGAAAAGCTTCAGTTCATCTTACTTTCAACAGAGTTAATTTCATTCTGAGAAGGCATGTGTATAAACACATACACTCCTCCTTTCTAAAAGTTGTCTTTAGATGGTAAAAGCATCCTGCACAGCATCTAAAAAGTAGCTTAGAGTAGAAGCAAGCACGCTTAATTTGCCAGTATTCCAACATCCAGTTTTGTAAATTTGGCATTAAAGTTTGAGGAGTTGCTACTTTACCTCTCTGACAATGCCTTCATCCTGGGCTTCAGTGTTGTTCCTCCACCCCCTCTTCTAGATACCATTGATCAGAGCTGTAACACACAAAGTGCTACAAGAAGTACGTTCCTACACTACTTCATGTGCCAATGACACAATTGCCAGCTGAAAAAATAAAACAAAAGCCTGGATGTGTTCTTCATAGCTAGAAAGACACCCAAATTTACCTTTATTTTCAAATTCAAACAGAAAACATGGAAGTAACTTGGAAATGACGGATTTACATCTTTCTTTTTATTTAAATTATGCATGATCTTATTCACCAAAAGCCTTTTTAACTGACATGGTTTTAATTTTGGATGCCCGATTACACGGGGTTTTCCAAAACATAAATGACTATTTCTCAGAAGAGCACCGAGCGAATTTGGATGCGCGGCTTTTCCATTTCTCTTTGCCTACTCTTTTATTAGATCTTGAGCATTCTTTCTTCACTTTTTGATTTCAGCTTTCCTCTTGCCTTCCTTCAGCAAATGGTTCCTGCAATTTTTGACAAAGATCTCACCACAGGAACACAACAGCTAATACAGCCCCCAAAAACCCACCATATACATACTGCCTAAAAGCAGAGGCTGGGTCTACACTACACAAGGTTTGCTGACGTAACTGTACAAGCAAACTCCCCCTTCTGCACTTGCAGCTTAAGTAAACTTTGGTCAAGGTTAACAATCCTGCCAACAAGTAAAGTTTCATGGTGTTTTACTGCATGAACATCAACTTTGCAAACAGTATCAGGGACTACACCCTCCACACTACTATACAGGTAAAACTCCAGGCTTTGTTTACACACCTCAAAGAGAGCTCACTTTTTTGCTGTTTAAGTAATCCTTACATCAAAGCTTGTAGACTTACTCCTAAGCTGAAATATCCTTTCTAACCTGAGGTGTCAGGTTTTCCTGTGCTACAAAGAGGATGCAAACCCTCCAGTGTTTTTTAACTGAGCTTGATAGCTTCTTAAAACACTGATTATGCTCCAACTTGGAAAAAGGAAGGCTGCAGACTAGGAACAGAGTAACACTGTGCAGAAAAAAATCAAGTCAGGATATGAGCACATTGGAGAGGAGGAGGAAAGGTTTACACAAGACAAAAGGCCTTGAGTATTCCAGCTATCTGGGAATAATAAATCATACATAAATATCCTATATGGATAAAACCTGCATTAAAAAAAAAATACACATAAGCCTTGAAGGACAATGCACATGAAGATGTGCTTCTTGAATCAGACAGGAAAATGCAGAAAAGGAAAATGAGGGAGGACAAGCCATGAAAACGTAATTCTAGATACTCAACATTGCCAAGCAGAAAACAGAAAAATACACCTTGTTTTCTTAGGAAATAAAAAGAGAAAAAGGAAAAAAAAGAGACGGCGGCAGTGGCAAGTCACATCAAATGCAATTCAGCAAGAACAAATATGGAAGACTCTGGAAACTCTGAAATACTCTGGGGCAGTTTAGAGACCATATTGATCCTGCAAGGACAATTCCTACATGGAACTGTTTTCCTAAATCTCCTAATAGTCATTAAAACTTCAACTAAATCCAACTTAATAAGCTAAAACACCGTGATCCTACTGATCTCCACCAAGACAATCTTGGTATGGTCCTACAGTCCACTTCAGACACAGCATAATATCTGCCAGAACCTGCAGGGCAAGCCTCTGAACCCTGACACAAATGCCGTTCCACTATAACACCACTTAGTGCATCACAACATACAGTTTTATACCGACCTGTTAGACACAAACAGGAATTCACACCTGCAATAATGTTGCCATCCACCTGCAATAATGTACTGAAAGTTTTCCCATGCTCTTTGGAAGGTGATTGTTCTTACCAGTAACTTTAAAAAGTACTAACATTTACAAGCATAAAACAATTCTGGCTGGAATCTCTTCCCAACAGCTTGCTAATTTTACAGCATCTTCCATCTTGTTACTTTTGCAAGAGCTCAGCTGATCAAGGCAATGCAGTTTGCCACTTCAACTTATAAATAAAGATTACAGTCACACCGATTCGTCTTGCAAACAGTCTGACATTTTCAGATGCTCAAATATACCACAAGAGCATGGCTTAAGCACTGAAGAGCTTCCTCCTATAGTCACCTTCATGCTAATATTTAATTCAGAAGTGATGAGGACTGCAACTATCACATAGTAAAAACAGTCTACACATTCAAGAACTTGCTGCAGTTACTCACATTCATTCCATAGAACGGTTCAGGTTAGCAGGGACCTTAAAGCTCATCCAGTTCCAACCCACTGCCATAGGCAGGGACGCCTTCCACTAGACCAGGTTGCTCAAAGCCCTGTCCAACTTGCCCTTGAACATTGCCAGGGATGATAGCTTTTTTCTCGTCCTCTTTTTAAGGTCTACATTAAGTGCACACACATATCTGCTAGCAATCCAGACTCCTACTGTGGTATAAATGCTGCAAACATTGTTAGCAGTACAGCTCAATATATTTCATAACATTGACAAAGCACACTTCCACAGCCAGCAAGAAAAAGAATAAGAACTTTCTCATTAAACTTGTGAAAGGGATTCTGTACATAATTTTTCCAATTCAAATGAACTGTAACAGCCCTAACCCATACAGCAAAGAATCTAACCTCAGGAAAACTGAGTTCCATATAAATTCAGTATAATTTTCAGCACATTTTCAATCCATTTTGACCTCCAATGACAGCACCTGCGCCTGGTATGCAAGTGAAACAGTTTAACTTCATTCTGTAAAAGTATGAATTGACACACATGCCTTACAGCCACACTTAAATCCTGCTTCGTGTTGATTTGGCTTGCACCATTAAGTTTTAAAGCTAAACCTGCATTAGAACCTAACAAAATCAATTTAATTACTTAAGCATATACAGTTAGATTTTATGCTGTGATGGCACTCTAGCAAAAGGCACCCTATCAGAAACAACAAAACTTTTCCAGTATTGTCTCTGAAAAAAGCACAGTAAGAAAACAGTCTGCTTTCTTCAGAAAATGCAGAATTTTTTAAAACACATAGAATCATAGAATAGTTAGGGTTGGAAAGGACCTTAAGATCATCTAGTTCCAACCCCCTTGCCATGGGCAGGGACACCTCCCACTAAACCATGCCATCCAAGCCTATGTCCAACCCCACTTTGAACACCGCCAGGGATGAAGCATTCACAACTTACCTGGGCAACCCATTCCAGGGCCTCACCAATCATGTTCAATTGTACAGTAAAAGTCTCTCCTTTGGCGACCCAGAAGCAAGCAGAATCTTCACCCATGACATTACCACCATGAAAAGCAAGATTGAAAGACTAGCAGCCAATAAAACAAGAACTATTTCTTAGAACCTTCTTTTTCCCCTCAATTTTGTCCTCTGAAACTTTAGATAAAACTTCCAGATGACAGTCTCACTGCTGTGAGACTAGAGGAGCTTGCAAATTTACATATGAAATTAAGCGTAAATTACAGAGCAAAGCAGGGTGAACTAAGGTCACATCAGCAGCCTCCCTTCTAAACTCTAATCCATATGAAGATTGTCCAACATTAAACACACAGAGGAAGCCAAGTGACATCAGATGCAAAATGAAAACACAAACATGAAGGTTCTACGTTCAGCTACAGCTGAAACAGCATCTCTAATAACCCAAGTTTTTGTAGCTCCTGCTTTAAATGTTGAAAATCAACTATTGTCTACCTTGTCTTAATGAATCAAATATATCTGGTCCCCTTAGCAAAGCCATTGGTATCTCCATGAAAATGGGAGAAGCATGTACATGTCTCCAAAGATCAGTGCATTACTAGAGCAGAATGAGAAGCTGTCTACACTGCATAAGCTTTCAATCATCGTGATCCTCACCCTCCTGTGTGTGAATAAAGTTTCCAGTTCTCCTCCACAGTAACACCAAGTTTGAGACATATAGCAACATTAACTGGAGGAAATCTAATGAAACCCAAAGACAGGGAGCATTTTATATCAAGTGTACATACTTACAATTTGAAGAAAACCACAAGTCAACAGTATTGAACTGATACGTGAATTTAGTGCATAACTACTACAAAGACCTCCGAAAATATATTTGATCTTTTATTCCTAGTATTGATGTCAAGCAATGCCTCATACCTGCTAGACCAAGCTACCAGCAAACCGTACTGACTCTAAATCAGAACAATCAGAAGGGGAAGAAAAGGAGGTAACATAATTTTTTCCTGAGCTTCTGGAATAATTTCACAAAGTTACAGTTTGTTCAAGAATCACAGAATGGTTTGAGTTGGAAAGGACCTTAAAGCTTGTCTTGTTCCAACGCCCTGCTATGGGTATGGACACCTTTCACTACACCAGTTTGTTCCAAGCTCCATCCAATCTGGCCTTGAGCACTGCCAGGGATAGGGTAGCCACAGCTTCTCTGGGCACCCTGTGCCAGTGTCTCACCACCCCCAGAGTGAAGAATGTTTTTCTAATATCTCATCTAAATCTCCCCTCTGCCATTTTAAAACCACTGCCCCTTGTCCTGCCACCACATTCCCTGGTAAAAAAAAAAAAATTAACCTTTCTTATAAGCTCCCTTCAAGTACTGAAAGGCCTCAGTAAGGTCTCCCTGAAACCGTCTCTTCTCCAGACTGAACAACCTCTCTGCCTTCATTCACAGCAGAGGAATTCCATCCTTCTGACCATTTCTGTACCCTCCTTGGACCCGGTCTAACCAGTCCTTGTCCTTCTCGTGCTGGAGGCCCCGGAGCTGGATGCAGTACTCCAAAGCGCGGTCTCATGAGAGCAGAATAGAGGGGGAGAATCATCTCCCTCAAACTGCTGGTCACACTTCATTTTACAAGTCCAAGATATAACTGGCAAAGAAGCTATGGCAATCTTGAGGATAAAATACAAGAGATCCCAACTTTGGCAAAAATTTACATATTACTGTATATCAGTTTCCTGAAGTGCAAAATAGAATTAGCATTCTTCTGTCTCCATTTATTTTTTTTCGCAGCTCATAGATGAAGAGGGTTTTGAAAAATGTTATATTAAATAAAGTGCATTAGAATAAATGTTTGGTGTATTAAAACATACAAGAATAAAATGTATTTCATTTTGACCTGTACCATGTACAAGAAGAGGCGAGGTAGCAATATGGAGCAGCTCGCTGTTGAGGCACCAGAGGTTCTGCAGGTAAAAAGAAAACTGTCAGAAAATTACCCACTGGAATATACATTATTACCTAAACCAGCGGTTTTCTCAGCAGCTGTACTACAACTATTCCCTGATGTAACCTCACATAACTACTCTTGCTGGATAATGCAACAAGTGTTTAAATCTGACAATATTCCACATCTGTTGTTACATTAAAGGCTACATTTTAATTTTTACAAAAATTAAAAGGTTACATTAAAGTTATAGCACTAAAGCAGAGCACATCAGCTCAGGACAGTTTTATTACCAAGTAATTCCATAGCATCACAGAACAGTTTGGGTTGGAAAGAACCTTAGGATCACCCAGTTCCACCCCCCTGCCATGGGCAGGGATACCTCACACTAGATCATGTCACCAAAGGCTCTGTCCAACCCAGCCTTGAACACTGCCAGGGATGGAACATTTACCACTTCTCTGGGCAACCTGTGCCAGTGCCTCAGCACCCCCACAGTAAAGAACTTCTTCCTTATATCCAACCTGAACTTCCCCTGTCATGTCTGCAGCAGGTATGAACTGCAGTGCTGTAAAAAACAACAGCCAATCTGTAGAAGTCTTCTACTGAAAAACCTACAACTCTTACAATAAAATAGCAAGTTCCTTATGTAGACAAGCTCAACAGCTCTCTATAATTTTCCAACCATTACATTTTCTTGCCTTTTCCTTACTGAAAGTTCCCCTTTAGCAAGTAAGGGAAACTCAAGTGTTTCTGTGAAAAATCAAAAAGCAGTTTAAGTTTGCATGCTGTATAGCTTACATCTTTCACCTAGGCCTCTCACTGTTGGTTTCAACAACCACTTTACATGGAGATTATCTTGAAAAACACAGTAATTAGAAGGCTTTATTAGTTTACAATGCTAGCACCTAGGTAGTCCATTTACAGCCAAGTTTATGCATTCCTAAAGCATATGCAGAACTTCCAAGACCAAATATTCCACACTCTTCTTTCTTCTAGCTCTGCACAACAGGAAGACTGTATCAACCTGGAAGATGCTGGAACTGCCTGTGTACATCCTCCTGGCATGCCCATCCAAGCAGGACACGTACCCTGTTCTCCTGATGCACAGACAGACGCTGTTGGAGAGCATGGGAAGTACAACAGAAGCACTGATGCAGCCACCTTATACCTCAATCCAATTCTGTCCTCGGCAAGTTAGAAAATTCTAGTTGAAAAGTACTCCATATGACATCAGTATCCACATGTAACACACTGACAACCCCCTCACTTCACATCCATGATACAAACTGTTGATCTTGAGAGTGGTACAAGAGCAAGGGGGACATCTTTAAAGCTGTTTCATCCACTTGAGATTCTTTTTAAGGAAAAACAACAACTTAATGCCTAGAAGACAACTCCAGATATGCTCAATTCACACAACCACTGACACCCAGGACGTGACTCATCATTAAGCTGGGCCCTACAGAAATAATTGTGAGTATACAAAACTAAGCACAGCTTGAGAAACACAGCAGATGAAAAACAGTACTTGGAGATCTTAACATACAAGTTGTAAGAAAACATATTTAAGCTGAATATCTGAGGTAACTCTCTCAAAGGATTCAGTATTGTTTTCACAACAATACAGTTAGAATACAGCAGCTTGCACCAAGGCTAAGAATAAGCTAAATTCAGCCTCAAATCAGTATCCAAATAAGGGTGTGCATCAACCTAGCTTAAACTAATTTAAATTATTTAAATTAAAGCAATGCAATTTTCTCTTCCTGGGAGTCTACATAACAGGTCCATGTTATAAGGCAAGTTTAAACCAGTGTATAAAGGACTAACACAGAAAATGACTTATTTATTTAAGTGAGCACAACTATTTTGTCAGTCAAGGAGGAAGGTGCATATGCCCCATTTAGGTGCCAACACTAAGAAACTTCTCTATAAGACGCCTGGATAGGCAATGGAAAGTCTCTTCCAGAAGAGATCATTCAGGTCAGAAGCCTTGCTGAGTTGCTCTAAGTGTTGTCAAGTTACAAGGACTTGCTTGTACTCAGCTGAGAAAAGCAGCAGCTGTCAATGCTAGGTACTGAACCTGGATTCTAGAGTTCAGTGTATAAATTACTCTCAACATCACATGTGTTCCCCATGCCTCCACGGAACAACCAAGTCCAGCGTTTCAAGTGCATCTCAAACATATGGCGATGATACGACCCTGAAATGCAACTAATCTTAAGAACCAAAGCAACTAAGATGTAAAATAAGATGGGCAACAAACACTGAGAAGCAAGAGAAGTCACAAAGCAGGAAGAGAAAAGTTTTCTTTCTAGTAGAGTCACCAGCAGAGACACAAAGTCAATCCAACACAGACACCTAACCACTGATAGATAACATTACAGTAGTTATCCATGAGCATCTGTGGAGTAAAAAGCTATGCACTTGGGTACCTATGAAGTATTTACTACTTCCCCAAAGAGAAGGCATCCTAAGCACATCCTGTATCAACTAAGTAACAATTCGCAATATGCTATTACAAACAATATTTGGCCTAATTTCAGTTACATGGCCATGGACCATTTCTTCTAGTCCAGTCCAAAGGATTTCCAAGACAGAAATACTTCCTTTTTTCCAGACAAGCATCAGGGTATGCGCATATTAAGGGGGAGGTATATGATTACATATGAACACATCATGGGAAAAGGTCACTGAGGAAGTCAGTAACAAAATAAATGAAAACAAAACAAGGTAAACCAAGTAAGTAACCTGTGTCCTCTTAGTGCGGACTGACAAGTATGCACATATACTAGGGTTAGATTCCTTTCTCCCCAAAAGCATAGCTGGAGGATTTAAATACAAAGTGGGGGAGACAGCACGTGAGTCTGCAAAGAAAGGAGTATGTGGAAAGGAAAGATTATTAGGTGAGATCACAAAGAAAGTTTTAATGACAGGAAAATAAGATCAGGAAGGCAAGAAAACATGGTGAAGGAAAGAGTTACTGGGAGGAAGAAAACTGAAAGGGGAAAGGTAATAGGGGAATAATGATAGTGATGGAATATAACTTAAAAATAAGAAAACATGGGAAAGAATCCCAGTAAGTAAAGTTCTCTCCTAGTGGCAAACTCACTGGGAAACAAATGAGGTGATTATTTGCAATAACACAAAAAACAAACAAGCAAACAAAAGCAGGTCTAGTAATGTGGATGGAGGCAATAAATGCACAAAGACAGACAGATAAAAGGTTACAGGGGGCACCTTCCCTGGTAAGGCCACAACAGTAGGTGGCAACAAGAGGAGAAAGCCGGGTACACAGTCCTCGACAGTGAGAGAAAACTGGAGAAAGTGACAAGGAGGAGTCTGGGGGAATATCCCCCAGCAGCCACAACGGTGCTGGGGATACAGGTGAGTTTCTCTAGGTACAGCTAAACAGCTCCTGGAGAGTCCCAAGCGTCACTAGAGCTCTGGGGATAGCTGGGATATAAGAAGATGAAAGGAGGCAGCACAGAGAAGGACAGGGAGGACAGCAGGCAGGTGAACACCCTAAAACAGTGCCCAGTGAGATCCCAGACAAAAGCTCATGTGCAGCAGAGAGCAGGGCCTGGGATGGCTGGGGAACGCAGTCCCGGGGCCGGGGACTGAGCCCCGGGGCTCGGGTCCGCGGGAAGCCGGGCCCAAGGTCTAAGAGCCCGCGGGGCGGGAGAGGAAGGCAGGGGCAGCCACCGAGGCGGCCCCGACCATGCGGGTCTGCGGTCACAGGGGAGGGCAGGGAGGCGGAAGGGAGGGCTGGGGCCGTGCCGGAGGGAGGGAGCGAGCGGGCAGGCCGGGGCAGCCGGCGGGGCGGGCTCCCGCGCCCCAACGGGGGCGATGCATTCCGAGTGCGCAGCTAGCGGCCTCCTCGCTCCGGCTCGGCCCGCGGCTCCCGGAGCCGGATCCGCGAGCGGGCCGGACAAGAGCTCCCATCGCCTCCCTCCCTCAGGACCCAGGTGCGCGCCCCGGAGAAGAAAGGCGGGCGGGCGGCCCGGGCCCGGCCGCCCCTTGCCCAGCTCCCACTCCCCACAGCGTGACTCAGTGCCATGCCCCGCTCCGCCGGGCCCGCGCGGCCTCGGCCCAGCAGAGCCGCCGCCTCCTCCCGGGCCCGGCCTGGCCTCGCTGCGACACAACGCCACGGCCTCCCCGCACTCACCAGCATCGCGCGTCCCGCAGAGTCAGGCCGCGTCCGCCCGCCCCTTCCGCCTCCGCCAGGCCCGGATCTGCCGCCGCCGCTGCCGCCTCCCCCCCTTGCGCGGCCCGGAGAGCGCCGAGGCGCCACCCCTTGTCGCTCGCTCCGCCCCGGCTCATGGCGCCGGGGAAAGGTGGCGGGGTCGGCTGCCGTTTAGGGCCCGCAGCTGCCAGCGACGGGAGGGATCGCCCGCTCCCTTCCTCCACTCCCCTGAAGGGTAGTGATGGACGCTGCGGAGGGAGGGCGCTGGAGCGGCAGCGCCGCAGGGCCTCTGCCCGCCCGCGGGGCAGGGTGAATTGGGGTGACCTGGGTCGGGCCGCGTCCTCTGCTGCTCCGTCCCGCAGCCTCTCAGGAGAAGAGCTGCTGGGCCTAGCTGCGGCTACTGTAGGGCCTGGTCGCCGCCTCCCGGGAGAGGTTAGCGAGGCGGGGGGTCGTCCCGTTCGCAGCCGGGGACCGTCGAACCGCCATCTCTCCCGTCAGGCCCCTGCTCTAGTTACCATTGCTGTGACCCCTCCCGAAGTTAGACCAGGGCCGCAAGAGCTGTGGGATTCTTGTCAGGATTACACCATTATTAGATGTGCTAAGACTTTCCTCCATCCATAACTAAGCAGCTGCTTTTGTAATTATGAAAAATGGAAGGTTTTGGTGCATCTTGGGCAGGCAGAGCTACACCATACCCAGTCTTGGAGCCTGACACAGCTGCAAGTTAGCAGCTTGTCCATGTCGAGCAAGTGTTAAACCCAGCTGCGAGGCTCTTTGAATAACTCACATCAAGGGCCATTACCTCGAGGTGGACATTTGAAACTTTGATGATTAAAGTGTGACTGCCATAAGGACCTCCTTAGAAATCTTGCTGTAATTGTGAATTTCAGCTTAAGAAGAAAACAGCTTGGAAACCAACATTGCAGAGAGAACACAGTAGAAATTGAAAGAAAAGAAGCTTTATTGTTCAGCTCTGAGCTAATGGGAAGTCGAATGAAGGTCTGACTGATGCAGGAATTAGCAATTACGTGACCCTGTTTGCCATCTATGAACAAATTTAAGCAAAAATACCTAGTGTAGGTAAGTTTATGGTGATAAAATACAAACTTCCAAGCATATTTGCATTGTTTATGCGGACTGCAAGTGGGACAGTTAATTTTTCCTTGTAAAAGTGTGAAATTGATGATACAAAATCATACCAAAATTAAGAAGACAGGTTTCAGAAAAGTAATGTTTTGGAGTCTATGCTATTTTATGTATTCCTGAGGACTATGGAATTAACACTGCTAGAGCTGTGCTGCAAAGGAAAAGAATGAGGTTTGTGTATCCTTGATACTATGCTGTGCTGAGGTTCTTTGCACTGTACTCGCACAAACCATGCTGATTTTCCCTGCCAAAAATTCAGGTGATGATCCAGATTATACCAGGAGACATTTAAAGCAACTCAAATGAGGTCATAAGAAGTTCTTACCCTTTAAATTAGTATAAACAGTTCAACCCAGAAAATGCAGTAGCTTCAGAGGAAAGGCAAGAGAAACAGGGGAAGCAATAGGAAGAAACAGATTTCTGCCCTCTGCAAAATGCTTCACTTGCATCCTGTTTCCACCAGCTGTACACCAGTTTTGAAAACTGACTTTCTCAAAGCTAATGGGCCTTAGTCATGTAAGTGCTTGAAAAATTATTTCCCTGTATAGCAGTGCCTTACTACGACACATCTTACTGAAGTGGACACAAGCAAAGTCATTGACACAGCTGTTCTAATGACACGGTGCTGACTAAGCACCCAAGAAGCACTGTCTGAGGAACTAGTTTATTGTGCAGCAGGGACAATGTGTCAGCTTGCTGGGTGGCATTGCAATGCTGGTATTAATTTTGCACATGTAGACATATTTTGCAAATACCATTCCAAGGCATGACTAAATTTCTGGCTTGCTAAGGTTCATGAATTGTACTAGAGGAGGGTTTGTGTTAGTCATGCTGGATGCTGCATCAGCATGGCCAGTTCTGCACGGTGTGTTAAAGACTGGGGAGAGTGAGGGCAAACAAAATAGTCTGTGGGAGACAGGAACCAAATCCTAAGGAGGGTGGACTGATTGTAAAAAATAAGGACTCATTTTTCAGTATTGGAAATAATATGCCACATTTTACAGCAGTTATATTTACACAGAGGTAAAGGTATCATTTTAAAATCCTCGAACAATAGAGCCATGGGTAAGCAAGTAAACTAGAAGAGAAATGACAGGAAGGGAAAAAATAAGGGGATAAGGAAGGTCTGAATTAGCACCATCTTGCACTAGACTGTTTCTTTTGCGTTAGTGATTAACTGCAGTACAAGCTTGAGATTGACAGTTTGGACTGTTAAAGGTTTGGGGTTGTTTTGCTCCCTGGGATTGCATGATGGTTTACACAGACTTTAGAGAGGTGGGGCACAGTTCTCTGATTTTATTTGTGGTGGTGATAGCTTCGTTGGCACTCTTTGAAGGTAGGCCTCAGTAGACAATTGAGATATGGTTCATAATGTGTCTCATTCATACATCCATTGAAAGAATTCCACTATCAGGATAAGGGGGCACAGAGAGTTAAGAGAATTGAATTCCAAAATAAATATTACCAAGTTACCCATAGCAGGATGGCTGATGCATTTTAAAGTATCCAATGGAATTGATGTACTTTGCATGAAAGGAGAGAAGCTTCCCCTAGAGACTGGGACAGCCAAAATTTCAAAGACAGACTTCATGACAGAAATCCACTCTGTTTTTGCTGAAGTGAGTCTGTAGTGCTGCTGAGAGGGGCCTGTGTTGAAAGAAACTTGCAGGTTTCACTCTTGTTGCATCAGCAATGAATCAGCAGACATCAAGCAAGAAAATTATCATGACAATGTTTGCTGTTGATGCAAATAGGAAGCTCATTTGCAAAAAGGAAAAGCCTGAGTCATTCAAAGACACAGAGGTGCAGTAGCTGCTACTATATTACTATCAGGAGGCTGGATGGATGGGGAGGGATACTTTCCCTGCTAGTTGTATCTACAGTGATCATCTGAAAACAGTAATTGTACCACACCCTTAATACAGGAAGACGGGCTAGTAAGGGTAGATAATAAGAGATTTTTTGCCACATTCTTATTAAATACGAGTTCTGTTGTACTGCCAAAGCACCAGTGACTCAGGCTGGCAAAACAAAACAAAAAAACAGAGAGAGGCAGTACTGCAAAAGGGTTTAACCAAGCAACATGACAAACCTGCATTTTGGAGTTTACTGGCTCTGTAAGATACACAGAAGTAGTGAATGCAGTCAAACACACCACATGATGATGTCTTATGTAAACTATAGCCAGCTTTAATATAAACTCATTATTCTTTGGTTATGGTACTGATCCCAAAAAAATTAAAGAAAAATAACTCTAAAATACAGAAGCTCACACCGCTGTATCAGACTCCACCTTGTAAATAATAGTTTTGAAGAACTAGGTAAAGAAAATTCCTGTATGACAGTGGCTAGCCTGGATGCAAAGTTCTCTGAGACACTGAGATTGTTACTACAGTTCACAGAGAATATATAATGACAGATAACAGCAGAGAGGTCACTGCTATACGTGTACCTGTCCTAAAAATTAGTGTAAAGACTATGCCTAACTTAACAGGAGAATACTTTTCCCATGCAGCAGTTTGGTTGTACTAGCATGGGCCTTGCTGTGTACTGCAGAAGTGAAAAAGAGAGTGGAGCTATTATGCTGTTCAGCTAGGACATGGGAACTCCTGCCCATAAGCTCAAATTTACTAATAGTTTGAGATTACTAAGATACAGGTGTGTTTTGTTTTTCAGCTAATACATTTGCCAAAACCAGCTAGAATTGTCCTGTTAAGAGAGAGTAGTGTTATAAAGGCTGACGTAAGGAATGCAACACTGTGTATTCCTAAGATTTCTTATTCATATGCATTACCTCTCTAGAACCACAAAATATCCTTCTCTTGTGTCAATATCCATGACTAATGTCAGATGGAGAATCTCAAAACAAAGCAAAACTGAGATGAAGTGCTTAAATGGTATTGGCTACTTCTGTGCTGGTTTATTGGTCTTAATGAGTAGCATCAAGTTTGCCAATTACTGGTCACTTTGACAGCACAGACTTAATGAAGCAATACAATTCCTGCTAGTAATGCCTAGCTGTTGCTGTAGATACTGTGCTACAGACCTAATACCTGTATTTAGTAAAGGTTTCATGGCTGTTTTGAACATCTCTTGCTTTTTCTGTTAGATCCGTTTTCCTCAGTGTTTCTGACAAGAGTATTTGGCTAAACTCATAAGTGATGGTTCCCCATTTTAAGGCCTTATTCCTGCTTTTATGCTGAGCATAGTTTGCTCCCTAGCTTTGAGAAACCTCTGTTGCTTGAACTAGTGAGGCGTGGTTTTACCCTTCCTGTTCCTTCTTGGGGCTTTGCAGGCTAAGATATAGGAAATACAAGCCAAAGTCTTTGGGAAAGGGATTTATGGTTGTGTACAGTATTTGAACATATTGCAAAGAGGCTACCAATTTCTACAGCTTTTCTGTGGAGTGGAAAATTTCAGTTTCAGGATAGGCCACCATTGCTAGTAAATCAGTCTTGGGCTCATAGTCTATCATGAATGTTTGTATAAACTGAGAAGAGAGATGACCTGTGCTTCCAAATTCAAAGGTGCCTGAGAGAATCTGTCAGTGACAGATGATATTTCAGTGCTCTGCTTCTACTTTTGCTGTGAATGTTTGCCAGAAGGTAAAAAGCATTTTGCAGAGATCACATTGTTCTTCATAAAGAAGACCAACCTCTGCTTGTAGAAGACAGGCAGTGCTATATATTGAATAAAAGCACACAAATATGCACAAATGTACTAACCTTTAGTTAATCTGCTGCTCCTTTTATAGCCACATGCCAATGTTAGATGTCTCAAGAGCTCTTGATGGCTGTATCATCAAGAATGGCACAGGACAGTAGCTCTCCTCAAGACTTCTGATTTTGCTCTTCTCTTCCAGGTGTCTATCATCTGAATGATTGATTGCTTCAGGGGTTTGCAGCAGAGCAAATTCCAGCATGAGAAGAGTTGAGTTAGAAGGGACCTACAATGATCATCTAGCCCAACTGCCTCACCACTTCTAACCAAATCTCAAGGTAGGATGTGGAGACTTTACGCAATATGTAGTATCACAGGATTGTAAGTGAAGCACCATTGCCCATCCAGAGCAAAAACGAATTATATGTCTTTGGATGGAAGATGAGCAAATCACCTTGTTCGCAACTTTGAGGTATTCTAAATTTCAGAACGGAGCATATTTGCACACCCAAAGGCATGTGTCTGCTCTGGGAATTAGTAATGAGAAGAAGATGATGGCAATTATTCTTTTTTTCTACTTCTCAATAATTTCTAGATTAAATGCTTTCAATCTGAAGTGGTCTCTTGCTGCTACTGTCTCTGCTGTGTACTGTGGAAAATCATGCACTGAGAAACTGCCATTCGTTTTTCCATCCTCTTCTTCACTGCACTGAAGATTTCTCCTGGGCCTGAGAGCCCAAGACTCAGAATTGGTTTAACTTCTTAGAGCTCTTTCTTTGTAGGAGTTTTTACAGACTGAAAAACAACCTTGGTTATGCTTCTCATTTTTATTTCTATAAAGCAGAACTATGAGCTTCACTGACACCTAGTAAAAGATAGATTCCTTTTGTTTGTTGGTTTTCTGCAGTGGTTTGATATTTTGTGGTGATGTTTGTAGAGGCAGCTGTTCACAGACACAACATGTTTATTGAAGCAAATAGCTGTTCTGCATGAGCATTGTTTGTATGGGAACTCTGCTTTTCAGGCTTAACTTGTGAAATTGCTTCTACATTACTGCTAACTGAAGGGAGGACAGCAAGGAAACAAAGTCTCACAGGAGCACACTCCTGCAAATCACATCTCAGCTTTACAGGCTCAACAGGTTCAAACCAAGAGTTTATCCTTCCTGCATGCTTCCTCAGGCTAAAATTTCAGACCTTCCAAATCTTGCTTTCTTTGCTTTGATCCCTTTTAGATGCTTCACGGATCACCTTCTCTTGTAGGGGAATTAGTTTCTCTGTAACGAATACCGGGTTTAGCCACCGTACACAGAATTCCTACAAGCAGGAAAGCCTAATAAGGAACATCACAGAAGATTGTTCATAATATATTTAAATGCTGATAAGCTTGTGATTTTCCTTCAGTGCCATGATACTTCAGAGTTTATATGGTTAAAGCTTATGGTTTATTTCTTGCTGTGGAGTTTTTTGGCGGGAGAATGATGGGCAGGGGAAATATTTGTATCCCAACTTCTCACCACTTTAACAGGTAAACCCAGTGAATTATAACAGTCACAAAAGGATGATTTGTAGTAATTTGATGCATTATCTGCATTTATCAGTGCATGCCATCAATGTAGCACAGATGTAGCAGGAATGGTAAGAAGAGAGGTGGTTTACATGGACAGGAAAACAGATGATATCTGAAAAGCTCTCTGGAGTGTAGGCCGTGCTGCAGAAATTTGATATTTGTGGTATGAGTCTGTGGGTAACTGTGACAGGGACGGGAGCTCCAGCAGCTCCTGTGGTGTTACAGGCTTAAAGTGCTCTTTCTATAAGGAGACCATTGGTAATGGGACTGACATTGGCACTGTGTATGGGCATGCCAGGCAGTGCCAAAGGACACTGACCCTTTGCCCAGGAGAGCAAAACTCACCAGCCTTGCCCTTTACTGAACACACAATGTGTTTCTCTAACAGAGAGAAGAGGTTTCAATCTATCTCCTTTTCCCCACAGCCTAGCTCTTCTCCCAGCTAAGAAGGTCACTATTTCTTGATCCTTTGCTTCTTAAGCCCACCCTTCCCTTTTGGTACTAGCTCAGGACATCACATGAATCAGTACAAGCTGTCCATTCATGGCTTCTCCTGTTTCCTGCCTTTGCTATGAACAGCTCTTTAAGAATGTTGCTGCTGCAGTTCTCTCCAGCTTGTGTCCCATTGCCCTGGTGGCAGCTCTGCTGTTTCTAACTAGTGTCCCCAGCACATGCCCTCCATTGGACTTCCCAGTGCTGCTGTGATGTGAGGGTTTATTTGCACAAATTCAGGAGACAGGTATAGATACAGACATAGATATACGTATAGATACAGATATGTATGCACACGTCTGTATGTGTATTATTTTTTGCTGGCTGTTTCTAAGAGGTGATTATGCTCGTTTTGTATCAGGAGTGGGCAGAGGCAGTAGCATCTTGTACTGTTGATGTGAATTGTGGTGTTTTGCCTATAAGAAGAGTTTGTTCAGACAGACACAAATATTTCCTTATTTCAGATAAGAACCCAGCTGGGGCTGTCTTCTGCAGCCTACGTCAACATCCCCAATAACAAACTCAGTGACTTTCTCTTTTTTCCCTGATCAACTGCTCAAGAAATAAGCCTTGTGGGAGAGAGACCAAGAGTCCTGCATTACAAGGATGTGGACAAACTTGCTGGGGTTATTTGTCATCAGTCTCTCTATTTCTACCCTCTATGCAGTACCCTTTCCTTCGGTGGTATTTATCTGAGGTTTTTTAAACTGGTTTAACACAACTGAATCAGTTGCTTGCTTTTCCTGAGTGTTGCAGGGAAAGCCTGTTCAGTTCACGTGGCTCAAACCTAATTGGGACCCAAGTACTTCATTGGTCTGTCAACACCATGAAACTAAGCAGCAATCAGTTAAGTGTTGCATTCAAGATCAATAGTAGTAATACAACATGTGAACCCCCAAACTAGACACTAACGTTAATAAACGCCAGCAGATTCCTAAATACCCTCTGTAAGAAATGCAAAATTGATTTCTGAAGTGCCACAAGCCTTTCCGTAGGTAAGGCAAGCCTTGTGCAAAGCCCTGGTGAGAATTTGCCTGTACCACTAAGGACATTCCCATTCTCAGGTTCAAGAAAAATAAATTCTGTCTGGGATGAAGGCAAACAGAGAGTAAGCAGCTGATTAGGGCCATGGAGGGACTGCAGAATAGGATTATGAGCGCAAGCAAGACAAAGACTGAGAGGGCTGCCATCACTTTCATCATATGAAGGATGAAGGCCAAAGGAGGAAAAGAGCTACAAAGTGCAAGGAAGAAAATGGCTGAGAACAGGAAACAGTTAAGACCATAAAAGAATTCAGGACTTCTTTCCAAGATGACCTCACAATAGTGGGGTAGTGGCAAATGTCCTGTTGTGCATTGATAAGGAATAGCGAGGAAATCCTACATGCTCTCTACGTCTCTGCACATAATGCAGAGGGAACCAGAAGCCTTTCTTTCGCTTCAGCATCCCCATTTTCAAAGGAATGTCTATGGTATAAATGCACTTTCTGTAGCCTGAACATACAGATTGTTTTACATTGACGCCCAGCAGCTGTGCCCAGAGCATGGCCACCAAGGGCTGGGACAGCCCCTGGGCCTCCTGGCACAGGCAGTGCCTCAGGGCCAGCACGCCAGAGGCTTCCTCTGAAGGCTGCTGGGCTGAGGGGCCGCAGATGTGGCTGAGCATGGGAGGCCCCGTCACCCCCATGTCATTGTGACACCACCAGGCAACGCAGCAGTCACAATCCTCCGGGACAGAATAAAAGGGAGCAGCCTCCTGTGTCCCCTGGCAGGTGGCCCAGGGCAGCCCAAGGACATCCAAGAGAAAGTCTTTGAGGAGCTGGCGGAGTTACTTGGAGGGGCCTTGAAGAAGGAAGCCCAGCGCCTGGTCAAGGCTGCTGGAGGCCAGCTGCTGGTGGGACCAGCTTCTTAGCTCACAGGAGGGGAACAATTCTTTTCAGGTGGATAGCTGTGGCCAGGCCATAGGAATGCCGCCTTGAAGAGCACTGCAGACCTCATCATCCTCATCCCCTGAGGAGCCAGGGGCAGCAGCCGTAAGCAGTGAGATGCAGGGATCCAGGGATCCCAGCACTTTGGAGCAACCACTGGTGCCCTGCCAGGCATAGGGAGGGAGGTTTCTTGCCCACAGGGTAGATCAGGCCAGGGGCCTTTGACCACTCTCAGGAGCTGCTGAAGTGGTTCTGGGTTGAGGGAGAATAGGGTTTGGGGGTCCTCTGGGGAGGCGTGATCAGCCTTCGGACCAGGAGCAGGTCTTGCTCACATGCTCAGGGATAGCCGATCGCCAGGGTTGGGGTCAGGAAGGAATTTTCCCCCGGGCACATTGGCACTGGTCCCGGGGGTTTTTTGCCTTCCTCTGAGCATCGAGCAGGACCACTCGTTAGGGCTCCTCTGGTCTGTTCTGGCTGCTCATGCACCACGAAGGTGGAGCCTCGTGTCCTGCAGCTGGGGGGGGAAGGCTTTTTTTCCTCCATGGAGGCCTGCAAGTGTCCCTGGGGTTTTTTTGCCTTCCTTTGCAGCAGTGAGCCAGCCCCTTGACAGGGCTCCTCTGGGCTATTGTGGCCCAAAGGCTGCTGCTCCTGCTCCACGCAGGTGCCCCTCGTGCCCCACATCTGGGGGGAGGAAGCTGTTGCAACTGCCAGGGTAGCCCCTGGGCGTTGCTGCTTGTCCTCTGTCGCATTGAGCACAGCCCCTTGTCACCGTCCTTTGGCCTCAGTTCTTGCCCACTGCTCTCACCCCTCCAGGGCACCACTGGTGCCCTGGCTTTCTCTGGCTCCATTGCCCTGTGCAAGCTTGGAGCAGGAGCGAGCTCTGCTCTTCTCTTAGCTCCGTTCCCTGGGGGTTCTTGCTTGTGCACAGCAGCCTGTGCTTGGAAGGGCTCCAGCCTTGCTGCCAATCAGCAGCTGCCACCTTCCATCTCTCTCTGAGTGCAACACCAGCGGCAGGCAGGCAAGAGAGCGCTCTTCATGCTTCTCTGGCCAGGAAGCGCAGTAGCAGAGCAGTGCTGGAAGTTAAAGGTGTGCTTGTCATCAGTAGATGTCATGCTTTGAGAAATACTTCATGGTCCACATCTCTTCTTCTTTCTTCATGAAATTGTGAACGATGGAAAGGAACATAGTGGAAACGAAAACAAAGTAGCAGAAAGGAGAGTAACGTAATGGAAATGAGAGTAAGGGAAAGGAAATTAAAGTAATAGAAGAAAGGACGGTAACAGAAAGTAACATAATGGAAAAGAATGTACCAGAAAGAAGAGGAATGGAATGGAACAGAATGGAATGGAAGAATGACAACGCAAAAGGAAAAGAACGTAATGGAACAGAAAGTAATGTAACTGAAAGGAAAGCAACATAATGCAAAGGAATGGAAGGGAACAGGAAGGAAAGGAACATAACAGCAAGAAATGGAATGGAAAGGAAATCATCATAGTGGAAAGGAGAGTAATGCAAAGGAATGTAATGGAAAATAATGGAACAAGAAGGAAAGGAAAAGAATGTCATGGAAAGGAAAGGAAGGAAGTAAAGGAAAGCAAAGTAACATGACTAAAGGTAACGGAGTGGAATGGAAAAGAGCGTAGCAGGAAGGAAAATAATGGAGCAGAAGGGAGAGGAACATAATGAAAAGGAAAAGAACATAAAGGAAAGAAAGGTAATGGAAGAAAGTTAAGTAACAGAAAGGAAAGTGAGTACCAGAAAGGAAAGTGAGTACCAGAAAGGAAAGTAACATAACAGAAAGGAAAGATTTTGCAATGGAGCAGAAATGACAGGAGAGTAACACAACAGAAAGAAGAAGAACATAATGGAACAGAACTGAAAGAAAGGCACTTAGCAGGAAATAATGTAACAGGAACAGAAAGTAATGGAAAGGGAAAGAAAGGAAAGAAGCATTCCTAAAAGTAATGTAACACAGCAAAAAGGAACATAGCAGAAAGGAAAATAAAATGGAAGAAAGAAGAGTAATGAAACAGAAATGAGAGCGAGGGAAAGGAAATAAAAATAATGGAAGAAAAGGCAATAACAGAAAGTAACATAATGGAAAGGTATGTACCAGAAAGGAGAGCAATGGAACGGAATAGGATGGAGCAGAATAGGATGGGATGGGAGGGGATGGGATGGGATCGATGGGATGGGATGGAGTGGAATGTCATGGAATGGCAGAATGACAGAATGACAATGCAAAAGGAAAGGGACGTAATGGAACAGAAAGAAATGTAACTGAAAGAAAGGAAAGCGACATAATGGAAAGGAATGGAAGGGAATAGGAACGAAAGGAGCGTAACGGAAAGAAATGGAATGGAAATTAAAGCAACATAATGGAAAGGAGAGTAACGCAAAGGAATATAACAGAAAGCAACAGAACCTGAAGGAAAGGAAAAGAATGGAATGGAAAGGAAAGAAGGAAGTAAAGGAAAGCCAAGTAACATGACTGAAGGTAACGGAGTGGAATGGAAAGGAGTGTAGCAGAAAGGAAAATAATGTAACAGAAGGGAGAGGAACATAATGGAAAGGAAGAGAACATAAAGGAAAGAAAGGTAATGGAAGAAGATTAAGTAACAGAAAAGAAAGTGAGTACCAGAAAGGAAAGTAGCATAAGAGAAAGGAAAGATGTTTTGCAATGGAACAGAAATGACAGGAGAGTAACACAACAGAAAGAAGAAGAACATAATGGAACAGAACTGAAAGAAAGGCACTTAGCAGGAAATAATGTAACAGGAACAGAAAGTAATGGAAATGGAAAGAAAGGAAAGAAGCATTCCTAAAAGTAATGTAACACAGCAAAAAGGAACATAGCAGAAAGGAAAATAAAATGGAAGAAAGAAGAGTAGTGAAACAGAAATGAGAGCGAGGGAAAGGAAATAAAAATAATGGAAGAAAGGGCAATAACAGAAAGTAACATAATGGAAAGGTATGTACCAGAAAGGAGAGCAATGGAAAGCAATAGGATGGAGCAGAATAGGATGGGATGGGAGGGGATGGGATGGGATCGATGGGATGGGATGGAGTGGAATGTCATGGAATGGCAGAATGACAGAATGACAATGCAAAAGGAAAGGGACGTAATGGAACAGAAAGAAATGTAACTGAAAGAAAGGAAAGCGACATAATGGAAAGGAATGGAAGGGAATAGGAACAAAAGGAGCGTAACGGAAAGAAATGGAATGGAAATTAAAGCAACATAATGGAAAGGAGAGTAACGCAAAGGAATATAACAGAAAGCAACAGAACCTGAAGGAAAGGAAAAGAATGGAATGGAAAGGAAAGAAGGAAGTAAAGGAAAGCCAAGTAACATGACTGAAGGTAACGGAGTGGAATGGAAAGGAGTGTAGCAGAAAGGAAAATAATGTAACAGAAGGGAGAGGAACATAATGGAAAGGAAGAGAACATAAAGGAAAGAAAGGTAATGGAAGAAGATTAAGTAACAGAAAAGAAAGTGAGTACCAGAAAGGAAAGTAGCATAAGAGAAAGGAAAGATGTTTTGCAATGGAACAGAAATGACAGGAGAGTAACACAACAGAAAGAAGAAGAACATAATGGAACAGAACTGAAAGAAAGGCACTTAGCAGGAAATAATGTAACAGGAACAGAAAGTAATGGAAATGGAAAGAAAGGAAAGAAGCATTCCTAAAAGTAATGTAACACAGCAAAAAGGAACATAGCAGAAAGGAAAATAAAATGGAAGAAAGAAGAGTAGTGAAACAGAAATGAGAGCGAGGGAAAGGAAATAAAAATAATGGAAGAAAGGGCAATAACAGAAAGTAACATAATGGAAAGGTATGTACCAGAAAGGAGAGCAATGGAAAGCAATAGGATGGAGCAGAATAGGATGGGATGGGAGGGGATGGGATGGGATCGATGGGATGGGATGGAGTGGAATGTCATGGAATGGCAGAATGACAGAATGACAATGCAAAAGGAAAGGGACGTAATGGAACAGAAAGAAATGTAACTGAAAGAAAGGAAAGCGACATAATGGAAAGGAATGGAAGGGAATAGGAACAAAAGGAGCGTAACGGAAAGAAATGGAATGGAAATTAAAGCAACATAATGGAAAGGAGAGTAACGCAAAGGAATATAACAGAAAGCAACAGAACCTGAAGGAAAGGAAAAGAATGGAATGGAAAGGAAAGAAGGAAGTAAAGGAAAGCCAAGTAACATGACTGAAGGTAACGGAGTGGAATGGAAAGGAGTGTAGCAGAAAGGAAAATAATGTAACAGAAGGGAGAGGAACATAATGGAAAGGAAGAGAACATAAAGGAAAGAAAGGTAATGGAAGAAGATTAAGTAACAGAAAAGAAAGTGAGTACCAGAAAGGAAAGTAGCATAAGAGAAAGGAAAGATGTTTTGCAATGGAACAGAAATGACAGGAGAGTAACACAACAGAAAGAAGAAGAACATAATGGAACAGAACTGAAAGAAAGGCACTTAGCAGGAAATAATGTAACAGGAACAGAAAGTAATGGAAATGGAAAGAAAGGAAAGAAGCATTCCTAAAAGTAATGTAACACAGCAAAAAGGAACATAGCAGAAAGGAAAATAAAATGGAAGAAAGAAGAGTAGTGAAACAGAAATGAGAGCGAGGGAAAGGAAATAAAAATAATGGAAGAAAGGGCAATAACAGAAAGTAACATAATGGAAAGGTATGTACCAGAAAGGAGAGCAATGGAAAGCAATAGGATGGAGCAGAATAGGATGGGATGGGAGGGGATGGGATGGGATCGATGGGATGGGATGGAGTGGAATGTCATGGAATGGCAGAATGACAGAATGACAATGCAAAAGGAAAGGGACGTAATGGAACAGAAAGAAATGTAACTGAAAGAAAGGAAAGCGACATAATGGAAAGGAATGGAAGGGAATAGGAACAAAAGGAGCGTAACGGAAAGAAATGGAATGGAAATTAAAGCAACATAATGGAAAGGAGAGTAACGCAAAGGAATATAACAGAAAGCAACAGAACCTGAAGGAAAGGAAAAGAATGGAATGGAAAGGAAAGAAGGAAGTAAAGGAAAGCCAAGTAACATGACTGAAGGTAACGGAGTGGAATGGAAAGGAGTGTAGCAGAAAGGAAAATAATGTAACAGAAGGGAGAGGAACATAATGGAAAGGAAGAGAACATAAAGGAAAGAAAGGTAATGGAAGAAGATTAAGTAACAGAAAAGAAAGTGAGTACCAGAAAGGAAAGTAGCATAAGAGAAAGGAAAGATGTTTTGCAATGGAACAGAAATGACAGGAGAGTAACACAACAGAAAGAAGAAGAACATAATGGAACAGAACTGAAAGAAAGGCACTTAGCAGGAAATAATGTAACAGGAACAGAAAGTAATGGAAATGGAAAGAAAGGAAAGAAGCATTCCTAAAAGTAATGTAACACAGCAAAAAGGAACATAGCAGAAAGGAAAATAAAATGGAAGAAAGAAGAGTAGTGAAACAGAAATGAGAGCGAGGGAAAGGAAATAAAAATAATGGAAGAAAGGGCAATAACAGAAAGTAACATAATGGAAAGGTATGTACCAGAAAGGAGAGCAATGGAAAGCAATAGGATGGAGCAGAATAGGATGGGATGGGAGGGGATGGGATGGGATCGATGGGATGGGATGGAGTGGAATGTCATGGAATGGCAGAATGACAGAATGACAATGCAAAAGGAAAGGGACGTAATGGAACAGAAAGAAATGTAACTGAAAGAAAGGAAAGCGACATAATGGAAAGGAATGGAAGGGAATAGGAACAAAAGGAGCGTAACGGAAAGAAATGGAATGGAAATTAAAGCAACATAATGGAAAGGAGAGTAACGCAAAGGAATATAACAGAAAGCAACAGAACCTGAAGGAAAGGAAAAGAATGGAATGGAAAGGAAAGAAGGAAGTAAAGGAAAGCCAAGTAACATGACTGAAGGTAACGGAGTGGAATGGAAAGGAGTGTAGCAGAAAGGAAAATAATGTAACAGAAGGGAGAGGAACATAATGGAAAGGAAGAGAACATAAAGGAAAGAAAGGTAATGGAAGAAGATTAAGTAACAGAAAAGAAAGTGAGTACCAGAAAGGAAAGTAGCATAAGAGAAAGGAAAGATGTTTTGCAATGGAACAGAAATGACAGGAGAGTAACACAACAGAAAGAAGAAGAACATAATGGAACAGAACTGAAAGAAAGGCACTTAGCAGGAAATAATGTAACAGGAACAGAAAGTAATGGAAATGGAAAGAAAGGAAAGAAGCATTCCTAAAAGTAATGTAACACAGCAAAAAGGAACATAGCAGAAAGGAAAATAAAATGGAAGAAAGAAGAGTAGTGAAACAGAAATGAGAGCGAGGGAAAGGAAATAAAAATAATGGAAGAAAGGGCAATAACAGAAAGTAACATAATGGAAAGGTATGTACCAGAAAGGAGAGCAATGGAAAGCAATAGGATGGAGCAGAATAGGATGGGATGGGAGGGGATGGGATGGGATCGATGGGATGGGATGGAGTGGAATGTCATGGAATGGCAGAATGACAGAATGACAATGCAAAAGGAAAGGGACGTAATGGAACAGAAAGAAATGTAACTGAAAGAAAGGAAAGCGACATAATGGAAAGGAATGGAAGGGAATAGGAACAAAAGGAGCGTAACGGAAAGAAATGGAATGGAAATTAAAGCAACATAATGGAAAGGAGAGTAACGCAAAGGAATATAACAGAAAGCAACAGAACCTGAAGGAAAGGAAAAGAATGGAATGGAAAGGAAAGAAGGAAGTAAAGGAAAGCCAAGTAACATGACTGAAGGTAACGGAGTGGAATGGAAAGGAGTGTAGCAGAAAGGAAAATAATGTAACAGAAGGGAGAGGAACATAATGGAAAGGAAGAGAACATAAAGGAAAGAAAGGTAATGGAAGAAGATTAAGTAACAGAAAAGAAAGTGAGTACCAGAAAGGAAAGTAGCATAAGAGAAAGGAAAGATGTTTTGCAATGGAACAGAAATGACAGGAGAGTAACACAACAGAAAGAAGAAGAACATAATGGAACAGAACTGAAAGAAAGGCACTTAGCAGGAAATAATGTAACAGGAACAGAAAGTAATGGAAATGGAAAGAAAGGAAAGAAGCATTCCTAAAAGTAATGTAACACAGCAAAAAGGAACATAGCAGAAAGGAAAATAAAATGGAAGAAAGAAGAGTAGTGAAACAGAAATGAGAGCGAGGGAAAGGAAATAAAAATAATGGAAGAAAGGGCAATAACAGAAAGTAACATAATGGAAAGGTATGTACCAGAAAGGAGAGCAATGGAAAGCAATAGGATGGAGCAGAATAGGATGGGATGGGAGGGGATGGGATGGGATCGATGGGATGGGATGGAGTGGAATGTCATGGAATGGCAGAATGACAGAATGACAATGCAAAAGGAAAGGGACGTAATGGAACAGAAAGAAATGTAACTGAAAGAAAGGAAAGCGACATAATGGAAAGGAATGGAAGGGAATAGGAACAAAAGGAGCGTAACGGAAAGAAATGGAATGGAAATTAAAGCAACATAATGGAAAGGAGAGTAACGCAAAGGAATATAACAGAAAGCAACAGAACCTGAAGGAAAGGAAAAGAATGGAATGGAAAGGAAAGAAGGAAGTAAAGGAAAGCCAAGTAACATGACTGAAGGTAACGGAGTGGAATGGAAAGGAGTGTAGCAGAAAGGAAAATAATGTAACAGAAGGGAGAGGAACATAATGGAAAGGAAGAGAACATAAAGGAAAGAAAGGTAATGGAAGAAGATTAAGTAACAGAAAAGAAAGTGAGTACCAGAAAGGAAAGTAGCATAAGAGAAAGGAAAGATGTTTTGCAATGGAACAGAAATGACAGGAGAGTAACACAACAGAAAGAAGAAGAACATAATGGAACAGAACTGAAAGAAAGGCACTTAGCAGGAAATAATGTAACAGGAACAGAAAGTAATGGAAATGGAAAGAAAGGAAAGAAGCATTCCTAAAAGTAATGTAACACAGCAAAAAGGAACATAGCAGAAAGGAAAATAAAATGGAAGAAAGAAGAGTAGTGAAACAGAAATGAGAGCGAGGGAAAGGAAATAAAAATAATGGAAGAAAGGGCAATAACAGAAAGTAACATAATGGAAAGGTATGTACCAGAAAGGAGAGCAATGGAAAGCAATAGGATGGAGCAGAATAGGATGGGATGGGAGGGGATGGGATGGGATCGATGGGATGGGATGGAGTGGAATGTCATGGAATGGCAGAATGACAGAATGACAATGCAAAAGGAAAGGGACGTAATGGAACAGAAAGAAATGTAACTGAAAGAAAGGAAAGCGACATAATGGAAAGGAATGGAAGGGAATAGGAACAAAAGGAGCGTAACGGAAAGAAATGGAATGGAAATTAAAGCAACATAATGGAAAGGAGAGTAACGCAAAGGAATATAACAGAAAGCAACAGAACCTGAAGGAAAGGAAAAGAATGGAATGGAAAGGAAAGAAGGAAGTAAAGGAAAGCCAAGTAACATGACTGAAGGTAACGGAGTGGAATGGAAAGGAGTGTAGCAGAAAGGAAAATAATGTAACAGAAGGGAGAGGAACATAATGGAAAGGAAGAGAACATAAAGGAAAGAAAGGTAATGGAAGAAGATTAAGTAACAGAAAAGAAAGTGAGTACCAGAAAGGAAAGTAGCATAAGAGAAAGGAAAGATGTTTTGCAATGGAACAGAAATGACAGGAGAGTAACACAACAGAAAGAAGAAGAACATAATGGAACAGAACTGAAAGAAAGGCACTTAGCAGGAAATAATGTAACAGGAACAGAAAGTAATGGAAATGGAAAGAAAGGAAAGAAGCATTCCTAAAAGTAATGTAACACAGCAAAAAGGAACATAGCAGAAAGGAAAATAAAATGGAAGAAAGAAGAGTAGTGAAACAGAAATGAGAGCGAGGGAAAGGAAATAAAAATAATGGAAGAAAGGGCAATAACAGAAAGTAACATAATGGAAAGGTATGTACCAGAAAGGAGAGCAATGGAAAGCAATAGGATGGAGCAGAATAGGATGGGATGGGAGGGGATGGGATGGGATCGATGGGATGGGATGGAGTGGAATGTCATGGAATGGCAGAATGACAGAATGACAATGCAAAAGGAAAGGGACGTAATGGAACAGAAAGAAATGTAACTGAAAGAAAGGAAAGCGACATAATGGAAAGGAATGGAAGGGAATAGGAACAAAAGGAGCGTAACGGAAAGAAATGGAATGGAAATTAAAGCAACATAATGGAAAGGAGAGTAACGCAAAGGAATATAACAGAAAGCAACAGAACCTGAAGGAAAGGAAAAGAATGGAATGGAAAGGAAAGAAGGAAGTAAAGGAAAGCCAAGTAACATGACTGAAGGTAACGGAGTGGAATGGAAAGGAGTGTAGCAGAAAGGAAAATAATGTAACAGAAGGGAGAGGAACATAATGGAAAGGAAGAGAACATAAAGGAAAGAAAGGTAATGGAAGAAGATTAAGTAACAGAAAAGAAAGTGAGTACCAGAAAGGAAAGTAGCATAAGAGAAAGGAAAGATGTTTTGCAATGGAACAGAAATGACAGGAGAGTAACACAACAGAAAGAAGAAGAACATAATGGAACAGAACTGAAAGAAAGGCACTTAGCAGGAAATAATGTAACAGGAACAGAAAGTAATGGAAATGGAAAGAAAGGAAAGAAGCATTCCTAAAAGTAATGTAACACAGCAAAAAGGAACATAGCAGAAAGGAAAATAAAATGGAAGAAAGAAGAGTAGTGAAACAGAAATGAGAGCGAGGGAAAGGAAATAAAAATAATGGAAGAAAGGGCAATAACAGAAAGTAACATAATGGAAAGGTATGTACCAGAAAGGAGAGCAATGGAAAGCAATAGGATGGAGCAGAATAGGATGGGATGGGAGGGGATGGGATGGGATCGATGGGATGGGATGGAGTGGAATGTCATGGAATGGCAGAATGACAGAATGACAATGCAAAAGGAAAGGGACGTAATGGAACAGAAAGAAATGTAACTGAAAGAAAGGAAAGCGACATAATGGAAAGGAATGGAAGGGAATAGGAACAAAAGGAGCGTAACGGAAAGAAATGGAATGGAAATTAAAGCAACATAATGGAAAGGAGAGTAACGCAAAGGAATATAACAGAAAGCAACAGAACCTGAAGGAAAGGAAAAGAATGGAATGGAAAGGAAAGAAGGAAGTAAAGGAAAGCCAAGTAACATGACTGAAGGTAACGGAGTGGAATGGAAAGGAGTGTAGCAGAAAGGAAAATAATGTAACAGAAGGGAGAGGAACATAATGGAAAGGAAGAGAACATAAAGGAAAGAAAGGTAATGGAAGAAGATTAAGTAACAGAAAAGAAAGTGAGTACCAGAAAGGAAAGTAGCATAAGAGAAAGGAAAGATGTTTTGCAATGGAACAGAAATGACAGGAGAGTAACACAACAGAAAGAAGAACATAATGGAACAGAACTGAAAGAAAGGCGCTTAGCAGGAAATAATGTAACGGAAAGGAACAGAAAGTAATGGAACAGGTAGGAAAGAAGCATTCCTAAAAGTAATGTAACACAGCAAAAAGGAACATAGCAGAAAGGAAAATAAAATGGAAGAAAGAAGAGTAATGAAACAGAAATGAGAGCAAGGGAAAGGAAATAAAAATAATGGAAGAAAGGGCAATAACAGAAAGTAACATAATGGAAAGGTATGTACCAGAAAGGAGAGCAATGGAATGGAATAGGATGGAGCAGAATGGGATGGGATGGGATGGAAGAACATGGAATGGAGTGGAATGTCATGGAATGGGATGGAATGGCAGAATGACGGAACATGAAAGTAGAGCAACATAATGGAACAGAAAGTGATGTAACTGAAAGAAAGGAAAGCAACGTAACGAAAGGAATGGAGCATGAAGGAAAGGAACGTAACATATCTGAAAGTAACACAATGAAATGGAAAGGAACATGTGGAAAGGCAAAAGAAGGCAATGGAAAGGAGAGTAAGATAATGAAAAATAGTGTAAAGGAAAGGAAAGTAATGTAACAGAAGAAGGGACAGTAACAGGAAGGACAGTAACAGAAAGAAAAGTTAACATAATGTAACCAAAAGGAAAGGAAAGGTAATGTAACCAAAAGTGATGGAATGGAACAGAAAAGAAGGTGGTAGAAAGGAAAATAACAGAGGGTGAAGTAGCAGAAAGTCAAGTCACGGAATGAAAATTAACATAAGGGAAGAACAGACAGTAGCAGAAAAGTAACGGAAAGGAATGGAAATTAATGTAAAGGAAATTAACATAAAGGAAAGAAATACAATGGAGAGTAATGGAAAGGAAAGCAACATAACGGAAAGGAGAGTAATGCAAAGGAATGTAATGGAAAATAATGGAAAGGAAAGGGAAAGGAAAGGAAAGGAAAGGAAAGGAAAGGAAAGGAAAGGAAAGGAAAGGAAAGGAAAGGAAAGGAAAGGAAAGGAAAGGAAAGTAACATGACTGAAGGTAACAGAGTGGAATGGAAAGGAGCGTAGCAGAAAGGAAAATAATGTAACAGAAGGGAGAGGAACATAACAGAAAGGAAAGGAACATTAAGGAAAAAAAGGTAATGGAAGAAAGTTAAGAAGCAGAAAGGAAAGTGAGTACCAGAAAGGAAAGATGTTTCGCAATGGAACAGAAATGACAGGAGAGTAACACAGCAGAAAGAAGAAGAACGTAATGGAATGGAGCTGGAAAGAAAAGCACTTAGCAGGAAATAATGTCGCAGGAACAGAAAGTAATGGAAAGGGAAGGAACATTACTGAAAGTAATGTAAGACAACGGAAAAGAACATAGCAGAAAGGAAAATAAAATGGAAGAAAGAGTAATGAAACAGAAATGAGAGTGATGGAAAGGAAATTAAAGTAATGGAAGAAAGGACAATAACAGAAAGTAACGTAATGGAAAGGAATGTACCAGAAAGAAGAGCAATGGAATGGAATGGAATAGATGGGAATGGAATGTGTCATGCTTTGGGAGATACTCCAGGGTCCATGTGTCTTCTTTCTGCATGATCTTGTGAACAGCAGGAAGGAACGTAATGGAGGACCAGCTCTGAGACAGAATGAAATAAGCAACAACCCAAACCAGAAAAAAACAAAACTCGATAAAATAACATAAAATTACATAAAGTAACATAAAAATATAAGAATCCAAACAAAAATAAAATAAAATCATAGAATAAAATCCTGATTACACTTTTAAGCTTTGTGATTTGTGTCCTTGAAAGTCGTTTTGGAGCAGAAACCTGCTCGGCATTGCAGGGAAATAACATTCTTCTTATCCAGCTAAGGGTGAATGTAGGTAATGGAATGGAGTAGAATGGAATAAAATGTAGAATCATGGAGTGGAATGGATTGAATGAAGAGGTATAGAATGGAATAGGATGCAATGGAATAGAATAGAAATGGAATACCAATTTCCAAAACAAGACAAATGGTCCCCATGGTTCCTGCTGCTGTTTGGCCTGGGTGACACAGGCAGGAACCAGTTTTACATTCCTTCCCTCTGCCAAATTCTAGCTTCCATTTCTCTTGATTCCCATTGGAGTCTGGAGATTGTGATGTCTCCTAAGAGCCCATGCCTTCCCTGCCTCCTGCCCACAATCACTGCTTGCCTCCTCCCTCGGGTGACCAGCAGGAGCAGTGTCACACTTGAAGAGCAGCAGCTTCTACACAAAAGCAGGTGAATTGCAAGTCCAGTCTGCACAATTCAACTGCACACTTATTCTCTAGGCTTTTCCACTGCTTAAACCTGCTCCGTGTCTACAGTTAAAGCAGCTGCCGAAACACCTCACTGTCGAGCTTCACACGCAGCTCCTCCCTTCATTAAAGGTCATGTACCCATTCTGGTTTGCATCAAGAAGACCTCATTATGGTGCTGAAGGGATCTTGGAGCAAGTGTCAGTGGTGGTTAAGAGGGGATAGAAGAGAGTTATTTTTCACCTGTGATGGCACCTTTCTTGTGTGCCATGCTGCAGGGACACATTCCATTTTTCCAGACGTGTTTTCAAGGCACACCATGCATGTGCATTGTGTGAACACTTGTGAGCATTGCCTATGAAACAGATTCAGAAAAACTATAATATAATATAAAATGACATAAAATTGCATAAAAATAAAATCCTTTTCCCACTTGTAACCTTTTTGATTTCTGTCCTTGGAAATGGTTGACCACGACTGACCACAAGTTGAGGCATATTATTGAGAGCATTGTCCAAAAGCCTCTTAAACACTGACAGGGATGGGGCAAGTGGCTTCTATGAGGTCATGGCTCACAGTCTCTCTGTGCCACTACTTGGTTTCTTGACTGGTGTGGAGACTGGAAAAACTGTACTTCAGTTATGATAGGAACTGTTTGTGAAGAACATGGTAGCAAGAGTGCTTGTTTGGTATCAGCAGAAACCAGGATGTTGCTAGGCTAGATGTTATAAAGTGGTATACCTAGGACCCAGTACTTTACACTATGATACTCGGTCTCTAGATTCTTAAGGTCTAGTACAGCCAAAGCCTTGAGTTAATTTGCTATTTTGAGGTAGTGTAAAAAATAGTCAGTATATGTCCAGAAATAGAGTTTGTGTGATATCTGTCTGGATCAGATAGGTTTTAGTAATTTGCATAATGAGAAAGTTGCCAGAATGCCTTAATGTTCCTATCCCAGATGTATCAGAAAACATGAATTTTTATAGCTCGGAGACCTATTTTGTTGGCTAGTAACAACTACCTTCACACCTGTCCTGGGTTCAGCAGTAGCAGTCATTTTTCTCCTTCTCAGTAGCTGGTGCGGTGCTGTGTTTTTGACTTTCAGCCTGGGAACAGCACTGATAACACCGATGTTTTTAGTTACTGCTTAGAACGTTTTGGTCTGGCCAAGGACTTTCTGAGCGTCATGCTCTGCCAGGGAGGAGGGGAAGCCGGGAGGAAGCAGAGACAGGACACCTGACCCAAACTGACCAAAGAGGTATTCCATACCACAGCACGTCATGCTCAGGATGTAAAACGGAGAGCAGAGACCCGGAAGGGTGGGGATTCGCTGCTGGGTCGGGCTTGGTATCGGGTGGTGAGCAGTTGTATTCTCTTTCCTTGTATTTCCCTTATCATTATTATTATGGGTGGTAGCAGCAGTGGTTTGTGTTATACCTTAGTTACTAAACTGTTCTTATCTCAACTGGTGGGAGTTGCATTCTTTCAATTCTCCTCTCCATCCCCCCAGGACTGGGGAAGAAAAAGGAGAGAATGAGTGAGTGAGCTGCGTGAGGGGCTTAAACCATGACAACACCATTGTGAGGAAAAAGTGGTACGCTTACACTCAGCAGAGTAAATAACCAGCTTTGCACTAGTTATACTAGTTCTCTGTTGCTTTTTCTAGCCAGGTACTAAACCCAGATAGTAACAGATGATGTACATTTTTTTCTTAAAAAGGAGACTAATTTACAAGTCAATTATGAAGGAATTAAAATTGCTGTTGTTAAAATAATCCAAGTACATTGTGTTATTTGTGGCTGATGCTTTTAGTTATTTGTTATTATGCTTGCTTTTTTTGTTGAGCAATTTAGAGTGGGTCTCCCACATATCATTGCATGTTAGCCTACTTTGCTGGATAACAAATACTTTTATCTTTCCACTAAAGAAAAGAGTGCATAAAATTAATAATAGTGATATTAGGATGTGAAAAACCTAGTGCTCCAAAAAGCCATTATAAATACACTTGAGCAATAATTACAGCCAACAATGCCTCCACTCCTTGAAATTTGTTATAGACATTGTGATGGCACTAAGCCTGATTACAGTCTGGGACAGTTTAGAATGCCATCTACTGAAAGACGTTACCAAACCACGTCTGCCCCCTTCAGAAATAAACACATAAAAATACCACCAAAAGCTGAAAATGTGTTCATTTTCCTCTGGTTTCATACGTTGATTTCTGGAGAGAAGGTATTCCCACTTAATTGTTGTTATTAGTGCCCCTGTCTGTATGAACCAAATGGACTCTAGTTACACAATACAGCAAGACAACAAAACTAAATGATCTGCCAAGAGCTACATGTAGTGTTTGGGCCCAGATGCCATGTCATAGTTAAGTGTTAATGCCACGTTATGTACCCCTTGGCACCATGCAGGTGAGTTTTCAGTTCTTTTTTTTTTCTGCTGAAGACACAAAATAGCATAAACTTTGATCATTTGATGTGGGCTTGGCTGTATGCTTGGGAAGGATTACTTACACTTAATGTCGTGGCAATTTAGTTAAATCAGAGTGGTAGTGAAAAAGTACATTACCTCCATCCCCGCACCATTTAAGGCTATCTGTCAAGATCATGCTATGACAGTAGGGAAAATAATGTTAAATAATACAAGCTATTCCCAAGGCAACTAATCCCTAAGGAACAACATACGTAAATGTTTGAAAGTAATTGTAATGACACAAAGGTCAGTAAATCACACAGATGCATTGTACACCCTCATAGTACACACTGTGAATGGTTAATCCACAACCTGTAAGGTTGTAGGCTGAGCACAAACCAGGTGCTAGACTGAAGACATCTTATTTTTCCTACAGTCCTACTAATGAATATGATGTTGATTGTTCCTTTTGCTTCTACACCATGCAAGATGGCATGATAAAACAAACTAATGATTGCCAACATGGTCTAGACAATGCTTGCTGGACTTACTGCTCAGGCTATTTTTTGATCTTGTCATGTTCAGGAAGCACTTGAAATAAAGCAGATGAAAGCCCTTGTCCAATGGGTTGTCCAAAATGGAAGGTTTGCCACACTTTAGAACATGTAAGTGAATAAAATCCTAAGTGCAACTTAATTTTCCACATGGACCATCTTGGTTCTGCCTTGTACTTAACATCAGCCTTGTTGGTCAGTGTTTGACAGTAACTGATGCATCACTGTAACCAAGCTTCACCACAAAAGAGGTTCTTCACACACAAACTGGTCAGCTGATGCAAACATGCTTGCTGGAGATGCTAAATGCTGCAGCTTCTTGGCATAAACATGAAAAACTTCCTGTTTGATTTAAAACGTCCTGCGTATTGTTATTTAATATTGGAAATGCAACTGAGATTTCTTTTCAGCAGCAGAGGACTACTGTTCTTTGCTTACTGATAGAGTAAACCCTACTCCAGAAGTTTCCAGAAAGGCCATTGGTAGTCCGGCTGAAGAAAATACTCATAGAGACATTTTTTGGTTGTGAACCTACATTTCCACACTTTATTTTTCTGATGTATAGTTAGGTGTTGCTCTGAGTTTCAAAATGAAACCATTTTCAGTTAAAAAACTAACACTGTGAGCAGTAACTGGAAATTAATATTTGTTGAACTGATCTCTAACAGGCCAGAAATATTCATCTGCTCTTAAGTGACTCAGTCACTACCATTAAAACCTCCCTTAGTTCAGAACTGTGATCTGTTCTCAGTTTACTCATCATTAAATAAACAGTAAAAACATTAACTTCCAAGAGAGTGATTCATAGATCAGTTTTAATTCTTTTTTTTCTCAGGGCAGTTCTCACCTCCCTTTTAAAGGTCATGTAGTCAAGTCATTCCCATTTCGTAATGACCTCTCAATTTTTGTGGATTTAAGGAGCACTGTGCCATCTTAGTCTCATTCTTTCTTGTTAAGACTTTGCAACTTTAATTGAAAGTAGGAGTTAAAGACCCCTACATATTTTCCCCTATTAAGTTTGGATAGCCATTTTTACAAAGCATTGAAGTGAATTGAATTGGAGATGGTAGATGCTTCACACTGTGGCAGCTGGTCAGAAGGCTTGTGTGATATTCTTCAAGGACACGTGGTTGCTGCTGTTTTTGTTTGCTGTTCTTGATGCTGCTACCTTCCAACATTCCATGCACCAGGGATGCATCTCAAATTCTTGCTGAATAGAAACTATGCTATAATGTGATGGTACTGGGATGGAAGGAAATGATAGGTAGGTGCTGAGCTCAGGCTGCAGCAAGTAGCATAGCCCACACGTGCCATAAGGCAGCAAGTGATGTGCATTTGTTGGGGAGGACATGGGGAAGAGCCGGAGCTTCTGCCCTCTCTTTCACTTCCGTAAGCTGGTTATCAGGATGTTTTCATCAAAGTGGTCATTAACTGTTGCTCCAAATCGTTTCAATGTTGCTCCACTGGTAGTTAGTGATGCCCACAACAAATTATGTCTGTGCTTCCAAAGATAGAAGACTGGTTGAGGGATGAGGAGAAGTGGAAAGGAATCTTTCAATAGTGGGGTCATAACAAGCATAGCTTCTATTTCAGTACAGCCAGAGGGTTTTGAAATGTCCTGTTTTTAACATGGGAATGTATTGTACAGGTCAGCATAACTTTTCAGAGCTGGGTTAGGTGTATCGCTCCGTATTTGTGCGGCCACATTACAGGTAGGTTGAATTTTAGAGGTGCTGAGAAATATGAGTTTCCATGTGTGCTGTAGGTATTGGCACTGAATGCACTTCACTGAAGTGCCTCATATTTATGGCTCCAGGTTTGAAAATGTGATCCTTTGGAAAAAAGCAAAGAAGCTTTGTAAGACTATTTTTCCGTGGCTTTATGACAATCATAGTCTTTTGCTGCAGTGTGCTTACAGCAGTTGCTTTTTCTCTTCAGCTCTTAGTGTCACTAGTGGAAGGTGCAAACTTTTATGAAGCAATTTTAAAGCAGCTCATGATGGATTGAAAAGACTTGGCTTCTCTTAGGGATATGTGCCAGAGAAAAATTGATCAAGGAAGGAGTCAAATGTGTAGTGCCTGTAGCAGGTGCATTTCTATGGAGTATAATATACCAAAAGTCTTTACAAAAATGTTATCTAACAGAAAGCAATCAGATGGTCAGATCGAAGCTACCAATGTACCAAAATAGATCAGCAGCAGGAATACCGCACCAACTGCAAGTAACAAGACATGTCAACACTTCTGTTTATTTTATAATACTCTCACAAGAGAGAATATGAGGACCTTTCAGTGATAATATCATGCAATTCTCACAGTTCATCCGTGTTGTAGGGAGGTACTATTTGTGTACATGAAACTGCAAGAGGCCCTGAAAGTCTGAAGTATCCTAATTTTTATATCTAAAGATGAAGGCAGGTACACAGGGAGATTTCCCAAAGCACATAGGTTCCTAGGCCCTCTTATTTTACACAGAAGTTAGGTATGGACGTACTGTTAAAAATACTACCTGAATTTTGATTTGCAAGTTGAGATTGATAAATCCCTTTTCAAAAGCCTGCATGGGCTGATTCCCTCCCTCTCACTCATTTCTTTACTAGCTCTACAGGATTTGCTCGTGGGAAAAAAAAGTAGGGAAACCTTCAGTACTGAAAACATTTGGAAAAATACAGTGAGTCAGAGGAGAAATGTATTGTGTTCATTAACAAGTGATGTACTGGTAGATGGAGGCAGCGCAGAGAACAGTACATGTTGAAGTAACATGTAATTGCCTCCTCTCCTGAGCCATAGCATGCTCCCAGCTGAACAGACGGCCGGAGAGCTGGTATTTAAAATCAAAGGCCTTTTATAATACCAAATATTGCAGCAGCATCTGCTGGTTACCTCTATGTTTGAATGTTGATGCAAAGCAAATATTTATGAATTCAAATACTACAGGCTGCACAGAGAGCAGTAGGTGCAGAAATGTGTTTCTGAGGGACTCAGCAACTTTGTATGTTGAAGTTGTCCTCCATTCTGCAGCTGTCAGTGAGCTGACAGCTGACCAGTGAGCTGAGTTTTCTGACCCCTATTTTAGCCAGCATTACTAGGAGTTTAAGAGGCACAACTGCTGGTGAAAGTTGAATGCAGATGGAGTATAGAGGAATAGCTTGGACAAGGCGCCTTACCTTCACGCTGCTGAAAGGAAATGTCCTATCCAGTAATGAACCTGCTCAAGCCCTGCAGCACTCCTACCCTATTTCTAGGAAATAGGATCAAAACCAGAAACGAGGAGAGGAGTTCCTCTGCTGAAGAGGATAGATACTGTTGGGGTGTGAAGCTGTGACTGCTTCTCATGAGCAGCTGGAAGCCTTCTGCGCTTGGTTATGAGCTCTGTCTGTATTGGTGGGTCTAGCGCAGTCAGACAAGAAAACAGTGACATCTACACAGCTGGGAAATATGTCCAGGAAGGAATTCTTTCTGAAACAGAAGAAGCTGAAAAATTCTAACCTTACCTCAGAAAAATGCTAAGTTTGTGCAGTAATATTATATTAAATACTAATATTATAGCTAGACACTAATATAATTGCTTAAAATTTAATAAATATTACTATAATGTTTCTGCACTTTATAAACATGTTAAAAAGGTGCTCAATTATTGTTACACAATAATCACAAATTCTGCTGCAATTGCTTCATAATACCATAAATTTCACAGACACTGATTAGTGAGGATTTTAGTTATGAAAACCTGAGGAGTCCAAAAGCCATTACAGATAAGTTGTGTAGTAATCATGCCCTTTTTAAACAAGGTCTAGTGTAGTTATTTGTAACTTCCTCAACCCTTTCTTTTTCTATCACTAAAAGGCAAGGAAAGTTGACGTATGTTTTCTTTTTTTCCCTCCTCCATTTTCTTTCAGCTTTCTTTAATCTTTTTTCTTTTTCATGGTCTCCAATGTTGGAGTTTTTTCACAGTTTTGATCCTAAACTTCTTAAAAGTCAGGCAACATCTTCTATTAAAAATAAACAACACAAACCCACCAAAACTGTTGCTGGGCATTTCTCATTGATTTTCTGGATACTTTTACTTCTGAACATTTCCTCTCTGATATTTTCTTTCCTTTGTGGCATTTGGTATTAGTCTTTTGCACTTTTGCTCACTCATATTTCTCTTTTCCAGTTACCAGTGTCTTGCTTTTTACTGCTTCTTATCCTCCCTAACTTCCTTTACCTCTGCCTTCTGTCTGTTTTATCCCATGAGCTTTCCCTTTGAGAATCATGAATGATAGCACTCAGAACGTGACAGAAAATGTTCAGGTTAACTTCAAAGTCAGAAAAACAATCCTTGGAACACGAAAAAGAGAAGTATCATTGGTATGAAGGCTAGGCCCAGGGGATAGTTTCAGTTGATCAGAAATTCTCTGATCTTGGAGAACCTTAAATGGAAGATAAGCATTATACAAAATGTAATGGATGTGTTTATTGATGCCTTGGTGAGTCAGGTTAATATCGATAGCTGCATTTTACAGATATACACACAGACAGAAATCCTATTCCTGACTTAGTCTTGTTATTCATTTAGACGCTGTATGCCTATATGAGATTTCTCCCAGCAAATTTCATTGAAACAGAGATGAAGGTTTATAAAGCTGAATTTCTAATTGTACTTACCTCTATCTCAATTTAGGAACCTGAAAGAAAAACAGCTGCCTGATTATCAGTGATGTTGAGAACTCACAGTCTTAGCAGAGCTTAAATGCAGCAACCAAACTCAGTGGCTCTGGCAAGCAGACCAACCTTATTAGAGTAGCTAAATTGAGGCAATCAGTTTTTAAATGTTCTCCTGCAAGATCTTGCTACAAGTTGCACAGGAGACCTGGGAGAGCAGTCATTCAAATCTGGGAATTCCAGCCTTCACCTCTCTTCATTAATCATGGGTCTGTTTGGGGTTTTTTAATTCCATCAAGTGCAGTGGCATGATGGATAGCTTTACAAAATAGAAGCAGGCAAATAAATTTAAATGCAACATGCCCAAATTTTCATCGTCTGTCTCCATTGTAAGCTCTGTTTCAGCTTGCATTCCTGCAGAGGTATCATTACAGAAGCTAAAGAGGCATGGCAGAGGCCAGTAAGGATGTGGCTGGGCCTGTTTTCAGTTCAGCTCCGTATCATCTGAAAGCTAGATTAGATCTATGCATACACAATTACCTCGTTTGGCATTGCCTATCACTGGCACCAATAACTCCTTTGAATTCCTTCCCAGATCTCAAAAATACAGTGAGAAGACTATGCCTATTTCTGAATGGCAGAAGTGAGTGCAGAGGTGTGGGGTGGTTGACATTGGCTGTAGCCAAAAGCAGATGCTGAATCTTTTCACTTTCCTCTGCTGGGCAGCTCTTTGAGCTGTGGTCCTTGACATCAGCAGAATGGCTGCCTGAATAACGGTGGCTGAAAAGAGCAGAAAAGAGAGAAAAGAGACCACTGTAGAAGCAGGAAGGATTCACCTTCCTTTGATGTTGTAGCCTCAGGAGAATTGTCCTTTCCAGGGTTCAGCAGGGACATGTGTGAAGCGTACCTGAGGAGGAGAATGACGAGAGGCAAAGGAGTTCACCTCCAAGGTCTTAATCTTGCTGCTCAGTGGTTGCATGCTTGTTAGGCCATAGCAGAAGTAGAGTGGACAGTAGCAGCCGGTACAGCCTGAGCTGATTAAGCTGTTCCGGAGGACTGGGATTGCAAGAGGTAAGAGCGAAAAGAAGACTTTACATGTCAGAATAACACCCTCTTAATTTGAACCAGCCTTCTAATCAGACTCACTGAGCAGTAAGAGCAAATTTACTGCTTGGGATTACCTTAAATCAATTCTTTTGTAGAAAATCAATGCTTAGAAAATATTGCAAAAGATGCTCAAAGAAACTGAATTATTCACGTGCAAGATATTGGCCTGGTTTTAACTTTTACAGTGACCGCTGTACTGGTGGTGGTTTAGTAATACAAAGTTATTAGAACAAGCTATATGTGATCCATCAGCTATGAGGATAAACCTGATATCTGTCCTGGGGTGCTTGTTTTTTCTGGCAGGAGTATTTTGTAATGACCCAAGTGTCCCAGGCTGGGCAGATGCTGGGGATGCTATCATGCCTGGGCAATGTGGGGCGGGTTGTGATGGCTGGCCTCACATCACAGCAACAAATACTGTGCTGGCAAGGGATAAATCAAGCCTGAACTCCTCCAGCCAGTGCTCAGCTCCAGCAAAGTACATGACAGCAGGACCAGCTCAGGAAAGAGTGATTTGATTAATTTTTTGCTATCAAATTTGGCAAGATTTAGTCCAAAAAGGGAAGAAAACACCCTACCCAACTCCCAGGCTCTCCAATAAAATAAGATTTTTTTTATCTTTATCACACGAAGACTTTGAAATACATTTGCCTAGCAAATACTATAGCTTATTCATCCCGTCTATTACACAAGTCAGGTAAGTCCAGTCCTTGATACACTGAGTGCAAGAGAAGGTGCTTAAAGAAATGAGCATGCTCCAATTTGAGTACAGTGAAAGCTCTTTCTGGTCACACTGTGTATGTACATGGCTGGCTGTATAATGAGACAGAGATTGGATCAGCAGCAGCTGAAGTATAATCTAGTTGAATGAGCCAATGGGACTGATGCAAAGTACTTGCTTAAGATATTCCTAACAACTTCAAAAATAAAACTCCACTGTGCTAAGAAAACCAAAAGTCCATGGGTAATCTTTTTAAACTGGGCAAGACTTTCCCTCTTTGTAATTTCTATCAGGGCAAAAGCTGGTTTTGATGGTCTGTAATGGGAATATTACAGTCTACAGATCAGTGTCCCAAAAAGTGTTTTTTGCATTGCTGGTGAGGGTGGTAGGTTGCTTTTGGCTAGATCAGCTGCTTATATGTTATCAGTTGAAATTGTCCTTTCTTTCTTTGACCAAATTTTGTAGACATGTGTTTTTATATATGTATGTGCACACATGCACATGTGTTCACATGCATATACACACACACACAAGTACAAAACATGTACATATACATAAGCATTTACAGAGAGAGATCATTTTAGGTTTAGCCAAAATATTTAAGCTATTTTACAGAATGGAAATGGAGATAAATCCTCTGCTTTGGTCATATGTCACAGTTATGGTGACCTTTTATTTGGGATCTCTAGTGTAATATCCACCCACTACACATCTTGCCTTCTTCAGGTCTCTAGTTAGGACATCACCTAGCAAGAGAGTATCTTACCTGGCTTCCAAGTTTAACACATTAACTAGGGAATATATGTATTGTACAATGCCTCTCTCAGTTGTGCTGGGAGGATTCAGTGTGTCCAGGCCAGTCCAGCATATCTAGTCCTGCAAGCAGCATACACAGGACTTTTTTGGACTTCTGATGGGATTTTAGCCCAAGTATGCTGCTGAGCAGCTCCGTGGTGTTGCAGTATAAAAGGCTGTACAATTTAGTAGTGGAAGCTGATGAGACAACCTCATGGGTCACATCTTGGGCATAGATAGAGATTAGGCATACTGTAGGTTAGTTTAACTCATCTAATTGCCAGGAGTGCTCCTGTCTAAACTAGCACAGCTTTTGTAAAAACACTGTACAACTGCTTGCTTGCTTTCAGTAGCATTTTATCATCAACTGTGGGCTAATGTGATTTATTAAGCCTAGTACACATTAGACAAACAGCCGTCACATCATGGCTGATATTTGCCCAGGGGGTTCTCACATGCATTGTATATGAAATTTAAGTGAATGTCAAAGAGAAGATGCACATTGTTCACAAACTTCACTGAAATTTCTTTGAATTGTTTGAACAGTAGCAACCCAATTCCTTCTACACCTGCCCATCTTTTCAGCCCCAAAGGAATAATTTACATGAAACAGAACAGACTAGAGAAGAAGCACCCCCAGCCCGTTGATACAATCAGGACGCAACATCCCTACAGTTCTTGAGAGGCAGAAACCAGGTTACTTTTATGCTTTAGAACTTGTCTTCAGAATCTTTTATTACCCTTTTGCCCACAACCCATTCCCACTATAAAGTGTTGAGGGAACAAGTTTTGTGTGAAGGCTCCCACTGTATATGTCGTGACAGTGCTTGTGTTTCATGTGCCTTTTCTGAAGTTGATTCAGCCTGGGCAGGAAAGCACTTGAATTCTCCTAAAGACCCAGTAAAAGAAGGGGTGTTTTGCAGGAAGCATGATGAAAAAAAAGTAGACTCTATAAATTTTGGGACATTCCTAATATAGTCAACTGTTAAGGAAATACTGAAAGAGAATATGCATATCTAGAAATAATATAGAATGTAGTATATACGTAGTATATAATCTATAATAGACAATATGCTATATACAATATGTAATAATGTTTCATAATGATGTGTCATTATATATGTATATGTATGTGGCTGTGTGTACATATATATGTGTATATGCACATATAAAGATTTTTAATCATATAAATGGTCGTGGACATTACCAGTGGACATATCACTCCTGTCCAAGTCCGTATATTCCTAGCAATGTTTCTAAGTTTCCACAGACTGCTTAAAGCTTTTGGAGCAATAAGCAGTAATTAAGCAGTGAATTTGTAATGAACAACAGCAGGAAAATTTCTTTTGCTAATACTTTCAGTAATAATAAAAAACTACTTCTAATTGAACTTCAGTGCTAATCTCACATGTCTGTAGCAGCAATATAACTGGAAAAAGAAAACCCGCCCCAAATGAAGTTAAAGGTATTCAGGGATGATCAGGTGCATATGTAAAAGCTAAACCAGGTATCTTTTTCTTAATCTTATTAGCTGTTCATCTGTAGTTTATGCTGCTTGCTTTTAATGTTTTTACAGCTTTTTTTTTTTTTTATCCCCAATGAGCATTTAACCTCCACCCTCTGAATTCTCTAAATTCTTCCAGGGCAGAGGGAAAGTCATTTGAATATACGCACAAGACCTTTAAAGCCATTCTTAGATAAAAGCTGCAGGGGAAATAATGGAATTTAAGAGGAGCTGCAGTTTCTAAATTATAGTGTGGTGAATCACAAAAAGGTCATTCACCCGTGATAACTGCTCAATAATTCATTCTTTGACTATATCCACAAAGCACAGCAAAATATTTAGTTCATGAGATAGCAACAATATCTTATGAGCTTCCCACAAGTGCAGTCTAAACTTGCATAGTTTGAAATCATTTACAGACTTTCAGGGGAATTTGATATTGCAGAATAACTATATTACAGATTAAAAGGAAAAACAATGAAAGTATCTGTACAGATGCAGGCTTTGAGTTTAATCTTGAATCATTCCCACTTCTATATATGTTTCCCTGAGTCCCAGGTCAACTAACCAGGGACTCAGGTGATGCTACTTGTAATGCAAGTTCAGGATGACTGTAAAGCTTTGATACACTCTAAAATTATTACATTATCATAGTTATTTAATTATTACAATGCTTTTATAGAGGCTGCTGCATATTTACCTTTCACCATGTGTGAAGATGTGCTTTTATTAACTCTCAGTCCTGTATACTTAGCTAAGGACGCTGAACTCTGTCTGCATTCTTATCGTGCTTTTTGTTGTTAATGGTCATGCTCTAGACCAAAATAAGCCCTCAGCTATGCCCAAACACCTTTGCTGTCTGTGTTAAGTTTGCACACACCCTGACTGAACCTGCATTTGGGCAATTGCTTGCAAATTTTCTGAGGAGCCACAGGAGAAAGTTTGTGCCTAGCTTAACTTTGCCATTAAAAGCAATAGATGTGCTTCAGGAGCTGAACAGTTAATGGAAAGGAGTTCATTTTACACGGTCAAACACAGGATAAATCCATACTTTTGGACAAATTTTTGGCATTGACATAATCAGTTCTCCCTGCTCCGCTTATGTAAAGTAGCCATTGCAACCAGTTCAACCAGTCCTCTGAGAAATCCCATTACATACAGAAGTGAGGAGCTGTTAGTGCGTTTCCACATGATTTAGTTAAATAATGCTCCGGCTCTCACAAGTCACCTGCTCTGGCTGTCACCTGCCATGGTTGCTTCACTCTGTAACCTTGCTAGGGTGAAACGAGTTTCATACAAAGGTGAATGAAGACTACATTATAGTATTATGCAAGCCAAGAACATAAAATACATCATCTCCTTTCCATAGCCACCAGAGTGTTTGGGGATTTGCTTGCTGTTTAATTTTGCTCATGTTTCTCTGATTACTGGAGAGAAAAAATAATAGATGCTGTGAGAGCTGAAGCACCTCTCCTATGGAGACAGGCTGAGAGTTGGGGCTGTTCAGCCTGGAGAAGGGAAGTCTCTGGGGAGACCTTAGAGAAGCTTCCAGTGCCTAAAGGGGCCTACGAGAAGTCTGGAGAGGAGCTTTTACAAGGGCAGGTACTGACAGGACAGGGGGCAATGGCTTTAAACTGACAGAGGGGAGATTTAGATTCGACATTAAGAAGTTCTTCCCTGTGAGGGTGGTGAGGTGCTGGCACAGGGTGCCCAGAGAAGCTGTGGGTGCTGCATCCCTGGCAGTGTTCAAGGCCAGGTTGGATGGGGCTTGGAGCAATCTGATCTAGTGGAAGGTGTCCCTGCCCATGGCAGAGGTTGGAACTGGATGAGCTTTAAGGTCCCTCCCAAATCAAACCGTTCTATGAGACTACAATTTTGTGTTTGGTGACCTGCTTGGTGAGATGGATTTGAAACTCAAACTTCCCTGTGCTGGATGCAGGAGCAGGGTGGGATGGGGACTGAGGCAGCGCTACAAATGCTTGATATCGTTCCTTTCTGCAAGGGAAAGTGACAGCTGGGGAGGAGAAGATGAATTTGATATTCCTTTAGAACTTCATAATATAGCAGTGTATTAAAAGATGAAGGGCTCAATACAAGAAAAGAAAAAAAGAAAGCAAAGGAAAGAAGCTTGGGCATATGCTGGACCTGACTGTGGCTGATGCTTTGAACACAAACACTTGGCAGCACAGGCTTTGGTGGTTTGTACAGGCACATGCAAGACTGGGAATATTTCTTATCATGCTGGGGACACCACCCAGGCTGGGGATGGCTCCTATGGGTCTGTTCTGGAGTTTAGGATGGATGGGCAATTTCCTAAGTCCCTGCAAAACATCATGTGGATGTGTCCTATGATGTGACTGCTGCTGTTAACAAGTGAATCTATGCAAATAGCTGCCTTTGGTATGTCTGCACATACTGCCCTGAGGGTAAAAAGGAGAATAGAAAGGATAAGGAGAGGAAGAGGAGAGCTGGAAGTAGCAGAAAATCAACTGAGAAAACACATTTTTTGTGAATATATGAGTTCAGAAACTTTCATTGGTGATATGAGGGGGAGAATGTTTCCCATCACGCTGTTACTGTTTGCACCTGCTCACTTGCTGGGAGCATTTTCAGTTCCCATAGGCTCCCAAAAAGCTTGAGTCTTCGTATTGCACTTGCAGTCATTTATATCAACTGTCTTGGATATTTTTACTTTGCATGTACTTCACTTCTTATTTAGCTTTCTGGAGCAACAGAACTCATCCTCTTGAAGCTTAACATAACTCCTGGTCTCATGGAAAAATCTAAAATGGCAGTTGGCAGGAAAGCATTGTATAAAAGCAACTCAGATTGGATTATGTTCCTGGTTATGTTTTATCCAGTAGAAGAAATTCAAACTGGTGGGTATGCTATTTAACAGAAATATTTTACAACTGAAAAGGGACTTTGGGAGTGATGATAGAAGTTAAGGTGGTTATACATTATTTAGAAATACAAATACCCTAGTCTTGCAAGAAATTAAATGATGTTAAACATTAATAATGCCATAAAGTAAAGTCTGATGGACTTTCCTAAAAATCATGTGTATATTTGCGAGCACCTTGTAATTTCCATCTCTGAATACCTATCTTCTTGACTCTCTGACTTGCACTGGGATCCTCTTCTTAGTGACAAACCTGCTGTTTGCTTATCAGTCTAAACTGCTCCCCTGAAAGTTACTATTCCTAATACCTTCTATCAGTCTCCCATCCAGGCCTTCTTTTCCAACCTAATGCCTCACCTGCTTGCTATTTTTGAGTGCTACATGGTTTTTTGTGGCACAAAAGCATCGACAGAGGTAAAAATGAGGACTCTCCTGCAGCTGGCCAGTGTGCCTTGGTCACATTGCAATAATTGCCTGCTCTCAGCTGGCTCAGGAAATACCAGTCTGATGGATTCAGGTCAAGCAGTGATAGTGGTGATTTCTGTGTATTTGTAAGGCAGCACATGATAGTGTTAGATCATTGATGCTGTTTTCAGTGGACCGTTAGAGCATTACTAAAGACACTTAATCTGTGTATCATCTCTGTGGCCCCCATTAGAGCAAATTGAGGCAGCTATGCCATTGATTTGCTCTGGATTATTGGTCTGACAAAGTTAGAGACAACAGAGACAGGAAGGATGCCTTTCAGAGCCAAAACAATCAAGTAAAGCTTTCATACCCTCAGGAGAGCTAAAAGCAATCAAAAGGTGCATGTGATAAGCAGCCAGCAGCTCAATCAATGCGTGCGCAGGTTAGTGGTGGAGGGTTCTGCTGTCATTTGTAGATGGTTCAGAGGGTGGTTTGCTTCCTTATGAGGTCCCTCCTCTTCTTCCCCACTGCTGCAGGCTTCCATGTGTGACTCGAATGCCTTTGGGACTGGGAGATAACATGGTGGCACCTTCATCCGTAAATGCTGGTGGCCTCTGGCCTGCTCTGTGCTGCTGTTAGCGGTGCTTACAAAATGCCAAATGATGCCCTCAGAAGATTTTGTCTGAGGGGAAGAGGATTTTTCTCCACATCCAGTCTGTTTTTCCTCCTGTTGAAGCCACCTCCCACCAGCTGTAGGACTTCAGAGTTAAGCCTGTGGACAATTCACCACTGAAACTGACACATGCTTTCCCACCACTCTGTGACAAGGTACCATAAACTAGAAAGCAACACTTGGTGCTGCAGGGGATAGTTGCTAGAATAAAACATCATGGGGAAATCCTGAGGGAACTGTTTTTACCTTTTCAAATTGAGGATGTTGTGGGTGCAAGCAGAAGAAAACAAACGCCAAACAACCTCCCCATCACAAGTTTCCACATACTTCTGCATTTGCAAATGCCACTTTTGTAAACTATCAACTTCCCAAAAAGCTCTTGTAGCTTTATGACAAACTGGATTGTCTGTCTTCAGGTGGCTTTAATGAGGAAAGAAAGAAAAGACCTCTCTGCAAGAAAAAGTCTCAAGTTCCCCCAGAATTTAGAGTTGAGTGTAGCTCAGACACCCCTTTCTCCTGGCTCTCCGCCTGTTTTGCCACTCTTTTTGCTACCATTCACTACAGAAGCATCTGACTAATATCTCATTTTTTGGGTACACAGTGCCACCTAGTCTCTGACCAAACAAGCTAGAGAGGGATTTTAGTTCCTGAATTACTGAAGTGTTCTATTTTACAGGATAAACTGCAGGAACTGCAGAAAGCTGCAGTTTCTGTTTAGGCCAGTGTTCAAGCCTTGCTGCGCTTCCCTCCTGTCCTTATCTCATTTACATCCCATCATCTCCTGGCTTGACTAGACCTTATAGCAGCCTTACAGTATCTGAAGTGGGGCTATAAGGATGCTGGGGATGGACTCTTCATTAGGGACTGTAGTGATAGGACAAGGGGTAATGGGTTCAAACTTAAACAGGGGAAGTTTAGATTGGATATGAGGAAGAAATTCTTTACTGTAAGGGTGGTGAGGCACTGGAATGGGTTGCCCAGGGAAGTTGTGAATGCTCCATCGCTGGCGGTGTTCAAGGCTGGGTTGGACAGAACCTTGGGTGACATGGTTTAGTGGGAGGTGTCCCTGCCCATGGCAGGGGGGTTGGAACTAGATGATCTTATGGTCCTTTCCAACCCTAACTATTCTATGATTCTATGATTCTGTGACTACTACTTCTTGCAGATGGCTACTTGGAGAGGGGTAAAGGTTTTTTTTGTCTCTTTGGCTGGCCTGTCACTTCAGTTAGCTGCACCCATTTAATTTGCTTGGATGCCCATTCCTATCTGACTTTTTATCCTCGTCCTGGTTACTGATGTACTCCACGTGATAACCTGGCATGGTCTGGCGGCTGGCCAGGCAGCAGCTGTAATAATCAAACAACCTGAAGTCCATTACATCGCTCAAAAAATACGGACCATGTTTTCTTGGTGTACAGCAGATAAACTTTAGGGTAATGGCCTTGTCATAGCAGGAAGCAGAACATAGGTGCTGGTAACTGAAGCAAGAAATAAAGAGAAAAAGCAAAGGAGAGCCTTACAACCTGCTGCCACCCCTCCTGTGCCTTCATGCAGCAGCCCAGGTGAGCCTGCCACTCAGCAGAGACCGCTGGGTTTCTGTGTGGTCTCTGTGCCCATCTCAGGGACATTCCCCGCTCCCCGGAGGACAAATAGCCCTAATTGTTACAAGCCCAGTAGGACCTGCAGGGCTGAGCACCTGAAGAAGTGTTCGTTAGCATGACACCGAATCTAGTGAGTTTTGCATTCCTGTGCAGATGACTATAGACTTTTGTTACATTTTTCCCTTAGGGCCTTTCAGTGACAAAAGCTCAAAATACTTGTTTGAAACAGAGTCTTCTCGAGGAAATGCTGCTTTGAATGAAGCCTGTTTGCTTGGAAAATAGCCAAATGCTGTCTAACTCTAAAAAGGTTTCCTTTCTGCCATTCTTTGTTAAGGAATGTACTTAGCATCAGTATGTGAAATATTATTAACTCCCAAATTAACATCTCTTGAGGCGGATGGGGCAGTTTACACTTCTCATAGGACTTATTCAGGATCTGTGAAGAAAAATTAGGCTGGCTATAGCTGCTAGCTAGTCATGCTAGTAGGTGTTAGCACTGGCTAATAACTCCACTCAGGTACCGCTTTATATACTCTCTGACTCCCCACCCAGGTACAACTTGCATAGAGAAGTAGCTTTGGAGAAGGTTGCTACACCCAAACGGCTTCAGGCCACGTGAGATGTCTTGTTTATTCCTCAGGTCAATAAACTTTGATCTGGGTACTCACTAGGTTTTCTAGGGCTTGATATATGTAAGAGTAACAGAGAGGCTGATGTGTTTCCAAAATGGAGCAGCCCTATTGCACACGCAGTGTATTTGGGCCTGAACAGACCAGTTATCCACCACAAATGAGTGTACTATTCCATCTTACAGTACCAAGTTCTTTGGGCCAGCAGGTCTGAGATTAAGGTGGTTATTATGTTCTGCAGAATCACAGAAAGAAAGACAACATCCGTATATCAGTATTTTGACAGTGATATTTTAGGAACTGTAAGTTAATGAAACTGGAGTCATAATGGTTCAGTAACACCATGTGACATTTCCAACATGACTGGCATTTAGTTTAGTTTTCAACAATTGCTAATGTAAGAGCGATTGTGTGAAGTCTATTTTGCTTGTAAAAGCAGCATTTCCTCAAACAGAGCACACATGGCTGATTTAATATGCAATGATCCAAACTTTCCAGTTAGGGGGATTTTGAACAATTCAAGATCCAACTTTGGGGTATTTTCCTCAGGCAGCACACAAAGATTTCCTTTTCTTTGCTGGAGGTATATGACAACAACTCCCCATGTAGAATATGTCACACATGGAGCTCATGATCTAGTACCATCACAGCTGCAACCGATATCTAACGACTACTCAAGGTACCCTAGGGCCAGCTGAGAATTATTCAATGACCAGCTTGAATTATTCTGTAAAACCCCGGCCCACAGAAATCCCCTCAGACTGCAGTGCTTTACCATATAAACTGATATTATACAAGATGCATTTATACATGTTTCAATCTGTTATTTGCAGACAGGGAGCATCAGCTTTAGTGAAACACTCTGGAAACCCCAGTAGCTGTTTTCCCAACCAAGAGAATTTGAGCAGAGGTATAATGGTCCTGCGACAAGCTTCAAAGCCATGAATGACCAAGGAAGAATAATGGGGACATAGAGGCAATTTATGGTCTTTTTGCTGGCCTGTTATTTGAGCAGCATACCAAACAGCAATGCTGAGGTCTTCCCTCCTGCGTCCCTCTCAGCATCCAACTTTGCTGTGCTTGCGCATGTCACTTGTTCTTATGAGCAGTAGATGGCACTCTTTAGATTAACTTGCTTAAAGGAAGTTTTACATTAATAGAAACAGGCGCATGTACACACAGACAAACAAATATTTGGTTCTCAGCAAAAGATATAAACCAGAAAAATCTGTGTATCTGAAATTTTACTTTAGGAGCTATAAAAAAAAACACCAAAAAACTAAGAAACAAGGGTGAGGAAAAAGTCTAATCTGGAGTTTCCAGGATTTTGTTATTACTCTGTGCTATTACTAACATTCCTATCCCTCTTTCTAACTCTCTAGTGTAAATAGCTGCCTGCTGTCTCCCTCTTGCTCTCCAACAGGACCTTTCAAGACTCCTAAATGACCTACAGATGAACATCTAGTGTCAACATGAGAGCTAGCTTTTATCACAGCTTCTCCCCACCGTGTTCCCAGTAGAATAATGGTATGGGATGATGAATTTTATTGTATCCATTTTAAAGACTGTCTTCACCAAGCTTGTCTTTCTGCTTCGTCTCTGCTTTCCCGTCTCCCGTTGTATCATCCTTCTCTGCCCTCTCCAGCTTGCTCCATGAAGGCCTTGCTGGTGTGCTTGGTTTTGGTCAGGGAACTCAAAAATCCAGTCCTTGCTCTCAGCACTCATACTGGCGCTCTGCATCTGTTTGTTTCACACTGCAGCTGGGAGAGTAAACCATGTGCTGCCTTTGTATGGCTTTACTGGGTTTTGTTTCTTATTACTATGATTTTCATTTGTGAAGTTCTCTTTCAAGGAGCTTTTCTGGATACACACAAGCTGGAAGGGATATCACTTCCGCCTGTGGGACCTCTTGACTTCTGACTCTGCTGAGCTCCTTGCCAGCTGATGTGCTGTGACAGCTACTAGTAAATCCAGAGAGCAGGTGGCCAGCCCAGTTAATTTTCTTCTGTAGCTGAAGCTGTGGAAGTTCTCTAGGAGCTGCTGCACAGTAATACTGTGATTGAATGTTTGTGTAACAGGGTTAAATAAAACCAACAGCTTGTTGGCCCCATAATCTGACACTACAGCAAATCCTTTATGCACATCACATAGTGTCAGTGGTACCAGGATGCCAGCCACAGCATGCCTTTGCTATGAGCCAAAGACTGTCACATGAGTTCATAGAATAACTAACTCTGCTTCTCATTTCACTCACACCTGCACTGGGAATTTATGGTCACAAACTCTCAGAATTGGGTACTCTGGTATATAGCAGGGAATACTCTGGAAGAAAATGATTCATGGTGCTTGTTTAGAAGCAAAGAGTATGCTTTGAGGCTCTGCTAGCAGTTTGAGTCCACTGCTTTTAGTTCTGCAGTGTGGACTTACAGAGGTAAAACCACTGAAAACAGAAGTTGGACAGCGTTTTTTCTACACCAGGATTCCCTTCTCCTTACCAGCTTTTGCAGGAGGTGGGAGGGAAGAGGACTTTCCCTCAGATCACGGAATGGTTTGGGTTGGAAGGGACCTTTAATGGTCATGTAGTCCAATCCCTCTGCAGTGAGCAGGGACATACTCAACTAGATCAGGTTGCTCAGAACCAATGTAATCGGTCAGTACTCAAAAGACTAAAGTTGTTGTTAGTCTGCTCTTTTCTGATAGTTATTTGGTTACTGGAAGCTTTTAAAATTTGTTCTCAATTTAGATTTTTTTAACAGTTTTAACTCGTTATTTTTATCCCCAAATGTATTCTTGAGGTTCCAGTAACAAATGCAGTTCCTGACAGAAGTCCAAAATGCTGTTGCTGTACAACCATAAATCTCAAGGGCATCTTCTGCAGCAATGGAGGTATTAATAGGAGAAGTGAGATGGAGAGAGCAAGCTGATAATGTTTATTAAGGCTGTGTCCCTAGTGACAATATGTAACATTAACACTAGAAATGTTACCATTTGGAGCATATATGGTGTCCAGTGGCACCCAAAAGCTCCTAAAGTGACTCCAGCAATTTTGGCATTTCTATTTTATCCTCCCTATCTTTTTTCAACCATTTTCTTGCTTCTTGTACAACAGTGAGTGCTACTGCAACTGTATAATGCCTTACATGGCCACTTTTACACAGGAAAATAGTTGCTCTTATGTTCTCCCATCCTTGCTGCCCTTAAAAATGAGACGATGCTCACATCTTTGGTGGTACACAGGTTTGTGCTGCCTTCCTGTCTCTCTCCTGACTCTGCCTGCCTGCCATTGTTCATCACACTTGTGACAGGCCATGGTAACATCATACTGCTTTTCTCCATTCTTTTAGATCAAATTCCTGCCTGTGTCTCCTTGGTGAACCCAGGGATGAACAGCACTAAAAGCAGTTCAGGTCCGTAGGAAGAAGGAAACTGTAAGGGGCCTTCACAGAATCCTCTCTTAGGGTTAAGGTTATAACCTTTATATATAAGGTTATAATACAGAAACTAGGGGTGAATGTAAGCATTTGATGATTTCAAAAGAGCAGACTGGAAGTGTGAATGAAGCTAGGGTTGGGATGCCCCCGTGACCAAAGCCGAATGGTGTTACCTGATTTATGGTTCCCAGGTGAGACTCACTCTTGCCTGATGCAGCCCCAGTGACAGAGAAATGATGGGTGCTTCTTGTGTAGAATCAAATAAATCATGTTTTACCCAACCCTTTTTCCCTTAGGTAGTTCAGTCCCTGCTGTGACACTGTGAGTGAATTGTGATTGCATGCTTGGTCCCAAAATCAATTGTATGAGAAGCAGAAGGGGTGGGGAAGGAAAAGAGAAAAAACAAGTCAATGTAATTTATTGCAACTTACTGCAATGCATCAGAGTAATTCTTTCTGCCAGTGTGAAAGGGTCCTTGTGGACTGTACAAATGGGAGAAAACTAGGAAGGTGGAAAGACAGCAGTCTAGAAATTTGTTCTGGGCTATAACAAAGCACCTTGTTAGGTCTGAAAGCCCTAACACCAGGCAAAGAATTTGCTTTACTGGGGGCTTGTGAAACCCACTGCCCTTCAAGCCTGTTACAGACAGGGTGCAGGGCCCTGGCAGTGGCCTGGGTTGATGCCTGGTTAGCCAACACTAAAACAGCTCTAGCCCTGGGTGCTCAGGGGGGGAAACTGCACCCTCAGCTGCACAGAGGTGTGCTTGCAGCCACTGTAGTTCATCCAGATGGGTCATGGAAAGCCAGCAGCTAAACCTAGATCCTATTCTCCAAGGCATACCTGCTGTGTGGGAAAGCAGTGCTAGAGCTGGCAGCTTCACAGGGATGAGTTAATATCAACATCAACGAGGGAGCATATCTGCAGGCTGAATGAGCCTTGTGGGTCCTGAGAGCACCTGCTTGCGTTCATTTTGCTCATCACCATTAACCCTGGACACCTGTGAACATCCTTCTGGGCAGCAGCAGATTGTCCTGGTTTCAGCTGGGATAGAGTTAATTTTCTTCCCAGCAGCTGGTGCAGTGCTGTGTTTTGGCTTGAGTCTGAGAACAGCACTGATTGGTAACACACTGATGTTTTAGTTGTTGCTCAGTAACACCCTAGTCAAGGGCTTTTTGGTCTCGTGCTCTGCCAGTGTGGAGGGGCACAAAAAGTCAGGAGGGAGCAGAGACAGGACACCTGACCCAAACTAGCCAAAGGGGTATTCCATACCACAGCATATCATGCCCAGGATAGAAACTGGGGGGGGAGTTACCCAGAAAGGACTGATCACCACTCAGGTAAGGCTGGGTATTGGTCAGTGGGTGGTGAGTAATTGTGTTGTCCATCGCTGCTGTTTGTTGGAGTTTTTTTCCTTTTCTCTTTTAATATTATCTATCTGTCCTTGTTATTTAATATTATTGTTAGTATTAGTAGTGTTATACTCTAGTTATTAAACTATTCTTATCTTAACCCATGGGGTTTATATTCCTTTGATTCTCCTCCCCATCTTGCCCTGGGGGGAAGGAGAGGTATGAGCGAGCAGCTGCTTGGTGCTCAGTTACAGGCTGGGCTTAAATGTGTTAGCAAGATTTTGGCCTATTTGCTTCCATTGGGTTGCCTACTGCCAGGGACAACTCTGTTTCAAGTTGCCATAGTGCTTCTGCTGTGGTCAGAACTGTGAGCCTGTGTCTGGTAGTAACTCTCAGGGCACCTTATCCCCGTGTCCAGCTTTCTACATCATGGCACACCGGTTCACCGTTTTCACTGTTCCCTGCACAGAGGACCACCAGAGAGCAGCTCTTACACAAAACATTGTTTGCTGTGAGGACTGGTGGCTGCTACAGGGTAGATGGTGACCGTGGCACCAGCAGGAAGTATCTTACAGCTGGTCTTGGTGGACCACCAGAATAACCAGCAACAAACCAGGAGTGTGCCTTAACCTGAGAAATGCTTGCCTAGAGGAGGAAGCTGGTAGCCAGACTAGGGCATGTGAGGAGGCCTCCAGAAACCATGCTCTCTGCTTCCTTCCTTGGCCATCAAAGGGCCTCCTATCTCCTTCTCTTTCAAAAAGAAAAATCTAACTTACTAAGTCTTATAGTTTGAATCCTTGCCCTTTAAGGCTCCTTTCAAAATAGTAGTAAATATTCCTCCACAAATCCCTTTTACACACAAAAGTAGCACTTTCACATCGTTTTTTATCCAGCTGAATAAACATGTGCAGGCATCTGGAAATGAAGAAAAGCCAGTAACAGTCACCTGCCTACCACATCCTGCCAAGAAACAACTGAAGGATTTGGAGATTAACAGGCTTACCCAGCACAACTGTGCAAAGGGAAATCCTGTCTCATTGACTCCTGAGCCTTGGTGTTTGATAGGATTTAAAATGCATCTTTACTATAGCCCTATACATCAGTCAAGCAGCTAAGCCCCTCATTTCTATCCTTCCCTTCACCGTACCCTGCTAAGACACTTAGCAATTTGAAACTGCTGTATCTAAGCAGTTCTTTGCCTCAGTAACCAAACTATCACTAATAAGAGGGTACAGGAACCCTTCTTCCAGCTAGTGGGAAAAAGGTGTCAGGAAGACCTGACTTCCCTAGATGACCTGGCACTGAAATGATGAGTTTTCAGCATCAATGAGCTTCTCACCTATCGAAAGAGAGAGGAGTAGCTGAAACTCTTCAGGACCTTCAGGGTTCTCGGCCATGTCCTCTGAAGACAGAAGCTGAGGTAAGCTGGCCACAGCTTGTGGATGTCCAGTGTTTAATCTGCTCAGTGCTTAAGGATACTAACATCATGCAGGAGACATCATGCAAAAAGCTGTGTGTTGCATGAGGGAGTAGCACGAAGGCTACTTTGCGCTCCCAGATCTGGTAGTGTTCAAGGCCAGGTTGGATGGGGCTTAGAGCAACCTGGTCTAGTGGAAGGTGTCCCTGCCCATGGCAGGGAGTTGGAGCTGGATGAGCTTTAAGGTCCCTTCCAACCTAAACCATCCTGTGATTCTATTCCACAGCAGTCAGCTCCAAAAGCAAAGCATCTGCCTGTCTCTCACACAAGAAACATGACTTCCCATGGACACGGATAGATGTGCAAGTCACAGATGAAAAATAATTCTTTAGCACACACACAGCATGGGACCAAGCTACAAATCTTGCTCAGTGATGACAGGAGGTATCAGTCAGAAGTCAGTTCACAGAGGGCTGCAGATTTATCTGGGTATCAGAACTATGCAGCTTGTCCTCTGTGTCATTATAAAATGCAGCAATCCCTGTGGGCACATACAGAGATGTGATTGGAACTGCGCAGAGCACAAGGGAGATTTGAAACATTTCTTTTGCCTCTCTGCTTTAAGGCATGGTGAGGTTGTTTCATCCGCAAGCAGAGATAAAGGAAGAACTCCCCTTCTTGCTCAGTTGATAGTTGTTTTTTTAAATTGAATAGCACAGCAATTTGCTGTTTTGGAATGACGAGCTGCGAGGAGATCCTAATTGTTCCATAGGGATGAAAGAGATGACTAAACATATAAACACACCCCTGGCCCAAAAAGTCCTTAAATGTGGTTACAAGAGGGACATTGAGATGACGAAGCAGGTCCAGAGAAGGGCAATGAAGCTGGTGAAGGGCCTGGAGCACCAAGTGTGATGGGGAATGGCTAAGGGACCTGGGGGAGTTTAGTCTGGAGAAGAGAAGGCTCAGAGGGGACCTTATCACTCTCTACAACTACCTGACAGGAGGATGAGGATGGAGCTAAGAAGGGGGCTGGTCTCTGCTCCCAAGTAACAAGTGATAGGACAAGAGGAAACTGCCTCAAGCTGTGCCAGGGGAGGTTTAGGCTGGAGATGAGGAGCAATTCCATCACTGAGAGGGTGCTCAGGCATTGGAACAGGCTGCTCAGGGCAGTGCTGGAGTCACCATCCCTGCAAGTGTTCACACACAGTGTAGATGAGGCCCTCAGTGCCATGGGTTAGTGGTGGCCTTGGCAGTGCTGGGAATGGTTGGACTTGGTGATCTTAAAGGTCTTTTCCAACCTGGTTGATTCTATGATTCTGTGATTCTGAGGAAATGTCACAAGTACACTGCTATCATTAGCTCGTTATCATCATCCCTAGGCATCTGCTTATGGGCATGACAAAATCAGGTTATGGCATGAGATGCACCTTTGATCTGACCTACCCTGGGCTCCATCACCTAAAAGCTGAAGGCAGCTCTTGAGCTTGAATTAACAAACCAGTGGGTTGTCAGAGATGAGATTCCCTCTCCCCTCAAATCCCCAAGCAGACCCTATTCCTGTGTGACTAGCCTCATGAGCAATATCAGTCATTATTCAAATGCATGTGGTGTACTTGGGCAGAGATGGGTACGCTCCATTCAAGCAGGCCAGATGTGTACAGTGTATGGGGAAAGAGGTGCATGATGGCAGCCTGTGGCACACCAGCTCTTGCTCTGAAGGCACCTAAAGCCTTCCCCCATTTAATAGACACTGGTTGGATGTGCAGTGGCAGCACTAGTCTGAATTTTTACTATTAATAAATTCTATCAAATCCTCTTTCAAGGTTTTCCAGCCAGTAGCGCCATCAGTCGGCCACTTCTGGTTCCAAGCAACACTGGGTCCACATTATTCAGGAAAACAGACTCACCTGTCCCAGAGCAATGTATACAGCAATGTGAGGAGGACTCTGCACATCATCTCAGGCTCTTACACACAGCCTTGGAGAGCTTGTTTTTGTTATATGAAGATTTCAGATATCCAACAGCAACTGTACGTGCACACAAAAGAACAATCCTCATCTGGCAAGGCTCTTTTAATGTTGTACTTTTACCAAACCACAGTACATACTTCAAATAAGGCCTAACAGATTATACTCTATAAATTTACAAACAGTTTATTCTCCTTAAAGAGATCATATTACTTTTATCAGTCTTGTGTAGTTCAATGAATTATATGTTTATTCAAGCATAACATAGCAAATGTAGCCATAAATCTGTAGACTAAATGTCTATAACAGAGGAATCTCAGATACACTATACTTTCAGATTAGGATTTTTTTTTGTTTTGTTTTAATATACACATTTTTGTTTAAATAGGGTAACCATCATATCCTGGTTATACTTCCCATGGGAAAATTGTGCTCAAGAAAGAAACCTATGGACTAGAGTAATTGCCAACAGGCAATGTCTTGGTTCACCTGCCACAAAATTAGGCCAGCTTTGTAGGCACATAACCCTGGGATTGGCTTGCAACCTAGTTAGGAAGGAAGGGATGAGAGACTGGTTTCACTTTCCTAAGAGCTAATGGCCCTGATCCTTTCCCCAGTGCAGACCACTCCACAGCAGCAGGAATGAGATGGATAAGAAAACACAACTGCATTTCTACCTCTAACCAAGAGCCCAGGTTATTGAGAGCTGGCTGGCTGGTGGAGATATGTTACTCAGATATGGCATACAAACAGAGAGCATTTGAAACAAAAAAAGGAGTAAAATGACCTGCCTCAGTAGCACTTTTGACAGTCTTACTACTGCTGTGTTTATGAATCTTCTTAATTCTTATTCCTGTCCTAGTCTCTGCTGACCCCTTTTCCTGCTCATGAGGCTATACCCATAGCCCAGCCATTGCTAGCTTGCTAAGCAAAGCTAGAGAAATAGGAGCACTTCACTATAATGTGAAAACCCCACCCGCTTGCTGAAGAAGCTGTGTCTTGAGGCCCGCACACTGATCAGCATCAGGGGCCATACAAAGCAGGTGTTTCTGAAGAGTTATATGGCACCAATAGCTTCAATCTGTCTCTCAAAGACTGGGATTTATATAAGTTCCTGCTTGAGCCCAATATGTCCCTGCCAGAGAACCAATGAGGAAAGAAAAATAAAACCAAACAAAAAGACACTGAGACAAAACCCCAATCCAAACCATGCAAATTATAGCTGAATAGTAAAAAACAAAATCCAAGCCCGTACCCCAAGTCCCCCTTGCAACAGAGACAGCTGGTTGTTGTCTAAACTGGAGAACCAGCCACTCTGTAGTTCCTAAATAACAAGAGTTTGGCAATAATTACCATGCACAAAGTAAAGGGCACTTATAAAACATTTCCATAAAAATATCTATTTATCTCTATATCTCTATTTATATACGTCAGTAAGAAGCTTCATACTGAGCACATCCCAAGCACTCCATAGTGTGTGTGGGGAGGACTCTATTTAACCCCTATGACATGAAGCGCTATTAGTTAGGGTCAGCATCCACATGTAGGATTAGGTCAGTACTGGTTCAGTTCACTAGGGCTGAAGATACTGTGTGACACCTGCCCAGCCCACTGATGGGTCTTCATCCACTGAAGAGCAGAGCAAAAGAAAAGATCCTCCTTACCACGTATGAGAAAGACCACACAAAGGAGATCTGTGGAAAGCCAGTACTTTAAAGAGTTAATGGGAATCGAGGGAGCCTTAGCCTTTATTCAAGCGGCTCTGATCCCTTATCTTACGTAGTTGGAGCTTCAAAAGATCAGGCACAATGCAGGAGTTGCAACAGGGCAAGTGTAGGATTTCAGGTATTCCAAATACAGCAGCATTTTCTTTTCTGTTTCTGAGATGCTGATCCAATGAAAATAAATTCTTTACTAACCAATGTTGAGAATTTTCTTGGCTGTGCCAGTAACTGAAATCTGCAGGAGTGCTGATGTGCTGCCCCTGTTGAGATGGACCTTTAAAACTCCAAAGACTAAAAACCACTAGAAGTTTTTGGAACATCACTATCTTTGCATCCTTTGGAGGCCTTGTATACGTGCCACAGAAGCGTAAGGGAAAGGGATGGCTGAGGGTTAATTCTGACATCCTGTAGCCCTAAGGAAAACAGAAGTGGACTTTTGCTAGACATTTATTTTAGTATTGGTATCTCTTTGAACCAAGCAAGAGAAGGTGAGTGTGCTTAATGGAATGAGGTGCAGCTGCTTTGTTTTCAGGCTCTCTTTGCCAGATGGTGCTGTGAGTTTGGACAGATACAAGCAAGTTAGTTATGAAATAATGCTGAGTATGGCAGAAACCAAACTTTTCCTTTCATTCACTGAGTACCATAAAACCCAGCTGCAAATGTAAGAGATGACAGGAATTTAGTGGCATACAACTCTCCCACTACAATAGTCTCATTTTAGGAGAGGCTTCACCTTGGTCAAAGTACTAGCATTACTGGATAGGAGTTTAAAGATGACAGTGGAAGGTGATGAATTTATCTGAGAGATGGAATACTTCTAAAGTAGAGGAAGAGATAGGAAAAAATGCAGAACTGCCAGTTTCTCCCCGTGCTGGCCTTGGAGAGGTGGATTGTGGTTTAGAAAGAAGGAGATGTTAAATGTGTACAGAGATCTTACTCCTGTACAGGGAATTGTGTAACAAAAGGGACTTTACGTTGTGTTTCACGGTGTGCAACCAAGGGAATTTCCCTGTGCTACCTCTCTCCATTGTAGTAGTTTATGTTTCAGGTGTAAAGGTCTCGTTAGTGCATCTCACACAAAACCTCTGCGGACAGACCTTGATTTTATAACAGAAATAAATTACAAGTAGCTGTTGATAGTGTGTCTAGTGCTTTATGATGGCAAACCATAGATTTATTTTTAACCATTTACCCAATGGAGATCCATACCACAAAGCAGTACAGGGCTGTTGGGCCAGCTTGTGAGTGATTTATTGACTGTGCCAAGGTCAGAACCCTTCAGTGACACACAAACCATAAGCATGAGGATGTGCAGTTTAGAGAAGTATCAGCTCACAGGAGGTGGCTGCCTTGTGGTTATCCAGCCAAGTTTATCTTACATACCTCCGCATGGGTTTAAAGAAATAACACACAGACTTGGCTGGTTGCTCCATTACTGAACCAAAGCCATGACTAAATGTAGGAGAGCTGTTGAGCTGGAAATTTTGCAGATGAAGCCTACTTCCACCTGACATAATTCATCTGAAGTTATTGCTTTCTGTCTGACTCCAGAGTGTGTTGACTTGCTCCAGTGACTCTTTCAGTCTGTCTTAAACAAGAGCCTGTTGTTAGCCTACCACTCTGAAAATGGAGTTAGTGGGGGAAAACAAGTGACTGGACAGGATGCTAGATCATCTCATCTAGGGTGCCTTTGCCATGAGCGGTTGGACCAGAAGGTCTTTTGAGTTCTCTTCCAACCTGGGCTGTTCTATGGTTCTGTAAGATCTGGGGAAAAGGGACAACAGACAGGGACAGGCGGCAACACATCTGGAACAGAGCAGCAGGTGGAAGAGCTTGGGACTTGCGGTTCTGTGCTCTCACCAGTTCCACATGTTCAGCTGTGTTCTTACAACATGTTTTAAAGCATGTGAAAGACAGAAGCTCAAACATTTTGACCAAAAAGGAAATGCACATGCACATGGTGATCTATGACTAACCGCAGCACTGTGCCTATCCCAAATCCCTAACTGGAAGGCAAAAAGACATTCTTTCAGGTGTAGTTTACTGTTCAGTATGCTAAACATTCCCTCAACTGGCTTCTGCTCTAGTGTCATTCCAGTAATTTACTTTTCTTCCTTGTCTGAAAATGCCACCTGCCTTGACATGGGTTTTCAATAAATAAGACTTTCTCAGAGAAGGCCTTTGCTAGAATCCAGAATGCCAGTTGTTTAGTACTACCAGTATAAGTACCTCTATGTTCTAATAATTAATATGGTGATAGTACATCACTGACCTTTGGAGCCAGCAGAATTCATACTATGAAATCTGAGGAAATAACCATTTGCTATTCCCTATCACCCTGTTTGTTACATACCAAATGAGAACATTAATCTATGGTAAAATGAAGTGAATGCACTTTTGTATTTGTTATTTAATCCAGATGTTTTTCCATTAAGCAAAAAATAGAACTGGGAGTGTAAATAGACATTACTGGAAGCTGCTGCATCACAGAAGGAACTGGACGCACTGCATTTGTTACTTGTTTCTATGTTTATTTGCAGACTGTATCTTACCCCCTTTTCACAGAAGCAGCTCTGGTTGTGCTTTGTACCATGTGTAATAATTGCTTAACTTTTCTCTTAAGATGTTTTGAAAGAGCCTGTTGATATCAAACTGCTTTTTTACATGTAGTGATTTTTAGAAAACCCCTTCATTTGTAATGAAGCCATGAATTGGCCACTTTTCTTCCCCTGCCATAATCAGGGGTTTGATCGTTCTTCAAGAAGTGTGCTTATATGTGAAAGTCAGAGTTAAATAGAGTGTTGAAAGAACTGTGTTACAGATTGTTGAGTAAATGCTTTTCAGTAACCAGGTCCAAGCCTGCTGTCATTTGAGGCACCACCGTATGTGTTTACTACTGTAGGGCAAGGTTTGAGTTCATCTCCAAAACTGATTCTTGATTTCAAGAGCGAGTGCTTCTGCCAGCACTGCAGACTCATGGGTTTGAAGCAAGTTCGGTATCTTACCCACCCACACTATGGCGGTAATTACCAGGAGCTGTAGACATTGTATCTTGAATAGATACAACACACATTTCAGAGGTGCGCTTGGACACATACACTTCCAGCTGCAGTGAGACACACATAGTGACAGCAAGAAGCAAAGACTCTTCTCCGTGTCAGAGTGTACAAATACCAGAAGTGCTTTAAACTTGAACCTTCACTCCCATCTCTTTGTTCTAGAACTTTCCTATATAAATGAAAAATACCCTGTAGAAAGCATGACTCTCCTAGAAACTCCAGCTCTCCATGATTTCTGCAGAAAGCATGAGTCTCCTGACTACAACAGTCACTACAAATGAATAGTCAAAACATGGTCACAAGGCATCACAACAGGACTTTTGCCACTATTATATCCCACAAAGTAAATTAAGGTCTTGGACAGTGCTTTGGGTTGGTGGTTAAGGCAACTCACACTGCATTCAGCGCAACAGGTTGGTACAAGCAGAGTCACAGACTCAGCTGGCTGTTGCACTGATGCTTCTTTGCCTAGATTTCACGTTCTCCCATTCAAGTGCACTTAAAATAGTTTTTATAAAATGCTTCACATCATAAAAACTTTTTTAAAGCCTGATAAGGTAGTTTATTAAAAAGAACAGACACAAGTCTGTTGAGCTGACATACATTTTTCTTGACAACTTCAATAAAAGGCTCACATTCATAAAGGAAAGGAGAGAGCTATGGTAGGAAAGGAAGGCAAACCACCCACACTCAGCCGTTCGTAGTGTGCAACTCTTGTGAAGCTGGCAATGCCACAGAGCCTGCAATAGCAAACATGATGGCAGACCACTTGCTGCTATCTGCAGAGTGACCAGAAAGGGAGAAACATCAGCAAGGCAGTCACTCCATTTCTACCAAATCCCTACTCTCAGCCCCTCTGCCCACCTCAACAAGAACGGATTTACACTGCCTGAGACTCTCCTCCATAACAGGTAATCAGGGGCTGCCTAATGCAGGAGGAACATACTTTAATTTCAGTGAATATTCCCTGGTTTTAGCATCCTATCTCCCTGTGCATAAATGCATTCTGAAGTCCCTTTTTTCATGTACTGTGGGCGTCTTAAGAGGACTTTCCAGCTTCTGTCTTTTCCAAATTGATTGCCTGGTACTGGGAGGAAAACATATAGACAATGATCAGAAAATACAAAACACAAGGAAGCAGCTGTCAGAGGAATTCAAACTGTTTTGAATTTCCTTTTTTCTTGCTTAAAATTTACCAGTCTATCTGGTTTCTAATAGAACCTTAGTTAAAAAGACAGACATTCATAGAAGGTATCAGGCATACATACATGTTGTCCATTCATTCTAGTTTACATGCTGTTGCTTTCAGAAGGCAAGGTTTCTGTTTCGTTTCTCTAGGATGGATAATGAAATCTGATTAACACAATTTAGCTTCTGATTTTCAAAAATGACACCCTTTTCAGCATCACCGTGCTTGATGAAATGGAAAATTGTTCATATTAAAAGCTATTGCTTGTCAAGCTTGAGATAGCTCCACACTGCAGCAGCCACCTTGGAAATTAGATGCATCTGCCATGAAAGGACACTGTTTTAATTAAAATGTATTTACTAGACTCTTAAACTGAATTCTCATCACTACAACAAACTTGTACATATACACCACTGTTTTGACAGTCTGACTGAAATATTTATGATGACCATCCTTTCACATACATCACGCTACCTAGAGCATGACATTAAAATGCTGCCATACCTTTGAAGCAGTAACTGCTAGAGGAGAAATAAAAGGTACAGATAATGCTTAAAACATGAAAAAGACAAAGTAGAAACACTCCAGTACCAATTAAAGATACGTATTCCTATGTAATGCATCTGAATTTTTTTATCAGTGAATCTGGAATAAGCAGAGTGTGAAAGACCTGATTCAAAACCGCCGCACTGGACTGCAGCTTTGCTCTCGAGGCTGGGCTGACATCAAAATTGGCTTTCCATCATTTTGGCTCTTTGCTGCTCCGTGGTCTGTGTGTGTTGTGAATGAGGATCCAAAATGTCACTGACATTATTTCACTAACATTGAGTGTCCAAGTCTCCAGCCCAGCCTTGCTCTCCTCACACTGGTACCACCACTGGATTCTTGTGGAATGAGGAACAAGCCTTTTAGAAACAAACACAACTGGGACACTGGTTCCCGTACCAGTACAGCAGCTGCATTTTCCTGCACCATTCAAATTGGTAAAGCAGCTAAAAAGAGGTGATAAAAGGCTGATTATTCTAATGTTCTTTGGGGAAAGTACAGAGTTTCATACAAGCAGGATCTACTCTCTCCTCCAGCATATTTCCCCACTACAAGCATATGGACAGTACCTGCTAAACGACATGCATTTCTGGCACAAGTAAGAGTGGGTGAAGTAAACCACAAATGTTGTTTCAACCTTCAGTAACAGACTTGCAGAGGAAGAAATCTTCAGCACAGACATAGTGCTAGCAAAATACACAAGCTACTTGTTTGAGCCTGCTCCTGCTTCATCCAGCTAGGCTGCTGAATGACCACTGCCTATAATTAAACATATGTCATTCTCAAAAATGAAATACAGTCACCAAATGCCTATACAGAGACCAGCTGCTAGTCTACAATATCATGTCTAAGGTCCAGTTTAAGAAGAAACAATCATTTTAATAATTAAAGGAACTTGCAGAGTTATGAAAGTGTATCATGAAAATAATGGCAAATTGAAGATTATCAACATTTGTACATAGCACTGATGAACTTCACATGAAGAGGCTCATGGTGTCCAGTCAGGGGAGAGATGCAGATGCTTGCATGCTTGATTTCAGAAATTTATCACCTGGTTTTCAAATTTAAGACACTAATTTACAACTATTGCTTGTGCAATGGTCAAAGGTTATTGTCCAGAAATTCTTGATTACAGGGGTTGTGGGAGATCAGCTGGCAATCCTTTAGAAACTCAGTAAATACATGTGTTAGTCCTCACTACCATAACCCAGACAAGCGTACCTAGCTTCACCAAGGACCTGGTTAGGCACAGAGACTGAGCTAGTGCTATGCTGAGGCATTTGGCAACTTTGCATCGTAGCTGCTAAGCCTGTCTCTCCTACATGAAGCAGCAGAGAACTCTGGTCTCTCAGGATACATAAATCTGATTCTCCTCCCAGACATTAAGTTGAGATTAGTAACTTTTTGCTGCAAACCAAATCCCAATCTATGCAAATGATGCCATATTCACTTCTCTTTGTAACCTGGAAGTTGAAAGCAAGGATGTTTTTCAGAGTGGACTAAAGTACCATTAAAATAAAATTAAACATAAAATACTACAGAAAAAAGAATGCCTTTTCAATCCTACAAAGACATCTGTGATAGTTCTGTATTTTGTTGAGTAGTTAGTGGTGCAGGCTAGATCCATCCCATGCTGATAACTCTCCAAGAGTGGAGACTAATCTTACACCCATGATTAAACAAGAATGAGGATTCATCTGCTCCATTAAACCTCTCCCTAGACGTTAATACTGGAAGCAAGGCAAAAGACTGCAGAGCACAAGAGTGACAGAGGTGATTTTTATGCCTACCTGAACCCCTCTGCCACATAAGGTTACCTGAGAAACAGTAATTCTTTTTGAAACTGGCAACTTTTTTGCATGCTAATTCCAAATCCATAAAGAGAAGAAATCAGTGGGCTTGATTTGCTCTGATATGTGTGTTCAGTGAACCCAGAAGAGGACTTTAGGCTACTATCCTTAATACATACCTTAATATCTGGCCTTGCCTGTCTGACAAATTGTGCTTATAAATTTACTGTCTGTAAGACTCCAGTATTTTCTTCTCTCTCCATGATTTTTTTTTCATTTTCATTTTAATGCACCAACTAGAATAATGAAAGATACAACCAAAAAGATACGGAAATTTAAGATGCCAGCACTGCTTAGCCTAGTAGATTGCAGATTTGGGTGAGAAAGAAATCCTTCTTGTACAGAAAAATGGATTAAATCTGTGCATACAAACCCCAGCAATATTAAAGCAACTCTAAGACTGTCAGGAGCATAAATACTTTTAAGGGGAAATTCCTGGTGGTGTTTCTGTTCTTTCAGCACACAGCAAATGCCCTGCAATACATTCATTCCTTCATTCTGTTCCACTGCAAAAACCTGCCCATTAAGGCCTTAAATTCCTGTCAAATCAGACCACTGGAGAACCACGCTCCGCTGCAAGAGGACAAGCTAAAGCTATGTTATTGCCATCAAACGATTTAGGTCTTCAGGCTGCGTCTTTGCTTTTCCTACACTGCTTCTCAAGTGACACCTACAACTTCACCAGTCTGACAGGGAACATGGGGTGCAATGCTGCACTTGGCATTGGCCTTGCTATTCTTAAAAAGGCCTTACAAAGACAGCGAAATACTTCAGGTAAATCTCTGCATTGAAAAGGAACTCTTCATTGTGTCCTATGTGTTCCTCACATGCTCTCTGGATGGTTTCCAAGCCTCCTTTGCCTCACCTTCCTGCCTGTGTGAACACTGCCAGCAGAGGCTTTCCTTGCAAAGGAACTGAAACAAAGGATTTAAAGAATAAATTGCTCTGTAGAGTTGGAAAAAAGTATCGTGTGAAGCCCATGGGTTCAAATACATTGACTAGAGCTGTACTAAGATTTCTTTGACGGCCTATAAAAAAAGAGAAAGAAACAAACAAAGTCTGGCTCTAATTCCCTACTACAATGCTTATGCCTAAGAACTGTATATGCCAATATGCCCCAGGCAGAGCTGAGTGTTAACTGGCATGTGCCTCAGGTAAATAGTGCCATAGCCAAAGATACAGGAACAGACTCACACAGCATCAACCTCCCTTAGAGACCAACAAAATAATAACAACAATAATAACACATCATCATTCCCCCCCACCCCTCCCCACTTCCTGTGCTTTGTGATCATTCTCTCTGGTGGTAGTAGTAGTAGTTGTAGTAACAGCACTTTTACATTGCTGATGAGAATTGTATGCAATCAACAAAGTGCCTGGGTCAAGAAGATGGATCCTGTCAGGGCTGGCATGGGCTCATAATATGTTAAGAAACTGGTGAGTTAGATCCGCATTAATCTTCACCCCCCGCTTTACCCCCAGCCCTGAACCCTCCCTTCAACACCACCAAAATGAACGGTGATATGGTCAAGGTGCAGGGCTGGGGGCAGCCTGTGGGGAGGTGGAAGTGCTCCTGAAGGAACACAGCGGTGGGAAGAAAGGTCTGCCCCTTGTTCTCAGGACAGGACTACCCACGATTGAAACAGCTTTTAAAACATGTAAAAAAGCAGCCCCGCTGCTCACTGCGGGTATCCAGAACACCTCTAAACACACACAGAAACAGGTATTACTCAAAACCCTAACCAATGCTGAAGCTGCAAAACTGCTCTTTGTTGTAGTTGTTTGGATACAGAAGGGGCAATTCGCTGTAAATAAATATGGAAAAGTATTTTTTTCTTAAATGCTTGAGATACTCTTTTTTTTTCCCCCCTCCAGTCTCAGTGGTGTTTTCCTGTCACTTGCTCCTCCAGTTGTGCTGATCTTTTTACCATACGTGTGCTTGACCGTCTCATGCACAGTGTTCTCTCCCCACTGTAAGAGTCATCCCAGTCCCACCCTGGCCCAGCTCTTATCCCACCCCAGGCCCTGTCCCCTTGCGCTTAGATAAGCCATTCCTTCTTGCTCTCGTCGATGGTCTCTGTGAAGTTGGGGTCATTGTTCATGATGGCAGCATCGGCGCTCTCGGCTGACTCTGCCCCTTTGGCCTCGTTGGTGTGGTAGGTTCCCTTGTGGCGGAACATGTAGCGGATCAGGAACACCAAGGTGCAGAGGATGGTGAAGATCACCACTGCGATGACACCTACACGGAGGAGGAAAGAAGAGATGTCACTAGTGAGAACACCGACACGGTCTGACACGAAGAAAGGATCCCACAACTTCTCCAAGCTGAGCTGAAGCTACCCAAGCAGCTTTTACTGGTTTCCACTACTCTAATATTGATATATAGGTTCCTGCTACGTACAAAATGTCACTGGAAGGAGTGTGCTAGTGACTTTCCCTTCAAAACATTAATTCCAATGTCAACATTAATACCTTCTTACAATGGTGAGCTTTGCTGACCATGAGGAAGAGTGTGCCAAGCGCTCGCAGAACATAGGGGTGAAATTGTGACATGTCAAGGCCTGGGCAGCTCTGAGGATGGAGTCACTCATGTACACTTTCCAGTCAATGGCCATATAGATCTATCATAGCTCCTCAACATGTCCTTGAAAATTGGCTTCACTCGCTGTTGGCTCACTCCACCTACTAGGCACTGGCTCCACATAATTACAGATGTAACTGCTTTATCATCAGACTTGTCCTTAATTGCTCCTTCTGCAATGATCTATTAGGGATTCAGCCCTGTTATGGAGAAGTCTCATATACCTTACCCTCTTAGGCATAGGTAACTATGTGGTAAAACAGCACTGTTTTTTTTTCGCTCCTTCTCTCTAGGCATGAAGGTATTCCAGGATGAAGATATACAATTTTCATGTTAAAAAACATCCTGTTATCAGCCAGATTTCTGTTATGTTGGTTTTGTTAAATGATGAGAGGGACAGCCAGGCTGTTAAGGTGTGGCCTGAATTCTTCTGAGGAATGCGATGCCTGGGCAGCAAAACAAAACTACAGCAACTAATCTGAACCTGGATATGGAAGCAGACCCTTGAAGGGGCCATGGAAAAGAAACAAGAAATTGCATTAGACTGCATTTACTGCTATACTCAGTGTTGCTTTTCATGACAAAACCCATCACCAGTATGGCATTTTACATGCATTTAGAACTGACTGAAAACTACTGGGCTGATCTTTACAATTATTTTTTTATATGCCTTCAGAATTAGATGCAGTGGCAAAGTTCTCCCAGGAGAGTTATCGAGCAACACTTCCATCCTATGGGATAGGGCAGAGAAAATTGCATGTGTGCACAGAATTAAGCAGGATCCACATTTCAGGAGGCAGCTGGCCACAGTATCTTCAGTGGAATGTTAATTCAAGGTTCCAGTTCTGGTATTACTTAACATCACCTATCACACTGAATGGGACTCTCCAGCACGTAAGTTATAGCAGAACTTGGGCCCTAGAACACAAGACAGGATTTTTGTCAAGGGTGGAGCAAATAGTGTTTGACACAGATTTGTGTTGAATCTGCTGTAACTGGAAAAGTGCTCTTGCCATTTCACATGAATTAACTACTCAGTTAACAGAAGTAACTACTGCAGAGTAGCTCCCCTCATAGATACATGGATTGTGAACATCAATACTTTGATTTGGTTAAAACTGAATCTGGGGGGCCAAACTAAATGAGAACAAGCCATTTCACTAGGACAGTGTGCCTGAATGGACTTAAAAATTTCTATTTAATGTTGTTGAGGTGTAGTTTTCTCACTCTTAGCTTGAACATGTTACCAACTGCAGTTCAGCCATCACAGTTATACTGCAAAGTATCTCAGAAAAGTATACAGGTTTCCTACCTCCAATAATGGCAGAGTTCCTGTTAACTCCATCTCCTATAGCTTGACCATTGTATGGGAAATCAGCACTGGCTGTAAATAGGGAATTAAAGGTTCATGTTGTAATAGCAATGAAACTTTACACAGTAGTTCAGAAATATATCCAACATCCCCAGACACAATTGAAAGAAAACTGTAATCCTTAGATCTTTATCCAAATAAGAAGAAAATACAAAAGTCTTTCACTATTCTCTAATCTCTCTGAACGTATTTCTTCTTCCTCTTAGCAAAAATAAAGTTACTATAAAGGAGGTACTCTCAGTAAGCACTGCTGTTAATGTAGGAGGTCATTTTGTTTCTCTGCTAACACAAATTCAGTAAGCTTCTTTAGCATGAAACCAAACAAACCCCTTTCTGTCAAAAGCATGTGATCATACATACTGTTATAGAGATTTCTGCCTTTGTAACTATCCATGCTATCCATGAAAGACTTCAGAAGCTTCCAGGATTCTGTGACCACCACTGCATACAACTGCAAGCTCTTTGAAAGAGAAACTGCCATCCCTTTTCCTGCTGCACAGCCCAAAGTAAGCGAGGAACTGTATTTGTTGTTGGTCAGAGCCATAGAACAGTTACCCAAAGGAGTACGTGCCAGCACCTTTGCTACTCTAGGAGAAAGCCCAGTGTGTCAGCTGCGCCACTGCTGGAGCAGAGGTGCAAGACTGTGAGTTGGAGGAGCTGAGACATAGCAGGCAGGGGAGCCCTTGGGAGAGTACAGCCTCCAGCAGACAGAGGAGGAGAAGAAACAGTGCTCATCTACCCAGAAAGGAGAAACTCCTTGCAGCAGAGCTGGGTGAAGGAATCAGTACAGGTTTGAAGTAGAATTTGGATTGTAGTCTTGGCTTTAACCTCCAGAAAACATCACAGAGACTTTTCAAAGGCAATCTCATCAATTAAACCTATCATCAGCATTTTCTTTATCGTCAGACATAGCAACTAGTCACTGTGGTGATTAAGCAAGCCTGGGGACCTAAGTGAGTGGTTGCAGCCATTCTCTTCTTTGCCACTGGACTATGGCATTGATTTTGAGATAGAGAAAATGTTGTTAAATGTACTTAACTGGGGACAGTTAAATAACCAAGAATATGAATTACTTCATAGGTCAGTAGTTAAAACCCAGCTGTGTTTTCCTTACTTGATGGATTAGGTGATATTATATTAATAAGTTGCCTTTACAGGCCAGCAGTGCATTCACTATACACCAAAACCAGCCAAGGGAACTCAACTGGCCTTCTGTTAGCATGGAGTAAAATCCATATAAGGTTCCTTTTGTATCACAAAGCAGCTGCACAAAAGAATGAATGGCTTCAGCTCGCCACGTGGCCTGAAAAGAGGTTTGGGGCTAGAGTAGCCTCCTGTGTGCCTACTATGGAGGAGAGTTGAACCAGCTGTGTGTTGAGCAGCTAGCTCTTGGCTGGTGGCCTGTGGCACAAACAAGGGAGCATTTCTCAGGGCTCAGTGCAGGGGGCTTGGCCAGCAGCTTCTGGCAGCAGCACTTGGGCCTTTGACGTTTGTTGGTGCTCTGGCTTCTGAAAACAGCATTTCTGCACCTCTCTGAAGGAAACCAGGCTAAAGAATGTGAAAGATAAATAAATACCTGATTCTGTACCAGGGGATTCTGCTCCAAAGAAGAACCTTACTGTGCAGGACCATGAATGTTTCCTACAGAGACATTTTGGCACAGGGTCCATGTTATCCTTGCAGGGTGAGCGGTGGGAAAATAAACCCTATCTTTAAACCTGCCTTCCCTCAGGGAAAATTCTAAAGCCAAATTACACTGTATAGAAAAGCATCAATTTGCCAAATTGCAGGGAATTGCTCTCTGCCATTCTAACACAAAAAAGGCACCCCTTGCCACAGGAGCAGAGCCATATAAGTGGTTAACGTAAGTGGATAACAAGTTCTACCACTTGCCACTTGGTTTGGTGCTGTTTTCCTGTGTCCCCACACAAGAAAGCCTAAAATCAGCAATGGTCACAGTTCTGCCTTCCCCTTAACTGAACAGTGTATTTTATCTTGTGTTGAAAGGTTATTTGAAGGACTGTGGCACTAGTGAAGTGTGAAGAAAGAGGAAAGCTGCTGTTTATGGCAGTGTGATCCCTCCTGAGCTGCCACATCACAACGGCCATGCTACAAGGGATTCCTGGCAGATGAAAGACCACAGCTTGTGATGTTCAGCAGCCACTGAGGTACACCACAGGATAATGAAAAGCATGGAGCATGGAGTGAAGCTACATCCTTGATCTTGTCTGAAAGCTGCTGCTAGGACTGGACCTGATGCTTCCATCCAGAGCTGCTTTCCATTGCATCTAGTCATCAGACACCCTCAGCTGTCCATTGGATCAACAAGCAGATGTGACCCACTCTGAGACTCTCATCTCTGACAAAAAGGAAATAGGAATACGTGTTTGGGGGCAGAAGACAGCTGTTTCAACAATAGTTCACCCTCAGACTCTATGAGTTGTGCCCTGCTGCAACTGCTGATGAACCAGGAGTGCTGTAGAGAAAATGGAGCTTAAGACATTCATGAATCTTTTTAAAGTACCTGCGGCAGTGTTGGCAGATATTAGCTCAATAATTCATGAATTCCTGTTCTATTACAGATGTGCTTTTATATTGTGGGGTTTGGGGTTTTTTTTGACTGAAAAACTGTATCTAAAATCTCAGCCAAATATCTTTTGCTGCAGAAATGTCTATACCAGGTTTTTACTGAATGTATTACTACAGATGGATAGAGGAGGAAGAAAAGAACCCATTAATTTTTTTCAGGTGGAAGCTCCCTTGAAATTCTCCTTGCCAGCAGCAGCTTCTCAAATGATCAGAAGCAGCTACAGATCAGAAGCCCAAGAACTGCAAAAGATTAACTCCTGCCACAGCAACTAGGCAAAAGAGAATGTATGAGGGCACATTCCTTGATCCTCCAAGGTGAGCTTAACAAGAGAGTGCTGTCAGCCACAGGCACCAAGTGCAGGCATTTTGTATAGCAGTTACATATGTACCATACTATGGTCATATTCCTTGGCAATATTAAGCAACTTTGTCAAGAAGACAACTAATGAGATTCTTTCTTCCATTGCTGCTGAAATTCAGGAACTAAACAAGGAAAGAACATCTCAGAGCAGGCTGACAAAGGGGCAACAGTAACACTGACGCTCTGGTAAAAGCATAAAAGACTATAGTGTTGTTCACAGGCTGTAAAGAGTAAATCCTAAAATGACTGGCCAGACAAAATGAATAGTTTTATTAGCAACTCTCATGTCTCAAGGGAATCTAAGTCACAGTGGTATAATAACTAACTCTTATGGCTGTGATATGTAGATGAAGTACAGGGTGAGTTGTTAATGGGCATGTGTGTGCTTCCAATTCTCTGTCACAGCTGAGAACACCTCTTTCCTGTTCACATTCTTCCATTATCACTGTGACAGTAACTCTACTTAGCAAGCCCTCTTGCGCTGCTATTTGTACCTCGACAGCTTCAAATCATAACTTGCCCAAAGTAAACAGGTGCCATGGAGCTGCAGTTACTCTATGCACTTACCCTGCAAACCCCCTCTGCATTGTCAATGTACCGTAAGGTGGGTATGGGGAGGACACTGCAGGAGTTTTGGCCTTCATACTGTACTAATTGTTAGCTGAAGCCACAAATAGTGATATTCCACTTTCTTTTATTAGCTGGGTTGAAAAGGTTGCTTTTAAACAGCTAATTCCCATGTGGTTTGGGGACTGTACTAAAAAGGTTTCCTTACTTTAGGAGCTTTTTCTGAACCTTCCCTAGGTTTCTCTGGGCTGACAGGGTCTTACTTGTGTGAATCAAAACATGAAGCACAAAGAGCTTTATAATCTATCCTAGAAAACAGCTATACATTGGCCCAAGAGACATGCTGCCAGTGCCCTGGAATCCTCTGCTCACGCAGCTGTGGCACAGAGCCATCAGTCTGCTGTCAGGACACACCAAAGGCATTTTCCTAAAACCTACAGCTAGCGTAGGGACAGAATGAACTGTACCAGGAAATGCTAAGCTCATCTATGGCTTATGAACACCACTCATCTGCTTCCCTTCCAGAATCCAAGCTGGGCAACGCTGTTCTTTGCACTCTATCTTCCCATAGCAGGCCGTAGGGTTTGCTTTAAAGACCATCATCCTGAAGCCAACATACATAAAAGAGATATGCATGCTTTGCTTTCTTTTTCACATGCTCCTGTTTATGAGGCCATACTTCCAATAACTACAGAGTAAGTCTACAGAGTCTGAACTTGTGTTTTGCCTTTTTCAACTTTCTGTTATTAGTCTTGGGATAAATGGGGTTAATTGTAGCACCTAAAAGGCTAATGAAAGACTGACTGCAAGAAAAATCCATGCTTTGGCCACTGTTTTAATGACATCTGAAATTTTATATGACCACAAAAATGTTGAAGGAGACGCACCATCACCCGGCACACTCAGCATGGTCATTGCCACAGCAAGCTGCAGTACAGCAGCTCTCACTGAATGGAAAGGGGAGATGGGGCTGGATAAACAGCCCATAATTAGGATTAGGTATTAAAGATGACAGATGTGGTTGATTTAATAGAGTGAATGATAATTTTGCTTCATTAGAGTAGGCGTGATTTGGCATCTGCCATTTTCAGGAGAGTTTTTACAATGGATCCCACATAAAAGCCTTTTGCAAATTCACAAAATTAAAATGCAAACCAACCCTGTTAAAGTAGAAAAGTGGTCCAGAATGTGGGTGTGAGCAGAGAAATGAGCAAAAGGCTATTCAGTAAAGGCAAGGGGAAACCCAAACCCAAACCCAAGCAGGGAGACTTCTCAGCTAGAGAGATGTTGGAAGCAATTTTAAACAACCTTTTTGCTGAGTGGGCAAGTCTTAGTTAAAATACACTGCACTACAAAGGAAGACACCATTCAGATTTGCTCTAAAAAAGGTAGGGTGGGAGTACTGACAGTACTAAACCAAACAGTGGATGAAACCTGTGAAGTGCTGGAAAGTGAGTTTGTTCAACCTAAAACTAACATGTTGCAAGGCTGCTGCGACCTTTCGGCTTTACAGATGTCCTCAGTTTTGAGAGGTATTCTCCCAATAAGAGGATAAGAGAAGCTGGGTTTTCAAGACCAACTAAGACCAGTTGGGTTTTCACATAAATATGAACTAAAGAAGCAACCAGAACAACTGGATCTGGTGATCACAAGGTACATGAAATAGCCAGCAATCAAGACCTTGATTAAAAGCAGAACAGTGAGAGAACAAAGTAAAAGCAAAGATATGAGCTGTAACTCCTTCCTAATTCTATTTTGCAGCCAAGCCTCCAGGAATTGAGCTTGCAAAGAGAATGCTCACTCACTGACACCTTGGGATTTTGGGAATGTGTTGAACATTAGAACCATTCACTAATTTACTTCTCCACAGGACCCTAACACAGAGAAAAACAAGAGAAAGCTCTTTGGGCTATGTTTGGTCAAATCATGTCAGCTCTGCTGGTCAGGTGAGACTGTACTGCTATGGTTTGAAATCACAGGGCACTCCTTATTACAGACTTGTAAGTACAGAATCTCATTGCTTGACTCTTGATAGTAGAAACTAATAATGTGCACTCACAGTCGCATTCCCTTTCCTGAAGGGACTGGATTACAAAGGAAACTCTAAACACATGCACAGGAATGACGGAGCAGGAGTAAACAACTCCATTACACAGCCTACATCAAAGGGGAACATCACAGCCTGTAGACACCAGTCGCCCTTTCTTGCTCATTCCACTGCTTGTGCCAGTCCCACCCAGTGCTCCCTCCTGAGCGTGGCTCTGTGAAGAGCTCCCATGGAGTAAACTACAGCAATTCAGGAAAAAAAGGAAAAAAATCTGAAGCACTGCTAAAAACCCTGTGTCATTTGTGCTGCCAGGGCAAATTTTGCATTTAAAGGTCCTGTATTTTCTTTTCTTCCTCTTTTTAAAATTAATACTTCTTTTTTCCCTCTGCTTCTCCAAAATGAGAACAGAGAAAGAAAGGAAACCAGCCCTATTCCCTCTTTTCTAGGTATTTTAGAGCTGATTCTGACAGAGGACTTTTTAATACTAATCTCTGTTAACAGAGTTTACTTAAAAGTCCCACTGATATTAGCTTGAGTATAAAACCGAGAATTTGGCTGAAGTTATTTTAAATATTAAGCACTTCCAGGTTAAAAGAAATCCCCACACTTAAGCAACCACAACATATCTGAAAGGTATTTTAACCATATTGCTTGGGAAAGGTAATTTTTGTTCAAACGTGCTATATGGGGTCAGTCCTAACTCCCTGAATTTTTAGTGATGCCTCAACTGCAGTGTTAGAGGGTTACAAGTATATCCCTAACATGAACCACTTGTCTGTATTTATGTAAATAGAAGTCTTCGCTGTCACAGACTTGATTTCTTTGGTGTGAGTTACAGGATATTGGGAAAAGTACCCAACCATAGCAATTCTGAAGCTATCAGAAGAAACATGCAGCTTAGAGGAAAAATTAGGGCTTTTCACTTTAAATATGTCATCTTTTTCTGTCACCAGTAACAGAAATTATTTTGACATGATCAAAATCCATTCATTTCTTCAAGCCTATGGAACCCTCTTTGCTGGGAGGGTAAAGCCAGAAAAAAAACCCTTCATAAATGACAAAAAAGTCCTCCAACACTATTGCTCCAATACTGGTGCTGTCTGGACCGATTACTTACACTTAAGTTTTGTCAGGTATGTTCTGTTAGATTGGAGGGATTTTAAAGGTTTGTATTCTTCCTCTATGATTTTTTCACTGATCCTCAAGTGTTTTTACTGACAGCTACTGGTGAGTTCAGTACAAACCCTGTGTTTTCACATTCTTTGTGTGAAGGGTCTCCAGCCGTGTCTTTTTAGTCCAATGTGAAATGAGTATAAATTAAACCATCCTCTGAAATGATGGTTTAATAGGAACATTGTCCTTTGAACAGCCCTTCTGCAGGCAAACTCTTGGGACAGTGTGGGAGAGTAAGTGGGGATTATAGAAGAAAGAGGTGCTGGAGTGAACAAAAGAAATGCCAACAATGGACAATGACGGCATTGGCAAAAAGTCACTGAATGTTCCATGGTCAGTGAACTGGGACAATGCAAGTTCTCAACACTAGACACAAGAAGGCACAACCCAATCAGTCAAGACGGTTGTTTCTGAATTGGCTGTGTTATTAGCCCTTTAATTTCCCCACATTGGGCGCCAAAAAGAACTGTCGTGGTTTAAGTCCTGCTGTAACTCAGTACCACGCAGACGCTCTCTCACTCCCCCTCTTCATCCCCCCGCTCCCGGAGGGATGGGGAGGAGAACTGAAAGAATGTAACTCCCACAGGTTGAGATAAGAACAGTCCAGTAACTAAGGTATAACAGAAACCCACTGCTGCTACCACCAAAAACAATAATGATAAGGGCAATAATAAGGGGAGAGAATACAACCGCTCACCACCCGCTGACCGATACCCAGCCAACCGAGCAGTGATCTAACCCTTCTGGGTAACTGCCCCCAGTTTATATAGTGGGCATGACATGATGTGGTATGGAATACCTCTTTGGTCAGTTTGGGTCAGGTGTCCTGTCTCTGCTTCCTCCTGGCTTCCCCTCCTCCCTGGCAGAGCGTGAGGCTCAGAAAGTCCTTGGTCAGAGTAAACATCACTGAGCAGCAACTGAAAACATCGGTGTTATCAGTGCTGTTCCCAGGCCGAAAGTCAAAACCACAGCACTGCACTAGCTACCAAGAAGGAGAAAAATGACTGCTACTGCTGAACCCAGGACACACGCAAACTTTGTTGTCCATACTCTTAAGGAGAGGAAGAAATGGAATTTTATGAATGGCTTCATCAGTACAACATTCTTTCTATTGGTCTTACAAACAATCTTCTTAGCAGAAGGACAGACAAACTTCTGCCTTATTAGGAGACCCATCCTTGCTGCTTTAACTCCCCCAAATCAGTCCTGGATGAACTATGAAACAGGGAAAACATTCTTGCATTCTTGTGTGTCGGAATGGGTTAAGTGGTTCTCCCCTGCTTTCCCCTTTGTATGGTCATTTCCCAATAGTGAGTTTTACACTTTCTTTTGCACATAAGCAAGTAAATATACAAAGTAGTGGGAAGGCAAGATCAGAATACTTCTCAATTTAGTAACTGGTACTTGTATACTACAGAATTTTATTCCTTATTTTAAAAGGAGAGCAGACATTCAGGATCACTTCTGGACTGTGTTTAACTGCAGCTTGAACTTCAGCAAGTTCTATCTCAGAGGCAGGATTTTGACCATTTGTCCTGCCACATTTCCAACTGACCTGCAGCACATTAGAGCACCCCCATTTATCAAAGACCTAAACTCATCTGTCTTTTAATTCCTGGTAGCAATGTCTGGCTGTCACTGGGTCTCACTATGACTCCAGACAAGAACTACTTGTGTATTAGTCATGCTGGCCTAAGGTACCACTTTCATGAAAATTTTATGGGCAGTGCTTCCATTTCACCTGTTAAGGAAGACAAACAAATACTTCCTTTTATAATTAATGTGGAGTATGAAACACTTCTGTACTCTCAAAGGAACAGTAGAGTTAAGTGCTGGTCAAAGCCTTGCTGTATATAGCTAATCGCTGATAATGGACCCACAGGGAATACTTGAAAGGAACAAAAAAAGGCAGAAATAAGAAATCCAACCCAACAAACACCAATACCAAACAAACCTGAAGACTTATGATAGACTACAAAATAGGAGAAGAAAAAAAAAGGACTCTATTTATTGATGTCATTGGAAGAAAAGGCTTCTCACCGCCAGTGTATGAACAACAAGGTCAGGTTCTGTACTTTCTGTGTATCTACACTTATGAAAAAGAAAAGCTTGGACTGGGGATGAGGAATGGGTCAGAAGAGAGTTTAAAGATAAAATAAACTTCAGTAGCTGTAATGACCTGACTGTAGTCTAGAGGAACCTCTTACACAGGGAGTGAAATGTTCTTCAGCCTGAGGAAAGGAAAAAGAAGGCAAAAATTAAGTGATAAGGCATCTAAATGCTTCCTTCTCTACTCAATTTCCCCCCCCCCCCAATTTATACCATCCCTATGTTCCTAATTAAAGTTAGTACTTGTGGAAAAAATATAGTCTTTGCAGAGGATGGAAAACACTCTTTGCAATATCATTACCTTCTTGTCTTGGCATTACGTAGCAGCATTAACATTCAAATCACTGCTTATGAAATAGCTACAATGCTGGTCTCTCAATGGATGCCAGAAGAATTTACAAGCTTGGCAGCCTGTCAGCTGTCTGAAACACTAGACAGAGTGTCAGAAATTTCACACTGAAATTATATACTCTTAGAGATAAGAGAAAGCTGTGCATAATTGTGTGAAGGAACTAGATGACACTGAGGGAGGCATTTTTATTCTCAATCAATAGAGAGATTTACAGTAATTCAAGGACCATAATTAAGCCCTTTAAGGATGGCGCGTGATTGTGCCAAATTTGAGACAGATGCTCTTCCTAGTTAGCTGCTGGATGGGGAGGAGAAAAATAGAAACTGTTGCATCTCAGTGTTTACCACTTGCCTTCTTGCCTGCAAGAAACACTCAGTGCTTAGAAACTGAGCTGTGAGCTGCTGCTTGACTTAAGCCCTAACTGTCTTAACAAAAAATGCCACCTTCCTGTTTGAAAACAACTCATGGACTTCTGAGACAGTGTTTACACTGGGAGGATAGGGGATGAATGCTGGTGACTCTCAGCAGAGGAAACCATCACAGAAATACACCAAGATCTGGCAGCGAAAGAATCTGTTGGCCTGCAAGGAAGGCTGTAAGTTCATCTTCTGTCTCTTGTATAGGGAGTATAGCTATTAAACTAGCTTATTGACAGACAAAGAGCCTCCCATTGTTAATTATGTTAATTAAAAAAAAACCCAAGTATATCAAGTGATCAGTAACTTCAAAGAGAGAATCTGGCATCATTCCCTGATTGTAGGAGAGATAACTAATCCTTCCTGCAATCTTGAACAAGGAGGATCATCATTTTACTCTAGCAACTACCTTCACATCCGGTTCTCATTTTACCAACAGCTAGGAGATCAAATTTGGATGTATAAGGCTGCACCATGAACAAAAGTGATGCACCTCTTCTGTCTCTCCTGCCAGGATGCACCTGCCCCTGGCAGCAAGCCTGGAGAAGTGATCCTGCTCCCCTGCAGTCCCTTAGAGACAATGAGTGCTGTACCACTCGTTACCACTGGCTTTAACTCTCCTGCTGTTGGATTCACTGATGCGTACAGGACTCTTTCAGTGTCCGGAGGAGACTGTTCTGTTCCTCTGTGTGTAACCTAAGACCACTTTGAGGGCTGAATCACTGCCCTCCAGCCAGTAATGCCTTTGATCTTTCCTTCCCACTGTGCTGACAAGGTCAGCCCTTGACAAGGTCAAGAGCTATTTCCAGCTGTCTCTGTAGCCACATCCGCACCAGTGCACGTCTGACACAGCTTCTCCTCAGATGCTGCCACTCTCTGCCCTCTGGGATGTCAGCATCAGTGGTCAGAGGGTAGGATGGCAACCCAACAGTCACGTCTGAATCCGGAAGGTGACCTTCAGCACTGTCACCAATAACACATGGGTGACACTTTGTCTTGGTCCAGAAATCGACTGCTATCTTTAGCTTGAGAAAGACAATTAGTTGGCCAATTAGATAAGTATGGGTCATATAGGCAGTATTCAGCTCACCTGCTTTCCTCTCCTGCCATCACTTGTTAAAGGAAGAGAGATGAATTGGTAACAAAAAGGGAGTTAATCCTGCAGGCAGCCATTTTAATCTTGACAGTGGTGCATGTCTTCATACAATATTTTTGCCAGACATGCTCAATATAGCTTTTGAAAGAAGCTGTTGATTCTTAAAAGACAAGATATTTCACCTTCTACAGAAATAAAGAGCTTTTTGGGTTTAAATATGTACAGTCAGAAAAAACGTCACACCACTTGGAATAACACTGCAGATGTAGCATTTAATCCTGCTCCATTTAATTCTTAATATGTTGAAGCTAATATGGGTTTAACTAAATCTTGCGTTAAATACTCTAGATGCCATTCTGTTCATACTCTGAATAAATGCGTCTTGCAGCTACATAGTGCCATGGCAGCTTAGAAGTGCAAATGTATGGTTTCTCCACTGTGGCGTTTACCCTGCCTCTTCTGGTATCTCCTGCTTTTACTAAATTCAAAATCGGGTAGTTTGGCAAGCTGGAGCACATTTTACTTCAGACGGAGAGGTACATACAATGGAGTAGGTTTCTTTTATTCTTTTTATACGAATAACAAGAAGTTTGGAAGTGAATATTTATTAGTAAACTGCAGAACTTTTAGATAAAACCACCCAGAAACCGAACCACCCTACCCCAATAATATGCATCTTCTAAGTACAAGGTAATTTAGGTGTGGGGGTTTATTTACTACAAACATAATCATCTGTTTGGTCTTTTGTTTGCTTTTCTACAATGAGCAAGGTGTCAATTACCAGTGACATGCATCTTACCTCATTTGAATCATAGAATCATAGAATCATAGAATAGTAAGGGCTGGAAAGGACCTCAAGATCATTGAGTTCCAACCCCCCTGCCATGGGCAGGGACACCTCCCACTAAACCATGCCATCCAAGGCTATGTCCAACCCCACCTTGAACGCCACCAGGGATGAAGCATTCACAACCTCCCTGGGCAACCCATTCCAGGGCCCCACCACCCTCACAGTAAAGAATTTCTTCCTCAGATCCAATCTAAACCTCCCCTGTTTAAGTTTAAACCCGTTACCCCTTGTCCTCTCACCACAGTCCCTAATGAAGAGTCCCTCCCCAGCATCCCTATAGGCCCCCTTCAGACACTGGAAGGCTGCTATGAGGTCTCCACGCAGCCTTCTCTTCTCCAGGCTGAACAGCCCCAATTTTCTCAGCCTATCTTCATACGGGAGGTGCTCCAGTCCCCTGATCATGAACTGAGAGATATTAATAAAATCTTGCTGATTAGCTTTTTTGCTTGTACATATGCCACAGTAATATATATGAAAATGCATGCTAATATAGCTAAAGGCATGCAATTATAACTTTTGTTGTGAAATGTATTCCAGACAGGTAATTTGCTGGGTTTAGACAACATGTAAAGGTAGGACATGGAATTTTTAAATACTATGGTCACTGATCAGGCTCTTTTTTGTGTCCTTTCTACATTCCTTTTGATTTAATCAAGGCAAATTTGACTGTCTGACATGAACTGAGATAATACAGGAGGAAAACACAGGAAGACAACTATACTGATGATCTGCTTGGGTTTGATTATAGACTTTTGTTTTAAATCACCGGAGTCATATTCTAGAAAAGAATGACTTGTTGAATCCCTGCTTTATCACCACCAAGAAAGGATTACCATAGCAACAGGAAAAGACTATGCATTATAAGAATACTGACAAGCTGCACAAGATCATGGTTTAAGATAATGGCCCAGTAGCATGGCAATATGCCAGCCAGGGGTGGGGAGGGAGGGAAGTGGCATTTTACAATGACAAAGACATTTAAAAAGAACTAAAATTGTAAATGTGAAATGCATGTGTACTCAAGGCTAACAGAAAGTGCAAGACAATGAATCAAGGAGCTGTATGGCCCATTTGTCTGGGAAGCAAATCCAATAGGTTTCTTGTTGATAGATCCCTGAGTTGTCTCTAAGGGTCAGCTGCAAGTGACTGATGTGTGTCTTTATGATTTTCCCTTTAGCCTCTCTGCTAGGACATCCAAAATGTTCTGCAGCCAGTAATGTCCACACAGCAACTGCACAGAAGTGTTTAAGGCATACATTTCATGTAGGTTACCTGTCAGGCAGAACCTGCTTAACATCTGGTAATTACTCGTGAGGTCTGACCCAGCACTGCAGTTTAGAGGTGCACGGATCATTACATTTGCTCTTTGGTGTATCTGTCCTGTTTAGACACTTTCATTTGACCCCTTCCTACAACATTTGTCAATCCTCAACATTCGATTCCACAGTATTTGAGAACAAAGCTACAAAAGTACACTTAAAACATGAATGAGGATGGGTGCTGAGTACGTCACTGAATGAGATGTAAACCATATGATGCTTGCAGCAAAATTTTTCCTGATTTTTTCACTTCAAGCCAGCCATCCTCAATTTAAAATTAAATAGGTGGCAGAACAATAAGAACCACAGATTAAAACATGTTTGGAATGAGAAACCAGTACATAGTAACTGCTGTTCTCTGCAACTATTTCTTTGTGTGTTACCAGTGACCAAGATAATCTGTGCACAAGGTTACACAGTGTACAGTGAGATTTTTCAGGTTGGAAGTTAACAGACAGCTTGAGCCAATGTAACTGCATGCTGTATGTTCTGATATCCTCCATGCTGGCTCCATGACCGAGTACTACAATTAATCCAGAAGGAAATGTGTAATCTTGTAATCTGTCAGGTCAACAAAGTTGAACCAACTGAGCAAGTTTTCAAGACAACACTGAGCTAACACAAGGACAAGCATAGTAGGACTTGGCAAGGACAAACAGGATCTCCTTGTTTTAACACCCGGAGCTATTAGGAACAGTTCAAGTATCTTGAGTAAATTCCACCATAGTGTATAAGTAGCTTGCAGTCAAATTAATTGTAGGAAAAAGAAACCAACCAGAATTAACAACCAAAACCCATTAGCTGCGCAAGATTCATAACAGCAGTGCATCCTTAAGAAGTTTATGGCCTACTTTTTAAAGACAAGAGCCAGTGAGGCTTCAGGAAATGTGAAAGAGGAGCACAGAACGTAACCTTCAGGTACAAACTGGACTAATAATTTCAGAGAAGAAAGAGACTACTAATTGTGATGAAAAATTCCAAGTACCAGATTGCATATTATAAACAGGAAGAGATGTACTGAAATCTTACAATGGCACGGCAGCAGGGAGGGAATGACAAGCTGTAGAGCATGAATGTAGAGCATTGCTTCAATCAGTGTTTGGGACGCTCAGTCCTGGAATACCTGTCTCTGCTTACAAACATCTGCCCTATTTCTCAACTGAAGAGCTAACAGAAAACACGTCAAGGAGTTCCTTGACACTGCAAGAAAAAATAATACCCAAAATCAAAAGATATGACCATGGCACGTACTTCTAAGAAAGACATTATCTACCTGTCCCCTCTCATATAGAAACTGGCACATGGATGAACCCCAAACACAATAGGCAAAGTCTAATCAGTATCAGAATCATTACGGACCCAGTTCTTCCACTGGCATTTTAATTTTATACCCTTGTAAATACATCAGCTTTGCCAGGAAGGTTCTACAATTCTTGTTCTATAAACGAAGGCTACAAATCAGAACAAGGACAAAACACAAGAGGGACGTCAGTGTACACCTGACCCTATAAATCTAAAGCAAACAGATGTTTTGCTTTTTAAGTATTCACCTGGTACTCAAGAAACAAGAGAAAAAGCCCCAAACCTCTACAGTTAGACACAACATGTATTTTCAAAGACTGTCAGTCACGAAGCAGGCCGAGACTGCTGGGATCCGCAAATTGTTTTGGCTTGGCAGCACTTTCAGCATGAGGTGAATGCCATTATGACTAATGGGATTTCCCATTACACATGGCCTAAGGAAAGCAGACATCTCAGAAAACAAATCAGCACTAGAAAGGCATAAATATAAATATCTTTATGCCTAAAATTAGATTTACTTTTTTGGTATGAAGCTGACCACAATATACTCACTTATTAGGAATGCAGCATAAGAAATGCTGCTGTAGCTTATTTAGCTGTACTTGCAACCTTTTGCTGACTACATACCCAAAACTACAGAGAAAGTGCTATCACAGCAGCTAGGTCAAAACTCAACATTCAAACAGTGTCAGACTTACGGAAAAGAAAAATAAAGCAGAATATTAAAAATAAGGCAAAGAAAATATCCTGTAACTGCATTTAGAAGTGATGGAAAATCTCTGTCATTCCAGCTTTGCACTTCCTACATTTCCTACAGTCATTTATCAATCACATCCACTCAATTTTGTTTTTCTTACAGAGGAAGGAAAGATGTGTTTCTTCTCTGAACTGCTCCACTGAAGGGATGTGCCATGAACCCCAGCTTACCCGAGTCTAAGTGCCACGGGTCGGTAGCGGCTGACATTGGTGGGATGGTGAGAGGAGATGCTCCGCAGTTGGATTCAACCAGTTCTCCTTCGATGTGGACGTGAGAGGAGACGTTGGTAGGTCTCAGAGCTGCTTTGAGTGGAGCAATCTGGTTGAACTGTACTCTCGATAGGCAGCCAGTGAATCCTGGGGTGTTGTATTTATATATATCTTGGTCAATCTTCCCAATTTCTATGGGAAATTAAGGAGAAAAAAAGAACATGAAATTAATCAAAACAATTCATTGCTCTGGGAAGCATGGCTGGTCTGAACACTTCATTCCCAGAGCTCAGTTCCGAAGTTCCTCTCTCAGGAGACTGAGAACGTGTCAAACCCTGCCAGGTTTCTTTACATTTCATTACAGATTAAAGATGGAAACCTTCAGGCCTTGATGTGACTCGGTTTTGCTGCTATGCTATCATTAAAATGAAAGGCTGGCTTGAAGGAGTCATCAGAGAACAAAAGGCTGGGGAAAAAAATCATTTCCCCAATAAGAGGTGGTGAAAGAAGGGGCAGAGTCAGTCATTGCCAGGGTCTCTCCTCCCAGCTGAAGCTGCTGCTGTAAGAGATGCCCCTTTCTTCACCTTGGTCACCCTGTAGCCCCCTCTTAGTGGGCCAGGACCACTCCTGTTCACTCCCATCCCTCTCCTATCTCCTTGCCAGGAGAACAAATGTCCCTTCAGCCCAAGGTGGAAACCACCCCTCTCCAGCTTCTGTCCTTCCACAGCAGTGCTGAGAGGTGGCAGGTGCCCATCCAGCCCTGCTGCAGGCTGAGGAGCAGCATGTGTGCTCCTGCACCTCCGCAACTAGGCCTGTGTCAGCTGAGAACCTGCCTCATTTTACACCCTGTGCTGTGCTGAAAGGCAAGCTTTCAGCCAACATCCATGAGCAGAGCATGGGGCTCCACCATTGTTCTTCCAAGCTGCCCTCCAAGTAAGTTTCTCCCTTCTAAACCACCAGTTAAAATGATCGCAAGGAGGTGACTGTAAAACACAGTGCATGCCCTTACTCCCCAAGAGCCTGCTTGCAGGACCTGCTGTGACAGCCTGAGTCACAACCAAGACAAATCTGGCGCTGTCCGATGGCTGTGTTGAGGGGTATTAACACTTCAAAGGCTCCTTGCAGCGTCTAATATAATATCTACGTAGCAGTGAGGAATCTGCCTTCCTTTCTTGTATGATAGCATGGAGCAAATGAAAAGGACACACGGCAGCATCATGTTTGTACCATGAGCTATTGCTCTGGAGGCACTAAGACACTTCAAACTGCCTTTCCGTGGGTCAGCAGGGACTGGAGTTAAGTCTGGCCCTTGAAGTCAGTGGGAGAAGTACTGAGCTGAGAAAGCATGATGGTTATGACACGGCCAGGGAGCAGCTCCAGGTTGTTGAAAGGCAACCTGTTATGTCAGGAACAATGGTAAGGGTTTGAAAAATGGCATTTCTGGAGAAGAAGTTGTCTGAAAATCACAAGTCTGTGTCATAAAAAGAAAGAAGGAGGTGGGACAGAGAGGGTTCTGCTGAGAGCTGTGAGGAGAAAGTGGGAGAAAAGTTTTGAGAGTTTGGGGAAGTGCTGGGAACCAAAGCACATCTGGATTTGAGGTTTGCTACAAAAAAAACCCCAAAACCTTAAATCAGAACTATTAGAAAGTGCATTACTAACCTTTTGGATGTGTTCAGTTCTAACCAAACCAGGATCAATTCTATGAGGTCTGAGCTGCTGCCCGGGCCCCTTAAAAACTACCATGATATGTATGTGAGTGCTATTCCTAGGAGTACAGAGCATTAGGGATACGGATGAGAGTTTCAAGGCTACAGACCAAGCTGGGAATTTCAAGTATGACTTTTTTTGGGGGTTTGCAGGTTAAACATGAAGTGGGGGAAAACTGGTGGAAACCGGACAAATCTTGACATGATTAAAACAATTTCTCTGTTTTCACAAGAAACTAAGCTGTACTTTTTCTATCTCTGCAACCATATTGGAATGATAAACACAAAACATTTAAGTCCCTACCAAACCTAAGGGACATACACACACATAAGGACACACAAGGAAGATTAATGATCTGAAAGTTACTTGCATCAGATCCTTGTGTGATCCACTGTACAAGCATGGATCTTCTATTCCTCTCATTTTCCTTTTTCCTTCCTGTTTGAGAACATCCTTTCCCTGCTAGTGCTTATCGAGCCTGTATCAATATTACAGCCACACTTCACAAGCTGGCAGTGAGCAGCAACTGTCACCTCTGACAAAGTGGGAACTCGCTCAGGACTCAGCTAGAGACTAGCTTAAATGCATTAAAATAATTGTACTAGTCAAGTGGGCCTTTCATCCAGCTCTCCTTTAAAAAAGGAGCTTGACCAAACAGTTAGCATCATCCCCTTCATGGACAGAGCCTTGGGAAACATGGTCTAGTGTGAGGCATCCCTGCCCATGGCAGGGGTTTGGAACTGGGTGATCTTAATGTCCTTTCCAACCCAAACCATTCTGTGATTTTATGACAGTAAGTAAAAAACTTCTCATGTGTATGCACACTTTCCATAGTCAGTTGAAAAGCTGTACCAGATCCAGAGTTCATGAATTTGAATGCTACTTGTAGACCATTTCACTCAGACATGGGTCCTGTCGGACCACAATATTCACTGTCTCTTACTTCAGTAAAATATTCATGGCATATTTGGTGAATAACTGCAATTTTGAGTAATCCTTACAATCTAAGGAACAATCAGAAGACCATGTTTCTCTTTGAACACTGTAACCACTGTCAGTGACAGTTCAGAGATTACCTTTTATTCACATTTTTATATATTCTGTGGAACTTCATGCAACCATGCTAATAGCCTCCCACTCACAATGCTGAATGACAGGAACAAAACCCCATCAATATGATTGTGCTACCTTAGCAGCTTCAGCACCATTCTTCTCTAACTCCATGAATAATAAATGATGGATATAGATGCTGAAAGACTTAAAGACAAAACCCCCACCCAAACCCCCCTAACAAAGCACCTTGCTGAGGACCTGCATTTTTGTTTAAAACATTCCACACATGATGGCTGTGCAAGTCACCTCATGCAAATTCTTACCAGCTCGCACCAGATAAGTGCTAAACCAAGATGGATCGACTTCTGTAACTGTGAAAATGTTCCTTCCCATGCATGTCCCATGGGGGTCAGCACACTGATACTGTCTCATGTTAGGGCATCATACTTTGCCTCCCTGTGTATTTGAGCCTGCTAAAAACCCATCCCTGGAGAGTGTAATGATTAGATAATGAAATATGCCTTTGTTGTCATGACTAAAATTCAATTTCCTCCCTATAACAAAGAGGGGAGAAAAACGAAAGAAGATGACAATTGCATCCTTTAAAAAAGGGAAATGTACACTGCAGCTACTTTGCATTGTTCTAATTTTCAGCACATCAGCTACTGCAAAGTCATAAAAATATTACAGTGTATAGTATTATCATATTGCAGTATATAGTATTATCATTACCTAATAGCAACATCACTATTATTGCTTTCGGATCTGATGCAGCAATCTTCTGCTGGCACCCTACCCACAAGCACTTCTGTAATGAAAGACTTCCAAAAATACCACTTACAGACCTTTTTCAACTCCAACTGGTTTTAACCACTTGTTCCCTGCTGACTTGAGATGAAGGCCATGATTGCAAGACAGAGACCATTCAGGCAAACCCATTCTAGCACAGTTGTACTGCAGTGCACAAATCCTTAACACTGAACATTCACACAGTAACTGCAACTGCCCACCCACATTACTTAAACACTTAAAACCATACATAACTAGTACACAGTACACTAAGAACCTCACAGATGTTGCCCCATGTCTTGTGTGCTTCCGTTCACTGAAGAGACACAGAACATCAGTTACTTGTTATTTATGCTTTGTTATTTCTTTGTCAGTAAAAAGATACAGGATTTTAATCCTTAATTACTTGCTTTGATTTCAGGGCGTATTTCCCATGGCTGTGACAGAAATATGCGACATAGTGCTGAAAACAATGCTATTTCTCCATTGAAAATGATGTGCTACTACTGAAGAAGCTCTTTTCCACCTGGGTGAAAAGACATAAACCCCATCTATTTCCAAGCATGTTTATGACACAAGGCACCATTAGTGAGTACCCAACAAGCTGAAATTCATTATTCTACGAATCAAGTAGATAACAAGCAAAAATAGTTTACATAGAGGGAAAAAAACGTGCCTGGATCTGTGTGTAAGTAACAAATGTGTAAGTAGCACATAACCTAATTAGACTGATTAGTATTGCTATCTGGGTTTTAAGCCTTTTTGCCCTTACTGCATTACCTGTAGATGCAGAATTGTGGCTCCTGCCTGACTCTATTACAAGATGAACAAATAGTTTGGTTCAGGTTTTTACCAAAGTTGACCTAGTTAGCATGCATCTGATGAGCTACTTGTAGAAGCAAATACATCGCCAAATATAGTTTTTATCTATTCTCTCCCTTCTCTGCTTTCCGTATCTATTTACCAGTAAAAGATTTATAGAGTAGCTCAAAGGGCCACAGCACGTCTAATAGCACAAAAGTTTATTGCACTGCTGGTGAGGTCCAGCTCCACTAAATTCTACCATTTGTTTTTTATATATTCTTGTAGCATTGCTTAGAAAAAGACTAGAGAAAAACAACAGCCAGATTTGGCAGAAAGAAGATCTGTCTGGTCACGCAGCCCTGAGCAGGTTTTTAATAGATGAAACAGAAATGCTTTCTATTTATGTAAAGTTCTCTATGTGAGCATCCTAGAATGATTCACACATACACAGGGCACTGCAGCACACAGCCATAGAAGCCAGCTCACTGCTGTGCCGTACCAGTATAGTCATGCCCCATGTGGAAAGGTGGCCTTGGACTGTGTAACACACTGACCTTGGAAAGATGGAGAGTAGAGGGCCGGCTGTGAAGGAAGAGGGAAACACTCCCACTACAAATCTTTATAAACCTATAAACCCTTGTTTTCATTAAATGTAATGAATACCTTTGTTGAGTATCTTTTCTATTCCAGCTGATCTGTATATTCTTTCTTTATAGGACTCTGAAACGCCTATCAATACAGAAAGTCATAATAAATTCTTAACCTTGCACAGTGTTCAATACATACACACAGCATCAAGGCATTACTTATTGTGAATTATGTTCCATTAGGAAGGAAATGTAACAGAACTTGGGAGTACAGTCTGTAAGTATGCACAGCAATGTATGTAGTAAATATCCTGTCATTAATTCCCTTGGAGATTTCCAGTGATGCCCTTCAAAGTAGAAATAAGGCATGGCAAGGGTGCTTTTCTACTACAGCAAGGCTCTCAGTAAATGTTACAGACATCTAACTCTTCTTTTTCAGTAGCGGGAAATCTCTGCCTAAAATAGCACAAGGAGGGCAGAGAGAAGAAAAGCACGATATGCTGGAGTGCTTTTGGTTGTGACAGAAGATGCCTCTTAAAAAAAGGGAAGTCTCAGCAGCACAACCAAAGCCCTTTCAGTTCAATTTACGGAAGACTATTTCTTACACAATTTATACAAGGCATCATTTGAGTTTTGCTTTGAAAATGGTGACAAATCCAGCTGTTTGCCTTTAGGACAATGACCTGTTTATACGTGCCCATTTACATGCCGAAATACAGCAGCTTAATGATTCTGGAAAGAAAGTAGCTATATCACTAGTGAGAGAAGTCCAGCTTTGACAGAGGGCAGTATTTCTAGCGGAACTACCAGGATGTGCTGCTACTTCACTTAAGATTAAGCACCCACCCAGTGGGTAGATAGAAGGTAATCTATTATACATCTCTATAACCCTTCAGCTAGCTGTACTCAACTGAGCCAAAATTATCTCTATATAGTATTTTAATAGACTGTACAGGTGAATTCACCGATTCAGTTAAATGAACCATTAATTGCTTTTGGGTCAGCCTTAGCAAGAGGTTTTCTCTTCAAAATAGAGCACCATGTGCTCTCTTGTCCCTTGTACTTAGAAAGGTATCTTGTTACATTACCTGCTGCTCAAATATCAGCCCCATCAGCATCTTAAGCATCTCTCTGTTACTGTGTCAGGCTCCACATAATAGAAAGCAGTTTAAACTCTGCTGAAGGGAAGCTATTGATTTCAAGAAGTCACAGTCCACCGAGATTATAAAGCATTTTCTCTTGTTTGTTGCCTAGATGAGCAGTTCAATGCAAGAAACCCTGGCACATACTAATACCGGGAGACTGGTGCGGTATAAAAAAACCCTGAAAGAATAAATAAATTAGCTTGAATCACATACAGTACATAGTCATAGGGAGAACCTATCTGGGATGACATACACCTGCTAGACCAAAGCCACAGGGCTAAAAAGTCCCTGTCAGAAGCAACTACTATATAGCCAAAAGGGGGATAGAATCATAGAATAGTTAAGGTTGGAAAGGACCTTAAGATCATCTAGTTCCAAACCCCCTGCCATGGGCAGGGACACCTCCCACTAAACCATGCCATCCAAGGCTCCGTCCAACTCAGCTTTGACCACCCCCAGCGATAGAGCATTTCCAACTTCCCTGGGCAACCCATTCCAGTGCCTCACCACCCTCACAGTAAAGAATTTCTTCCTCAAATCCAATCAAAACTTCACCTGTTTCAGTTTGAACCCGTTACTCCTTGTCCTCTCACTACAGTCCCTCATGAAGAGTCCCTCCCCAGCATCCCTATAGGCCCCCTTCAGGTATTGGAAGGCTGCTATGAGGTCTCCACGCAGCCTTCTCTTCTCCAGGCTGAACAGCCCCAATTTTCTCAGCCTATCTTCATATGGGAGGTGCTCCAGTCCCTAATCCTCCTCACTTCTTCAATGGCAAAACTGTCATGGTGCTATTAAATGAACGCACCAGACAAAAGGAAAACGAAGTCTGACACATCACCTAGGTCTTCTGATGAACATCCTCCAGTATGAAAATCAAGCACCTGTTCGCTTACTGGCTATTTGTATTTTCTCTGTCTGAAGATCAGTAATTCCTATTAAAGTAAGTGGTACAGATAATAAAACAACAGGAACTTCATTTTGTCCATAACTCAAAACTGAGCTGCTGCACACTGCCTTCTGGACACTCGCACCAGTGGAACAAGATGCTCATTTATGGAGAACTTGTTACAGGGGTGCTGGGGGCAACAAAAGGGCAAATGGTCTCTGAGAATGGGGACCTGAGCTTCCCAGGACTCAAGCGTGAATGACCACCAACTGCTCTTCATGCATCCAAATCCCATGTGCCAGACACACAGATCTGCAAGGGCCAGGTGGTATCTGGATGCCTCTCCACACGTCCCTTTCCCTTCATGCTAACATGCTAATAGGCTTAGGGACCTGCAGGGATGGCGTGAATATGGTGAGATGCTGTGGGATGGTCTCCAGCCATTCTGCCACTCCCTTTTCTGGATGCATCAGGAGAGACTCACTGAACACTTCACCCTGGACCCCAGACCCGAAGTCAGATGCCTTCAGACACGCCTCCACCTGATTGCTTTCCAGAGCCTTCAGGTGCTGCCCACTGTACAGCCCTATCAGGTGATGTGGTCCTCCTGTGGCTATTTTAACTTTTTCTTTGTAACTTTATGTTACTTATAAGACATCATAGCTTGTACAAAATAGGTTTTTCAGACATTTTATGTCTAGACTGTCAACTCACTCACCACCCCCTGAAACATGCAGAAGATGCTATTTGTGTGTATAAAGCACTGTGCCAGAAACCAAAGGTATTAACATTAACCCAGCAGTGCCAACCAGTAATGTTGCACAGCAAACAAAGGGTGCTTTCATTTGCTAACACTGAAGAAATAGATTTATCCATGGTGCAAGCAAGAGAAAAATTATTTATGAAGCCTATACCAGCTCAGTGCGTGTTTCAGTTGCAGCAGCAGCTTTATCAGCATTGACAAAACAAAGGCAATTTCTGTATGAGGCATTCCCGACACTTTCTGCACAAGCTGGAAATGATCAAACCAGGTAAAAACCACACAGGATCAGAGAACCTGAGCTGGCCTGGAAGCTGTGCTGTGGCTCTGGAGCACTTCCAAACCCCAGCCCCTGGCAGAAGAGTTACAGCTTTCGGGTCATGCTGTAATGGAGACAGTAAATCACTGATGTGAAATGCACTCCTATCAGAGTCCCATTATTGCAGTAATAATTAAGACTAGTGCTGGACTGCAGCTCCTCAGTCAAAAAAGGCACTGTGAAGGATGCTATGAAATGGAGATGTTATTTTGACGGCAGCTTGGTTTCCTATTGCCACAAATGAGGAGGGTTTGAGACCAACAAGTTCCATTTTCAAGTTTCACGTGTAGCCAGTAACAATTCTCGTTCAGGAATTCACACTGCCTTTTAACAAAAAGGGAATTAACTGATGCTGCAAGGTCCTTATTAACTGCATTGTAAAACCCAACAGTAAAAGTGAACATCTCTCTTTCAAGGAAATAAGTATTTTATTCACATTTTCCTCTGACTCACCGTATAATCTTGAGTGAGTCACTTCAGATATTCATGGCAAACTCTCCCTCTCCCTCTTAGTGGGACACAGAGAATTCCCACTACCCTCTAGTTGGGATCTGTCTCACTTGAGGTGTTTTGAGATCAAAGTGAAAAAGGGACGGGCATTGCTTTTAAATAGGAAAATGAAATTAAATCAGGTTTTTAAACACCCCACAAACTTCTCATGACTTTGGAAAGGTCACTCACTAACGGAGGCACAGGTCGTATGGCACATTTCCATTGATAAAAAAGGAAACTCTCCCAAGAATAATGAAACAATTCAAAAAATGAGGGAAAAAGAGAAGGAACACCAAATTTCTAGAGACCCTCTGTTGCCAAGGCATGGCACCCAGCATGCAGACAGCAACTGGAAGTCTTGATCTTGGCAGAGGTCTTCAAATGTTCCCAATCACGTGTTCAGCTGGGGGCAGAACCTCAATACCAGCAAACAGTCAGTTCCGTGTGAGTGGAACCAAAACTGCTTCTGGCTTTGGGGGAAGAGAGACCTCTCCATGTATTACCCTTTATACCCAACTGTGTATACCCAAGAGGTAATACAGTCATTTCACAAACTTGTGTAGCATTTCATTTCTCTTCCGGACAACCCATCACTCTGGTTGCCAGAGGCAAAAAGCTCAGCCTGGTGTTTAAAGCAGGAATCCCAAATGCAGAGAGAGCTGAAAAGAAAGGCCATCCACCTCGATGACAGCCTGAGCTGACACAACAGCACACTGACACTGCTCAGACAGGCTGTATACCACATACCATGACTGCAAACCCTCCTGAGGGCTAATGGAAACCTTTCAATTGAGAAGCAAAGCGCTCGGCACACGCTGCTGTAACCCAAGTTGCAGAAATCAGCAGCTCTGAAAGCTAAACTGCAGAAGTATCCAACAGTCAGCTTCAAGAACACTTTTTGCTCTTTTCCCACCCTCTACCCTTTTCACATGAAGCAAAAGCATTGGGATCACAGGTTGAGGGCAGCAGGAGAGCCAGCAGCAGGCGTCTCATCCACAACAAAGAATTAAACGTTTCATCTACTTTTTGTCTGCAGGCAAGTTCTAAACACAGTGACAGGAAAGTGATGATGGGGGAATAAAAAAAATGATGCAGATGAAATATCTTAACAAACCTCCAAGCCATGAATCTCAATGACTGACAAAATAACTGAGTAATTTTATCATCATAGGTATCGCTATGAAAACATAAAATTGTTATCACAGACGAAACATCATCAGAATTAACTGGGATGCTGTATTTCAGCCGGACTTATAAGCCCATTCCAATTTATGCTCACAGTAAATAATATTCACAGCATCTCTTACAACCCTTAGAGAAGGATGTAAAACACATACATAGAAACAGCATTACTATGCAAAAGAATCTGCAGTTTCATTCATACAGCTTGCCTGAACGTGCTTTTCTGTCTTACAGAAGCTGGCTGCAACATAACTCAGCAAATGCTTTTCAGGCCAGAAACTAACTAACTAAATAATCAAATAAGAGAGCCTGTAGTCAACGTAATGTGTCTTGGCCGAAGTCCAATGCACTTAGTTATGTTGTGCTTTGTTAAAACTGTATTAAAACAATATAAACTCAGTCTGATTATTGCTTTGCAGGTTAATGGACACCCTTCTATAACTATCTGCAAATGTCCTCATACTTTGCGTTCTATATCACCAGCTTCAAATAGCTTAATAAAACTGCAGTCTCATCAAAAAGTGGGTAGGCTGCAGTTCCCTCTCTTGCCTCTCTCCTGCCTTGCTTTTCTCACTCTCTCACTTGGAGATATGAAAAAACCACAATAACCATTTGAAGAAACTGGAATATAACTTTTCATTTGGCATTATTTGTTTCCATATACCATATATGCCTTATATCAACTGTCTGTACTCTTAAAGTTTGTTTGTTTAACTAAAAAGGTAAGGCTCTTCCATCTGTTTAAGAACTCCCTTTTAGGAAGGTCAGTAACACAAAGACAGAACTTCTTCATCAGTCCCACATCATTTTTCTTATTCATTCAAGTGAAAAGGTGTCCCTGCCCATGGCAGGGGGTTGGAACTGGGTGAGCTTTAAGGTCCCTTCCAACCCAAACCAGTTTGTGTTTCTATGAAAGCCATGGCTATCACACCTTATATATAACATTTCAATGCAATGTAAATGGGAGATGACATTTATCAGAAGATACGTACGCTGCCACATTAGGAACAAGCAATGACCTTTCTAAGTAATGGCAGTTTTAATTCAGTTATCAAAAGCCTGAGATGGCGAGCCAATGAAAAGCAGAATGCCAGCAAGGATGAGAATGCTAGAACTTAGTAGGTCATTTTTCTGCCAACATTTTCATTCTGTTTGCTTTATGTCTTCATTTGGAATTTAGTTTTTCTCAGATTGAAGGATCTACTTTTGTACAGACAATACCAACCTGGCTGTAGGACTGAAACCCACCATTTATTGTAACAACTGCAAAAATACTGTAGGACAGCACAGGGGAAAAGAATCAATTTCATTTCTAAGAAGCAATTTCTTTTCTGCTTTTTTCCCCAGTATTGTATAATTCACAATCTGAAGCTGAGCAATTTATGTCCAAACAGTCTCTGTCTCAAAGTCAATGATGGGGTTGACCCGAGAAATGCTAAAGGCTTTTGCTGCTTTTCTTTGTTAAAAGTGTGCATACATGAAATACTGTTTTGTGTTTCCTCTGCTGGAACAATGCTCCTGTACAACAAATTCACTCCTGAAAAGTATTGCTATTCAATGCTCAATGTCAAATGATCATAAAAATTTAACAGCTGCATTAGATAGATCAATGGCTTATCTAGTTCATTGTTCTCTCTTCAAAGAAAAAGGTGACTGATAATAGGTGATTCACAAGCAGTATAACAGCATGGAGTATGTAGAATAATCCTCACCCACAACCTTTCCAGCTTCCCATAAACACTGGCTTTAAACCTGCCCAAGATGAAGGCTGCATCCTGCCTTTTAAAGAACTATCTCCCATGAATGTGTCCAATCTTTTGGAAACCATTAATGCCTCTGGCCTCTGCCAGATCCCACAGCACTGAGTTCCAGTGCTGAACTACTCACCTGGAGACAAATGACATTCTGAAGCTCATTTTAAAGCTGCAGCCTGGCAAGGCAATTGAGTGTCTTTGCTTGTGTTGTGGAATGCACTGCACACCTCCACCCCAATACTGTTACAGGACCGTACTGTATCAAATTTGGGTGTAAGTCACCTAAAAAGAGAGCTCTTTGGTTTAAAGGTCTTCACGCACTTTGAGTTGCAAAGCCCTGAAGAAGACCCTCTCCACATCTAGACAGTAGAAATCACGATTTCATGAAGAACGAAATGTGAAAGCATTATGCCATGATCTGGAAATCAAAACTGCTACCTTATTCAACAAATACACTGGGGATGAAAGAAATAGGTGTGGTTTGATGCCTGCCAGCAAATTTCACTTATTAAGAAACAGTAGGGAAGAACACTTTCTTTGCCACCCCTGCCAATCTCGGGTTTAATACATATAGCTTAACTGGACTTCTATCGCTTTCCAGATCAGATGCAAAATATTACATGCCAGGCATGCTCAGTGTGCATGTTTCTGCTCTATGATGTGCTCATCCACAGTCTTATTCAGTAGACATAATAGATACTATGATAATAGACATCTTAATAAAAAAGACACAGAGCTGTGTGTGCAGAGGGATGATGGAAGAACAGGACCAGACAACATGCAAGGACTAACTCAGTGCCTACCTTTGCATCTTGTTAAATGGTGCAAACGGAACTGCTGGCCTAAATCAACCTGTGCACTAGCAACGTGCTTTATCATGATTATCATTATTACATTCAAGCATGGATGGAACAGTATTCTGGAATAGCACAATGCCATTTGCAGTATAATGGCTTTGTTAACAAGCTGTAAGCAAGTGCTCCCACCCAAATACTGAAATGGAGCTAGGGATGTTTCTTAGATCAAGCCTAATGGATTTCTTTAGAGGGACAAGGAAGCCTTCAATCAAGCTGCAATAGAAATAAATATTAAAAAAATAATAATTAGAAGTATAGCATCTCTTTATGCTTACTTCAGCACAGAAATACATTAAACCAGTGCATGAAGTTCGATGCTGACAAGAAGTACTGTCATTTGCTTTTTGTCCTTAAATCTTGCACTGAATTAAACACAGTGTCACCTCAGCTGGATAAGGAAGCAGATCTGCCAAACGGGACCGCTTATTCACCTGCTTCTCTTACAGCCAGTTCATATGAAAATAAACAGCAACTTACAGCTGGGTCACGGCACCAGATGATCTACACATTGCCCTCCTTCGTCCCTTCGAGCTGCCCTTCTCGCTGCCTCCCGGCTCCCCCGATACAACTGAACCCCAGGCAGAGATAAAGCATACAAGAGGTCTGGAAACCCCAAACACCAGGCGGGGATCCCGATGTCTCCCAGCACACATCACAGCATTGTTCAGGCGCACAGAGGTCGGGTCACCTCTTTCGCTAGCGACTTCTCGTTTGCCGGCAGCGGGCAGCTGTGCTCCCCCCGCCCCGAGCACGCCGGCGGCCGCCTCCCGACAAGGGGACGCTTCGTCCCTCCCGCCCGCTACCTCCCTCCAGGCTGAGGACTGGCGCCAGCTCATCACACGAGTGCCCCGAGCCCCGCTTGGGCTGCCGTGCCCCCGCCTCGCAGGGCAAGTCCCTTCTCCGCCCCCCCCCCCCCCCCCCATCCATCCCGGTTACCTGCTGCCTCCTCTACGGGCCTTCAGGGCTGCCCGGCCGGGAGCCGCGGGGCAGCGGCCGCCGCACGGTGCGGAGCGGAGTGGAGCCGAGCAGGCAGAAAACGCGGAGCGGAGCGCAGCGCAGCGCAGCGCAGGCTCCCCCGACCTGCCTGCTGCGGAGACGGCAATACACGGACTGGATCTGGCGGGGGAGCGGGCGGGGGGAGTTGAGGTAGAGGGGTGTGATCCCGGCGGCGGCTGTACTGGGGCCTCAAGCGCGGCTGGAGCCCTGTCCCGGGGCCAAAGTTCTCCGAGAAAGTCCTCCACTGGTGCTGTTTTGCTTTGTTTTGTACCGGTTTTGCATGTGTGTGGGTTTTTTTTTAGCACTAAAGGGGCACTGAAGCTTTGAAATCGCGTTTCTAGAAGATGCTGTCAGAGATGCTGCTCAGCATCAAGAGCCCCGTGCTGTTAAGCAACCGTTCTTGAGAGAAAAGGTAGCTGAAGGTAATTCTGGTATTTGATGAGTTTTGAAATGTACAGTTCAAATACTTTTGTTTTTCATTTACTTGCATACAAGGATGAGGAAAGCCAACTGAGAACCTGCATAGAATGGCGTAAAAAACTTAAAATTCACTTGTTCCGTTTTAAGATGAAAGAATGGAGAGTTCAGCAACCAGCCTTTGGGGCACGGGAAAAAGGAGGGGTTAAAACAGCCAATTCCTAAGAGCATATCCATCTATACACAGAGATTCTAAGGCCACCTCTTTTGTCTTTCCCCTCCTGAGACTGACAAGTGCCTCCTTGTCAGTCTCAGGAGTCAGTCTCTCCGCTTCTGCTAGCTGCACCAACTTCCTCCCCTCATCCCTGCTCCATCACCCATGCCACCAACTGGGGAGAGTGTCCCTCGTGCTGGAGAGGAGGAGAGGAAGACAGAAGGAACAGATGCAATCTGGGGGTTGACACAAGCCCTGAAGAGTCAACAATAATATAGGCTACAGCTCATGCAGGTTGGCTGTGCTTGGCCACTGCAATCTGCTGCTCATCTCATTGCTAACAGCACTTCTGGTGGCACCAGTGTGGATGCAGATGCTGCACGGCATCGGCAGCAAGAGGCTGCCAGCACTGACTCAGACTGGAAGTATCACTGCAGCCAACAAAACGCACTCACCAGGGGACAGAGCACTGTATATATGGGCCTGCTCAGCTTTTTCTTCAGGGAGAAAAGAGAGCGAGTAAAGCCAAACAATTCAGCACTTTACCAGAAGTGTGCCATAATGGGAGCAACTGATCTCAGAGGAATGAGGATTAGGAAATGCGGGACCAGAGCCTCAGATCACAGGACCTGTAAACTGTCACTCCAGAAGTCAAACAAGAGCTAATAGCACCCATCAGCAGGACCTCATCTAAGGTCTTTACTCAGCTAGTGTGGTATCACATTTAACCACATCGATTCAACTCACAACATCAGTATCCCATCCCTGTCCTACAGCTTTTCAGTTCTTAAAAGGGGCCTGTAAGAAAGATGGGGAGAGACTTTTTAGCATGGCCTGTTGTGGTAAGACAAAGGGTGATGGTTTTAAACTAAAAGAGGGAGATTCAGGCTGAATGTGAGGAAGCAACTGTTTACAATGAGGGTGGTGAAACACTGGCACAAGTTGCCCTGACAGGTGGTGGATGCACCATCCCTGGAGACATTCAAGGCCAGGCTGGATGTGGTTCTGGGCTGAAGATGCCCCTGCTCATTGCAAGGGGTTGGAACTAGATGCGCCTTGAAAGTCTTTTCCAACTCTAACTATTCTATGATCCTGTATGTTTCCATGTTGCCCAATATAGAACAGCAAAACTTTCACAAGGTCACTGCTGAATCATCCAACTGTTACTGGTAGAGAAACAGCCACAGTTTCCATCTCTACAACACTTTAGACAGAATATTCTGTAGGCACATTGCAGAAGAAAAGCAGTAGTTTCTCCTCTCACATTCCCAGAGATACTGTACTGGTTACTTATTCTAGGGTGGGTTTTTTTGTTCTATTTGTTCTATGTTAAAAGGGTACCACTCAGTGGAAACACAGTTTCAAGAGTAAATCACAATTCCTATTTATTTATCTTTTGGCATAGCAAGCATTTGCACTCGTGCAAAAGGTGCCTCTTCATTTTGCTCTATTCCCCTCCCTTCTTATTTGTGCTGTATCAGTACAGATGCAATTTTTAATTTCACAAGTGTTTGCCATAGTGCTCCATTAACACCACGGCACGCACCAGCAGGTGCTCTCCTCACCATATGACCATAAAATGATCATATATTTAGGATTCTGTGATGCTTACCTCTTGACTAGAAACTCAGCATGGCTGGTATCTTCTGAGAGATAACAGCAGCAGCAGTGAACACTCCAGTGAAGGGCTTTCTTCTACTTGGATTTATTAAAAGGGAATGTAAAATGGAGGACTTTTATTGCATAGAACTGACATTGGCAGCACATACAAGCCATGTATTTCTGAGGAGGCTGTAGTCTGAGACCTGTAATCCAGCTGCCATCCTAATTTTACTGAGGTCTGTTGTCTTTGGTTGTTCTGAACCAAGTCAGCTTTGAGGTAAGAAAATCGGGTCCTGCTCTGCACAGGCACACACCATCCTGGTCAGTCTGAGTATGTCACACAGGAAACTCAGAGAGCTTCCTCAGCCTCCACAAGTAAAGCACAAATGTGCCCATTTTTATAATGAAAGAAGAAGAATCAGTAAGTGGGAAACCTCTACCTGGTGAATGGTTGGGCTGTAAGCATTCCATCAGAGATGGTACGCAATTTGTGCAGCACAAGTTCAATCATAGGTAGTGGAGACACTCGGTTTAGCAGAGTTGAAATGTCTCTCAGCATGGCAATCTGCACTTTAGAGATAGTCAGACTCCATTTAACTGAGTTGGCCCAAGAGCTGGAAGCCGTTTGGCTGCAGAGGAACACAGCTCTGTGCAGGGTGTTTATTCCACCTCTTGGAATGATAAAATAATTCAGTAGGAAAAGACCCTGCCAGAATCAATTTTTAATTGCCTGTGTTCACGAACTCTGAATCTGAGACAGAAACACAGGGAATGGAAAATTCTCACTTATAATTGCATTCTTGAGAGCCAATTTGCTGCATAGGAATGTTAATTTGGGATAGCAAGGGGCACATCACTCGTAGATTTCTGTTGGTGAATAACTCAAACCAGCAAGATCTTACATGTAATGCTAATAAAGTTAATGAAAAGGGGATGACAGGCATGTCTGCTGTGTGTGGAAATATCCTCTTGTTTGCTAGAGACTTCCACTTGGGATGCTTGTGCTGTGATCCCCTGCAGCCAATAGTAAAGCATAATTAGATTATTGAAATTACTTCCCCCCCCCCCTAAAAATTTTACTGACTATGACATCAGGTAATTAGTTTGGACTTCATTATGATGAATAAAGATGATTTAATCACTGGACTGTAAGATGGTGGTTGCCTAGGGACCAGCAATCATAACCTGATTATGGTTCAATATGTGATGTATGTGCTTTAAAAAGCCTAACTGGCCAAAGCTGAGGCAAATGATGAACGGCAGCAAGAGGGAAGACAGGAAGAAACCCATGGGTGGAAGTGGATATTCAAGAATAGTTTGTATCTCAGAGAGCAAGGTTCCACACTTTTAAGACTTTACGCTTGTATCATCTCAGGATGTGACAGTTTCTTTTAATCAGAAAGAAACGCCAAACAAAATGTAAACCCTACATGCTTATTTGGATCCACACACTCGCAGTAAGAACTCATGGGTGTAAATTGAAGAGACTGCTGTTCCTACAGTGTTTGATAGACCTTTAAGCACTGGAGTAGTTACAGAAGACCAGAAAAATCCTTAGGTCCTTTAAATACAGAAAATGGTTAAAAAATACGATGCTACAAAATGAGGTGACTGACTACTGGATGGCAGGGGGTTGGAACTGGATGATCTTCAGGTCCTTTCCGACCCAAATCATCCTGTGATTCTATGATTCTATGACAGGAGTGGAAGAAATATGGTAGAATTCTTTAAGTAACATAAATGAAAGAATGAGCAAGTAAATACACAAATTCTTCAAGTAAATGAATGAAGAAAAACGTTTCCTTAAATAGATTTCAAAGGTCAGACTCTTGAGTACAAGTTTGGTCAAGTGTGTAACTGCACAGATGGACTTCATTTTAGAAAGGCATGTGTGCCTTCATGGCATGTTGGATTAATGACACTGGAATCCACAACATCAATAAAACACATGCTTAGCGAGAGCAAATCATGGATCATTAGCTTAGAAGCTGAGAGGCTACCTAAGAAGGTGCAAAGAGCTGAAGAGCTCTTTAACCAAACCAAGAAAGGCATAGGAGGAGTCAGCGTCTGTCAACAAAAGCCAAACACATTAAGGAAATCAACTGCAATTTTAAAAGGTGCAGCAGATGAACTGCTGAAAGCAGCTACCCAAGGAGGGAGGAGTTCACACACAAAGTGGGTGCCCCTTCCGGAAGATGTTTTACACAAGTAAGGTTTTGGAACCAACAGAGAGGTTTTACCCAGACGTAACAGTCCTTTCTGGCCATGGCAGCTCCTGCTCTGCTACTGAAATGAAACACAAGCTTCTATTCTGAGCTTTCCCTCCCTCTTGAGATTTGTGAAATAGGGAAAGATGTGAAGAGAGCAGGTACTCTTCAAAGGGAGAAATACCACAGGGTTTGCTTTCTGAGTAAGTGTGTGGAATTTACATGTATGGGGATTTCATTATAGCAAGGTATTGGGGACAAAAATGAATATACAAAACCTCTAGATTATTACCTGATTCCAGATACCCTCCTTGTAATAAGTGTATAATATCTTCTAATGCAATAAATACTACAGCTACAAGCAATAGATGCTTTCTCTTCAGTATATCCAACAGCAAAAGCAGAACTTATATTCAGCTCTTATTTCTGTTCAAGAGGGAATGAGAGGCTGAAGAATACAGACAAGATTAGAAACACATCTTCTGGTTATAACTGCAATTATTTCTTGATTATTTTTCTTGTTGGCATCATACTGGGAGTATTCACAGCTGCAGTCTGAGATGGGGTTCTAGCATGATCTACAGTAGCCATTCTCCATCACTGTTCAGGCTGATGGACAGTCCTGCATAGCACCATTTTGTGATCAGAAAGGCCCTGTGAATATAACTACAGAAGACCTGGACAGATACACAATTTACAGAGACAGCATTCATCCGACAGTGAAGAAAGGAATTGCACTTGCTTCCTCTGTAAACCACTCTCTTGAAGATCCACTCTGCAGAGCACAGTTTGAAGGGGGAACTTCTGCTTTAATCAGTCCTTTTCTATTACTTTAAGGAGTCAAACATGATTCTACTATTTCAAAAGGTTTAGGCCCAGGATTTTGTTGTGTTATTTTATGCTTCTTGCTCCAATCTGCATGGATCTGTTAAGTTCTGCTTCACCACAAGCATCAGAGTTTTGTGATGCTATCTAGCTAGGTTCTCTCCTGCTCCCTCTGAAACCTATCTTTAAGCTGATGGCTGCTCTACTTGAAGGAAGTGGAACTATTTTTGGGACTCACCATAAGTGCTTACTCATTTTGCTAAATGCTCCTGTCATTATTAAATGATGAGTACGCTGTCATCACCTGCTGTTGCTCCAGGAGCATGTTCAGCTTTTCCATCAGGCATCTGAACATGAATGAGCAATGGAGCCTTGCTTTCAGTATTGTTTCTGGTACCGCTTTCATGTTAGTGGAACATCAATGCCTGTCTCTAGCTGGCTCATTACGCCAACCTCTATTGCTCACTTGATTAGAGCGCAGATTTTCTGCTGTTCCACATGTCATGGATGAGGTGAGATCCAACTGTTTATGAAAATGTGATTGAAGGATATTTGCAGTGGAACATTTGAAGTGACTCAGCCCCCCCTTTCCAAAAACCTCTGCAAACACACCCTTTAAGAGACAGTGAACCTGGGCACAAGTTCAACTTACGCAAAAGGACAAAGGCCCATTGGCTTCAAGAAATCCAAGAAATACATGATAAAAAGGCCTCATTGGGGCCTACAAGAAACCTGGAGAGGGACTTCACACAAGTGCCTGTAGAGACAGGACAAGGGGGAATGGCCTCAACCTCAGAGAGGGGAGATTGCAATAAAATCTTAGTCAGGAGTTGTTCCCTGTGAGGGTGCTGAGGCGCTGGCACAGGGTGCCCAGAGAAGCTGTGGCTGCCCCATCCCCAGCAGTGCTCAAGGCCAGGTTGGACGGGGCTTGGAGCAACCTGGTCTAGTGGAAGGTGTCCCTGCCCATGGCAGGGGGTTGGAACTGGAGGGGCTTTAAGGTCCTTTCCAACCCAAACCATTCTGTGATTCTATGATTTTGAAGGGTGCACCACTGAAGACGCCTCCAGATTGCTCCCTCTGGCTCCATCCAGAACCAAACAGTCACTGCCATCTGTCTACTAGAGCTGGAACTGCTTTTTACATCTGCCAAATGAGCAATTAGTTTGTAGCAAGTCAAGTCACTTGAATCAGTCACCTGTTACAGGGATATGAATATCCACTTAATAAATTTGCTATTATTTAGTAAGATAGAAACACTGACCAAAACTCCAACAGCACTGCCATTATTTTTTGCTGTCATGAGTACAGAAAGTTTTTACTTACCCAGATAACAACATCAGTAGTCACTGACAGCATACTGCAAATACCAAAGATGGATCAATTGAGAAGGAAATTTACATCCTAATTACTGAGCTATGATGATCCAAATAGCAACAATTACTCCTCAAAACCAACTTTACAAGTCTGCTGTAAGAAAGGAAAGTCAGCTTGTCATCACCAGCTAGGAAGCCACTTGTTCTCCTACTCTGCACCTGCTCAGTTTGCTGCTCTGGAAACCACTGATTTTAGGATAATCCATCAGTGTAATTTTGTCCTCATACGCTTTGTGTGTTTCCCTCACATGATGCACTGTTATGTCAGAGAACAGATTTTTCAAGAGATAAAAGGAAACCAGCAGCCATTATCTGTTATAGGAAAAAGACTAATACAACACTCATTATAAACACACACTTCCTAGTTTTACTTGCCTGACAATAATTTGCATGAGCTAAAATAAATCAGCACATTAAATTTCTTTTGCTGTTCTTTGCCTCTGTGCTGTACCAGTGCATCAGAGTAAATCTCTTGCCTCCTGGTGTTTTGAGCACCACAGCAGAATGCTGAGTCTTGAGGAGTCCATCCCTCCTGATGGAAAGACACGCTGCATTATCTATTAAAGGAGTGAAGCCTGTTTGCAAAGGTCAACACTGCTCAAGAAACTTACATGACAGCTTTGCTGCTTTGTTTAAAGGATTTTAAGACTGTCTAGAGCCATGACCTGAAGGTACCTGTGCACTCTCCCTTTGAAAGTCACCATCACCAAGGTCTATCAGCCATTAGCACTTCTGAACTCTGCTGTTCCTCACTGATTATTGTTTTTAACACCACAGTATTCTCTATCTGCTCCTCCCATCCAGCATCATGTATTTACTACATACATGGATCTTAAATTGATCATAAAAGAATTCAGGTGGGCTTCACAGCACCACTGTGATCATTAAGACACAGCACACTCCTGTTGTAAAACACGTGTCTCTGAAACAAGGCACAAACTGTTTTCAGTTGTCCAAATTGCTAGCATCACAACTTGACAGCTGGGAACAAAGCAAGCACAACCCTTCCATGCACAGGCTATTCTGTAACATGGGCATTGTCAAAGATTCCCATTATTTCCCTTGAGTTGCACTTTAAAGAATACTCTAAAAGCTCTAGTTGAATTGTATTGCAGTTTGGCTCAACTCTGAGACAATACAGCCTGCATTAGGGCCACATATTAAAAGGGAAAATAAAGGGAATGGTAAAATTGAAACTCCTATGGTTTTGAGAAGGTCAGCTTGATTTTGACAGAGCATCAGCCTGATATTTAGAGGCCAAATTTGAAGGGAAACAAAACGTGAGGACAAAAGCAATCCTGTTTGGTGCAAGCACTATTTGTAACATGTTCAGACATGTTTTGCCTGGGAGCATTCTGCAGTGGGGCAAAGTTATTAAACATTATCTCAACACAAGAACAGCTCTGAAATAAGATATTGTTATATAGTCCTGAAGAATTGAATCAAAGAATTTTGTTACATGAATTTAGAAATCTACAGCCTTATTATGAAGTCCATCAGTCTATCAGCAGTCTCTCCAGTATGCAGCCTGCTCCTGTAAACCAGGAACTGCTTCAAGCCTGACATTTCCCCCGAGTACTGTGTAAACCAGGTTCTCTATAGAAAGATAAAAGAGCGAGCAAAAGAATATCTATAATGTTTGTGTACAGCTCATAAAGAGACAGACATTTGGCAGTAAGACAGGAGTTTGCTTTATGCCTTAGCTGTCTTGAATCAAAAAACCTGAACTCCAGGGATCCCTATCTATGCAGAAAAGAAGTGAAATACTCTTCCTGATTAGAAGTTAGAAAAGATTGAATTGTACAATATCAAAGAAGTCATTAAAAATAACTATTTAACATCCTGGTTAGGTAAAATTTATCACCAAGACTGACCATATAGAACGTACTCGGACTGGTCGGATGCTTACAAAGCTGCTGTGATGTCTCCACAGCTTGGACCAAAGGGCCTTGTGCTTCTTTGTTCAGTCGGAAGGCTACTGCTTGTTACCACCACAGGTTTTGCAGTTGTGCAGACAGACGACACTGTGCTATTTGGAACATTTCTGAAACTCTGGATCTCAAATCCCAAACCAGCAGCTGGGTTTATTTCCCACTACATCATTCCAGCTAATGCTACAAATGCACGGCACAACTGCCTTCAGATCCTGCCAGGATGCTCTCCAGCACTGTCTGTCTCCATCCCGCTGAATAAATGCTGCTTCGATAGCAGGTTTACCAGGATAGAGGCTCCTGATCATGTGGATGTTTCAAGAAGCCTTAAAAAAACCCCAGACAACCATAGGAAAAGGCTTTGCTTGTGCAAAATAAAGCTGTAACCAAGGAAGGCTACAAGGGACATACCCCAGTTGTACAGCAGGGTAGAAAAGAAGTGAAAACAGCAGACGAATGTGTAGGGGGCATAAAACTGGGAAACAGTCTCTATTTTTACTGTCAATTACTCATCAGGCTGTGAACCACTGCAAAACAGCAGTGATAACGGTGTTTCAGAGCGCAGCACAAGAGCATCATCATTTGCCAGGACTCAAAACCAAGCCCGTGATCAGCTGTCCTATAGCAGAGCATGGTTTTGTACAAATACAAGAAGCTTTCACTATGGGTATTTCACAGATAAGTTAAAAATGAACTGTTGTCCAACAGCAGAAGCAAAGGGGGAGGTAACAAAATGACAACCTTGGAAGTACAAACATTTTTCCAACCACTTCCCAGCTGCCCAGGTAAAATTCACAGAACAGAAATGCCTCTTGTTGGTATATCACAGTGTGAAGTCTGAGCATAATCTAATAATAATTGGGTACTTCACTTCATTTGGAGTGCCTGAAGTCTCTTGACAAGAACAGAAATGCTGCAGCTCCATGTCATGAAGAGATTTATTTCCTGCTGATTTGAGATTTTATTTTTTCCTTGGATGAATGCCCTTTCCATTTCTAAAACAATGCAGCGAGGGTAAAAAAGGATAAAGAATTGATTATGGTGAGATACAAAAGAGAAGAAAATTAGATCATTAAAATAAGATTTTCTTAAAAAAAAAAAGCGTATTGAAGACATGAATCCCTTTTTCAAGGAAGGAATTTATTCTTTCCAATCACAAGGGTAATATTGTATAAGCTGGCAAAACATTAGCTCCAAATCAGAGACCCAACTAGAAAATGAGACATTTAATTAATATATACAGCAAGGCATGAACTGTAAAATCTCCAGAATGGAAGAACATTCACAGCAGATTTCACTGCAAGATGAGAAATGGTATTTGAATTGATAAAGAAGCTGCAGTCGTTAGTATGCCGGAACATGCACACATTCTGGGAGGAAGTCTGCTTCTTTCTACAGACTATCATTGCCTTTGAATTTTTGTTTAGCTTATATATATTTATATCTAGGAAAAAATAACCGTATGAAAATCAACCTCTATCAGGCTTTAAGATTCATGTAAGTTTTCACCACAAAATACACATATGTTAAACTATGAGGGCAGAGAAGCCAAATTCTTACACAATACAGTTGTTATTATCTGAAATACCAATAGGGTACATTAGAATCAAGCCTTCAAAGTGGCTCTTGCAGATCTTTGTCAAACTTACATTTCTACTTTTCTTGTTCAATGCGTGCAAGACACTCTGCTGAATTCCTCTTTAGATTAACACATCAAAGCCTCAGTAGCAACTTTTAGTATGAAAACAGCACAACCCCCCCTATATTTAAATTTAAACTATCGGTTACTTTAGCAATTACTTTATTTCAGGAAGTTAATGAGCATCACAAGCACCTCTGAGAAATTAAGTATCCATGTTAGGGGTGGAGCACCTGATGGACAGATAATAAAATAACCTACCTACACCTAATGTGGGAAAGCCATTTGAGGAATAATCTTGAGACTTTCAACTCCCAGTTTCTTTATTATGTTATTAAATGCATCTTTTTGCCTATGTTCGACTCAGAGGAAAACCCAAGATGTTACCTATGAAAAGTAAAAAGATAGTTTCTGATTCCTGGTCCAATTAACACAGAGTAGACCATTCGCATCTTCATTTATCACGTTACTGACTGTCTTGCAAAGAATCCCATGAGAATGTAGAAGCAAGAAAACAGCTAGAAGTTGCCATTAGCCAAAAGATGCGGGCAATTATGCTGGTGTTATGTTAAGTGACTATTTACTGATTTAAGTATGTATTTTCAAGATGCTAAACTGCAATCAACTCAAATTTGGCTGAGTGAGATATGACAGCTTGATGAATTATGCTAGCAATTGTAGCAGTGGTTTTCCCTGAAGATGTCTCACAGTATCAGTATTTCTCACCATCTACAACTCCAGAAATCCATTTTAAATTATTCTAGAAGAAAAAAGGGGTTTGGGGGCATTGTTGTAGATTGAGTATTTTAAGCAATTTTTCTGACAGTCCGTGACAAGTATGCTTCTCTCCCTGGCCAATTTTGAAGAGCTGTATGCATTAGGGCTAAACCTTTACACAGTTTGGATCCTGCAGCTGGTACAAAGGGTCAGGAGACAATATTACAGATCAAGAAGCACTTTCATGGAACAATAAGGCATCTGACAATCTCTCCCACAAAAAAGAAACAGCAGGGAGGATCAGTGGCAGAATTCTGACCATTCTCTGAAGAAAGCAGTAAACTGGAAGAAGTAACAAAACCAGTGACAGGATGTGTTACCTTGCTATCAGACTTAAAATGATATAAGTATTACCTCTTGGTGGGAGTTTGACTGTATCCTTACTTAACTGCTTCATTTCTAAGTGAAGTACAACCATGATACTTCTGTAGCTGAGAATCACTGCAATAGATTTGTAAATTCATGTAGTCATAGAATGGCTTGGGTGGGAAAGGACCTTAAGATCATCCAGTTCCAACCCCCTGCCACGGGCAGGGATGCCTCACACTAGGCCAATGCTGCCCAAGGCTCTGTCCAACCTGGCCTTGAACACTGCCAGGGAAAGGGGCATTCATCACTTCTTTTAGTCATAAAGGAAACGTTTCTGGAAAGTGGTGTGCATTTCTGGGAGAGGAAAACAGGCTTCTCTGAGAAGAAAGTTGTGAGTTTATTCCTGTTTAAATGAGGTGTTTACGAACTAGCCATGAACACCGACTGTGCTGAAGATTAAATAGTTTTATTACAGTGTATAAATGTAAGGATCAGTAACTGTTATGGTCAATGGCACAACACTACTAGTAATATGTCAGATTTAAGGTCAGAATGAAAAAAAACAAATTGCAACATGAGGAGCCTATCAACCATGCCGCAGAAACCTCTGAGCCTAAGTCAGGAAGCTGTTTATAACCAGTGCTGTCCCTAGTACCATACTGCACTCTGCTATCCCCAGTACCACACATCACTACATCCTTGACACTGCTAAAATTCTGATAAAACAGATTATTCAAATACGACATCACACCTTCAGACAGAAAACAAAAGACATGGCAGAACCATTTCAAGGCCTCCATCAGATAACACACCAGGAACAAGAGCTTCCACTGCTGGATCAGGAGTATCTTTCACTATGTATGTCTTTTCAGATGAATTGAGATCATCCCTGGGTCATCCTTCTATTATTTCTGATCCAGAAAACAATCAGAATTATTCAAATTAAACAATGTTTCATTTCCTTAGCTATATAAAGATCATTGCTAGCCTACTTGTTAGACGGCCTGCATTTCACCAGCTAGTAAACAACTCCTCCCTTCAACAAGGGGTAAGATCCTGTTCTTTCCCCTCTTAGTGACTGCCATGTTTCAGCCTGAGAGATGAAAAACTTATCTGAAATGTCTCACCATGTATGAAACAGCACATGGAAAACATAGGTGGTACAAAAATCTAAGTAAGGTTTATGTTTGTACCTTGTTTCTGGTGACTGTCTGAGATGCAGCAAGCAGCAGTGATGGGTTTGGGGTGCTTGATTTGCAGTGTCTTCCTCTTAAGCACACCTTAATACCATGAAAATATCCAGGGACAACCAATCCATGTTGAGTGGTATCACAGCTATAGTGCTACGGCAAGTTTCAAGTGAGGTCACTGGTGCAACTACAATGCCCATTCAGCAGGGACATAGCTGAAACCACTGGAAATGACATAAGCAATCTTTTGAATGAGTTCCTTTTCTGTGGTAACTAATGGTGTTTTAATTGTTCCCTGAAATATACAGGGAGAGAAGACATTACTGTACCTATCAGAAAGGGTTTCTTTAAAAAATGTAATATATATAGCTTTAGAATACATAGGGCAGAAGCACTCAAAAATAAGACTCAGTCAGGTTTTGGTTCTGTAACAAAAGCTTTACCCTTAAAAGAAATGCCAAGTAACCTACAGTCAAAGGTCTGGCTTAATAGAGAAGTGTTAAATTATCTTCCCATAATTTACTTCCTTCCCTACTCCCTGTGATAGTGGGAGTTAAGCAAATTATTCACCATGAATAATTTAGCCTATGACTTCACATTTCTATATAAAGTATCTACAAAAAGATTATCTTCATATTTATTCATGACTTAATATTGTTTGAGGAACATGTTTATTTTACTATGTCTTGATTATAACCATGCAGAACAGGTGACTTGCTGTGCAAAGAACAGCATCACAATATAGGCTTATTTCACACTATAAAAGGTTACATTCTATATAATAACTACTTAAGGCTGTGGATTAAAACAGAGTTTACTAGTGCAAAGATTTTGTGCTGAGCCTTTGAACTGAGATAAATTTAATCCCACAAAACTGTACAGCTTAAAACCTATCTGCATGGACAGGTTCAGACTTCTCTGAGAGAATGAAAGCCATCCAGACCTAAGGCAGCACTGAGCCCCAAGTCCTTTAGTGCAGCACTTGGTTAGGGACTATGGTCCTGCTCTCCATTCGGGATTTATTATTTCAGGCACAGTAGCACATGCCATGAAATTCCAATCCAGTTCATACCCCAGAAACTCTCACATCCCTTGCGCCCCTCCCAGGTTCTCTAGCAATCTAAGCAAACTTTCTCCAGGCTCTGGGAAACCTCTGGCACTTGTGGCAGAAGTGACCACTGCTGGTCAGAAGGGGACACAGGTAACTTCAAATTACTACTGATGGCAGTGAAATCTAGGACAGCTGTTGAGGGAGAGGGTTGACTTGATTCCTGTGATCTTCCAAAACATGGGACACAAGTCACTTCTCGTCTGTCTGACAATCATTCTAAATCAGACCACAGACTCGGAGGCACACTGTCTCTTGGAGAGATGATCATTGATCTGACCAAACATGACGGTTGTAATTGAAATACTTCTGTCAGGCTATGAGTTGGTTTGTCCTGATTTACTTTCCCCCCATTGCCTTCACTTTCCTGAATGAAACAAGCATCAGATAAAACTTGAGGGTTGTTTCCAATTGTCAAACAATGAGCGAGTTTTGAATTATGCATCATTTCTTTACCTGTCTTTACAAGGACTCTCATATAGACAATCTGCACCCTCAACTGAAATAATCTGGCCAGAATGGATATTTCTACAGCTGTTTCTGATCAAAACATAGGTGCATATTCCCATTATTTTTTCACATTTTCTCTGTGGAGCCATGGGCAGAGCTTGTCCATGTTAGGTGAAATGATGTGAAATGCAATGAATTCTGCACTGCCCTAGGAAAGACAAAATTTTGTCAATTCGGTCTTTCTATTAGGGGAGATCTACTCTGATTTTTGATCTTTCCTTCAAATGTATTTGGAGAAAACACTATAACATGCTTTCAATTTGTACTTCACATATACCTTTGGCTTTGAATTTTCACATTAGGTAACACTTTCTGATTGACAAGCCTTGAAAGTACTCTCAGCTCTCCAAATTCACTGTCTATGCCACCATAATTTTATAGGGCCAACAGCAGGTTTTTTTGATGCCCTTTGTGATCTTTCCATGTTCAGGTCCCCTCTTTGACCCTTTAAAGTAGCTGCACTGCAAATAAATAAGTCCTAGATATTACACAATGCAGGTGAAAATCTTCCTCTTTTTCTGTGTAGGGAAAATTTGCTTAACTAAGACATGACGCCTTAATAAAACACAGAAGCTAGGAAAAGGTTACTCTAATTACTGAGGTTTAAGTTTTCATTTTATTCCATTACTCTTGGATAATATTATCACATAGTTGAATGTCAGATAAGACTTTCATGAATACTCTGTTCAAAATGGCACTAACTAAATTAAATGCCTTTACAATCTCCTCTGTCTAAAATTCTTTTCTGAATGAACAGATGCATACTTTGGGAAGAACTGCAAAGGAATGGGATTATTTTCTCCACAAGATTCCATAGAGTGATGTATATGAAGCAATTTTCTGAGACATCTTAAGGCATTAAGGAAAAGAACTTTATAATTTAGGAACTAGGACACTCTTGCATTCAGTTACACATGTGCTAGATACTATTTGAAACTAATTACTTGGCTAGATGTGAGCTGGTCTTACCTCTAATCAGTCTAAGGCAGTGAATGTCACAATGAGTCCAAAGAAATGTCTCCGGATCAGATCTTATTTTCACCACCCCAGAAAAGAAACAGAGAAACTCCAGCAAGAGAACTATAAAAACATCTTTTTATCAACACCAGGGAAACAACACATCTCCAAACAGACCTCCTGCCTTTTGCTCTTGAAGGAACCACCTTCTGAGAGAAGACTTCAGGCCCCTGAGGTTGATTTCCAAGATCTCTCATTAGTTGTAAAGTGATGGCAGCTGCTTTTGTAAGAAGGGAGGCAAACCTGAAAGGTATTTCCCTATTCTGTGCTCTTACTGGAAGTACCTGAAGAGCACTAAGGTACCTACAGAGATTAGCTGCAGGGACAGCTGTCAGTTTTGAAACTGATAATCTATGGTACAGGTATTTTGCATTATGTTGATTGCTTACAAGTGGATATTTAAGTATTTCTGAAATGATATCATTAGATTTAGAGTGGTTGGTGGAGACAGAAAACACAGGAGAACATCTCCTTTACTTTCTCAAGATCAACTCTCTGAGCTTGGTGCTTCTGTGCTCAACCAAATAACCTATTAGGAAACTAAATTATTTCTGTTCACCTGAGTGATACTTTTACAAACTCATATTTAATTACATGTAGCTAGCTCTTTCTAAATGCATATTAACCCCCCCCAAAATACTCCACTTTCAGTAATAAAGGACAGACTATGACATCAGTTGCCTATATAGCAGGTTCACGTAACAGAAATTGGTGTAGGGATCCAAAAAGGATGTCAAGAAAACCTAAGCATTGCATCTAAACCCACTACACTTAATGGGAAAACAAAAGCTCTGTTCTATCCTACCTCAGAAATGAGTCTCAAGTTGCAGCATAAATGAAAATGTAGAATCAGATCCATGAAGTGTAACACTATCTGTCACATTGTCCACTTCTTACTTTTCCTCTTCATAGCTGGCCATCCACACAGCCAGCTTTTCCCTCCTACCTCGTCTGTGTCAGCCATCAATGCCCAAGTATGTTTAAATAACAGATTAAAGAACTTCCTTGAAATATTAACAATGCCCTTCTATATTTTTACAAAATCCTGCATTCCTCTGGTGCTATTATTTTTATTACAATATACTCATTTAAAACACGATTTTTCATTCCTTGTCTCCTTTGGTTTTATTTCACACCTCAAATCATAATCCATTTTACCTGGGTACGAATCACATAGTGAATGCCTTTACCTCTGGTTTCCCAGAAGGCTAAAAATATTTCATCTCAGTGTTTTTCAAGCCAGGGAACAACTGAGTTTTCTGGAAATTGTCTCAGGAAAGCCAAAACCGCCTCAACTTGAAGAAGAAGAAATGCCCCCTGATTGCAGCTGCAATTCAATCATTTCCTTTTGTTTCTGATGTGACCCTCGTGCCTTACAGAAAATATTCGGAACAGTTATGAGGCATGGAGCCATTTGGCCACCGTTTTATTAATCAGCCATATTGTTGTAACACCTAGAGCAGAAACTGGTGTTGCGTTGTGCTAGGTGTTGCACAAGTGATTGTTTCTGACTGGCAGCAGATGAGCAATCACAGCCGTGGCAGAAGCAGATGTTCCCATGCAAATAACCCTAATAAAAATGGTAATAAAGACAGGCAGAAGATAGTTTCTTAGCTGGATTGTTCCAGAGTGCTTTTCAAAAACCCATCTATCTTTACAAATAACATCTTGCATTCATTTCTGATGACAAATAAGAATCGCATAGAATGAGAACAACAGAAACTGAATGCGACTGATGACAGATCAGCAGGAAGCTACTCCCATATTGTCCATTTAGAGAATGTAATTGCAGGTGGGTACAAATTGCAACTTGATATATATTGGTGTTAATCCCTCTGGGCCACTGAAATATGCCTAGCCAGTATGATGTGACAATTAGGAGCTTTGAAGATACTGGATTCTGCCTTTACTTTGCCCTTCAAACTGCTGCACTCATGTAACCTTGTTAATTGTGCTCTCCCCTCATCCAACCTTACTCTGAGGATTCCGCAGTAAAGCTGATCAATAGACATGGTCAGCTGCACAACAATTTTACATCAGGAAATCTGTTTCTCTACAGAGAGGTTCATTTTTTCTTTGTCAGCAAGAACAAAAAGTGTTTTTTTTTTATTACTGATTCACTCTTTTGCTTAATATCCTGTTTTGCAAAGGCAGAAACATACACAGAGAAAAGGAAGCAGAAAAAACATATTCCCAATGTGCTAACATAAACCTATGGTGTTAAAAAAATAAAGTATTCATTCCCAGAGATGTACAAAATGTAACAAATGCATAGAATGGATGACAAATAACATCTTCAGCCCTGTAAATAAGCTTAAGGTCGTTTGAGGCTTAAAACCAAGTAGCACAGGAAAACAGACACACAGCCTACCCACAGATCACTCCTTCAGGGCATCCCCAGACCCTTCCCTGTTCCCAGTTCTTAGGTTAGCAGAGAAGCTGAAGGTGAGCATCACTGATAGATGTGTTTGCTTTATGCTTCCTGATGGCAATCTTCAACTGTATCATATGTATTTATGGGACAGATATTAAGAGGACTATGTTTAAGGTTTTCAACTTTGAGATTTGATACTTGCTTTTAGTTGCTCTTGTCAGGTTACCATACTTATAAAGAGTGAGAGGAATATAAATTGTAAGTTTCCAGGTATTTAAAATTTATTACATAGCAAAAATCGACTTCTATTTGCTGACCTCCGCTTTTCTATTTTCTTTCTATATGTCTGTATTTTGAAATAGTCCATCAAGTCCTATGATCCAACTTTCAACATTAACACTCCAAACACAGAAACTGTTCTGTTACCAAACTTCATTACTGACTTGGTAGGATCCAACTGAAGCAATCTGAGAAGACTTAAAAATTTCCAACCACATACATGACTGCAAGTGAGGCAAATGCGAGGGGTTGTGGCTTTAGATCTTTAGGAACAGAACTGGGTCAGTAACTGATTTTATTGGGCCCTCTCAAATGGTTCTCATGCATTTCAGTCACTGACAATACTGAAGCAAGTATCCTAGACATGAAAGGTTGGATCGGGGACCCTCTGAGCTGCCCAGTTCTTGCAGCAGCTTTATTCTCTGTGAATGCCTAAATACTTTCTCAGAATATGAATATTTAAACACAGCAAAGAAACCAGCACAGCAGGGCATGGGGTTACGTGGGGGACAGCTGGGTGGACTTTGATTTCATAGTGCTATGAAGCTGCTTACAAATTCAGCTCAGAAAGAGCCAGCGCAAAGAGTAAACCTCTTGACTATGTCACAGTTTCATCTATGTGGTTACTTGACTATGTTGCTACTACACCCGCCAGCTCAGCAATTCAAAGGATTAAGAAGTAGATTTCCTGCAGAGCTCTGTCTGCGCTGAGGGTATTTTAAATGAGCACCGCCTAAACAGTATTTCTTGTTTTCTTTTCCAATTTCTGTTTCTCCCACTCTTTCTTTTCACACCACAGTGTGCAGTGAACTGTTTTCTCCTGTGTTTTAGTTGTCCTTTTCTTTCCCTTCATTCTTATTTATCTCTTACGCTGCAGTCTGTTCTCTGTTGTATGCCTATCTCCATTTTCTCTCTCTTACACTCCTCACTCAGCCTCCTCCAAAGCATTGCCTGCAACCAGTCAAAACAGTTAAGCTTATTCACAGGGCTGAGCCATGGAGGCAGTACTGCCGTATCAGGTAGTTTCTCAGACACATTCTGCTGTATCAAAGGAAACACAACCTCTCTAGCAATTAATCCATTACAGGAGATGGACACTGCAACACCTTTCAGCTGATATTTTTGCTCACCATCACCTGGCAGGAGAGAGCCAAGCCGCATTCCTTGCCTGCAGAGTTATTCCAGCTGCTGAATGCTCTCCCTGAAGCCCTCTGTCTCCTCACTTTGAATTAATGGCTGAGGCAGAGTCAGCACCAGTCCAACTGCCTTAATTCAGTGAGATGAGGTGGGAATGCACCAAGTTTACAGAGATCCACCAAAATCAGAACTCATTGTCTTTTGTACTATCTATAGAACTGATTTAGAGAGTACCAGAAAATAGTTCCTGTCTCTCTTGCTAGCCAACCATTTTAAAGGCTTTTCATTTCCTATTTCATGGAAGTTCGGCATATTAAATTTTAAAAATGAAACAAATGGAAAAGTGTATCTTCACACAGTCACATTAGCTATGGAGCCAATTGCTTTTACACTTCAATAATCAGTGCCTGGGCTTCATGGATTACTGCCTCCCAACACTAAGCAAAGACGAGTTTGCAATTTTCTAGATTAAACTTTTCACTGCAGTTCAAGCAACCACATCCCTGTACAAAGCACTAGAGGAAATAATATTAATACCCCCTTATCTCTGAGAAGGGAAAAAAGCCCTCCTTAAAAGCTATAAACGTCAGGAGAATAATTGATTCCTGAAGCAAGTGACCCTGAGAATTCATCTGAAATGCCAGTAGTGGAAAAATTCAACAGTGGAAATTAGGATGGCCTAAAAGTGAGGCCAAGGCAGTTTAAGATGGATCTGCATTGTCATGAGTGCAGCTGGGGAGTTGGCAAGGAAGCCGCTGCACTGGGAAATAACAATGAGGTCCATAAAAGGGATGGAAAATGTAGAGATGAGAGTTGCTGTAGGTGTCACAGACTTCCAAAGGACCTTGCTGCTGGGCCTCAGAGTGAGAAAGTGGTGGTTTTGCCAGGGTGATGAAGGTCAGTTATGCCACAAGGTGATGCACTGTGTTCATAAGAACACTGCGTGGATTATAAAAACATATGGTAACTTCACAGTGAATGGTAAGATTCAAAGTAACTTCAATATCTGTATTGATACTGAATATTTGTAGTGGTCTCAATGATTTCCTTGTATTCCCTCCACCTGACACTGAGAGGGTAATGGAACTTCACAAACACGATAAGTGTCTCTTTACTCATATCTGTTTTTTTCCATGCATTGGGCAGACAATCACATATTCGTTTGCTCATCAGCCTATGTGACAAGGTGAACATAACCCTTTTTTTAGGTGTAACTCCAATATTACCACTTTCTAGTCAAGAATGTGCAGCAAGTGTCCTGCTGCAAACATGGCACGCATCATTGTCCCGAGTATAAAATGAAATCTTACCTATAACTTTTCCTAGGAATAGTGCCTTTGGGGAATTGAACTGAATATCAGATGCTGTTGGCAGGCTGTAACTTGTTGGAGGATAGTGATCAAGCTGGGGAAAGAGAAAAGAAAATGAGTGTTTAGAACAGATCTGCCTTCATACTGTGCTACTGAATCAAGACTACTTTAATGGAGTTTATGCCACCACTTACAACTCTCTCCGATATGCTCTGCTTTCATTTTGACAAAGGGAAAACAACAGAGAATACCCTTCCTTCCATATCTCCACAGTTCCCAAAGCCTGGAAAATACCTATATTGGACGTTCGTTTGTTCCGGTTGCTGCAGAATCACTTCAGCTAGTAAACCCAACAGCATCAACACTGAACCAGCTTATTATTTTAATAAAAGATTTCCATTTAGGACCTATGTTATTGCTGAAGCTAGATTTACATAGCTGAGAATTTGAGACTAATGCACATGTTGGACATTCTCTTTTTCTCTTGGGAAAGTCAGAAATTACTAAGACATACTTTTTTGTACCTTATATTTTATTATTTCCTTGTTGAAAATGTTGTGAATACAACTAATGAAACCTAAAAGATAAATTCAAGAGTAATTAATTTAGCTAAATACTTTAATCTATAGGAAACTCATATTGCCCCTGATATGACACAACAATCACATTACATTAGCATAGTTTTTCCTGGTTTTCAACTATTCAACAGAAAGATGTGAAGAGAGAGGAATGAAATACATTGCCTGTGCTTAGTACCAGCACTATTAAGATAGCTCTGTGTGGCTCAATAAAGTTCACACTTGGTAAAGGTAATTGGGGGGAATTTCTATCTTTGCAGTTGTTATTTATTTTCTCAGCTTTATGTGTTTATTACACAGGCTTAAAGAGGGCAGAACAACAGCTGTTTATTTTATTCTGGCCTTACCTTGGCACAAAACAGGACAGAGACTCATATATGTGATTTAAAACTTTGCGGGGTACAATAGGCTGCAGAAGTAATTCTGGAGAAACCACAACACGAAAGGGCATACATTTTTTCATGTATCTTTTGCCATATTTCAGATTTCAAGTTGTTATTATCTTGGATTAGTTTGCTTTAATGATACTGCAGATGTTCAATTCAGCAAAGTAAATGAATGGCAGATGGCGTAGAACTGAAGGGCTGAATTCCCTGGAGTACTGTGAGCCCATGTATTTGGACAGCCTACTGATGCCATACCCATGCACGTGCAGAGGCAGTCACCTCAAAACACTGTAATAACTGGAAAAGAGGGGTCTTGTCTTTCTTATACTGTCCCATAAAACCCTAACACGAGAAATGCATTGACATAACAGAGAGGGAGAATGTTCTCAGCAGCTGACAAAGAGGCCTAGCAAATACTCCCGTTGAAATGATTTTTAATTGATGCTAACTAGTTTTCACACTGTTTATTTAAAATCTGGCCAGAAATGTGTATTAGCACGATTACTGGCTATCTTTGAATTTTAAACTGCAGACTTTTGAGCTAAATGTATCGAAAAACACAGTTCCATCTTCTTACTCAGGAACCAAGAAGTTCTAGTTTGTTCAGGGTATCTTGAACAGCTTTTCTCAGGTTTTTAATGAACAGCAGAAATACGCATTTTAACTGAAATTAGAGTTACAGAATTTCAAACTACAAATGCAAAGAGTTAAAATACAGATCTCAACCTCAATCACTGCAGGTCCTAAATACAAACTGTAGTGCTTGCTACTCATTTCCCTGCTGGAAAGGAAATCAGTGTTCCTGCATCCAGCATCACAAGGGTCAGACCTGTTGTCAATGGGAGCTGCAGGCATATCAGGTGGAAAAATATTCCCTTCATATTTCACAAGACATATAGGAATGGCTCAGAGCTGTCAGGGTATTTACCAGTATGGTTATTAAAGTAAAGGTATAGATTTTAGAGTGGCATATCAGGAAAAGATTGGTGAAAAGACTGATGCACAGATGATCTCCAGCCTCTCATATGCCAAGACTTTAACCTCATGTAACTTCTTTACCTGCAGTGGAATTATTTCTGATACATTCTGATTGCACAGGACTCATATTCTAGGTTCTAATTTTTTATGTATTTTTATATATATATATATATAAAAAGATATGCTGAAGTAACTGATAAAATAATAAGGTGTACTACCACATACATTGGTATCTGTCAGCAACATCAACTTCTACGTTCTTCCTTTTCCAAAATAAATCTGGAGCAATGTTTAAATATTTCTTTCTATTACGACTTGGAATCTGAGAAGTGGGTTTGAGAAGATCATCATTAGTCTGATAAGATACTACTACTAATAATGATTAATCTATCATTTAATTTGTTAACATATTGTAGGTGTCCTAGATCTGTAGCCATGGTCCAGGTATCCATTATCAGAGTAACTCTCAGGAGCGGGTAATAAAAAAGTCATCCCTGCCTAATGTACAGGCAGCATCTATCTAAGAATGCTAATTGGGTCTGCAGGACACACCTGAAAATGAAAAGTCAATTTACATGATGAATCACTGTGAGCACTAACGTGCACAAATACAGACTACCAAATTCTGCCAGCCGTGGTGTAGTGAAACTCTCTTTGTTTTGAGTCAGTGTTCAGGACATGGAAAGGATGGTCAATAAAGGATTAAAAGAGAATTGGTATATTAGCTACGTAAAGCTGTAGCTTGTTTCACTGCAGTACAGGTTCCCTGCAAGGCTGCCTTCTGTCCATATGTCCATAAGCTTTGAGGTCTAGGGTTTTATTTTTAAGTTGCTCTGTAACTTGGGCCCAGAATATCTAATATATCACCCCATCACCCAAAGCTTGGTAATCAAACACACTGTATCTGCTAGGAAGCAACCTTGAAACAGTTTAGTAGGTGGTAGCCTTGGCCACATTAGAATAAAAATGTAAAAAATCCTTCCAGTGATCTTGTCTCCCTTAGTGCTTCAGTGTGGCAGAGCATGTCACCATGGTGCAGAGGCAAAGGATACTGACACACGTGGGAGACAAGGATGGCAACAAGGAGACTAATGCTGGGCTACATTGCAAGGTCTAACAGACACAGCCAGTTTACTGGTTAGGATTATTAACCTTTTGTACTGAATCAATAACTGAATCTATCTACTCACATGTATTTTCCAGATCTCATTAAAGTCAAGAAAAGATTTCAGAATGGGTTCAGCTATGAATTGCTTTAAGGGTTTAACAACTAAGTTCTGGGTTGGTCTGATTCCTGCTTGAAATGAATCTCCATTTAAAAACTGGTGATATTGATTTCCTGGCCCTACCATCAGTAGGGACAAGTACTTATGATTAGTTACAGAGCCAGTTCCTGCTCCACTGCCAGCTCTGACATCTCTCTTCCCATAGCGAATGCCTTCATTGCTTTCTATGCCAGCCTTGACCCTTATCTAATCCTGTCACCTGAAATAAAATGGTGCACCCCAAGACAATAGTGAGGGAAAAGTGACATTTCTGTCTGCTCGCTTTTACTGTCTTCATTCTAAACTAGCATTATCTACTGCATGAAAACTTTTTTTAGAGGCACTTAACCTAGGGTTTAGGTCAGCGAGGGAAAGGACCACGGTCAATTCTTTCCAAAGCTGTATGTGACTGCCATCCAGTGGATGCTCAAGTATAAGCAGCCTGCAACCATCGTATGAAATACTAGGCTATCAATCCAATGGAAGACACATAATGAAAAAGGAATTACTAGTTTCAAAGAATATTTGAAAAAAGATATTACATTATTTAATGAAAATTAAACAGAACCTCTGCACACACTGAGGTCGATGTCAGGAATTTGTATAAAATTCCACCTTTAAAATTATATTGAAGATTTTTCATTACAGCTCCTTTTCTTTAAACTCATTAATTTCATTTGAGCTTAATATAAATACACAGTATGGCTTTGAGTGTTACACAGATGAAAGTAAAAGGCGGTTGCTGAGGAACCTGCAGTTTCAGTTCTCAAGTCACGTCACACCGAGGCAGACTGTCTTTATCTGAAGTTGCTGGGATTTAAGCAGCGGTTCAATAAAATGCTATTTCTTTTAAACTACTGTTCACTTAGATAATAAAAGTAATCTTGATGGGGCTCCTGAGATTAAAAGACATATCAATCTGAGGGCAAACATAACGGCTACATTACTATAGTAGTCTTGGAAGAAAAATGTAAAAAGATATATGTGTATATATATACAAGAGATATACACATACGCACACATTATATTCACCCTGTGGATGTTTCTACATCTGTATCACTGTCAATCTAGACTCTGTGTGTGTACTGCTATAAAGCTGAGGTTTTCTTTATGCTGAAGACATTTCATAACAAGTGATTTCAGAATTATATGGAATAATAATGCTGTAAGGCTTAATCTTACACCATCTGAAGTCAATACAGCTTTGCTATTGACTTCAGTAATAGCTGGATAAAGAAGTGGATGTGTTATCGTCATGACCAATGTAGTATTTCTCTTCTGCATTATGATTTATCACTTATATTACAAAGCTTCTGCAGTCCGGGACAAGGGCTTTTTGTACTAAGTGCTATAATATTGCATAACAAAAAGAAGGTTCCTGTACAAAAATGCCTACAAAGTTAGAACAGACTGGGCATGATAGTCCAAGGAAATAACAAGATGATATGCAGGTGTTTACATGGAGTTCTTCCAAGCATGCTAGTAATGTAACAGAAAGCAGAAAGTTGACTATGAAAATCAAATAGGAGATATTATGACTTCTTATTGCTGAAATAAACATGGTTATTCCCCTGCTAAAAGGTTTGGGAAAAGCTTACAAACAATATTTTTAGTATTTGAAAATACGTATTTTTTAAAACAACATAAAAGGAGCAGATTCAGGTGGCAACTGTGTAATTCCTGAGGCTGACCAAAGCCACTGTTACTGCAATTCACCTCCTTCCTTAGTGTGGCACTAGTGCTTCACTGATCTTTTTCTGCCAAGTTAGGTCCTTGACCCAGGTTAGCGTGGATCAGATCAGAGTCAGAGCCGAGACAAGCCAGTGGCTGTAAGTGAACAGTGGATCCACAGAAAAAGGCAGGACCATAAACCCAGCATGTTTTACTACCTCAGACTGTCACAGACTTGCAGCCTCACAGCTCATCTGGAACACAGGAGGAGGCACATATCTCACCAGCAGGATATAAGGCGAACTTAAGGTTTGCGCTGTGCTTTGAGCTCCTCAGATGAAATTTCTATAGGGCTAAATGCTGTTTTAGGAGCAACTCCAAATCTGTTTTGCTGGTTTAATGCACTGCTTTAGCCTTCTGCATTTTGTTTTTTTAAATAAATGCAAACTGCAGTCTTTTTTTGATAAAGTTTCTTTTTTGCAGATGTGATAAATGTAAACAGTTAATTTGCTGATAAATTGTAGTAATGATAAATTGTAATAAACTTGAATGATTCATTTGCCAGTTAGCTTACAGAAAAATGTTACAAGGCTGTGAAGTGGAGGTGGCCCTTTTGCAGTGTTGCAAGGCCGTGAAGTGGAAATAGCCCTTTTACAATGTTACAAGTCCGTGAAGTGATAATGGCCCTCTTTACAAACTTTGTGTACTCCTCATCCCGCGTCTGGTTTGTTAATCGCTCTCTTGACCTGCTAATGAGATTTAGTAGTTCCCCTAAAAAGTGTCTTCTGTAAATCTGATAACTTTGTGTACTCCTCATCCGCACATCTGTTTGCTTATCAATTGTTTGACAACCACACTGTTCTAAACTTTAGCCAATTGTCAGAAGCTTGCAGACATGGCTAATATTTAATTAATTGTGAAAACTGAGGCATTCAACCTGCTAAAGGTGAAAAGTGCAGCCTGAGGAAGACCACTTGAAGACCCCTGCCCACAAGAGGAAGATTTCTTACCTCATCTTGAAGACCCCGGCCCACAATTATCGGAAGGCAGTGCGAAAGCGCCAAAAGAGGAGGAAATTTATGATAATGAGTACCTGAACTAATTGTAATATCCCCGCTTGTGTAATAAATACCTGCTCGTTTAACCCACCCGGTGTGCGTGTTGGTGGAGCGGAGACTCCCCGCGCACCCAGTGCTGCTTTGCACCCAGCACTGCTTTGCTTACTGCCTCTTTGTATTAAATTACAATAAATTACTTTATTTTTATAAATTGGGCCTTGATCATTTATAACACAGAGATTTAAATCTGAAATGTGACCGATGTGGGATACAGATGCAGGAAAAACATAGATACAGTGCAGAAAAAAATATATTCAATATATAGGTTTTTTTTTCTGTATAAAAACTTGAATGTAGAATCAGCTTGTATAAGCAGGACCTGAAGCTGCTGTTGCTCTGATAAATAATGTCAGGGATAATCTGCCTCACTTAAAAAAAAATACAAAACTTGGGATAAAACTGAAATGGCAATGTAGATACATAACTCGCAATGTAACAGAAGCACTGATAAGGAAAAGGACACTATTTAGTCTGGCTGCCTTCAACTGAAACAATTCTCATGATTCTTTCCCATATCTGTTGACTTTTTATTGCTCTCTTTAATAGATGAATTACAATAAATGCTAACAGAAGCATCAGCAGGTCATATAATGCCAAGGTATTGAAATTAAAGAGATCTACCTCAGGTACCTAAAGATGACTTTCACAGGACATTAATTTGTCCAACGTGTGCTGCCATATAACGGAAAGCACCTATTTCATGTTAAGTTTTGACTTTCTAAGGCTTAATCTAAGACTGTAATGATTTTTTTGTTCTTTCTTTGTTTCTCTAATTCCTACAAAAAATGATGCCAAACCAGCAATCATATAGGCCAAGGAAAACACACACATGCAGTGCTGGAAATACACTACGGAAAAAGGAAATAGTCTCAACATAGGCCAGTGTAAGTAACACATGTTGTGAGGTGGGTAAGCCTGCTGATATACTCTGCAGACCTTTGGGAATCTAGGGTGAGGAGGACTTTCCACTTCTGGGTCTTATCACAATATGTGGCCTACATACAGCCAAAGTTTGGAAAAAGACAACTGAAAAATCCTTCTGAATCCAGCAGTACAGGTGCTACTGAAAATATGTAAGAAGGATGGATATGTAAGAATTCCTCACTTATGGAGTGGTTTTACAGAATAGAAAGTAAAGAAGAATATTCTTCCAAAAGGCCTCAAGGTTTGAAACTATCTCAGCTGATGCAGAGAGAGGGTAAAACCTTTGTGAAGATATGTACATCAGCATCTGTCCCTGCCCTTCTACATCAGCTACAGGGAAGGTGGCAGGCTCAGGTTTTACAATCATGAAACCACAGGCGAGGTGCAATCTTGCGATGGGGCTCCATAGATCATGTTTTCCCCACTGTGTATCTGCCAGTAAGAGAAAGACCTAACTCCATGTTCTAATCTTCAGGGTATGGATACTCCATCTTCTCCTTTACTGATGGGTGAAAGGAGTTCTTGTTTGTGACAACATTTTGTCTTACTTTCAGCTAGCTGGGATTTGATGGGCATGCGCTGACTTCTCCTGGCAGATGCTGCTGACCAACTCCGTCATGCACAAAAGGGAAGGAGAAATGGCTCCTTTATGAACTTCCTGCCTACCCATAACTGCTTTCTTTACCCGAAAGATTGTAAGTCACACTGCAAAATAAAGAAGCTGAGTAAATTCAGTGAAGGATAAAAGCAACACAACTGCTAAGAAACAGACATCCTGTGAGCACAAAAAACAGATAAGAAAATTATTAATTAGTGAATTTCTGATTCATGCATATGATTTAAATTCTGTTCTGCTGTATGTTGCTGCTGTTTACAGACTCTTGAGAATTGAACACCTAGTCCTCTGCAGCATCTGTAACTTCATTACAGTCAGAGGGAATATGAGTATGAAAAGATCAGGGTCTGTATTTATATTCTGGAAAACAGATGGTGTTTAGGGTTATAGGCATGAGATCAATATATCAATATAAGCTTTGCAAACACATATTTTCAAATCTGAGCAAAAACCATTTTCTTGTGACTTCTGATTGAGAAAAGAGCTTAACAGCTGTGGGTAAACTGAGTGCTAATGCATTAAATATGCAGATGTAATGTATGGTTCTGCTCTAGGAAATGGTAGGAGTTTGCCTTTCTGTTGCACTAGCTTTCTGAGTAACATACTGCCATTGCAGAATGGCAATACAGTGGAAATGACTTATCTCCAGGGATTTTAAATATTTCATTTCAGCAGGAAGGCTTTTACTATTAATAGAACAGGTGATGATTTTTGTTGAGCAAAACCTGCTTGGGAATTCATTAAATATGATTTTAATATAATAGAATTACCTGATTATTAGAAAAAAAAGCAGAGGGTTACAGTGACATTGATATTAACTATGATTTACATGTTTACTTGGGGTTAAAGACCTGGATATTTAGCGTACGTTTTACTCACAGCAGCTGCTATGGAACTGGTAAATAATGCCTGGCTCTTTTCTTTCAAATCATGAACAGTATCTCCCCATTCCCTACCAGTCAGTGCAATGCTAGTTAAATCAGTCTTCAGATGAATCAGGAGTATAGACAATATACAGCACTGTACAAAGGATGCTGTGGCAGCATGTTTGCCCAGAAAATGAAGTAAATAATAAATAAATAAGGCATTTCTGCATCATAGGGTAAAGGTTTTCAAAATGTGACTCAATGGGAGAGTTTTCAGAGAAGAGTTCTAAAACTGTTTTATGGCTCAAAAATTATAGACTTCCGATTGTAAACTAAAATAGTTCAACTTATTTAGCTTCTTACAGACAAGATGAAAGATGTTTAAATCAGCATCTCTAAGAAAGTGTGAAGGGGAATGACACTGGACACCAAATGACTCTTTCATCTATCAGGAATAGCCACAAAGATCCCAAAGTTAAATGCTGAAGTCGGCAGTATTCAAACTAAATTCGGTGCAAACTCTGCACAGGAATGGCACTTGACCACTGTTAGAGATGGCCAAAGGAAAGGGTAACTTTTCTGTCATTTGAAGTCTTTAAAGCTAGATAAAATGTCTTCTAGAAAATGTGTTCCACTGTATCGTTACTTTTGGCGTTAGCTGCAGAAAATCATTTGCTGAATTTTTATGGTCTCTGTTTAGCAAGAGCTCAGAGTGATCATATTCTGTGGAGGCTTCAAAATACATGAAAAACGACAGTTAGGTATGATTTTACAGCAAAAATAATGATAGGAGGTGGAATTACAGCCTCACTGAATCCATGAGAAAGTTTCCACTCCCTCTAATGAGACCCAAATTTAATCTGTAATTATAAAAACTGTGGCTATATTCACTGCATTTAATCTCAGGATTATGTGCAGACTGCTTTGCTCAACCTCACCCATTTTACTGTGCTATTATGTTTACCATTTTATTTTCCACTTCAGATTCGTTCTGAATTAACTTTGTACGATTTACATTTTTTATGCATCTAGGGGTTTGCAAATGTGATCTCTTTTCAAACAGTAGAGTTCAAAATGAAAACAAGAGAATGGACTTGCAAAAATTCTGGTTCTTCTTGGCTTCATATGGGTAAGGGTCAAATGCTTCCTTGATTATTTTCCGTAGAAGATGGGTGTTTCTACTGTTTGCCTCTGGTGAAGCTCCAAAATGGACATCTGTACAAATAAATTTTCTGGATTATTCTCAGTGTTATCAACAGCTGAGTTCAGGCCAGAATTTCCATAAAGCCTCATAATTAACTTCACTTTGAATGGAGTCAGGAATTACTACTGTGAATATATGGTATTGTGTATCGCCTCTCTACCACAGTTCTCCATACTGTTCAAGCCTGAAAGAAAGAACTGTCAGCTATCCTTCCATACAGTCATCTGATCTGATGTCCACTGGCTGCCCATAGTTGGCCTGAGAATATATGGATGGGTTTGGGCCACTGGAGTTCTGAAGCAGGTGCTCAGGTCTAACCCTTTTCAGGAACAAAGAAGGCATTAGAAGCTGCATCTCACAACCCACTCCTAGAAATGGCTTTAAAGGAGGTGTGAAGAACTGGAGATCCATTGAGAATGTACAAGATCTTAGTACAGAAGCTGAGAGGCCCAGTCCAAGTCTGTTGACTATCAGCTTTGTTTCACTGAAAATTAAAGGGCATCACATGGTTTGTTTCTTTCTCTGTAAAATGCTGATACAGCTTTGTGCAATACCACAGAAATGCCTCTGGTCCAGATTCTGCCCTTATTTTACTCTGGGAACATGCACAGAAGCAGGAGATAGGAGTCTTGCACTAGGATACAACTACTGCAGTTCTTTACAGTACAATTTAAAGCCAGCTGGAGTCAATGGAAGACCCTTCATTGATTTCATTGCTTTGGATCAGAACTTCTGCTAGGGAGTTTTTGTCCTTGGCTTTCTTAAAGGAAGACTTCACTAGTGTGTGAACAGCGTTAATCACCCATGAACACTTGCCAAAGAGTGATCTGGTTTTTATGATATGGAAAATATGCTGCTGAAGCATGAAACCTTTTAATGAAGTCAAACAAAGCAAAAACTGCTCTCTATGACCTACAGCTCAGCTCCTGAAATGTCATTTCCTGGGATAATACATTCCCCATCTGTCGGTCTAGGCTTTCTCTTGCCACAGGTGAACTAGTGCAGCCTTGGAGGTGTGCCATGGTTACTAGTATCTGGTATTTTACTAGAGGCAAGTGATAGGAATTATTAATTGTTTATTCTACCCACCTGATGGAAATTACATAAAATGAGCAGATCTTTGTCCCTGAATTTGTCACTTTGGTTTCCTGACACCTAAATCAACTGCATATCCTTAATCTTATCATTGAGAAACCACTGGCACCACAAATGGGAGCTTGTTATTCAATGCAGAAGCAATTATTGATTTGTCAAATGACGTCAGTGAATGCAGAAAACTGAAATACAAAAATCTTCTGACAGAGTCTTTGCTACTACCTTTAGTCTTGACTATCTTGGTATGGTAGGAATAGGGATGTCATTCTAATGAAAACCATTCACAATAAATATTTGTTCTTGTGCTTGTTTGTTACCTTATGGGTATACAATACTGTGCATATGGTTATTTCAAAGCTCACCTCAAATTCTTATTGATGGGACAGGAATTCTATGCAAGGAATCAGTGCTGCCAGCATTGGGTGAGGTCTCACAGAGTTCACTAATGAGTCCCTTACTGTATTTATACATAACGGAAACTCCCGAAAACCATGACAAAACTGGTTCACGTAGTTCATATGGCAGCAATTTATTGCCTGGCTGCAGATTTTTTAAATCTCTCTGGCACTACAGGGTTATTACAGTAAGTTAGAAAGACAGGTATTCTAAGTATGAACTTGCTGTTAAGATCTCAAAAATACTGAGTGCTCTTGAATTGAAGCTTTGATGAGAAATAAATCCTTCTAGTGACACTTTTATGCCATGTAGAGATGTGGAAGTGTGAGCAACAGCACCTGGCAAGCAAGCTGTCTTCTTTAAAAGCAAGCAAACCAGCTGCTCATCAGGCTGGAGAAGGATTTAGCAGGAAATAAAAGTCTACTCATATGTTCATTGCTCAGATCTGCAAGAGAAAACTCATCATTTATAAAGTGTCCTCTGGATGCTGAGAAAAATTGCATTTATATCTTCTGTACTTTCAGACACTATGAAGAGTTCATATTTGAAAACAGGACTCATTTTCAAGTGAACAAGCTACTTAACAGATCCATTTCTGGTCGTAACAGTTCTTTCATTTACAGAACATAACCAGATAGGTAACAAAATCAACTTCCTTGTGGAGAATAAACAAAATTTGCTAGAAACCTTCTGTTTCAGGATACAGTAGTGGTAGGATTTCTGGATTTGCTTTGTATGGGTCCCTCCCTTCCCTATCCTTGCATGTGCATCAGACAGACTGTCTCATTTGCTAAGTCTCAATTGTATCAGTGTTCTGATTACAAAACCTGCTGTGTTTTAAGCACACTGAAGATTAAGAAAGTTTTACACCTGCAGAGCAATACTAACAAAAATGTTTCTGTCTCTTCAAAGCCCTAGATAGGCAGTGGTCTCCTAAAACACTGGGGAAAAAACATGGGTAGGCCTCAAAAGCAGGTAAAAGGATGCAAGGCTGGCATACTTAACTGTGTACGTATATTCTAACTGGGCAAGGTATCTCACCTGATCCCTTCAGAAAATCATTTGTTTAGCTTTACAGCTGCCATATGCCATACCTCTCCAACATGGAATCATTCAACAAGCAGAGTCATTCACCTGTACCTAACCTAACAGCAGTAAGAGAAATAAATCCAAATGCAACAGCATGCAAGACACATGCCTATATCAACTGATACCTCTCACAGCCTCCAAAGGCCTGAAAAGTGTTTGGATGTATCACCTGAACATTTTTTAGATTATCTGGAATTTTGCAAGTAATTTTATGACAATTATTTCAGTGCATCCAGTGTTATTCTGAGTACCAAAAGCCTTAGTCAGATAACACTGTAATGCACTGAAAAGGTTTCCTTTTGATAAGTTCAAGCAATAACTGTCAGGGATCTATTTTAATCTTTAGGTAGATAATACTGTGACAGTTGCCATCCTTCACCTTTTGGCTTGGTTTCTAAGGAGACTTACCCTTTTTATTTTTCATTTGCTCTTGGCTTTGGTTTGCTTCTTATGAACTACCAAATCCAGATTAATGTATCCCATCCACCTGACATCCCTGCCAACAAAACTGTTCTCATTCCCTGCTGCAATCTCCATGTTTTCAGATGTGACAACCAGGGAATGAAAACAGTGGTGTAATGACCACAACAAGAAAGCTGCCTGGGAACACTGATTGCTTCTTGCAGCACTCCCCTAAGTTATTTAAATAGTATTATACTATCTCAAAGGTTTGCAAACTGAGATACAGAGAGATGAAGTTCCTGCCTGTGCTGCACCAAAACCTGAATAAGCCAGAGCTATGTGCCTTCTATACTACTCTGTCTCAGACTCCTGTCACACAAACACTTAAGCATCAGCTCATTTTTGCAGAACAGCTCTTCTGATTTCACTGGACTGCAGGGTAAATTCAAATTTAAAGACATTCTCATTTTCAGTCTCAGGACTTAGGCATGATATTTAGTTGTCTGTAAATCAGGCTTTACTGCCATTTAAGATGCTGTAGGTTATGCCTCCTGGCTTCCAGCTGCTGTTCCAGAACGGTGTAGGTTTATCTTCAGTCCTATGTTATCTATCAGCTCAGATGTCTCTGATGCCCTCAAGCATCTATACTGACACCTGTATTAGCCCAGCTGTCATCACGCTAGAATGAGGATTTCAGAACAGCAAAACTTGTTGCAACAGAGGGAGAGAATAGCTCCTGTTAACTCCTAGGAGTGTGATCTGCAAGCAGAATCCCATCTACTGTACTTTTTATATCCTAAATTGCACTGATGTCTCCAGAGGAATGGAGACCATCAAGATACAAAATGTTACAAGCTACAGGTAATGGAACCAAACAATCTACTACTTACCTGCAGTAGTATGTCCCGTCCATTTCGTGTGATGTTAACAGTATGGGGCTGTCCATTAGCCATGTTTCTGTGGTCAACATCAATGTTATATGGCTCTTTGGTGCCTCCAAGGCTGTACCGAATTTGCAGATTCCCTAGTGAACAAAACGTGAAAAGCACCCTCAGGTATTTTGATCTTCATTCACCAGCTATTTTTCCCTCTTCATTTTCACATACAACTGTTAGAGTTCTACACTTAAACTGCTCTCAGAGCTGGTCTCTTCAGTAAGAGAAGAGCTAGCATTTAAGATTATAAAGCTACTGGGCTGGAAACTGCTTCTAGTTTATAACCCAGAAGTGTGCCAATGACCAGCATGTCAAAACTAGTGTTTGCAAACACTCCAGACTGCAAACCAAACAAGTCAGAGCTGTGCCTTGAACAATACGGACAACTGGTACAAATTTGAACGCATCAAGTACCACTTTATTGTTGAGATTATAATTCCTTGCTGCAATAAAACTCTTTGAAGTTAGACAAAGCATGAAAGAATAAACCACTGATATGGACTGAATAAAGGCAAAATTACAACAAATTAACACTGACACATAACCTACACAAGGGACTTTCTTGCCTTCCCATTTAATTGTTGCTGACAGGTGACCGTCTGGACTTTTATGGAAATTTAATAATATACGGTGAAATGAAAACCTCAGGTTACAGTGTTAAGAGAAGCACAGTCAAAAGTGGTTAACTGATATTCATGACATTTTACCAGACAGACTTTTCTTTTCCAAACAAAACTGAAGTGTCTGCTCTTCTTAAGTGATTTTAATATTTAACTAAAAAGAATGTTTGCAAAGGGAAATGCAGACCCCATTATTCATCAAACCCAGAAATACTCTGTCCCAAAAGAGCAGCTCTAGCCCTTGCTAACTCTAGTTTAGATGTTTGATGTGGGATTTCTCTCATGCACCTTCTTTCTTCCCCATGAAGGGAAAAAAATGAGTGGCATGTGAAATACTCACATTAACTTTTCCCGTAAAAGATAATGGTAATAAAATCATCCTAATTATGATTTTCACGGGGCACTAAGGCACTATTTGGAATCAAAGTATATTCAGTTTATATACAGCTTAAATACTGTAACAGCAAATGATCCATATCCAACTTTCAACCATCACCAAAATGTTTCAGCACCTTACGTATTACGCTACATCCATATTCTAGCCACCTCAGTGGGTATTCAGATATCCAGAAGGAACAGTGCACTGCACTTTCCACTGACTACTGTCATGAGTTCAGTGATAAAGATACCCACATGTGGATGCCTATTTGTCCCCTCCATTATGTCAGTTCATGGCATGGATTTGACTGTTCTAGTAGGCTTTTTATGGGTGGGGGTTTTGTGGTTTTGTGGTTTTGTTTTCTGTGTTTGCTTGTTTTCTTTTCCCCATTTTTCTTTGAGAGGAAGGGTTGACTAATGAAACCCCACTACATCAGTACAAAACGTAGCATAAGCAGAACAGAGGTTAAGGCCCTCTGTACTTTATTTTTACATGACAAAGCTGAAAAGACTTTCTCATTAGTTCAGATATTCAGCTGAATGTCAACCCGGTGTTATTATCAACTGTGCCTTCAATGGAGAGAGCCCAGAGAGGCTGCTTACCAGACGGCCTGACAAGCACAGCCATGAAGTCCTGGGTGTAGGAGCTGATGTACAATAAAACACAAGGGGACTTGGTGGTACTGAAGCTGAAGCTGAGCTCTTCTTTATTCAAGTTCAGGTCAGGCTCTATGGTCTCGGTATCTGGAGAACTCAAAAGTGTTCGGCTCACTAAATCCTTCATGCTAGTCCCTGGGGAGTGGAAGTTGTAACGAAGCCACATTCCCTCTTCAAAGAATGCTCCAACATCTTGAACAAAAGAAAGAAAAAATAAAGATGAAGAGAAATTCAACATGCTGACACCTTTTGGATTAAACACATTACTACTGACTTGCCCAGTACTAATCTGTGCACGTTCTACTGCTGCGTTAAGTGCTTTGCCAATATTTAGGTCAAGAGCCTCACTATTTCCTAGCAGGAATGAAAAGGACAATCTCCACTTTACTGGTGAGTACCTGGATTCACAGAGCAAAGGAAGGATTTCCTTTGTGTCATACAGAAGATGTCTCCTATGCTACAGACGAGAAGAACCATGAGTTTGATTTATTCTCATTGAAGTCTAGCAGTAGATAATGCCCCAAATGATGAGATACAAGAAAGAGAGATTTAAGGGACACAATAAGCAAACACTGTCAAGGACAACAAAAACCAGCAATGCTGACTAGCAAACCTGAGTGCATTTGGAAGGCCCTCACAAAGGAATGATGGCAATTCCAGCACCTGAAAGATCTGAAACAGACTGGACACAATGCTAGAAAGTCACCCACTGGTAGCACAATCCTTCATGGGAACTGCATAACCAGTATGGCCTTATGTGAGAAAAAATAAACTAGGGAGCTCAATTCAGTGGGCACAAGGCAAGACACACCTGAACTGTATTCAGAGTAGCTGAGCAGAGACAAGATAAGATGACAGGTAAAATTATAACAGATTTTATTGATGCTCCTTTCAGAATTTTGCTAAAGTTAGTGCTGCAAAAGCTTTATGTTCTCCTGTTACCCTGTAAAAATTCTCCAAATCCCAAAATATCATAGCCACTGTTACTGTGTGGCCATATAAAACACGGAGTCAAGTTGCGGTCCCAAGGTGCCATAAATAATTTGATCATTCTGATAGATTTATGACTGACATTTTATAGGAGAAACCTTAAATCAGCCTGAAACAGTTATGGGAGAGGCAATTCAGTTTAACAACTATATTTTGCCGTAGACTCAATTTAAGTACTCCTGGATTAAAAGTGAAGGGCTCTATCCTGAAAATACCTCCCCAAATTGTGAAGCCTTCTGCCATTAACAGCAGCACGGAAAATAAGTGTTGGCACTGACAGATCTACAGCATTACATGCTGTAGCAGTAAGTATTACCAAGACTGGCTTAAAACAATCCCTACAACCGCTAATTTATTCTTCTTCAACCTCTGCTTCTAGCTCAAATCAGCTGCTCCTTGGGCAGATGCTGTACCAATTGCATGATTATGGTGCTAGCAGAGCTGCTGGCCAGAGCCACCCCTTTTCTCCAGAGCTGTAAATGTGATGAATTGCTACCTCAAATGTTCATTGCTACAAAGAAAGCTTTACATAAACGGTGGTCTCTGAAATGCTAAGACTTTTTTTTTCCAAAGGGGTTTCATAACAGCAAAGAATGTCCTGTACGTTTAACTTGACTTGTGCTGAGAAAATCATTTTCAGTATAGCTGTATTATTACAGGCATACAGCTACTGTAATGAGCCTTGAAATTCTCCTCACGTGCACACCACCTCTTTTAAGAGGAAGCATAAGTGGAAGGTTCACTTCAGCTGTGTGAGAGTATTAGGCCCTCAACAGGAAGATATTGAATCCCCTCAAGTTCCAGCTCAGCAAAGAGGCTGATGCACATTATGTTCTTTGCTGAATGAAGCTGAAGTCCTTGCAGCAGGGCTGCAAAGTGCTCACCACCTCGCAGAAGCCGGCTGTTTAAACTATTAGGAAATACTAGAAAACACTAAAAGATCATTTTCTCTATATTGAACACAGCTATAAGATGACTTGTCAATGCTGAGAGCTGATCAATGAAAAAACTATCTACTTTGAGGTCACAAGCGTATCATCCTCCTGAAGCTCTCACAGAAGGAATACAGAAGCCCTTGATTCAGAAAACCATTCAAACTGCCTGAATAAAATGCAGCACAAACCCTGCTGCTGAAATGTGGCGGAGGTTTCCCTGCATGACCCTCTGCTTTCTTTTGTAGTATTTCAAAGGCTACCTAAGAAGATGACTTTTGGGAGACAGCCATGAGGCATAATGAAGGGCCCCTCCGCTAACTGCCCTTTCAAGGCAGAAGCCTTGGGGAAATGAATACAGCAGTAACAGATCATTTTCTTCAGAAAGCAGTGCCTATTTCTACACCAATATCCAGTGAGGTTGTCCTCTATTGACAGACTGCAGGTACATTCAGGTTGGGCTTGCACTGTAGAGGAACCACGACCAGGAATTGAGAATCATTTGAAACAACTTGATGAAGCAAGAGGCATATCCCCAGTGCAAACTGCACATACTTTACAAAACTGTCTAGCTTCAACTGGAAATGAGATGAAGCAAAAACTGATCCAGAACTTCCACACAAAACGCACACATACCCAGAACTGACAAACTTATTTTGAAGGTTGCCATTCTATGGTCGTCCCCCTCTCCCCACTTACCTACTTGTGGTTTTGTATACTCTCATTCTGCCTAGGTTCAGGAGTATGGAAAGACTGGAGAAAAAAGCCAAATAGCAACAAAAAAAACCCCATTTCTCTTATAAAAATTACGCAACTTCGTAACAGTTCTCGGCCAGTGTTGTAGACCTTAGAGTCCTCATTCTCCTCTGCTGCTGATTTAACAGCAGTGAAATGTCAGTATTGATTCTCCTCTTCTCAGGTGACGGTGATTCTGGTAGCCATACACTCACTCACACCCAGAACTTGCCTTCTTTCTACATTACTTTTCCAACTCCTGTAAAAAGCATTGCCAGTATGGCACACGCTGAAGCTGTGTTCAGCCACACAAGATTTTCTATCTGGAGGTGTGTATATAAAAGATACAGAACTCAGCAGGCTTTACGGCAATTGAACTGGTGCTGCGCTGGCAGTTGGGACAAGAAAAGTAACAGGGATTGTCATGAATCAAGTGCAAAATAGTACTCCAAATTAAAAAGAAGCAAAAAAACCCCTAAACCCAAACCAGCCCCCAACCACACCCAATTTAAAACCAGCAGCTTTTCAAGATTGGCTCTGTAAGAGGTGGAATCTACTTTTTTACAGTAGGACAGCTATTACTGTCTCACAATGGCCTTCTCAGAGTTTTCCAAGTCAACTGAAGACCTGGCTTGTGTCACCTTTTACCTGGGGACCAAGGAGAAAGTAATGCTTGTTACTTCTCTGGTATCATATCCAACACAGGAAGGACATGGACCTGCTGGAGTGAGTCCAGTGGAGGCCAAGAAGATGCTCCAAGGGCTAGAGCCCCTCTGCTAAGGAGACAGGCTGAGAGAGCTGGGCTGGTTCAGCCTGGAGAAGGCTTCTTAAGGGGAGACCTTAGAGCAGCTTCCAGAGCCTATAGGGGCTACAAGAAACCTAAAGAGGGGCTTTTTACACGGGCCTGTAGGGACAGGACAAGGGGGAATGGCTTAAACTGACAGAGGAGAAACTGAGATTAGATATTAGGCAGAAATTCCTCCCTTTGAGGGTGGTGAGGCGCTGGCACAGGGTGCCCAGAGAAGCTGTGGCTGCCCCATCCCTGGCAGTGTTCAAGGCCAGGTTGGACGGGGCTTGGAGCAACTTGGTCTAGTGGAAGGTGTCCCTGCACGTGGCAGGGGGTTGGAACTGGGCAAGCTTTAAGGTCCAGTCCAACCCAAACCATTCTATGACGGTATTCGGCTTTTTTGAGGGTGGGCTTTCAAAGCAATCTTATTAATGGGCAGCAATGGTATAAAACTCTCCGTAAAACACAGCAGTGTAAAACACAGGTGCAGACTACAAAGACAAAATCATGACAACTAGGAAGCCTGGCCAGGACACAAGAAAACTGCATTAGAAAAAGATTCTCCCCTCTGTGTCACAAAGCTGACTGAAATGCCTTCTTACAGCATGCCTCATTCTTGCAGCCTTGAATACCTCCTCAGCTCTGCTCAGATTTGATAAGGTAAAAATATTACTCTGTGATGCTGCTTGCCTGTGCTCAATGCTACGCAACCCCAGCATGGAGCTCTGGACGTGAAAAGCAGCATATTCAAAATCTTTAGCAATGACAGTCACTCTATGCATGTACAGAACTGCTAGGGCAATGCAGACAGCTGAACAAAACCTCTTCCCTTTTTGATTTCTCACAGTTATGAATAGTGAATATAGGTTAACAAGACTTTGCTTGCTGGCTTGTCGCTAAAAATGTGCTAGAGAGCACCAGAAATTACAGCTATTTCCAGGCTGTGGTCACAAAGATTTACTGAAATACATCCTGGCCACAGGGCATCAGTAAAGGGTCAGAATCTCACAGCTGTGTATCTGGGACAGAATTTACTTTGAGCGCTCTGAAAATAGTAATGCTTATAATGCATCTGTTTAGCTCACTCACTGTTTTATCCTACCTTCAGGCTCACAGTATTTAGTTTTCGAAACCAAGGAGTCGAGATTTAAAGGTTTTGTTCTACACTTTAAAGACTCATATTCTGGTTGCCATTACTGTAATAATTTGTGATGCAAATTTCTATTGTCTGTGTGTGGGAGTAAAATACCAAAATGCAGCAACTGTTTGTTGTCATTAGTAGAACATAAACCTACGGAGTGTTTGCTTCTCCTATATGAATATATCTGTACTCAGTATGAAACCCCCCATCTTTCTTGAACAAACGAATATCAGAATCAGGGGATATAAAAAAAAATGTGCGCCAGTGAAAATACAGGGCCTGATCATAAATCCATGCAATGCTTCCCACTACCTTCAGTAGAACAGGATGAGTGCCACCAAAGAGGGGGTGAAGCCATCTGATTCATTACACCTTCAAGCCTCCCTAGTCAATACTGACAGGTAGCTTCTGCAGGGAACCAGTTTGGCATACCTAAGCAAGGCTGAGCTCTGAACCTTCTTTTGCAATAGCTCTGTAATCCAGGTGCCTTCTATTCTACCTTGCACATGCCAAGGAAAGCCTAAAAATGCCATGAAAATCACAGCTGCAGTTCATTATGTATGGATGTGAAATTATTATAGACCTTCCTATGCTAGCCATTTGAACTGATGACTAGGATAGCTGACTTGGAATAACGGAATGGCAACCTGAACTGCATATTCCCTGCTGAATCTAAATGAAAAACCAGCTCAATTTCTAATGGACACATCCATAAAGGTTAAAAAAACCCCATCAAATAAAACAGGATGGATGAAGAAAAATACAATGCCAAACATACAACAGACCAGGTTTCATGATTTCCTGCCAGAGTGTCTTTGGGGCTGCTCTTTAGGTAACCTCAGAGAAAAAATTGCATCTTTGAAAGAGCCATCTGAAAAATGTTAGAGACTGCCATGTGATGATTGCACAGTATTCAGAGTGACAACTCTGATAGGTGAGAGCTGGCTTCAATTCCTTCCTATACCACAGGTATCCACTCTAAAAGTGAGCAGTTCCTTGCTTCCCTCATTATCTCATTCACTTTCTGCATTACTGTAACAAAAATGTCTTCTCATATCACAGAGCTATTGTAAGGACAAATACCTTATCAGCTTGTGAGGTGCCAATACTACCCAACTAGCATGCAGGTATATAAATATTGCACAGAGGCATCTGGTGTGAGAACCTCAAATCTCTCAGTTGCCTTTGCACAGACACGCAGCAGCTGGCAACGCTACTGAAGCTGCTCTACTCATCTTTGATAAAACATCCGCATGCAGGGAGCACTGACACCAGGCAAGGCCTCCTGTAGTTAGCTGACAAAGACATTGAAAGTTTATCACATTCTTTGAGCCAGGACTTAGTGTTTTAACAACTCATTACCCTGATTTACTTCCTTTCTGTATGCAGAATAAGAAATCCTTGCATTTATAAGTAATGTATTATGGATGGTAAGTGGGCTGGCAAGCTCTCTTTATAATCAGGTTGATATCTCTTTGAGATATGTAAGGAGCATGGAGAAGGGTTGTTTTGCCTTAAAAAAATAATGAAAAAAATATTACTTTTTCCAATAAAAGAATTCTTGCAACTTAAATGAAATGCAATTTTCAAAGCACCAGAGCATAACCATGCCATGTTTAATAAGGCAGTATTGACAGGACAGCAGAACGGAATAGCTTCACAGAGTACATATATTTCTTTATCAGCATATATATTTACTCAATAAAGGCTAAGAGCCAAGTCCCGGAGTTTGATCTAGAGGTAGAAAAACGTGACTGCAGCATTCACACTTACCAGACTGGGAGCCTAACATTCCCAACACAAGGAAAATTTCTGATGTAACTTTCAGCTAACAGACCACAATCATGTTGTGTATAGAAGAATTTTCCTAGGGGGCAGGAGGGAATATTGCCTTTGACACTCCAGGTACTGGGATTATGAACAATGAAAACTAAGAAGCTAGTTACCTTAGACTGCTTGAACAATCCTCTACCCCATTACTTACAGCCAGGCAATGAAACGTATCTGTAACCAGCAAAATGAAGGGAATTGAATGGGAATAACTGGGGAGAATTTGGAGATGATCAAGGATCAAAGAGTCTGTGGAAAGGGTGCAGAGCTGCTTCACCCATGTGCTACAGCACCAGAGCTGGTATGCCTTTTTTTGCACCCACTCAGCCTAGTAAAAAGCTGTTTTTATTCTTTGAGGCAGGCAAGGGAGCAAGAAAGGAAAGAAATCGGACCATGACAATGGTAAGGGCTTTAGGGTTCATGAAAATCTAAAATCAGGCGTGAAGGAGTTCAGTTCGAGCATTGGCACAAGGACCGCAATATTTCACACTGTGAATCTGAGCTTGACTTGAAAGAAAGAAAAACATTTATATACTGCAGTCATCTCTGGTGCTTGTTGATGCAAACTGGGTAACTGCACAGAAACTGGGAAGCTTTGAATTTACCCTTCTAGCACAGCCGAAGGCACAGGAGTCACAGCACCAGAGATTTAACTTTCTTTCTTGGCCGCATTCTCTTGACAGAGGACAATTTCTTCTCCTACCATTGATCCACAGCACTTCAATACCCAAAGGAGGAATGCTTTCTCCCTGGGGGATCCCCCACATTAGAGTGCTGCCACATGCTCTGCCGAGCCATCTCTGCATCTGACCTTCACTCTTTTTGTTTAAGGGAAGGAAAGAGTTTGGTTTTTAAAGGGGGAAAAAAAAATAACTGTTTTCCCAGAAATGCTTTTACGGTGATAGGACAGCTATGGGAGGAAAAAAGTAAGATGATTTATGCTTAAGCAAAGGACAGGGAAAGGTCAGAAAGCAATCTGTAGGACTGCAGAAACACTGCAGCTATTCCTCAGAACAATTTCTCTGAGCAGTGAAAGAAGTGGAGTCAATTGCATATGCCCCAAATACAAACCAAAAATAAAGGTAAAATAGATGTCAGACTGTATTTTTGCACTTTTTTTCTTTGGCCCTTATAAAAATCTAGTGTAATTTCCAGGCCACTACCACATCAATCACATCGATCTGCTGATAATAAGGTTGGAAGCAATGCAACATCTCAGCAGCCATCAGTCTCTAGGCTCTAAGGATGGATTCCATCAGCAAAAGAACCCACAATATGCAAGGTCTGTTTTTATTATGAGATGTGTTTATTCATTATGAACCACTGTATGGTGATTTCCTTAAGGTAATGACGGGCTTTTTCCTTTGATTTTTCCTATCACCTCCCCTCCTAGCACTTGCAGTGTGTAACCAACCCCTAAAAGTTTACCATGAGGAAGCATACTGAATATCAAAATGAGATTTTTGGATAAGAAAAGCTTCCTGTGGCAAAGTAAAATCAACAGTAGAAGCAGACTGTGGGATATTGAAAGGTATTACACAGCAGTCTTTTTACGGTAATATGTCACATTGCTTTGGATGTGGGGACTTAAAAGTCAGGCACTATTGATTATCAAATCAACAGAGGTACCTGGCCTGAAGATTTACTCAGAGGAGTAAAATAATGAAACCTAATCCTAGTTTACTGTGCAAAGCACTAACCTTGTTATTTCTTGGCAGCTGATGTGAATTCCTAGTAAAGGTAACAAAGGAAAATCTGCTTGCTTGCCTCCTATCAGACTCACCCCCATCACAGCATCCAACAGCATACAGTGGTGCCAGTTAGAAAATCGCAAGTGACAGAGCGGTATTAACCTATGTCCTTGCTATGAAGAATGGAACTGGTTGAAAACAGACAATATGGCCTTTAAAAACATTTTCACAGATATTTCAGTGCTTTTAGAGAGGGGAAAGTGTCAAAGTGTTAATGAAAAATTAACTGAAATATCGGAAGTAAATCCAGAAATATCAGAAATATCTAGAAGGAAGTTTAGCAGGAGGGCCAGGAGACCTCCTTGGATGGATAAGGAGCTGCTGAGGAAAATTCGAAGGAAAAAAGAGGCTTATAAAAGGTGGAAGCAAGCACAGGCGGCCTGGGAAGAATACAGGGATGTTGTAGGAGAAGCTAGGGACCCGGTTAGGAAAGCTAAGGCCCACTTAGAATTAAACTTGGCTAGGGATGTCTTCTCTTCCAAAATGGTATTTTTTGTTCTGTTAGTGCCACACCCAGGAAAAAAAGGACACTTTAGTTTAGAGCTAGTTTTGGCAGAAATTTGGGGGCCATCCATAAGAGAAACAGAAAAACACAAATAAAAGCCAGTGTGATGAGTTTTAGCAATACAGAAAAAAAGGAAAAAGCGAATTCATTCCATAAGGCATGGCAGCAACTCTTTTCTTCTTGAAACATAAGGGAAGCAAACGAATGGCCACAAAGTCTGCAAACTGCACAAACATTTGGAAAATTATATTCCCGTTAATACTTTGTCTCAATCATTTCTGGTCAAAATAAGAAAAAAAACAATACAGGTATAACTCAACATCTTTATCCTCACTCTTCTTTTTTGTATGTAATGTCCATCTTTCCCTCACTTCCCATGTAGGCATGTGTGTCCATAGCAAATCAGTCTTTAGAATCACTGATTTTGAAAATTCAGATCATACTTTGGGCATTTCCAAAGGACTGACATAGATGTGGGAGCTCTGTACCTTCTCTTTCCTAGCAAATTCAATCTCTAATCCAGCTTGAGCTACTAAAAGACTTGATCTGATTACAGACAGATAAAACTTCTAATCCAAATGCTAGCCTCCCAGTTTATGTAATATTCAACCTAAAGCTCACACCTGTGTATCTCCAAGTATGTTTCTGAACGAGACTAAATAGCTTTTATTTAAATCCATGATTTTTTTTCTCTAAAGACTTAACCATGGCATTTTGCAAGCAGGAATCTATTATACAACAGCTCAAGACTACAGAACAGTCTGACAGACCTGCTATGACTAAAGGCATTCCTGATTCATGTTGTTGTTATTGTGTTACTTGATTTAAAGAGGTAACATATATTAGTACTAATGAGAGATGTGGTTTTAAATCATCACATTCAAATCCTGGGTGTATAATTTGACTTGTCTGTAAGAAGTACTAAGCATTATCAGGACTTACTTGTTTAATTAATAGATGAAGCACTGATTATTTGATGTTTTTTCTCAGGCAGATAGTTCTCCCATACTCTGCCTCCTGCACGAAAGCACTTACCTTTAATGCAAAATGGTCCATCATAGGCAGTTCTGGAGCAGTCACAGGAGTAGCCATTGTATTTCTCGACACACTTCCCGCCATTGGCGCAGTACATCCCATAGCTCGTGCAGTGGCCAGAGCAGCCAGGCTTTACCCCTGGTGTGACTTTAGCCCTCTCTTCCAGGTCCAGTGTCACTCCGTTCATCCTTAGCGAACGAATGCAACCCAGGAAGCCTCGCTGGCCTCCCGCAGCACCTGAGAGGGAATGTAAAACTGTGAGACAACACTGACCAGGTTATACTGCTGTTGCTTTACAGGAAACACACTGCTAAGCTTGTGACAACAGCTGGAAGTAAGAAACTTCTTTGTAAAGGCTAGAAACTGCCTTGTCCTAATGACTATAAAATCAATGAAACCCAAGATTTTGATACCATACCATAAATAAGCATAAGCAGTAGGTGTGTTTTCGCTTTACACTGATTAGACATTAGAGATTCTAGCCCTCTACGTTAAGACTTCATTTCATTTAAACTTCAAGATTTTATAGGTAACAGTTGAAGAAATGGGCCTGCCTTGACTGCTAGGGTATAGCTTTACCCTTCATATGAATTAGTGATGATGGATGCTCATAATGCTGTAATATGGTCCGCAGTGTTAATTTTTCAAAGCCATGATGGGGAAAGAAGGAAAATATTTAAATCTCTACTCAGATGCAATGGGAAATATAGATGTTAATTTCCAGGCAACACCAGGAAAACTGTTTAGTTGCCAGAGTACAGGGTGAAGGATGAAACACTGAAGAGCTACATTTGAAAACCTGCAGTGAGATAGCTTTACTTAGCAGTCAATAAGAACTGTTCCTTTCCCCCCTCTTGTAAGCACTTGTTGAACAGCTTACAGCTAGGAAAGTCTTATCTGGGGCTGGATTAGAAAAACACATCCCCCTAAAAAATCAAGTAAATAACAGCAAGTGGCTGTCATCCTTGCTCCTCCTCTCGTCTCTTTGATTGCTGCAGGTGCTGAAGAGTCTCTGAAGAGATCTGAGTGCTCATCACCACAAAGCAGAGGCTGATAGCTACCTGAGTGGGGACAAGGACTAAATACAAACCAAGGAGTGTTGGCTGCTTCAAATCAACTGCTGGTAACTGGACAATGTGAAGCAAGAGGAGGCAATGCTTGATCTGTGCTGAGTGAACAGGGCAGAGGGCATTCTGATGTGGTTCCAATCTACGTAAACTCATATACAGTGCAGTGATGAAGAAAACCCTAATACATCTAATTCCCTTCTTTCTCCTAGGCCCCAGGACATACGGCCATCATCCCTCAAGCTCTCTTGCTGGCCTAACAAATAGATATTTATTCTGCAGCAAGTGAAACAGAAGGCACTGAAACAATTCTTTTTCAGTACTACCTCCAGACCCTGATGTTCAGGGTATTCATTTGGGACACACCAACTCAAATCAATTCTCTGGCTGACTCCGGGTAAGGATATGAATCTATTCTTTGAGATGTATGCTCCAATCACCAAGTTATATAAAAATGGATATGATTCAGAAAGACAGAAAATCTGTTGCAGATTTGGGCATTTGGTTTTCAGCAATAAAGGTACCAGGTATTTCAAAGCACACAGTTAGTTCAAAACTACAAATAAAAATCGGCATTACTAACAATTCCCCAAGAACTCAGGCTGGAAAACCCCAGCTCTTCCTGTTTTCAGCAAAAGGCTAGGTATTTCCTTTAAAAGGTTAAGGCTCCATCTTTTAACCACTCCTTTAAACAAACTTCGCATTTCAGCTTATTTTGAAACTGCCTTTTACTGGGATCACAGTCAGCAGTAAAGGAGAATTTGAGCTTGTAAATAATGACTGCACATCTGGTGACACATTATACACAGTCTGCAGTGACACTGCTGTTCACTAAGGCAGTGAAGGCTTTAAACATAATTTTAATCCACTTCTGCTGTTGAACTCTTGACTACCATGCAGAAGAAAACAAGATACTGTCTTTTTTTTCCCTTCCCCCTTCCCTCTCCTCCTGGTTACGGCTATCCAGAGAGGTAGGAAAGACCTTCTTTGCTCAACATTTCATGCAGTTCTGACTCTAGCTACTAGTACTTGGCATGTTTGTACTTTGCAGCACAGAGGTTAACAGTCAGAGAAATACAAGTGCTACTGGAATAGCCTGCCCAAAATGTAGCAGAGACCAGTAGCTCCAAAAAGCAGCTGGACTAACTTGGTTCCAAGGAATGCATTTGTGTAACACTGTGTGATGCTTTCCTGCATTAGATGGGCAAACAGCCCATGGGACTAGAGGGAAGGACTGCAGTGAGAGCTCTGAGCACAAAAACGTGGGCAATGATCAAACCTAAAGAGGCTCAAAGTGCTTCTGAGGCTACGATGGGCACTGCAGGCATATGCAGTCCTGGCAAGACCCATGAACAATTTTTCACTTCTGTAGCGTGTGTGAGAGAGAGGCACTTGACAAAGGGAGTTTGGCACTACTGCCTGCTAGGGGCACTTTCAGCCAGAAGCTGCAGGTGGGGAGAGACAGAAGTGACAAGCTGCCAGCACAAGATATTTTTCTCTTAGTTGATCTTATTCCTGCAATTATGGACATGCTTGTCTTTTTTTCCCCTCTTTCTCCCCCATGCTGTCATGCAAGTGCTTCAGGAGCCAACATTCTATATTAAACTGCTGCTTACAAGACAGGAGGCACAGAGTGTTCTGCATGGGAGAGCAAAGCCCTGTTACCCGCACTGCATCTTACCGACATAGAGCTGGCTGTACAATTCCAGCCGCGTGTGGCCTTCTGTTGGCGCTTTCCGGACCTCCAGGGGTAACTGGTCTACCTGCAGGCTGGCTTGCTTGACGTTCCTCTCAGCATTGACACGATGCCACTGATCATCATTGAGCTGGTTGGGAGATCTAACGACAATTTCCACAGGCCCATTTCCAACATCAAATGAAAAGGAAACCTCCGTAGCAGCTGAAACGCCAAGCAAAAGGGAACCCATCGTACACCCTACACAAATTCACTTATACTTCCAAAAAAGAAAGGAGTCATATTTACTAGAAATAGGCACCACTCAGCACCTTTCAGGATTTATAAGCACATTTCTGAGTTGAGTAGGAGTTAATGTATTTCCAAGGAAGCTGTTGTGGAAAGTTTCCATAGCATGTGATGAAAATCAAATCAATTTGACTTGTAAAATTTAACCAGAATAAATTATATCCTGGAAAAAGATTTTCTATTTCCATCTATAATTTTGATAAAACTGAAAAAAATCTCTTCACCAGCTTACAGAAGAAAACATCAACAATGACATAAATATTTCATCTCTGCAGCTTTCCAGTTTCCATAGGGCTTTTTTAGGGTAATATGTATTTTGATACATAGTGATGCAGAAGTTATCTACATTTTTGTTTCTGCCCATGGGCAATTAATTTTTACCATGAACTAATAATGCAGTGGTAATGACCTCTGTGAGATTTTATGGCTGAAAAAGAAGCGGATTCTTAGCAAGCATTACAGTGCTCTATTTATAGTGGACGATTCAAAATGTGTTTGGAAATTTTACAAATGTACATTAGGATCTCCTGGACATTCCTCCAGGTCATCCTCAGCAAACCATATAATTGATACTTATTATTAAACAGGGATTGTGAGTAATGATATATGTATGATTTAGTTTGCATAATTTGGGGCTGTAAATTTTATTATGGTAGCTAAACATCAGATGGAAGGGTTTACCTAAAACAGGTTATTAATGATAACATTTACAAAGGAGGATACCAGACAGAAGACAATCAAGAGTTCCATCTAATGTTTTTTTCTTTCATATAAAATAAAGCCACAGTTCTCTTTTAGTTCTTCTGAAAAATCTCAGGTGCCCAATTATGGCCTCAATGTCCCAGTAAAGCTGTGGGCTCTTGTTCAAATGAATTAATGAAACAGTATTATCTCACTCAGCAAGGCTATTAAGTTGTGGTAGAAGCCCCACTCTGTGATTATTATTATTATTACTAACAATACTGATAAATAGTGGGAAACATTTTTGCCTAATAGATTTTCACAAGTTTTATGTCTGATGGAATGAAATGCATTGTTATGAAAACTGGAAGGATAGGAATAAACTTTTTATAGAGAATGCTCTTTCAAAACACATTTATTATACAGTTGACATCTTTGATTTTTTTTCTGCAGTACTGGCTATTTCTAGAAAAAAAATTAAAAGCATATTTTATTGCTGTTGTACTCTCTTATTGTCTGATGAATAAAATTATTTCATTTCTTGAATGAACTGCCTTTCATAAGCTGTGAATTCAGCCTGTTTGGACTTCTGCACTTTATAAGACAAAAACTGTATGAGCCAAAGCTTGCCATTAAAGAAATAATGATGTTTCATTTTAATGTTATTATGTCTTATAACTTCAGTGGTTCTGCCAATAACCTCGGGCAATTAGGAATTAGAGTAAAATCTCGCCAGTACTTCGGCTGTATGCTGTGTCCAGGTTTATTTGTTGTGTGTATAATTCTCCTTTAACTTTCTGCTTTGAAGAACTGCTGCAGATCTCTTCACTGTCAGGCTTGAACTGCTTCCCAAAAGCTGTCTCTCTACAAGGCTGTAAAATAAGAACTCCTTAGTAGACTTTTCATCTTAGTCTGAGGCAACTGATGACACTGTTCATTTTGCTCGTGGGTACTTTGAGTACAATCCCATTCAGGATTTTGAAACCCCCTGCAAGAATGATTCTTTGCAAGTTTCTGGTCTTCTGGATGGAAGCATCTCTAATATTTTACCCTTATTTTAAAAGAGAAAGGAGTAGAGACTTGACAAATAGAGATATTTCCAGTAGAAGTTCTGTGCCTGCATAGTCTAACTTTATGCATGGCTTTAAACTGAGATCTGTATCACAGCCTGAACGACTTACAATGAAATATATACTTACTAGAGAATATTATTCACTTTGACATAAGTACCACCTGTATAAATTCATAGTATATTCTTATATTTCTATTAATACTTAAGGAAAGAAAAGCATTCCAGAAAATCTCTTCAAAGGTCATCTTCACTGCATGTACCCGCTGACATGCTGAAAGTTAGAGAAGAAAGTGCAGGATCTATGGACTTTGCTGATCCTTCCATAAGCAACCTAAAAACACGACACTCATAAACCAAAGGGGAGTCTATTTGCTAGACTGATGGACTGAAAAAAACATGAAATATATCAGTGAAAAGATCTTTGCAGATGGGCAGAGGCTGCATGGCAGTGTATCTTGCACAACAGTTACGTTGCTGGCTCCGATTTTTATTCTCCATTTCCACTGCAATTAATTTTTGAGTCTACATATTAAGCATATTCTCAAATCTGGGGCATCTCTATGTAAAACGATCGGTACTTGCACGCTAACAGAAATGAGGCATTCCTGCCCATGGAAGGGAGGCTTAGAACTAGATGATCTTCTGGTCCCTTCCAACCCTGACTATTCTATGATTCTATGTGATAACATGCACTAGTCAGAAAAGGAAGACAAAAAGAAATTGTATCCTGCAATAAATGAGACAGAGGATCTAGTGACAACTGACACAGAGAAGACTGAGGTACTCAGCAACTTCTTTTGTCTCAGTTTTCACTGGCAACTGCTCTTCACACATCTCCGAGTTCCTGAATCTCAAGGCATGGACTGGTGGAATGAAGTGTTCAAGGTCAGGCAAGACACAGCTTTGAGCATATAGCACTACTCCCACTCCTACTTTTCCCTCTATCCCAGCTTACTGCTGGGCATGGTGCTGCATGGGATGGAGCATCCCTTTGTCCAACTGTTCTGGCTGTGTCCCTTTCCAACTTCTTTGCTACTTTAAGCTAAATGACTAGGGGAGATGTGAGAAAGAGAGAAAGGTTTGATGCTGTGCCAGCACTGCTCAGCAATAGCCAGAACACAAGCAACATTGGTATCAACATTGGTTTAGTGCTATCAACACAACTCCAAAACTCAGCACTGGACAGGCTGCTGTGGAAAAAGTTAACTCCATCTCAGACAGATCCATTACAATATCAGATTTGTTTAGAAGTTCAGCATAAATAGTTATGTAGAAGAAAAGCAATTATTTAGGGTTTCTTTCCCAAGTGTGGTTTACTCTTCAAACTCTCTATGCCTACACACACAATCCTTGTATAATGTGGCATCATTGACTCAAACGCATCCTCAGCTGACATGCCAGTGGTATTATTACTCTGCCAAACTTTTGAAGGGGATGATTAAAAGATAGAATCATAAAATCATAGAATAGTTAGGGTTGGAAAGGACCTTAAGATCATCTAGTTCCAATATCTAACATGCATGTGCACATGTGACTATTCACAGTGACCAACTGAACCAGAGCAGGGCTTTATTCCAGAAACATGCAGAAAATGAGTTGCACAGGTCCCAGAGAATCCTGCTGGTCACTTCGTAGCTCATGAAATGAGTTTTCCCAATGATCATTTTACTTTCTATTCTGTTAAATACTATTAAATAGTAGAGAACTCAAACCAGTTGTTGTAAGAAATAAGAACGAAGATCAGATATTGAATGAACATCTGAAATTGCTTAATTATGAAATAATAATAAAAAAGGTGGGTTTTAATTTATTCAGTCAGTACAACTGTTTTGTGATGGAAACTTCATAAAACTGAACAAAGATGAATTTTTTTACACGCTCCTGCCACATACATTCACTCAGTAAACTGAGGTTCATGGCTTAGTTTTACCCTTTCTGTGCCTTGTGCAGTTACATATAATTAAATCTGAACTTGTTTCTTTCATCGATTCAATTTTCTAAGGTCTCAGGTCACTGTCAGCCATCTGTTCAGAACACAGAAGTGCAACCTTGCAAACAAAATGCCCTTCTCACTCTTTGTTCTGTGATCCTATTTTTAGCTCTATTCAGATCCCACCATCTTAAAATCCATGAGCCATTTGCCCATAAAAAGGCAGGGACATGACTGAGCCACCCTGCAGAAAGACTTGGATAGGCTGGAAGAAGGGACTAAGGAGAACCTTACAAAGCTCAACAAGGACAAGTTTCAGGTCTTGCACCTGGAAAAACATAACCCAGGAGTGCAGCATAGGCTAGAATCTGCCTGGCTTGGGAGCAGCTCTGTGGAAAGGGACCTGGGGTACTGGTGGACGACAAGCTCACTATGAGCAAACAGTGTGCAGCTGTGGCAAAGAAAGCCAGCAGGGTGCTGGGGAACATCAACAAGGGCATCCCCAGCAGCCATGCCATTATCCCACTGTACTTAGCGCTTGTCAGGCCGCATCTGGGGAGGTGTTCAGTTTTGGTCCCCACTCTACAAAAAAGACCTGGACAGGCTGAAGAGGGTCCAGAGAAGAGCCACAAAGATGATCAAAGCACTTCTGGTAAACAAGTCTCAGTTAAGCGCAAGCTCTGAAGCTAAACTGCATGGGAAGCAGCATGTACTTCCACATCCCTTGCTGTGCAGAAGGTCAGGCTAAATGAACTGTTAGACTTCTCTGATACTCAAGATCTATGAGTACCTAGGTCTCCCATTTTCCCAGAACTTCCTGTGTTTTAAGTCTCTTTTCCTCCTATTTTGCTCTTGTCGATAAACTGCAGGCCAGGCTCTCTGGCTATAATGAGGCAGCCAGCAGAGAGAGATGCTGACAGATGGGTGAGTGCTCACAAGATGCTGAGAAGCAGGTGGAGGTTCTCAAGACACATAAGCTGTGAAAAAAAGAAGGAGGAGGGATTACAACCCTCCCCACAGTCATTTTTGTCTCTGTTTCTCTCTTCTCCCGTTATCCTCTCTTGGAAGCATGGACTTTCATCCTCCCTTGTACTTTGTTTCTTATTTTTGATGTATTTTTATACCCTTCAATGGGATTCACTGATGTTTTAGCAGACTTGCATCAAAGCGAATAGTATCTAACTTCCTTAGGACCTTTTTGAACTCCCATTCTGAGAACACGAATGCCTTGTAACAGCTAGAATCAGAGCTCACTGGCTTGGCTGTAAAATGGGATAAACCAGTAATATGTAGACTAAAACCTGCCAGATATTTCCCCCCTCCACTTTGCTTGCTTGTTCTGTGAATATAAGCAGCTCAAAAATATTCTATCTCTTTAAGGGTAACACCTGCCAAACTTCTTGGACAGTTTGTAAATACAAATGAAGGGCTCTGACTAAACCAGTAGACAGAATTCAGTAAAATGATTGAAAACTTAAAAAAGATGCTAAAATGTATTTAGAACTAGTGGTTTATGGATCGTTATTTGAAATCCATCACCAGGGTCAAGATCAGGTTTTGTATCTCTAGTCACTAGAATCCTTCCCACTGATTTTAATAGACTTTGGATAGAAAAGTGAGCTTTCCCAGATTTGAAAGCAACTATCACATCCACCTTTCCCATTTCTACTCAGAAAGCAGAATTTAAAGATAGTTTTACAAAGTCATCTCTAAATTACTTGCCCAGCTGCCCTCATTTGCACAGGGGTGAGAGATGGCCATGCCAATGCTGACATTGAAACAGCCTTGACAGGTTGTTCCTGGCTGCTGAAAGTATGTGGAAAGGGCTACAGATGCTACCCTGAAGTGCCATATTGGAACAAAGGACCTGCTTTGTGGAGGTCACTTCTCAATGGACACAACTGAAGATTAAAGCCACCAAAACAATATCTAAGAGAGAAATTGTTGATCCAAGTTGTTTCACTGCAATGCAGGAATTACTGTGTAGACTGGCTCTCCATTAACAGTCTGGCAGTTATCAAAAATCATGGCCATATTTATAATAATTGGACTAAGCATCTGGAAGATTACATCATCTATCTAATTCCCAAATGAAATGGCTATTTGAACTAATGAGCGAAAGCTTCACTCATTTGACCAAATGACAGTGCACATCTACGCCCAAGACTGCAGTGATCCCTAAGCTAAGTGCCAAATGAACTAGCTCTGGAAGCTGCACAGCTGCATCAGCACAATGCTGTGCCAAGAGTAATTAGTTCTAATGAGTGGCTATACTGCACCTAGGATCAAACCCAGCGGAGCTGAGTGCTGATTTATGTGGACATGCTATCTTTCTTGAGCTCAGCTCTAACACAGGGGTTCACTGCACAGACCAAACACACTCTACATTTGCCTGTAGGTTATCAAGTCAAACAAAAAAAAACAATGCAAGTTTACATTCTCTTAGATCTTACACAGTCATTTAAGTGTCAAGAAGGAAAAAAGGGTGAGTAATGCTATCACTGATTTATCATCATTTAACAGCCACTTTCACGGTATAAATCCATCCATAACATACAATATAATCAGTGAGACTCAGTGTCTTCCTGAATCTTTAGAACAAGCTGATATTCTGCATGGAGTAAACAACGCACTGGATAATCACAGAATCATAGGATGGTTTGAGTTGGAAAGGACCTCAAAGATCATCTAGTTCCAACCCCCTACCATAGGCAGGGACACCTTCCACTAGACCAGGCTGCTCCAAGCCCCGCCTAACCTGGCCTTAAACACTACCAGGGATGGGGCACCCACAGCTTCTCCAAGCAACACATTCCAGTGTCCTAACACCCTCACAATAAAGAATTTCTTCCCTATAACCAATCTAAATCTACCCTCTTTCAGTTTCAAACTATTGCGCCTTTCCCCTTTGTGCTGGTGCTACAAGCCTTCCTAAAAAGTATTTTTCTACCTTTCTCGTAAGTCCCTTTTGTATATTGAAAGGGAGCAATAAAGTCCCTGCTAGAGCTTTCTCCTCTTCAGGCTTAACAACCCCAACTCTCAGCCTCTCTTCATAGAAAAGGTGTTCCAGCCCTGTGACTACTTTTACAACCCTCCTCTAGACCCACCTTAACAGGTCCATATCTGTCTTGGCTCAGGACCCTAGAGCTGGATGCAGTTCTCCAAGGTAGGTCTCACGAAAGCATAGTACAAGGGCAGAATCACCTTCCTCAACCTGCTGGCCACACTTCTTATACAGCCCAGGATACGACTGGTTTTCTGGGCTGCAAGTGCAGATTAACAACTCACAGCCAATTTTCCACCCAAAAACACTGTCAAACCCCCCTCTGCACAGCTGCTCTCAATCTATTTGTCCCCCATCTGCAGAGATGTTGGGGACTGCACCAACCCAGGTGCAGGACATTTACCTGACCTTGTTGAACTTCATGAGGTTCACATAGGCCCACTCCTCCAGCCTGTCCAGATCTGTCTGGAAGGCATTTGTTCCCTCAAGCTATTAACTGCACCACTCCCCTGTAAATTCATCAGGAATACAGAACTCTTCAGAATGTCTGAAGCATCTTATGACCTTTTGATGTGCTCTTATAGAATGTTTTCATTTTGAAATTTTCAAAGTATCCTGCAGACCAAAAAATCCCCCACAAATCAGAATGAAAAATAAAGAAAAAGGCTTTGTCAAAGTCAGCAAAGAGCATCCTCTGAAGTGCTATCCTGTTCACATTTTTGATCCTTATTTTCTCCACCATTTAGTCTGCAGCCTGAAGGCAGTTGATTCAGTGTCTGCTGTGTGCAGTATCTCTATCTGGCAGCTGCAAACTTGCAGTGACATTTCTTAGCGAATGGACAGGGAATTAGATCTTCTGATAGACACTGTCCTGATTCAGCAAAAGCTGCTGGTTTATTATGCACATGACTGTTTTGTCACATTGTAAGACAAGACTACACACAAATATATTGTTTTGCTGTATATTTAAAAGACGTGAACTTTAACACATTATTGTTCTCCTGTGATACTCACACATCATCTTTCTATTAAGATTTCTTTTGGACTGGTAATTTCAACAGCTGGACTTTCAAACAGGAAGTCCCAGCTTTCTGTTTAGAGGAACCCACTGTCTTTGGATTAATGGGAATTATATATGTTACTATCCTTCTTTCACAATTTCGTTTTATGACTGTTCAAACATATTTCCGTACATCTGGCTGACAATAGCTGGTGTTTTCCTGTTCCTTCATTGCCTGAGTGGATTAGACTCCCCCTACTATAATAATTTTTGCCTAAGAATAATCTCTGCCGAATCATGCTGAGCCCTTGAAATTCATTACCCTCAGCTGAGGTTTTAATCTCAGATATTCAATATATACCAGTTGACTCAGAAGTACTGTACTACATTGCAGCATAGCCCTGGGAAATTCTGGGACTCCCATAGTCTGGGATTCCCAGAGCTCTCTGTGGGGATCTAGTTTAAGGTTGCTGTAATGTTTTTCATCAACTTCAGTAAAAAAGAGTGCTGATGGACTGTAAGACTCGTATTTCATCGATGCTAATTCATTTGTTGTTTGCTTCCCTTGATTAACCTCTAATGCTGAATACATGCCTCTCTAGATGGTACTGGAACATAACACTGAGCTGGTTTGCTGAAGCTCATGCTCAATGAGTGACAGTAGGAGACAGAAAGAAGAAATTAAAAAGTATACAAATTATCAGCAGTGTATCACTCACAGCAAATGTGTTTCTGGAGCATGGCACCAGGATGGCTTTCGTTTGTATCCACATGGCTAGCAGATTCTAATAGCGTGTACTAAATAAGATTTTGCTAGTGTGATCTGTATTTCTGGCAGCTAATTGTGCATTATTGCAGTTTCCTGCACATTTCAATTCCAAACTGTAAACCACGAAGTCCTGCATTTCCCATTTTTCTCCACTACATGATTAGTCCTCCTGGATTGCATTAGCAAAGTCAAAGAAACTATAGTTTGTTACAAGTAAATATATAAAGAAATAAAAAATTACAGGTCATTATTCTGCAAGTCTGTTGTCTAGTCTGCAGCATCAAGCTTCACTCTGTTGTGCACCAATATCCATCCCTATCTACAGATTCTGAAACATCTGCAGGTGTATTTCAGGGCTTCCTTATTGCTGTTTTACATGAGTTTAGCTAGCAACACAATCCCACCCTTCTGGTTTTCAGTATTTAAGGGAATAATAGACTAGGATAAGACCATGCGGAGTAATTTCTTCAAGTGCATTTTTACAGCTGCACTGTTTCAACATTGCTAGTATTAAAAGTGGGCTATTCACTACCATAATTTGCTCCCAAAAGGTTTAGGAGTTGCATATAGAAAGAGGCGTATCTGTTAGATGCAGTACGTTTTGGTTACAGCTTGTTCCTGGTAGAGAATAATGATGTTAGTGAGCTGTTATGTTTCCATACACACGCAAGATTAGATTATTCCTTTGGAGCAGAAGATGGAGCAGAGTTATAATCCTTCCCTGAGTTTTCCCTAGGGTTGTCCAACCTGCTGTCTGATTGTAGTAGGGAAGGACTTCTAACTGCTGGAAGCCTGTCTCGACCTTTTCCAAAGCATGCAGGATACCTGCAACTGGCTGAATGCTCTCTAGGAGCAAGGCAGCAGAAAACCAAAAACCTGGGGAGGGACACCTATTCTCCTTCTACTGGCAGACAACCACTTACACATGTAATTTGCTATATTTTGGACAAGTGTAACTATACTGAATCTGAACGTGAAGGGAAATCAGAAGTGCATACAGCACCTTCCCCACCATGAGTAAGCATCTGAGCGAGGACAAAAATAAGGAGAGATTTGATTTTGTTAATAACTAAGTTGTTTTTTATTTCACTTTAAAATAAACTCGGCTATCAGCCAGCCAATCAAACAGAAATAGCAGTCTTCCTACACAGCAGATTAGATTGCCTTGGGGAATAAAAAAATATTGCATTTAAATGAAAGTACTGAATTTTCTTGTGAAAGATCATGCAAAGGCCAAATATGCCCCAAGAAGAGAATTATTTAATTATTTATTAATTAAAATAATGCTAATTACACTCCAACTGTCTTGTAGATAAGCACTTGGAGACAACTCTGATTTTTATGATTATATTTTAGTTGAAATAGCAATTTTCAGCCATGAACACCAAGAATGAATAAAATCCAACCCATTATCAGTCCTGCATAAACAGGGAACCAATGCAAAGATACATGAAAGGACTTGTTTTAAGGTCAATCATCTGATGGTTAGAACAGGGCTTGGAAAAAACATCTACTTGCTATAAATACAGTACCAGAGATGATGATACCTTCCACCTAGCCAGCCCTCTTTCAAGAACTACTTAGCTGCTTGGAAGTAAGGAAGGAAGGAAGGAAAGGTGACTCAGTTGAAGGTCTTGTTGATTCATCTCATGAGAGTTACTAAAACTTAAAAAAATACAGCAGCAGTATCTCCTGGTCTCTTTTGTGAGGAATGATTCACACAAAGAGAACTGTAGTCAGTGCACTGAGCAGAAAAGGAGAGGAGGCGTGTGTTTTCCTGCCTGTAGTGGGTTAGAATATACTTCATTATATCCTTTTAACTGCAGCACTTTACCATGAAACTGAATTGGCCCCATGCAACAGAAGACACCACAACAAGGGGGAAGCACAGACATGAAACCAGAGCTCTCCCATGCAGCATATAAAGGGGCTTGTATAATCGGTAGTCATTTTTTGTTGGATGAAAGGCGAAATAAAACTGGGTGTTAATGTTCACGAAATCAGATTATGTCTGAACATGGTGAAGTATCAGAGAGATTTTGAGCAGAGAGAGCAGCTTCTTTTGCTACAAAACATTGCTGTGAAGTTGGCATGATTCTAAAAATACTGAGCAATGGGTCTCAGTGCTTACAAGCAGATACAAAGGATATCAACCCCCCTCTTGAATCTATCACATTTAAATGTCATAAAAATCATCCAAAACTGTAAACTGATTATAATAAAATTGGTAAGGGCCTGGTCCATGCCTGAAAAGCAGATATCAAGACTGTCACTCTTCTGTGGTGTGACTATGAGAAAGCACATCGCTTGTGTCCTTTCTTCCTCTTTGGTATTTTTTTCCATGTTCTCTGATTTGTATATTATCTGTAGGTTCTGCTGCAGATTGTGGTTAAGACTTGCAAAGGTATTCAGGTGCTTGGGTGGCAGCCACCAAAACACTTTTACATCAAGGCAGGTGCTCATGATGATATGAATGTATTGATTTTTCTGCTAGGCCATGTAAGCTTTTGTCATTTGTAGTGGCTGTTTTATGAGCAGTTTTTCATGGCTGCTATTTATTTCTCTGTGGCTGTCCAGGGGGTCACTATCAGGATAAGGACGCTGTTGCACTATGCACTGCACTAACACAACAAAAAAGGCCATCCAAATATATGACTCAAGCTCACTTCTAATGTAGTAACTCTATATGAAAAGCGTGCATGTGAAATGGCAGGGTAGATGGACAGAGCTAACTGTAAAACTCTGGTTGTCTGTGACAGTGAGGATCTAAATTCGAGGACCCAGAAGGTCTGTTGCTGTCACGTGCCTAAGATATCTCGTAATTTCGTGCAGTATAGGAAATACTTACTTTCTGCATGAAAAAGATCAGCATACATGAAAAAGGTAACAGCATATGTAGTCTTGACATGTAACAGAAAGTAGACTGGAAATGAGGACAAAGACCTCCAGTGAGCTAGTGGGTGGTAGGCCCTGAAATGGTTTGCCATGTGTGGCATGTATTTAGTGCAATTACAAAGTTAGAGAGATGAATGCCAGCCAGTTCCCACCTTGAATTGTATGTGAGCTGTACCTGATTTATAAGGCACTGCATATAAAATAAAGTAGTATTTATGGCATTAAGAAAAGCATCCAGCATCCTTGAAAGGAGAGGGATAATACTGAGGGGATGCTGCACGACATTGTGCAATGAAGGGTCATGAATGATGTACTGACACTAAGGCAGAACAAAGCACAGCAACATGTATCGTGGCAGAGTCCAAGCTAAGTTACAAAGTGCTGCTGATGCCTTCATTCCCCCACAGCCCTGTGCCTAGGATTTTCTGCTAGTCAGCTGTAGCAGGTTCCCAGTAGGGTGCTTATTTACTGCCTTTGGCTTGCTTCCACAGGCCAGCCTGGGCACCTATTCCCATCTGCTAGTTAGGAACAAGGATACAGGTGGAATTGTCATTCTCAGATGGGCCATAAATTGCCCTGTTTGATTATGATGCTTTTCCGCATCACCTACCGTATCTGAGAAGAAATCTTGTCTTTAAAATGATGGTGCTTGCAGTTCTTCAAACTAGATTCTTTTTTGTTTGTAACTTTCAGATTGTCCTGGAATAGGATGAGAGTCTACAAATACTGCTCTAAAAACATCTGGGTCAAAAATTTCCCTGAAGAAATGTAATGTTTTCCCATTTAATGTGACAATTTCTTACTGGCCTTTGGGATGAAGAGATTCCTCAGTGTCCTATGCATTCTTTGACGTGTGGCTAATGCAACATGCTCTCCTAGGGGGTTGTTTTTCAGAGAAGTGACCTTCTGCTAGCAAAGCAAAACAACAACTCAATTAAAAGAAACAATGAAGGTCACACCGGTTTCCCTACCCAGCTAGAAAAATAGAGCAGTGGAAAATGCAAGCTGCATTTACATTAACTGATGGGAATTTAAAGAGTATCATGTAAAAAACTCGTCAATATGGTTGAATTCCATTTCTCTGGAGAAACAATTGATGAAGTTATTAAAATTTGTAAGAAAATATATTAATCAGTCATGTGTTAGAACGTTCAGTCTGGAGGAACGAATGGTGTCTGGGCAGAAGCAAACAGCAGTGGGAATCACGGTCCCTGGGCTGTCACTGCTTCTTGTCTGATTTTGGAGAAGTTACTTATGTCTCAACTAAGTAGCCTCAAAACAGCTAAGCACAAGCAGCAGTGTAGGACTTCTCAAGTGCAAATGTTAGGTATTAGAGCGCTGTCAGCACCCCTTGCGCACAAAGCAAGCAGACCCATCCTGAAGCCTACCACTGCTCCCATACAAGCTATTCCATGTAATCTCTTTCACAGCAGCCAAGTTCACTGATCACTCCTTGGGGAGACTTTTAGGGCAGCTAACATTGCAGGGGTTATCAGCCAGGTGACAACTCTAAATACAGGGGCTGTAAGTATTTCTGGCTTTCTACAGTAAATACATTAGAAAGTTCATTTCTGTTTTACGTGTTTATGCCAGGATCAAACACAAGCTGACCTTTATCTCTCTAAGCCTCTTTTTTTCTATTGCAAAACTGACTTGTTGTTTACTTACTTCAGAATAATAACAGTGAGACACAACTCATTAGTGCCTGCAAATTGCTTAGAGATGCTGGGATGAAAAGAGCTACAGAAGTGAGTAGAGTATCTTTTTCACTAGAATTATATCATACTTAGGGACTTCAGTGGTAGGACAAGGGGTAGAGGGTTCAAACTTAAACAGGGGAAGTTTAGACTGGATATAAGGAAGAAGGTCTTTACTGTGAGGGTGGTGAAGCACTGGAATGGGTTGTCCAAGGAAGTTGTGAATGCTCCACTCCTGGCTGTGTTCAAGGCCGGGCTGGACAGAGCCTTGGGTGGCATGGTTTAGTGGGAGGTGTCCCTGCCACAGCAGGGGGCTGGAACTGGATGATCTTAACCATTCAGTGATTCTATGATATGACAGGGTCACTAAGGAAGTTTTCTGGAAGCCATTTAATTCACCACAGGCTTTCTAGAGTAACAGTCCTGGGAATCTGACATGAAACAGTGATGGCTGACACTTCCTCCCAAATTCTCGTGTACATGGTCCTTTCAAAATTTGCTTTGAGGAATGCATTTCTTTCAAAACTTGGGATTTCTCTTGATCAGAAAATTCAAATGTGGTCTATTTGACAAACATCTGACAGGTATGAAGTAGTGTGGTTTTCATAGTCTTAATTCTCCAGTCTTCTACCCGTATCTTATTAATGTACTAAACCATACTCTTGCTCATCTGAATAATGTACTCAGGCACAATATTCAGCTGTATTTTAGGTAGCTCCTTGCCTGCTGCAGAGTTTCTAGTTAAGATCCTGAAGGCCTACTTCTCTGCAACTCAATGGCTTTAGACAGGGTCCCTTATGCAAAGCTATCATTGCTAGGAAGGAGTGGCTGCAAGTAAGAACTGAATGGGGAGGAGAGCTGAGAGTCTTCCAAGAACTCAAAATGAAATTCGTGTCATCTTTCATTTGGCAACATTCAACCCTGAAGTGCTTAAAAACCAAAGAGCATTAAGATTGCTGGTAAAGACCTGGAGGATCCATGTTGCTGTTTGATGCTTTCACTTCATAGGTGCTTTCGGGTACGCAGGGGTAACAAATGAAGGGCTATGAGAAAGATGCCAAACAGTTCAGCAAAATGACATTCAAGCTTTTGGGGGATTGCTTTTATTAAAGGCACTGACACTAAATGGTCTGAGACTGTTGCCTTGGCAAGTTTGTAGACAGCAGGCTACATACCTCTGAGTCCTAAAACGTAGGTCAAGGTTAAAGAAGAGAAAAAACTGTCCATGGCAAAGGGGTGAGAGGGCTTTTAGAAATGAATAAAAAATGGTGTTCTTGATGCTCTCAATCATGTTTTTATAGGAAGGCTGGATTTTAGCTTAAACCCTCCCAAAACTGCATAGGAAAGCTCTAAAAGAGAAAACAATGGGGTTTCCATCTCTCTAAAAAAACCCAATTTTATTTTAAAAAGCATATGGAAATTTTGACCAGAGAAGTCTGGTTTCTGGAAGCACTGCTTTAGAGAAAAAGTTATACTTATCCAACCACCTCCTTTCCAACTACCCTATGCACTGTCAGCTGACCAGACAGCTATAAAAATAATGGGGATCTGTAGATTTACTGATGTATGCAAAAACTGAGGCTTCAGGTAATTGTACATCTCTGCCAACTGTTCCATGAATGGTGACAAGTACTGGCCTGCCAGAGGAGCTGCTTGATAAATGGAGTAACTAAAGACTCCAGCCACATTCATAGTAGCATTTTATCACTGTTTTCTTCATGACAGTCTTCTTTGTCAGCTGTTTGGAAAAGCTATTCCTTAAATCAAAGAAACATGTTCTTCCCTTCCTGTATTCCACCTCTCCTCAGAGATGGCAACCTGGAGCTTTGCTGAAGGCACATGAAGTTACTCTTCAAGACACTGCAAATTCCACTTCCTTTTCTTATAAATCTAGAGATTTAGAAAAAAATCTGTGCAGTTATTAGACCTGAAGAAGCTTCAAGACAACACAACAGTAAAATAACTGAATGAATGTGCCAAGTGACAACTTTTGCGCTCAGAATCAAGCATGCAATACCAAACTCCTTTCCAAAGACTTGAAGGTAAGAGTATTTTACAGATTGAACTATTTACTTCCCTAATGTATACACCAAGTGCAATAAGCTGATTAAAATACTGGATATTGTAGAACCTTTTAGTTCCTGCTCTGCAGAGCTAAGTTTATGCATCACAAACCTTGTATTAGAGGTACACACAAGTAAGGGAAGAATAAACTAGAATTTACACTTTCTGCTGTCAGGACACTGATTTCAAGTTTTTCTTTTGGAACTGTGCAAAGTACAGAAATCAAGAACAGGTTTGTAGGAAGTCATTCTTCCTCAATGAGAAATGTACCTGTAGGATAGGGCAATGAACAGACAAAAGCAACGCAGCCACTGTCCAAAGCGCAGCAGTTTGCAGTAAATATGTGATGATGGCCACTATGAAGAAACCCTCACTACAAAACAGGCATTTTACTAGAGAATTCGATGGGTTAGCTAGAAAGCAGCTTGCCAAAGGAAACCTTTTTCAGAGTTTAGGGGTAATTCTGCAATTACCTTAAGGACTTCACTTTATGTTCCTATTAAGAAATAAATTCACGTATTCATTTCATGGCACTTCTGAAAAGGGGAAACAGACTTTTTAAAAGCAGCAGAGTCCACTGTAAGCCATGTAAAGAACTTCTGAATCTTTACTTATCATTCGAATGAGTTAAAAAAAATAGCAGATGCAGACTAGAACGAGAAAGCCCATGAAAACTGTATAAACATTCATCAAATAAACATGTAATTCAGAAGAGAGAATGAGTTTCTTTGTTACTAAATCCACAGCATTCAACTCTTTTTGAGCTGTGACCGGCAGAACATTTAAGTTACAGAAAGACCTATTTTCTGGGGCCCTAAAAATTTCAAGCAGTAGTTCCCAGGAAAAATGCAATTATATCGAATGAACTGCTTTGTACTTTTTAGAAATACAGTCAGGACAGTTTCAATCACAAGTACTTTATTACTTTAAGCAGCACTAGTGTGTTTGATCTCACAGAGTGTTTTAACAGGTGAAATTTCATATTTCTGCCCTCGAGAATTTGTAATCTAAGGTTTAGATTCAGGGACATGAAGCACAGGTTGAATTTATGCATGTGCGAGATCACAGCAAAGTCAGTGGATCTCAAGTACAGGCTTAAAATGAAACTTCTGTTTAATGATATTCTGGGTACACAGCCACAGGCTTTCAGGAGCTGGTGCATCTACTCAGTGAGCCACTGCAGAATGATTATTATTTAAACTGCATTGAGTTCAAAAGAGTTATAGTCACTACCAAGTCACCTTTATTCACTGTTACCGTCACCTTCTAGCTAAGTTACCAGCATGGCTGGTCTGATAACTGCAGTGGTTAACAACACGTTTCCATACAGTAGAAGAACAAGAAGCTCTGGAAATGCCCACTTCAGCTGACTGTACTACTTAAAATCAAAGTGAAATTAGAAATAGCTGCCACTTTAAAGGGCTGTACTCGTTAATACAAAAGAAACTCTTCTCTGTGACTCAATAGGAGCTATTTTGATTTGCACCACTTGCAGATTACAGAAAACTGGGATTAAGCAACATCAACTAAATTCCCTGCAGAAAGAGTGAAAGAAGCTCTCACCCACTTAGAACTTGGCACTCTACCCCTAACCAGAGGGAAAATTTAGTTACGTTTTAAATTTAGAAAGCAGCTCCTGGCGGTTTCTAAGTTTCTACATTCCAATTTGTGTCTTTAGACTTTGGGAAGTGTCAAAACCACCTTTTTATTTTAAAATTACGTGGGCCTACATAAATCACACTGAATCTGCATAGAAGATTATTTGGGGTACATAAACAGTTTCTTCTCTTCCAACATTAGTGATGTTGGACACTGATTTATGTGCGTCAATATTTAGAGCTGGATCTTTGGCATCCATGAGCAGCTCCTGCAGCAAGAGGAAGCAGGAATGCTTTTCCTGGTGCTGGGAGGCAGCTTGCTGCATGGATGTAACCCTGCTGCTTTAATGTGCCACTAAAGGCTGTAGTAACAGCCGCACATAGCACAGCAGGCCTCTTGCTGCTCCCCTTTATGGCAGGGTAAACTGGTCCAGGGAGAACAAAGGAGACATGAAACATTTCCCCATCCCCCAATTCAACTGTTTTAATTTCACTAAGCAAAATTCAGGCACAGCTGAGGATTTTGGCACACTCCTTGGAAAGTTTGTCCCTGGGCCATTAAAAATGGTTTAAATAATAAAATCAACTTGTCTCTAGATATCATTATGCCCTCTTTTTTCAGATCAGCGATTTTATTAACCGAAAATGCTGATAAAGATTCATTTTTATGAGATTCTTTAAGGCTTTTAAATATCATATGCAATTTTTCAGCTCTCTGGCTCCTTACAGAGCTGATTAAGATGCTCTCACTTTTTCTTTCTTTTCCCTATTTCCATAACAAGTGTGAGACAAAATAGAAAAGCAATAGAGCTGAAGACATACACTTTAAAGAAATAAATCTGGCATGCAATTTTGAAGAACCTTTTCAGGTCAGTGTCATTTTTATAACTGATGTTACCAGTTCTATTCTTCTTTGTGTTTATTCCCTCAATAAACAATCCAAATATCCTTCCAGCATTCCTCCTACATAAGGCAACTTCAAAATAAATCAAACAGCTTGATTTGGAAGGTTTTCCCCAGAATTTAGTGAGCTTACACATTTTTCTGAATGATACACTTTACTTGAAACCCACTATCTGACATAAACCTGCTTCAGGTGCCAAGAGTGATGGGAAGCACATACTTACATTTCAGCTCCAATTTAATAAAGTCGGTGTTCCCCAGATTCTCAAGAAACACCCCATCTGAAGCCGATGTTTTGAAGTAGAAAGAGATGTCTGCGCTGGTTTCCCCTTGGAAGGTGGAGAAGTGAAGGTAGGATGATGAAGTAACAAAAGAAGCTGCATTCCAGTAATTCCCTGCATGGGACAGACAGGAAAGATACATGCTTTAGTGCTCCACTGAAGCGGCCTGAAAAGTGAAGCTTTTAATGTCAATATAGAATCATAGAATCAACCAGGCTGGAAAAGACCTTCAAGATCATCAAGTCCAACCAATCCCCAGCAGCACCAAGGCCACCACCAACCCATGGCACAAAAGGCTTCGTCTGCAGTTTGTGAACACCTCCAGGGATGGCAATACTTGTCTCGGTTTGGGCTGCCAATGAGATCTCCCACTACCCTGGAGTTTGCTGCTTCTCTGGTTGCGCGAGGGACAGTGAGGGGAGGGAAATGGAGCTGCAAACGCTGCACATCATAGAATCATAGAATCATAGAATAGTAAGGGTTGGAAAGGACCTCAAGATCATCGAGTTCCAACCCCCCCGCCATGGGCAGGGACACCTCCCACTAAACCATGCCATCCAAGGCTATGTCCAACCCCCACCTTGAACGCCGCCAGGGATGAAGCATTCACAACTTCCCTGGGCAACCCATTCCAGGGCCTCACCACCCTCACAGGAAAGAATTTCTTCCTCAGATCCAATCTAAACCTCCCCTGTTTAAGTTTAAACCCATTACCCCTTGTCCTCTCACCACAGTCCCTAATGAAGAGTCCCTCCCCAGCATCCCTATAGGCCCCCTTCAGGTATTGGAAGGCTGCTATGAGGTCTCCACGCAGCCTTCTCTTCTCCAGGCTGAACAGCCCCAATTTTCTCAGCCTATCTTCATACGAGAGGTGCTCCAGTCCCCTGATCATCCTCGTGGCCCTCCTCTGGACTTGTTCTAACACTTCCATGTCCTTTTTATGTTGAGGACACCAGAACTGCACGCAATACTCCAAGTGAGGTCTCACGAGAGCAGAGTAAAGGGGCAGGAGCACCTCCCTCGACCTGCTGGTCACACTACATCAAGCTAAGCAAGTCACAAGTTTTACATATACATCTCCAAAACTTTGCTACTGAAGATAACTGTGCTGCACCCTGTGTGGGAAGGGAATAAATGGGCAGCAGAGGAGGGCAGGGATCTCTGCTCTACAACTCCAGCAAGTCCTCACTGACTCATCTCACCTTTGAGTCCTTGGACAAGAAGAAATGAGATTGAGAGAAATGTATCTGAAGGGCACACAGAGGTGGCTGAGTTGAGAAGGAATGTTCAAGTTTACACTGTTGTGCTGCCAGTCACTCAGCACCTAAGATCCTGCTCTCCTGTATATGATTACACACGGATTAGATGGGAAACATCAGACTTGAAAGTTCCCCACCTAACCCAACCTGGCTACACAGTGGAAGCATCAACACCTGCTGTTTCCCGAGCTGTTGCAGCCAGCCTGCACAAAGCCTTCAGTAGCACCCCAAGCACAGAGCCCATCCCATGGACATCCTTTATCCTGCTCCTGCTCTAGGAGATCATCTCCTCCTCTCCTCAGGTGCTAATTATAGCAGTAGATATAACTCAGCAGTTTGTTGATGCAATTTAACTACTGAAAATAAGCTACAGGGGCCATAATCCACAGTGATCCAAAGGCAAGGGATTTGGATTACAGGGAATCTGGTTTTGCAGTAGCCTAAGGATGGACTGTATAACATGAGTCAATTTTTCCCCTCTATATTATAGCCATATTTAATCATCAAGCCATGGAAAACAGATTAGCATCCAGAAGAAGCACAGCTCTTTCCTGTGCCCAGGCAGCTGCTGATGCTCCTGCTGCCATCAGTCACTGTCACCACCTGTCCCATCTCACATGGCTTTTGATAGTAATAGACCTCAAGGTTTCCAAGGCCCAAACTCTGTCTTTATGTAGGGGTAATGCAACAGCCAGGCTGCATCCATTGCTGCCTTTCTAGACAGTTCCTTGCTTCTGGTGCCACAGTGCTGTCTGTGATGAAAAAAACCCCAAATACCTTGATCCTACTACCTTCTTTTTGTTTTTCTGGATATAGCCTGTCAGGTTTCAGAAGGCAGAGCAAGCTAATGGTACATTTATTTTCAAGTTCCTAATTTATCGTATTCAGTCATACACAAATGTGTTGCTACTACAGGTGTAGTACAGTGACACTGAATTTACAGATCAGACAGATGGGCAAAACACTAATTTGGTGCCTGCCTCACCTCGGGGACATGTTTTGCTTTCATATATTGGCTCACATGTAACTTACTAGTTTTTAAATTTACTGTACATAACTATAACCATTTCTTCTGAAAATGTAGCCATGTCTATTAGTATGTATAGGAAAAATCCAATAAATGAAGCTAAGCAATACAGACACCATTAATATATACTAATAGTCCCCCATATATTTTTCCACTGGAAAAATGTAGTGATTAATAATAGTCAAGAACTGTAACAGTACTTTCGCTAGCATGCCAGTCAACATTTTGGGCAAGGTAGAATTACACTGCAAAGACAAAAAAATTCATGAGGTAAAGGAGAGCCAGTAAGCCAGTGAGGGACTGAAATGGCTAATTCTAGTTTCATCAGGATGCTTATAGATCCACATTCAGAAATGTATTAAACTATCAATCTTTACCTCACCACAGCTGAGTCCTTAGTATTCCAGGTAATAAATACAACAAGAAACTATTTTTCATTCCAGTCAAAACTCCCAGAGAAGTTTTCTATTATCTGATTACTGAACTAGGTGATAATGCTATTATTTCTCTGGTTAGGACTAGATGAATATGAATGAGCATGCTGAAGCTCCAGAATCTCAACACTGCTCATACGTAACATCACCGGCCCACTCCCAAGTCCAAAGTGTTATAATTTGTGTAATTTATTAATCTCTACTAAAATTTAAATTCAACATCTCAATTAACAGAAGAAGGCTTGAGGTTTAAATGCATGTCTACTAGCGCTTTCCTTATTTTAATCCCATCCCCTCCATTTAATTCTGCCTTTCTCAAGAATGCAGAATGAGAGGCTTTGGAAAAAGAAGCAGCTTTCCATTTACATTTACTTTAATGCATCCCTGGAAAACTGCAACTAAGATTCTGCATGTAGGTGTGTGCAGGCACATGTGAGCAGCGAAAAGACGATATAATGGGCATTCATAACACAGATACATAGCTTTGTGAATTAACTATGTCAGCTGGTTTTCAAGATGTATTACTATTTACCCTACTTAGACAAACTGGTAATTTCCAGATTTAATATTATTAATCATTTCTATAGAAATGTCAATAATCTTCATATCATAGGTAAGAAAACTCAGCTAATTAATTGCAAGGTCTTGCTCTGAAAACATACCTAGTGATAAAGCAACACAGATAAAAAAGGTCTAGATTTTTATTTCCACTCATGCTCTCAGGTCTCTTTCTATCTCCCACTTTTCAGAGAGCTCCCATACTATTAGGCTTGCTGATGGTCTATGCGCAGGAGCGCTTTGTTAGCACAGGATCCCAGTGGATTCCTGTACACACTTTCCAACTTGCAGATGTACCTGGACATCTACATTTCCTTCTCTTGGGAGCTACAGATATGCCAGATGCTGGCAGATTCTCAAACCAGGTTTTATTCCACTTACTGAATAAAATCACATGAAATAAGCAGGACTTAGACAAAAAGTCAAGAATATATTACTGCAATCCTTGTTAAGGAGCTAATTCAGCTGCCCTGAAAAACCTTGTAGAAAGCCTTGCACATCTTTCTAAATCAAGTATTTTAGTCCCTTGGCTTTATATTCTCTGAGTATTACCCAAGTTATAAGCCTAAACCACAAAGAACATAAAATTCAAGTACTGATGGAGACAAGTATCTTTTCATTGAGAAAGGCACCACAGCCGCCTCGCCTCCCCAGACACCAGGGTGAGTATGCAGCTGTGTCACCATCCAGCCAAACAGCACAACCATAATGGGCTCTGCTGCCAGCCTTCCTCCTGTAGTCAGGGATGGTGGTTACGGACCAGCATCACCCAGCCATCTGTCACTGCACACAAGTCCCATGTTCACACCATACTTCCACCTTCTGTGAGCCTCACACAGTTCAAGAACTACAAGTTAGACACCTCCCTTAAGTAATCATTTCCATTGATGCATTGACAACGCTTTGTTGAAAGAATGTTTCATTTTGCCAAGTCCTGGCACTATGAGACCCTAGTCCCTTAACTGTAGCCTCCACTGCAGCAGCGGATATTATTATCCTTACTATTGCAATTCAACAAATAAGAGTAAGACCTGCTACACGAAACAGCTATTTATTCTGTAGTACTTAATTTATATTAGAAACTTGAAAGCATTAAGTGTAGCTTAATGTAGACTCACCCTGCAGTGCTGCGACACTGGGTTAAATGCTTAACCGTGACAGTGCATAACCAAAGCTGAGGTTCGCCTTTACGGGGAATTCATTGTCACCTGTATGTGGCCATTCCCTTGTATAGCCAGAGAAGAAAATTTCACTTTCTTAGTTTTTAAAGAAAAAATACAGATTTCAGAGTCTTTAGAACTAGTATTGGCTGTGGATTTATCCAACAGGATCCAACCATATGGCTAATAATGTCAAACCATCACCACAGTACACTTCTTCAAGCAGGACTACCACTACCGAGTACAACTGCAGGGCTAGGTGGATGGGTTTGTATTGAAATGCATGTGGCCATTTTGAATGAAATCAATCAATTTTTATTTAGTCCTACATCTAGTCTATTAAAGATGTCCCTCACTAAGGAGGGACATTGCATTTCAGATGCTGTGATGTGACTGCAGAAAGCCTTGGCTGCAGATGCTGGTGGCAAGAGAATAAATAAGAAACAGTGCAGACTGAATGGGAAAACCTGCAGCTTAAGAGAGACATTTAAAAGACTGTTCATAACAAATTCTTATAAAGATAAAATCAGGTTTTCACACATTGGTACACATTCATCTCAAAACTCCTGCAGAGGAAAAAGACATTAAGAGTACAACAGAAATGTTTTGCTAAACATACATAATTATTTTTATCACCAAATGGTATCTTTCGGTAATAAAGGGGATCCCTAAGGAAACCTTGAATAAAAATCCACTTTACACACATTATTATTGTTGCTTGCTAAGAACCTTTGTCAGTCACTATGCCTCAAAATTTCTTGGGCACATTGTCACACTCCTTTCCTCTAATGGTTTGAACATATTGATCCTACAAGCCTTTTTCTCCCACTTTAGGCTTAGTAAGAAGTAGACGGACGAAATTGGGGCTGTGATTTAAACCGCAGAGTAGATGCTATGACAGCAGGGACACCAAAATAATGGGAAGTGGGAAAGGGAGTTTATTTAGAAAGAACACTCTAAACGCTAAGTTTATAATCCACCCTGTAAATAATGATTGTGTCATGATTATTGCCTAGGAGTAACAGGACCTTACAAAATGTTATGCATATGGGACATGATTGGGAAAGCCTTGCACAAAAGTCTCTGCTTAGTAAGACAGCCACTCAAGCTAGGAGGGATAGTTTTCAGGGACACAGTAGGCTTGGGAACATTAAACTGGAGAAGGCACAAGGGCTTCTGCTTTGAAGATTATCCCTTTCTTTGCCCTTTCTCCCTCCACATAGCTAAAATACTATAAAAGCTAAGGAGGACTTTTATTGTGGAGTACAGTTTGAAACATAACATTATAATTTCATTTTCTTCTTTATAAGCTCATCTATAATTCTCTAATTCAGACCACAGCTCTGTTGTGTAACTCCACTGTTTTAAGCTTTCTTAGCATTTAAATTTGATTTAAACCAGTTAAACAGGTACAGAGCATGCTGCTGTCATAGAAGCACAAATACAAATAAATCATGACACCACACAACCCTTTCCAGTCGTTTGCAATCCAAGATAAATGTGGAGATCCCAAAAACACCACTGTTTCTCAGAAAATTGCATGCTCCTTGGTGACTGCATTAAGCTTCAGGACATGGGGCATGCAGAAGCCGGCAAGGGAAGAGCTGACCACAGCCCGAGGAAACTCTGTCATGGATATTTGCCTGGGTTCAAGCAGGGGTCAGAGCAATAGCTGCGCAAGAGGTGCTTCAATGGATCACATAATGCTTTGTGATTCTGTTTTCAGTTTGTGTCAAGGTTGCTCACAGATCTGGTTATCTGCTGTGGAAATTAAAATCCAACTCATTAAGCTCTTGTGAAACAGCCTTACCTCTTTCTCAGTAGTTTTGCTAACCCTAAGTTACTGTGTTCTTTATAATTTGCATGGTACAAAGTGTCTCTTCTACTGCTCCAGAAAGACTCACTGCACTACAATTACAAAGGTATGATTTTTACAAGAAGCATGGTGGTTTGTAGCCATAAGAAATCACCCAGACTACAAAGATGAATGAGAAGGGACACCTTAAATCTCAGACAAAAAGCTGAATGAAGACTTGAAGATTTTTTCCCATGAAGTCCCACCTCAGCGAGGAGGAAGGAGATGGCTGCTATAATACTGATAAGGATAAATTCACCTCATCATTAGTCATGCAACATGGGCTGATATCCTTCACTGTGAGGCAGATCTGTAACTTTATAACACAATCACTGGGCTTACAGCAATCAGCCTTTCAGCTTCTCCCTTGCAGCATTTTTGTCCAGAACTCCCTTGCTAGCTCCCATCAATATCTTCTTTCTTAGCGTGATTGAAATTCATGCTCTAACACCATCAATTTCACTTTTACATTTAAACCCCATTGAAATGGATAATGGCAATAGCAGAATTGTAAAAGACGTCAGTGCTTTTAGCCCTGCTAGGCAATAGCACTAGAGAACGAATGCCGCAATGTCAGGCAGCTCTTATGTATTACAATAGACCAAAAACCTCCAGGGCCCTCATCTGCAGCAAAACAGATTTTCTATCAAAACCATTATGTGAATAAAATGTAAGAATAGTCTTATATTTCAGAGAAGATGGATGTGTGAATGGAAAACTGCTCTGTACCACAAAGTAATGGTTTCAGATTATCCATGCAATTATGCTCAACAAATCAAGTTGCTTTTTTTCTTTTCCTTTCTTCTTTTTTCCATTCTGGGAGAGAGCAATCTACACATGCACCCTCAGAGCAGTTTGGGTATTGGTACAGTGACAAAGCACAGCTTTGATTCAAGCCTTCAGATCTGCGTGAGTGGAACTGACCTAATGAAATCCAAATCTGCTGTTGTACTTTATCCAACTTCACGGACATAAGGGATGAGAATGAGGAAAGATTCCAATAAAAAATAATGACACAAGTTATTCAGGAAACAAAAGAAAAGCCAAGGAAAACTGGCAACATCTTCTGCACTAAGTTGTAACTTGCTGTGGAAGGTGTAACTGCAACCTTCAATTGAGACAGGCCCTGTTCTGTCACCAGCACTAATGTGAATGGGGCTAAAAGCACAGCTTCAGCCTGAGCAGGAGGTGTGTGTTGGGGGGAGAGGAGAACAAGGATGACAAGTCATTAGCATCCCAAGTCTTTTTCAGGGAGGACTACAATGCTAGTGGCTTCTTCTTTCTTACTGAAGGATTTGCTTGGTGTCATTTTTGGTGGTGCTAACACACATTTAGACCCTTATTCTTTAATGGCCTGCAACTCTCTGCCACATGTTTTACTATACTGCATTAACATCTACTACACTTAATGTATATCTAATTTATTATATGTGATACGTTTTGCATACATTACTTGATTTCTTTGGTAGCTCTGAAATCAGTTTCACCCATCTCCAGTCCTGAATTTATTTGATCATTGGTGAGTTGTTGATAGCACTGGGATCCTGTATTAGTCAGTGCTCAGCCCTGTATCAGCCCATGTCTGTAGACCTCTGCCCTGAAGCCCATATTCCCACTTTTCAAGACCACTGCTATCACACTCTGTGAGTATGCATCGTACCACTGTTAGTCATCAATACCTCACTCTGCACAGAGTAACTACTTTTTGCTAGTATCTACGTATAAAATGTGGTTATACCATAAGAAGATAAGCAAAAATAAAACAAACTATGCATAGCTCCCTATCATCGGAAAAAAGCAGTGTTTCTGCTAAACACAAGCTTGAGGCAGGGGCTAAAAGAGTGCAAGCCTGGGAAGGCTGTGGCCTCGCATCCTTAGTACAACAGCCACAGACTGTAACTAGAGATGGCAGCACTGTGATTATGGTTTTTAACCTCTTTGAATTCTGTACTACATCTCAAACACAAAGCAATTCCTTGAGGATTCTCTTCTAGAAGTTCACTGATGTATCTTTTCTGAAAGTGAGATCCTGAAAAAGGTTGAGTGCATCTGCACATCTGTGTGGTGATCTTCCACTGATGCCCTTACTTCCTCCAGTGGCAGGAAGGTTGTTTGGTCTCTACCCACAGCCCTTTGCCACCTCTTCTTTTATTGTAAATGCCTAAAGTCCTGCATGCCTGCCACTGCTGTGACAATGGTTGATTTCATTACAGAATTTGTCACCTTTTCACACAGGCCCAAGGTCTAAAGCCTCTCCTGTATGCAGAACAAGACACTGGGGAGAAGGTAACTGCACTTCAGGAATTACCAATGCAGGCTAGCCTTAAATTGCTTACGTAGAAATTAAAGAGTCTCTGCCCTATTATCTGGGATCAACTTGAGTACTACCGTTAGTAACGAAGGACGCAAAGCAGCTTACATGAAGACTGCAACAAGATGGATAGCAGTTTATCTCCTTGCTGTTATAAATTACCTGTTTTCATAAAGATTCTCAAGTGATATAACACAAGACAGAGATCAATGGATATAAACAAGCAGTTTGCTTTACTCTGCCACTCACTCTAATTTGCTGAGTGAGGGAAAAGTGCAATCACATTTGTCAATGAAATGCTGGAGTCAGTGAAACAGGTTCAGTGATGCAGAAAGACCTCCAGCACGTGCTCTGTTACCTGCAGTCATCTTTGGAAGATCATTTTTCAAAAGCCTTGCCTCCTGGGCACAATATCTAGTCATGAGGCATACCATGTCACTGCTGGCATTGTTAATTTCATCCACCTAAAGAAGGAAAGGTCCTGATCTGGCATGGTTTACAACCTGGAGCAGTGTAATGTGCTGATGGAGCTTTAATGATGCATGTAAATTGGTGTCCTTTCAAGGGAATTTTCTTAAACAGGAACTGACCTGCAAACATCAGCTTGATCACCCCTGTGCCACAGTCAACGCAGTGTGTGGGAACCCTGCCATGATGCCAGAATGGTAAACATTAAACACAGGAACCTGCTGCTGTCCACAAGCCATGTTACTAAGTATGAGTACCTAGCTCTCTATTGCCTTGTAGCTATTGGTGGGTGTTTACACCTGTGCAAAGCAATTTGACAACTGATGATTCCCATCTCGTAATACTGGTGGTGATAACCACCGTAGGCCTAGCACGCGATTGTGCAAGATGCAAGGCAAAGACAAGGACAATAATGTAAGAAAACACTGACCTTTCTTAACAGCTCAGTTCCTCTGTGGTACTAAATTTATTCCCTGTGCTGTGGAGGGGAACTGCAGTTCTCAGACCCTTCCTTTCTGCTCTCCAGATCCCTGGGGCTAGGTATGTGACAATTAGATGCGCTCCAGAGTTCAGGAGAGGCATAGAACCATTACACTGGCCCAACATCATGTGGACAACATGATCCAGTAACCATTTCTACCACTGCTATTCCCACTCACTATCCCTGGAATGAAGTTTTATAAGAACAATGTACTAGGTTCTCTCTATGCAGCCTTCTCCCTCTATATTTTCTCATTTCTGAAGGAAAGTTTCTATGTTTAGGGTGACGTTTCTGTTCCTACGTGTGGCTTCAAAGTCATTGGTGTTTGGCTATGGGTCTGGCCTCAGTGTCCTGGCTATCTGACCATCTGATTTGTGTTCTCCTTGAGCAGCTCCACTTTCACAACAGAAAATGTTCTTCAGAATTAAAATGTAAGATGCAATTCAGTCTTAATGTAGCACACTAACTATTCTTCATGTCATTGATTCCAGAATTATGTGTTATTCACAGAGATCATCAAATTATTTTGCTTGATCTTCTATTACTAGATGGATTTCAGAGCCTTCTGAATTAAAACTGAGAATATTTAACTCACAAGATATGACTAGGTCCTTTGATGAATCATAGTCCCCTGAGCTTTGATGAAACCTATGGCTAAGACCATTTGCTTGAAGTATTAATTTAATTCAGCAGGTGCACTACTAATACAAAGTTATGCTATTCTACTGCTTATCTGTAGAAATATACTTTCAGTGGCTCCTTTGTTCATGTCCCAATCCAATTCCACAGAAATAAAGAAATACTTCAGATGTACCTGAAGCTTACAGTTCAGAAGTAAAACTCTAACTGTCATTCTCATGGTGTCAGTCCAGTTCTATGTCACTGTAACATTATTCCTGTCCAACTTTCCATAACATATTTTCTAGGCATCAGGTTTTTACTGATATTTGCTATTTATACTTTCTAGGCCATCAATTAAAAGCAGTTGTGGAGAATTTGAGCTCTAGAGATGGACATCCTAGATGTGCTGAATCCAAACAGCCAAGAACCTAATACCTCTGTGGTCTCCCAGTCTTAGTCTGCTCTAGGAACTGAGAAGAACCAGTGGAGTTTATGTTACGGTACCATTCCACCCCAGATGTTGCCTTGACCATCTCCTCTACTATGTGCTTTGGCCCTGAACATACACCTTGATATGCCTATGCTGATCTAGCCTTTTCCCCTTCAGTCACTAATATCAGATTTTGCAAGAGGGTCTTTGAAAAGTAGTTTTATGATTAATTTCTGTATCATCTCTGGCAGAAAAACTCTCACATGGCTGCATTTGAGCCTTTCTTCCATTCACTGCTTGTTTCTTACCTTCAAAATTACCCATTAAAACTACCACTGTTCCCAAAGATCTTACTGTGTTCCTACCAGATCTTACACTACCTCAGCAGTGTTCAAAATCCAAGAATTCAAAGGAAGAATACTTACAAAATTTCAGTTTTATAAAGTTTCCTGCACTAAAGGGTCCCCTAAAGCTTTGTGCCTGTCTACATTCTCTTCATCCAGATATTTCAGTCTTCACATTACCATTAGTGCCATTCTTAATACTGTTACCAGAGAATAAAGTTACATGGGCAAAGGTGAGTCACTCTTTCAGCACTCCTTGGCAAGGCACTTTTCAAATACCATATAGGTGAGGCAAGCAAATATATGTAGTGTAATAGCAAAATCTAAATCAGAACCTTAACTAAATTCTTTTTAGACTAGACAGGTCATTGTATGGAGAGAGAAGAAGGGATCTATCACACTCCTGTTGCAGCTAGACATAAGATTCTTACGGACACAAAATGTCACTCAGCAGCACTGAGACTGAAAATCTTAAATGTATATATATGTTAAAAATGTCCTTACAGATTTAATAAGGATTAAAGCAACCAGAGTTTACAGATATATATAAAAGAAAGGCTAATACACAGCACCCCATAACAGAAAATGATTAGCTTCAGCATTTAAAAAATATCTAGTACCAACAATTTCTGTCAAAGGTTTAACTTCTCTAGAGACCCCTTCCAACCTCAACTGTTCTGTGAAAGTATGAACAATGAACAGGGAAACATAATCTGGTTCTGGCTTGAATGAAAATGGCAAAGAAATCAATCTCACTAAAAAAAAGTAAATAAAATTGGTATTTTGGGGGTGAAATGTGAAAAACAAACGCCCCTCTACATCTACAGGAAATCTGATTCTGACCTCTTTCACGTCATTCTGGCATAGCTCTACTGTTCATGGCATCACATTCACTTTATACAAATCTGAGAATTTACTCAATGCTTGCTTCCCAAATCTTTTCCATCTCAGCCAATATGCAATGAAAGTAAAAATGAAGTGTGAAGATCTCTCAAAAAGAAAGACATCTTTCTTTCTCTGCCATTTCTTTCCTTCCCTCCTTTCCTCTCTCCCTTCCTTTTCTAAGTTTTCTCTCCCTTTCTAGGTTTTCCCGCCCTTAATGTCTCTCTACTAAACAGTCATTCAGAAATTCGGACTTGAAATGTTTCACCTGGCATTTAACAACAAAAGACTGCAGAGAAAACCTGCCCTAAGACATTTTACAAAGCACGGTACAAAGTGTGAAAAGCATGCATATCTAAAATTAGAGTACCAGAACACAACAGGAATCCCTTGCACTGAAGGTTTTTATCTGAAAGGGAAGGATGACTTGGGGTAAAGGCACTATGCCATAATTCAGTCATCCTAAATTCAATTTTTTGGCTCTGACATTCCCATCGTACATGATCCTGGCCAACTTGTTTATGGCTTATGGCTCCAGAGTTCAAGACCTGTGAGGCGATGAAAATACCTCTTCTCTCTTTTCCTTTATAAGGTCTTTTTGACTCTTGATGTTGTAGGACTGTCAATATACGCAGCAAAATGTGGCTGCAAGCTTAGGCTGCAAGAAGCAGCTCTTCTCATTGAAGCAGAGTACTGGACTTGGGATTTGAACACACTGCAGTGATACAAGTGTTCACAATAATTTTCCATAAATTTACTCCTTACCTTTCATATTATCCAAATACATTGCTGTTGTGTGAAGTCATTAAATGAGTGCCAAAACATATTGAAAATAGAGAACGCAGTTCTTAACATCGTTCTGCCTGCTCAAACAGCAACATAGCAATGTGGCAACAGCATTTATGGATAAAAATCTATACATGAGTAAATAAAAGATCTATCAACACTTAACAAGCAAAGATGAGAAATATTTCACTATGCATTAAAAAGTGAATGTTTCTTCACAGTGCCCTGTAACCCTTCATAAGTGTCATTTTCTCATGATGACCAACATACCCATCATATCACATTACTTTTTACAACATTTATTTCCAATATAAATATTGTTGTGGTTTAAGCCCAGCCAGTAACTCAGAACCACACAGCTGCCCGCTTACTCTCCTCCTTTCTTTCCTGCCCTGCTCCCAGAGGGATGGGAAGGAGAATGGAAAGAATGTAACTCCCGTGGGTTGAGATAAGAACAGCCCAGTTAACTAAGGCATAACATAAACCACTGCTGCTACCACCAATAATAAAAATGATAAGGGAAATAACAAGCGGAGAGAATCTAAAACTAAAGGGAAAAAGGAAAAGAAAACAATAAACACAAGTGATGCACAGTACAACTGCTCACCACCCACTGACCAATACCCAGCCCGACCCAAGCAGTGATCTGGGCCTTCCGGGTGACTTCCCCCCAGTTTCTATACTGGGCATGACGTGCTGTGGTATGGAATACCTCTTTGGCTAGTCTGGGTCAGGTGTCCTGTCTCTGCTCACTCTTGGCTTCCCATGCCCTTTCTCATTGGCAGCGCATGAGACTGAAAAGTCCTTGGTCAGAGTAAGCATTACTTAGCAACAGCTAAAGACATGGGTGTTATCAGTGTTGTTCTCAGGCTAAATTTGAAAACACAGCACTGCACCAGCTGCTAGGAAGGAGAAAAATGACTGCTACTGCTGAACCCAGAATAACTATAAATACAAATGCATTTAATAAATAACTTTGATCATTGAAGATTGCTGCTGAATTTTACTGCTCTGCTTGAGCCTCAAAGGCCACTCTTTCACTCATGATATCATGCAGCCCAAAGCAGAAGGCTCCTGAGGACTCCACTTATCAGTGAAATAATTGTCTGCCATGGCAGATCTAAACTTTGAAAGGGAACATCAGTCATGCTTACTATCATGCCTACTAGATCAGGCATTTGGTGCTGAGAAAGCAAGCTCTGGCTATACCAAAGAACAGCAACTTTGGTCTGTATTTAGTCTAAATAAGAAACTAGTCCCAAGCTGTGAAGAGGCTGGGCTCCCTGATACCAGAGGTGTACTTCGCTTTGATCTACAAAGTCTTTCTTCTTCTGCCAGAGGAAAAGAGCTGCACTCTGTCACTGGGTTTTATAGTTTTCTTCATCAAGAAGAGACAGCCTTTGTGAGTGGCAGTCTGAAGTTGCACAAAGGCAGAAATGGACCAAAATCTGCTTGTGTTGGATCAACCAAGACTTCAAATATACAGTTAAAAGGCTATCTTGGAGATAAAACCTGACTGCACTGAAATTGGTGTGAATCAGGACCTGATGCAGGGAAACCACCTAATTTCATGGGAATTTGTTGTTGCATTACAGCCTCTGTCTTGAAGGAAATCCCTTGAAGGTCAGAAACAAATATGTTTCCCTAAGGAAACACTACCACGAGTCAAGAAATGCCTAGGAACTACACGAAAGCTAACCCTGGAGATGGAAGCACTTGAGCTGTGCGGGTGGACCCAGGCCACTGGAGCATGTACACCTATCCAGGCACTGCACTGAAGGGCTAGAGACTCAAGAGCAGAAGCTGGCCAGCACAGCCTTCCCATACCCAGGTACATCAAGCCAGGCTCTCTGGGCTGTGCTGCATTCTTGTCATTCACCTGCAGCAGCTTGGCTGGAGTTCCTCAGTTCATACAGTGATGCACTGTGCCTGGTGTACTTAACGTATGCCTGTACTAATTATTTCGACTGCAGTGTGACCCTCTAAGTGAGATGGGACTGGCTCAGATTCAGCCTTGATCTTAGTCACTAGAATGAAAACTGATCTTGGTCCTCACTTGTCAGACTATAAATAGGCAGCCTGCCTGTAACCAGCATTGCATGTTTCCTGTGTAGTCATTGCTAATAAACACAACAGCTGGTAAACCAAGACTCATGATGGCAAATCTTGGTGATACCAAATCTGTGCATGTGATGGTGTGTCACCTTCTCAGCCATCTTACATGTGCGTTTGCTTAAAAACACACTGAACAGAGCATTTCGCTTCAACCATCACTAGATCTGATTGGGGGATACTTCACCTGGTCTGCTGTTTTACTGTGTTTATAGCCACTTGTTTCTGAATTCTCTACGTATTCTTTGGGAGCTCAAAATACACATATATATAGGTTAAAATAGAAAATCTGATGAGGAGGAACCACATGGAACTCTGTTTTTGCACTGAATGAAAAACTGGCAACTCTGTTCTATTATATTGTCTCAGGGCAAGCAAATAGTTTTAATATATATTATTACACACCTGTGTCAGTATTTGTCAGCAATCCAGAATCTTCTCATTTTGCTCTAGATATCATACTTACTCTCATAACTCTTAAGTGCCAGCACTCAAAGGCAAATAATGTAGTATCAAATAAAGAGAATCATTCTGCCCCCACAATCCCTTTTCTTCTTTTCCCTCTTGCTTCCTCCTCATTCCAGGAAAAAATCCCACCCCAAACAAACCAACCAGAAGGAACAGAGTACCAACTAACGACATACTCAAATTTGCCTTTTTTTTTCCCCTGGGAATACCCATTAATGATAGATTCAAATGTGGGTTTTTTTTTTCTGGGAATGCGAACGAAAGGGTTGGCCAGCAAAGGGTTAGGAAAAAAGTAATCTCAGAGCTCGGTCTCTGCTAAGCTCACCTTGTCATTTCTGATTTCATTACTGAGTTTCAAGCAGAATGGTTGAACCGGCAGAATGTCCTTTCTCTCCCATGTGCTGAGCACAGTGAGACAGCTGCCGCGAGTGCTGAGGCAATGGGGCTGGGAACAGAGTGCCAGCAAAGAGGATTACTCCAGCTGCATCTAAAAAAGTATGAAATCTGCAGAGAGAGAGCACCAAGTCCTGCTTTAGAACAGGGCTGGTTTGCTTCCCTTAAAAAAAGGTCATGATTCAGTGAAAAGCTCAAACACTTATAGGAAGGGAAGAAACATGCTTACAGTCTCCTTATGAGTAGCCTAAGAACAGTTCTGTCCATGAATACTTATTGTGAGAAGTACATAAATACAGGAGGTTGAAAGCTGATTTTGCAGATTAAACCTGCCCTGCCAGGGCTTTTTTGTGGTTGTCTCGGTTTTGTGAGTTTTGGTTTTTGTCCCACCCTTTTTCTCTCCATATGATGAGTAATTGTGCAATTTTTTTGGCTTTCACTTACTATGATACTACTGGTTGTACTTTTATTAAGGAAAATCAGTCTTCTTGCTTAAGTTCCTAACTGCACTATTTCCTTTAAGAGACACCACAATGCAAAGGCAAGTTCTTTCTCTTCAATGGCAGCTGATACTATTTGCCTCATCAGAGGGCAGAGGAACTATGAAGCATCATAATAAGGTTCAGCCTCATAAATGTTTTCACTGACTCTCGAACAATATTAGCACCCCCTCCTTTCAGGGAAAGAAAAGCTGCAGGTTATCAAATCAGTAGGTTTCCTGTTATTTTCTATTCTATTCCATTCTATTCCAATTTATATTCTATTCTTATGTCTGTAATTTTCTAATTTCTAGTCTAGTTCAGTCTATTCATAACTCAAATAACTGAAAGAGCAAACATCCCCTGAGTCCACAGATAAATTTATGGTTAAAAGATGCTATCTGCGAGGTCATTTGGTTTTTGCCCTGTCAAAAGCAAGATGGCAATCCAAAGTCTGGCCTTCATCTTCATAAGCTTCTAGCCTTGCATTTTCCTTTCTGTTACCACGTCTTTTGGATTTGCAAATTAGTATCAGTGGGGACATTTTTTTATGTTGTGATCCCCTTCCTTCCCCAATCCACACATCTATAAATTTTGGCTTGAAAAAGAATGAAATATATTTTTTAATCAGCTGATTATTATTTAGCTGCAATCTGCTAACCAGACACACCTCATTCCTGTATCATCACCTAAATGGAATGCTTTTCAAAACGAACAATAGGAAAATCGTGTGCCAAATTTCACTTTAAGAGAAGATGGATTCCTTTCCTTCACAAGATGAACCAGTATTTCATTGCATAAATAAGATTACTCTTTAAATGGACAGGACATATTCTGATATTAATTACAGATGCAGAAAATAGTATATTGACCTTAACCAGCTTTTAGTCCCTCTACAACTTGAATATGCCACTGCTATAAAATCTCTTCATCTTATCCAACCTATTTAACATTATAAGGAATTTTATCTGACACTACCACAACTGGAGAGAGAGATGGTTGGAATTAAAGGCCTGGGGAAAAAAAATCTGTAGGCACATGGCACCTTGAAAGGCTTTCAAAAACTCCGTTCAGGTTGCCTGCTTAAGCTTTATAACAGCATGGCAAGCATGGCTTCTCCTCCTGGATGCAAAGCCTAATGCCCAGTTTTCTGTTTGCCTTAACTCCTGTGAGTATTCCTGCTGAGCAGCTTTAGCAGACCAGCCTCCCAAAGTAAAAGATTAAACTTTTAATCTTGAGGGAAACAGAAATCAAAATGACTGAAAAGGCAATATGAAGAGTCACATCTAGCCAGAGGGTAATAACCAAGTATAGAAAGCTTTAGATATCAACAAGATCTAACATTACTTCTGTTCGAAGGTGGCTTAATCACAGGTTTCTGCACAAAAAGGATCCAGACATTGAACAATTGTGTTGGGCTTACTGCCAGCAAACATCGTAACTGAGTGCTACTATAAGCCCTTCAGAAAGAACAGCAGAAAAAAGGCAAAAAGGGAAAGTTCTTGTCCTCTAACAAGCTTGGCATATGAGCATGCTCGTCAGAGACCCAACTCCAAATCCTGCATTTTATCTCAGCAAACAGAAGGACTTTGGCCTTTGTTTCACATGGCGCTTAAACACAGGCCTGTCTGAGGGTAACCAAGACTAATCAAATATATCAGTATTCTGATAGGTTGTGCCTTCTGCAAAAAGGCTCAGGAAGAGAAACTGGTACCTGCTTTAATGGACACTATCCATCTGAGCCTCAAGCAGTGCACGTCAGCTACCAAGAAGAGGGCCAGAAAAAGAGAAGAGCTCAGGAGCAGTTAGCTGAGAGCACTAAAAACAAATGGTAGAACAAAAAATCCAGGCAGAAAACCTAGTTCTGAAGCAAAGCTGATGTTTCTTCCCTTCTTGTTCCAAACTATAACTCATTATGGTGCTTTCTCTCATCCAAGCCTCTTTGTCATGTGCACCAACACAAAGTCTTGCCTATTCATCTATGACTGCATCAGTTCCCTCAGTATGGACAATCCAGGGAATGTGCCAACAGAATCTAATCAGAAATCCATACCAAATAGAGTGTGTATCAGAAATAATGTGGTCAGCAGGACTAGGGAAGAGATCATCCCCCTATACTGTGAGGCTGCACCTTCAATACTATGTTCAGTTTTAGGCCCCTCACTACAAGATACCGAGGTGCTGGAGTGTGTCCAAAGAAGAGCAATGAAGCTGGTGAAGGGTCTGGAGCACAAGGAGTGGGCTCAGGGAACTGGGGTTGTTTAGCTTGGAGAAAACAAAGCAGGCCAGGACACCTTCCAATAGATTAGGTTTCTCAAACTTTAAACATTGATCCACAGAGCAGGTGAGTTCACCATGTCTTCTATGCACCACTGGTAACTAGTTTCCTTGTTTATTTTGGGGTTTTTGACAGGTTTGCTACTATTTCTCATGTCATTGCTGGACTGCTACACATCTGGAGAGCTCTCATCTTCTTGGCCCACACAACTGTGACCATATTACTTCTCTGACTAGACTGAACCCACTCTCTGGCTTTGTCAGCAGTAGCTCATGTGGAGCTGTGACTCGGGTGTTTGGCAGGCGGAGGTCAGTGCAGATGACTCACATATTAGTCTGAGCACAGCCTAACAGATCCCTAACAGTGTGCTACCTGAGATGGGAGAAGTCATTCTTCCTGTTGGCCAGCTGATAGCAAGCTCTCTGCATGTTGTCGCAATGAAAGAGGTAGAAGAGAGATGGTGAGGGCACCAGCTCATCTGCACTACACTTTAAGAAACTGAGAAAACTTAATTTAGGCCTTTACCTGGTGATCCACTACATTCAGTGTCATGGCTGTGAGACCCTGAAAGTCAACTCAGAATTTCTGGGAGTGTTTCCTCATCAAGCATCCCCTTCCTGAGCTACATCCATGGCAATTTCACTGTGAAGGGGATAAATATTCACAAATGCCACTACAGCAACTGAAGTGATGTGGAAGACAGCCTACGATTTCATCCTCATCTGGTTTTCACAATAGACTCAGAGAGACACCGCTTGGCACTTCTGAGGCCAAATATGGTGTGTGCAGCCACAGCTCTGTAGCTAGCTCTTCATAATTGTTCGCAATAAATAATCCAATTTTAGTGGACATGGGATATAATAACTCTTATTAAGTCTAAATTGAATGCATGTTAGGGAAGTTAAATTTGTAGTATTGCCCCATACAAACTGCCAGAAGTGGCAGCTTCAATCCCACTACTCCGAATTTTATCACTATGCTAAAACTGACTTGCTAAATGACTCTCCTGGGTAATGCGTAATGCCATAAAAATTAAACACTGATTTATTACTCAAATAAAAGACATCAGAGATTGTTGGGGTGTTAAACATGAAGGCTGACTTGTTTTGCAAACCATGTTTAATGGCAGACCCAGCTGGTACTCCTTAAATGTATCTCCAACAAATAAATGACCTTTTTTTCTCTTAACGAAGGCAGACAAATCAAGGTGGGCTACCAGCTCTCTCCAGACTATGGTATGACCACCCATTTTTTCACAACATGGATCATAGGGTAATGGAATGACTGCCTTCACTGCTGCCACTGGTGACTGAAAACACCATACCTTCAGTAAACAAACCCACTATTTATAGGCTGAGAAAATTGGGGCTGTTCAGCCTAAAGAAGAGAAGGCTGCGTAGAGACCTCATAGCAGCCTTCCAATACCTGAAGGGGGCCTATAGGGATGCTGGGGAGGGACTCTTCATTAGGGACTGTGGTGAGAGGACAAGGGGTAATGGGTTTAAACTTAAACAGGGGAAGTTTAGATTGGATGTGAGGAAGAAATTCTTTACTGTGAGGGTGGTGAGGCCCTGGAATGGTTTGCCCAAGGAAGTTGTGAATGCTTCATCCCTGGCGGCGTTCAAGGTGGGGTTGGACATAGCCTTGGATGGCATGGGTTAGTGGGAGGTGTCCCTGCCCATGGCAGGGGGGTTGGAACTCGATGATCCTGAGGTCCTTTCCAACCCTAACTATTCTATGATTCTATACACATCACCTCCTGGGACCAGCGGTTTAACAAAACACCCTGTCTGCAGCATTATTGCTTTCAGTTCACTGGCTGTCATTCTTTACCACTGCTGCTTTGTGATACCTTTGCTAGCCAGATATGGGACAGATAAGACCCTTTCTAAAGATTCAATTGCACCTCTTCCATTGACATCAAGTGGAGCACAAGAAGGCGTGACAACATTGTCTTATATGGCTGTTTTATTTTATTTCCTTCTCCTAAAGTTCGTGCAGATCTGTGGCAGATCAAGCATCAACCCTCCATCAGCTCTGTATTTCAGAAGGAAAAACAATACATTCAGTACATAGTATTGCTGCAATATAATTCATTTTTCAGTGCTGGAAGTTAATGATTATAATAATAACCAGGCTAGGGTTTCAGAAGGATTACAAGGATGAGGTAGGTGACCTCACAAATGTCTCAGCATTGAACTTTCATTTTCTTGTATGATTGCTGAATTTTAGCATCTTGCAGAATCCAAGTTTCTTCTCTCTGATGCTATCTAGGTACCTCGTCTATTCCACTGCTTTAAAAAATCCTCCATCAGATGGCAGCAGGGTACAAGCTTTTGTAAAAGGCAAAGCAGGAGGACGGGAGTTTTGTCTTTGTATCTATGGAAATGTCAACAAATAGTTTAGCTTTTTAGATCAGCTTTTTTCCCTCGTCTGTTCAAACAGCAAAAGGATGCTAATTTACTGTCCTGTTACACCACATCTCCAACTTGTGCATGTTGTTCCTGGTGAATGTGTTTCAAGCATCCTGCAACTCTGGTTGCTCCAGGGTTGCAGGTGCCTTGCTCTGTTTGTAGCCCCAGCATTTGTCTTGCATAAGGAGGGCAGTAAGGAATAGGAAGGTGGCTTGCCAAGGAGGCTCAGCCATAGCCTCCTCGCTGCTTTTCTCCTTGAGCTATGCACTATAGCCTGCAAGTCTCTCTGCAGCACGTTCCCATCTCTCCTGAGCCCCCATGGCCTTTGGGGAATTGGTTATCAGTTTCTCTTCAGAAATGAAAGTCTGCACTCCCGGGTACTGCCAGTCGAGACTGCAGTAGCTGCCTGCCAGTCTTTCAAAGACTAAAGGTGTTCCTGAATGCTACTAGCTGTGAGCCTTGGAGCAGAGGAACTGAGCACAGTGAGTTCAAAACCTGCTGAGATGTCTCCTGTGCCTGTCCAGGCACTGATTACCAGAAAGCTGCACTCTTAACCACCAAAGATCAAGGGGTAATTGGGGTGGCACTATATCCGACAGGTTGCATGGAACAAGTAAAAGCAGAGGGCCTGACCTACAGCTGCCCTGGTTTCATCTCCTGACACTTCTTGCTCTGCCAGTAATACATCCTGCCTGTCCATGCTTCGCCCTCTGGCACACTGCCCCATGTCAGTGCTGGGACTCAGCACTGATTCCCCCCAGTCTTCCTTCAACATTTTTCTTCTACTCTACTTTCCCGGTGGCTTTCAACCCCTTGCCTCAAACCACATTGTAGCTTGTCTGTAATAGACTGTGTGCAGCCCCTGACAAGTGCTTGTGCTTGCTGCCTCGCAATAACCACAAACCCCATCAAAACCAGAGAGTTTCTGCACCTTTGTAAACACACAGATCTATTTCAAAAAGAAGTACAAAATGATCACTTAGTACAGTGCAAAAGAAGAAGAGGATCTGTGGCAGGTGGGTAGAAGACAGCTGGAGGGGAAAGAAGCTGGCTGGAGGCTTGCTGGAGAAGCAGGCAGTGCTCTCCAGCAGCCAGCTCCCTTCTGGAGCAGAAAGGAAAAATCCAGGCAGATTTTCCCACTCAGATTTATAATCTGCTTCTTGGATTTACCCACAGAAGTACGCTGTGTGGATGGCCTCTGTGTGAGACAGTGTGAATGGCAGGGAATTCTGCCGCTGGGTGCACGGACTGCACAGGTAGGCACATGTGCCACTGATGTGGGAACAAGAGTCGTTGTCGTGGTTTAAGTCTCTCAACCACGCAGTTTTGCTCACTCACTCACTCCCTCTTTCTTCCCCCCAGCTCCCGAGGGGATGGGGAGGAGAATCAAAAGAACGCAACTCCCATAGGTTGAGATAAGAACAGTTTAGTGACTAAGGTATAACACAAACCACTGCTGCTACCACCAATAACAATAATGAAAAGGCAAATACAAGGAAAGAATACAATAACTCACCACCAATCTCAACCCCACCAAGCAGTGCACCCCCCTACCATGCACCCCCACCACCCTTCCAGGTCTCTGCTCTCCGTTTCTACATCCTGGACATGACGTGCTGTGGTATGGAATAACCTCTTTGGTCAGTCTGGGTCAGGTGTCCTGTCTCTCCTTCCTCCCGGTTTCCCCTCCTCCCTGGCAGAGCACGAGACTCACAAAGTCCTTGGCCAGCTTAAACATCACCAAGCAGTAACTGAAAACACTGGTATTATCAGCACTGTTCCCAGACCCAAAATCAAAAACACAGCACTGCACCAGCTACCAAGAAGGAGAAAAAAATCACTGCTGCTGCTGAACCCATGACAGTCGTGATCTGTCAAACTATACCTGACATAGCATGTCCTCAGACAATACGAACTGGAAGACCAAGGCCCAAGAGGTCTGTGTGGACCACAAGAAGCATTCAAAGATAAAACAAGCCTTACAGCTGTATGGGAGTAGGTTTTTTAATTTCAGCTTGATTTCTTAACACCAACCACAAATGAAATAAAAATCAACCCTTAACTTATTATCACAGCAATGGTCTACATGACTTTTCTGCATCCCATTCATCAATTTTCATGTTTCTGTAGTCATCTTCATGTTCTATACATTTCTTTTTCATTATTCCCCAAGGGGCATAAATACTGTATAGCAACCCCTGCCAGAAGAACAGTTCCAATCTTTGCAAGCCACTCAGCTGCACACCTTAGTTCTGCTGGGCACAGGACACCAAACTGTCCCTCTGGTCTCAAGAGAGTCTGAAAGACATGGAAAAGGCCAGTTTATCCCACTTCTGCTGCTGCTCTTGAATGCTCTAGACAACTTGCTTTCTTTCATAACTCAGGAAATACATATATATAATGAACACCAAAAAAAGGGAAGATACAAATCAAATAACTGATATTTTCACCATTACTCTTATCCATCAGTGATTCAAAATTGATGGTGCTTGCTTGGGAAGTTTCCTATAAAGAAAAAAGAAGTTTGCCATAAGGAAGCAAAACCAGTTTGTTAAAAACACTGAATAGTATTTTTTTTCATGCATGCTTTCTAACACACCCAGCATATTCATCACCTTCCACTACTATACCCTGATTCTCTATGAACAGGGATCAAGATAGAAAATTCAAGCCCACAAGCTGAATAGCTTCCTAATTCCTATTCCTGGGTATTTATGGAAGCAGCCAATTTGACCAAAATTAATTAAGTGGTGGGAAATACTTTTAAAACACAGGTTTAGTCATCAGGATTTCCTGGATTTCAACTCCAGCAAATTTGGTGTGTGCTGGTTCTTGGTTGGTTGGTTGCTTTTTTTTATGCTGAATTCAGATGAGAATTATACTCACAAACTCAAAGAAGGAGAATTTTTGTACCTCAGAGAGAGAGACATATGAAAACATCTGAGAAATCCACGAACCAGCATCACATACAAATTTTGTCCATGTTATTTATAATCTGGCACCTTGAGGGGACCAGATATGTGTTTTATGAAGGTGCTGGGTTTACAAATCTTCAAGTTCCAACTGAACTGAGAACCTTGGCCATAGAATGCACCTTTCTTTCAGAATAAATTAGCATTACTTTTCAAAACTGTACCTTCCCCAAATGCAGCATGGCTTGCAATGGCAGAAGAGCTTGTTTTTATTACTAGCTTTTCTCATATTCAGTAGGTTCAGTGGATGGAAGGGTATTTCTTTCCTTCTGCAGAAGACTTCCTGCATTTCAACAGCACTGAGGCCAGGATTAGCAGTTTCCCAACAGAAACACAGTTCTGCTAATTCTAACCAAATACCCATAGTGATCAAAAGCGGGAAAAACAGTGCTTTGGATTAGTATACAAAAGCCACTATTAATACCTACAACCTGTAGTCTGTATTTCCTGACCATCCCTAAGGTGAGAAGAGCAGCCCCACTGCGCATTGGCTATTACGAGAAAAATCAGCACACATTTACTGTCTTGTAAGTACCATAGAAAGCATCTGTACCATTTGAATAATGCTTAAATGCTGTAATTAGCAAGCCAACTCATTTCATTTTAATGAAAGGGATGCAGAAAAAAAATGTGGATAGATGTTTTCAGAGCTTTCAGGGTGAAAGGAAGCCACAGTCTGTAGAAACAAATATTCATGTGATTCTACAAGCGCAAGACAAAAATATCCCTCTACACTGTATACTGGACAAGAGATTCTATGCTATCTGTATTCCCCCTATAGGGTTATAGTAAATGTTTCTCATTCATATTTTATTCTTTATCTTCAACAAACCAGTGTGATGTTGTCCCGAGGGCTGATGACATCTGAGTATATGGAGGCAAAACTGGTATAGAAAAAGAGCACATAGAGAAAAATTCCGATATACGCAATATGCATACCACAGCCGTGAAAACATATAGCCCTATATCATACTCAAAACTGTGTGGGTAAAGCAAGCATTTTACACAATGGCTACCCTAACTTTGCTGTTATTTCTTTGCTCAGGGCTGTCAGAGTGAAATGCCAGTTACAGGAAACCCTACACCTATTTTGAGACTAAATGGTACATCTCCAATCTCTTATTTTTAAAGAAAGAAATCTCCCCCATCATTATTTTGCCTCTTAATCAAACATTTTTAGTCTTTGGATTAAACCAGCAGCAACCTAGGTGGCACAGAAGGCAGAATTCTCTTTCAGACTGGAAAAGTACACAGAGAGATTGAGATACTAAATTCCTAGGTAAGCACTACAGATCTTTCTCATTTCAGAGAAGTACTCCAGATTATAGCTCTGCCTGCGGCCCGAGCCAGGTAACAGCCTGTGAACTGTTACTAATTTGGACGGGTGAGTACAGGAATAAGTAACCCAAACACCTCTGTGGATGTGAGCCATGCAGCATGACACAGACCTGGTTTAGAAACTCGGTGTATACCCGGGAAAGCATCCAGATCCCTGTGAATGCAGGGTACTAATACAGGAGTTGTATGGCTGTTCAGCCGCTCTCACATCACATTCATTCCCCATCCAGAAGCAAGCTTCCAGCTGCAGGCCGTATTATCATTCCTCAGAATCTCTCTTGGCCTGTCTGGCTCAGCACCTTCATATCACATCCTCCCTTGATTGATTTCCCATCATTTATACACTGCTTTCAAGCTCTCACTTTCAGCACCTAATCGTTCTTTTTAAAACCAAGAAACCTCTTGCTCACAGACCGTGTGCTGCTTAAGATAACTAACAGTTCAAGGAGTGCAGCCAGGAAAGCTATAGTGGGACAAGGAGAGGTGGACTCACAGGAAATGATCCTTCCTCCTACCCTGGTACGGGCACTGGCAAAAGTGGGGCATCCACATCTGAGCTGGAGAGAGGGAGGATGAACAGCTTACATAAGGACATGGAAGCTGGTAGGAGAAGAACCTGGTTTATATTAGCCTTTTGGGGAACTGACCATCACCTTAATGGCAGGTTTTACTACGCTGGACAGAGTAATTTCCCACTCACATTATTAATTTTTTTGTGAACACCTATATTCCTAACCATAGAATCATAGAATAGTTAGGGTTGGAAAGGACCTTAAGATCATCGAGTTCCAACCCCCCTGCCATGGGCAGGGACACCTCCCACTAAACCATGCCATCCAAGGCTATGTCCATCCTGGTCTTGAACACCACCAGCGATGGAGCATTCGCAACTTGCCTGGGCAACCCATTCCAGTGCCTCACCACCCTTACAGTAACGAATTTCTTCCTCATATCCAATCTAAACTTCCCCTGTTTCAGTTTGAACCCGTTACCCCTTGTCCTCTCACCACAGTCCCTAATGAAGAGTCCCTCTCCAGCATCCCTATAGGCCCCTTGAGATATTGGAAGGCTGCTATGAGGTCTCCACGCAGCCTTCTCTTCTGCAGGCTGAACAGCCCCAACTTTCTCATCCTATCATCTTCATACGGGAGATGCTCCAGTCCCCTGATCATCCTTGCGGCCCTCCTCTGGACTTGTTTCAACAATGTTACTTTCCAGCCTATATTGAATCCCACACTTATTTTCACTTCTTCATTTCCTTCTACTCTCAACATTACGTTCCTTACAGTCTATCTGCCTAAACTCTTGACAAGTCAGGGAGCACGGAGTCTCTCATTTTTCCAAGGACTGTCGCTAGCCACCAAACATGAACATTCACATGAACAATACATTTACAATAACAGTAAAAATGAATAATAGGGGGAAGTAATTTGAGTGAGAGACAGTTAAAAGGAAGGCAGTTAAAGACATTTAATTACTTCGTTATTGTCTGAATTAACATGGTGGCAATGGTTTCAGCCTATTTTTCTTGAGCTGACAGTTTGTTATGCGCTGTGTCTCATGAATATCTCCAGCCCGCAAATAGAATGCCGCGCAACTGCAAAAGGCAATTACTCTTATAACATATGCATAATGAAATCCGACTGCATTATCTTTTTGTCCTTAATAAGACCAGCTTACATTTTTGCAATTTGTGATGCATTTCTTTCCTTTAAGATATCTACATTGATGGTGTTATTTTTTAAAAAGAGGGAAGAAAAAAGGGGAGAAGTAATACAGGTCAAGCAGCCAAATAATATATATTCAGGATGGAATTATGGCATTGCTAATTAAGCTGAAGATAAAAAGGAAGAAAGCATTTCTATGAGGATGTGATTTCCTCTCTAAATCCTAGAGGAGACAGCTGAACAAGCGCTCAGCTTCTGACCATACATGCTGTAGCAACAGCAAGCACATGAGCCTACTATCTAACTGATGGGACTGACCACCAGAAACACGGTCTGAGCCTGATAGCCTCACTGTGCTGCAGTGATGCCCTGGGAGATTACAGGGTATCAGTGCAGTTCCAAATGAAGTCAATGGCTTGTAGAAATACATACTAGAATTTGTAAGTGCACGATCATCTCCCTCTCTCTCAGACTTCAATGACTCCCCTCTTCTGTGTTACACTGCAATTCTACTGGAATTCTTTTACTCAATATTGTAAATTATGTTGATTGTGATATTGCAATTGGTTCAGCACCTCTTGGGTACTGCAGCCCCATAGTGTGGGCTTGCACAGTAAGATTTTAGTGAATTTAACGGGAGTGCTGAACATTCAGACAGGGGTGTTGATTCAGTTCAACAGGAATGATTCCTGGGCATCTCTGAATGGATGTGAACATGTTAGCTGAAATAATGTGTTTCTGTTTGGTCATAAAGAATCACAGGTATTCAGATAACCCATTTAATTTAGGTAATTAGCAAACTGTCTTTATATGCGTAGTTTTAAATAGATGAATAGGTGATGGTTTAGCAAAATCTTCAATCCCAGCAGCAAATGCACATTGCTCCACTGAGTCACACTGAGCTCTGCTTCACTGTGTCAGAATGACGGAACATGCAGCCCATCAAGCTGCCAAAAATATGAAGTGTGGAATATAAATAGATGTTTTTCGTACCACAGGTGTGCTGCTGAATTGTCTGGAGACATTCAAATTTGCAGATGATGCTCCATCTACACTATCCAGAGATCATGCTCTCTGTTGTTTCTGGAAAGCACTGTCCAGGAAATCATTAATAAAAGTGTCTTCTCATGGGAAAAGGAAAGGCTGTTCAATCTGAAATTGTTCTTTCAAGCTTGCTTATATAACCCACCTGTAACCAAAAAGAGCTTCATGCAATTAGATTATGTTTGGTACATAGTCGGCTTTTACTTTATCTAGTGTTGAGCCCTCTCAGGCAGAAGAGGTTATTTACTCTGGTTCATATACAGATTTACACAATGATGGTGTCTGACTTCCTTGTTTATGTGCGATGCAAAACGAGGGACCGGAATACTGTAAGTCAAAGAATAAATTGTTAATATAGCAACAAAAAATATTGCTACTAAGAAATTACTATTCTCTGTTTTGTTTGTTTTCAGGTCCTGAAGTATCCATCTCCTACAAACCATGTGATATGAAAATGTTTAAAGCTGCCACAGCCATTCACAGAAGAATTCTCTTCAGGCTGATGGAACTCTTGGAACAAGCCCAGAAAAGGGCCGTGAGGATGATCAGGGGACTGGAGCACCTCCTGTATGAAGATAGGATGAGAAAGTTGGGGCTGTTCAGCCTGGAGAAGAGAAGGCTGCGTGGAGACCTCATAGCAGCCTTCCAATATCTCAAGGGGGCCTATAGGGATGCTGGGGAGGGACTCTTCATGAGGGACTGTGGTGAGAGGACAAGGGGTAATGGGTTTAAACTTAAACAGGGGAGGTTTAGATTGGATATGAGGAAGAAGTTCTTTACTGTAAGGGTGGTGAGGCACTGGAACGGGTTGCCCAGGGAAGTTGTGAATGCTCCATCCCTGTCGGTGCTCAAGGCCGAGTTGGACAGAGCCTTGGATGGCATGGTTTAGTGGGAGGTGTCCCTGCCCATGGCAGGGGATTGGAACTAGATGATCTTAAGGTCCTTTCCAACCCTAACTATTCTATGATTCTATGAAGCAGCTCATGATCTTTGCAAACAGATCTGCACTGCTTTGAGAAACCTCCATAAAGTGGTAGGGGAGATTTAGATTAGATGTTATGAACAAGTTCTTTACTGTGAGGTGGATGAGGCCCTGGAACAGGTTGCCCAAAGAAGTTGGAATTGTTAGTAAAACAAAGAAAAGTTACTGACATCTCAAAAGTCTTAGCAACAGAGACTGCAAGAAGCGGAGGGATCAGACAGGGACTGAATGAAAAAAGGTTATTATTTTTCTTTTCAAACTGCATAAGAAGACACAGTCTTTTTGTTACATTGTAATTATTGCAATGATACAGTTTTTTAAGTAGTGCAGTAATAGCATCTGAAATCTGAAAGTGGAATTGCCAGCAATGACAGAGCCTGTATATTACAGAGAACAAAATCAAAGAGCAAATAAATGACGGATGGTGGAAAATACATTGTATTTTTAAATCTGATATTGTACTAATAAGTGCTATTAGTAACAGAGACAAGCATCTTCTAAATAATGACCTTAGTTAAAAGTCCAGCTAGCACAAGCAGATGGCTATACTCACATGGAAGCTAACTACAGTTTGGATTTTCCAGGGCAACTCTGACTATCGGACTGGGACATACTTATCTGAGGACATGGTTTAAACTGTGACAGGTCACCATGTTCACATATTTCATCCACATTTTGTTTGTGCCTTTGGGTCCTAAGCCTTTGTTTCAGTGCATGTGGTGGCAACCACTTCTGAAATCTTTGAGTGCTACTGCAGTATCAACAACTGCTCCTACTAACCAACTTTAAATCATGTTTATGTTGTAACTTGGACATGTGCCTGTGTGTCTAAGTAACCTTACACCAGTAATTTTAAGACTCTAATGTTGCATAGACTTCTTTTGCAGTAACACTAGCTTGCTGCTACAGAATCCAAAAGCCCCCAAATGCTACATTAATAAATACAGGCTTTTATGACATTCTTTTGGAAGATAGATCCTTCTAAATGAAATGTTGGCTGAGCGGTTTAGCTCTTTGAACTCGCTATTCCTGAGGGTCTCACTTTAACCTTCCTCTCACAAATTGAAAAGGTAACTTGAGTGACATTGCTGAAATACACAGCTCCTCTGATTCCTCTGGATTAGGTATGATTTAGGTAGCTGCAGTTTGGCCTTTAGTAACCTACAATGGTTTTCACCCCAAGTGAAATCGCACTTCACAATTCCTCTGGGTGAGTGAACACTATGTAAGCTGCACATGTCCTCACTCAAATGACAATAAAGACTCTAGATTACATGATCACACAAGGGTTGAAGACCCTCTCTGCCCCAAGACATCTAGTTAAAAGGACACATGAGGAGAGAAAATGGCATGTAAATCCTAGATGTTGTTCTGGCATCTATATGCCATCAGTCTTGCAATTTCTCATAGTCATTTCATACATCATTTCAAATAGATTCTTTGGTGATTTAATCAGCCTTATGACTATACATACTGGTTCCTTTATTTTCCCACATTTTTCTCTGGAGTGTGCTTCCATTCTCAAAACTGACTTTCCAAACACTGACTTTTTTTTCCTCTGCTTCCCAGTCCTACACACACTGCCCAGAGAAACATAGTTAACTTATTTCTCTCTGGCTCATACTCCATAACCAGCTGTGAAACCTACTGCTAGTTAGAGGCTTATCAAAGTTTGATCTGTGTCCCCCGTTTCTGTTCAGGAAGTTGCTCAGGTATAATTAAGTACCTATCCATAATTACAGAGTGGCTCTTTGTCCCTGCAGAATGGGGCACACAGATGGACAGTATAATGGAAATTAGTTAGCAGCCTGTCCATGATTAATGAGTTGGTGAAGAGCTCAGCCCTTACCTGCGCTGAAGTATAGGTGCTCTCAGACCAAGCTGGCTGAAGAGAGCAGACAGCATTTCAACACTCACATTAGCAGGTGGTCCTGAGCAAGCAAGTCTCCTGAGTGAAAGATGACATCCCTCTATAATCAGTTTTCAGACCAGAATTGTTTTTAGGTAGAAAATGAGAGAAGGACAGAGTAAGAAGCACTTAACTGCTGCCTTCAGCATTTCTTTTTTGCCTTAGTAACATAGACAAATTCCAGACAAATGAGCTTTCTTAAATGCAGAGACAGCAGCCCTGTATTTACTTGACTCACATTACTAAAGATAATCTGAACACAGGGTCTAGCCACGTTCATGGTTCATGATCAGACTCGCCACACAGTGCTGAAACTCCTATTAATTCTCTAAGAAAGCTGTCAAGCTCCACTCTGATTGCAAGCCTAATGAGAAAGGTTTGTCATGCCTACTGAAAAACACTGGGCAAGGCTTAGAGGTTTCGAAAAGCTCATTTTCATGCCTTCCTTTCTGACACTCTGCTGCAAAGAACTTGGTGCCACTGTTCAGAAATGAATGGAGACAAGGCGATGCGGGTGTGAGCTGGCTTGAATCAATGCCTGCTTCGCTGTAACCAGGGGATCAGCATGCAGGAACCATGCTTCTGCCTGGGAAGTGCAGGCTAAGGCACAGTGCTAAGGGACAGCAGGACAGGTGTATTAATTAACCTACACTGGAAACGTCATGCATGGATCCATTTTCTTTAAACACAGAAAGAAACAGAATGGATTAAAATGAGTAGTAAAAAGATGAAGAGAGGAGCAGAATCATTTATACCAGCCTCCTGAGATCAAGTAGGAGAAAAGGAATGTACGTGCTTAAGAAATGAGTGAATTTAAAGGCACATTTTTTTGCTGTCAGTCTCTTGCCCTTCATTAGGTATAAAATGGTAATACTGAGTCTAATCAGTACGGGCTGGAACTCTTTATTATCTGAAGTGATGTGCATGTAGCCCTGCTGCACAGTAACTAGGAAGAGTGCTTCTGACAAATGTGTGATCATTTCTACCTCGTTTGAATGGGACTGTGACTAATTTTCACTCTCAGTTTCAGATTCCTCATGCAGAAAGATAAAACTTTCACTGTTTCCAGCTCTCGGAATCTTATCATTGATCTGTGTAAAACATTCAGCTCCTGAAGGCACAAAAATATGTAGGAATTTTAGCTTCCCCCTCATATACATACTCAGAAACTAGACAGCACTGAAAGGAACCTACCTTAAAAAAACCCTCAGTCCCGTGATATATTGTAAACACCTGCAGTTGCAATATTGCAACGTACTAATCTGAATGTGACATGAAAAGCATTTATGATATGTGTACATAGAAAGAAATGTAGAGAGCACATTTTCATTAAGCAGCTGTAGGTACTGTATTGCTTTGCAAAATCAGATCTTTGCCCTGTGGGAACTTCAAGAAGCTTTTCCTAAAGGTGATGACTATCCCAAATGGAAAGTAATTCTTCCTATACACTGAAACTGTAATAAGACACATTTGTACTTGCTTTTGTGAAACTGTCACCAGCAAATATTGCACACAAAAAATCCCAAGCCTATAGCTGATATGCTGCTTAATGCCATGAAGACTAATTAGAAAGTCATTATTCTGGTGGCTGCTCAATCTACTTAGGATAAATTAATGTCATTAAATATATATAGTCACAAACTTGGAAATAGCCTACATGATTGCTTTGCTCAGAGTTCACCACTACATTCCAAAATAACCAAAAAGGAAAACTCACAAAGGCTGTAGAATTCACTACATTACCATTTCTTATCTCCTACCCCAAAGAATGCTGAAATCCCTTTGTGCTGCACAAATCCTTTCAAAAGAACGCATGATAAAATGATAAAACTTCTAAATGAAATGCTATTCAACAAGTGATGAACTATGCCTAGCCATTGCTTTAGCAGATTAATCTTATAAAAACACGTTCCTAGAGTCCTTGGTTACGATTTACTTACTCCTATTTATAATCACACAGCAGAATTAAAAGCAAAAATCATTTTTGCATTATTTTAGCAAACAGGTGAATTTGTTCTGATTCTGAGATGTGCTCTGTGATGAGCGGGACAGGTATGGCAAACAGGCCTGAATATCCTCCTGTGTATCCTGAACTCTGGACTGGTAGATGGGTTTGTGCACGCAGTCTCACAAACTAAAGCAGCTCCAGGGACTACTGGCTCACACCTCCCTGTGAAGCTCTTCAAAAGCTCCAGTTAAATCTCCTTCAATTTCGCTCCTGCCAGGCTCATTTGCAGGCTTCCGAGAGAGCAGCAGGGAAGCAATGCAGACGTCCTAAGATCTTCCCTCTAATACTTCTGTCCTGCAGTCTTTCCTTCCAAGCATGGCCCAAAACTAAGGTCCTATTATGAGAAGAAAATGTGAGATCCCTGTAATGTATTTCTTTCCTAAAAAAGTTAATAAAACAATAGTTCTGAGTAGAAGGCTAAGATTTACCTGAGACAGTCCTGAAATGCGGAGCTCATCCACTTTTATACTGCCCAAATATTTGCTTAACATTTGAGAGTACTATGTATCAAAACTTGTTTGCATTCTGCTTTACATAAACACCATATGAAATGCAGAATGTTTTGGGATTATATACATAGCTGTGGTTTTTTTCCCTCTTGCTATACTTCAGCTGCATAATGTTTACAGGCACTTGCTCCATGTAAGTGCTGCTGGGTATGTGACTTACAAGTTGCATTAGAGCAGGATTTGGACTTGCCCCATTTGATTAATGTTTGTGTAAAAATTCAAAGTGCTTCCCCCTCTGCTCCCCTGAAAAAACGACTTCATAAAATGGCAGCATAGAGTCTATTTTCTGGAGAATTTCCATATCAAATGTGTTCACCTGAAGCACACAAGAGTAAAAGGAAACACGGTTTCTTTCCCATGCACTCAGCTCCAATTCAAACTTGAGAAATAAAGTCTCTCCCCTTTGCAGCAAAGGAGTAAGGGAGAATGCAGAAATTCAGCCTGTACTTAACACTGGAGCATTTCTGCTGTCTTCCATTTAGACTTTTGCTGTTGCCATTATGAAAAAAGATTAACAAGCTTTTAATTGATTTAGTTGGCATTTTACTTTACTTGTTTGAAACTGTATCCATTCTTAGTGCTCTGTCAGGATATAAATGCTTTGGTTCCTATGAAGCAAGCATTACTCATGCTAATGCAATTAAGAAATGAAAACTTCTATTGCCAGCAATAGAAAGGAAAAAAAGATGAAGAAGAAGCATTCCTAAAATGCAAAAGATTTGCAGTGAAAGTGGAGCAAAAAGGGGTATATACTATATATACTACACAGTTCTAGAATACAAATTGAATAGTTCTCTGAATATGATAGATTTTCATGGCACTCAGAGAGGAAACGCACGTCAGTAATGCAGTTTTAGCCTGAAACACATCCACATTTCTATCCAAGATATTTTAGAGGCAGAGTTGATAGAGGCAGCTCTGAATACACAATGTATGTATCAATCAGTGGATCACAACTCTGCACAATTTATGTTGGTCAGGGTATTGCAGATAACAGTGGACTAACCATTAGGCTGATCCATAAGACAGACAATCTGTCTTCCCTTCTCAATCCAAACAAACCCTGTCAAGTTTGCTAGAGAGCAAAAGATCTGCTTATAAAATTAAATGTACCAGACTCTGAATATGCTGAATAACCAGCCATTGGTTGGTCTATATAATGTATATTTACTTCAAATAAGTTTACTGTAAAACTTAGCTCAAAATTGAATTTATGGTACTAATAGTACTGCAATTTTAAATGCCCTCTAGAACAAGCAGAAAAGCTATAGCTGTTAAAATAGATCATTCTCTAATGTCTTGCCAAAAAAACTTTGGGTTGCATACAGAACTAAATGATATGCTCCATCTTGCAAATCTGAGCCCCATTAAAATAACCAAGTACTTCTGCAGTGGTGTGATCTGAAGCTGTGATCCCGAGAGAATCCAGCAAATGAAAGAAAACTCACAATTTGGGAGGGAAATGGGGCTCCTGTCAGAAACATTCGCTGCTGAAAGCTGGGGGTTTGGTATTTATTTGGTATTTGGCACTGTGGAAGTCATATCAGCACTGAACAAACACTTCAAGACAATATGAGAAGGTACAGTTTGAGTTGTTGCATTTTAAATAAGATTAAATATTAAGGGCTTGCTTCACTGCAGTTATCAAGGTTTCAGGAGAAGAAAAAGATCATCACATAAGCTTGTAATTAAGCCTAATTAATTCTGGATAAGGATGGGACCAGCACAGTTTTGTTCTTTGATCAACTAACATCTAAAACACCTACTGTATTTTTCAGATGAAGGGTGCTAGCTCACACATCTAAGTGAATTGTTGGAAGGAGGAAGCCTGTGCTCTGCCTACTGCCCTTTCCCTCCCTTTGTTTTCGAACTGCCTTTCTGTGTGACTCTCTCAGAGCTGAGAGTTAAACCACTGGCAGAGGTTTTTTCAAACCAGGGTTGACTTCAATGGTGACTTTCTTCCTCTCGTATTATGGCTCTTCTGGGACATAAATTAAGTCAGAGTTTCTTAGGCTTTTCACAGCAAAGACTAAGAACAAATGTGACTGGTGAGTATTCTCCCTCCTAGGATATTTGCAGGGACCACATCTTCTGTATTAGCTACATCCATGTGCCCTCCCATCTCTGATCGCATTACATCCCTTTGGAGCTGATGGCAATTACCAACAATAAAAATATCTGAATGGAGGAATATTTAGAAAGATTTTAGCCTTGTAGCAATCTATTTCTGGAGAGAAGAAGGAGTCAGTACCATGCCATAACTCAGTCTTCTCTGGACTAGCGAATACCTGGACTAGGTATCTGGAGACCTCATCTTCATCCACTGACCAAACTGGAGGCTTAAGCAATCTTAGAAGGTTTACCAACTATACTCAGTGTTATCAAGTCTCATGACAATCATGGTGTAACAGGGGATACTCAGGAATAAATATTTGGTATATTTAGCTATGAAGTTTCAATTCTGGCTATAGTGAAAAGAACTGTTCTGCCATATAATGGTGAGGAAATAAAGTTAAGAACTTGAAAATAAGAACTTCTAAAGATTCCCTCTCCTCCCTCTGCCCCAAATCCACCGAATGGAAAGTGTTTCACTGTCACTAATTTCTCAAATCATAAGAATTCAACTCAGCAACATATTTGATAGTAATCAGACATTTAAGTCAGATATGTATAATCTTACAGTGTGATTTAGACTATGTCAATGCTCTATCCTCTCTTTCTGAATGGAACCTGGTTGCTCTTTGCATGGAAATATATTGTATGATTAGATCAGTAGTATATTTCCAAAAGTTTGCTCAGCCAGTCTTTGACCTTTGTGCCTGACTGGTGTTCAGTGGGTGAGTTTTGTCTCTGGAATAGCCACAAACCCCTCACTAAAAAGATGCAAAATATTATTACCCAAAATAATTCCATAGTACAAATAATTTCAAGTATGTTTGCGACTCTGATTATCCTCCTTCAGGGATAAGGTGAGGGAAGGAAAGATAGTCGAACATAGCCTCAAGGTATCCCAAATTAATCCAGCGCTGAATGGATAGAACTGTTAATGTGGCTTCCCTCTTTCTTTTCCTTTCCTTTAGTTCCAACTGTACCAGGGCCTGAACTTACTTTCTTGAACTTTTTAGGGAATACCGTTGTCTAATATGGTTTGCAGTATAAAGCAGAAGCAACAACACATTTTTAGGATATAGTGGCTCTTGGCAAGAGATGAAAGCTTTTATTCTGAACTCTCCACTTGACAGCCTTTAGATACTCTCCTCATATCTCACAACCAGCAAGGTTTCCATGGATTTTTAGTTCTGTCTTTCAAAACCATAAGCAAGCTATATTCTGGTGAAATGAGAAGTGAACAGTGGGGATGCTCAAAGAAATTATAAGGCTTGCAGAATTTCTCCAGGTGGCCCAAACAATGATCTATTTCTTCTCTGCATGTTTGAGCCTGCAACAAATATACCACTTCCTACCTATGAAGTCGTGTGCAATATATTTAATGGGTTCCCAATCATATTTGATATTCACACACTCACATAAACATCTCTCTGTCATTTTCCAAGCTGTTTTTTCCCCAGAATCCTTTGATGAGAAAGGTTCTTTCATTATGTATGTTCTTTCATTATATGGAATAATAAACATTCACAAATTAGAATTAAAATCAGAGTTTGTGATCATTCTTTGCAATGCATGCATTTACGTATGATGACAACAATATCAAAGTGTTTATTGTTGAGGGTGGTAATTAAGCATATGCACAAAAGCACTAACATTTAAGTATGCTAACAGCTTTAATAACAGCAGCTTCACAACCTGTGTTTTGCTCTATTAAGATTAAAATTGCATTCCAAAATCCAGTTTCAAATTTCATTATCCGATTATGCCTAGTTTATTATTACCATGAGCAAAACAAAGTGCAAATTGCCCAAAGCTCAGTATCTATGAGTTTCTGGGTCAACCCATTCAGTTATAATGCCACAACTTAACCCCAAGTCTTCAGTGAGAAAGAGCCGCAGGGGCAGTAAGAAAAAGAGAGGAAACCCATCTGCTTTGCCAGGGCACATCCTTGAACAGATCCCACAAAACATATCCTAAATCAGCAGATACAGATGCCCAAGAAAACATGAAATGCTACAGAGTACTTTTATTCTCTGAAAAAGAGTATTCATCCATTCTTTTGATTCTTACTCTGCTCCCATTATCAACCTGCACTTTTTGAAACCATGACATATATTCCATAGTTTCAAGTGGCCAGTCACTTCTCTATCGCACAGGAATGCCCTGGTTATTTTGACAGTGAGCTCTTAAAGACAGAAAGAAAAGAGGAAAGAAACATCCACACCATTGTAGTACAAAATAAACAAATGTGTAAACTTAAGAAGATGTCACCAAAGAGGCGCCTAAAATTTACTGACTGTGCAAGCAGATAACACCAAAGAAGTACACCTGTGTGATGACACAAGCAGTACGCACCAGAGTTCTCCCTTTGAAAAAGCAAACTTTTCCTCTCTGATACCACAGGAGCCAAGCAAACAGATTATCCTTCAATTACATACTTGGTCTGCATGCAGGTTAAATCACGATACTGCATGCTGTCGCACAAAGAATCTACACATGCATATACACTGTCTTCAGTGGAAAACAGAGCACATTTTCATAGAATCACAGAATGGTTTGGGCTGGCTATTTAGTAATGACCTTTGCCTCAGAGAGCCTCAAACTACCCAGTTACACAGTAGGAACATCAGAGCAATCACTGCTGGCTGTGTATGAACAAAGCTCCTTCTTCAGTGATGCCACCTCCTTATAGGTGAGTTAAACATAAATGATGCATGTTTTAAATATATTTCCTTGAATGTTACCCATTTCTACTCATTGAAAGTAAATACTTAGATGCTATCCACCATCAGATCACCTTTACATATATGGCACATTGTCAAACGGCAGTTAAAGACATAAATCTCTTAAACTACATAAATGAAAAGTGGGTGTTTCCTTGTTTATGAGTAACGCAGATGAATGTAATCAAGTTTGAAATGAACAAGAAAAGTCACATTATCAGCAGGAATGGCAGAGAAAGGTAGCCTGGCGTTTAATTTGAATCCAAAATTCATAGTGGGATTACAATTTACTAATGCCTCATTTAAAGCGATTGCACTATTTCTGACATGTCACTAGAAACTGAGAGATTGATCTGTTTTCTTTTTCCAACTTAAAATAACAGTGAGCATCAAGAGCTAGCTCATGTCACAGAACTAATATGAACTGAATATATAATTTCCTTTGAGGCTAAATAAAAAGATACTCCTCCTTTGCAAAGCTTCTACTTTGATACCTATTAGAAATATCATTAAATGAGCTACAGAAAAGTTATGGGCACACAGGATAAGGATTATATTTTGATTATTTTTATGGTAATGGTACTTCACAAGAAAACAATCAGAATAATATTAATCCTATCACTTCACTAAATCATGACATTCTATTTTAGATTATGGCATTTAAGCATTTGCTTAATGTTAAAAATGGCCATTAAATGTTCTGCTGTACTGATTCAAGTATCATTACCTCCAAGGTACTCAATCTGGGATGAACTCTCCTGTAAGAATTCACAAGTAAAAGTTAAGGAGATAAGAAGAGCTGCATCATGTCACACTAAAGGTCCATCCAGCTTTGGCTTTGCATCTTTCTTCTTCTCAGGACAATGCTGGATGCCTAGAGAAGAGTAAAACGACAGGACAAGGGGAAATGGCTTTACCCTGACAGAGGGGAGACTGAGATGAGATCTTAGGCATAATTTCTTCCCTGTGAGAGTGGCAAAGCGCTGGCACAGGGTGCCCAGGGAAGCTGAGGCTGCCCCATCCCTGGCAGTGTTCAAGGCCAGGTTGGACGGGGCTTGGAGCAACCTGGTCCAGTGGAAGGTGTCCCTGCCTGTGGCAGCGGGCTAGAACTGGCTGAGCTTTAAGGTCCATTTCAACCCAAACCAGTCTGGGATTCTATGACAGGCTAAGTTATACTCCCCATGAATATTTTCCGAACACGAGAGAGACTTTGTACACTTTGTGATACAAGTGTCGATATATTTAATGCTGCACATGGTTTTCCTCCTTCAATTTGTCGGTCCCTTTGTGAATCATGTAAAATCCTATCATCTCTGGCATCCTGCGGCAAGGAGTTCCCAGGCCCACTTATTTTCGTGTGAGGCAGTATTTTTGCAGTTATCTCTGGTAAGGGTGACTGAACATGAAAGGATGCTTTCAGAAAGAGTGGTGTTCATCTGCAGTGAAATTACAATCTGGGCAATTACAACCTATCTTTCTAAATTTCCCTAGTAATTTCATGGTTCTCATCTGGCTTTACATTCTCCATATGCTGTTGAACTCTGTACCCTACAGCACTATAAACTGCAGCAAGTAAACTTGTTTGTATTTAAAAAACAGAGTCAGAGCACTTTGGGATCAAAACCACAGCTCAGAAAGACAACACTACAGCTATTATACTGCTAACAGTCTAGAAATCTCACGGGCTGCATTATAGTGAATATATATTTCTATCTTATAATTCCTGTGGAACTTGAGAATCTAGTATTTTTCAGGGAGATTTTGTGTGTGGAAAAAATAGAAATACTTATTAATCTATGCTTTGCACAATATATGATTAAGTTCATATATACTACCCTGGAAACACTTTTATAGTAAAACCAGTATCTTTTTAACATTCACATTTTTTCCCATTAACATTTACATTTTTTTCCATTGAACTAAAACCTGACAATTTACATTCTTCTGATCTGAAAGCCTGCCAATGAATTTTTTGTCATGCATTCACCTGCCCCAAACTAAAACAAAATAGCAGCATGGCATTGAGTGATTTCCATTTCCACTCAATACTTGAATTCAAACAAGGTTTAGTTGAAATTCATATTTAAAACATGTTACTGAGCATCAGCAACTGAAGAAACGGGGGTTGATTTCAGAAGTTCTGTGCACAGCAGGGCTAATAAAGTCATCTCCAGACAGTTCCTCTCTGACGCCTGATGAACTGAAAGTCAATTTGATGAGTCTAGACTTTGTCTCTCCTGCTGAAAACTTGAGACTCCTGAAGGTGAGTCACAGAATCACTGAATCAACTGGGCTGGAAAAGACCTTTAAGATCATCAAGTCCAACCGCTCCCCAGCACTGCCAAGGCCACCACTAACCCATGTCATTGTGGGCCTCACCTATGCAGTTTGTGAACACTTCCAGGGACAGTGATTCCTGGGAAGGAATGTTTATATACATTCCCTGTGAAGCCTGTATATACACATATGCTTTTTCTGCATAGATTTATGGGCCATTTGTGTCTCTCAGGTGCCCTTTTGGATGTGCTCATATTCTCATGGCAAAGGAGACAGGAAAATTAATTCAGAATATAGAAAACAGACAATAAAGGAAAATAAAGACAACTCTGAGAGGCCAAAGGGGTAAAAAGGGTGAAAAAGTGAAAATCAGTGAAGCCAGAAACAATGTAAAATACATATGTTAGATTTTAAAAGAACATGTCCTTCCTCTAAGGCCTAGTGTTCTTCTGTGTTATGTGGAGTGTCTTTCTTCCTGCCTTCTCTATTTCAAAGGTAGAGAGATATCAGTGGTTTGGAAGGTATTTTCACAGCGGTCCCTCATAACAGGGATGCAACTGAGCCTGAGAAAAGTGTGTTAGTTCTGTAGTGTTGCAAATGCAAAAACCTGGCATAATCAACTGCCAGTAAATGCTGATCTTTTAATGACAGTCACATTATTTTCTAGATGTATAGTATCTTAAGTACTTAAAAAATGACAAAGCAGTGCTCCAGGAATTACTAATGCATTATTGGTTACTGGTTACAGTAGCTGTTGTTGCTCCTCTGGCCCTTTGATTTGAATCAAATATTTGTCTTTGAATTGTTACTGGCACAGAAGAAGATTTAAAAGAAGGAAGCCAAAGTACAAGCCAAAGTACATTTTTTAGAAAGATGGAAAATACTGCATGTAAATCCCAGGTATTCTTTGCAAGAACTAGTTTTGCTGGAGCATATCCTTTCCATAAATTGTAGCTGCAGGAAGCAGTATAACTACAAGGTTAAAACTACAAAGATACCTCAACCAATACTTACTTAAAAGTTATGCTACTGGAAAGCCAACAATATCAACTCTAGATTTACACCTGGTAAACTTAATCTAAGGGAGTCTGAAATGACTTCTATTTACTGCTATCCAGATGAGCCTAACGCTGAATACTGGGGCTACATATGCCTATCTCTCATAAACACAGAGGTACAAGGAATGAGATAGTGCTTATGTGCAGGCAGCAGAGAAACAACAGGCCTTTGTTTCCATATGCTGAACATAATTCTGAAATGAAACAAAATAACCCAGAAAGCACAAGCAAACAAAAGCACACATACTCAATGCAAAGTTCTTTATACCGCCCTTTCTGGCAATGGAATGGATTTCCTCCATTTTATTGAACCAAACAAAACCTAAGACAACTCCAAAATGCTACATCACCTCAGTTTAACCTATGCCAAATCAGGATCCTAGATAATCTGGAATACATATCTTGGGCAAAAGAACTTGAACCATAGAATCACAGAATGGTTTGAAGGCTGGAAAGGACCTTAAGATCACCTAGTTCCAGCCCCCTTTGCCATGGGCAGAGATGCCTCATACTAGACCATGCCGCCCAAGTACTGAAGAGAATAACAGAATATCTTGTATCTTTATCTGCCTTCAGCCATGGAGATTGTAAAGTTCATTGTAGAAGGCTCCCAGAAATGTCAAGGGCAGCAGCTACAGGGTTTCAGCGATATCTGTAAGCTGTGAAGATTGTTAGTAGTGCAGCCAGCTCTCTGAACTCTGCCTCTCGGCACCTTATAACTTTCACAGAGGCCGTAACACTCCGAGAAGTAAAAGTCTATGTACCTGTGAGCACACAAATACAGATTTAGGATAGATTTTGTAACTGACTCTTCAGCTCCTTGATATTATCCATGAAAATCAAGACTATGTAAGCTGTATTTCCTATACATGCTACCTGCATGTTCACATGCATGGCTGGACATAATACCAATGTTTAGTAACCTGTACCCCCAACAGCTAGGATGGTTAAGAATTATTATCATACAGAATAGCATCCCATGCCATTAATAATTCCACTGAAGTAAATTATTTGTGAACTAAGGCACAGCTCACTGGGTTTGATTATCTGAGGGATTTCCCTGGCATGCAGTGTTGGTGTGCAGACATCATCCCCTCTGTTTCTCCGCACGGCTGTGGTCCAATTGGGAAGTGCTGGGGTCAGTATGAGGGGGTAGTTGAATGGACTGCAGTCAAACAGAGAGAGGAAAGCAGGCAGGGGCACAAGATGTCTTGGCTCAGGTATTGTTTACCATGAATATACATAACAAAATAAAACCTTTCTTGCAAATGGGTGGAGTGACTTCTTTTACAAAGGAACCATGACTCTCTTCTGTGTCTGGGCCTGCTACAGGGGCAGAGCAGCAAATCCCAATGCCTCCTTTAGGACAGGTTGGAAAATTGTGTCTAAGAATTCAGCATTTGTATGGCCGGGAATATATCTGTACTGGGAAACTTTCAAGCTCCATATCAGAGGCAGTCTTATGGCTCTGGGTGCAGGGAGGGCTACAACTGATAACCTGTTTTATGAACTATATCTTCCTCCTTATTTTCAACCACTTGTGCTCTCTCTAAAGCATCCTCATGAATTCCATCAAGCACCGCGTGTCTGGGATTTTTAAAACTGTGAATCCAATTTTCAGTTTGGTGATAAATATTAGCAAACTTAATTTGAGCTTGATGTTGGGTTTCATCTAGTAATGGCTATTTGAGTCCCCTAGGAGCACCTCTCTATCTATGTTTACAAAGCTCCTATCTCTTTTGGCTGCCTTCATGTCATGAACAGTGTTGCCTCTGTTCATTTACAGCCTGCTGTGCTAAAAGCATCCTCTGGAAATGGCTGGTGGGCAGCATATTGTTGTCTACAAAACTGATTAAAAAAGGTATCACTAAACCTTTTAACAGCTATAGGCAGCCCTGCTATTTGTATTTTCAACTTGCAGAAACAGCCTGATACTCTTCAAACCAAAAAGTTAAAGGTCTGCAGTGCTACCAGATGTTAATGGGCAGTTACGGTTATACGGTTACCTATATGGTTGCCATAACTGGGTATTCCCTAGCACAGGTATGTGACATTAGGGTACTATACTGGTGACTTTCCCTCAAATTCCACTTGGGAGGAGGCACAGTGGAAGTGATGGGTAAGGGAAAGCGGTGCATGAAGAAACCATCACTCAAAGCCTCTTTTTCCCAGGGTCAAACACGTCTGTTTTCATGTTCAAAGAACAAAGGATGGGCTTGGAAGGTTTTGGCCCCCTTACCATATGAGAGTTGGGTACAACACAGACTCTCATGGCATCAAGGCACTACCTGAAGGCTGGAGAGCTGCAGAGGACACCAGTGCAGGGGCTCTTGTTGATTCCACTTGCTGATTCCACTGCCTGCTCCTCACCCCCAAGGACAGTCTGGGCCTAAAAGCTGCAGGAGAGCTCTTACTGTTCAATTTATTTCAGTATACATGATAATTTAATTCCCCATCAAATGTTACAGGGACCATTTGTATTTGTGCGAGCTATTTCTACCCACAATGTGTGTTTATTCATTACCCACTCTGCTATCTGTCTTTAATTAGTTCCTCAGCTGAGTACTTCAAGCTGTGCTGTACACGTCTGGAATGTTTCTTGTTTTACTAATGAATTTAATTTCAGGAAGCTCCGTGATCATAGCTCAGTCACTATGAACTACTGACTCTTCATGTGTAAATAAAAAGGAAGAGATGTGGAGGGCCCTAGGCTTGCTCTCTGCGATAAGTGATGATGTTAACTTGCCTAAGTCTCTTCAAGACAGAAAGTACAATTAGGAGAGGGGGGACGAGGAACAAGGTGGAGAGAGAAACCTACAAAGTAAACCATCATTTCTCTGAAGATCTCAAGGTCTAGTCTGATCATTCTTTCTAGCAATGTGTATTCAATACAGTCAGCAGAATTCAGAATCTCTGGAGCCCAGAATAAAGCTGATATGAATTGAGGCTGATAACTTTACATGTTAAGTTTTCTTTCAACATAAAAAAGTATTTGCTGGATCCCTAGCAGTAGCTCTGTGGCTAATAACAAAGGAATGGGAATGTTTGAGATGGTCCTCAGGTCATTTCTAACTTTGGCCACGTAGAAGCACATGATTTAACATCCGAGTAAGCTGAATGGAATGAAGGACTATGGTCAGATTTCTATACACGAATGAATAGCAAAGTCAATCAGGATGCTTAGTAAAAGGAACACATTTTACAAAAAAAAGAACAAAAAGAAGAGTTTGGCTAGGTTAGTTTAGATAAAACATTAAGAGGAGACAAGATGCCACTTCTTTCTTATCCTTAAAAGGATATAGATTAGACACGAATTTGTGTTGACTGCAAATCAAAAGTTGTTTTCTATCTGCCTGTGGAGTGACACACTGAAATACTGTTGCAGACAGGAGACTTACATGATGGGATTTTGCTGACTTTACGGAAGTAATTCTAGAAGAATTGATAGACATAGGCAGTGCAGTTCCTGATATACGTCCTATGGTGCCTGCTTTGTTAGGATGTCCACAAGAGGTTGAAAAGAGATTGGATTACTGTTTACAATATACACTGTATTGCTTCCACACTACTGAGGATCAGGAAGGAATGGGGTTATTTTGGTGTTGATACTCCATTCCTCTGGACACCATAGATTTGTGATTGCTAGACAGGCACAAATGAATAATGCTGAAGAATTTCAGCCGCTTGGATATGTAGCTGGCAGCGGTCAAAGAGAACTGACGTGTGGAAAGACATATTCTGCGTTGGTTGGACTACATCATCAGTACAGCATCAGTAGTAGTCACCTGTTCGCAGGACTATCCTGTACAACCCACAAGGAAAGCCCTGACTTAGAGATCTTGACTCATGAAACCCCACATGGTCTCTGCCCTTTTCCTGATTCACAAGGAAACAAGCATTTAAGGCATTTATATTTAACAAGCATTCAAGGACTGAAGCATGTGATGTATGAGTAGAGTCTGAGGGTTTGCTTGTCCTGAGGAAGTCTCTGAGGGGAGCTAATTGCTGCCTTCACTGCCTGATGGGTAGTTCTTGAGAAGACAAATACAGGCTCTTCTCAGAAGTGCAAAGCAAAAGATCAAGAGACAACCGTCACAAATTGTAACACAGAAAATTCCCACTGGATATAAGGAAAACACTTTCAAAGAGTGGTTAAGCACTGGAACAGGTTGTCCAGAGAGACAGCAGAAGCTTCCTCATAAATTTGCATAAAATTAATAGAAAAGGTCCTAAGCATCTTGATTTAGGCTTGAAGTTAATCCTGCTCTGAGCAGGAGATTGGACTGAATAACCACCACAGGTCCCTTCTAACCTAAATTAAGCTATGATTGTAAGCCTTAATCTTCCAGCTGAGCTCAGAAGCAATTCCAAAATATCTCACATTTTATGAACTTTAAGAATGTAATGTCTCAGTCTGGATGGTAAGAAAGACATAAAGCAATTAGCAACAACAGAATCAAATTTTGTGCTTTTTCTGTGTCGCTGTCCAACAGAACTTCTGACTGGAAGGTGGCAGACTCTGCTTTTGAAATGCTGCTTTACTGTCATGTCTGATATTGTTGGCTTCTCTATATCCTCTTCGAACAACTCCCTCCACCCCACTTTAGAAAACATTTTCAGTACAATGCAAAAAGTTTTTTATCAGCTAAGAGCTAAAGAGAGAAAGATCTACAATAATGAAAGTCAGGGCATTTTTATCATTTAAAGGTTCAAACACTGCATGGATTAAAGCAGAATCTCAGCAAACACCATTTCTTGGTGCCACAGGAAGTTGTTAACAAGTTGCTAACACACCTATCTGTTGCATTTACAGCTTCAGATGCTGGTTTCCATTTTTCTCAAATCCTGACTATTGCTTTAAGGATCTTAATTTCATTTGGTTTTCTGAGCCTGGGATAGCTGCAATGCACTGTATGATAATAACATTTTTATTTAATAACTGACTGTCCTTATGGGACCCCAAAGTTACCTTATGATATTACAGAGAACAATCAGATTAGCCACCTGAAATACAGCATGTGTAGAGAGAACAGGAGAGAGCTCTCTGTGCATGATGATATACAGAGATAAATTTCAGAATACAGATGGGCAGAGTATCAGTTAATCACGTTATAATTTAAGGAAGACTGAAGCCACTGCAAGAATGCTTATATTTTAGTTTACAAGATGAAAGCTCACAATTCTCAGCACAGGAAATTACCTTGTGTTGAAAAGAAGGGAAGAATGAGTGCGCCTCTCAGGAAGCAAATATCTAATTTATTTACATATTTTCTAACAAAAATTGTCATTGCTACAAAACACTGAAGCTTCTGAAGGTTTCTTGAACCTGCTCATGGAATATAACTACACTGACTTGATTGTGTTGAAAACTTAACTCTAATTTGGACACTTAAAAAACTTTGTCAGTTCAAACCCTATTTACTTAGGAAATATAATTAAATAGTGACAAAAAGGCTCTTTTGTGAAATAATAAAAGTCAAAGTCACAAGAATGTCCTTCCAACAATGGGAATTGGGCTGATAACCAATGTGTTCTGTTTCAAATAACTTATGGTTTTCCGTGTTGGTATAGCAACTGTTTTTGTGAATTTTCTCTCCTTTAATGATGGGAAATAATAAACACTTATTGGGAAAATCCCTTCTCTATCATGTTTCTGGAAGCGGTTTAACTTTCCTGGAAGATACCCTGCCAACTATGGATCAGGTTTACTTCTGCCTGCACCTGAAATACGGAGACACAACAACTGTTCATAACAATAAATTGTTTTAAATTTAAACTTATCATAGCAAATCTAAAATAAACTGTAGCCAAGTGAAGGGGGCACAGATACATGAACTGTGTCCCATTGCTAATAACTAAGTTACACTGATTTAGTTCCTCAGGTTTAAAAAGCAGAACTATTGGCAGTGATAAGGCAAAAGTTTTCCACCTGCAGGAGTACACTGTAGTGGAAGAAAAGGCTGAAAAGAAGGCTTTGAAACCCTAAGTCACTATTGCCTTTCTTTCCATAACTGCTTCCTTGAAAGCTGTTCTCTTGAAAAATCCTGCTCCTCTGAATCAGACCAAATCAGATGTGCAGATGATTCTTCAGAAATGAGAGTTGAAATATAGGCATTTAAAAATGTAAGAATTTGCTGCTTAATATTGTAAAGCTGTAAGCTTCATGATTCTGTGAGCTTAGCTAAGACCTTCCAAGTACAGATTACTGTAAGCTCCTAACAGTAAATGGATAGAACTGCACTGAATTGCTTTAACGAGAAAAAAATAGACAATTTTGTAAAGTACAGGATTTTCCACTCATCACCTTTTAATTCTCTCTGAGCTGATTCAAAGTTAAAACCTTGATTTAAATTATCAGCATTTTCAAATTTCTTCTTTTTCTTTTTGCCTTAAAGAACCAAGCAGGCACCTCATAAAAGACAGTTTCAGCAAAAAGCTGGCACCTCATCAAAGAGGAAGAATGAAGGGGAACTGCAGCCCTTCCACTGAAAACTGCTCTCTAAATATTGAATTTATGGCACTTCTCAAGTTGTAACTTTAATTTGGAGAGCAGCATATTCAGACCCAGAAATTCAACAGTGGAAGTTCACACCATGGCACCATCAATGGAAAAAGGAGTAAGCAGGCAATTATTCACATTTCCCTTACAGTTTTCTAGTCCTTTTCCTCCCACATTTCCATTTTTTCCACAGAAGACAAAAGTCAGAAAAAAAGGTTAAAAAATAGATCAAAGAAATAGGAGGTTAATTCTTCACATTGTATCTATTCTGTTTCTCTCAAGCTATTGTTACATTCCCTTTCTGACTTCTAATCACTTGCCAAAAATACACAACTTTGCAACCCTTTGTTGAATAGGTACTAAAGCTGTTCCTTTGTGGACCACATCACAAAGATCCACAAAAATCCAGAATGACCTGCTGCTTCTTTGAGAGAAGGATCAGGATACACTCCTTAGAAAACCCTGGTAAGCACTGGCTGGGATGTGACATACACACCAAATACTGGGTATACATATAATAGGACTTGATGAGGGGAGTATTTTGAATGGTAGCTGTCAGAATTCAGCCCCACAGTTACAGGATGAGGACGGGAGCCTGTGGGATGAGAAATCATTATGAAGTGCAGCTGTGGTTGTGGAATACATACTTGACCTTCCTTTTAATTCAACCACTAGATAGAAAAAGTGCAGCTATTTTAAAATCTTGTATTAAGACATAATTAGAGTTAAGTTGGTTCCCTAGTACAGAGATCAATGGTGCAACTTTAACAAGCATTGAGGGCCCCCAGTTTCTTCTTTATTCGTGATAGAGCATTTCTTAATGCTACTGAGCTACTTTGTGCTGCGTGCCAATGTCAGGTGCGGTGAGGTTAGATGAGCTCCTTTACAACTGCATATCCTCCATCCTGCTGCCACTCATTTATCTATGTCTAAATGAGACCGAATTTGCATAACTTACACATAGCCATGAACAAGACTGACCTCACTCTACCTCACCTTCAATCATTTTTTGCATTTTTCTATTCTTTCTGCTCTTTAAATGTCAGTCAGTGCTACAGGAATATGCAAGCCAGAAGTATTACAGTGAGAAAGAGTTTCACCTGAAAATTGGATATAGATAATTTCCTCCATTTTATACCTCACTTCTGAGATTATTCAGTCTTATGGGGTGAAATTTAAAGGTGACCATAAATTTGTGCATGCAATTGACAGGATTCCAGCAACTTATCATTCCCCAAGTTTAGTCTCAGGTTCTCCTACTTCCTTATTCACTGACATCTTCTCATCACTTCTCTATACGCCATGGGAATTATTTCATCTTTGCATTCTTAGATTTTGCACCCTGCACAATTGCTTTTCTTACTAGGCTATAGGTAAGATACTTTGGTAAGTGGTAAGATGCTAATATGCAGTATAATCACATAGATGGTAAAATGCTTGAATCATAATTAAAGCATAACTTTAACGGATTTGAGTTTAATATGAACAGCTACTGTATGTCATCTATCAGACTAATGACTCTTTGCTTAAATTCCCTAGGAGTTTAGAGACAATACTTTACATGAAATGCTTCAGATACTTCTTTTTTGCATTAAAGAAGATGAAATTAACCTGTAATATAATCATAATGATGAGGGGAATTTGAATAAAATTAGCTCTTAATTGCATTTGAATTCTGTATCTCTGAAACATAAAGCTCATAACTCCCCTATGGAGCCTCACCATTTTTCCCTTTTATGACCGGCTGGAGAATTGATCAAGGGCATTGATTGCCATATGTTTTCATCACTTCAGCAAATACATAAAGAGAGTCAAATTTATTAGCTCTTTGAAATTCGAATGAACTGCCTTCTGTAGTTTATACCAACACTCACAGTTAGGTAAAACTGAATGCATGTGAGACTTAATTAATTGTAGGCCATCTTAAACCACGTAAAATGTCTCTGCCACTGTTTGGCTCCCATTTCATGAGGAACCTGGAAAGTATGAAGATGTAAATTGTGGAACTTTGTTATTCCTTGTGTATAAATTCAATATATGTGCAAAAGAGGAGAGACTTTAATTTTAAAAGACCATAAAGAGTGCACAGAAAAAGTGACTGGCAGGAAAGTATACAGTAAAGGCACATACTCAAAAGAGATACTGTCATCATACTGCTTTCTTGTCCTTAAGAAAAAGTGTCCAGCAATGTAAACCGTATTCATAATGAAAATACACACTAGATGACAGTAATACTTCCATACACCACAAGGTACAGGCAAAAGTGGCATAAGTCTGATTCTTCTGAACCAAACACACAGACACTATCAGAGCCTGAAAATGATTAAAAGAAGGGGTCAAACTACATCAAAAGTTTATGCTTACTGCTCTTCTATATGTTCTAACAAGATCAGTCCCATATGAAGGTTTTCTTTTTCTATCACCTTGCATATGGCTTGCACTGCACAACCTGTATGGGGCACTGGTTGTCCCAATATGCCAAAACTATAATTTTTGCTCCACTTTTCTTTTATTCTCTTACCTACCTTGCAGGCATCCTGCTGCTTCAGTCACACATAAAAAGACGTTTCATTCTAGGACGATGGTTAAATGTCACGTGATGTTTACTTCTTTCTGCTCTGTGAGGTGAGCAGTGCTCATGGGTAGGGTTTGCTTTCAGAAAGCACAACACAAAACCTGGCAGAGAGTGGGATACATTACAGAATATTCAGGTATGACCCATGAGTCAATATGATCTACATTAAAACTGGGTCACTTTACAAGTATTTATTCCATGAATACACTTGTATGCAAAGTTCTGAAAGATAATTTTATGGCTTATAATGAGTGCATAAACACAGAAATCATTAATCTTACCAACTCCTTGCTGGGTTACTGAGATTGTAGAAGAGGAACCTTACATTCAGGATGGTACGTGGAAAGAGCTCTCTCTCAATGAACCTTCCAGTGCTCTAGAGACTATTTCTGCCCAGTTTACTAGGCTGAAATGTCTCCTGTTGTACAAACACAAAGGAGTGGGAGAAAAGTACCTAGAACGATTATCTCAGATTAAGTATTAACATGATGGAAGAAAAGTATTTTTTGGAATTTAAGTAATTCCAGCCATATACATATTCAACTGCTGTTCACAGCAACCTCAAGCCAATTCTAGGCTGATTTGCAATTTCAGAGACAGTTCTCTTTAGTACTGTCTACCACGGATCTTCTAAGTTAGAGCTTATCTTGATGAAAACTTGCATAACAGTAAGGTATAGGTTAAATTTGAAGGTTTTTGATTCATGACAGCAGGGGATTGGTTTTGAGTGTAACTACAGTCCTGAGAATGGGCTGCAAATGAAAAAGGATGACAAAAGTACCAGCCCAAAAGCCAGCACTCGGAGCACTTCCCTGCTTATGAAGGATATGAGAACATGTGTTAAGAGAAGCCATGAGAGGACATATTCTATCCTATGTTCACCTTTACATCTCTTTGCATATTTCAGCATGAGAGAGAGATGGCCTAAATTCATGTGAACAATGGAAGTTTTCCAGCTCCTTCAGGACAGGCAAAGTGCTATTCACATGGCCAGAAATAGCCTATACCTGTATGAGATAACTGGCCACAGTCTGAGATTACCTGGGAGGTGGGAAAAGGAAGAGTTCTCCTACAAACAGAAAAGCACTGCAGGAGGGCATTCCAGCAAAAATACTAAACTAAATTCAAGTAAAATTTACCAATAAAAGCAAATTATGCATATGACACAGGGTTAAAGGTGAAAAGAAAGAGGTAGACCTAACTATGAGAAATTAAGTTACTTAAATGAGATATTTAACAAGTGTAAAAGAGTGGATTTGGTTACTTAGGAAGTTTTAGGAAGATGACCTAGTGGGTCATTTTCTTTTTTTTTTGTCCTGGGTCTCTGAGGAAAGCAACCACATATGAAGAATAATCACAGCAATTTGATTAACTGAACGGGATGACCCCTACCCAGATCCTAAGGGAACACTGTTATTTTACCACCTTCAACAAAAATCCACTGAAAAAAATCAAATAAGTCTGAAACAGCACTTTTTGGTTGTCAGGCCGCTTTTACGAAAGAAGAAAAGGAAAATTCTCTTCTGTTGTGCTGGTAGCATTGGGATGACTGTGATAAACAGTGAGCACAATGTCCTGATATTCTTTGGGTCAATCTGTACTCCACTTGAATTGCACAATATACAATTCAGTGCAACAGATAAAGACAAGCTGGGATAACAGATGCAGAAATTCAGCAGACAAGTCTTTATGTTTACTAAGGCAGCTACAGTTTGTGGGGAAAACATTAAATTCTTAGGTGGAGCAAGGTTTGACCTATATTCTTTTTTGGGGGGATGGTATCATTGATGTTAATTTTCATTTAATACAGAGTTTTCACTTCCAATAACCTGTAAGACAAGTCACTATATTACTGGAATGTTGTCTAAGATACAGTTGAAGTACATTGCTTCTACTGAAATTCCAGTTGGATCTTTTAGCAATTCAAACCACTTTTTTTTGCTGGCATACTTTCCAGCTTACCTACCTATGTATGCAAGAGTAACATCACTGCTGGTCTGACTAAAGTCAACACATTGCATACAGTACTAGAGAAATGGCCTTATTCATAAGGCCATTAAATTCATTTAATTTGTAACTGAAAATCTCACTGTAAGGCAATGCTGTTTTTTCCTGAAACTCAGGAAAAAACATTTCAAGATGTTGAAAGTGTCCTCAGTTTGGAACGTAATGAAAATGGACTAACCACGCATATGAAACAGCAGATCTATTTTCCTGGCAAGGAACAATCTTGAGTCATTAACCTGCACATATATTTTATAACAAGCACTTAAGGAATACAAACCCACACCTTATCAAGGATACCAGCTGACCCTGGCAGTGTTTTAATACAAACCCAGAGTCACAAAAAATGCCCGTATCCACTGCAGTCATTAAATAAGCCAACTCTACTGGAACATTCTACAAGGAAATATGTGAGTCAAGCCAAAAGCAATATTTAGAAGTGAAAGAAAGAAAGCATCAAGTCATGAAAGGAGGAACGAAGAGTCATGGTCAAAATCACTGAATAAAAGAATTCAAGGTATATTTCCCTGGAGTGTACACAGAGTCACACACACCCACAAACAAAATCAATGCACTGATGCAAGAACTGAGTTTTGATTTGCTCCGGAATTTCTGTCATCTGTCAGGAGACTTTCTGGTCTGACACTGCAGATCCTACATGAACAGTGCTGATACCGGTCTTAATGAAAACTTAGCTTAGAAAGAACCACAGTCAATGCAGCTGCTTCCTCCTCCACATTTTGAAGATTAAAGATAATAGAAGTAAAACACAGAAAATGATTCATGGTTCAGAAATCGAACTTGTACTGGGAAGGTAAAAAGTGTACACTGGAGGAGATGGAAAATCCATAAATCTGAGCTGTGTAAAAAACATCTCCCCCTTAAATTCTGTCTTTATTATAGCTGAAATGGGACAAAAGAAAAATACACTCAAGGAGAAAAGCAAATCTACACAGCAGAATAGTCAGCCTGATCCCCTCTGGGCTTATAAACAGTAGACTCAAATCAAAATCCTTGGAAGTCCTTGGGAAAAGGATACTCTTAGCAGGTTACAAATATAGGACCTTTGAAAAAACCCCAGTATTATCCTAAGGGAAATGAAGAGTAAGTCTTGATAAGGCACCAAAAGTCACAAAAGTGATTCTGATTCAAAATGATTATTGATGAAATCTCTGTAGCAATAGCCCCAACACGGTAAGCTAAGATCTTCAGTTTGGTTAGAGAAGAAATTACCACATCCATTTCTGCAGCCTTGATCTACCATCTCAGGCTGAGCTTACACAGAAAAATAACCCCACGTACTTGTAACATTGTCTAAAGGGAGAAGAATCAAGATACCCACCTGCATTACAGTGGAATAACATGAAGACATAACAGAAAGACAAGGTCTTTCTGCTACTGGTTGGACAAGGTCATACGCAGGAAGGCTGAGGAGTACAGGTGTTATTACATTAGTATTAGTACAACTGTAATAGGTCTCTAAAGGGATTTTAATCACAGATATTTAAAGAGCAATGCTGCTTAATTAGTGGTTCTACACTGGCCCTTTTTTCTAGATCCTGAAATGAACACATTCACTTGAGAAAAAGAAGAGTAGTTTCCTTATCCAATTTTACTATTGAGTTTCAGGACTGGTTTTCCCTTTTTAATTCCAGCTCAACTTAGAGGATCTTGAGAATCTGCTAAAAAACTGCCCTTCCCCTTCTGTAAATACAGTCCTCATACAGCAGTGTCCAGGAAGGACAGCTTTGCTTTACGCCTGGGTAGATCTGACATTTGCTCAAAATCCTTGCTTGATCTTTGGATGCAATACAATGCCCAAAACCCCACCAAATTCATATCCTGGTTATGCACCTGCTCTCCATAAAATTGGGTAAGTCAGCTCTCCTGGTAAGTCACCACTTAGAGAAATCATAGAATATTTAGAAACCACTAAAATAGCAAATGGAAAAAGAGACTTCCTGGATATTTTATCCAAGGTACAAGACAGGCTCCAGGCAAGATTAATGGGATTTCTGCCACAATGACCAGATGAGTCTTCATCACTCTGGCACAACACACGGCAGCTTAAGCAATCTTTAGAGGGGTAATAAAGGTCTTTTTGGCTGACTACTTTTCAGGATACAAATAGTGCTTTGTGAGGTGTAGTTAAATATGAAAAGTACTTCTGGAACACAAAGATGGATAATAATGCATGGCCAAGTTTTCTGGTTTTATTCCCAACAACAGCCACCATCCAAGCTTGCCCAGAGCAGCCTTAATCAGGTCATAAATCAGTGGAATAGAGAAACGAAATTGCCCTTTGTGGGACCAAAAGAACATTCGTATTTCTGAAAGAAAAATCTAGTGATTTTTTGCAACCACAATTCTGCAATAAGTGTACCACATTCCTGATGTACCTTGGGCCATGTCAAGCAAATGGCACTGAGTTGAATGATTTTCAGATTTACTTTGGTCAGTCAATAGTGTAGGAATGGTTAATTGTTGTGGCTCTCATTGATGAATTGATTCTTTCTCAATTTGATGGGTATAGAAGGAAAGTAACTGCACGAGACAAGGATCTTTTTCTTCTTAATCCTCCTTGCCCTCAAATAGCAAGCGTTCAGCTGTCTGTTCTTATGGACTGCAAAGGCCAGCAACTCTGTACTCTTGCAGTCCTTAGGTCCAGCTGTGACTGGGCCTAGGTGATACATCAGTGTCTCTAGATGTTACACAGAGGTAGCTATGCCAAACTATATTGTAATTCTGATGTGAGAATATGGCCCTTCATGTGCTGCAAAATACCATTAGACTATGAGTTGATACATCACACGCTGTGGACAACCCTCAGGGCAGTATGAGAGAAGTCATCACAGGACTGGCAGACCCACAACAGCAACGACAAAACCTTCTAAATTGGTAAATTTTTATCTGACTGTTTAGGCACTCTTACCTTTTCTGCCTTCTTTCCAGCCAGAGCAATAATCTCTATTTCGTTGCCTGTCTTTATACCTGAGTTTCATTTACCACCTTCAAAAATTACACAATAGCTACATACAAATGACATGCAACTGAAATCGCTGTGCTGTTGTGCTGATGCATGTAACATACCCAAAGTGGATTAACTGTTTTTCAAAATCCCTTTCCACAAGTTCAGCACTTTGGATCTTTCTTCCCTTTGGAACAAAAACACATTTTCAAATTTGGGAATTTTCCCTAGGACAGAAACCTTGTTTTCCACAAGCTCTAATCCATGGTGAGACAGTTCCGGTCTGGGGTATAGCAGCTGTTGTATATGGTCAAGAAAGAATACAAAGGATAATGCTTAGGAATTTTATATTTCTTTCATATGAGGAATTTTATATTTATTTTATATGAGGAATTTTATATTCCCAGAATGCACTGGGAATATAAAATGGGCGCTTTTACTAACTGCCAAGGACTGGGTTTATATTATCTCCCATAAGAAAACTCACACAGGTTTTTGACAATAATAAATGGTCATGGAAGTAAATGCAAATTTATTCACAGGCAAAGTTTTTTTTTTAAACTATGAGCCGTACCTGTAAAGTTCAAACAGAAAATTCAGTTTCCGAAACGGCTGTCACTCAGTCACACTCTCATAAAGGCTCCTGTCTGCTCAAATGAGGTTTCATTTACACTAATATTTAGAAATGGCTCACACTTTAGAGGCTGATATTTCTAGCAGCACTCAGATGCAACAAAGATGCTATTCATTACTTCATAGTCATCAGTTTTAACAGCCTATTACCAAAACGTTTGTCAAACACAGCTGAGAAAGAAACACACACAAACTGACCTGTGATTAGTCAAACACCATAAATTACAAGCACCAAATAGACCATGTGTAAGTTTGCAAATGTCCCATGATATTTGTTTCATAGAATTATAGAAACAACTAGGTTGGAAAAGGCCGCTGAGATCAAATCCAACCATTACCCCAGGACTGCCAAGGCCACCACGCAAGCATATCACTGAGGGCCTCATCAACACAGTTTTTGAATGCTTCCAGAGATGGTGATTCTGCTCGTTAGGCATCGGATTCATTAACAAAACCATGGGGAATCATTTGCACAACCCAGAAAGACCACAAAGAGAAAAAGAGGCTAAGCATATTTGCTGGTATCACTGCACAATGGCCTAGGGTTTTGAGACACCAGACTGGGACCCAAACAACTTTCTCACTCATCCTGCTGGATGACTCCGAGTGTGTGATTTCCTCACAGTTGGGATTGTTTTAGCTTAAAGCTAAAGCTTGTAAAGTACTTAGAAACATGCAGATGGAAATCACGTAGCTGCAAAACAGCAGAGGAGGAAGGACAAACCATATTCATCCCTGTCATGCCATGTTAAGACGCTGCTTACAACCAGGTTGTTCAACCTGAATGTTCTATGCCCACCCATCACTGCAATCTCACAGACTGACTTAATAGTACTCTTTACCAGCATCTGAGGATGTATTTTATATTCCTTACAGACCATGAAAACACTAGTTATTGCAAATTAAACCAGGCAACCTTTCCTTACTGCACCTCTTGTAACAGAATGTCCTTCAAATACAGAGGACAAATGTAACTTGTGTGCCACCTGCATACAGTTTAACTTTTCAAGTGTGATTTTAAAAGGGCCTTAAGCAGTTGCTCTCCGTTTGGTGGTGAATTTCACCTTCTGAAATATCACAGAGATTAAAGGAGGAATACAATCCTCCTCACTGCAACCCAACGTGTTTTGTGCGTGTGAGAGAAGTGGAAATCTATCCATTATACTGGTTTACTCTATCACCTGCTGATCAAGCTGGAGGACATGTGTGGGAATACAGGTGACCTGCCAATAATCTCAGGCAGACAAAGATGTGAGGGACATAACCAGAACAGCCATAAAACATCACAGATGTGAATAACAAACACTGGCATGCAGCATATCCTGCACGGGTGGACAAGAGCTGGTAAACGAAGATAATGTAAATTACAGTGCTGGAACTGATCAAAGCTCAGCTAGTACAAAAACAAGGATAACAGCTGAATAGTTAAGACCTAAAACCAGCTTGTCTAAACATAGCTTGTGTGATTTTGTATAAATATGGCAAGAAACTCAGTAAAAAGGATTCAGTTTGCACAAGCATTCTGTCTCCATCTCATACTTTGCTGCAGACATGCACCTCCTATCAGCACTCAGCCTGGACATCAGAGGTTACCACAGAAAACACTCAATGTTTCACATGGAAACATTTAGCCCAGATATGACTAACACTTGATAACAATTTTGTCAAACTTTATACAGCTTTAAACAGAGTTTACAGCAATAAGGTTTGCCACCATGCTGCTATTTATATCCCATAAACATAGTTTGCAGTGATATGCATAGCAGTGATAATGACACTGACAATAGCAGTCAACAGAAGCACAGATGTTGAGGAATATTCTTTGGCAACATGTATTACTGCTTATATCTACAGAAACTTAGTTGAATACTCGAAATTCCCACCTTTACTATAAAATAAAGACAAATATTGGCATTTTAAATGCAAAGATGAACCACTTTATGTGCAGCTTCATAGACAAAATTTCTCAAATCACATTATGCTTTCATAGAATAAAGTCTCTTGAGGGACAGCCACTTCTCTGAATTCACATGGGGTGTCTAAAATGTCACCAATTTACAGTTTAGTTTGCCTTCTATGCAGGAGTAAGTGAATGAAAACCAGCCAACTTACGATCTCCTTGACAACGCACAGGACCCACAGATACTTTGGCTTCAGACCCAGGCCGGTCGATGTCTCCAACCACTATCTGACTTACTGGTAGGTGCTCTTTGTATGACAACATCCCAGTGTCTTTTCTCCTGAATGACAGAGAAAAAGAAAGCAATTGTGAAACAGATGAAAATAATTTCCTTGAACATTACTATTGTTCAACGAACTAAGCACCAAGAGAACAGGTATGCGGCAATTACACCAATACAGTGCAACCTGTCTCAAACAACATCAGTTTGAGCAATAATGCTGTCTGTTTACCAGGAAACAAATGGATAGCAGTTACTGTCACCCAGGAACACAGGCCGAGTAGCACGGCCAGTCGTGGACTCAGCTGGGCTTGTGTGGGTCTCCCTGCTTTCCTGACTGACCAGCTTCATGTTAGTAGCTAACAACTTGCTGCTGATCTTGCTGATGATGTCTTCTGAGAAGGAAAGACACCCTAATGCTTCCTAGAAGTGTATCTTTATTGCTCTAATTGCTGCCAGTTATTATACATCTGCATACCAAGTGCTTCTTCCATATTTAACATTTTTTGTATTATATTTAAAGAGGGAAATTAAAAACTAATTATCTGGAAGGCCTGTCATAGTCCTGTCATTTCTAATACTGGATGACTAAGTCCAAAAGTTCTAAACTTGTGAATCTAACCACAAGTATAGAGTTCAAACCCCATTTTAGTTAGCAAGATCACCAAAATTGAAATTATAGTCATGTCCAAAAGCTCCTTATTTCACCTGCACTGAAATGCAGTAACCTGGTGCCTTTCTCATGCCTATGTCAAATCACTAAGCACAGTTACAACACGTATCCTTCATCATTTCGGAAGCCGAATGCAGCTGGCACGTTGAGTGCTGTTTCTTCCAAATAGCAAATAAAATAAACCAAAATATATCAGATACTTTAAGGTGAATTTCTGTTTTCTTATCCTTTGGTTGTTGGGTTGTTTGTTTGTTTTCACTTAAACATATGGAAGGCCACAAATATCCACACAGGAAAAAATGTACTATATACAGTGTTAGGAATATGCTTTTTGACACTAAAGAAAGTAAGTGGAAGCAGAAGTAAACCATCTTTTTTGTCTCCTTATTTTTAGCTGTATTTTGGCATGTAACTGAGTATCTAAAGTAAGCAACTTCTTGATCTAAAAATTAATTTCTTTGTTCAAAAATACCACAGGATGAAGAACAAACTCAGGACCTGGAGAAGATACTGAAGAGCACAATATGACTGTAACTCGGAACTTGTCAGGATTTCAGGAAACTGAGAGTCTTTTTCATCTCTAGTTTGGATGGTTCCATGACCTGACTCATATTGCTAATAACTAACTGCGAAGCACAGCAGGGATCTGTATAATGTGTGATAACGCTTGGAGTCTTCCAGTAGCACAGTAGTATTTTCCAGTAGTGTCCCCAGTCATCATCCTTAGTGGGTCCTTCTGAAGAGATTGTTGGCAAAACATTCTTTTTAAAAGCAGCACAACTAAAGTAATTAAGGAAACAACCATCACAGATCATTGGAATTCTTGTCTGCTCTCTGCGATGAAGAGAATCATTAGCGATTTAATTACTAGAGTTTTTCAAATAGGAGATGACTGTTTTCCTGAATCTGCATGTTCTTCCCCTTCAGAGCACTTCCCTTTCTCCATGGGCCCTTTGTACTGCTGAGATCACCAACCCTCTCTGGTGGGACACAGCTATATCAGGTTCCTGTGTTGCTGAGGCTGCTCCAGGGGACTGCTATGAAGGAATTAAAACGGAGAGGAATAACCCTCACAGGCTGCTTCTGCAGATTGCGCTAGGTACTGCTTTTTCACAGACTGCAATGCCCTTTACAAAGGTACTGTATTCATCAATTTGGAGACAGGTGATATAAGAAAAAGAAGATTAAAGGACTTTCCCTTTAAGGAAGGAAAGAGTGAATACAAAGCCATGTATATAGACCTAAGCTGCTAAAGACCTGTATCCATGGGACCCACTCCCTCCTAATAGAGAATAAATATAGGTCATCTCTTCACTCTTTCTGAGATTTTCCTCTGAGACTAGCTTTCTCTGCCGATTGTTACTCTTTCAAAGAACGCTTTAAAGACGGACGTGCCTGTTTGAAACAAAGAATTCTTCAAAGAGCATTAAAAAGAAAATTATTGGCATTTCTCTTCTTCCCTTTCCGTCTCACAAAAAGGGCTAATATTTCAGCTCCAAATACGGATGTCAAAGGGCTGCCCTGTTCCTGTCACCAATAGCTTCCACCTCCTTTGAAGGAAATAAAAAAGAGCAGTAACACTTTTCTTCCTCTTTACTGACCGTGTTTCTACTAATTTTAATACCTGACTTAAGCATTTAGTGATATGGTCACTTTAAGGCTGTTGCCATGACAATAAAACTAAATGTCAAGAGTTCTGTTCAGAAATAGCCTTATTTTCTGATAATTGCTTACTTGTCTCATCATCATTCTCAACTGCACAGGAGCTCATGAGGGCTTGGGAGTACTGGACAAAGAGTTAGGGAAAGGGAGTTGTCTTCAGCAGATCCTGCATAGTTTGTTTGCTCTTAACAAAAAAGGGATAATGATCGTTTTTGGTCCACATGTGCACCAAAAAGACAAATACACTCAAGATGCTGAGTGGTTTTGCTATACTTCTCTAAGGTACTTGTAGTTCCTCTGGACATAGTAATAAGCACTGACACAGTCACAAAAGTTATAAACCAAAGACTGATTATAAAGCTTGACTTTGTACTACACGCTTAGAAATAATCACAGCTGAAGCACTCAATTCCTGCAAGTGATAATGTTCCTGCCGGTATTTAAAGACTTTGCACATTAAGAGGGTGGAGAAAACCTCTGAAGTTTTCCCTCACCAAAGAAAATCCCCTTAAGAGAATAAAGATTGAATTCAGAGTGTGTCATACTCCTATTAATAGCCAAATGGGAGATGAATGACTCTGATCAAATCCTGTAATTATTACCAGGAGATATTGATGAAATCTCAGTGTAATTTTCTATTTCTAATTTCTTTGCCTACATATAACAGTCTGCAAAGTGCTTCAGGGTGCCTTTGAATGAAAGCAGCAGATATTAGTGTAAGATTTATCATTGTTTTGATTATGATCACCTACTTAACTCTTCGTAAGCATTCTGTGGTATGCATATATCAGCAAATGAGATATTCAAAGTAATAAGATTCTGTATTGCTATTAATTTGCTTATACAATGATTTAATACAACCAGACTTCTGTTACTGGATTGATTTATTTTCTCCAATTTCTTTAGACATCACTTAATTATCAGTCCAGTCCTATAGGGAAACAAATAAATAATGTACTACAGGTAGGAATGGAGTTAATTTTAAAAGATATGCTTACATGAGCTGAGGAACAGGAATTGTTTTGAGAATACAAATAAAAAACCTACTGGATTGAAACTGCAGTGTTAAACACATTATTAAGCATCAGAGACTATAGTGACAGGAAAACAGGTGACGGGTTTAAACTTAAACAGGGGAAGCTCAGGTTAGATATAAGGAAGACGTTCTTTACTGTGAGGGTGGTGAGGCACTGGCACAGGTTGTTGCCCAGAGAAGTGGTAAATGCTCCATCCCTGGCAGTGTTCAAGGCCAGGCTGGACAGAGCCGTGGGCAACATGATCTAGTGTGAGGCATCCCTGCCCACAGCAGGGGGCTGGAACTGGATGATCTTACTGTCCTTTCCAACCTAAGCCATTCTATGGTTAGCTGTGGTCTGAAGAATAAAAACTCCCAGTTGTTCCCATTTCAAAGGTATTCAACTGATCACCTCTCTCAAGAACCAGATTTTTAGTATGCAAGCACCTTTATTGTAATCCCTGAATTGCCATGATATGAGAGAGGTATAAAGCAGTTTAGTCCAGCTAGTATCTGCATATGACTGTAAAAAACATTGTGAAGGGGACTTGGTGGGCCAAGTATTAGTATTTTCTCTCTTCCAAAAATATCTGGCAAGAATTTTATTTATATTTGAACTGCTAAGAAGAGCTGGTAATGCAGAGAATTTAATGAACAATGCCATTTTGGCAGCAGCCTTAATAATCTGGAAGTGACTTACTTGGAAATATGCAAGTTCTAATTAACAGGATTAACACAAGGGCAAACAAAAGCTAGGATTAAAGCAAAACTAGCTAACTTTTGAAAGGATTTGATGGAAGTTAGTTAACTTTCTGTAATGTACACAGCACGCAGCATAAAAGTCATACTTTCAGATTCACCCTGATTGCATAGCTCTGCGCTTCTAAGGAATTATAAACTGCCAGCAATACATTCCAAGCTGAAAACTTTCATTTCTACCTGAATTTGCTGTTCTCTGGGATTCTTTACAGGTCCCTTTCCCACCTTAGATACCACCCTTAAACATTAAACTGGAGCTAATGACTCTCCCTTAATGTGGCTGCCAAGGGGTATTATGAAAAATGTCTCAGTCTTTATGGGATAGTATAAACTGTCAGAGAGTCATAACTCAACTTTTTTTCCCCACACTGGCATTAGACAGGCTGAAGGCCTACAAAATACGCTGTTCTCATACTCCTAACAGCAAAAGAAGTTTGAACTCTTAAAATTAAGACTGATCTTAAGGCAGTTTAGCTGCTTATCTAGCACACAAACAGGAGAGAGTGTTATCAACCATTATCAACATGCACTTCATTAGGATGTAACCGGTATTTTGCTTGGGTAATCACAACCTATGTGCAGACACAACGGCTAGCTGTGTGGTGCAAACAAGGGTTTGTAAGAGGTTTGTTTCAGTGGAAAACGACGAAGTAAAACAGGGAAGCAATCTGGATGTTTGCTTTTGAGAGCTCTCAAGAAGAGCTCACCTTCTCCTCACCTCCATCTAAATGTTACAACGAAAGACCACGTAATCCCAGCACCCAAATTACTAACATAAACATGTCCATCCTTTGCTTTCTATTAGCAAAGACTAACTCTGTCAAACCCACGAGGCTGATGGTGTAGCAGGCATAAGTAATCCTTGGTTATGAATTACACAAGATTGATTAAATTATTTTAGATTAATTTACTATACAAGCACAATATCCATAACTAGCCTCACAAGAAGAATGATGAACAAATTTAAGATACCCTCAATGACAATGAACTGTACAAAAGAAACATTGTAATATGAATTTAGTCATGTTAACTTAAGGAGCTTCGAACATTCTTTGAAGAAGAAATCAGCTTAAATTAGCCATGCAAAGACACGTTTAATTCACACATTTTTCCCAGGATTGAGACTTAGATCTCCTTTTTCACTTCACACACTCTATCCATCCCCTGACCTTTAAGACGAAAAAACTTTGGAATTAAATGAGGAAATAAGTTTGCTCCTTTGGACACCTCGCAAATCTCATAATCCTGTAACATCAACCCTCTTAATTAAATTCAGGTTAATTTGAATCATCATAAACATCCTTATGAGGATTATATGCTTTAATAGTGATTAGAAAATTAATACTTTGCAAGGTATACAGTATACAAATCAAAAACTTGCTAATGAAATACCTGTTTTTAATGGAAGTTAATAAAACCTTGATTTTTTTTTTTTTCCAAAAGACTTAAAATACCATGAATCTTCCAAAGACAGATTGTCTAAGAAGCACTTTTCAGTATGACCAGGCATTTGGGTTTTAGTTGAATAACTTAATATGCTTGATGTTGCAACTGTATCACCACGGAATTTATACAAGCAGTCTGCAAGAGTTTCTGAGCTAAGAAGTTGACAGGAACCTGCTCCATTTCTTCCCTTTTCCCTGCTTGGCAAGAGATGAGACACAGAAACCTCTGGCAACTCAGAAAGAACCTTGAAGTACAGAAGATATGCCACTGCTACCACAGCACTTCCTGATGCCATGTGTGCTAGAGATACATTGAGAAATGGATCTCATTTAAATAATCCCTCAGGAAGGAGACCCAGATACCTTAGGCTGCTCTTAGAGAGCTCTTGCCTGAAAGGACTTCTTGACTTAGTTTGTGAAAAACTGAATAACCACAGCTAAAGGTGAGTAATGGAGATAGCAAACTGGGCTCTGCTTTCTTTTGAACTATATGGATCAATTTCAGAGCAAAATCTGCCTCTTCTGAGTATGTGCTTATACTCTCCTTCCAACAGAACAGTGGAGACAGAAGGTTTCTCCTTCCAGCAGAGCAGTTCCACTTACAAACTTAATTTCTTCAGTATTCCTTTCCAGGGCTCCTCTTCTTTTGGGGTCCAGCAGCTCCTCTGACTTGACTGTTAATTTTTCTTATTTCTACACCAAGACATTAGAAGAATGGAATCTAGGAATCCTACTATGCTGTAATTGATCTTCAGCAACTGATCTTTGCCTCTATCAACAATTAAATCACTTCTCTGTCTCAGTTTCAGATTTTTTTAAGTAGGACAGGAAATAGATGTGGCATTTCCTTTGGGAGTAGTGCTGAATCTTGCACTGAGATGCCCCTTCCTCTTTGGATGATTATGGAGATAAGATTACTTGGGATTCAGATGACGCAAAGACAAGAAAGTCCTCCTGTGGACCTACATCTAAAATGGGATGCTATGGGAATTTGCCAAGAAAAATTGGCATTGGAAAGGGCAAATAACACAAAGAAACTTCTTTTAAAAAGCTAGTTAAAAATTTCATTTGGCATTTTCAAAGCAGTATGGTTCTCTGATCTCAAAATGTGCCAAAATGCAAAAGACATTTTGAAAAATAATAGTTAATAAAGCAAACCGGAAACTAACCTGCAATTCACAATGCCTAAAAAGTTTTCAAGTCAACCTTAGAAAGTTTAAAATGCCTTTTTTTTTTTATGACAGAAACATGAGAAAACTCTGTTCTCAACAGGCATAATCAAAAGAAGGACAATAAACTAAATGATCCATTCAGCTATTCAACATGCCCCCAAAAGTTAAACACCTGTCTTCCTAATCACCTTGACAAAGAGAAACCAGTATTCCTTCCATGATCCGTTCTCACATACTGGAACTTCCCATGAAATCACAGGCTACTTTAGCTCCAAGGGAAGAAAATCCCGAAGGACGGTACTGAATACTGCCAGCTGCTTCCAAAATTCTCTGATTTAAAACCCCAAGCATTTTTCATTCCATTTTTGTACATCTGAATGCACTATAGCAATGGTAACATTTTACTGTGTGCACACTTAGAAGGAGTTGCCTAATGGAATGTGCGTTTTTCATATCTACACTATTGAATATCCTATTCCAATATCTCTGCAGATAAATGATGAATTCTAGTCTAATTGTAAAGATATAAATATATATAGATAGACATCTATATATAGATCTGTATCTACAGATAGATAGTTCATTTATTATTAGACTATCTAACTAATAAATAGTCCATTCTAACTATCCACAAGCCTTTGGACCATGGCCTATCAAACTAACAGAGCAAATGTGCTTCTGGCAGGATTTTTAAGGCACAAAGATCTGTATTGGAAGAAATATTAAAAATCTCAGAGCAGCAGCTCAGCGACTTCATTTCTTGGAGTTCTTGACAACTTTGACAGTTTTATTTCATATGACTGAAAGAGCTAAATAAAAATAACTGAGTATGGCATGGCAAAATAACAGATGGCTATAGTTAATGCTGACTTCAGCCCCTATATGCCTGTTGAGTCCAATAAGGTACTAAAGTGCATAACTTAGTGTTGAATTAGGTCCAGAAAACTTAATGAAGTATGAAGCTTCCTGCACCTAGAAAATCTCAGTGAAACCCAACTATACAAACAGCTATCATTGCTCCTACCCTTCCACTAGCACTTCCTGTAGTGTTCATCCCTACATCACATCTATGGGTATAACTCATACAACACTGAAAGCAATCTACACTTCACACAAAAGCACCATTTGGAACATAAGGGTGCTGTGATTTAGCTTACCTTTTCAGTTGCTTGTATAGCTATGACACCACATACTTTGGGAAAAAAATCTAGGCTGATCACACCTTGGAACATTGCTTGATTAGGAAACCTTAGAAAACCAAACATATGATAAGTATGCCCAGAGAAGGGCAATGGAGCTGGTGAAGGGCCTGGAGCACAAGTCTGATGAGGAATGGCTGAGAGACCTTGGTGGGGGGAATAGTCTGGAGAAAAGGAGGCACAGGGGAGACCTTATGGCTTTCTACAAATGCCTGAAAGGAGAACGAATGTGGGTTGTTGGTCTCTTCTCCCAACCAACAGGTAACAGGACAAGAGGAAATGACCTCAAATTGCACCAGGAGAGGTTTGGACTGGATATTAGGAAAAATTTCTTCACCACAAGGATTGTCCAGCACTGGAACAGGCTGCCCAGGGAAGTGGTTGAGTCACTGTCCCTGGAGGAGTTTAAAAGACATGTAGATACAGTGCTTAGAGCCATGGTTTAGTGGTGGATTTGGCAGTACTAAGTTAAGGGTTGGACTTCATGACCTTACAGGTCTTTTCCAACCTAAACGATTCTAGGATTCAGTGACTCTCTAAGTAGGTCGATTCTGTCTCCCAAATTTACATCTCCTGGTAAGCATTTTTCATGGTTTTCCTTCCCTAGGTGTTTTTATGCCAAACTCCTTATATTTGGGCTTGTTTATGCTTAATACAGATGATATCTGAGCTATTTTAGCCTTACATTTGGGCTTCTGTAAAATAGAGGTTATTAGTAAGCATAAAGCTGTCTGACATGAAAAATGTTGTATTCAGGAGTGTTGGATTCTGCTAAGTGTAAAAAATTACACTTATCCTACTTCTGTGTCTACATGATACTTTGGAAGACACAGAAAAATTACGTTCCTTGCTAGCCATCACATGGAAAATAAGCATACCAGCATCCTTTTTCTAAATAATAAACTATGTAGCCAATAAAAAGACAAAAGATGGGAAAACGAGTAATGTCATACACTATTAAAAGTAGGATTCCTAGAGAAATTACTATCGAGCTGTGGATTTCCTTTCTGTAAAGGCCCCAAACAAGTCTGTACTGATTTTTTAGAAAACTTAAGTATTTGAGCCTTTTTTTCAATGTTTTCGGTACTGACTGAACTCAAACTTCACCACCACCACATCTTACTTCCTGTATCTATGATCATTCTCATTCTTGAAATACTGTGTATTTATGGAATGAGACATGACTGTCTCTCCTCAGAAGACCTCAGTTTTCCTTCAGCCCTTAGAGGTAACTATCGCATTGTACTTTAACTTTGTCTCCAGTCTCAGCCCCAGAAGATTGCTTCCCATTTTACTTCCGTGGGTGTGTGGAAGAAGGCAAACCCACAACAGTGCTGCCTCTTTCAAAGAGGCGTATATCCCAGTAGATCACCCGGGTTATTTAATCTTTATTGCGTAACATACAGCTGTATGGCCAGAGTTGGAATCAGTGATCCTACATTATTTTTCTTTCTGTTTACCTGATAAATAGAAAAATTGTTTCTAACTGTAAAATCATTAGATGAAGTGGTCTCGAAACAAACTCTGTTTTTCCCTAACTGCTTAAAAATACCTCTCAATACAGTGAAGCCATCAGGTTTGTGCTTTTTTGACATCATCATCATTTGCATTGTTTGACCTATGAAAGCCAGAGACCTCTTAATTTATCCTGGAACTGGTAAGGAGATGGGGAAGAAACAGCAATTTCAAACACCAAGCCATGGCAAAGCCAAATGGAAGAAGAAATTTGTAACAATCATTGCTAAAAATCAAGAACCAAAACCCAAACCCCAAAATCCTGCAAAACACTGTAAACTATTATCTGCAAATTGTGTCATAAGCATAATGCACGATGGTGCTACATTTACTGAGGAAGGAAAGCGGGGTCCATTATCATGGAAGTTCTCTAGTTAGAAAAAGAATTAAATATCTCACTACAAATGGGTACCACCATTCATCAGAAATAATTACCTGAAAATGAATGCTCCAAGATATTCAAGCACATTTAAAGCAATGTTGCAGCATAGAAGTAATTAACAAATGTCTTTTTTCATTATGGAAACACTGCAATAAAGCACAAGCAAACATGGATACTTGCCACTTCCCTCGCTTGTAAACATGCACATACATCTCTCAGAATTGATTTCAATTAGGTTTCTCTTTCAGTGCTTTCTCTAAAGAGACAGACGACCTTGTTCTGCAATTATATGCAACTTTATCTATAGGTTAATCTCTTTATGGCTTTTTAAATGTTTTTATGATACCCTTACTTCTTGTCTCTGTGTGTGTATATCCACACATGTATTACACTAACAGTGGACATGAGAAAGGATACCAAACAAGGTACTTAGTGAGGTTTTGAAATACTGTATTCTTGCACAGTGTACAACTGTGCCACCTCCAGATGCAGTTGTGTTCTGTGGGGCTGTAGGGATTCTCTCACAGCACTATGAGACAACTGAGTGACCAAGATTAGGACTTGAGCTACAGGGAAGGTATGCATGTTATACTTCTTGCTAAGTATTAGGCCAAACATACATGCTTTTGTTTAGAAAAATCTGTTTTGCTGCACTGACTGCAAAACGTAGCATGTCAAGTATTTAGCATTTTGTTGACCACACTTATACAGGATTAGTGACCTATTCATTAGCCAGACTTCTCCACTTTAGTGCTCTGATGGATTTCCATTATCCTTCTTGTTAGCCTTTGAGCTCAGCTCTCTTTGTATTACACACCACCACTTTCTCCACAATGAAAGACCAAAGGAAACTTAGCAGAACTCACTCTTCATTTCCTAAGGCAATTCCCTCTGAGCTGAGCCTGACTTTTCCTAGCATAACACTTGATGAGCCCCACCAACACTTTTAACTACAGTGAGCTGTTACAGCCCTGACTGTGTCAACTGAAAAAGCTCTGGGGCATGGGTTTCTAAGAATCTGTGCCAATATGGTCATGGCCAAAGGAGGCTGATGATGGAATGAATAATAAGTCCTAAGAGCCCCCTCTTATCCATGAGAATGGTGCTTTTCAGGACTCCAAGCAATCCTGGGTAGATCCTACACAGAAAGTGACCCTGAAGCAACTGGGTTGTGCTTCTCTGATCTTTCAGGCTGCAGCATTATAGGTGAACACACAAATTAAAATATAGTACTTTGGGTCCAAAGGCCCAAGTATTTGCAGCTGGGGCACTGAGAGCCTTGACAACATTGTGCTGCATTTTAATGGAACAAGTACGTTAATTTGCCAAATGTCGAGGTATTTTCCGATGGGTTAAATGTAGTTTACTGCAGATGTTTCTTGCCTTAAAGTAAACCTATGAGATAAAAGTTGTCTAATAGTTGTAGGCATACCAAGAAGACTATCACTTCTACCTGCAAGGAAAGATGACAGATCCAGTGCAGGAGAGGCTGAAGTCACTGAGGACAGCTCTCTGCTATTTCAGGCAGCCTTATCAGCCAGTCTTCTGCAAGATCTGATCACATCTATACTGGTTTTATCTGGGGGGGAAGGTGATTTTCTTCACAGTAGCTCCTATGGGTACCAGCATAAATATTTCTTCCTCATTCATGTTTGCTTCAATGTATTTTTAGAACAATGAAATGTTCTAAATGAGAGAAAATGATACTATACATTTTAGCACATGGGAAATAAAAGACAATGGAGAGACAAATAAGCTACTGCTAACCCCAACTATTTGTGTCCATAATACCATGCAAAGACTGGCTCCATGGACGGGACACATGGCTGAGCAAATAAGCCTTACCAAAAGCCTTCTGAAAAGCATAAGAACAGAAGAAATACCATGTAGGATCAGAACAACAGTCCGCCTGCTTCATCACCCTGCTGAGAATAGTGGTGATAACAGGTGCTACTCAGGGCAAGCAGGTGAGCAGGGCCACTTCGGTCATACACTCACCTCAGCTATATCATTCTGTCCTACACTGGACACTGACGATTTAGCTGGACAGTGTGGTGGGACATTTGCCTAGGAAGGATGAATCAGAAGAACCTTGAGGTCCCTTCCAACCTGGTGTTCTATGATTCTATGAATTTATACTGAGCCTTTAAGGATTTATACAAGGTTGTCATTTGCAAGCATTAATACATTAGAAGCAGAAATTGAAGTATCAGAATCATGAGGTGCTATAAAAATCAGAAGCAGATTGTTAGAAGGTCTTTAAGAAAGTTAAGTAAGTTGAAAAAGTTAAGTAGGGATATGTTTTAAAGATCAACTGATTTGCTGAACTCCGGAACAGCTGAATAACTGCTGAGTTGAGCCTTTAGTAGTCATTAAAAAGCCCTGTAAAACAACCCAAAACATGAACGTTACCAGAAATAATAAGTTTTATGTTTCTTGAATGATGGGATAATTCTCATTCCAGATCAACAACAGGAGGAAGCATGAAGTGGCCAATTGAGTCTTTTTAAAAAATACCCTTGAGATCACAAAAATAAGATTGTTTGTTTTCTTGTTTTTGCTTTAGTTTCTCCCACACAAAGAAAACATACATGTAATGCAAATTCCAAATACTTTCCCACTGTGTTTACAGGGGCAGCCTTTAGTTCTCATCATTTGATTTATGCTGTGACAAGACTTGCGATTGACTCCCTTTCCCCATTTCTCTTTCCTGTTAGAAAGGTTTAACAAATAGAAGATTAGATGGTTTAGTACCTCCATGAAACCTGTACTTCCTTGAGATCAGGTCTCTTCTAGGGAGTTGCTATTAAAATACGAGTCAGTATGCATTCTGGCAGTTCTATTATGCATTATTTATGTTTTCTTTTTGTGTTTAGAATCCTTAAAATATAGTTAGCCACCTTGTTTTCCAGGAAATCCTGACTGACAGTAGACAGTGCTTTTAATTACTAATCATTCTACTACCCTTAGAAATCCTTAGTAAGTATAAAAATATGTGCTGGTCCCAACTAAGTGCCTGCCAAGTATTAATTTGTAGTTTCTGCAGATGACAGGCCTTACTGTCAAACCAGATGTTTGCGATCTTTTAGGCAAGAACAAATTGAGGATAATTATGTGTAAAGGTGACAAAGGTATTTGCCTTAGCAAACGAAGTTACAGTGTCCAGATTGATGGAGGAGATGGAAATAACATCATAGATTAAAAAAAAACATTGATGTAGTTCCCCAAGAAATACAAAATTATAATGAAGTGTCAGTTTTCATTCTTTGCAGTTTTACTGGTGATGCCTTTTCTAAACAAGCAATAGCATGCAGCAGTGCTGATAAAACCTCCCTCAAAATCTTCAGCCCTGGAGCTTGCCTCTCCATAAAGTTCTCCAATCATGGGGAATTGCATTCTGTATGCTAATGATGCATTTCTAGCGCCAATGATGAGAAATGGAATTAACCTCATAATGTTTTCAACATGCTGTTATTTGGATAAAGCTAGTTTTCTTCCAACTGAATCCATATAGTCTATATTATTAGAGATCATTTCAAAATACAGATTTTGGGATACCCTTCGTTGGAGTGTTCAGGACTCAGCCATTCCATTGGCCCTGAGCAGTAAATCAGATTAGATGACCCCTGGAAGCCACTTCCAGACTGAATTACTCTGTGATCTGATGAGCATGTGTATGTAGAGATGAATATAGTGCAAAAACTAATTACCCTCAGAGAGCCTCTGAATTGATCGCTCTTTAGCAAAAGTATTTAATAAACATCAGCTTCTGCTGCCCAGGTCAGTCTCCTCAGTTGTTACCTCAGAGTTAAGCAAGTCAAGGTTTATCTTTATTCCAAACATCATTTTGTTCTCCAGCTTTCAGAACAGAAGATGGCATTATTTCCTGCCTATCCTTTAGGTCTGTTCCACTTCACAATCAACATATATGGTAATTTAAAAGTTAATAAAGGGATAGTATTAAAAGTTAATAAAGGGATAATAAAGAGAGCTAATAACTAACATTTCTGAGCTATCTGTTAATTTTTGCTATCATCTATCTGTTATCTTGATTCAAAGGATTATATCAGTTGATGTTATCTATTTTGTTGGCTTTTTTCACGGTCCTTAAAAGCAGAGAAGCTGAGTTCCTTTAATGTCAGTGATCAAGAATTTCTTGTTCTGGGCTGTTTTAGTGAAGAAAATGGCAGTAGGAAATAATGTCAGTTTTAAGAGCATTAAATGTAAGCATACTGTGTGGATTAGGAGTGGATTTGATTTGTAGATCTTATGAAACCTTTCTGATACAGTTTTCTTTCAGGAAATATGAAAAGTACCTTAGAGCTGACATAGAATACTTAAATTCATACTCTTTTACAAAATGTGTTAACTCAACAGTCAAACTGTTGACCATTACATGTTATTCGGACATTCTACATCATACCCAGCAAGTAACTGGTTTTAGACATGAGATAACATGTTTAGTGATAGCATTTTGAACTTTCCTGTTTCACAGAAATAAAACCTGCTAATTCACTTAAACTTTTTCAATGACAACTTCTGCATCATAGTTTTTTATATTTGCTGGGTTTTTTTCTTCATCACATTTTCTAACACTGTCAGCAGATTTTACTGTCTTTATATTTGCCTGCTTGCTTAGAAATTTGCTTTTTCTTGTCTTTTATTTGGCTCTACTTTCTCTTTGCCAACTTGTATAAATAAATATACATACACTCAGGTACTTCACTAAAGGCAACAGTATAATTGTATGATATATTTATATATAATTGTATAACATATTTAAGCAACAACCCCAACTCATAACTCAAGAAAGATTTTTTTCCCCTCAATCTACATACTTTAACATAATCTTACAAACAACTTCCCTTTGAGCAAAAGCCGAGCAAAAGAGAGTATCTGTGCTAAAGTAACGGAATATACATTATTAGCTACCCCGAGGTACTGGTTTAGATAGAACCATTTATTCCCAATAAAATATTTCTTCTTCAGCAAAAGATGAAGAGACAAAACAGCTACCTGAATCCCATCAGCAAGCTTGCTCGTATGACGCACTTTTAGCGTTAAGAAACTATGTAGCATTTTTGCCAATTTAAAGACTGTTGAAAACAAGGTGAGCTAAAAATGCAACAAATTACCTTGGACCAGATTTAGAAAGTCTCCAATGCATCCTCAGACAGCTCTTACAAACTTTGAGGGCTCTCCAGAGATTCCACTTCCTACATTTACTAATTTTCTTCACTATAGTATTCTGCACATGAGCAAAAGGCAGAGGAAATAAACACAGCTGGAGAATTATGGGGTGTAGGGTGTTGAGAACGTGACAAAATGCCTACCCATGATTAATTACAGATGCGCAGGAATTTGGAAAGCTCGGGGCATTCATTGATTATTCAGCAGGCAGAAAACAACACAAAACCAACAAAACCTAACAGGAAGAAGATGTGAACGGCAACTAAGACAAAACCAGACCTGGCCCATAAGGTTAGAACCCTTTATAGAATTCAAACTTCTTTTGCAAGTTTAACTACAGAACAAAATCTAAAAGTAGTTTCTTCTTTTCATTTTGATGTTAGAACCATGGCCTTTATTGCTTAATTTGCAGGCTTCATGAGAGATTACTGCATTGCTTTGAGTATTTATCACAGACTGTGCTAGCAATCTTCCTCTGTAAAATAAAATAATGCACTATGCATATAGCATTTTTTTCCTTTTTATCACATCTTTTTCAGTGCTAAGAATCTGCTGGGCAAAATGAGAAAAGGACAAAAAATGATTCTTACTCTAAATGCTGACGTTGTGCCACTACCTGAGTGATGAACTGACATGGTATTTGATAAGTGGCTCTGCAGAAAATCTCCCCATCAAGTCTGGGACCTGATGGAAAAATGCATCTTAAGGGCTTCTAGGTTCCCTCTTCCCTGTCCCTCCCACTTCCCACCTCCTCCCCAACCCCCATACAATTACTTCCTGTGTCCAGGAATTACTTCCAATTACATCCTGTTCCATATGTATATGTCTATACATATATACATATCTGTATGTGTGTGTATATATATAGCTACACATACTGGTATATTTATATGTATATGCATGTGTCTATGTATACACACACATGGATATATACCGGTATATATATCCATATATAAATATGAATATACACACACACAAATATGTATGTATATACATACGCTGGTACACCAAAGAACAAACAGTGAAAACACAATCTTTTGTTTACCCTGGAGGCTTAATACCTTCTCTGCTTGATGGACTCCCTTGTGACTGTTTCAGCTAAAATATGACTGCTAATAGTAGCAACAGCCAAGCATGCACTGCAGTCTTCCTCTGCCCTATAACACAGGTTACCACAGATTTCAGATGTCTTCTACATAGGAATGCACTGATTCAGAATCAAATAAAGGCAGGGGAGTCCTACAGTTTAAGAAGAAAGGCAAAGCACTCTCTTCAGTGTCAGGTACTGAGTGAAATACATTGAGCTGGTCAGCACTTGGGTGAATTCATCTTCATAGCACTGCACTGAGGGCAGAGTCATTACTCTTTAAGTTAGCACAGAAATATAAGGAGGAGGAGGAGGAGGAGGAAATAACCGGCAGCTGGAAGTTCTGCAGAGCACAGTGCTCAGCATACTCTGCCCTTACCTGACAAGCTGCAACAGGAAGGTCATTGATTTTAAAGTTAAGACAGCAAGCTTTTCATTCAGACTAAAAATTCCATATGTTTCTAGGCAAGGCACAGCAAACATTTTTGTTCTTGGTTGCCTGATTTGTGACTTACAGTAATTATGAATTTTAATGACAAAAAGAACACGAATAAGCTGGAAACCATATTTTAAATCATCTGTAAGGTAGAAAAAAAATCATGTATCTGCATTTTCACCTGATAATTCACAAGCCTCTCACAAATTTCTCAGAATGATGTTTCTAACAATAGCAAGAATGTCCCAGAGGGTAATTGTTATAGTCACCTAATTCTGATAGCATTTTTTCAGAGCTGCTGTTGAGTGATTCTGTAGCTTAAAAAGCTCTGGATAAAACCAGCTGTCTGTGACTGGCTGTACTGAGGTCAGCTGGGACACAGGAAAAGCTCAACACCAACACTCAGAGGTGAGACTGGCAGCAGGATGAACACTTTTTGCTTCACAGTGATTTACATAGCAAATAACAAACACAGATGACACAGAACCACAGAATCAACTAGGTTGAAAAAGACCTAGATCATCAAGTCCAACCATTAACATCTTGTCATCATTCATCCCTTTAGGTTCATTCATTCTTGCTAGCAGTGAATGACAAATGAAGTCAAATGGGAATAATCTTCATTCCTAGCAGGTTGCTAGAGCTCAACCATTTTACATATGCAGCAAGGTAAAGGACTCTGCTTACGATGCATGAAGATACATTTCCTCATTCTTAGCTGTGCTAGTTTCATGTTGCTTGTGGGATGAAAAATCATAGTGACGGAAAAAATATAAGCGCACAGAACTTATACACAACACCAAGTAAGAAGGTGCCATTTTAAGAAAGATAAGGCAGCCTGCCGAACAGTTATTTCATGTCATATAACTTTTTCTTGTGTTTTCAGTTTCAGAGAAAGCCAAGACTTGCTTCCCCAGCTGTTTGATCACTGAAGTGAGTGACCAAAGCACAGGCATAAAGTGAAACACTTTAATGTTAATTAATGGGATAACAGCTAAACACCAAGTTGCATCAGCTTGTTACAAACAAGGCTACAACCCAGTTCCAAAGGTGAATAACACAGAAGGGAAAAGACAGAAAACATGAGTAATGTTTGAAAGTTTCATGATTCATTAAATCCCAAAACTCTTAATGCCCTCAGCCTGTATCGGTTCAGGCTGCAAATCTATCAGGTCCCATGAGCTACATACATACGGCTGTTGTCAGTACTTGCATGGAATATCTCTAAAAAGCAAGCTAGGTGATCCTGGGTTTGCTCAGATCCTGGACTAGAGCTGTGGGCGATGCATTACCAATACAGCACAAACATTAGGGATAACTGCAGGGCTGCAGGTATTGTCCTTCAGTCTACATAAACACAATAAGCCTGACCACTTACAGCGCAAGAGATGCTAGGCCTTTCACATGCCCTCAAATTAAATTTTGTATCACTTACCTTCATCTTACGTACATGTTTAATGATGGTATGGACTCTGAGGAAATAAAAGTCCTCTTGTGCTTGTAGACAACCTTGCCTAATAGAGCCCTGGTCTGCGTCTGGAGTCCTATGGTGCTGCTAAGGCATGAGTAAAGAAGAATTTGAAAGGCTTAGCATATCTGCAGCATGACCAAGTGCTGGATGGAGCTCATCTCTCCACTTTCTCCCGTCCATCTCCAAAACTCTTGAACTGCTGTTACCAGTAACAAAAACATTCAGCCTTCTCTTGTGTGAGAAGCAGAAAAGAGGGATGTATAATGGAGAAACATACGACATGTATAGTTTCGATAAAAGAAAATACAGACCAGGTTATAAAAAAAGAGAACAGAATTCACATAACAGGAAGAGCCCACATTTTTTGGCATGCAAACTGTTTAAAAATTACACACCAGTTAAAGCTGATGAGCACAGCTGAAAAATGCAGTGCAGGCAGCAGCCTATTTAATTCCCAGTTACTTGACCCTTTTCTCTACTACAGTAGTTTTAATGGCCAAACTATAACCAGTAGGAATGATCTCCCTGGCTTCTCGTTATCTGCTTTTCTGCTGCTAAAAGTTTCAGATCAAATCTGTCAATCATTGGAAAAGAAGTACTACGAGCTGTCCTAAGGTTTGAATGCTTGACTTTGTCTTTAGTGATCCTTTTCATGCAGATTTTTATTCTGTGCCCTTGCTTACTGTCACAGTGCTAAATTTTGATTGACTGGAACTACCTTCATGCTGGGTGCCAATGTCAATGTACAGAGGAACACTGAAAGGTAACCCTGAAAACCTGCAAAATGCTGTCTGGATTTGTAAGAGTACAAGAAAAACAACCACATGAAGTAATGCAAGTTGTTGTTGTTGGTAAGCTTCCCAGCCTTCACCCACAAAACTAGCGTATTCTTTCAGCGTACCTAGAAAAGAAGTTCTGATAGTCAACTTTAACAGAGTTGAACAGATGAGATTACTGCTTACAGTTATAACACAAACCACAATTACTAATTGGGTTTCCAGGACTTATATTTCAAAGATGGCCTTTAAGCTCTGCAAAAACATTGAACTACAGCTCTCAAAGTGGTGCAGCCTAATTCTACAAGATTTCCTCAGTTTCTAGGACATAGAGATTCATTGTGCTTTGCAGATGCTAGGCAAAACAGTAGGACACCACGAATCTTACTAGATAATTATCTAGGTTTTGCTTCTTTTCTGGTTTCATCTAATACAAACCAGTAGGTTTTCAGGTTAAATATAGGCCCCTATTTTAGCAAAAATGTCTGGTTTGACATGTACTGCTTAAATATATGGCCATATTATATAGATACTTGATTTCCGCATGCAGTCAATCTGCTTGGTCAAGTTGGAAATACTTCATATATATTGGATGCTATATTCATGCATGTTCCTCACTGCAACTTCTATAGTCCAAATTCCTTCAGGCACATCGTATTTAATCCCTTTTACTTAAGATTTCTCTATATAATGCTACAAATAGTAAGTCAATTTAATCCAAATGTAATCGAGTAGAGCCAAGGGTAAATTCTCAGTTCTGTTTTTCACAGAGAATGTATAACCTCGTCAATTCTCAGCACATAAAACCTCTGTGGAAACTCCAGCTGCTGCCTGGATCGGAAAGTGATGGCAAAAAAATTATCCAATGACATTGTTAACAGCTTCTAATGAAGGACAGGAGAAGCCAAGTGTCATGTAACTAGTTCTCTCTGCATCAGCAGCTCCGTTACTGAGAGTGCAAATAGTTACAGGACAGACGGATTTTCAAACCTGGCTAAGGGAGTCAGGAACTGAAGTATGAATGATTTCAATGGGAATTAGTCCATACTAAACTTAAGCCTTGAAGTCTACTGATAACTCCAGGAGCCTTTAATATCCTGTTAAATCTGGCTACAAACGACCTACCTGTCATTGTCATAGCCCCGAGTTGGCATTTCAACATTCACCCATATTCTTGCCACTCAGACAACTCACGTCAATCTCGGGCCAATCCACTGTCTTTTCCCATGACCTGAAACTTTCTTCCGAATCCCCCATTGTAGGAGATGAGTCGTGAAGGGGTGATGCATCCTGCAATGTTCTGGCAAACACCTCACACAAATAAAGCACTTTTGAAGGCTCTGGAGAAAGAAATGTTGGTTTCTAAACAGTGACAACAGAGGATAAACAAGAAAATGAGGCTCCCTCCTGTTTTCACTGCTCATTTCCTCTAAGTGTCCAAACCACTGTTTATCTTCAAATTCACCTTAACCCCTTCTGATCATCTTTAGGGCTACCAAACAGTTCTTGAAAGATTAGAAGTCACATCAACAGTCAGCAGTGAAGCCCATGAAGTGTATCCTCATCATGCAGTGCTGAAGTAAAAAGTTTCTGATGCCATCTTTTGGCATCAGAAACTTTTGGCATAAGAAACTTTTTGGGCATCTTACGCACAGTAAATCCAAGCACTGCATCATATTATGTCTTCTCACATACTGTGGCTGCTATGTAAGAAAAAGGAAGAAGCTTGTGGTGCAGAAACGTTGGTCAATCTGGGTGTTTAACTGACTTTAGGGTCAAAGGAGAGTACAATCAACATTTTTTTGCAGATCTTTACATTTACTACTTCACTGGTACCATTTGTCTATCTCTACAATGCCAGCCCTTTGTTAAGGAACTGCAGAAATGGTAATAATATTTATATTCAAATAAAACAGTGTTTGATTTTGGGTTTGTTGTGGGTTGGGGTTTGGTTTTTTACATTTCACCTAAAATTACTCATTTAAAGGTTTTCTTTAGCAGCAACCCAGAGAATTTCCTGCTACTAATATCAGCAACCTCAGTAGAGTTCATTCTCTCAAAGCCGATGCAATCTGACTTTGAATGTCAACCACATAATCTTTAACAAGTGATCTTTCATAGCAAGGAAAAGTAATCTTTTTTTTTTTTAATAATATGATTCACTTGTGAATTAACTTCGATTTTGGACACAAATCATGGATAATTTGAGAGTAAGGTTCATTTTGGTAGGATTGCTCTGGGTGAAGTTCTTCCCAAGCGTGTTTCTGTTTCTGTTTCTTTACCCAGACAAAAAGGATTACTCAATATTTACATTGCAGCAACATGGGCTTCTCTTAAGAATCAGGTTCTGGTTTAGACAGAGTGATCACTTATTCCAGTTGCAGCTGTGAACTTTCGGTGTTTCCACAAACTGGACCTCTGGGTTTCCACTTAGGTACCCAGAAAATTAAGATAAAACTCATGACTGCTCTGTGAAGAAATGGCTTATGAAACTTCGCAAGCATCACACAGGAATGTGGCTCCAGAGGCAAAATTAGAATCCACTTCTCCAGGGAAGCATTCTCCTGCCTTCACTATGAGCTCATTCATCAAACCACATTTCCTTTCTTAATTTCTAACACAATTTCTGACTTCTACTATAAAGATTGTGAACACTATCCTACTTATAGTGCATCATTTTGATTCAGCCTGACCCACTCTTCAGTGGCTCCCCAATCTCCTTTAAACTGAGTGCCCTGCACTTCAAAATCTGAATCTCTGCACTGAATCTCTCCCTTCTTCGTTACTTTTCATTCCCACAATTTTCCCTCAGCAAACTTCTTTTCCTGTTTTACTTCCTTACCTTTTGTAATGTAGCGGTTGCTCTAGCTACTGCCGTCTCCCCACTGTGTCTCCCTAAAAATAATTCCAAAACCCAAAAGGGATGGCTTTGGAATGGGCTAGATACTGCAAAAATGAATCTTGAACAAAATCTCCTTTAAGCACACCACAGATTAAAATATAATATCCAGCTGTGTAACTATTTTTCATATATTGTTATGTAATATACAGTAGTTTCCAGCAAAAAAAACCCAACCCTGACATCTATAAAGAGGAATACTGTGTAAATGTCTTCTTGTTTGATGTTCTGAGTAAAAACTGTATATATTGTGATAGCAATCTCATTTTAGATTCTAAAAAATGTAATAATTATACTAGTGTATTTATTGATAGGTTCCATATAATCTCAGTCCATATTAAGGAGAGTAGAGATTACAGAAAAGTAATATTGAGTGAATGTTGCTTATTAAATTATCATCTGTGATTCTCAAAGTAGGCACAAGAAATCAAAAGTCAGTGATACTTCCCCTATGGATTTTCCTCAACTTAAAAGAAAACAGTCAACATATGGTATAGAGACTATTATTCATGGATATACATCCAGTGCCTGAAGCAATAAAAATCATAAGTACTCCTAATTCTGCCATTGTCTTAATTATTATTACAGTACCTTCATTTTACGGTTACCATTCTGACAGAGAAACAAACCTACCTCCCTCCTGCCACACTATGTTTGAGTCAGTCATAGTGTCACAGTCTGGTTAGGGTTGGAAAGGACCTTAAGATCATCTTGTTCTAACCCCCTGACATGGGCAGGGACACTTCACTCTAGACCATGCCACCCAAGGCTCTGTTCAGCCTGGCCTTGAGCAGTGTCAGGGATGGGGCATTCTCCACTTCTCTGGGTAACCTGTGGCAGCGCCTCACCACCTTCACAGGAAAGAACTTCTCCCTTATATCTAATCTGAACTTCCCCTGTTTAAACCCATTACCCTTTGTCCCATCACTACAGTCCCTGATGAAGGATGCCCTCTCTGGCATCCTTGTAGGCCCTCTATATTCTTCACTACATAATTCTAGCTCTGAAGTTTGTCACTGTGATTCCTCTCTCTGCAATACTGATTTCCCTATTTCTGTGGTATGCTATAATTTGTTCAAATTGTAGTTAACAGCATATCCTCACAATGTCAAAGCTTAGCATGGCAATGTCTATGGCAATGTTTGATTTTCCATATCCTAATCTATCATTTTTGCAGGGCCTGGAAGATTTCCCTTATTACTCTAATTCTGTACTTTTCATACTTCATTCCTGTGGATGACATTAAACTGGAAGAAGCATCTGATATGCCAGAGAGTTGTGCTGCCAGGCAGAGGGACCTTGACAAGATGGAGAAATGGGCTTACAGAAGTACCATAAAGTTCAACAGAGGAAAGTGTGAAGTCTTGCAGATGGGGAAGAACAACCCCCTGTTTCAGAACATGCTTGGGGTTGGGAAGCAACTTGGCAGAAAAGGCCCTGGGAGTCCTGCTGGATGCCAGGTTGAACATGAGCCAGCAATGTGCCCTTGCGGCCAAGAAGGCTAATGGTATCCTGGGCTTCCTTAGGCAAAGTACTGCCAGTGGTTTGAGGGAGGAGATCCTGTCTCTCTACTCAGCACTGGTGAGGCCACACTGGAGTACTATGGCCAGTTCTGAGCCCACCAGTACAGGAGAGAAATGAAATTACTAGAGTCTGATGAACAGCTACTAAGATGACTCAAGGACTGGAGCACCTCTCCTATGAAGAAAGGCTGAGAGAGCTGGGACTGTTCAGCCTGGAGAAGAGAGGCTCAGGAAGATCTCATCAATGCCTATAAATACCTGAAGGGAGGGTGCAAAGAGGACAGCCACATTCTTTTCAGTGGTGCCCAGCACCAGAGGCAAGGGGCACAAACTCAAACACAGGAGGTTTTTTTTGTGAACCCCACAAAATACTTCTTTACTATGGGGGTGACCAAGCACTGGCACAGGTTGTCCAGGGAAGCTGCAGAGTCTCCATCCTTGGAGTTACTCTAGAGCTGTACAGACCTGGTCCTGGGCAACTGTCTGTAGGTGCACCTCCTTGAGCAGGTGGTTTGGACTAGATGAACTATGAGGTCCCTTCCAACCTATTCTGTCATTCACTACACTTTCTGGTTTTTCTTTTAAATCCCTTGCACACCATTAAAGTACTGTAGCTCTATATTAATAGCTGTATGAATTTCTCAATTGACACAAAATGAATCAGTATTGATTCAATTACTAACAGGTTGCTATTAATGGGAAGAGTTCACAAAGTATGGTTCCAGTTGGCCACTGAACATTGCATACCATGTAAAATACAATGCTGACCCTCATGACAAAAGAGACACAAACGGTTAAAGCTTATACATGAAGCCTTCTAAAACAGAAGAGTGTAAAACAGAGAGAGAGTTCTAAGACAAAGAGAGTCTTACACAAAATGGTGATGAGCTTTACACAGTAGGTTCGTTGTTATGAGGAATATCAGAGATGCAGCTTTAATTCTTCTTTTCTGCCTGAATGGATTTAAACACCCATCAATTAACCTCACAGCAGACTTCCCTTGTTACCAGGCTGTAAAATACTCTGTGGTAGGGCTTCCTCAGTCCCTCTGTTAAAATTGTTCTACCTGGGATGAATCAGTAACTATTAAGAGAAGAAACTAGAACCAATTCTCACTGGCTCATCCCAAAAAGGCTATAGGTTTGTACTCTCAACCAACAGGCCAATGAATATTCAATTACCTCATCCAAAGTGCAATAGCTTTCTCTGAAATACAGAGCTTCATTCCATAATACTCTCCAAGCCTAACAGATTTAGAATAGATGTTAGGAAAAAATCTCCTACTACGAGGCTAGTGAGGCGCTGGCACAGGATGTCCAGAGAAGCTGTGGCTGCCCCATCCCTGACAGTGTTCAAGACCAGGTTGGACGGGACTTGGAGCAACCTGGTCTAGTGGAAGGTGTCCCTGCCTGTGGCAGAGGGTTGGAACTGGATGAGCTTTAAGGTCCCTTCCAACGCAAACCATTCTGATTCAATGATGGAGACAAAGTTGCATGGGCAGCCAAAATACTGACCTTTCATACTGGGATTTGGCTTTCCAATTGTAGCATTCTTTTCTACAGTTCAGTTGAGTTGAAAACATATTTCTTACATTTGACAGTCACAGATACTGTGAATAAAACTGAAATGATACTTTGCAGGAGGGATCACATTTTTCCCTTGTTCTTTGTCAAGAAAGGAAATATGTAAACAAAAGACATTCAAAATAACGGCAGTGTTCTAAAGTTAAAAGAGATTCTGGCCGTTCTCACCAAGGGTGAGAATGGTAAGCCACTCACCATTGCTTATAGTCAGCATCACAGTTGCAGTAGTACTTGGGATCTGTACAGTTGCGTTCGATGCCGCAGGCACATTTTTGAATGCCAGGTCCTGATCCACCCCAATAGTAGTGCTTCTCATTGGCTTTGCCAACCCACCAGGTATATGGATTCCCTTCTGCAACGAATGAAAATGCAAGGTTACAAAGTATCAACGAGGTAGAGCTCCAGAATGCATTATTTGGGCTCAGATGTTTAACATGAGATGTTAACAGCAGGTAACTGGACAGCCCTACCACACTTCTGACAAACAAATGCAGTCATTGATGCTGAGCAATTCAAAGGATCTGTCCAGGTAAACAAATCACATTCTCCTTTCTGTATTCATGCAATTTATAAGGATTGAAATTAATGAAGTATTTTTTATCTTGTATGCTCTTTGTTTAGCTTTTTAATTGTTCTCAGTTTAGATAATGAAAATACATGGGCAGGTTTCCATAATTCTTTTGAATTACTTTCTAATTCACATAGTAAGCTATCAGATGGATTATTCAATAGCTGACCACAAAAGCTGCACAGAATGGTGCATTCATTTTCTTTTTCTCTCTCTCTTTTAGTAACAGCTCTTAATTGAAAATTCATCTGTCTTCATTGGAAAACAAACACGTTCATCACACTCTCTCCAGCTGGTCCAAAGGAATGAATGAAGAGATGCCTTAAAGTCCTTTCCAACCCTCACCAGTCTATGGTTCTACGATTACCAAACTCCAAAAGCATATTAACCCTTTCAAAAAAATGTGTGTGTATATATATATAAAATTTAATATTTGAGCAAAGGTGATCTGAACTTTGATATAATCATATTTCTTGGCACTGAGTCTGTAACTTAGTATTTTCATATATGGGCCCAAGTTTATTTCTAATGCTTCTGGACTACCTAAGCCTCTTAAGTGGAAATAAACAAACAAATCCCCACTATTTCTAATTTGAAAAATCACCCTGACTGAAAAGTTTCTTTTTCTTCCTCCAGTTGAGCAAGACACTTAAATCTGAGCTTAACTTCAAACCCATGTGAATAACTCAATCAATCTCGATGTACTTACCTCAGTGATTTTTTGCATTTAGAAAATGTGATTGAACTCAGCCTATAAACATGTTCCTTCAAAATGTCTTTTTCCCCTCATGTAATCGTTGCCAGTGTTTCCCCATTAAATCAAATGAAGCTATTTGCGTGGAATTCACTTCCTAATACATTTTTTGAGTCAAACCTTACATAACAACTATTCTATTTTTCATCATTTCCTGATTGAGCATCTCATACATCTCAAAAAAGAAATCCGTAATCCAAAAAATAGCCATTTCATACTAAGATTTCATCATCTAGACCATATGTCTATTTAACCCACACATACATTGAAAGTAACTCACACAGAACTCCAAAGTGAATTCCAGAGATGGAGACACATGTTAAAAGACACCAAACCTCAAAAGGACACAGCTCTCTGAAAACACTTGTGCTGTTCAATGCATTTGAGTTGTTGAATATCATATAAAATAACACTATTGAAAACACAACATGAAAAATTCACGGTGGCTGAAGGTTTTATGAACTGTTCCTATACTGCACAGTATGATATTCAGCTATACTGCTAATGTAATGGGTATGGTAATAGCATGACTTGATTCTGGACCCTAAATTGGTCATTTTAGCTTCTGATTATCATGGAACTAAGAGCTGCGAGTCAGAAGAGTGAGACATGTGAATGCTGCAGCAGCACTGCCAACCTACAGTACAATCCATCTGATACAAGAATACATAGCCCTGCTTCTTAAAGATTATTTAATAAGCATGTAAAGGGTAAATTCCACAGTGAATGAACAACAGATACAGGATCCAGCTACAGCATTAATGATATTTGAAGCTCTTACTGTAAAATCCTTCTGATTTTGAAGTTACCTTTTCTTATCATAGGATCCAATTTTGAGTCATGAGGTAGCTTTTGCTTGCTGTTGTCATTGACTGTTTTTTCCCCAAGCTTCTGTGGACAAATAGCATCATAAGAAGTAACAGGAGAGAAAATGTCTGCCTCCCTTGGGATCTTGATCAGAATCAAGTCTTGATGCATAAGTGCTCTTTAGTGCAAAAAACAGCTCTCCTTTGAGGGCTGCTGAAAAAGTTTACGTATACTGAGTTACGACCAGGATGCCTTTCCATGTCCCTTCTTGAAAAGAAGCTACTTGCAAGCTGTTGTGTGTTTATTACTCAGTCACTTAGCAGAAAAGTAATGATGGTATCCAGTTAAGATGTGGATACCAGGAAAATGGACAAAAGATATCCAGCTTTTAGGAGGTTCATTAAGCTTACAGATTAAGTTAATAGCCATGGTGTGACAATAGCCTTCTAAGTGCAAAATGGCTGATCTTATTTTAATGAGGCATGTGGGCATATAAGTATGGCCAGAACATAGGATTCAATCCATATTTTCAGTGATTCGGACCTCTCTCACACACACAAAAATGCCTCTAACATTGACATTCCATACAGTTAACAGTGGTTGCAATGGCTTTGCAGTGCTGGACTTCAGTTAAAATTAATGCAAAATATGAGCTCTTATTTGAGTCTGTGTGCCATGTTAGCCTATTACATTTGCAGTTATCCAGTCAAAGTATGTAAAGAACCTGGTCATCAGCGTTTTCTATCAAGAACTGCTCCCTGTCTACAGAATATTCAGAAGAAAGGACTAAGGGAATTTTTTTGTAGCCTCACAGATCTTTGTCATAAAAAAGTGATTCCTTTTTCATCTCCTAAATGTACCTTTGTGTGAACCATTTCATTTTACGTAAAAACATACCCAGCCAAAGTTAATGTAGCATGAACAGAACTCTTAACAGTCAATAATATATTTATTTCTAATGTAGGCGAACAGTCTCAAAATGTCTAACTTTAAAAAGCACACTTTATATTCTACCGAGCACTTAATAAAACCAATTGGTTTTATTATTTTTAAATGCAACTAATTAAAATGGCGTTACTTTCACCCTTTTAGGGCTTTTATTTCAAAACTATTCAGCACAAATATCTGAAGCCACACCACCAAGTGAACTCAGATTAGGGAGCTGAATAAAGTGGGCAAATTCTCCATGATGCCCTGCATTCAGTAAGCTCCATTCACAATAGAGCTGTCAGAGGGCTGATGATGTATTTCATATTTGTAAACTACCTGGAGAAGCTAAATGTTTCTCTTTCATTCACCATCTCCTCCCCATAGAAATTTCCTCCATTCTCTTAATTCTTCCTTCAGTAAAAGAGAGCACTTGTTGCAAGAAGGATGTGCAAAGCCTGGCTGACTCCCATGGCTACTGAAGGATGACTGGAAATGTGTTGCTTCTGCTGAAAGGGAGGAGGTTGTTCTTGGCTCCAGCAATTACTCTTATTCACCTTTTATAACTTCGGGAAACAAAGGAGCAACAGTGGTGACGATCCAAGGCTCTTCCCTTGGCTCTCTGTCCCAGCTCTTTCCCATTCTCAGCACTTTACTTTGGAAAGAATAGCAGCAGAAATTGATACTGCTATGAACACAGCCCATCTCACCTGACAGGGGCAATGGGAGCCAGTATTTAGAGATAAGAGCTGAGTTTTGCTCCTAATTGTGGCTGATTGTTTTTGCACCTCTTCCTCATCCATTCAGTGCACTAAGCATGCTAGAGGGCATATTTCTGCCCATTCCTGTTCCTGGCTGCCCAGGAATTTGCCTAATTCCTTTCTGAGCCTGTATACTCTATCAGCATCTGCAGTCTCTTCTGGTGAATCAGAACAAGCTACAACCTGTTCTGTATAAGGATTATCCTGCTTCAGCCTGTCAGGAAGTTTTCCTGACCTCTCTCTGAGCCTCAAAATCAAAGAGAATGGTTTATAAAGAAAGGCTAGGAACACTTGCAAACTGAAGCCAGAACCTCTGGAAAAAAGACTGGTGAAAACTGCTCACTGCGGACACTGCCTAACTTTAATGACGGCGTTCAGCTGTTCCCCTGCAAGTACATAGGTGATAATTTACCAGACTGCACAGCTTTGAATTGAACTCTATTTATTTGGCTGCTGTTTGGCAAATGGGACCATTCCAGTCGTCCATTAGTATTACAGATTCCATAATAAATACTAAGAAATGTCCACAACGATCACACTAGGTGCATAACTATTTTTTTCAGGAAAGATTCTTTGGTTCACTTATTTGTTAGTGGAACAGATTAAACTATCACAGGTTGAATTAATTGCCCAATTCTTTCTATCAGTAGAATAGGCCCCAAGATATCTTTCAAAAAGGTACTACAGTTTTGGGAGCCTAAATTAATCACAGTTGAAATGAAATGAAAGCTATTTCCCAATGATAATATACATTGATGAAAGTGAAGACAACACTTCCAAAAAAGTCAGTCTGCACATGTGGAAAGGCAGGTATAATTCTTCATTTTTTGGAATGAAATATATTCCTAACATGTGTATTTTACATTAAGCTATACTACACCATACAGTACCTTTAGTCTCACAGAAGGGTAACTTGATTTCATGGTTCATTAAAGCCTGTGCAGGAATTCAATCTGATACTGCATTGAAGAAACAGGCACTGAAAGAATAATTTTGTCACTGTTTGAAAAGTTCAGCACGCTAATATGGCTGTGCGCTTCATGGCTTTCACCTTGCTGCTTATTGCCATGGTTTTTCCCTTATACCATCAGCAGTACATTCTCCATTCAGGTCAAATCGTTTTCATGAACATTGTGAGCCATTTTTCTCAGCTTTTGAGGACTTGGTATATGGAAAAAATAAGTAAACGTGGTTTGATGTCACTCCTGCATTAAGTATATCCACATACTCCAATTTAGGATTCTTAAAGTCAAGGGTGTAAAAGGGTAGGCTTTGTTGACCTAGTTTGTTTGGTGCTGTGACAGTGTGCTCCACCCTCTCCCCTTCCTTCCCTTTATTTCCCGTAACCCCACTCAAGTGATAACGGCCAGTGGTGGTTGAAATGGATGCATCTGTTTGTGATGGCTGCATCAGCTCAAAGTAGATTTGGGGAGACAGATAACAACACAACAGCAAAGGGCTAATCTAAGCAATGTGCCCCTGTAACTATAGTGCTGGGTAAAGTCCTACTCAAGCCAAGTCTGAAGAAAGGAAGATGTGTAGTCAGTATGCAAATATGACTGAGAGTCAGTTATCTTACTCCATAAATAGTGGACAGCCTAAGGTCTGTTGAGCTCTCCTGCATGGCAGCAGGCTGCATATCAGGATCAACCCTTGAGTAGGGATGCTTCTCAAGGTTGAGAGATTCCTTATCATGTCAGACACTTGGTAAGTGAATTGGGAGTAAGTGCGTTGAAACTTTGAAATCTTAGCTAAGTGATACAAAGGATTGATTGTGCACATTTTGCCCCATCCCTGGAAGTATTCAAAGGTCAGGCTGGAAGGGGCTTTGAGCAACCTGGTCCAGTGGAATGTGTCTTTGTCCATGGCAGGGGGGTGGAACTAGATGATCTCTCAGGTCCCTTTCTAAACCCTTCTCTGATTCTATGATACAATCCTTTAGACATAAATCAGTGACTTAGTCTGGACTGAGCTGCACCTAAACTCCTCTCAGGAAGAAGCTTAGATTGCAAGGGTGTCCTCTCAGAATCTCATGACTCAACAGGAGGGTCTCCCTGAAGAGAGACCCTGTCCCCTATGCAGTAAATAATCAAGTGCATGTCACCATCGTATCTCGTTAAATCACTGTCACATTTACCAGTGAACTTCGTTAAATCACTGCTTCATATCAATAAACATTGCTACTTCTCTCTTATGACTTCAATGTGTCACTCCATCTGTGACATGCTGATTTGATTTTACTCACCTTTAATATTATGTACAAGCTTAGGACCAATCTGAAGTTGATTAGACACTGCAGGTTTGCCACCCCCCTGCCTCATGTCTCGGAAGCACCCGCCTAGACTGAACCTGCAGCTGCTGAGAGTTTCAAGACAACAGCAGCAACCCCTACCTGAAGATGCTCAACTGCAGAGCAGACTCTGCTCCTGTTTGCACCCCAGGTGGGTTGTGAACAAGCCGTGTCAGTTTCACGGATCACCCAGAAGGCTGAATTATTTGGAACTGGGTGAACAGAGCTGAGAGAAGAGTCTGGCTGGCAGGTCACATTTCCAGATTTCAATTAAAGTACCTATGCAGACAGTGACTTCTCAAATGAACCTTCTAAGATAAAATGACAATTAACATATAGTACCTATAATGATAGTATTGAGACTGGTTTTCTTTTGATTAATATTTTCCTGGTTTTCAATTTTTTTCAGTAATGCTTCTTGCCCTCTGTCATGGTTTAATCCCCTCCATTGTGCTGGGCAATATATACACATGAATTACATAGGACATTTTAATGTGAAGTAAATTCTTATGTTGTTATTGTAAGTTCATTAACTGATAAATCCTTTTTCTTTGTAGTCAACTAGGAAAGGTGTAATAGGTTATTGAGTCTGTAACTTTGTTTTAATATGACAACTGCTTCTTAAACTTTCATGGCCTGGATCCACAAGAATCTAAGCAAAGATGACTTTTCTTTCAGAATTAGCGACCTATAAAAAAGATCAGGAGGGAGAACTGTCGTATTGCTGTCCAATGGCACCTTATGAAAAAGGCTGTCTGACAGCTTTATTTTGCCATTGGAGTGATTTACTCTTCACCCCAGCTCATGAAAAGCTAGTACAGTACAAATAATTTTTTCCCTTGTCAAGACTCGTATTCCAAGCTGCAGCACTACTAACCAAGCCTGACTTGTTATTTTTCTTGGAATCAAGTCTCAGCAGTGAGATTTAGCTGGGGAAAGCAGCTGTCAGATGTCCTTGTATGCTACTATTTGCTGGGTTTTAATGTGAATTCATTATGAAATCACCACAGTCCCTACTACACTTAAACAACACTGTGTGCCAGACTTGCTGGTATTACAATTAATTGTACACTGTAAATTCACTGGATCATTTGAGGCCAAAGAACAGTGCCTTCGCTTAAGGCAATGCTAAGGAGAAAAGGAAAAGTAAGCACTTTTATACCAAAAAAAGGTCATTTAAGGGATAAAAATAACATATGTAAGTATTCTACAAAAAGATTTCACTACAATTTTTACTACCTGTTCTGAAACAATGGGCTTACGGCGTTTATTCTGAGAGGAAGACATAAAGGATGTCTAAATTGCAGTTAGAGTAACTGCAGTATAAATAGGCTTTTTACAGCTAGCACTACCCCAGGAACCTCAGGTGCCAGCAACACCAAAGCCAGGAAAGTCTTGACATGAGCTTACAACTCGCTCTGAAGATTGCCCAGCCACGTCATGACAAAATGCACATTCCCATGTCATGGTCTTGCAAAGAACGTGCTAACAATAAATCACAGGATTCCATGATTTTGCTAAGGGGGAAATGTCTTTTTGTGATCAGTTGATAAACTTCTCTCTACCCAGTTTTGATGGGCAGGTAAACAGTATCCACACATATGCATTACCACAGACACTGCAGGTTAATGCACCCAACCCCCCTGATTTATTTAACTTCTCAAAAAGGGCATAAAAAAAGCCCAGAAACCCACTGATGCTACTTCAATGAGGGGATGCATTTGCAAGTTTTATGCAGGAACAGCTTGATTTTACAGCAGAGAAGATTTCAGAAATTGTGGTTATTTGCACAAGAATAACAACTCTTACAAGTAGTATGACTTATAGGGGACTGTAACATCAAACTCAAATTATTATAGCAGACTGAGTATAAAAAGAGGGCTGTTTAAGCTGGCATTCAATACATTATGTAGTGACAGGGCAAAGGCAAAAATAACTGTTGTAAAAGGTTATCAGTTAATGTTATTAGTATCACAGAATTGCATGCTGTGATCACATATTTAAATGAACTCCCTTGCTATTCATAGATATCATGAAGACAATCAAAACATTCTTTAAATACATTTAAAATCACTAAAGAACTCTTGGGGTCTTGCTTCACACACCTACGCAAGAGTGCCTTTAACCTTTACTGAGAAGAAAACAGATAATATTCTATGTACCAACATCAGCCAGCAAAGTGCGTCTTGCTGGTCCATTTTATCTGATTTGCAGTAATAACAGCCTACACGGAACTAAATATGACAACTCCTTGAGAGCTGCTGCTATTATTTTGCTAACAAATGAACTAAAACTAACAAGATCCCAAGGTAAATTAAGCTACACTTCGAGTGAGCAGAAGTGATGAAAGCTCTTTCTGTAAGTGGCCTTTCCTCAGAGGTGCCATGCCTCTCTCAAGCATTTCTCCTTTCACACTGCTGCTCTCCGCTGCCAAGCGCAACCCAGCAGCAGTTTAACTTGAAAACAAAAAGCCATTATAAGAGCCATAAGGACTTCAGGCTTCTCTCCGCCCATGAGAACTTAATATCTGGCACTTCATATGGAACATGGACTGTAGCACAATTGGAAATTGGTTTTGGGGAGCACAAGGGTTTTCTTTTGTTGATGAGGCTGCTAAAGCAGCTGCTGCTGATGTTGGTTTTCTTTCCCTGATGACCCTTAAGGAACCTCAAAACAATCAGTTTTACTTCTTCCTTTCCATTGTGCCTCTACTGCTGTATTGAGAGCCATCACTTAGAATCATAGAATCACAGAATTGTTAGGGCTAGGTAGCACCTTAAGATCATCCAAGTTCCAAGGCCCCTGCCATAGGCAGGGACACCTCACACTAAACCATGTCACCCAAGGCTCTGTCCAACCCAGCCTCGAACACCACCAGGGGTGGAGCACTTCTTGATAATAACACTGATATTCCTATGCTGTCTCAGAAAATTTGTCTCTTTTTTTCCCCAGTTACACAGTGTGCATGCACAGTTTTGAAGCCACAACTACCACTAACATACAAATACAGACATTAGTCTGCTTGTGTGGTAGCCACACTGCTCCCAAGCCACCTACCATCCCAAATCTGGAAGGTATCTGATCCTTTGGAAATAAAAACGACATGAAACATGTATTACCATGACTCGTAATGCGCTATGTTCCATACAACAGCAATGGATTTCAAATGAGGACAAAACAACCCAATGAGCCTCAGCACTAAAGCATAGAGCAGGCTGACTATGGAGCATATTCAAATTGAAATAAAGACAGCTACACTACACAAAAACTATCATTCTGGGACCAATAAAGATTAAAACCAGAAGTCCAAAACCAAGCCATCTGTTAAGCAAGGGCTATGTGAGAAAAGGAACATGTAAAAGAATAATGCTCCCAAACAAGCCCTCCTGTCAGAACACATTTTTATTCTTTTCACGTTTCTACAGTGCAAACCCTTTCATTTCACAAGGCTTTGCTGTTTTGAGATTAACCTGTAAATTGGTACAGACTATTACAGCCTCCCACTAACCATCAGAGAAATGTATGAATAACCTTTTAAAGGGTGTACTCAGTACATACAGATTTTAGAAATTGTATGAGACATCAGTAATGATGCTGTTGCTAGAGAGAAGTTTTGACAAATCCGAATTTCAGTGTAAAAGGGGACAAGGAGGAAAGTGGGGTACTGACTTCAGATGGGGGATGTTTTATCTTAATCTGGAGAAAACTGTCTTTGTTTTGGGGTATGAAACAAAAATAATCAGAGCCCTTTTTCAGCTGATCATTTGTCAGACTTGGTGATGGGCTTGCGTGTTTTGCTATTTAGAAGATTTCTCTTCTAGGACAGGTTGGGTCTCATGGCTAGTGTAGGAACCGTGACTGTATTGATTTCTGGGAAGATAACACACATATTGATTGAGAGTGACAACTGGAAAGGTCAGGTGATGTGTTCTACATTGTCAAGCTACCACCTCCTACAGCCTGAGCTCAGGGCACTCTTTCTCCACACTGAAGCTTGTTTTATCAGTCCATTTAGGCACATTAATTCTCACACATGGGTCTCAGATTTCTCCACGGGAAAACAGAAATTGGCTAATGATGGACTTTATTGAAGACCTAATAAGATATTACAATAATCTCTTATTCTGTGAGTTGAAATGGCATTCCTTAACTATCATTATATACTCACAGGGCACAGGAATTACACTGATGAAGTGTATGGAGCACTAGTTGCAATATTAACAGTAGAAACAGCACTCCAATTTCACTTGCTGCTGCAAAACTTGATTTTAAAATCCTGCATTACTGTACTGACACAAAGAATGATTTCCCCTGCTCTGTGTGATAGAGTTTAAGTCCCACTCTTGAGATATAATCACATATTGGTGAAGATAACATCATCAGTTTTCCCCTTGGTCAAGTCTCTGGACTCCTTTTCCTCCAGCATGCAGTTCTCTTTCTGTCAGGAAGTTTACCTCACTGCCTGCCCCTATCCTTTAAGGATGACGCTCTGCAGCGTGTTCCCACCAGAGCAACACTGCAGCTTCGCTGCAGCCATGAAGCTCTCTAATCAGACCCAAAGCTAATGGACGGCCTTCCTGGCCTGACCTTGGATCTGCACTGTCACTACGGTGACTTGCCTAATAATTGCTGGTCTTTGTCTGAACCTGGTAATTGACTTCATAACCTCAGCATTAAGCAAACTGTGCTTCACTGTCATAGTTTTATCACTGTCCAGAGAACATACATGCTCTAAAATCACACAGCACTGCCAAGCCAGGCAGCTGCATAAAGCCCTCACCTCAGCCTCATCCCTGGCAGTGTTCAAGGCCAGGTTGGACAGGGCTTGGAGCAACCTGGTCTAGGGGAAGATGTCCCTGCCCATAGCAAGGTTGGGGTGTTGGAACTAAGTGATCTTTAAGGTCTCTTCCAACCCAAATCATCCTATGATTCTGTGAGTTTGGTTTTGTGAAATAATGGTTTTGAAAGAAAAACTCAGATTATTGTACTGCAGTATTTTCTCTAATACACAGCAAAGAAATTTGCTCTCTGCCTTAATCTTTCAATATGGCATTTACTTTTGGTGTAGAGGTGGTCTTAAAGTGAACCCTTTGACTTCAGCTACTGAGCAACAGGACCAATACTCGTCACTGTGCAAAGGAAGCACGGCAGGAGAAATCAAGACTTTCTTTCTGGAGAAAGGGCAGGAGCAGAATACACACATGCACAGCTTACGCCTTATAAAAGAGAGCAGAATTATTTGTCTCTGCGATCCCTATAGCCAGCCATTCACAATAGGCTTTCTGCAAATGGAATTTTGAGACATTTCAGATGAAGCACTAGTTCCCTCCGTGCTTCAAGGGAGATGACACAAATACCTGCACAATGAATTATGGGGTGTTTCTGACATCTGATGAGTTCCACCAGACTGAACAAATCTCTGCGCCACCGAAGCATTCAAGATTTTGCAAAAGATCAAGCTCTTTGGAGGAGACAATATTTTCTTCTCTGTGCTACAATGCAGAACTGCAGATGGAATATAACAGATACATTTTTCTGTACACTTCATGTCCAGTAAACTGGTCAAATCTAGCAGCTAAAGTACTACACTGTTATTTATAAAAATAGTTGGAAATAGAGTTTTTAATTAAGTGACACAATGAGTGAAAAATGAAAATAGCATCTGAATATTGAACTACTAAATATACGGTCTCCTGAATGGTAAGTAAGTGACAATTAACACAGATTATTGCTCCATTACTGTCTGCTGGACAATTACTGCCCTCAGTGCTTTGTTCACACACTTCAGGATTCACACAAGTTATTGTTATTACAGTTGTCACCAATTCCTACGATTCAACTGTTAATAGACCTGCAATGCACTCATACTAAACTTGAAACAAATTAAAACATGGTCAAAATATAATTTTGATCCCTGTGGCTTTACGTATGTTGGGGAATAAGCTGATGGCTAGGTAGTTGTCTGATAAAATTGAGCATTCCTTCAAACCTTTGTCAAAAAAACTCTGCATTTTCTTCATGAATTCTACATCTACCTTCCAAATAACCATTACTTTTATCTGCCTCATCTCACTTTTCTCTCTTTTTTTTCCCACCTGTAAAGTAAGGGTTTTTTTAACCAGAGAGAAATGAGGAGTGAAAAGAAAGGTGATACATAAAACCAAGGGAGTCTCAAATTGTCATAGCTCTCTGCTTCTCTATTTAGGAGCCCTTACATGATGGTGAAGAAATCAAAAGCATAAATTAATTCCATAACAAAAGGAATGCCCTGTGCCTTATTCAGTTCATGCATGGAGTATTGCAACATTCAGAAATGAAGTAGACAAAAGAAGAATCCAAAATGGATTGATGACAGCTCAATGGATTCCAATACGTAGGTGTGTGCAGGCATTGTATATATGCATATATAAATACATACATACCATGTACACATGTACATGCACATACAGATATGTATGTAGATGCATATGTGTATGCAGACACTTATCTTTTAAGCATATGCATCTTTCTGATTTATTTCACTTTATCAGCTAACATGGGGTCTTCACTACTAGACAAGGAATCTTTCTCATTCTGGTGATCCTGCACTGCATCAGAGCACATGTCTTGTCTGTTCTGGCAGTCTGACAGTGACCAGTCCAATAGCTGACAGCACAGTGAATGGCATTTCAGTTACAATGTTCAGTATGAGCAACAGAAGAGTAAAATGACTTCCTGAAAACTTGTCTCACCAGGCCTCCATCAGCCCAGCTCAGTGGTCCTCTGGAGCACTTGCACGACAGAGGAGAGAAATGCTTGTACTTCAGTGAGTTCATTTTAACTCCTTGTTTCACAAAGCTGCCCAAAAGAACTGAAAATCAACACATGAAAGCTCTGCAGTACGTGTTATAACTTAAGTCTCCAATTTCAATAACAGCAGCAATGTGGAAACACAAAAAGCTCTTGAATAACTCCCAGGCTTCTCAAACTGAGCATTTGCTGTCGTGCACTGAGCCCCAGTACAATGTGATTTTAATTCTGGTGCTCAGAAAGGCACAATACTTGGATAAATTTCTTTCACACATGCACTGAGTTGGCCATCACCTGAGCAAATCCTGTAATTAAACTGATTTAAAAGTCCACTACAGATTAAGCTTCAGAAAGCCATAAAATAACATGCCTGTCCTACATATGGCTGAGTAGGAATGGATGCAAAGCACAAATACCAGCCAGGGAACTTGCTTCTTCAGGCAAAGCTGGAAGAGTCAGGGGGACCACAAATGAAATCTGAGTCAACAATACCATGAGAAAAACAAAACACCCTACACATGGGTATAAGCAAGAGTTTTCAAGAGAGATGGAATAATTATTTCTGTTTTCAACATTTAGACACTTCATTACAATAAAAGCATTAAACTTAACTAGCAAAAGGAGACAGAGGTGAAAGGACATAAGGGGGGAGAGGTTGGCTAGAGAGAGACCAGTGGATAGCAATGAGCATAATCGGAGGTCCAGAAAACACAATTTACGCAGAAGACCTGTGTGTCAGTATTTAGCTTAAGGAGTAACAGACTAAGGGAACACAATAACAGTTTTTGCCTGCAAAACAGAACTCTGCAAACACCAGGAGAGAGCAGTCTGTACTGCATCCACACAGTTGGCAGGCAAAGAATTAAACTGGAGCAAGGAAAATCCAGATGAGACCCCACTGAAACTATCCTGATGGTAAGGAAGAAGGGGCTTGGGGAGGCTGTGGAGCCCTCATGTTAGTGGTGAGCTCTAATATCAGGTCAGAGATATATCTGTCAGGAAAGACAAAGGAGCAACTATCACATAAGGAAATGGATGAGCTCTTAAAGGTCTATCCAATATTACTGTTTGGTACTTTATTACCACACTGTAGCATGACACAAAGTGAGGAAAACACATAATTCATTAAATCAGAGAAACTCTTTTCTGCTTATTTTTTTTTTTTTTGCTTAAATACTTCCTGACTGACTGATAACAAACAGAAGTATGTTGATTTGAATAACACATGTCAACTTTTGCTTACCACAAATAAAGTTTCCCAACTGGGACCTACATCCAGATCTCACTATGTAATCTCTCAGTTCAGCTGTGTTACAGGCTTGAAACATATCCAGAGCTGTCTATTCTTGAGGCTTCTACCCCTTCTTGCAAAGTTCAAGATATGTAGGCTCATTTGTGGCTTTGCTTTCTTTGCTAACTGGCATTTGATACTACTTATTACCCTTCTGTTCCTGATTCACTGTTGATGGATTGGTCATCTTTGACCAAAAGCAGTCATACTAAATACCAGCATCATGACAGAGCTGTGTAAGTAATGACGCCTTGTCCCTGCACTGTTTAACATCCTGCCATGAGGCAGGCAAAACTCTTTCCAGTCATGGGAAATAAGGTTTTGGCATAAAACCTCCTTCCTGACTCCAGCTGCATTAGGGAGTAAGAGTACCCATGTCATGCATTTAGCTCATTCCCTTTCATCCGTTGGTAAATTGGTGGAAGAGGTGACCAAAATACAAGAGGTAGTAACTGACTTAATATGAACATCTGAGTCAATGAGGGTCATGAGAACAACATCCAAGACTGTGCTCAAGCATGGACAGCATTCACCTGGGATAGCATCATCATGCCAGGGCCTATCCTGGCCACACAGTGATCCCAACGTTTTTGTAATGGGAATACAATTCAGCAGGGAGAACTATCTGATCAATGCACCTTCCCCCAGCCCCATGAAAAAGCCCTCGAACTGAAACCTCTCAGAGTCCTATTTAGAATTCAGAGAAAACAGATCAGTTTCTCAGTTAATGCATTATGTAGGTGTTAAATGGCACACGAACTATTACATTTCTAGCATCTTATTTAGGTTTCGGCAGTTTTAAACCCTATTCCTTCTAGAAAAGGCACAATAAACATTCACACATACTCAAAATATGCATTATTACTATTGCCTTGGGGTCTAGCATCTATAATGCTGAGTCTCTCCTAACTACCACTGAAAATACAGTAAGACTAAAGCCCACAGCTGTGCTGTATTTCTTGTTCTTTGATGAGCTGCCCTGTGGAATTCCTGTTTCATTACTTAGACAATGTGGTCTGAGACAAACCTTCCCTAGCAGAGTGTTCTTAAGGCAATAGATTTCACTGTATTAAATAAGAGATTTATTAAACTAAACATCTATAAACATAGATTATTAAACTAAACAATAGATTTCAGTGTATTATCACAGAATAAGCTGTAGCTCATAACTTTGCAGGAGATTGGACCATATCAGCAACCCAAACTATTCTTTAGTCACAGAATCACAGACTGGTTTGGGCTGGAAGGGACCTAAAAGCTCATCCAATTCCAACCCCTTGCCATGGGCAGGGACACCTTCCACTGGACTAGGCTGCTCCAAGCCCCGTCTAACCTGGCCTTGAACATTGTCAGGGATGGGTCAAACACAGCTTCTCTGAGCACCCTGTGTCAGCACCTCACCACCCTCACAGTCTAATGGTAACAGCAGAACTGACCTTACGTATTTTCTTGAAACATTGCAATGGTTCTTGCTGTAAACTCTTCCTTGTATATCCAGTGCTATTTATCATTATTGTTTTGTAATTACAGAATGACACAGTCTTAATAGTATCACTTGCTATTTGTTTCATTTCTATATTATCAGTCCATCATTCCTAAAATATTGTATTCTACTTCACCAAAGACAGACCATTCAGATTTACTCTTTCTGCAGAAATTCCTAGACCACCACCTTCTCTTGCTACTTGATTACCAAATACAGTTATTACATTTCTGAATATGGCACAGTTTAAGAATCCCTTTTCCCTGAAGTCTTTCTCCTCAGTGTTTTCAAATTACTAATTCATGAAGGCCATTGCTGTGTTTAAGGCTTAACAGAACAAAACCCACTACAATTTAAGGTTTTATAACATATATTAAAATTAAATGATGTTGATCAGAATGACAGGACCATGCAGTTAGCTGTGCCCTCAGGATAAAATCTCTCCAAACAGCCAGTGATCATGCCATAGAGAGATTAAACAGGCACTGGGTACAAGAATAAAATCCACATTGCTTTGCCCTCAACAAAACACTACAAAGATTGCATAAAGATAGAAACAATCCAAAACCCAAGATGAAATCAAAGAGAAGCAAACAAGGGTTTACATGACAAGTTGAAATACAGAAGGTTGGAGAGGAATAATAACTGAGTAATGGCAGGAATACATCACAGATGCTAGTCATAACAATTGACCTGTAAAAACATTAAACCCCCCCATCCAACCATCTCCAATGCTCCAAAATCTGAATTTCATATTAATAGATGGAAATATTATATAACCCAGTTTGTGGTCAGAGTGCTGAAAGCTTTGGAGAATGCATTATCTGTGTGCATTGGGTGTATGCATACTATCCTAAGTCCTTACACCAGATTTTTCTTATACCTTGCTCTTAGTCTTACTCAAACCCTATTCTGAGTAAGCTGCACTTACTCTCAGGGGCATTGCGCAAGACTGTTGCAGAGGGGTGAATTTCACCATCATGCTACCTTTGTGGTTCATTATGAGTTCCTGCCCTGTCAGAAAAGGGCAGCAAAAGTAGACAAAATGCAAGTCCAAAATGAGAGGTAAGTCCTCACACACTTGTGCAATGCATTTATTTCTTCGTGCCTCCAGTTCTCCATTCATAAGGTGCGCACCGTATCAGTCACTGTGCAGAATGACTGAATACACAACAGCTTTGAAGGCTTTAGAGTTCTTTTTGAGCAGAGGACAATTAATACAGAAAATTCAAAGGGTTGCTAATTGAATATGCAAATGCTTTTTGAGGCAGAAGTTAGTGTACACTATTCTCATAACATGCACAATTTCGTTGTTTGAAATGTCTACGGGCTGTCTGCTGGTACGAAGATAATCTTTTCTCTCTGTTATTTAGGAGAAATAGAAATTATTTGCTTCATTTGTAACTGAATGGTTTAAAACTGAGTGAATGAACTTCTCTTGTTTTGTAAAACTTTGCTAACTTCTTTTTTCCCCATTTGTTTTACAGTCTTGCTTCTTAAAATATGTACAGAGTGTATTATTCTTTTTTCCCCCTTTTCAGTTCAGTAATTCCACCTGGCATTTTCAGTAATCAGTCTAGCGTGTCCAATCAAAAATGGACTCTTGCAATGCTTTGACCAATGGATATTTGAAAGTATCAACATATATTGTGCATAACTGAATTGTTTTCTGGTAATTTATGTTTCAGTCACTGCAAAGATTTTACTGTACTGGTGTCCAACCTGGATGCTGAGATGTGGGTAAAATGACCCAGATTCTGGTAGATTCTTACCCCAGCATTAATGTGGAATAATCTTGCAGAAGATCCAAATGTAACTGAACTGCAGCCTCTTCTCAGATAATGTTATGACAGAACTCTGCCATGAAGGAAGTGCTCCTGAAAGAGCAATAAACCTTGAAGGAGGAATAATAAAATCTCTAAATATGACACATGCCATTAGGTCTTTGCTTTGTGTTGATCAAGTTTGGTTTCAAAGTATTATTGCGAGTACTACTGAAATTACTGTCAAATGCAAAATATTATTGCAGTGTTTCCACTTCATAAGCACAGTTGAACCACTGATGAACTCATTTCTTCTATTTCTGGGGCTAGTCTTTTTACAATGCTACAGAATGCCTTCAAGTCTTTTCATCAAGTGGTTACAATTCTTCCTTCTCTCTTTTTTTATTGGTTGCCATTGCTTTAATTAGTATCGTACTGTTCTTTTCACTTACAGGATTTTTCTTCTTTCACTGCACTCTGCCAGGAGCCTCACTTTTCTCCGTACATCTGCTATCAGAAGTATTATCAGGCTCATATGCAATTTGTCATGCCTAGCACAGTCTCATTTTCAATCATGTGGCTGATTTCTCTTTAGCAACACTAAAACTTTGCTACTCATCAGCAGCAAGTGTTGAAGAGGGCCCAAGTCTCCAAAATAGCTGAGGTACTACAAATTTTGTGAAATGCAAGCAGAAGAAGAGGGACACAAACTTATGCCAGTATTGGGGGGGAAAAGTAACAGGCCATTATGGATGGCTTCTACTGGATATCAAACATTTTTCCTATCAGCAGATGCTTGGCAGCGTATTAATACTACTGTGCTTGACTCTAGATTTTTAGATCTATCACAGGAAACACAGTGAGGAGGTAGACCTATACTAGACAAATAATATATGACACAATCCAGTCCCTTAATTCCAGTGTTCACAGAATTGTCTGTTAACTGCTGTTCATCTATTATCGAGTCATTTGTCACTTTTTGGCAATCAGACTGTAAAATCCTGATTACCATTTCACCTAACACATCTTTTCTGAAGGACACAAGGGCTACTTGGACAGTATGGCACTAAGCTGAGGGTGGGAGAGGCAATTGTGCGATTTTTAACCTTAAGCTGTGGACTGATGAGACAGAAGCAGCCTGTGATGGGATGACAAATAAACAGAGCTCTAGGTGTACCTAAGATTGATGAGGAAGAAATCATCACCAAGAGCATTGTACTTTATCTAGAGAAGGGCTTGAGATGCAGATGGTCATTGTGAGTCTCTCTAATGCAACACCAACCTTGGGATCCAGGGGAACACTGAAAAATTCACAGGAAGATAAACATAGACAGTAGGAAGTTCTCTTTCTGTTAATTTTTATTATATTATCAACAAAGCTTTTCTCCATTAGTTAATTTGGATTGCTAGACTGTTAAAACATTAATTTTACTAACCACATATCCATGCCTCCATGTATGAAATGGGCTCCCTTTTGCCCCCACCAGGAGCATGATCATAGAATCATAGAGTACTTAGGGTTGGAAGGGACCTTAAGATCATCTAGTTCCAACCCCCCTGCCATAGGCAGGGACACCTCACACTAAACCATGTCACCCAAGGCTCTGTCCAACCCAGCCTTGAACACTACCAGGGATGGAACATTCAGAACTTCCCTGGGCAACCCATTCCAGGGCCTCACCACCCTTACAGGAAAGAATTTCTTCCTCATATCCAATCTAAACTTCCTCTGTTTAAGTTTTTGAGTGTAACATCTAGCTCTCAGAGTAGTTTGCTACTCTCATGAAGGCACTAGGTTCACTTACTGTGCACTGCAACCTGAGGTGGGGTGCATAAGCACTGCCCATTTTATATCCTTTACTTTGCCTTAATTGCTAAATGATATTTTATGTGGGGAGAAAAGATGTCCTAATTATGACAGACGTCTTTAGCAATAGTCCTTTGCCTGTAGCTAGCTAACTTTTCCATGTCTGCCCTCCAACAAGGAGACCACAGACATGGATCTGAAACAAAAGTCATTACTCAGTGAAGTTTTCTACCCATCTGGATCAAATGCCAAATCTTTACCCGATTTTTTATGTTATTTTTTTTTAATATTCTTCTTTAATTGTAACTGTTACCATTTCCTTACTGGATAAAATTATTACTTTCATTTTAGCAGCTGGCTTTGTATACTCTGTGATCTACTGATGAACTGTTTCTTCCACTTTGTTCCCCTTTTTGCCTTTCTGTCCACACATGGCTGGCCCTTTTACCATCTTATTTTTAAAGACTAATTTAGTTTCAACATGTTCTCTTTTGATTTAACCTTCCTCTTTCCATCCACCTCTACCTTTCCTCCCCATCTAACCTTTATCCATTTCTATCTTACTTTTCAAAGAAGGTTGTGTGATCAAATTGCAACTTTTCATCTTGTGCTATTTCTGATGTGCTATTTAATAGCCTTATTTCCTTTTGGAAACCTACATGCTGATGTGTAACTTGTCTTCCAATATACTGCATACATTTTAAATTTCCATGAGGTCATTTCTCCAGAAAGTATTATTAAAAGCTTTGCTTATTTTCAGTGCCATCCAACTGTCCTTCTGGACATCTTACGGGACCCACCAGAGCAATAGGATTAGTGAATGGCATAAGATTTTTCTCAGTTTGAAAGAACCTTGTCAAATTAAACATACATAATTTATAAGTACAATTTTCTTTGCTGCTCAGAGCTAACAATTTCATGCATCTACAAAGCTTCCATTCCTACATTATCAGAATACACATTTAAGATACAGAAGTGATTAAAAGCTTGAATAACAATTTGTCTTAAACAAAGATGTTTATACGCACAGTCAGTGGCAGATTCTCAAAGAAATGAATCACTAAATATGCTAGACAGGCACAATGGATACAATCACCTAAATTTTCTTTAGGATCAGATAAAGAGTAGGATTTCATCCTGGAATAGGCAAGTTTCCGAGGATTAGGATGCACAGACCAAACCAGGAAAGGAAATAACGTGGAAGAGCATTTTCTGCAGATATGACTGCCAAAGAAGCCTAACTTTCAATATCCTCTAGCAATGAAAATGGTGAATTGTTTTGGGAAAGTTCTATCTTTTCATTATAAGGAGTTTCAGTTGCACTAAATGGTACAGTGATATTCTGATTTACACTGGCCCAGGAAGGCAAAATTACTGTCTTAGTCTATGGGGAGCTGTCAGTAAGGAACCATTTTGTGGGCAGCTAACTTCTTTCTTGTTAACAGTAAAGGGTTTCTAGCTCCCCAGAAATTAGGGATATCATAACTGGTCCCAGCAGACAGGTACTAGAGTACAAGCAAGGGCAGGAGCGATGCCTCCTACTTGATGTTGTATTTCAAAGCCTGTAATTAAACCATTTTAGCATGTGGGTTTTTAAAGCTGAAAGTACATTACAGCAAAATCTGACTTTCCTGAGACCCAGCTTCCTAAACAGCTTCTTCTCATGCTATTTCTCCTTCTTCCACATTAAACAATGGCATGTTTTGAGACAGATACCAACAGGACTTCAGCTCTTCCCCTCGGTCTGAAGTGTTTTCTCCTGCAACCCAATAGAGAGTCTAGACATTATTTCAATTTTAAAACAGGGTTTCTTGGGAAGGGAAAATGAATGGAATGGGGAAGGGATGTTTATTTGATCACTGTTCCTCATGTGCATTTTTAGCTGAGAAGATTCTATTTGGATAAAAAAATTGTGCTTAAAGTAACATATGAGGAAAATGCTAGGGTTTTCATCATATGCTAAGCTTTAACAGACCTAAACCCCTACGATCCTATTGTGACAAGCTCAAACATGTCTGGCGAAGATGATGCACCCCCATCCCCCGTCCCTTATTTTATACTGTCTGCACAAATGCAATCGTTGCTTCTGGCCACACAACTACCCAGGAAGGGCCACAAGGCTGAGCCACAGCAGATTTTAAGCTCACCTTTTACACACACCACTGTATAACAATATGAAGCCTCTATTCATGCTACTAACAAAAATAAAACTGCCAAACTCACCATGTTTTTTAAAGTACTGAATAAATATATTGCAGGAATGGATGAAGGGACCATGGTTGAAAGGAATGTTGTGCAGTTATTCTCTGTGGTGTGTTCACACTCAGAGGAAGTTACAGCCAAATCAGTACTTGCCCCTGACTTAGAAAATTATTGCTTCTTATGAGCTCTGTCCCCTTGTGATTATGCCTTGAATCCATTATTTTCTGGTTGACATCTGCTCCTGGACCTGCTCAATCCACCACTAAAACTATGTAAAGATAAGTACTTAGGGGGAGTTAAAGATAAGCACTTAGGGGGAGTTCAGCCTGCAAACCTGACACAGTTTTGCCTCCTACTGCTCTCCTGGGACTACAAATTTACAGTGTAAGGTAACTCATGACCTAGCTGGGCAGGTACGCTACTCTTGCTATTCTAATATTTTCCTGACTTCCACGGAGATGCTAGAAGTTCCTAACAACAGTGTAAGCAGATGGTTAATTGTTACAAAGCTGCATACCATTGATTTTGAACCTCGCATATGCTACCATTTTCAGAGTAACATAAGGCTTAAAGGAATCATGGAGCATTGATAACAATGGAAGGACAAGAACAGCCACAAAAAAAATATCTTGAAACGCATTAGGCTATTGTGAGTCGTATTTCTGCTTTTTGGGGCACAGCTTTCAAAGGTGATAAACCAGAACAAACCTTTCTAGCAAATGAACACAATCGTATAGGCTACTGTAAGGTGCTGCTGAAAATTTGAAGAGCTGATATTCTCCTAATAGGAATTTTTCACATTCTCTTCTGAGAAAAAAAATGAGCTGTCAATGTGTGACTTCTCAGAGTTCATTCTTTGAAATCCTGAGAGATTTCAGCTTTTAATACTGCACTGTTTGCCTTTTGAGATTATCCAATACTGTATTTTCACATACCAAACCAGTTTATTAGAAGGGTAAGAGAGTTTTCTTTTCCAGCCTTGCTATTCATTGTATATTAAAGACATTAACTTGAAACACCTCCAAATTTCTGGTGCTACATCTTCAAGAATTAAATAGTTTTCCTGATTTCCACAGAGTTTTTAAATAATTAAATACTAATCATGGATAGATGGCTTGATAAGCCCAATGGGTAAGACTCACTGTTGGGTTAACATACACAATTCTCCAATTCAGCTTGGTGAAAATCTACCACTTTCATTCTAATTCCTCACAACTGTAACAGTCCATACTACCAACATCGCTACCAAAGCATTCCAGGAACAGTAAACCCTCTCCGCATTGGTTTTCCAAGTATCATTTAGTGCTATAATTTTAAATTCTAAACCAAGCACACAAACATACACTTTGTTGTGTTTATTTTACAGCTGAAGTTATGAGTACTTTCCAAGGTAATTAAAACTGATGACTAACAAACAACATAAGAAAATTATTCCCAACAACTAATGGAAACAAAACAAACCTCATGCGTATTTTTGGATTCCCCGAAATGATATGGAACTTTGTTGGCTGGTATTGTATCAATATAATAAAACAAAACAATCCCCCAAGGAGGAAAAAGAAGCATAGCTGCTGTTTCTTTGGTTCTACATTCACTCTTTGTCCCTTCAGTGGCCATAGGCATAAGAAGATACATGTATCTTCAGAGAACAGAAAACACAAAAAATGCTGTTTGACTTATGAACAGAACTGTTGCCTGTACAAAATATATAACAAAATGATGCTGAATTACTTATCTGACCTCATCCACATTAGCAATAGTCATGGTAGTTGAATGGTTTTTCTTTTTTAAACAAACACCCTTTTTAAAATGCATAGCTTGGAAAAACTACAAAAGAACATAAATTTGCAGCTGATAAAGAGTTGATCTTGGAAGAACTCCACTGATGGGATGGGTAGGAGGGGAGAGCAGTTTATTCTTACCAAAGAAGACAAGATGTATATGGGTACCCAAGAAGATATTGAATGAAATCAATTATTTATAAGGTGGGAGGATAATTCTTAGAAGCATGCAAAGGTAATTAAAAAAGAGTGAAAATGTTTCAGCCTCTGCCAGAAAGCTTGCTTCAGTTGTTCAATGCAGTGCTTGCAACAGTTACAGTACTGCTAGATAACTAAGTAGCTGGCTTGTAGCTTCCCTTCATTTACATACCTGCTGTACTCATGTCCTCGTGGGATTTATATTGCCTTCCCTTTAGAATAAACACTTGAACATTTTCCACATAGAATCTAATCTATGTGATGACATCTATTCCTAGGTCCTTGGATCCCGAAGTATTCATTAGGAATGTGATGGAAATCTTTTTGAATGATGAATTTAAAAATCTGCTCTTGAAGCATCATTAATCTTTCTAGGCATAGAAATCAGTGCACTGTCACCATCCATTCACTATGACAGGTAAAATGAGTTTTTCCCCCAGACTTATGGAAAACAAAAATGGTTTTAGAAAGCGCACCATGGTCGTGATTCTGACCAAGAAAGGAAGCATAATTCAAATGTTGTCTAAAGAAGGCTTGTCAAACTCTATTTCTTCAGACTTTATTCTGTGCTCATCTTCATCCCCTCTATTCTCAATATACTTAGAAGAACAGCTAAATTCTTGAAAGGAAAAGCTACTGTTGTCTGTATGTTGGCAATGTATATTCAAATAATGACCAGTGGGATTTGGAGACAACTAGACCATGAAAACAGGAAGGTATTTCCTCACAAATTTAAATCAAGACTGATGTAAACTGGAATAGTTCATATTCATTTTCCTCCTTCTTCCCAAGTGTCAGAGAAAGTCAGAGATAGAATATACCTAGGACAAGAAAAAAGTTTCAGAGAATACGCCCTGTTAGTTACTAACAGCTACCTTTAATATCAATCTACCTGGTTTTGGTTGATTCTTCTTTAAAAACAAACAGAAAAAGATGCACATTTCTTATAAATGCAAAAGAGTAGTAAAACTGTAGTACATAATTCACATTAGGTTTTTAGGGGATTTTCTAATAATCTGAATAAATTATTTAAGTGTAGGAAAAGTATAAGGAAAAGAAGGAAAACAAAAATGGTAAAATGAGAAGCATGAAAAAGATATTTAATTGTTTATGATTCACTGTACTATAAAAAGGTCTTGAGCATCCTAAAATGTTGTCTCCTGGCCTTTGCTCACAGTAGTGGTTCCCGTATTAGTGACTACTACAAATAAAATGAACTGATTGCCTGATAAATTTCTTTCAGTTACAAATAATCACAGGCATATCAAAAGGTGTAGCTGAAATAAAAAGTAAGTTGGAATCACTGAATCATAGAATGGGTTTGTGTTGGAAGGGACTTCAAAGCTCATCCAGCTCCAACCCCCTGTCACGGCCAGGGACACCTTCCACTAGACCAGGTTGCTCCAAGCCCCTTGCACCCTGGTCTTGAACACTGCCAGGGATTGGGCAGCCAAGCTATACTTCAAAAATATAGTTCAAAAACCCATAAATATACTTCATCTTTTTTTCTTTTTCCCCCCTTTCCTCCTACTTTCCTACTCCCAAAATGCTCTTTGAAACAAACAAACAAACAAACATGTAATTTATTGAGACTGATTTCTGTTCATTTTCTGCTACTCTCATCCCAGAGTAACTATATTCAGTCCCTGTAGCTGGCAGAGGATCTGTGTGAGAGGGAGAACTACAGAATACACTCTCTGCAATAAGACTGCTGCTGTAGACAGCATTCCTTGGTGAATAAGAGGGAAAAGGAGGACTCATCACAGCCAAACACATCTACAGTTCTTTTAATAAACGGATGCTGTGTCTTCTGCAAACATAACTTTTCTAATGATTTCTCAGGAATTTAAAAGTGCAAAATTTCTGTATCTGTTCAAATAATGCATTTAATAACATGTTTTACAAACCCTCAACCTCCCCCTAAACTCCAGAATATTGGGGGTGGGGGGTGGAATTTTAATACTTTGCAAATTAAAAACAAGCCCCTTTTGAATGGACTTTAGAAAACTGTAAGGTAAGACTGCAACTGTTGCCATTTTTTTCACCGATTTCCATCTGGATCCAGAATCCACTAACTCATACAGTGTTAAAAGAGCAAAGCAACATTGCAGAATAAGTTGAGGTTCATTTAATGATCTATCAGATTTAAAGCCAAGCAGGTACCATTTTAATTCAGTAATAATGAAAAACAAAGACAGTAATATTTTAGTGGATGACACAGTCTTGCTAAGAAAAATGTCTGCCATATAAAAATGCTGCTGTCAGTACAAGCTTACATATAACAGGAGACTTCCAGAGCTCAAAGCTTTTTATTACGTGTCGCGGGGGTTTAAGGAACAACGTAACACTGATCAATGTGATCAACGCTGAACAATTTAATGTGCGCAATCGTGCCTTTTATAGGAAAAGATATCAGAACACTAGAACATTCGATAACACTTGATTGGTTAGCTTCACGTAGCCGAGTGCTAGCAACAGTTTATTGATTGGTTGTAGTTTAAAGCCTCCAAAGCAATAGGCTCCTGGTTTGCAAGCGGGGTCTGCTTTGTGGTAACCTGATCCGGCTCCTCGATGTTCTGCTCAGTGCCTCTGTTAACCCCTTCATTGACCTGCAATGCCTCTCAAAGCCTTTTGCTCACTACTTGAGTGAAGCCAAGTCAGAGACTGGATTGCTCACATGCCCGTTCACAGCCAAATAGCTCTCCACAACGTGTTTATAAAAAACTGCACAAAATAAATTAGCTGCATTTAGTGCCACAGACACGCAGATACCTCGAGTTGAAGTGAAATAATAAGAGAATATAAAAATGGAAAATACCTATACTAGACAGGTGCATCAATCCAGAGACAATGAGAGAACTCACAATTCTGTAGTTGAATAATGTAGTTAAAGCCTAGTCTTGTTTAAACTTCATAATGCCATCTTACGTGATAAAATGAACAAAAAATACACAGTAAGTTAGGAACCGCCTTGATAAACAATACACAGATCTTCAGTCCATGCTGAGGATGAAGACAGGAATCAGCATACACTGTTATCACAACAAAAATAAGCCCAAGGAATAACAGAATCATCACGTCTAGCGCCAGTATTTGAGCTGCAGATGGAATATAAAGCAATTCGGATGTACTTCTACCACACTGCACTGCATTATTTCACTTAGCTGGCCATCATGTCTGACCATCAGTTTGATGCTCTTCAATCCTTATTTTCTGAACTACATTGGCTGTAGGAGAATTTACAGTGCAGACACCACTTTAAGAAACACTGTTACCGAAAAGTACCCTCCTTTCAGATTCTTCACCTCACACATGGAATCGATGAGGGCAATCACTCCCAGAAAAAAACAAAATTATGGCCTACTAAGTAGCTTCACTATCTCTTACATGAAAGTGGCAGTAGCAAGAATCCCTTTCTTATGCAGAATTATGCATAAATCATTAGAAAGAACTAAGCTCACAATGCTTCCTGTTTCTGCAAGCTAGGAACAACACAGACACGGGGGACTAGGCAAACCTGCCATTATAGAAGCAATTCATTCCTCTGCGCCTGAATGATGTGCTCCAGTGGTAGATACGAACACTCTAGCTCCGCGGCAAATGGTATAAGATTAACAAAAAGATAGAAAACAAAAAAGGCTATTTGAGGGTTTATTTCCTGCCGCAGCTAACCTTGCTTTCACAGAGAGCAACCTGGCTGCCCACTGACACAGCTTCCCTGGCAAGCTATGGCCACCTTGAGCCACCATGCTGGCCACTCAAAATGGCTGACGTGAGCTGACAGCTGCCAGGGGAGGTTATGGAGCTTTGCTTTCCCAGAGCAGCGACAGCAGGGGACATGGGGACCCTACTTTTACATTCTGCTGCCTAATGGGCAGCTCTCACTACAGAGGAACAGGATTGCTGTTGCTCTAGCTCCTGTGAAGGAGGAATTGCCTCCCTCCATCCTGGACTCATAAAAAAAGAGATACTAAGTAAATCCCATCTTTGTTAAACAGTATTATGCTAAGGAAGCTGTCCTTCCCAGCCCACCGCAGAAGGAGACCTATCAGAATGTGATTCTTCGTAATTTCTGACCTTCAAATACCAGTTTTGTCCTCAGTACTGACATGTTAATTATTATGGCCACATAAAAAGCAGGATACAAATCCTCAGCTGTGTAGCAGCAGGAGCCATGACCATTGCACTGCATGTTTCATTGTTAATGTCCGCAGTTCTCCCATTATACACATGATGACAATGAACTATATTCCACTGTAGCCCATTTCAAACAGCAGGAAATAATGTATCTACACAAGGCTTACCCTATTTATACACCAGAACAGTAAATCCTCAACCAACAACCCCAAACAACCCCTTTGTTAGTGATAAACATTAATGTAACTTACCTACAAGTCCTGAAAGGAACAACTGCTCCTTTACCTCTGACCCCCCCTCCCCAGGGCCTGCTCCCCTGCCTCAGTAACCAACCAGCCCCCCCTTCACTTTGATGCCAGGATTATCTGCCAATATGAGGGTGTAAGCACCAGGCCACCAGGCTCCTGAGGACAGCCAGGAGTGGAACAGTACCACAAGTGATGGATTGCCTAAACATGTGAATTGTCATTCTCCAGGTACAGCAGTTTTGAAGGGCTGGTGGTTTCCCAAGGATCAGGTGATCTGTGGGGAACGTGCAGCCATGCTATCCCAGGTCAGCAGGGCCCTTACTGCTTATCATTAACAACCTGTCACTGATAACACTTAACTGTGAGTCCTGAGGGAATCATGCAGTGGTTCCCAAGTAGTGGATGCTTCTTCCCCCTTTGCTGAACAGCGACAAATGCTCACTGGGTTCAAAATCCCAAAGTAGTGCTCTTAAGCTCCAGAAAGAGAAATAAGGTTCTCCTGCCTATGGCAGTTCAACATGAAGTGTTGTGAACACATATAGAGAAATTTGACATTGCCACCTTAAAACGGATCAGTCTTTAAAAGCAGTGATCCCTGAAAACCCCACAGCCAGCACTGGGGTGAAGAGAGACGAGAGGGATATTTCTTCTGGCTGGGAGACTGAGGTTAAAGTAGAATAATAGGTACTGAACAAAAGGGCACGCTGGTCCATGTAGTGAAGACCGTCATTAGAGCAACCAAATATCTCTTTATTTACTAGGAGGACAAAGACAAACCTCACTCACCCAGGGGAGCTGGGTATTTGAAAGCTACACTCATTATTCAAACATTTATGTCTGGTTTCCTACTGTTTTCGGTTCACACTTACCTATTGTTGCAGGGTGTCATAAATTATTACTAAAATGAAAAGAAGGATGTTTTCCTGAGAAAGGTGGAAGCTATTTTGGGGGCTTTCCAATAGTTTACACTGCATGTGAATTTCTGTATTTAAAATCTCCGTGTACCTTTTGCTTATACTGATTTTACTGGTGGTCTTTCATTTTAAGTGCTGCTATGCTCCAGCTCTCCATCTCCCACACACTCGGGACAGAGTTCTCATCTCAATTATGACTGATGGCAGTGAAGACAGCTCTTTTTTTATTCAACATAAGCAGGATCAGGCCTTCAGCCTATGAACCAAAAGCTCAGATCCACAGAAACCAGCAGCAGCCACAGAGACAGTGAGCTCCAGAAGCCACGTCTCCTGGCATAGATAAAGTTCTTGAACCATCTTTTAGTGGGAAGACTACCCTATAATCCTGTACTACTGCACTACTCAAACATAACGGATGAAATCAGGAGCTCAAGTACTTAGTTACCAGATCTCCTCATGCGGTAGGATAACAAAAGAACAAATCATAAAAAGACAAAAAGGCAGTGTTTTAAAGAAACAGCCCTCAGGAGAAGCCGAGAGCAGTCCTCTGCCACTAAATCAGCATACCCAACCAGATCAGTAATTAACAACACTGGCACTAATAACCTTCGGCAGCAGGCTGATACCAGTTGGGATTACTGTGATCACTACTACAAAAGGAAGGAAAGAGGACTGGAATTTGAACAGATGGAGGAAATGGGAGGAAATAAGTGTTTTTGAGGGGGAGAAAATAAAGTTTATGGGCTAGAAAAAGTGACATGCTTTGAACTAAACTAGCTCAAGTTTTAAGTTTCACTTCCAAATGTACGTCTTCTCAAGCACACCACTATTTATAAAAGGAAAGGAAAATGCACTTTATTTCATAGTTTGAAAGTACGTGATCATTTTAATGCAGAGGGAAATTACTGCTTATGAATAGCATCTTTAAAAGCAGCTAGGGCATAGTTGGAGTAGGTCTTAGAACACAGTGATATTCACTGTGATCATTAATTCATAGGCTGAGAAAGTTGGGGCTGTTCAGCCTGCAGAAGAGAAGGCTGCGTGGAGACCTCATAGCAGCCTTCCAATACCTGAAGGGGACCTATAGGGATGCTGGGGAGGGACTCTTCAGTAGGAAATGCAGTGAGAGGACAAGGGGTAATGGGTTCAAACTTAAACAGAGGAAGTTTAGACTGGATATGAGGAAGAAATTCTTTACAGTAAGGGTGGTGAAGCACTGGAATGGGTTGCCCAGGGAAGTTCTGAATGCTCCACCCCTGGCGGTGTTCAAGGCCAGGTTGGACAGACCCTTGGGTGACATGGTTTAGTGGGAAGTGTCCCTGCCCATGGCAGGGGGTTGGAACTGGATGATCTTAAGGTCCTTTCCAACCCTAACTATTCTATGATTCTATAACTTTCAATTAACCCAAATGACTACTTTCTGTATTAAGTGTAATAATCCTTCTGGTGGCTCATTAGAGAAAAATAAGCATGTATTAAGTGGAAAGAGGCTGTGGGTGAGAAACCTTGTGAAATACAAGAGCCATCCACACCTTCAACAGAAGCCCATGAACAATTGAACGGCTGGCAATCAGCTGTGGTAAGGTGAATTAGGAAGTTGTATACAGCTTCCCAGTGACATTTTTTTGGTGGGGAGATGAATCCATTGGCTTTTCCTAGCACTTTCCCTTAAGTATTGCTGAGACAGCTTTCACATAATAGTGGAAACTTTACCCCCCCAAAATGTGTTTGCAAAAGGATTCTTCAGATGCCTCGAGACTAGAGAGGAAACAGCCACTGAGAATGGCCATGCTCTCCCTCTGAAAAGGTTGTGAGTGGCTGCTTTGTTATTTGGGTTAGTAAAAATTAAGTTATTCAGGAGTCTTACAAGACTGAGAAGCTGGGAAACTAAATGAAATTAAATATGAAAAATATATAGCAACGTTTGTGGAAAAAATCCTAATGCACAGTAATTGGCTTTAAATGAACTCAAAACACTCAGGAAAGAGATATTTGTGTTGTAAGACCTAGTTCTATGAAAGCTTCAGTAAAGCACTTTGTACTAAGAATTCCTTAGGAAAAAGTGGAGAGCAAAACTAAAGACATCATTCTGCTGCTATATAAATTCATCTACATTTTATAAACTATCTACAGTTCTGGTGTTTGAATCAGCTCACAAAGGTTATGGAAGAATTAGAAAAGGCACTGAGCAAGATGGGAGGATGATCTAAGGAATATAATGGCACTTGTACAAGGAGAAACTGAATACAAGACTATTGCTACAGCTGCATTTCTCCACAATGGAAAAGAGATTAAAACAAACAGGCAGAACACTATCTTACCATAAATGGCATGGGAAATACAAATATGGATCTGTTTATCACAATATAAAAACACTGACTCATCAAATGAAATTATTAGGTGAGAAACTGCAAACAAAAGGACCTTTCACATGCAGCATACTTATACTGTGAAGCTCACTCTACAATGACATTATGGATATTCAGAAATAAAAACAAAACAAAAATCCCCAAGCCCCGAACCAAACAAACCTAAGGCTATTTTTGAAAAAAAGTACAGCCTAAATCATGGATGAAATGATCCATTTAAATATTAGCAGCACAAAAGATACCTCCTGCAATTCAGCATGTCCTCGAGTCACAGACTGAGGAAAGCTGCTCTCAAACACTTGCTCTATTTTTATACTCTTGTCTAGGCAAATGATACTTTTGCTAAATAGAGAATGCAAATCTTGCTATTTGAATTGATTTGGTGTGTCAGGCTATGTTTTTATGCCCACTCAGTAGTTCTGATTCATGCATTAAAACATGGAAGGATAAAAATAAATCAGATTTGCAGCTGTATCTCATGGATGGATGTACTTTCACCAGCTTTCACCAGCCAGTGTTATAAACTGGACTAAGAGAAACAATTGATCAAGTTAACCAGTGCAGCTCCATAGCTTGTCAGTCATAAACTATGGTCAAACCATTGATATACATTATACACAGCATATAGATATACACACCAGAGATATCCTTCACAGAGCTGTGCCATAAACAGACCTTTTCCAAGTCACTCCGAAAGTGTTCTGCACGATATAAGGATCACCTTGACATAAGCAGCATTTCTAGCCTCACTGAAAAGAAAGATGTGATTTATACCTTCACCCTTTGAAAAAAACAGTTCAGGTTCACTGTAGAGAAATATGCCAGATCACCTGTAGTTATTCTTCTCCCTGGCCAAATATGACCTGTATTCAGCTTTTCAAACTCAGTGTATAAACAACCAGCACAGATCATTGTCTATGTCTTTCATATACAAGATTGAGAATATTATTTAAAATAAAGTACAGCCTTTGAAAGACAATCTACAGAAAACAGTATAGGACACATCTTCCTGGATTTGGAGAAGGCTGAGGTTCTTAATGACTTCTTTGCCTCAGTCTTTACCGGCAAATGCTCTGACCACACCACCCAAGTCTTGGAAGGCAGACGCGGGAACGGTGAGGGTGGGGACCCTGGGCCCACTGTGGGGGAGGATCTTGTTCGGGACCACCTTAGGAACCTGAATGTAGAGAAGTCCATGGGATCGGATGAAATCCATCCACGGGTCCTGAAAGAGCTGGCAAATGAAGTTGCTAAGCCACTGTCCATCATATTTGAAAAATCATGGCAGTCAGGTAAAGTTCCCGATGACTGGAAAAAGGGAAATATAACCCCCATTTTTAAGAAGGGCAAAATGGATGAGCCAGGGAATTACAGACCAGTCAGTCTCACCTCTGTGCCTGGCAAAATCTTGGAGCGGATTCTCCTGGAAGGCATGCTAAAGCACATGAAAACCAACAAGGTGCTTGGTGACAGCCAGCATGGCTTCACTAAGGGGCAATCCTGCCTGACCAATCTGGTGGCCTTCTATGAAGGGGCTACGGAACTGATGGACAGGGGCAGAGCGGTTGATGTCATCTACCTGGACTTGTGTAAAGTTTTTGACACTGTCTCCCATGACATCCTTCTCTCTAAGTTGGAGAGACATCAATTTGATAGGTGGACCACTCGGTGGATAAAGAACTGGCTGGATGGCCGCACGCAAAGAGTAGTGCTCAGTGGCTCAGTGTCCAGCTGGAGACCGGTAACGAGTGGTGTCCCTCAGGGATCGGTGTTGGGACCGGTCTTGTTCAACATCTTTGTGGGTGACATGGACAGTGGGATTGAGTGCGCCCTCAGCAAGTTTGCCGATGACACCAAGCTGTGTGGTTCGGTTGATACATTGGCGGGAAGGAATGCCATCCAGAGGGACCTTGACACGCTTGTGAGGTGGGCTGATGCCAACCTGATGAAGTTTAACCATGCTAAATGCAAAGTCCTCCACCTGGGTCGGAGCAATGCCAGGCACAGCTACAGATTGGGCGGGGAGGAGATTCAGAACAGCCCTGTGGAGAAGGACTTGGGGGTGTGGGTTGATGAAAAAATGAACATGAGCCGGCAGTGTGCGCTTGCAGCCCAGAAGGCCAACCGTATCCTGGGCTGCATCAAAAGGAGCGTGACCAGCAGGTCGAGGGAGGTGCTCCTGCCCCTTTACTCTGCTCTCGTGAGACCTCACTTGGAGTATTGTGTGCAGTTCTGGTGTCCTCAACATAAAAAGGACATGGAACTGTTAGAACAAGTGCAGAGGAGGGCCACGAAGATGATCAGGGGACTGGAGCACCTCCCGTATGAAGATAGGCTGAGAAAATTGGGGCTGTTCAGCCTGGAGAAGAGAAGGCTGCGTGGAGACCTCATAGCAGCCTTCCAATACCTGAAGGGGGCCTATAGGGATGCTGGGGAGGGACTCTTCATGAGGGACTGTGGTGAGAGGACAAGGGGTAATGGGTTTAAACTTAAACAGGGGAGGTTTAGATTGGATCTGAGGAAGAAATTCTTTACTGTGAGGGTGGTGGGGCCCTGGAATGGGTTGCCCAGGGAAGTTGTGAATGCTTCATCCCTGGCGGCGTTCAAGGTGGGGTTGGACATCGCCTTGGATGGCATGGTTTAGTGGGAGGTGTCCCTGCCCATGGCGGGGGGGTTGGACCTCGATGATCTTGAGGTCCTTTCCAACCCTTACTATTCTATGATTCTATGATTCTTATTAAGAATAGGTTAAAAACATGCCATGAAGATGACAAAAGATGAAAAGGGTATGTGCAGAGAAATCACAGCTTTCGTTTACTTCTTAATTGCTCTTCCTCATAAGGTGTGTCTCGGGAAAACGCAACTTAATAAGGGGAATCATAATTAAGCATGTAAAAATGAACAAAGGTTTGCATTAGCATATCGAGGCCTTTGAAAGTACAGAAAATTGGCGAAGATGAACAAGAATACAAAGATCAGACAAAACAGAGTAGAAAGACTTAGAACAGAACTTCATGATAACGGTGGATTTGTTGTACCTCTGGTTTTCTTTTTCACTCACATCCATCCAAAATAACTTTACAGAAACTGTACCACTCCTGTCTATACGAAGACACTATTTACCCCTTCATACCAAAAGTCTCCATATTATTTGGCAAATCACTTCCTGTTCATTGACCTAAAATTATATTTACTGTTCCTGCTGGATGGTTTGAGATATCTCAAACACAGCATCCATGAACACTTCATCATCTGAGGATTCTGTAGGCAGTGCCACTGCATTTTCCCTCCATTTGGGCACTTAAGGGTAAGTTTCAGACCTTCACTTTCCTGCTTTGAAATGCAATGGATGTAAAAGAACAATGCTTATGGCAATCGTAGCTTACTGCAATCATGTCACATAAAAGGAAAGGAAGTAAGATTAAAGATTACTGAAGAGCAAATCATATTAGAAATGGAAAATACGTTTAGCGAAATCTCTCATTTTCCAAACCAGTCTTCAAGTACTTATGTATTTATCACAGCACAGATCAAATATGACAGAAAAAAGGCATAACTAGGGTAAGGACAAACACTGTTTAGTTATTACATTTAAACATAAAAACCAGTATGTACCTCACAAGTTAACAGTGAAATATGGATACCATTCTTCTTCAGTACCCAAATCTTAACAACGAAATAAATTTGGGCAGCTACAGATCTGTAAACATAATGCACGTAATTTCTTTTGAGCTCATGAGGCAAATCTCTGTATAATGCATATATATTCAGATGCAGAGCTTATTGTGACACCAGTGATAGTTTCGTGCTCATCCTAAAAGTATGCTATCTTTTATATTTGGAATCTGCAGTAGCAGTTTTCTCTACAAGGCAGTGGCAGGCAGTCAAATAACTCTCTTGACCTCTCTCTAAGGCTTTATGCTCATATAATTTGTGTGGACTCAGATCATATTGGCAATCAAAATACAAACCTAGGTAACAGTTCTGAGCCATTTATAACATTTTATCATACACAGCTATTCCACTCAAGTGCCCACTATGACACAAGCATACTCTGAGGACTGGAAAGTCAAAGGTCTTCTGGCACACAAATAGAACTGGCTATTACTGATAAAACAAATTATATCACTCATGTCAACAGGAAAACCTAAAGCTATCTGAATCATCACTTAAAACTTCAGCAAAAGGAGGATCCCTGTGGAACTACACATACATTGCCACACAATGTGCTTTGAACCTGAAAAGTAACCAAAAACCAGGAAATCCTCAATCTCACAGCAAGACAGAAATGCAAAAAGCAGTTAAATGACACAGAGCAACTACATATGTGCAGGCCTAAAGGGCTGCTCGCATGGGAAGCAAGTAAAGATTCCTATATAGTCTTGGTGGGCCTCAGACTAGAAAAATGAAAACATGATTTGGAGGACACTGAAGACAGTAAGTGGTGCTTCGGGTTTGGCCGTGATCCCATTTACCCTGGTTTCTCAGTGGTGTTTTCCACTTATTTTCATATTTTACATTATAATTGCATTGGCATTGTAATCAAGACCCCATGTGCAGAAGCAAATTGGACATATATCGGAATACGCCGTTGAGCCCTTCACCACATAAAGTACATCTAATAAGTTAAGAACTCAAAATCGGTCACTTTAAGAAGCAGTTAAGCGCGTCTTTGCCTTTCACTTCTAGACTGAACTCTGGTAACATTCCTATGAAGATCGGTGGGGATCCTGCCCACGTGGATACCGCTATGCAAGGCTTAAATTATCAAAGGAGTAGGGAGTGAGTCTACAGGGAACAATCCCTCTGTAAAGGCAGCCAATAATCTAGTTACAGGAATGCATATTACAGATGTGGATTAACACTCACCATATTTGGAATACTAAGGAATATCATGGATATGAATGCCCAATTACAATCACAAAAATGAAAAACTAAGAAAACAACACTCTGGGACACACTCAGGGTTGTTATTAGTAACTGTGGAATTACTCTCAGTGGTTGAAAGTGATGGGTTTTGCCACTCCTGCTCAAAGATTTTTGGTGATAGAGTAGCAGTGCTTAAGAGTTGCTTATTCAACTACTGACTAGAAAACCTGAGTTAGCATTTATGTGACACTGTGTGCTTGAGCTACCAAATAAAGAACAGTCATTAATATGGAAAATAAAAATGAGAAAATTAAAGGTGAATACTGAAGAGATACATAAAATATTGGTAATCAATTATAAATTTTAAATATGTTTAACACGTGAGAGTTACAAAGATATTCGAGATCAGCAAACTTCGCAAAGAATCGTGGACAACTCACAGCACAAAGAATTAAACTGAGAGAACTCAGTCTTCACATTCAAAAGATATTAATTAAAAAGCCCCTAATCCTCTAAAACGTATTCAGTCAGACTAAGTGCACACTTCTGCAGAAACATTATCTACCGCAAGCACATCATTCAGCAAAGTTTAACATCCCTGTAGGCTGTACTTCCACTCCAGTTCTCTTCTAAGAAGGTGGGAGCCTCAGGCACCACAAAAAGAACAGAAGAAAAAATTACTAAACAGCAGAAACCATATTAGCAAAAACGTCTCCTATATTTTATCACATAGTTACAGTGTACATAAAACTTTAACCTTACAGGCACATATTTTATGTCTATCTCCAGCAGAATTTTTCAGACTGGTATTGAATTCAGTTGTCACTCATTCTGTTAGAATACAGAGCAATTCCCAGCTGGGCAATTACAGCAAATTTTACAGGCTCAAGACTCACACGGAGTAACAAATTATCTTCTTTCCGAATAACCAAAATAATCCCTAAAATGTGTTTCAGAGGAAAACTCTTTAAAGTCCAAGAAAGTTTTTCAGGGTAAATGAAGAAGGCACAACAGATATTAACTGTTGTCTCGCCAACACTTGTTCCCACGCTTCCTACTTTTGCCCTTGTGAAGAGCAGCTGAGGATGAGCAGCATATTCCTGCTCACCAGATATAATCTCACCCTGGCTTACTTGCATGACCAAGTTAAATCTCCATTGCTTTCTACCTCTTTGTGCAGGATAGAAACAGCGCAGAAACAGGAGACTGAGCAGTGCTCATTTTCAGTACACTACAGAGAACTCTGCTTATTTGGAACTCTGCTTATTTTCTGGGCAACCTGATCTACATTAAGATGTCCCTGTTCATTTCAGTGGGGCTGGACTAGATGATCTTTGAAGGTCACTTCCAAACCATACTGTTCTATGATTCTATGATTATTAAACCGCATTGTTACACCCATGCAGCCCCACAGCCTGCAATAGGGATATGCACTCACACCAATAATCAGCACTTGAGGAGGACCGAGTTATTGAGGTTCCACTGATAGTCTAATTTGGTCAACAGATTTTCCTATGAGTGGTGTCCGAGAAAGGAAATTACTTCTATTTGACTTTCTTGCTCTATGTTGAATTTGCAAGACTTGAGAGAACCAGCACCCCCATAACTTGACTGCTGTGAAACAACCACATTAACCATCACATTTCACACCACAGCATGTACAGCTACAACTTCTCTTTCCAAGACAACTGTCCTTTCACATTAGCTGTTAATTGAGCCCTGTCAAACAGCACCTCGGTGTGGTGCCAGCCAGCCATCCTTAACAACGTTCAGATTTATTTAACACAGTACCCAGGCAGCTGAAATTATGGGGTTTTACAACTGTAAGCCCCCACAATGCAAGAGCACAAGTTAAACTGGTACTTTCATGTTAGCCTCATCCAAATGGATTAGGCGGATGCTTCTTCACAGAATACTCTGGCTGCAGATCCTTAGAGAGACAGGAATATGAATCGATACCCCTGTTTGTTGAATTTCTTTCTTCTCATTTGAAAGATCAATGCTTGCTGAACAAATTCCTTAATATTGCTTCTTAGTATGTCTAAAGGAAAAGATACTTCAATACAAGCCTCAATAGAACAGAAATATTTTAATTTGCTCAGATGAACAAACTGTGGCATGGAAATGCCACTTCCAATTCAATAATGAGATTTTTAAGTTCCTGTACGTTATAAAGAACATTTACAGATGTTAAAGATTTGCAACCACATAAGCAGAATACATTTTTTATTCCTAACTACAAAGATTTCCCTACAGAATGAGAATGCAAACTTGGGGTTGTTTTATGCTTTTATTTTAACAGCTTTTTCTGCATCTTAAGAAAGTTAATGATTACTGTACCACTATACTACTGACTGCATATTTGCAAAGGGCTGAAAAGCACTTCCCTGGTCGCATCTGGAGTAGCTAAGGGGCTTTGCAAGGGCAGAATGCTGGTTAAGAATGAAAGAATTCTGTCATGGGATCCCAGCTCAATACAGTTTCAAGGCAGCTGAGGTTAGAGATCATTCACAGGTTTTGGTCTAAATTCTTTGTAAGAGGAATTGTTTTTTACACAGCGTATGAAAGGCATCACTTGAAAAGGCACTTACTGGAAATACTGTCCTGGAGAGGACAAAAATAGGACTTGTAACTCCAGTCACAGAGGCACCATTTCTAAAGCATACTGAATGGTTAAACTATGGATGGGCTCCTCAGTCCTGACCAGCTCACAGCTTCTACTAAGTGTCAATGCTTACTTTGTAGCAACCAGCTCAGAGAATTATGCTACAGCATAAGTTTAGCCACAGGTGCACTTCCATTTGCTAATTTCTGGATACATAGTTTTGAGCTGCTAAATACACACAGCATTTCTGATCACTGAAAGCTCAAGTGATGCTCTATGGTCTGCTATCAGTTACTGAAAACTCTGGGATGCTTTGAGATGAAAGGCTCGAGATTAACGTACAATCAGCACGAAAATATTTTTACTCTCTCACACTCTGAACTCTGTACTGGCATTTCTAAGTCATGAGCTCATTCATTTCACATGCAGTTCTGCTGAAAGAACTGAACATCACATTGCTATAACCAGTTTCCATTGCATTCATCATCAATCACCTTCAAGACACAGAATTACCCCAAAAGAAAAAATGGTTATAAGTTACTTCTATGCACCTTAAGGCCAGGACATCTGTAGTGTCTATATAAATCCAGCCTTTCCCATCATATACTACTCCTAGACAGAGAGAAGAAATATCTACTTTGCCCTTATGGTTTCCTGAAAATATTCTTCATGATAATTTGATTTACTGTTACTCTTTAGCTGGGCTTCTCAAAGATCTTGTACCAAAAATGGAGATCAAAGATCTGCAGCTTTATCAAAATCAATGAACAATTTACTTCATTCTGCATACCAAACTGAGGCCTTTGGATACACCAACAGACTACTGCTGCAGTTTATGCATGCGCAAGGAGAAGTGGGGAAAGAACTGTTCCATAGAAGTTCATGCGTAACAGTCACAATACACTAATTATCTTTGGTTTGCAGAGCACATTTGGGTTTGTGCACAACTTTTACCTTTCACATATTCATTAAGCAGTTTATATTAAATGTTGTTTTAAAGTAAGTCCAGACTAATTTTGCTGATAAAAAAATTATTACTAGCTCTCATTATTGTTTAATGTGGCTGGCTAATTACTTGCTGTTTAGACTAAAAATGCCATCACTAATGTTCTGTTAATAGGCAGCACTCTCAGCTAGACTTTTGGGAAGAAATCTATGTTTATGTATGTACTTGGTGTATCTCTATTCTAAATGCCCTTGCAAATTACTGCTTAGCCTTGTTCCCATTATTAAATATTTTTAGCTAGAGCAATTAATGCTTACGTGCTGTGCCTCATGGTAAATTAGGAAGCCTTCTGTACCTAACCACACTTGTACGGACTGCATGCGAGCAGTTTCCCAAAACAGACTCCTGAGCACTAAATGACAAGGACTGAAGCTTTTTTTCCCCCAGAAACAAGGTCTGTTATATTTCAGCAAAACATCCACCAGCAATTGCTGGGGTTTGTTTAGCCCAGGTTTGTGCCAGCTCCTGCAAGCAGAAGTCTGGAACAGACCTACTGCCGAGAAAGCTGACTAGAAGGAAATCAGCACTGCCCTCCACTTGTGAGTCAAAATGATTCATAGAATGCTTTTGGATTGGAAGGGACCTTAAAGCTCATTCAGTTCCAACCCCCAGCCATGGGCTGGGACACCTTCCACTAGATGAGTCTGCTCCAAGCCCCATCTGATCTGGCCTTGAACACTGCCAAGGATGGGGCAGCCACAGCGTCTCTGGGCACCCTGTGCCAGCACCTCAGCACTCTGACAGTGAAGAACTTCTCCTAAATCTTCCCTCTTTCATATTCTGCCTGAGCCTACCTTTTCTTTTCCAATAACAGAGTGGGCTCAGGTAAGCAGACAGACAAAATGGCCCATTCAATTGCTCTCACCATTATTTTCTTATGTTGTTAGGGAAACGGTTATGACCTCACATTTGGATGAACAAATAGGACTGTGAAGGATCATTGCCACTGTCCTTTGTCATGTGCAATGAATTTAACATTTTTCCCGTAAATCTACTTACTTCTGTGCTATAGTTAGAAATCAGACACATTTTCAATAGAGAAATTCACTTTATACCACTATTGAACACAGCAAGTATGCAGAAGAGCTGCTTATATAAAGTTCAACTGCATATAGTTTTTAGAGTGGAGTTTTAACATATAAGAAAAAGCAGTAATAAGGTGGTCTGGAAAGTATACATTTAAAAGGTAATTTGTATTTTTTTGTATTTCTGAAAAATAGTTACATGCACAGTTGGGGAATGCAAAACAAACCAGACCTTATACAGATAATGATTTATCTTATTTCTATATAAATAAATCCATGTCCAATCTTTTTACAACCTTTATTACCACAATGAAGAAGATCTGCCTCTCATCTTTTAGAAACAATCTGACAGCACCGAGGTGGGCCACACACAAGAAAATACTAAAGTATTACAAAGGTTTTAATAGATCCATAGTAGTGATTCGGCCAACACGGTTACTTTCAGGCTGGAACCAATACTTGAGTTCTAAGTATTGACAAACCCCAGGTGACTGGAGAGTCAGACTCATGTTTTAATAAGAAAAACCCCATAATCCATCAAAACAAATGAAAAATTCACATTTACTATCACACTGAGACTTGCTTTCTTAAACGTGTGTACTAGCTTCCATAAGTGAACCGCAAAACTCTGCCACTGGCCACACATCTGCTAGACAGAATAAGTTAGATGATGTTACATTAGGTTTCTTCCTCCAGCTCCTAACGGTTTGCAAGGTTATTGGATTTTTCTCACACAAAAATTACCAAAGAACAGGGCAACTTTTTGTTTAACTGGAACCTGTGAACACTCTTGGACTTCACCTAACCCCAGAAACTTGACTGAGATGAGCGGTAAATGGTCTTTTATACTATATTTAATTCTCAAGCAGGTATGCAAAAAAGTAAAGTTTCTGTTCTTAAACATTCAGGCTGGGTTCACCCATGCTCTTCTGAATATATATATATTAGGTATATGAAAATTGTCATTCCTGATTTTCCCTTTAAAGTATGAGCCCAATGCCAAGCTCTTAAGTACAGATTCAGAAATACAAATGAAACACTGGGATTTTAAAAAATGAGGAATAATCAAGTTTGTTCACCCTTACTGCCCAGTACTTTGGAATATGCCACTGGAATGTTGATTCAGAATATGAAGATGGAATGATACTATTTCCTTGGAAGTTATCTTCAGAACAATAGTCTTCAGAGTGCTTCTGCACCACAAAAACAAACACCAGCACTTTGAAACCTCACTATAAAGTATGTGCCTCAGATAGATGCCAAGCAGTCAACTAATCAGTTTAATTGAAAAACAAACAAAAAGCTACTGAATACCATTTTAAAAGTGCCTGCTTAATACAAAACTGAGTGATGTTAATAGGAATAAATACGTTTGTAGCATAGCAACTGAAGCTAATTTTCATCAACATCTCTCCCTGCTGATAGGTCTTTTTGGTTTTGGATACTAGCTCAGGTTTTCAAGCTGAAAAAGGCAATTTTCTGAAAGTGCCATTTTGCTTCTTCGCAAACCTTAGCTGTGTTCACTGATTTGCTACGTTGTTTTCGTTCTCAGGAACTGTCCACACTGCCCTTTCTCCTTGGTCTGTCTTTAGAACTGTGTTAGTATAAATCAGTACTCGGCCATGCGAAGAGACAGCCATCTGCGAATTGCGGTAAACTAAATACAGCGAAAAGCTATAAAAATGTGATTTGATCAAAAAGTCACTCCAGATTCAAAACTTTCTTCTCTTTGCAATCGTTCTTCAGATTTATTTTGATGTTTAAGGATTCAGAATAAAAGATAATTTCATCAGCATATAATTTATCTCCTAAATTCAGACACAATATGGATTCATAGTAGCATGAAAAACAGATTTCAGCCTTACTGTTGCTAGCAAAATGGGCTGTGATTCATAGATGTAATGTCATTTGGCCCTCTAAATTCACAAAATCGGTGACACCTGTAAGTTGTAAGAATCCATTACTTAAATGGCTCATAACAAACATGTGCAAGGCCTCGCTGCAGCTTCCCAGTCTCTGAAATTATGAAAAATGGACTTATTTATTTTAATATTGTTGGTAGTAGCATGTAAGCTTTTTCATTAATAAAATGAAATCTAGAAGCTGCCCCCCCACAGGATTCCAGCATTGTAACAAGACCATCAGCTAAATGTGAATTAACTCCTAATTCATGGCTGAAGGACTTACGGAGACCCAACAGCTGCCTCTCTACTCACAGGTTCAATGAACCACTTGAATATCTTGAGGAACTGGAGTGCTACTGTCTACATAGGTACACAACACAACAGTCTCAGGCATGCGTTCACCTTGAGTTAACTCATTTTCTCCCAAACAATTTGAGAACAAGATTCAGTAGGATGGGAGTCAAGAATGGTTCCCAAAAGGCATATGGCTTCCTTGTTCTATGTGAAGATATAGCGGTTTGGGTATGGGTGGGTACTGGTATCAGTTGGCCTGATCGAAGGACTTGGCTATATTCACTATTTATTTGCCTCCATACTATATTCTGCTTTTGAAACTGAAATCTAACTTGATTCAGAGCAATAAAGATACACAGATGTAACTCCAGTCAAGTAAGAGAGGGTCAGACTCTATTGTCCCCCCTGAAGAACATACAATGACATCATATGGCAAAAAAGCATGCAACAAAAATAAGTAAGAACTGACTAGCCAAGCAAAGGTGTGTTTCTAAATTACTGCTTACGGAATATAGTTTGTTGTAAGTAATAAAAGGATGTACATAACAAGGGCCTAATCAAAGGACCTGGATGAAAGCTAGATTAAAATGACAAACTGAGATGACTAGACAGCTAAACACCATGGATAATTGCTGGTCACAGAAAACATCAGTCAGAAGGTAAAGGGTGGTTATACCTCTTCTTCTTATTGGCAACTTTTATCTGCATGCTGCTTTGGAATTTCATCTGCTAATGAATGACCATATAACAGTTGTTTATACAACATTTTACTTCCTTAAAACCATCTGCATCTGCCCTAAAGAATGGGACTTCCGTGGTGGGGGACATGGACCTTGTTAATGAAATTTACACTGTTCTCAACTCAGGATTACATTGCTGCAATACAACTGATGGGAATAAATTCTTCAGTTAGTTTGTAAACTGAAGCCAATGCTCAGTGCAACACCCCTTTACTAATCAGCATCTCCTAATGTGCAGTGCTTGAAGATTTATGCTGGTTTGAGCTGATGGTAATTAAAACATAAGTACATAGGGCAACGATAGTAAATTGGTGGTTTATGCACTTAAATTCTATTGCCTTTTCCTCCAATTGATTCAACTCATCTTCAGCGTTCCTTTTTCTTCTAATAACGAGTTGGAAAACCTCGTGTTTTCCCTACAGCAGGATGGCTTATCTTTGGCTCAACCTCCCCCCCAGTACCAGTTGAAAGATCAAAACAAGCAAGAGCACTGCACTAAGGAGCAGGAGGTAAATAGCTTACCACCATGAATCAGCCACAAAAACATACTTTGAGTGTATGACCCTTAGTTAGTAGTAAGTATTTGGGAAATATGACATAAAAAAGGTTTGTCTTGACATTTACTAAGTATGAAATTCATTGAGAGCTACCCAGGCAAAGATAATCCCTACACCAGCGTTCTGTTGACATGGCTGCGTTAAAGGCAGTATTATCTATTGCCTATGCGTACAGAGAATTACCTCAGTAATCTGAAGTCTCAGCATATGATTCTTTGCAGGGAAGAGGGATAGAGAATGTGAGCACACACAATGTGTATGTGTAGACTTTGAGAGCTCTAGATCCACAACACTTACAAACAGTCCTTGAAGAGAGTAGCTAGTCTTGGAACTAGTGCAAGGACTTAACTTTCAGGAAACCTAGAATCATTCCTGGCTGTACAGTAGCATTGAGAAGTCCCTTCCCTCTCCCTGAATCCGTTAGCAAGTAGTGAAGCACAAGAGCAGACCTTGAGTGAAATAGTTAATGGCAAGCACCTGCAGTCCACCATTTGTGGGGAGCAGGGTTGGACAATTTGGATGAATTGTGATCTAGCCATGTGGACTAAATGCTCCTCAGTTGTTGGGATGCACCAGGGCTGCTCCCGGAGTGCAGCTTTCTGCTTCTCTTTATTCAAAAGGCATTAAATGTGTGCTCCAGAATGGTTTCATGATGTGAACCAGAATGTAGGAAGAGCAAAGATAGGAAGTGCCTGCCTGATCAATACTATAATAACACAGATGCATCCAGTGCCTCTGTCAGTTATCCTTTTACATGAAATGGGATTAATGATGGTGTTTAGCATCACTTTTGAAGTACATCAGGTCTACTAACAAAAAGCTACCTAATGTGGTACATACCAGCACAAGTTCACTGGTGCAGTCACTAGATGAATGCAGTTTTGAGAGGATCTCACTGGGACAGTCATACAACAATATTTCATACCATGCAAGTGATTTAGAGTCAGACATATTAGCAATGCCCTACACCTTTTTTGCAATATGCCAAAAACCCAGAGAGGCCATACTCCCAGTTTAAGTGGTTTGTTAATCCAAGTTCATGGCTGCTTTGTGCCACCAGCCTGTCACAAAGCTGCTGAAATGTACTGGTGAATTTGTTATGTATTCTGTCTACAAACAATAGAAAACCTTGAACAGGCACACCTGAAGTAGCTTATTACATATACCAAAGAAACAACCCACCTGGAAACCTTGTCTCAAAAAGAAACCCAAGTAAAAGGAAATTGCTCATTCAGTAAAAAGAATGAAAATACTTGATTCTCATTCTCTGTCTCCAGTTCACCTATCATTAGTGTTCAACAAGAGAGAGAACATTCCCACCTGTCACAAAGGCATGTACAGCTAGTAGAGTTAAGCCAGGCTTTCTTCATTCCACCAGGAAGCACCTACTGAAGCCATCAGAAATCAAGCAGGCTTTGCTAGACACTGAATTTTATTCCTAGTCTTTTTCAAAGTATCCAGCAGGCTGTCTTGGAAACACAGATACTTCAACTGTCAGAGATTTTTCCTGAAGTCAACTTTTTTCCCCAAAAGAAGATGAAAAATGCTGTTTCACTGACTGAGAAAACTTTTTTACGCATCTAGTATTATGGTATCTGGGGGCCTGTGCTGTAAGTGCAACAATAAAGCCCACTAAAATAATAATTTCTTCAACTGTCTCTAAAAACCATAACAATAATGTCATATAACTGCAAATGTTCTTACACATTGAGGTAATTCAATCTCCTTCCCTTAACATCCATGCAGGCTAAAATGGTCTATTTTTGAGGCATTAACAATGATGTTTCCAATCCTTACATAGCTACTGACAAAAGTAATGTGTTTACTGGGATCTTACAGGCTCACTGAAAGGACAGCACTTCTCACAAGACAGATTTAAAGATACACACTTTGTACAGCCAATTCTTCATTATACAGTAGCTTTCAGGAGATAATAGTTATATATAGAATCATAGAATCATAGAATAGTAAGGGTTGGAAAGGACCTCAAGATCATCGAGTTCCAACCCCCCTGCCATGGGCAGGGACACCTCCCACTAAACCATGCCATCCAAGGCTATGTCCAACCCCACCTTGAACGCCGCCAGGGATGAAGCATTCACAACCTCCCTGGGCAACCCATTCCGGGGCCCCACCACCCTCACAGTAAAGAATTTCTTCCTCAGATCCAATCTAAACCTCCCCTGTTTAAGTTTAAACCCATTACCCCTTGTCCTCTCACCACGGTCCCTCATGAAGAGTCCCTCCCCAGCATCCCTATAGGCCCCCTTCAGGTATTGGAAGGCTGCTATGAGGTCTCCATGCAGCCTTCTCTTCTCCAGGCTCAACAGCCCCAATTTTCTCAGCCTATCTTCATACGGGAGGTGCTCCAGTCCCCTCATCATCCTCGTGGCCCTCCTCTGCACTTGTTCTAACACTTCCATGTCCTTTCTATGTTGAGGACACCACAACTGCACACAATACTCCAAATGAGGTCTCAGGAGAGCAGAGTAAAGGGGCAGGAGCACCTCCCTCGACCTGCTGGTCACGCTCCTTTTGATGCAGCCCAGGATACGGTTGGCTTTCTGGGCTGCAAGCGCACACTGCCGGCTCATGTTCATTTTTTCATCAACCCACACCCCCAAGTCCTTCTCTGCAGGGCTGCTCTGAATCTCCTCCCCGCCCAACCTGTAGCTGTGCCTGGCATTGCTCCGACCCAGGTGTATTCATAAAGTTATATGCCTGCATTCCACCAAAAAAGTAGTGCCTTGGTTGCACTCATATGATAGCCAAGGCCTACAACAGAAGCTTGCAGAGAGCAATTCTTGCACATTTGACATTTTATTCTCCACCTTTTCCCTGACTTACCCTAAGTAAATGATCTGTTAATAGAGAGTCAACAGAAAATGAAATGATCTGTATCATTTTTCCCAGTGCCTGGATCTCACAGCAAACTGAACAGTCAGTAGTAGCAACTGCAGCAACATCAATCCACCTGCATGCGTGTATGTAAATCTAGCTGCACAGAAAGGACAGGAAGAGAAGCTGGCTTTTATCTTTAAAATAATGAGACTGCCCACATATGATGCTAGATATAAGTAAACCACAAATTTTACTGACTTGGATGATACAAAACTTACCCTCAATAGCTGCATACAGCGATATTCCAAATGCCATGTATTGAAAGAATGTGGCTGGCTCCTGTATTTTATATCAGTTGATAACTGAGGGACAACATCTGCTCATGGGTAACTGTTATTAAGCTCCTTGTGATGCTGTCTGGAAATTACAACCCTTTTGATTGTACAATGTAAAATTAAACTGCCTTCCTATCTTATCCTCTTACTATTTTTCTGTTGAACTGGCAAACACACAGGGAACACATAGCTTATTGTGTGCAGGTTTGGAGGTCCATGACTTGGACATTACATATGGCCACTAATTAATCTAGCCTGTAGTGCTGAAAATAGTGTTTTCTGACAGTGTTCCAAAGCTTAAGGATTTTGTTTCATGTGGAACCCAAGCACACTGCACTTTACCAGAAATATGGCTCCAGTTGGAAAGAGTATATCAGAGCTCAGGCTTCAGAGATGTCAGCAACAATAGGAGGGCATAACCCATATAAAGACAAAAGGTTATAGAGTGTTTAGGCGTACTCCCAACACTTCGGGTTGTGGGTACAGACATTTAAACTGGATTTCATTTTCAGTTACAAAAGAAGGATACATAAAAAAATCAATATGTCTTCAGTATACTGAAAGAAAAAATTGTTCATGTTATCTTCATGGGGAAACGATACCTGTCCTTTCTGTACTAGCCTATATTTAACCTACCTATGTAATGATTGAATAAACAGTATTTACAGTGCTTATGAAGCTGAAAAGCTGAAAGACATGCAACAACTTTATATTCCACGCATGGAAAATATCTGCTAGGGCCCTGAAATCTCAGTATTTATCTCATCAGCTGGATAAGTCTTTCAACAAAGCCACACAGTCTTAGCTTAGATAAGAGAAGCCTTCTGGAAACTATGTTTAAACAAGTACAAACCCCAAAACAATTCACTCTCCAAAGCTTCACAGAAACAATCAACACTCTTCCAACGCTGAACTGGGGAAAGCTGCCCTGTGGTGACCAATTTCAGAATACAAAATATTACAGAGTGCAGAAATTGAAGCACACCGTGTTAGGTTGTTTGCAGTATTTCCACCAAATGAAAGCAAATCTCTCACTCCCCCTTTCTCTCACACATACACAAATACATTTTCATGTTGTATGTATCCTCCTGGTTCTTACCTTTCTGCAAGTTTTTAATTCACTCTCAATTAGGTTCTGCATTAATAGACCTAAACCAGTTTCACAACAGGTGAAACTTTGGTTTTTACCTGTCTAATAGATACATAATTCCCCACTGTTTTCTCTACAGTTTTAAATCTTGATTTCCCATTTCTGTGCTTCCTGTGATTCTTCAAAACCCAAAGGCTATCCTTCTTAACATCTGCTTTATACATGCTTCTACAATTTGTATGATTTATATTTACTAATATTTTATTTAAGAGATGGGAACACTATTTTTAATGTGTGGTGGTTAAATGAGGACCATTCTGGAAAGGAAATATCATCTTAGTGTGGAAATACATGGTCAGGGTTCTGCATCTCAGAACACAACCAAATGAAAGGTAGTTAACCCTATCTTTGAAGTAAAATTAGAAATGATATATATATAAACTTTACAAACTGTGTACTCTTAATTTTGAGATGACAAAACCCATTTCCAAGCTTTATGCAGCAGACTTTCAAGAACTGTTAAGAACATTGAATTTCCTCAGTATTTAGCATGGATACTTCTTCATAATGGAATGATGGAAAAAAAATAATGTAACTATTTAAGCCAGCCATTAAACCTGCTCTCAATCCAGGCTTTCATTTTATAACTCTTGGCATTTTGTATTTCTAGGCTGAATGAAGCCTTCCGAAACATATTCAATAGACCATCTTCAACAACAACCTGATAGAGTGAGCATGAATGTGGCTACGTAAACTTCAGGATAAATTTAAGAATAAAAGCTGCACTGTGAAGCCCTGTTTAGTAGGAAATCTAACAGGAACAAATAAATTCTCCTTTGGGGACCACAACCTGAAATTATTTTTAAACCAAAACAGAAGAGGTTTTGTAAAACAAACCAAAACAAAACCCCAATCAAACCAATAATCCTCTAAACCATACAAACTTTCCATTTGACCAAAGGATAACGAATGTAATTCAATTTTAAGTATCAGTAAATGAATGAGCCTAGTGGTAAAATAAATGCATGATCCTCAAGGTTAAGGGCCTAACCTTAACATACTGTTGCAGCACACACTTCCTGCATGCTTTTGTTTAAACTACTTGGCCCAGACTTCTGTGGCTAGATATGACACTCCCCTACCACCACTTATGGGTATTGAATCAATGAGAATGAGATCTCTAAATACTTTGGACAATCTCAGCTCCAGCTTTTCTGTGCCACAGCTCTTCCATTTGCAAGGATGTGCATCAACTAATCACAGTAGAGTGCTTCGGTGCTGCAGCAAATGGTGGTCAAATAAATACGTACAATATGTAAAAGACAGGAATTTTGAAAAACCTACAGACGTATAAATGGAAAGAAGTATTTCTGTTGTTCTTTTTAAACTGACTTACAGCTGTTGAAATCAAAACACTGAAATCAAGCAACCTCCCTGAGGGAAGACAAAATTCTTTAGTTTTTTGCCTTAATACAGAGTTTATTGCTAGACGAGCTGTGAAGAGACAAGTGTCATGAGGCTGACCATGACCATGCACCTGAGGCAGACAAAGAAGCATGTTTTACATCGTGTGAGCTGAATTATGACGAAAGCCTGGTACAAGTTCAGATTACCTGTGACTGATGTAGCCAGACCTCGTCCATAATGATCACAAAATTCTGGTCAGTGGTACAGAACGTAGCTTAACTTTACAGATGTGTTTTAGCATGACACTACTTTGTATTGAAGACAAGGGCAAGAGATTCTGGAAGAAAGAGTTAATTAGTCTGTAGATCAGTGTTTTGGCTACAAGGAATTGCTTCCCTGACGTTCCTTTCCTGATAAAATGAGTGAAAGCAAGATTGGGGGCAGTAAGTGAATATAGTAGTTTCATAGAATGGTAGTCTGAATTCTTTTTTAGCCATAGATTGATTTTAATCTTTGTGTGCTTTGAGCCTAATCCTCCAGGAATGTAATAAAGTGTTACTCCAGGTCAGTATGAAGGTGAAAGTAGCAACTGAGTCCCCAGGATTATCAGACCTCTGCTGTTAGGCTCCCTTTTTCATATTCCAGAATGTAATTTACAGTTTCTTTTATGTTGAGATTAAGCAGTGTAGAAATGGATACTAACCCTCTGTGGCCATCAATATAATGAAATAAAGATAGAAGTCCATATATCAGCAGGCAAAGCATGGCAAGTATTCTGTTGCCTCAGTGCTAACAACTACTCAGCTAGTGTAATACAGTATGCCTGGCTTTATAACTGGTAGAAATTTACTTGTTAAACACACATGAACTAGTGACTTTCCAAATTAGTTGTCTCACAATTGCTTGACTAACCCAATCTACTTTTATGACAAGGGGAGCTGTTTAAAGGATGAGGGAAAGGCTTTGGATGTTGTTTATCTGGACTTTAGTAAATAAAGCCTCTCCCACAGCACCCTCATGGAGAAATTGGCTGCTCATGGCTTGGACAAGCATACTTTTCACTAGGCAGAACAATGGCTGGTTTGCGAAGCCCAGAGACTGGTGGTAAACGGGATCACATCTAGTTGGCAACTGGTCACTAGCGGTGTCCCTTAGGGCTTGATGTTAGGGTCAGTGTTGTTTAAAATCTTCACTGATGACCTGGATGAGGGGAACAAGTGCACCCTCAGTAAGTCTGTAGATAACACTAAGTCACTCAGGAGCACTGATCTGCTTGAATAGGAAGGCTCTACAGCTGCTCAAGCTGGACAGGCTGGATTAACGGTCCAATGCCAATTGTTCAACAAGGCAAAGCGCAAGGTCCTGCATTTGTGCCACAACAGCCCTATGAAATGCTACAGGCTTGAGGAAGAGTGGCTGGAAGCTGCCTGGTGGTAAAGGACCCCGGGCTGCTGATTGACGGAGCTGAGCATAAGCAGCTTATGCCCAGGCAGCCAAGAAGCCAACAGCATCCCAACCTGGATCAGCCATAGTGTGGCCAGCAGGAACAGGGCAGTGATGTACCAGCCCCTGTACTGGGCACTGGAGGGGCTGCACCTCGAATCCTGTATTCAGTTCTGGACCCCTCACTGCAAGAGAGACACTGGAGCGGGTACAGAGAAGGACAACAGAGCTGGTGAAGGGCATGGAACACAAGTGTGATGAGGAACAGCTGATGGACCTTGGGGGGATTTAGTCTGGAGAAAAGGAAGCTCTGAGGAGACGTTATTGCTCTTTACAGATATCTGAAAGAAGGTTGCAATGAGGTGATGTTGGTCCCTTTTCCCAAGACAAGAGGACAAGAGGAAACCACCTCAAGTTGAGCCAGGGGAGGTTTAGATTGAATATTAGGAACAATTTCCTCAATGAAAGGGTTTGTCAAGCACTGAAACAGGCTGCCCAGGGCAGTGGTTGAGTCACTATCCCTGAAGGCGTTTAAAAGATGCGTAGATGCTGCACCTGCACTTAGGGCCATGGTTTAGTGGTGGACTTCGCAGTGTTAAGTTAATGGCTAGACTCAATGATCTTGAAGGCCTTTTCCAACCTAATGATTCTATAATTCTATTCTATAATGCAAATGTTGAGAAGGAAATGTCTGCTGCAAATCACTAAATATAGTTTAGAACAGTAATAATCCCTTCAAAAAACCTTCATTACTGCATTTAATGACTGGCTCACTGGAACATTATGGACTTTCAACATCATATTGGTTCATTAGCTGTCAAATTGGCCATCAGTGCTGGCACTGATCAACTCTGTAATGATCATCAGTTATCCTTTCTACATTACCCCGACAGAAGCCATTATAAAGAAATCGGCATCGTAAAGTTGGAAATACATATTTAAAGCATATACTTAAAGTTTAAACAAATGTTTTGCTTAGAACATAGACACACAATAAATACATCAGATCTCTACTGCATTCCAGGAGGGGTTAATTTGCAGCTGTGCAAAGATGCATTCTTTAGTTGCATAGAGGTAACAGTGTAATGAAACCTGCTGCGATCAGCAGAGTTCAATGAAAGACCTGTCTGGGTTCCTCTGTGGAGCTGATCCTAGCATACTGCCACAAATCCCATCCTGGCATAGTTCCACTGTTATCAGCATTCAAGACAGCTAAATTAGAGCCAAGTGTGCTCTATCTGGACAATACAGCAGTATAAACTTGGGCCTGTACAATGAGAACAATAACAGTTGAAGTTATAAACACAATGTAGAATAAAAGCTAAAAACCATACTCATTACAACCAAGTTGATACCACCCCTGCAAAACTTTATCTGAACAGCTGAAAGTCCAATCTTTTTGTTTTTTGAATAAGTGTTTTTGATTAATGAATAAAAGATATTGTTCTTTTAGTCAACATTAAATAGCAAGGGAAAGAGTTGAAATGTGGTCTTTTACTTAGGATAACTTTTTTTTCATGGCAGCTTTCAGGAGAATGATAAAAGTTTGCAATTCACACAATATAAATGTGCCACTACATAAATATTGTAAATACTGTGTTTAGAAATTAACTAACAAAGAAACAAACTCTTTAATAATAAGTTGGGAAATGCTAGTGTGCTAAGCTGTGGAGCTACAGGTTTGAATGCATAGTCTGCATATGTCCAGACTTGGAATGTTGGAGTTATACTCAAAGAAATTAGAAGCTCATGACAGAGCAATAAACCCCTAAGAAGGAAGAAGGCTCAGTGGAGATGGGCAATTTTTCACTGAAGCTCAGGGAATAATGCAGCATGACTTGACCACAGCTGTTGTGAAGAAGCTGATTTTATCTTAGCACAAAGGAAGAACAGTTTCTGGTTTAGATAACAGCTATCAGCAACTGAGTGAATCAACTGGTGCTGCAAATGCTTCTCCCTGCATTCATTAGAAGAGTGTGAGTATCCCTCTGAGTTAGCCACACAAGCATGGAGGGAGTGAATACTTGGCTCAGCCTAACATAATGGTATAAAAACTGAAGAACTATCAAAGTAATTTTGAAGATAGCAATGGGTTTGAGCTGGCTTCAAGCCATGTTGATTTGGGATGCTCAGCATTGTGGCAGTGAGCATATTACAGATTGGAAACAGGAATCATGCTGACTTTGTAACTCAACTTATATTGCAATTACACACGTTTTGTTCAGTGCAATTTACCTTTGTACTGCATTACACAATACACTACCACTGCTAAATCAGAAATCCTGTGTAACATCAAGTATCTGTAAATAAGTAAATCTGATCTTAAACATTACATGTGCAATATCGGAAAGAACCTGGCACTGGAATATTGGACATAAAAGACAACAGACTCATGCCCATCTTTTATGCTACATATAAGAACAAAATTGAGTAAGTTAATCCATTTCAGCGTACCACAGATCCATAGGAAGATGAGGAACTTGAGCTGTGGAAATATGCTGTTTGCTGGGCTTCACTCATGCTTCTATGTTCCTGGCTGGAACTGTTGTTAAAATAGCAGCTTATCTGTTACCACCAGCAGCATATCTCACAACCCTACTTCCTCAGAGCTGTAAATGTTTTCCATGATTTTTGGATGATTTTTGCAACACTTTAATTAAAGTACAACAGTTACAGCCATAGGTCAGAACTTTTCACCCACTGAAAAGATTCCAGTTCATCCCAACACAGGGGAATTTTATTATAGAAAGAAAATACCTGACCTAAAAACAAGGGCTACTGAGTGACGTTTTCTTAGAAAAAAGTAAGAAAAGGACACCACTTGCTATAAAGTGCTATTAATAACCTCCTTGAGGCCTCTTCATATTGGTAGCACTTAAAACTGGAGTTTGGTAACAGTACAAATATAAATCAGGAGGAATATTGTTTCTGTAATTCTGCCCCTGAGGATAGGGGATGGGAAATGGAAAAAATGTTTTTAATAAAATGAGCACAGGAGCAAATGAAAGGAGATTGTTTCATTACATCCATAACCTCTCTTATTTAATTATTCTTATCACTTCAGAAGCAGGACCCGAAGAAGTTACACGTATTATAATACTAATTATCTCAAAGTCTCTCCAAAGCTGTCAGAAGGGATAAAGTGAACACAATTACTTTCATTTCTATGCACAAATCTCTTATCGACAAATTATCATCAAAATAGTAATTTAGTTAAGACTTGCTGTCATTAGTCTGCAAAATAAACAATGGTAATGCATGAGACAGAAAAATGCAATTTTAACATTTATTTGCACTCCTGTGGCAATTCCCACCGTGTTCTAATGAAGGATTTCAACTTCGTTAAGGTGTGAGAACAGGAACGTAGAGTTATTCCTATAACTTAGAGCGTACATTAGAACAAATAAAATAAATGGGTTTTTTTGAAGGGATCTGGTTTTGGATGCGTTACTTTGGATCCTTATAGCCTCCTTTTTAAGACTTCTAATGCCAAAGTGCTAGGTATGACCTCATGTTGGCCAATGGTAACTGTATCATCAAAACACTCTCCTGAGCAGTCAGGCCACACAAAGCAAGACAAGGGACAGAGAAGTGAAAATTAGGACCACCAGATCACCTTTAGGTGTCTCTAAGTATCATCTCAAAAATTGACTGAAGTAAAATGAATGAGGCTTATGAAAACCTTAGTGAGAACAACTTCATTTTCAGATTTAGCAAACGTTTGAAGTTCCTGCTTATTTTAATACAAGCAACTGGTAAATGTTTTGAAAATGAGGGGACTTACATTATTTGCTTTGAAGTTGTCCAGAAGCTTAGCCCCAGTAAGGGAGTTTCAAGATCTTCATTCTGGGCGTCCCACATTCCTAACCACTTCTTAGCCACTTTCTTAAATGCATTTCAATCAAATATATTTTGGCACATTGCAATCACCCTTCTTTAGTTTAGCTCACACAGCTAAAGCTGTAGGTTATCTGTGCTCCACAAGTAAAATTCAGTGTGACCCAAGATAAATTTCCGATTCTTGCATCATAACGTGGTCCCAACAGGTTCTTTGCTATTCTCAAACCTGGTGACATTTGTCTGCTGTCGAGGTGGCTGGGCACAACATAATAGAGAGATGCCTTAGTGACTTCCCCCAGGAGACAGACAGGAAACGTCCCAGGGCCTTCTGCAGCTTAGCAAATGTCAGAGTACACTGAATTGTCTCAAGTGGAAAGAGCTGCAAGCTATAGTAAAGGTTAGGTGGTGATGCTGCTGGATGTATTGCCAGTAATGACAAAGAACCATTTAAAAAGTCATCCTCTCTTCTTTCAGTATGATAAAAATGGATGGGTTTAGCTCATTCTTTAATACAGACCAATGTTATTTTCCTAACATACCACTGCAGACAGTTTCAGAATTCTAAATTAGTTTGACTGATCTCCACTAGAAGACTTACAACTTACAAACCCCTGTGATCTGAAGCCTGATTTATAACTCACTGACTCATAGCAAATGGAGAGTATAAGACACTATTTGAACATGAAAGCACAGTGCAAAATAAGTGTCTTCAGACACCAAAACTAAGTTGGAACATATAAAATGTTCAATCATACAAAAAGGCTGCCATTATCTAGCACTCAAGAGATTAAAGCAGATAAAAGGATGACCCTTCTTAAAACATTCCTCATTGTAATAATGTAAAAGTTAAAGACAAAAATTCAATCACTTGACCAAGGCCGAAAAAGATACTTAAATAACAATGATTCAGAGTTCAGGGTTTTAGTGGCTACAACCTATACTCAATTCCAAGAACAAACTGCTTCCCAAAACCAAGGAAGTAGATAGAAAACAGTGTATCTAACTGACAGAGGAATAGAAGTAATTAAAAAATAACATTTACTCAAATGGCAGCAATTTCTTACAAGATGGTTCTGATCAAGGAGATGTATATATGGATCAAAACTGATGGTCTGCAAGCCAAGTAAAATGCATGAGAGAAATGTGACTTGGGGGGATTTTTGCAGTCCTGCCATAAGAGATGATGAGAATTATAATTCAAGTTTAAAGTAAGAGACTCATACTCACACTGTTCATTATATATTAATGTGTAGGCATTTGATACATTTATTTTGCATTACACTGAGAAGAAGGAAAAAAAGGACATCATACAGGTATTCTAAGTGTATTTTTATATGCACTTGTAAAAATTACTGAAATTCATGTGATTGTTCAAAAATACTCTCTCAGTGGTAGTATTCTGCTGAAACACTATCAAGTAATTATTAAATTCAGAACTACTGTTATTAATTTCATATGCCAGCATCTGCATTTTTTCCCCCTCAGAGTGTAGCTTACTATGAACTATGCCTCATTATGGAGTTGAAAAAAAAACACTATAGAAATTCTTTATAGAAAATATATCTGTGCTGGGTTTGCACAGCAAGGTTTTGGTAGTGGGAGTGCTACAGGGGGGGCCTCTGTGTGAAGCTGCTAGAACCTTCCCCTATGTCTGATAAAGCCCATGCCAGCTGGCTCCAATATAGGACTCACTACTGGCCAAGGCTGAGCCCATCAGCAACCATGATAGCATCTCTGGGATAACCTATCTAAGAAGCAGGAAAAACCCCTGCAGAACAGCAGCCAGAAAGAGAAGGGAGAATATAGTGAGTGATATAATGGCTTTGGTGGGTACCTGGCATCCAGGTCAACTCACCACAACATTGTATTATCTGTATGACTTTTACAAAACCTCTGTGATTTATGCCATGGTGAAGAGGGATAATCTGGCCTTAACCTCTTTAATGGAACTCCATGCAAAGAAATAATTATTTTCTACTATTCTGGCTATTTTTTTATCCACTGCCTAATTTTAAAGGATCATATAGAGTATTTGGCTAACTAAAAGCTATTTTGCATTAGTCTTCAAAACATTCTTAATTGTCTACATTGTTTTGCTTTTGTCTACATCAAGATGTCAGGACTTGGTGCATACAACCTACTTTTAAATCAGCTGTTTAAGCATATACTCACTTGGAAGTGCTTATTTACAGGACTTAAAGTTAAGCAAATGTTTATGGAAATGAAGCTTTGCTTTCATCCACTCCATAACATTAGATTTTAGTAAAGGCTTTTCTATGAGACACTCTCACAGGACATAGAGCGTGCTCCATATTCCTTGAACTAATATGGCAATAGCCAGAACTTATTTTGCTACCAAATTAAAGAAATAGAAACATTATGGCAGTATAAACACTTTTTAAACTTCCTCCTTCAGGTAAGTGCTTAACACTTCTCAATAGGGACACACAGATTATTTCACATGCAGGCACATGACATCTCAGACTTACTGTTTATGGCTGCTTATGAAAGCTCTAGTTCTGCTTCAACTCTCAAGATAAGCCAGAAAGTCACCCAGGACTGCAGCATTAAAATTTCCCTTGCTCTTCAGGAGAACTCCTACCCACAAAGATAAACTTCCTCGAGTTAGAGCCTTCTTTTGGTAAGAAACCACAAGTAACCAAACAATATTCCCAATAGGATGGAGTGAAAAAGAATGTTCCAGAAGCCATAGCTCTGAATGACTTTTCATGCTCTGTTTGCTCTTTGCTTTAGAAGGCACTAATCTTAAAGTATAACAATGACTTCAAAATGCTTAATCCAGATCAGCAGGTGCTACGGGTTCATGAAATCCTTCCCTTCTTCTTAAACCCCAAATCCTACATCATGCTTGTTACTTCCTCTCTTCTTAGAGACAGAGATGGAGGGACAAAGTACAACCTTTTGACAAACACCGGAGAGGAGATTTACTGTCCCCTCAATTCTCACAGCTTATCTTCTGGGACGTATCTGAGAAATGCTCTGTACCAATGATTTTATCTTTTCCTGCAAAGATCCCTGCCTTTGTGCTCTGTCAGTGATCTATGGTTCATTCAGTAAACGCTCAATGCTCTGCCACTTAGTAAAATGAGATAATCTACTGATCAGGTAGTCCATTGATCCACGAACTGTGTCATAAGCGAGGAAAGCAGTCCCTTCTTACAGCTGTAGACTGCTCTGTCTCCTTTAACTTCCATGGAGTTTTGATTGAGAGTCTTTGCTCAGGTAGGCAGGAACGTGAACTCAGGAACAAGTGGAAAACTCAACGGCAGATCAAATGAACCTCCAACTTCTTTGCTCCTACTGACTCAGAACAAATGCTTTTTGTAGAACACATGCCTCGGAAGCACAGTGAATCACACCCCACACACTTACTGTTCTCTGGACAGTCTCAGGTATCTTGAGATTAACCATTAATACAGCAAGTATTAGGGCAGTGTCTGAGTACACCCCTTGATTAAATGTAAATGTAAAAAAACCCAATAACCTGTTGGCAGTTGTAAAATCACATTCAAAGCACAAACAAGACAGTGCTCAAGACCGCTCCTGTTTCATATTTGAGAGATTATAAATTATTCAAAGCATCTATCTATTCCTAAGATGTGCCCTTCAAGTTTCTTTTTAAAATATATATTTTAATAGTGATTAATTCCTTTATTTCTTGCTATTTTTCACTTCTTATGTCCTTGAAATTCTGATTTTACCTGGCATAGTATCAAGAGCTTGATCATCAAAATCATAGAATCATAGAATCATAGAATATTAAGGGTTGGAAAGGACCTCAAGATCATCGAGTTCCAACCCCCCTGCCATGGGCAGGGACACCTCCCACTAAACCATGCCATCCAAGGCGATGTCCAACCCCACCTTGAATGCCGCCAGGGATGAAGCATTCACAACTTCCCTGGGCAACCCATTCCAGGGCCTCACCACCCTCACAGGAAAGAATTTCTTCCTCAGATCCAATCTAAACCTCCCCTGTTTAAGTTTAAACCCATTACCCCTTGTCCTCTCACCACAGTCCCTCATGAAGAGTCCCTCCCCAGCATCCCTATAGGCCCCCTTCAGGTATTGGAAGGCTGCTATGAGGTCTCCACGCAGCCTTCTCTTCTCCAGGCTCAACAGCCCCAATTTTCTCAGCCTATCTTCATACGGGAGGTGCTCCAGTCCCCTGATCATCCTCGTGGCCCTCCTCTGCACTTGTTCTAACAGTTCCATGTCCTTTTTATGTTGAGGACACCAGAACTGCACACAATACTCCAAATGAGGTCTCACGAGAGCAGAGTAAAGGGGCAGGAGCACCTCCCTCGACCTGCTGGTCACACTCCTTTTGATGCAGCCCAGGATACGGTTGGCCTTCTGGGCTGCAAGCGCACACTGCCGGCTCATGTTCATTTTTTCATCAACCCACATATGGAATAATTAGGAAATTTGGGATAATTGGGAATTAAATCTATATTAAAAATGCAGCATTGTCCACACATAAGAGAAAATGGACTTTCAGGCCTCTCAGGGCGAGATGCAGCCGTACCTGGTATGCCAGGAATGTGCACCCCACAGCGGTTCCCGTAACAGGCGGAGGATACAGCGAGGTGGAGATTTCGCGGGTATGCTCTGTCCTAACTTCAGCAGATAAAACGGGAACTAGGTGGTACAAGAAACTGATAAGCCGCATACTTGCCATCCTGAGCCAGCGGCCTGTCACCTTTTGACAAAATACCGTCCTTAGTGTGAACTTTGCTTCATTATAATACTAAAATACACACCCCTCTCCAGTGCGACCCCCCTCCGAAATAAGACCACCTCTCTCTGAGCATGCTCTCTGAATTTTTAGTCTCATATACCTTTAAATCGAGGCGAGAGAAATTTTCACCAATGGTAATAAAGGTATGTATGACTAGAGTCACTCAAGCTCCACCTTGAAGGTAAAAATAATATAAAATAGCTCAAGAGAAAGGGGGATTTTAGGGAAGATACCATCGTGGACGAGTCAAGGAAAATAACATCAACTGACTCCTGGGACCAGTCGACAGGCTGGACCTCTCTCCCCCCCCATAGGGACGCCTGTGGGTAAGACTTGCACTGTATTCGGTGCTTCCCTGGGAAACTTAGAATCTCTATAGAGTTACTTTTACTGGCATCTGTATATTTTATAGCTATACTGTGTGAACTTTATCAAGCGCTTGTATTCATGTAATCGTTATTCGCACGTGCTTTTGCAGACAGTCTCTATCACCGGCAATCCATAAGAACCTGTGTCCATTGTGTCAATAAACTAATTTTCTCACTGAATACAACCCCGTTTCTCGTTGTGGTGCACTATCGGTGAATCCGGATCAGTAAGGTTCGAAATAGTGAACGCGGCCGGACTGATAGTTGCAGCTGATTGGACTGGACAGTGTGGTACACTATCGGTGAATTCGGATCAGTAAGGTTTGAAATAGCGAATGCGGCCAGACTGGTAGTTGCATATTGGAGCCATTTCCTGTCCTTCCTCTAATAAAGCAAGGGGTTTGTTTACCACTATCAGTGAATCCAGATCAGTAAGGTTCGAAATAGCGAACGCATCCGGACTGGTAGTTATATATTGGAGAACAAAACAAGGGGTTTATTTTCCCCCTTTTAACGTAACACCACACCCCCAAGTCCTTCTCCGCAGGGCTGCTCTCAATCTCCTCCCTGCCCAACCTGTAGCTGGTGCCTGGCATTGCTCCGACCCAGGTGGAGGACTTTGCATTTAGCATGGTTAAACTTCATTAGGTTGGCATCAGCCCACCTCACAAGCGTGTCAAGGTCCCTCTGGATGGCATTCCTTCCCTCCAATGTATCAACCGAACCACACAGCTTGGTGTCATCGGCAAACTTGCTGAGGGCGCACTCAATCCCACTGTCCATGTCACCCACAAAGATGTTGAACAAGATCGGTCCTAACACCGATCCCTGGGGAACACCACTCGTTACTGGTCTCCAGTTGGACATTGAGCCACTGAGCACTACTCTTTGCGCGCAGCCATCCAGCCAGTTCTTTATCCACCGAGTGGTCCACCTATCAAATTGATGTCTCTCCAACTTAGAGAGAAGGATGTCATGGGAGACAGTGTCAAAGGCTTTACACAAGTCCAGGTAGATGACATCAACCGCTCTGCCCCTGTCCATCAGTTCCGTAGCCCCTTCATAGAAGGTCACCAGATTGGTCAGGCAGGATTTCCCCTTAGTGAAGCCATGCTGGCTGTCACCAAGCACCTTGTTGGTTTTCATGTGCCTTAGCATGCCTTCCAGGAGAATCCGCTCCAAGATTTTGCCAGGCACAGAGGTGAGACTGACTGGTCTGTAATTCCCTGGCTCATCCATTTTCCCCTTCTTAAAAATGGGGGTTATATTTCCCTTTTTCCAGTCATCGGGAACTTCACCTGACTGCCATGATTTTTCAAATATGATGGACAGTGGCTTAGCAACTTCATTTGCCAACTCCTTCAGGACCCGTGGATGGATTTCATCCGGTCCCATGGACTTGTATACATTCAGGTTCCTAAGGTGGTCCCGAACAAGATCCTCCCCCACAGTGGGCCCAGGGTCCCCACCCTCACCGTCCCCGCGTCTGCCTTCCAAGACTTGGGTGGTGTGGTCAGAGCATTTGCCGGTAAAGACAAAATCCTCACTAAGCAAGAGTCAATGACTGGCTGCATAGCAAGAAGTGTATTTTTGGGTAGCACTGTTTTGGATTTTCAGAGAAATGAATCACTGAACAACATAGGATGGAAGAAGCTTGGGATGATATCTTGTCCAATTCCTCATTCAAATCAGGGACAAAGCTTCTTAGGTGTCATCATTGTTATTAATATGCCCAGCTTTTGAAAAAGCAATATATATTCTAGAACAGAGCACTTTAAACCATGGGCAATATATTTCCAATAACCTAATGAAAGCATTTCTGCTTTACCTGCAGTGTACAGCATTAACACATGAACACTGAAACACAGAGAAGATGCAATATCTGTGGAGGCAGATTAATTTCAAAGAAAAAGCTTTTAGTTTTGTGAAAAGATGGAAAATATGTTCAAAAGCCTAGCAAGGGGATATGTATACTGTGACAGGAACACTGTAGACAAGATAGCTTTTAATCTTGCCTCCACTGTTTGGCCAGCTAGAAAACCTCTACAATCCAGATGTCAACTGGGGCACAACTAATTTTGCAAAATACCTTAAGTACAGAAAAATATGCTTGTTGTGACTGTGCCATAACATAATGGAAACTTCACATAGTCTTAGTTGTTAGATAACATTTACCTCTAGAGAATGCAGCACACACACTGTTTCCAGCAACCTGAACCCAGCTGTCCCCTACCCCTTCTCTTCTTCCATGACAGACTTGGGCACTCAAGATTCACAAGTGAGAAGGGAATTAAATGGGGAACCTCCTGTCAACTTGTACCTGATAGGATTGAAAAAGGAAAAAACTCCCACACAGAAGAAAAACCAAAATACAAAGAAACAAAAAAAACGCTAAAAACAGACAAAAACCCCAGCCCCAAACCCCCACATATTTATTGGCAAATACAATATTTGCTGACATTATTGAAGCCTGCAGAAGCTGAGTGGAGACCTTGGAGCAGCTTCCAGCATCTGAAGGGGGCTACGAGGATACTGGAGAGGGACTCTTCATCAGGGACTGTTGCGACAGGACAAGGGGTGATGGGTTCAGACTGAAACAGTGGAAGTTCAGGTTGGATATAAGGAAATAAGGAAGAAGTTCTCTACTGTGAGGGTGCTGAGACACTGGCACAGGTTGCCCAGAGGAGCTGTGGCTGCCCCATCCCTGGCAATGTTCAAGGCCAGGTTGGACAGGGTTTGGAGCAACCTGCTCTAGTGGAAGGTGTCCCTGCTTGTGGCGGGGGGATGGAACTGGATGAGCTTTGAGGTCCCTTCCAACTCAAAAGCATTCTATGATCTGCTTCTCCCTAATTCTACCAACTCAAACACACTGGCTGTTAGAAGCCAAAGAAAGTATACTAGCACCACTGGTTAAAGGTAATGTATGAAAACTTGATTTACTGTATGTTTTTTTCTCCCGGTCACACACATCTATATCATACCAGGAACAAAAATTACTTAAACCAGTTTAGTTCCCCATTAATATTGCTAGCCAGAACAGAATCAGACATTGGCTCTCTTTGCTGCATTTTTAATCATGTTTCTTTTTTCTAAATTTGAAAAAAATCATTGCTGTAATATTAAAACATCTCTTTGAGTTGAAAGGGAAAGAAACCAAGACAAATGCATGTTCATCCCCTGCTTTTGACATCATAGAATCATAGAATAGTTAGGGTTGGAAAGGACCTCAAGATCATCCAGTTCCAACCGCTCTGCCATGGGCAGGGACACCTCCCACTAAACCATGCCACCCAAGGCTCTGTCCAATCTGGCCTTGAACACCACCAGGGATGAAGCATTCACAACTTCCCTGGGCAACCCATTCCAGTGCCTCACCACCCTCACAGTAAAGAATTTCTTCCTCACATCCAATCTAAACTTCCCTTGTTTAAGTTTAAACCCATTACCCCTTGTCCTCTCACCACAGTCCCTAATGAAGAGTCCCCCCCCAGCACCCCTATAGGCCCCCTTCAGATACTGGAAGGCTGCTATGAGGTCTCCACGAAGCCTTCTCAAGTATGACAATTTTCAATCAAGAAGCAGGGCTGAATAAAACACTCTCAAAAAGGGTCCGGAATTATTTTCTCTAACAATTGAAAATAATACCCTAAAAAAAGAACACCTCAAAGCAATCCCTTAAATAACAGAGTCACCAGAAACATCCCTCTAAACATCTTGGAGAGTTTCAATATCCCCATGTTAAGAAACACAAACAGAATCTGGATAGGAAAGCAAGCTGTCACTACAAACTCTGTGTTTAGTTCATCTCAGTACCTCTCTTGCTTCTTCAGTACATGGAGGGCATGCAAGTTACATCGAAAGATAATTGTTTTGATTGATCAAAAGCAACAGTGATGATACTGTTTTACTTGTAGAGAACTATCACTTGCAAGGACATCTGAAGTTTCAAAGATCCATTCTTCCTCCTCTGCAAGACTCTTCTGCTAATATTAATTTACTAGAAGAAGCAATTACCCAATTATCTTCACATTTAAAATACCTTAATGTCCAGGTTATAATTGCATTCATTAGTTACCAAAATTGCACCTGCAAATGCTATATCACAAATATGGCTATGAAACATTTATGTTGTTTTTCCATAATGGATATTTAATAATTTAATTTCATTATTAATACTTAGTATGTTGGAAGCAGCCTTGTAAAACTACTCCTTGCTAGAGGGAGTAATTTTATTTGTGAAGGAAAGCAACCAAAGAAAACATCATTAGGGTTTTTAATTCCTCTTTAGTCAATGACAAAGGCATAGTACAGCAATAGTATCAACAACAGTTCGTTTTTGCAAATGGTCTGCTACAGTTCCATACAGCAACTGTGGGAACTGTATCAACAACTGGCAGGAACTACCTTAAAAATAAATCTTGTGGTGAGTTTTGATGTTTATAGTAAGGAATGACATGTCTTTTACTCTTTCTTACCAAAATCTGGCTACTTCGCTTTGACATGAAGTACCTGAAGTTTGAAACCATTATGTTACTACCACTCCTCTCCTTCTAAGAGGATGCAGGTCAGGAAAATAAACTGGATTAAAAAAATCATCACATTAAAAGTTAATAGATATGCCTATGCAGCATATATAAATAAAAACTGCCCTGGAGTATAAAACTCACACTGAATTGGTTCTAGTGGCTGTTTTTTTGTATTTTTGGTGGGGGTTCAATTTGTTTTTGGTACAAAACACATCAAACTGTTTATGAAGGTAAATTAGCAAACTCTGCATCTAGGTATGAAGATGAGCTACATGCACACTAAATAAGTTAGCAGGTATTCAATATTTCCCACACACGATTTAACAGAACGGGACAATGATTAAGAACTGAAATAAGCACAAATAAAATAAAGTAACCTCTTCCTAAAGCAAAAATTGTCTGCTGAGTCCAGATTTAAAACTATGAGGAGGTAAGAGTTTGGACAAGTTCCACAGTGTAAGCCTACACGCTAGTGTACAGAACAGCTTGTTATTGAGAGACCATTCTGCAGGTCAATTCCTTCCCCCTTCTGGTTTCCACTGCACAGAAACAGCTGCCTAACAATGAACCCAAAAAACCAGACACCTACTGAAAAGGAACTGAAAGACTCTTCACTGTTACAGGCTCATGGTATTTTTACAAAGCTTTTCATTATACTGTGGTGATCACATCTGGAACTGAACCGCTATGAGGACTGACATCCATGACCTACTTAATCACATACTGATGTGGCACATCTTGAAATGTCTATTTTCCAAAACCCAGATGGACATTTAGAGCCTATTTTTCCTCTTACACCCAGTGCTTTAAGATGAATTGGCTGTCTGCTACAATTATCTGAAGGGCCTAACTGTACAGATCACACACCAGAGAAGGCCCAGATTGAACTTGGCCCTAGCTGATTGACTGAGTGTTTCATTTCTACAGAGGAAAAGGGAATGGGATTGTACACTGGCTGCTGCAATTAAACTGGCTCTGCTGTCATAATAACTTCTAGGGAGAACACTTCATTGAAGTCTCTCTCATTCTGGAGTCTTTAGAACTTGCAGAGCATAGAGGAAAACACGTCTGTACGGAGGCAGGTTTTCAAATGCGTTTAAAATTGTGATTGTTTAATTTCAACTGCTATCATGCTCACTGTATTTTTACTTCAAACCTTTTGGGTTGTTTTACTTCCCCAGCAAAACCTCCCCTTCCTCGTAAAACTAGGTTCTATTCATGTGAATAAAAGAATTCATTCCAAGATTTTATCATCAGTTTAGTGTTCCCAAATTAAAAGAACGGATAGTCAAAGATGTAGTACTGAGTGTGTGGTAACAAAACACTTTCCAAGATGGGGATATTTACCAGAACTGAAACTGGAGTTTCATTCGTAGCCTTCTTCCTGGGAAGGAGTTACTCCTAACTTATTCCCATATAAACAGAAGGCAGATGAAGTACTGTATAACCTGACTTAGCCTTCATAAGGCTCTAGCTGTCACACATCAGAACAGTAGCAAGAAAAATGTGCACTGCTGAGACACAGTGAAAATGCATCTGCACTACTAACTTCAAGCATTGCCCAAGAACATTTCTTGGTACTATAGCACCATCATCTAGACCATTCCAGCTAGCACTTGAACCAATTACTAACAGGCTTTGACAGTCCAGATGCCACAAGCAATAAGCTGTTTACAAGCAGCCTTCCTGATTTGAAGGCTAAGACAGTTCACTAGCAAAGATGACGGCTGCTCCATGTCAGAAGGCATAAGTGCCAAGCAATCTGTCTAGATGTTTGGTATATGAGGGAAGGTGTGCCCTTCGAGGACTTGATTCTTTACACTCTTGGAACACAATAGTAAGGAACCTGGTTTCCGTGTGTTTCTTCTCAGTATCAGAAACCACAGAAATCCTATGAAATTAAAATAACAATCTAAAATATTTATTTCATCATTCTAAAAATGAAAAAGCATCAGTCATGGCGAACTTTCAACCATTAGGTTTTCAACAAAGCAGCTGGCACATATCTATAGACATCCCTACTCTAAATGCAGTCCGCCTACTGCAAACCTAGTGTAAGCCTAAAAGGTAGGTGTGCATCATGCAACATCATGAAATAACATGTCTGATTAGGCTGATAATCTCATATGGCATAATGCATTGCTGTGCAGAAGCCAGGTCTTGTGCCATTGTAGCAGGGTAACTGCACTTACTATGGACCTGCACCATTTGGCCAGGTCCCTCAATGGAGCTTAACTGATCTGGCCAGTGGTGAAGCAAAAAGGACACATGTCCACAGAAGGTTATACCTTCTCACATTAGTATGACATAAAAGACCATGGGACACTGCAGCTCAGTTTAGGATTTCAGCACATCCAGGCAGGAACGGCATAATGTTGAACAGGTGAGGGCACTAGACCTTCAGTAAAGTATGGTGCTTTAAGTTATTGTAGTGTCCCTACTGTGAAGCCACATTTTTTCTTCCTCATTAAAAGATTTCTCTTCACCATACCACACTGAGCAGCCTAGTCAACTTCTACACCTTTTTGCTCTACTAAGCTATGCCAGAAATCAGAAAGGGATAGAAAATGATCAGTATCAATCCCTTGCGGTAAGAAGCCAACTCCCCTGAAAAACAAACCAAAGGAAAGCCAAAGGCCACAACATTTCAAAGAGGATGGGAATGACTAGGAAAGAAATACATAGCTGGTTAGTTCTACCCATTCTGGAACTGTTTGTTCTTCTCAGAAACAAACCTAGTATTCAATGCAGTGAAACCCTTCACAGGATTATGAACATATTTCTGGAGACTGTGGCTAGTACCCAAATTAAAGAAACTAAAGAACTGAAGCGAGGTGACCAGCTTTCCCAGTTAGGACTGGCTTTTAAATGGAATAAACCTCAGTGCAAGCAAATTTATCAATGTATTTACTGAAATAACTACACAGGCTTATGCCTAAGAAAGGTCCAGAAACTCCTAGGAAATGTAATGGCAAACACAGATAAATCTGAGCTTGCATTTCACTCAATTCTGAAGTGTCTCTGTCACCTGCTGGTATGTGGCTTTCTGTCCAGTGTAACAGGATTTCCTGTGTCGAAAGAAGGTAACACATTTTTGGCTATAAGCCTAATTTCATACCCAAGTGTGATGAGAACTTCAAACCATGAGGAGTTCTCTTGCTGAGAATGAAAATGGCGTGGTCCTTAGGAAGACGTATCAGAAAGTGTAACAAAATTTGATTCTCTCTTTTGCAAAACCAAATTTGTGGTCTACCACACGAAGCCCAGTGAAACACAAGAGAGTGGCTGCTTCAGCACAGATGGCTCCTGAGCAGTTCTTCCAGGCCTGTATGCAGCCAGGCAATGGGAACCAAGTGCCTACTCTCCCTCACCTTCCCAAAGCATGGTCTTTCCTAAAGATGATGTAATTTTCAAGGTGCAATTTAAGGAAGATCCAGGTGCTATTTTGAGAACTGAAAGAATTCCTATTTCACACGTGGTATATCACCTCACACTGACAGAGAGACTGCAGTTCCTGTTAAAATGTGACGAAACTAAAAGTTTGTCTCTAAAACCAGACTGAACACAGAACAGACTTCAAACCTGAAACACTCTTGATGTGCAGTCTTTCACTGCAAGATCAAAGAAGGCTACAACTCAGCAGTGTATGTACTGAGTATGCATGTGTATGGCCTAAAGATGCTACTAAGGCAAATTCATAAAGATGTTTTTAGTTTGAAGATACTACAATTGTTAATAACCTTGCTGAAATGTGAAAGAGGGCTGTCTTCCTTATTCACTTAAGCTTTAGGAAGAAGCTACTGTATTTTCCTCAAACTGAGACAGCAGCCACAGGTACAGACAGCTCACGTTACCCCACGTAACAAAAGAGCCCCAAACCCTCTTGAAACAGTAATAAACAATCCTCTGAAAACAGCAGCCTGTAGTGGTCACACAAAAGCAATGTAACTGTTAGCAGTTAGTGGGAAAGAAACAGACAAGACAGAAAATTCTCTTTTCTCGGTACATAAATAAAGAGGGCACTCATATCAGTAACATCATACCCACTTTTTGTCCTAAATTTCACCCTGTGCCCACATTCTCAGAATATGGCAAAACTGCAAAGGCATTGGACAGTGACAGGGACAGAGCATTCACCACTTCTTTTGGCAACTTGTGCTAGTGCCTCGCCACCCTCACAGTAAAGAACTTCTTCCTTATACCCAAACTGAACTTCTCCCTTATACCCAACCTGAACTTCTCCTGTTTCAGTTTGAACACATCACCCCTTGTCCTATCACAACAGACCCTGATGAAGAGTCTCTCTCCAGCATAGTGTAGGGCTCTTCAGCCTCACAGAGAGTAGATAAAATGAAGGCATACAAAAAGTCATGAGCATTGAAAAAGGTTAAGTATCATTAACTTATTAAAATAACATGAGAAGCTAACTCATTAGGTAGCAGGTTTAATATGCACACGCACATGAGATTAATTTTCCTTTAGGGCAAAACATGGAATCATGCAGCTTACTGCCACAAGTTGTTCTGGATTCCAAAAGCTGTGAGAGATTCAAAAAGCACTTAATACAAATTGACAGAAGAAAAATCCATCAAGGGCCATTAAATACAAATGTAAAACTTTTGGCTCAGCATGTGAGTCTACTCCAAACTCCTTAAAACCAGGCCTAAAAATCCCTCCATGACAGTACGTCCCAGCTCCTGAAATCATCAAGCTATTCAAAGCCTCCATATCCAAATACTGAAAAATTTCAAACAGGCTTTTTGTGTCCATGTCACTTGAAACATCTATTCATCTCACTAATGGTCCCTAAAACACTTGACTCAGAACATAAATGGTGGAGACTTTCGGAAATGAATGACATTCCGGAGGCTGTTACAAGGTCCTGCTTCAATGTGTTATTTACAGTGAATCAAGTACATCAAGAGGACTTCAGAGAAATCTCCAGCAAGTACTAATGGCTGGGACAGAATCCTCATTTTCAGTCCAAGCTCCAAAGCAGGCATGCAAAGAGAAGGGAGAGCATGAAACCAGATTTCACAGCTGATGGCTGTAACCAAGTAGCAGGTATTGCAGTTGATTTTCCCCTTATTTACTGACAGAAAAAGATTTTCTCTTGTGAGATGCTTACCTCCACTGGACCTAGGAAACCTAAGCAAAGAAACTCCTTTTCCATCACTTTTCTTGGAACACATTCTGCTGCCTGTCTCAGCTTAGCTATTGGCTTCATACTTGCCTTGCTTTATCCCTGCATTGTTCTTAAAAGCCCTTTGCAAACTCAGCCTTTGGGAATAACAAACTGCAGTGGTCATTTTCTTATACGAAGGCATCCATTTGACAGTAAATTCAGAGACCATGACTGCAATAACTGCTATTTGTGATTGTTTCTTTGTTTTTGAGTCCTGCAACATTTAAGTAACAAAGCAAAACACTATCCATGTTCCACTTCACGAGCACTAACAGTCAAGCTGTCTTGTCTGCCCTTATTTTTTGCTCTCCTATTTAGATGCATGAAGAACACAAGACATTTCTTGACTGGTAAAGAAGAGTGGCAAAGACCAACTGAGCTTTGGTGTAAAATGACCTTGACAACATTAGCCCTGTCTCCAGCGCGCAGTCTTCGCTATAATGACATTATTGGCATAGCTTGACTCCACTTACTTAGCAATGACTAAGAATGAGCTGTGTCAGGGAACGGAATTATCTTGCTTCTATAAATTTTGTGGATATTTTAAGATGGAACCATTCTCTTTGCAGGATAATGTGGCAAAGGTTACTGCACGGCTGCTACTGCAATCTGTTACGTTTGATCTGCAACTCTCAAATTCCAGGATATCCTGGGCAGGAAGACACCTAGAGTGACATTCTGACCCAAATCAAATCAATGGCAATATCCCCACTGACCCCTTTAGTGCCAGGATTCCACACCACAGGTCAGCGTTTACCAGCATCTGGTACGGTCTCACTAAAGCCCTCACTAGAGCTCTGTCCAATGACCCAAAACACATCACTATGATCAGCAGCTTATTTTGTAGTGTAAGACAGACTGCAAGAACTGTAAATGGTCATAAAATGATAGAAGTCTCTTCTAGGAGACTGATCTTACAGTAAGACAACAAATGGGAACACTTGCTCTGGGACTGCGCTTAGCTTATGTCTAAGAAAAATTAAAACCCAATGTCATTTTGGTACCTTTCAGAACTTCGGGGACTTGTGATTTGCTCATCTGCACATTCTTGCTATTTTAAAAAATAAATGCCTACAACAACAGTGGACATACAATGCTAGAAACTGTCACTTCTAGGCATGCAGTCATCGCCCAAAATACAAGGCAAAGAGCTTTCAATGGAGCTTGAGAGGAACTGATACTGCAGGAAAGATGTATCTTGAATCCAAACAAAACCTTGCTCAAAAAGGAACACCAAATTTCCCCTTTTCTTTGTTAAAATAAAGCCATTACATTTTGCGCACAACTGTGCACAGTAAGGAATTAATTGTCAGGATGTATTTCTAATGTCCGGTTTGCAGATGAAGAATATGTGAAAGACCCTGGATTCTGCCATGGAGCTTACTCATGTAAGCAGAAACAATAACTGAAGCCCCAGGATGCTGTTGATCAGTGTCAGAAATACACCTTACCTTTAAGAGCTGAATACTTTGAGGATATTTGCACGGCTTGTTCTGGGATACTTCTACAGACTTTGTTTCACAAACTACAAACTTGGCTGCACTGGCTCAAAGCTCGTGAACCCAAGCCACTTCTCATCTAACCTGCTTCTACAGAGAAACTGATGGAGAAGAGGCTAACACATAGCAAAAAATATACTTACTTCTCTTTCATGTTAATGCACAGACTTAACTACAACATCATGCTACTTCGGTACTGAACAATGACCATAATTTGTGATTCCTGTCCAAAATTTCCCTTATGCAAATACATATGTACTGCTTGACATACTTGACTAAAATGGGCAGTTAAAGTCATATTCAGCCAACAGATGCTGAAGCACTGACAGATGGTTCCTTGAAACTAAGCAACATTACTAATGTGCAGAGACCTCATCGTTTTCTAAGCTAGATTCTTGTGCCATGGAAACCTGACCAATATACCTTCAACTTCTACAAGCAAATAAAAGTCTGTGGACTCAGGAAGTTCTAAGATTAATTATATGATAATTTATGGAAAGATTAAATTATGGCTATGATTCCAAAACAATCCTAAGTTACCTGGTAACATTCCCAGAATAACGTTTGATCAGGCCATTGGTCTTGCTAAAATCCAAAATAATCCAACAGATCTCATGAAGAATTATATTAGACTGTTACAAGAAAAGGTGGGAAAATATCCACTAGCTTTGTATCCTGAAAATACAGTCCACCTATGCTGGAAATTCAGCTTGAGCCTGTGTCCTGGGTTCAGCAGCAGCAGTCATTTTTATCCTTCTTCGTAGCTGGTGCAGTACTGTGTTTTTGACTTTCAGCCTAGGAATAGCACTGATAACACCGATGTTTTCAGTTGCTGCTCAGTAATGTTTACTCTGACCAAGGACTTTCTGAGCCTCATGCTCTGCCAGGGAGGAGGGGAAGCTGGGAGGAAGCAGAGACAAGACACCTGACCCAAACTGACCAAAGAGGTATTCCATACCACATCATGTCATGCCCACTATATAAACTGGGGCCAGGGACCCGAAAGGGTGAGATCACTGCTGGAGTCAGGCTGGGTATCAGTTGGTGGGTGGTAAGCAGCTGTATTCCCTTCCCTTGTTATTTCCCTTATCATTATTATTATTGGTGGTAGCAGCAGTGGTTTGCGTTATACCTCAGTTAGTGGACTGTTCTTATCTCAACCCCTGGTAGTTACATTCTTTTGATTCTCCTCCCCATCTTTCTGGGGGGGGGGGGGGGGGGGGGGGGGGGAGGGGAGTGAGTGAATGGCTGCATGATACTGAGTTACCAGCTGGGCTTACACCACGACAGCCTGAAAGACTCAAACTAATGCCAGCTTTGAAAAGAGAAAAACATATGTCAATGGCAGTAGGGAGAAGGTGGCTGCGGAAGGTTAACCTTGGCTGGCTGCAAGGTGCCCACCAAGCTGCTCTTTCACTCCCCCTGCCTCAAAAGGGAAGGGTGAGAAATTATGATGCAAAAGCTGATGGGCTGAGATAAAGACATCACTCACCATCATGGGCACAACAAACTTTGTGAAATTAATTTATTGTCAATTAATAACGAAGTGCAATTGTATGGGGGCAGCCCTGGTGTCTTCTCACAGAAGTCACCCTACAGCTCCCCCTCCTCCTAAAACCTTGCCAGGTAAACCCAATGCAGTAGCATATGCAATTTAAACAGAAGTAACAAAATACAGTAAACAGCAACACTTCTGATGCAGTCTTCTCACCACCAATGCTTCAGAAAATGCCTTTGTAGTGGTCTGCAATACGTATCTCTTCATCTATAATGCTGTCTTTACAGATTGCATCCATTATCCCACCATATTTAACTCAGGGTCTCTCAATACCATCACCCTTTCAGATGGTCTTAGGTCCTCATTTAAGCAAAAATGCAATTTAACTACCTTGTTTAGTTTCTCATTTTACATTCTTAACTACCACAAGATTGGTTTGACCAGGATTTTATTATATACTGTGAACAAAGGTGAAAATGAAGGTCCAAGATTCCCTTGGTTCCTCTTGATCTGGAAGTTTACAATGTATTTCTAATGAGAATGTGGCCTATTATTTCACACTTGTATGTATTTTTTTAGATGCCATATTCTGCCAAATAGTTTGATTTAGCAGGAACCTGTTACTGAATAAGGCAGCATTTTTCTATTTTTCCAGCTTTGCTGTATTAACACTTGCAGCAGATCTTCCATTCATTTTTACAATGCATAAGATGCACTAACGATTGCTCTGCAAATTCTTATTCTAATTCTGGACTGGTTATTTCATTCAAGGCACAGATATCTCATATTCAGCTCCTCTCAAAGAGCTACATAAAGGATTTACACCTCAACAGAAGGATATGACTTTCAGCAAGAGTGATTATCCACCTATCCGACTGGCTGATATTTGAGCTGTGTGTTCAGACTTCAGCTTTGCTTTATCCGGAACATGTTTATCACACACTTTGTGTAAGGTGTATTGGCTTGAAAAATTCTCTTTCTACCCACAAGGATTTTATATTGGTTGCCTCTAAGTAATCCAGTGTTATTTTAATACAAAAATCTACCACAAGGCAGCAAAAGAGTCCAGATATATTGAGGACCCTTAAATACCTGAAGGGAGTGTAAAGAAGACAGAGCCAGGCTCTTCCCAGTGGTGCTCAGTGACAGGACCAGTCAATGGTCACACACTGAAACACAGGAGGCTCCATCTGAACACCAGCAAAACTTCCGCACTGTGAGGGTGACCAAGCACTGTCACAGGTCACCCACGGAGATATCCAAAAGCTGCCTGGACATGGTCCTGAGCAACCAGCTCTAGGTGGTCCTGCTTGAGCAAGGGGTTGAACTGGCTGACCTGTGACTCTGTGCTATTATATACTGTACCAATGGACACCTCACTGTAAGTGGTTGCTGCTTAAACAGGTTTGTGATAACCCTTTAATTAATTAATTATGACCTTTGACTTGTTAATTTGGTTTTTTGCCTGGTAATTCCCCTCTTTATATTATCATTTCTGCATTCTAACGCTGTCAGCAAGATTACATTCCAATCTTCTAGCAGTGTGGGCATGCATTCCCATTTAAAATAAACTGACAAAAACTATTGTGTTGTTGATAGATAATCTTGAACATACAGCAACACACTTTTGGAATCTCAATATTATTTCCTTTAGAGCTTTGGTTAATGCTTTAAAAACTGTACACAACTTCCGACAGAAAGCTCACAATACTCCACTTTCCAAGGACTTGCTGTAGTTAAAAGAGCCTGGAAAACAAGTGAGATAATAAAATCGGGGCTGCTAGTATTTTGGAAACTGAAGACAGCCACACTGCCCTCCAGAGCCTAGCTGACTATCAAATGCTTTCCAATCTCTTGCCAAATAAAATGATTTATGAATTGAACGTATAGAGGTTACACACTATAAATATTTTATCACTGTTTCACTTGTACCTGGTGCCTTAAATCTTCAGGGCTGGTAGTGTACTAACTGACACCATTAAATGGGGCCTTGATAAGGGTTTTCATCAAATACAACTCTGTGGATGGCTGTTGTCACCCAAGAAGGGTGGTGGATGTGCACCAATGTGCAACTGGAGTTGAAAGGATCCCAGTGGCCTGCGTAGCATGCTGGGCCCAAGCTGCCTTTCCGTCTACATCAGTGAGAATCAGATGGAAGAAAACACTGACAGACAGAGAAGCTTTTAGGTTATTCTTTCAGCTGGGGCATACCACAAGAAGCAAGGTCAGGGAGTTTCAGATCTTGTGGAATCTCTCCTGTGATCAAGAATAACTGTGAACTGCAGCAGTTTCTAAAATTTGGGTATTATTCTCAATGCCTTAAGGGATCAAGCCCAGAATATAATCACTGATAAACTCCCATATGTAGTTTTTTACATTCCCTCTTTGGCTAAATGCATTTAATAGCAAATGAAAAAAAAAACAAACAAAAAAAAAAAAAAAAACAAAAAAAAAACCACCTCAAAATACTTAAACTCATTTGCCTCTTCAGTATTTTCTCTAGTCGAACAACTACCTGATGATGATCAAGATACTTCCCTTGGGAGACTCATTCAGCTCCTCTGAAACTACAAATAATCAGTTAAACTTCATATATTTTGTCTAAGGAGATCTTTTGAATTTACACAGGGTAACGGTCCAATATGTAATCTCTTTTGAATTAAAAATACCAATTTTCACAAATACGCTTGAGCCCTTTATAAACAACCAGAATGCCATGAAAATAGATAGAAGAGCCCAAGAATTCAAGCTAGACCCACTGCACAGGATTACAAAGTGACTAAAACAAGGGAGTACATTTGGAAAGGGAAAAAATATGGTGCCATTAGTGGCCTGTAGTGCAGCAATATAAATGAAAATGGGAGTATGAAAATAGAATCATAGAATCATAGAATAGTTAGGGTTGGAAAGGACCTTAAGATCATCCAGTTCCAACCCCCTGCCATGGGCAGGGACACCTCCCACTAAACCATGCCATCCAAGGCTATGTCCAACCTGGCCTTGAACATCGCCAGGGATGGAGCATTCACAACTTCCCTGGGCAACCCACTGCAGTGCCTCACCACCCTTACAAGAAAGAATTTCTTCCTCATATCCAATCTAAACTTCCCCTGTTTTAAGTTTGAACCTGTTACCCCTTGTCCTCTCACCACAGTCCCTAATGAAGAGTCCCTCCCCAGCATCCCTATAGCCCCCCTTCAGATATTGGAAGGCTGCTATGAGGTCTCCACGCAGCCTTCTCTTAGAAGCGTACGCTACAAACACAAAAGCTAAAGAACCTTAATTTGTGCACAGAGAATGGAAGCATAAAGGACAGGAATGCCTCAATTAAAGCATAGGAAGCAAGAGCAGGGAAGCTGAGGTGCCTTAGAACATCCATGATGACATGAACATGTCTTTCAGAACACACAGATCTCCTTCTGTTGCCCAAAATCCTTGACTGTTCTGTTGATGCTGTGTGAAAAAAATCCTGTAAGTCTGTCCTTTAATGCATCAGAAACAGGTAATCCTTAGAATGCTGTGCATTATTCACCTGAGCAAATGCACAGCACATTGTAGGCTTACTCAGTTGAAATAAATACTAGCACAGATATAGCAAAACAGAAAGTGTAAAGCGAAAGCTGAACAAGCACAAATATGCCTGTGTAACTAACAAGGACGATGGCTTGGGATTGGTACTTGGCACTCATATTTCACTGCAGAAGTATTACTAGAACAATCAGCTTAAAATGGTCTGCTCTGTGGAAGAGCAGTACAGAAGGCATTGAAGGCAGGCTTCCATAAATGCCCGAGTCTGTACTTGGTTGTGACTGCTTTCTTCATTACATCTTTGTACCTTCTTCATTAAATCTTTGTGCTTTCCAGGATGGGGTGCAGTTGTTCAACAAGTATCATGTAGTATGTCTGTAAAGTATTTTCAGTGGACTTACTGATTTGTGTACCTACACAAACCTTGTACATAACCTCCTGCTTTGCTGTTCCCATATTCACTCTGTGCTGTCATTATGCTCTTTCTTACTTCCCAACTTCACACCTTTGCTGACTTTTGCACATAATGCCTTGGGCTTTTTTGCCTTTTTCCTTTTTTTTATTAGATAATATTTCATTTCAGATATTAAACCATTTTAATTTTCTGGAGTTGAGAACCCTCCAGTATCGTCTATAACAAAATGGTGAATTCCTTGTCTTACAATAACTAGTGAAAAGAAAGAATTCTTCTAAATAAAAAATCCTAACAATTAACATTAAGCCATTTTGCTTTTAAATGGTACTTTTGGGGGTCTTTTTCTTGCCTAATACTCCCCTACCAGTATCTAACATTTCTGCTTAACTGATATATTTCAACATCAATTGTAATATTGTATTACAATTTCTCTGCCTTTGGCTTATTCACAAAATCTATTAGTTGGCTAAATTATTCATAATGAGTAACTCATCACAAATTTATTGCTTTTCGTGATTATAAAATCACGCAGGAGCTGATTTCCACATATATATTCATTACCTTAAACATTCACTGACTATTTCAGATGAAAAAAGAAGTGGCTTGTGTGTGAGTTTTTCTCTCCAAGCCTAGCACTGAATATATTATAGAATACCATAATGCACAATATACCATTGAATCAGCCCCCCCGATTAAGGTGCACACATTCTGAACATAAACCTACACACACTGCTGGTTTTGGGCAAAACATTTGTTAGTACATATTGAATCTTATGGTACTTTTCAATATGAGCAGATATGTCCACACAATGAGTATTTCCTTCAGGAAGGTGTCCCTGCCTGTGGCAGGGCGTTGGAACTTGATGATATTTAAGGTCGCTTCCAACCAAAATCAGTCTGTGATTCCGTGACTTGTGGGCCAGCAGATTAATGAATCTGAATATATCTATGAAATACTGAAATTAATTTATCATTTCTATACAATGCACCAGTTGCAAATCAGTTTTTCTACTATCTGGATACAAAAGTTATAATGAAGGCATAAACATCTCCCCATCCTGCCCTAAATCTCTCTACATTTACCTATTCTCACACCACATCAATCTTAGGCAGTTGATATTGTCATTATTTATTAAAGTAACAAATACTGTAGGTTCCATGCAAGACCAGTGTCACAAGTGTTCAATGCACGCCTGTATACATGCAAAGTGAAAAAGAGTTCCTGACGTAAACCCTCAGATTTTCAACAGCATGGTTAAAAGGTGGCATTTTCACAAGTAATTTCTACATGGCAGGAGGTATATGACAAATTAAATGGCTTCTTGTGAAATCTGTGACAGAACTACAATTAATTTGACTTGCCGCCTCTATGAGAAACTGGTCAGTAAAAATACTTTTAGACACATTTCACAGTATTTTTGGTGCAATATGAACACTGGTTTTGAATTCATTTCGAGTCAATACAAAATCTAACTACTGAGACATACTATGTAAATATCTACTTCCATGTTATACTCCAAGTTCTCCAAACTTTTTTGATAGCTTCCCCAGTGTATTTTGCCATTTACCAAATAAGACCACCATGTGTAGTCTTGGCTCAATGTGCTCTTGAGGAACACTGGAAAACCAACATGAAGGTAACAATAACATTTTAGGCAATAATATCCAAATAAAGCCAGGCTAAGATCATGGCAGGCTAATGAGGTTTGCATTAAAGATGAGCCCAAAGATCTGCTCACTGTTATACTTAGTACCAAGCTATTCTTGTCAGGGATCTTTTCTTGCTTTGGAAGCTTGTTTGAAAATACTGCAATTTGAGACTCACTTTGTCCATGGCTAGCACACTCTTCCTTGAAGGACTGTGGGAAGGACAGTGCGGCATTATTCTCAGTGGCAGCATGTGCTCTGCTCCAGAAGATTCATCCCATCCTGCTACACCAACTGTAATGGCAGCAGATTCACAAGGAAAGGAAGGGTCCTTCCTTCTTTACCACCACCATACATCTAAGCCACCATACAACAAGCCAACCTATTAAATGAGAACTCTGAGTGAATATTACTATTGCTTGAGCCATACGCTTAGACATGGATAACTCACAGGGCTATTTTATTTGGATCAGGGATCTTATGTCAACACGAAGCACCTGCTTCCCTAATGAAAAGGCCTAACCTGTTCTCAGCAGCATTAATCCAATGGGAACTCCACCTGTGTCATGTAAGCCAGAACTAAGCTCACGCTGTACAGAAGACAGCAATGCAGTTACTCGCTGTTGGACAATACGCATTTTGTTTACGTAGAATTATAGGGCTACTTTACGATTAGATACAACAATTCACCACAAGGATAACAACCCATCCATTTATAATCTCTTTTCCTCAGTCCTGAGATGCAGACTCCTTGTGAGTACGTATACATATATATGCCAATATAAAAGCACACAGTACCTCCCTGACATTGGCAACAATCCTTCAGAGATTGAAGTAAGACAAAAAGACGCATTTTGTCTGTGACAGCAATGCTGGACTCATAAGTAAACACTTCAGTGAGGCAAAGTCACCATATGTCAATCACACACACCACTTTTTCTCCCCCTGCTTCTAAAGTCAATTACAAGCTTTAACATTTCACTCTATTCAGAGAGAATAAACCCCCCTTATTTTAATAGTGGATCATTTTTTTCGTCTTTTAGTAAGTGCTGTCCCTAAGACCAGGCTCTCATATGATACGTTTCTGAGAAATGAAACTGATTGCCACCACTGTTTATTCAGATATCCTCATGGCATGACATCATAAATAGAATTTGTCACTCCTGAGCTTGCTTCTCACAGCAGTTGTCCTTAATGTCATTTACTCAAGTGGCTCAAGGTGTTCAGCAATAATTAATGCTTAGCAACCCACTGTAGTGCTGCAAGATAACCACTTTTTAGCCTTTGATTTAAAATAAGTCTTGATACTTTTGTTCAATGAAGAAAATACAGGCACATCTGAAATCATCAATGCATCTCCACTATGGAGAACCAAAACTTACCTATCTGAATAAACAGAAGGTTAAGAAAGTATGACACACTCTCCTGCACAAGATACTAGTTCATTACAAATAATCAATATTTACCTGAAAAAGCTGTGTTTTTATTTGGATCACAGCAGAATGCATTTTTCTGAAGCTTAGGGAAGACTTAGTAGACGTTCAGCTCCAAATGTACTTCAGTCACTAGAACCGTCTCTCTGGAATATAACCAAATCTCCTCTACTGAACTACACAGTAAGAATGAGATAACTACCAAAAAAAAAAACAACCCCAAAACAATACAGGAAAAATATTACCATTCTCCTGATCTGACAATCTCTAAAATGTAGATTTAATCTTTGATGAAGGCTGCAGGATTGTGATCTTACATACTAATTTAGCAGTGTTCATAAAAGCTGAAAACCCCTACTGTGCTACCCAGAAAGGAATGTGAGCAGAGAACACAGCTGCATCACTCGCTAGGGGACGTGTGTTCAGAGACTGTTATTTTTGAACACTGGGACTTGGTTTAGAAAAAGATAATCTTTTTAATAAACGAACAAAGTGACCTTGAAATACATATCCTACTTTCTGCCCTCATGGCAGAAAATTTTTTCTATGCCTAATGCACCAAACCGGCTCTTCACGAAAACAAGTGCTGCTACACTTACTTACAGATAATAATTCTCAAGCCTATATTATTAATCCCCAGTCCAAGACTGCAGTCTTGGACTAAATCCATCACCTGAGCAACACAAATGAAACCAAGTTCATACTAGATGATGTTCTGCTGTTACTCAGAGATCAACGTGCCCAATGTAGGACTATGCAGAAGGTACCCAAAGTGCCTGAAGACCAAAAGTAGTATATGTAGTACTGTTTAACTGCAAGTATTCTTTGGATGAGCTTGGGACAAACGTTTTACTTTGAACAGAACCCTACAGGGATGTAAGAACCAAATCCAAAAGAGGAACTACCGAAGTTTACTTAAGACCTTTCTTGGCATCTTACAGAAGAAGAGGGAGAAAAAAAAATTTAGAAGAGTGCTTTCCTACCTTCAAACTCCTCCTAGGAATATGCTGGAGATAGCTTCAACTTTCTTCTGTACTTAACACAGTAGTCATTTGTGCCAAAACGTTACACCCAGCACCCTGGAACTGGTGTGTTATAGGGAGCTGTTGCAAAGATGATGCGCAAAATAGACACAACAGCAGATGTGCCATACTGCTAAACAAACATGCTAAATGCTAACTGGAGTTCTGGGAAGTATCAACTACAAGTGCATGAAAAAAAACAGATAAAATTTTAAAGATAATTTCTTCTTTGCTGTTTTCATTCCTATAATAGTAGTTCAGCATCCAAATCTGTACACTGTTACAACAGCAACTGGATCACCTTTTATAGTTCACAGTTCCTCCTGCTTGCCTGTCATGTTTCTATGATTCTGTGTTTCAAACTTTAGAACTGCAATGCAATAAATAATTTTTTTAGGAGCAAAATTAATCACTTTATTGCAGAAAACACTACCGGCTCCTTGGCAGTTAACCCTACACATCATAAACACTTCAACCACATCAGCTATTGTAGCTTTCTTTTCCATTGTATCTCCTACATGTTGTCAGAGGGGTAAGAGGATGGTGGGATTATGTCTTTGCTCAGTTACAAATCATAAATGTCAATGGGTCAATTTCTTCATATATTCTAAGCACTGAACTTCTGACTTCAATCACAATTATATATAACATAATGAGCTCTACCAAACTTTCTCTGATTTCCTAATTAGTCAATGGTAATCAGGGAACCTGAAAACTAGAGTACAATATAGCCAGCATGTGACTGCATTTTCACCTCTTGGCTGTTTGGAACTGTCTGTTTGCATCTTAATAGTGTCAACACAGCTCAGCTTCAATCTGACTCCACTCTAACCTGAATAGCTACAAGATTTCTTTAAACAGCCTGCAGGAATAGGATCTCTAATGGAAGCCCATATGCCTGCAACTACCGCATTTAAAACTGCTATCCTTATTCTAGTGTCAAACAGATGCAACGAGAATTCTGACTTGTTGAATTTAGAACTTCCTGTTAAAACAGACGATAAACAGACCCAGGGTATTCCCTGCTTGATCTGTTTCACAGAGTATCATCAAAGAACACATCAGCGTGGATAGGGGACAGACACCTGAAATTACAACAGCAGAGGCTGACATTTACTAGTTATATCAAAGACATTAGCATTCTTATGCTTTCACTTCATGTCAACCCTGTGAACCAAGTAATGTTGTGCCTTGCTTTGAAAATACAAAAGTGATGCACGCATCCAGCTAAGGCTTAGTTGTGAAAGACAGATGAACTATCACATGTATATACACATCCATTGTAGATACTAAGAGAAAACCAAATACTGTTGTTCTTTTACATTAGAAATACTTTAAGTTGATGGCATCCATCTACCAACCAGCTGAACAGACACATCAGTTCCATTTTGCCCTGACTTTCAGGGTAAAAATTAAACCTTTTAATGAATGAAGAGCATGCTTTCCAATGTTAAGTAGGTACAGTATGTCTCCATGTCACACGAAAATGAGCGTAACCAGGGTTAACAGCAGCACCAATTTAATTTCAAGTAGAAGATGGCCACCGTGGTTAGTCTTTCAGAAGAGGGCTAATTTGTTCATAAATTGTTCCTGTCACATATTTTGAAGAGGTCGGTTGCCTGAAATAATAAAATGACCTTATTGTTCCTTCAGTAATTCTACATTCAGAGACTAAAGGGTTGCATAATAGCAGGTACATAAACAAAATAACTGTGTCAGATATAACAGCTACCAAATGTTTTGATTGACTGAAAATAGTATGTGCTCATAAAGGTGCTTTCACTGAGGCAGAATAGTTTGATTTAACCTGATAAATTTCAACCATGCTAAAATATCCCAACTTAAAAAAAGGTTTGGAAAACTACCCAGTTTGTTTTACATTATACTTCCCTTTCTCTTCCCAACTTCTCATTTCAGAAAGAACTAATCTTTGAATTAGTCAGTGTGGTACTTCATTCCTTTTGAACACTGGTGTGCTATCACGTCATCCTTGAAACAGAAATGCAGGTACTAGCAAAAAATGCACTATTGTTCCTTGCAGTCAGGAAGGATTTAACTGAGCCTTGTGTTCCTTATTCTCAAAGTGTTATGGGAAAAGCCCTCTATGTTGCAGCTCCGAAGTAATGTTCCATGTAAGTGGCCAAATATAAAGCCAACTCTATTTAGATGCAGAGAGGATTTCTGTATGAATCAGACTCAGAAATAGCCATGAGGTTGTTTCTACACTCAAGAGTGAAAACACTGGTAATCTGAAGAAATAAATAGGAAGAAACCACACGTAATCCTCCAACTCTTCTGCTTACATGCAGCTGCTGGCAAGCCAGCATGTTAGATGGTGCTCACTCTAAACTATGTGACAAGAGGTGACTGAAAATGTATCTTCCCTGATATTATCATTTGCAACCACCATCAATATGACCTGTAGTTCAACCTTTTGCACAGCGTATTAAACAAAGTTAATAAATGTTTAATTCTCTCAGTTCGCAGGTTAAAAGGTACGGGTCACACTGTGTGCTAGCAGCTGCCAAATGCTATTTTCTCTCACAAAGTGGAACTTGTAATACAATCCACACACAAAGACCCTGACACAAAGTCAGAAATGCAATTGTATTTCTGTAAAGGTAGAAATACGAAGTTCCACGCATTGCATTTAGGAGAACATAAGCTACTTTGTTGATGGAAACAACAACTTGAGGATTTGTCTATGACTGCCTTATAGAATGACATTACTTACACCAGAAGGTAAGGTTTTCACTTCTCCTTTCCATGTAGTGACTCTTCCTAAGTAAGTTTATGAACACTTTGGATGTACATTTCCCCACTAGATCTTGTTCAAGTATTACTCAGCAAAGAAACACATTGAAATCTTATGACAGAGGACATCTACATTAGAAGAAAACCAGAGCCTGGAATTCTCAGTGCAACTAAAAAGCACCAGGATGGCCTGCAGGAACTTACTCTTCCTTTGCCTTCTCTCCTTTTTCCACCTTCGCATCTGCCTGTCACTGAACACACGGCTTCTGCCATCAGTGACAGCTCAACAATGGACTTTATTTTGCTTTCACCTTTTTTCTCAACGTGCCCTCTGTACAAGGATAGATTTCTACCTGGCATTGTTTGTTACTGATGGATTGAGCCCCCAGAATTCAGAAGTCTAAAATGCCATACAATGCAATACCTTAAGAGTTTTAAGAGACAGCGATTGAATCAGACTATTATTTAATGAGAATAACTTAAAATTTCCACATTCTTCTCATATTAGCCCTACCTCAAGTCAGCAGCAGTAGTTTTTAAGATCAATTTCAATTTTCTTTCATCTTGCTAAAGCAAATACACGCTATAATTAGTTTCTTCTTACTTGCATATTAGGTTCATAATACTATATTACAAAATCCCATACACATGTAAATGAGACCTAATTGGACTGCCTCGTCACCAATTACATAACAGAAATACATTAACTGAATGTGATTTATGTATAAGGTAGTTGTGAAGGTTTGTGCTGGAATTCATAACTCCCTCATTTGCATATCCTAATTAGTAGTTTATTATTCTTAAATGCATACAGAAATTAACAGCATCTTAGTCTTCTAAAATGCAGCCTTTTTTTTTTTTATCCTTTCATTAACCACCATCAGTCTTAGGTTGAGACAACGCTTAATAGCTCATGGATAGAGATTATGAGCGCCTATGCACACAAAAATATGCACAGATACTTGTGAGCAATTTTGCCTTCCCCTCACCCTGGAGAATTGCCACAGGAACCAGTATGGCTTTGTGGAGTAAGACTTCAGTAAAAATAAAAGATGAAGCCTTTCCAGGTAGATATCTATATCTGTCTCTCTCTGTATATGCATCTCCCCTTTATTAAGTAGTGTCATGTTCTAGAGCACCACAGGTTAATTTTCCTTTTGTAACAGAGACTGACTACATAAAATAAAGCTTTTAATTTTTTTGTATTTGCATCTTCTATTTAACTTTCATGAAGTGTACATAAATATATTTAACTGGATAGGGAAGGCCAGTTAATTAAAAGTCCTAAAGAGCAAATACTAAATGGAATAAAACAGTGGAATTCTGAATAACATTGAAAAAGACTTTTATTCCATTTCCTCTGGATTCCATCTGAACACAAAATTATAACAGTTCTGCTCAGCAAAGTATCAGGCAGGTGTGCTTTCTAATTTTAGCATTAGTAACAGGTCATTGCTGATCACTGGGTAATGACTCACAACTCCAAAATTATGCAGGTTGCAATTTGCTTATGTAAATATGCTATTTTGTATTCCAGATTTTGCATTAACACTTTAATGGTCATATTCCTATTCCTTCTTTCTCTTGTTAAGAATAAATGCAGACAAATAAACTATCTAATTTACTTTTATATTAAGCTATACTACTTGTGAACTACACACAACATACAGAAACATATATATGCATCTTTTGACAAGAGTCTAGATGCCTTATAACTGTGTAATGGGTTTTTATGGATTGTACAGTCATACAGTACGCCTAGGGAGGAAGACTAAGGCCACTGCAATGCACTAATAACATTACTTGATTCTTTAGGGTCATTCTTAAGGATTCTCATTCCATAAGGACAAGGTAAAAGTATTTTAGAGTGCTTTAGGCAGCACAGGGTAGAAATAATCTTTCCATTCTTCTTCATCTCCTGCCTATTTATCAGTCTGAGGTGGTGTTCAAGGTGGGGTTGGACATAGCCTTGGATGGCATGGTTTAGCGGGAGGTGTCCCTGCCCATGGCAGGGGGGTTGGAACTCGATGATCTTGAGGTCCTTTCCAACCCTAACTATTCTATGATTCTATGATCTCATGGTGACACTGGAAGGTGGACAGAAGGAGGAATGGTGGCATATACCCACAGCTCCTAGACTCTCTCGGTAGCCAAGTCTTAATTTTAGGCTATTACACAGAGCTCTTACTTCCATTAAGAACCCTACTTAGCGACCACAGTGACCCAGGAAGTACAGCAGTGCCTTTAAGATTCTAAAACAGATCACTTGTGCAATGCTAAAATCGCAAAATCTAGTACTAATAGGAAAGGCCATCATTTTAGTTGCCCATGCAATTTTGTCTCCATCAGAGAGTCATAGATTCACAGACTGGTTTGAGATGGAAGGAAACTTAAAGCTCATCCAGTTCCAACCCCCTGCCATGGGCAGGGACACCTTCCACCAGACCAGGTTGCTCAAAGCCCTATCCTTGCTGTCCTTAAGATCAGAATGTCCTTTTTTCAGTGTTTTGGAAAGAGATGCTGTAAGAAGTAGATTTCCCATCACGCTGTACGTAAAGAGAGAAATTTCAAGCTCTGAGTTAAGATGTTTTCCTCAGTGTTATCCTTTCTCCTTTAAAATACATTACTCCTACATAACTAATATTTGTTTCTGTGTACATGAACGTTCAGTGTTTTATATTATACATGCCTGGAAACATAGAAATCTCAAAGTACAAGCTGATTTGACACCCAAAGTTGAACGTGCCTGGCCCAGTTATTCACAGATAAAAAAATACCTGTCAGAAAAGATGCAACTGGTTAAAACAGTACTGAATTTTAGTCTGAAAGACATTAAAAAAATCAGTATGGATAACAAATGGAGCTTGTGATCTATGGCTGTCCTAACAAAACAATATGAGTGTACAAATGTTAATCTATGCATAATACAGAATACTGACTACAATTGGCTAAATTTCATGCAGATATGATTAACTGTATTTGTCTAGTGTACATGCAGACTAACTTCCAGTCCATTTTATTTTATTACTTATCCTGCATTGTCTTCTTCTATGGCCAAGACAGCACAGAATTCAATCAAAACAGCATTTTGTAATGCTATTTTCTAATGCTATTTCAGCTTGACTGAGTGCTTTTCTTGTCTACTGCTTAGAATTGTAATAGGCAGTAAGACAAAACTAAATGTAATTCACTAAGCTAAGAAGTTTTAAAAATTGCCAGTTATATTTGAGATACGAAGTAATCTATCAGTCTGGAATTAATACGTTTCCACAGTGTAATGGCTTCAGGTAGCAGTGAATGAATCATGGAATCACAGAATAGGTGGAGTTGGAAGGTACCTTAAAACTCATTTAGTTCCAACTAAGGTTGGAATATTTAGGCCCCTCAGGACCTGTGGATGTATCTCATCAGGTCCCATGGACTTGCACACCTTCAAGTTCAAGATCAACCTTAGATGAGCTCAAATCTGATCTTTTCCTACAGTGGGTGGTACTCCATTCTTCCAGTCAGTGCCTTTGCCTTCTGTGACTAGGGCAGTGTGGTTGGAGCACTTGCTGATGAAGACTGACACAAAAAAATTCATTGAGAACCACAGCCTTCTCCATATCCTGGGTAACAAGGTCCATCGTAACACCTCTTTTCATTGGCTCCCGTATTACTTGGGAAGGAAGTTATCATCAGTGCATTCCAGGATCCTTGTGGAATGCTTATACCTTGCTGTATTGTCCCTCCAACAGATATCAAGGTGGTTGAAGTCCCCATGAGGATCAGGGCTTGTGAACGTGAGGATGCTCTTTTCTGTCTACAGAAGGCCTCATCTACTTAATCTTTCCTGGTTGGGTTGGTAACAGAGCACACTATAATGCCACCTGCCCCTGAGCCTCCCTTTCTTCTTGACCATAAGCTCTCAGTCAGCTCTTCACCCACGCTCAGGCAGAGGTCTGTCAGCAACCAGCTGGAGTGCACATAGAGGATGACACCTCTTCCTCACCTCCCTTGCCTGTCCTTCCTAAAGAGCCCGTGACCTTCCATTCCAGCACTCCACTCATTGGAGACGTCCTACCAAGACTCCATGATGCCAGTAAGATGTATTAACTCCTCTTATTCTCTATGCTACATGCATTTGCACAGACAAATAGTTAAGTTGGGCCCCCAATGAAGCCAACTCACTGGCTGGAGTGGCTGGAAGCACTTTGTGTTGCTTTTTAGGTGCTCGCTTGCTGACCTGTGATCCCTTTCGAGGCTCTGGGTATCTCTTGCTGGCACTGACATCAAACTGGTAGTAATGGGATGGATTGAGGTTCCCCTCCTTTGGGAGCACAGTTTGAAGCCCACTTTACCATCTTGGCAAGCCTGTGACTGAAGATGCTCTTCCCTTTCTCTGACATGTGAACCCAACAGCCCCCAGTACAGCAGGTAATCCATAACTAAATCTTTTGACAGCGATCCATCAGTGACAAACAGGCAATATAACACTGTCTAAGCAGTTAAAGTGCAATCACATCTAATTTCATGTAATACCTTAACCGCACAGGGATGCTGTGCTCATTAAATTGAACGTAAGACAGACAAATGAAAAGAAGGCAAAGTCTGTGCTACCCAGCTTCTTCAGAGAATTATTACATCTATTATAAAAAGTGCCTAGCTTGATTTCTAACGACGTATGTTGATCTTCTATTAACCAGAGTCACAAAAAGTATGTCTAGCTTGGTTTCAGAATATACCTGTTATCTTTTCCTTAACGTTTGATCTGCATCGGTTCCCATTCTTTCAGTTTTCCTTGAAGAAAACAGAATCTTAAAGCAAAGTCTGAGCTGAATACAAACTCACAGACTTCACTTGATGTTATATTGATCGTTTTCCATTTCATCATTCCATTTCATAAACATTTCAGGAACTCACTCAGAGCTTTTCACTTTTGAAAGGACAGAAAATGAAAATAAATTCAACATAGTCTAAAATTAGTAATGGAAGCCACTGATATTCACCAACCAAAGCTGAAATTCACCCTTTGGCTATAGCAGAATAGTTTAGAAAAGAAAAATATGTCAAACGTTCCTAATTTGGATTTATCACCAAACCTAAAAAGGAGGAAAGGGAATTCAGATACTAAATTTTACACAGATACAGAGATTTTAGATACTAAATATAATCAATTTTCATAAGACCCCAGTGGATTTTTGAAGGATTTTCCCTTGCAATGGAGTGACAATTTTTGCAAGGTGAGGAGAAATGATGAGGATATCTTGGGGGTCTGTGGATCACCACTTGGAATCCATCAGGTTTTGTAAGATTTGCTGGTAATGTCTGAGTTAAACATTATGTGCCTATCTATTAGGGTACCAAAAAGCAAAGAGCTGAGTACAGATGGGATTCTTTTGACCTGAGTGTATTTGCTATTGGAATAGTAGAGATTTTTCATTTCTTGCATCATTCGCCAAAAGTCAAAGTCGTTCCCCAAAGCTCATTCATTCATTACTCTTGAAAACACAATAAAACCAAAAGATAGAAAGAAAAAATAGTGTTGATTATGAATGCCTATAAATAAAATATAGATATTTTCACTTTGAATTGCAAGTTGTGCTGATGGGCATATACACTACCTTATAAACTTAATCTGTTTGCTTGAAAAGTTTAGCTCCAAAAACCAAAAAGTTTAATGAAATCTCAGTTCCTCCTATGGTTCACCTGGGTATTTCAAGCTGTAGCAAATGCAAACCACTAACAGAAGACTTATTCTCAAAGCATGATTAAACAAACCCTTCTCCCTGGCTCAAACCTACAAACACCCCTTCCTCAAACTGGAGTCCTATATAGCGCTTATCTAGGCAACAGAGGCCAAGATACAGTTTCTGCTACAGGATAAACGCAAAATGCAAATATCTTAAGCATCTCATCACTGGTATGGCCTACTACCTTAAGGCTCAGGAAGGGTGCTGAGGCGCTGGCAGAGTGTTGCGTTAAAAGGGGTGGGGGGAGGTGGTAAGCCTCTTGTTTATTTACACAAACCCCTTGTTTTATTCTCTAATAGGCAACTACCAGTCCGACCGCGTCCGCTTACATCGAACCTCTATTGGTCTGGATACTAATCCGGCCACGTTCGCTTATATCGGACCTCTAATGGTCTGGATTTACTGATAGTGCACCACACTGTCCAGTTCAATCAGCTACAGCCACCAATCCGATCGCGTCCGCTTATATCGAACCTCTATTGGTCCGGATCCTAGTCCGACCGCGTTCGCTTATATCGGACCTCTAATGGTCTGGATTTACCAATAGTGACGATTGGCTATCGAAACAGTGTGGTTAATTGATTGAGTTTATTGAAACAACAAATACAGGTTCTTATGGATTGCCGGTGATAGAGACTGTCTGCAAAAGCATGTGCAAATAATGATTACATGAATACAAGCGCTTGATAAAGTTCACACAGTATAGCTATAAAATATACAGATGACAGTAAAAGTAACTCTATAGAGATTCTAAGTTTTCCCAGGGAAGCACCGAATACAGTGCAAGTCTTACCCACAGGCATCTCTATGGGGGGGGAAGAGAGGTCCAGCCCGTCGACCGGTCCCAGGAGTCAGTTGATCTTATCTTCCTCGACTCGACCACGATAGTATCTTCCCCAAATATCCCCCTCTTTCTTGGGTCTTTTTGTATTATTTTTTATCTTCAAGGTGGAGTTTGAGTGACTCTAGTCATACGTACCATTATTATTACTCAGAGAGGGGTGATCTCATTTTGGAGGGGGGGGTCACATTGGAGATGGGTGTGTAAATGCGTTATAATGACGTTACAATGAAGCAAAGTCCACACTGAGGACGGCATTCTGTCAAAAGATGACAGGCTGCTGGCCCCGGGTAGGAAGTGTGCAGCTTATCGGCTTTTGCAAGGTCTCTACCTCACTCTACCACGCAGCTTATCAGCTTCTTGCACCATCTCGTTCCGGTCAGTGTTGCCAGTTACACGGCTTATCAGTTTCTTGTACCATCTCGTTCCCGTCTTTGTGCTGAAGTTAGGACAAAGCGTAACTGCGAGATTTCCACCTTGCCCTACCCTTCGTCTTCATCTTCGTGTTGCCACGGGAACTGCGGTGGAGTGCACATTCCTGGCATACCAGGTGTGGCTGCATCTCGCCCTGAGAGGCCTTGAAAGTCCGTTTTTCCTTTATGTGTGGACAATGCTACATTTCAAATATAAGCTTAATTCCTAATTATCCCGTATTTCCTAATTATTCCACACAGAGGGTGCCCAGAGAAGCTGTGACTGCCCCATCCCTGTCAGTGTTCAAGGCCAGGTTGGACGGGGCTTGGAGCAACCTGCTCTAGTGGAAGGTGTCCCTGCCTGTGGCAGGGGGTTGGAACTGGATGGCCCTTAAGGTCCCTTTGAACTCAAACCAGTCTGGGATTCTGTGACCAGAGAAGCATTTTAGCAGCAGTGAGTGTAGAACGGCCCTTGCTTTGCTGTTCATGGGGTCCCATGAAATAGTGAAAAGGACAGAGCCCGTATTAGCAAACCAGCTGTAAGTTGACAGCCCCTAGTTGTGGGCTTGACTAGATGGCCTCCAGGAATCCCTTACAAATAAATTACTATATGATTTTAATTACAACTTCTGTAGCAGTAACATGCACTTCAGACGTAATTGCTGTAACTTGGTAATAAAACCTATACTAATAGCCCAAGCCCATCTTCCCCACTGTGGGTTAAAGATTTCAAAATTATGTGCTGGCACAGAATGGTTATTAAAGATGAGAAAATGTTAGTATTAATTAGATAGCATCTAATTAAAAGATTAAAAGAAAAAATAATGCTCTTATTTCAACACAAACTACAATGGACTAAGAGAGCCCCAAGCACTTAGCTTTAGAAAGGAAAGAACATAAAGTGAACATCCCTGGATTTTCAGGTTCTGCACTGAAGCCAGAAATGTTGGAATGCCTCTCTTTTCAATGTAATTTCCTTTCCACAGAACACTGAATATTTTATGAAAGGTGCTAATTTGTGAAATCCCTTGATTCATATACAGTAACTTACCAGGACCACATGAATGAATGCATGACAATGCTGAACAAGAAAGCCAGTATGTGCAGCCACACATCTGTGCCTAACCTGTCTCCTAAAGGCTGATAAAAAGTCAAATAGGTAGACGGGGAGGTAAGCATGCCAGAAGAATTGATTTACCTGTGAGAATTAAATATTTAGCTATTCCAGTCCCAAGAACAGGAATGATCTGGGACAAGTGAGATGGGATACCACATTAAGCTGTGGAACTACAAGGGTACTGAACAAGGGACAACTTCCATCTTAGGCCAGTATGGTAACTGAACATCAGAAGCATCTATACGGACAGAACACATGGACGCTCAGTAAGTCAAGCCCCTTCCCCTTTTCTGTATTCTCCAAAGCCTCACTGGTCCTGGCCAGTCACAGAAAGCACCTCACAGCAAACTTAGAGAAACAGTGAGAGACCGAACAGGCAAATGCACATCTACTACAGGTTTGCAGTCCTTGTGTCTGAAATTATGCCAAAAACAATGTGCAGAAGGGCAAGCCTTTAACAGTCACAGTGGATATATCTCTGTAGATATGCACTTATGAGATGTATATACATATGCACGATTTTCATTATAAAAAATACTTTCCAATGATTTAAAAAAGCAATATTCAGTGTTCACCTAATCTAAAAATACATTTCATAGGCTTTAGACTATTAAGGGGAAGCAAGGAATGAGCACCGGTTTAATTACCTGGAAACTTCCATCACACAATTTTTGGTGGGTGAGCCCATATGCTAAACACTGAGGCACTTTAGTCTTTTCACAGCTTATACACTCGAGGGGGATCTGTTTCTCCACAGCCATACTCAAAGAGTGGTATCTATTTCTAACTGATTCCATCTACCTTATGTTTGTAAAATTATTTTATTCGTTAAGGGCCCAAATATGATAAAATAATTAACAGGTTTTACAGACACCTACAGGATGGTATCATACAGATAATATCAAACTGACAGATAGATCACTGCAGACACCAAGGAAGAGAGGAAGAATCCTGGGTTTTGTATGGATTCGTGTGTGGGTAACTCATTGCTCTAACCCCCTTTGACTTAAAAGCACTCTAAATTGATTTCCCTAAAAATTAGAAGCCCTGCCTGCAACTATTTTTGAACTTCCTTCTAGGTCAAAATGCTAAAAGCCTTTTTTTTAACAACCCTTTTTAATTTCCGTTATAATAGAAAATATTTTGACATATCAGATCATAACAGTCTTGTAAGTAAATCTTTATGGTGTGCTCACTCAAAATGGCTATCTCATAAAATAATGAATGACAAGACAAATGTGTCACTTTTATGCCTCTCTTTGTATTTTATGGAGTAGTTATAGCTACTGGTAGTTGGATTTTGAAATAATATTCTATGAACTTTAAAGACAGTAGTAAAGTTCAAGGTTACTACAGACATACAGCACCATTCTGTGGTCTGGATGAAATTCTTTGAGCCAGCTGGTGGAGCCATCTCTGTAGGCTCACCTGCACTAGTCTCCTGATGCTAAACCTCATTTTGATTTTCAAACAAAGAGCACATGACCTGCAGTTCCAGAAATTCAGCTACTCTTTTGCATAGTCTTCAGATTTAAAGTGTGAACCTTCACTGCTTTCCCATGCTGTAAAAATTTACATGAGGCACATCATTTCATACTGCTAGTTGTTCCTCCTGGGCATGTGTACGCTTAGTAATAGCTCAGGTAAACCCTTCTGGACACAAAACACAGCCAAATACATGCAAATGTATTTTTGGTAGAGGGATTAAAAGGTCATGTTCAATGCGTGAGAACTCAGGTTTCAGATCAGGCACCATTTTTTCTGCCTTTCAACCTCAGTGAATGCAAGTTTCCCTTCCAGAGGAATTGCTATATCCCTACCCTAAGTACACACCAGTACATAAGGCTCTGCTGACACAGGCTGAAGTGCAAACTGAGAGCACGTTGGTACAAAACTGCTGCCCCAGGGACTGCTCATTGTATGCAAGCTCTAGCACTCACAGAAGCGAGCAGGCAACTGCTTGCAACAGTCCTTGAGTATTCCTGCCAAGAATCATTTGCACTTCCAGCTATAGGTAAGAATAACAAAAGCTGGCTCTAGGTAGGTATTTATGCAGCATTCATCACTTCATAAGACGAAATACTGGATTACCTTGTGGGCAATCTCTCTTTTCTTCCCTATTTTTTCAGAACTAATGATGAACAAATGCAACTGAAGGTATTTTAAAAGAAGAAAAAAAATGTATAAATTGTAAAGGTGGGCATTTATTCTTTCTTTTTTTGCAAGTAGTAACGTCTTTGTCATTCCAATCACCCTTCAAATTCAATAAAAATGGCAACATATGGCTGTTTGGAGAGATCTTAGGAGCCCATTTTCCTGAATATACTTTCACACTTCAAAATATTAAAACTGAAATGCAAATTTTAACACACAAGAAAGAATTAAGGAGAAACCATGTCTATTTAACCGCCTGAAGTCAGCCAAATCCTCCTCATGACTATCTTTCACTTTCCCCTTTGACTTAGCTGAAAGGTATATTGAGTAAAGACGACACTTTTGTCCAACTACTCCCTTGTTTGCTTCCCCAGCCTTGTGTACATACTTCATCATCAACACATGAGCTACCTCTGACATCTGTAACAAGAATGGAAGAGGGTGGAAAAACCATAAAACTCCAGTATGTACCACCCAACAGTTCAGCTGCTCAAGTCTGAAAGGATACATGAAACACTTTTCCTGCACATTTATAACAATAAGGTTAGCAACATTCAAATCCTTTACATTTGTCTAGCTATCTGCATGGAACACTACAGCATAGAAGCTGCTATGTCAAACAACACAGTGGTCTCCTGTGGTCGCTATCTCGCATCTGTACTGATGGCTAACACTAGAGATAAGAGAAGAAATAGAAAACAGAGGTAAAAAGTGATCACGTATTTCTGTACCACAGTGGGATATTTATGCATAACTGCAGATGATGCCTGCACTATGTTGTAAAATAACGTAGCAAATTGTAATTTTTACTCCAGGTAGTACAACTGCTGGTGGTTTTTATTCATGCTGTTCAGATGCACTTCACAGGACGCTTCCCTGATATGAAGGGACAAAGGAGTCTGAAAGAAAGGATTGCCCTGCACCTTGACAGAGTATCAGCCTAGGAACGAGAAGGGGTGTGAGGCAGAATGGCCTCAGGTGCTGCAGGGCACTTTCCTGTAAGCTGGCTGTTGGACAGAAATCATAGAATCAAGTAGGCTGGAAAAGAACTTCAAGAAACATGGCATATCTGCTAACACACAAGGGGACAAAGAGATTCCCTTGAGAAAGCAACAACAGAGAATACAGCCTTAGTCAGCTAGAAATTTCTTGCTTGATCTGTAATGAAGGCAAACACAATAACAGAAGTACAAACACAATAAATAGAAAGCACACCGGAATTACATTCTTTAAATTAAAACCCAGCACTTGCATGGCTTTTCTTTGTAACAGATATCAAATATATTTCTAGGGGGTCCAGCCTCAGCATTCCCAGTGTTGCCAACGGAGAAAAGGAAATAAAAAAACAATTGGACTCTTGCATGCAGTGCTGCTCACTTCTGTGAGTGCTAGAGCTAACATACAGTGAGCAGTCCCTGAGGCAGCAGTCTTGCAAATGGATAAAAAGAAATAAAGAAACATGATGGGTACTTGATAACATACTGTGAATCAACGTCAGGGTTGAAAGTGGAAATCCCAGCCATACAATTCCTGCATTTATTCTATAATCATTACACATTCAAGCTCCCTAGACAGACCATAAGCCATCCTTTAAATGACAGAAAAAGGAAGATACAAGAGAAACCAATCTTTTCTTCCATGAGAGATTTAAACAATTTGACAAATTACAATAACAGACTGCAAATGAAATCACGATCCTCATTTAAACTGCAATTTCCTTTAAATCACCAAACAAAATACACTCTTCGAAGGAGAAACTAAACAGTGGAAGGATTCCTGACTGGTATGCAAATGTTGTTGGCTTCAGCTACTAACACATAACTACTTTAAAGAGGTGTTTCCACTCAATCAACAAGCATAAATAATCAAATCTCCTTCCCACACTTTGGTTCCTCCTCTGAACTCGATATCTAATTTTATTCCTTGATTTATATAAGATTAAGGTGGGGAGGGGGTGGGCTACTTCTGTCATGTTTTACCTGTTATCATAGAATCATAGAATAGTTAGGGTTGGAAAGGACCTTAAGATCATCGCTTCCAACCCCCTGCCATGGGCAGGGACATCTCCCACTAAACCATGCCACCCAAGGCTCTGTCCAGCCTGGCCTTGAACACCACCAGCGATGGAGCATTCACAACTTCCCTGGGCAACCCGTTCCAGTTACGAACTTCATCTACTCATGCTAGTAATACATTCAAATGTTCTACTTAGCTAAGGCTTTTTCTGGTTTCCCTTCACCAAAACCAGGCGCTTCTAGGTGTCATAGAGAATTCTGTAGCTTTCGGTATATAAAAGTAAGAAAAACTTCTGAAGAAAATAGAAATAATGATTCACTTGGCTTATGTTGGAAACAAGACACTATGTCAAATTTACTTTCATAAAGATCATTAAATATCTGTTTGTGATGAGCCTAAAAGGGTGAAACATTCACAGAACTACCTTGGCACAACTTCACACCTTTGTTTTGAAGGAGATGAATGAAAATTTATGAAGTACTGTCTTCACTGCCTAAACAACAGAGCAAACCCTGAGTGCTACTTTGGTTTCCTTTCAATATTCCAGGTGGCTCAGCTGAACAAATTCAGCTGCACATGGTGACAGGCTAAACCTAATCTCTTTGGGCAACACACTCACCACTGGCTCCTCCATCACACCACATAGGCATAATTACCCACCTCACATAGAGGCACTGTCTTCAACCAATGCATAGCCTAGTCCTTTAAGGAGTTAACACTGCTAGCAATACTCATCTAAATACCAAATACTTTATAGCTATGTGTATTGCTTCACACAGCTGAGACACACTTTCAATTTTATTAGGAATTGAATAATGTTTCCACATACTTGATGATGTACAGCCCTAATGACTAATCAATATGCTGGAGTAAATGTTTTTAAAATGCCTAAAGCAAAGTGACAGCGCATTTATCAAAGGGATTTGGACCACATGAAGCCACCAAAGAGGTTTTTAAACTCATAAAAATACAGGAATTAAAAAACCCCAACACTGTTCATGTTTCTGAACAGGTTCAGCTGTACCACCTTTATGTTGCTATGTATCATTATTACAGGCTTTCATGCTAAATGCCAAAGTCCCACAAATTCTTCACAAATATCAAATCCATAATTATATATGCTATGTTCCTGACAATTTGCTTGTGTTTTGACATGCAAACACTATGCTATCACACAACCCTGCTGTATCCCATTCATAGAGTGATAGGTATTTGTTTTAAATATTAGCCAGCTGGAAGGTAGAGTGATGGGGATTGAACTACCCATGAAGATATAATTCATTTTGAAGCACTTTCTATAAAAAGTACAGTTATTAAATCTATTTATCGTCGGTTAAAGAAAGCACACAGCAGAGTAGGAATGCAGCACCACCATAACCCACTACTCATACATCAATGCCAAAGTAACAAAGGATGCTAGATGAAGAAAATCACCTTTGACATTTCACTGAGAGTGCTAAGTCCAGATAAAATAACGCTGCTAATATTTTCTTTTTCATTTTGCTGCAAATATCCCAATAAAAAACATCTGTTCTATTTACAGATAAATACCAGTACATTTTGTACATGTGCAACTGACAGATCTACAAGGCTAAGGCCATTTCTTCAAGCGATGTACAACTTCATGTGCCCATTTTGTGCACTCAAGCTACAGCTCTCAATCAGCTTTTAACAATTAAGTCCAAAGCAACTCAACAGCACTGTGTATCATTCAACCAGAAGTAGAAGTCGCCATCCCACTCGTTAACTCCAAGTGCAACTTTGAGATAGTATTTTAGAAACCTATGTCTGATAAAAACAGGTAAATGAATTACCAGTATATTTGTTCATGTACAGCGAGGCATTAACACAAAGCATTACCACAAGATAATAAATTCAAAAATGATAAAGAGAAGTCAGAGAAAGAATAGCCATTTGTATGGCATCAAACTTCCCATTTAGATGGAACATTTTATTCTACAGCAAAGGCATACACAAGATGAAGTCCCTCCTTGGAAAGTTATTCCACTGTGCAATGTTTCCTATTATCTCAAAATAATTTGGTACTAGTCAAGGTCTCACAGTAGATACCTAATTTGACCTATGTACACTGTTTTCAAGGAACACTGAAAGACGTAACAAGGCCACCTGAAACTACTCCATAATTCAAGTGAATAATCGCAGGTGGTGAGAGCTGTGGCACGTTTCAAGAAGTCACAGAAGGGTTTGTGCTTTAGCCACTTGTCTGGAATTCATACACAATCAAGAGATACATAGGGACAGGCCACCTGGGATGAATATAAGGATGTTGCTAGAGTACACAGAAGTGGAATGAGCAAAGACAAAGCCCATTTGGAATTGTATCTGGCTAAGGATGTCTGTTCCTGATGCTGCATATTAGAGAGCAGTCTGGATCCTATCTCTCCCACCTCCAGATGTCCATATTAGTTGCCATAAAAGTCTTTATTACCTCTGTGATGATTTCATGCAAAATGTTATAAAAATTGAAGAATCTTTCAGAGGAGACTTTGACAAGTTCACACTCAGCCTTGACCTGAAATGACAATTTTTAGTTGGATTTCTCTTTCCAGAAGCCTTCCTCTACTATGAGGCAACAATGTGAAAGAAGAGGTCTTTACTCATCTTTGTATTTACCTGTCCTTTTGGAACCAGCTTTTCCACAACACCTCACAGCTAAGTGAGGACCTACATGGGAAACAAAACCCTGTCCCAGTGCATATTTACACATTTAATGTTAAATGGAACATGAAACAGTAAGAAAAATTCATTACAACATCTCTTTAAAGTACCTTTCAACAATGTATGAACCTTGGATTCCCTGAGGGACATGATGAACCCTGTAACATTGGTGGATGCTGCAATTACTATTAAATGAAAGAATAATAGAATGGCTTGGGTTGAAAGGGACCTTACAGATCATCTAGTTCCAACCACACTAGAACTACTCAGCTCCTTTTGACAATCACTCTCTTCCGTTTCTTTCATGCTATGGGCTTTCTTCTTCCAGCAATCCAAACCTGAAGTATACCATTCTAAGTCTGATTGATATGTTGTAAAGAAAAACACCAACAAGGAAATGTTTCTGATAGTTGAAACTAAATTTTTTCTTGATATTTAAGTTCAGCTGTCAAGCTAAAGAGAAGTATTTAAAAATTAGCATAATTGTATATGGGACTAGTCATCAACATAACAGATGTATAAGAAAGGCAGCACAAGGATTTTTTTTTCTTGTAGAGAGAAATTTGTGATCCTAACTAGTATATTGTCTGACAATTTATATAATCATGTGCATAAATTACACTAATCTCTCACGTACATGACAAAACTATACTGAAACCCCAGCGAAAATGACAAAGTTCCAGTCATTTACACAGTAAGAAAATAATGAATTGCTTCTTACAAAGCACAGCATGCTTTCTGTTTCACCCACTTCCTGAGATCCTTGGAAAACTTCCCTACTGAAATATGCATGCCCTCTACTGCCATCAACCTGTTCTCATCAGCTGGAAGGTTAGTCCAGATTTTGTCCAGTAGAGGGGAATTTCCTGGGTCAGACTGGTTACAGTCAGCATCCGCAGAGAGCATCCTGTTTGCCTGTTCACTCTTTCTGTCTAAGTGCAGTAGCGGTGGTCAGCCCTGAGTATCCTCCACAAAGCATAAAATCTTCCTATGGGATTTTTTTCCCAGATCATCTTGGTTTTAGCTTTGCTATAGAATTTCAAAGAGACAAGTACCTAGGTACTACAATGCTAGTACTCGTGATGAAAGGAAAATAAGCGGATGAGCACTAGCGTTGGAAGAACTCAAACATGGTAATTCTGGTAGCAAAATCTCTCCTTGTTATGAATCTTCTGATGTTGAAACACTCCCTTCAGGTTTTGTTTGTTACAACTTATAAGTAGAAGAGAGCAACCTGAAGGCAAACTTACATAATTACATTAGAGGCAGAAGCAAAAGAATTAAGGTAATGATGGAATTACAGTAGTAATAGAAGCAGCAGCAGTCAAGTCAGGAGAAGTCAGTCAACAAGAGCAGCAGTAAGGAAAGAATTAAAAACAACAACCATCTTACGCATTTCTTCCTTTCTCACTTGACAGATGTTCACAAAGTAACCATTTAACCTCCAGCCATTTGAATCAAAATCTCCCATTAGTAATCATTCATTGGTATTACTCAGCAGAAGCAGTCTACGCACAGAAGGAATTACGCAAACCTCAAGTAATTTGTTGGTAGCAGATCCCCTAGTTAGAAGTTGTTCTACTCATCTTCATCAATCATCTCTCATTTTCCTTCTGCCTTATTTTAATATAGCTTCTCACTTCAATGTCACTACCATGGATGAGTTAAGCTTGGGCTATGAATCAAAAAGGCAAAATAATCAGTGTGTTTCATGCATGATAGGTTCAAGTATTCCTTGCGCTACACTGAAAATACAATTTTTAAAATAATTCAAGATACTGAGCTGAAAATATATTGGACAGGCTGTTCCATAGGAGTTCCACATATTAATTCACTGGGTTTTCGTATTTCTCTAGCATCTGCATAATGCTTCAGGGCCCCCTAGTTTAAATCTGATGTGTTTCACTGAACTCCGTCCACACCTCTACCTTCTCCTAGGCTAAGACAGCTGTGAGTGCTTACTCTCTTCTTGCCTCTTCTCAGGACAAATATATGAGTGTATAACCACCCGTGGGTATTTAAGGGATACATACTTTGGCGATGAGAAAAATTAATTGGTGGGGTGCAAAAAGCAAGAAAAACAAAAAGGACAAATTAAGTCAACAAAAATTAAAGCAGAATGTAATTAAAATACTAATTAGAAGAGTTATCCAGTAGGAATGGATTATTTAAATATGAACAAGACACAATAATGAAAGACTGTACTGTTGGGGCATCTTTTTCCTTGCTAGGCTGTGCTGCGAGAATAGAACTGATAACATCACCAGATTTTTTTCTCTCTCCATAATTCCAATTATTTTATCGTATTTAATGTTTTATTTGAAGAATGCCCTTTCATGACATTACCAATCTTCCTTTCAGCTTAAATCCCAGTTCTACTGCTTTGCAAATTAGAAAGGGGGTTTTGGGGTTTTTTTTTGATTTATCCTTGAGAGCACCCCAAAAAAATAACTAAAAGCTATGTAAGTTATTAGCTCATGCATTAAACAGTTCCTAATTCATTTACTAGAAGATTTGTACACTTCTTAGATTTAATTATTTCTAGGACAACAACAGATAACATTGTAAGAATATCTCTGTACAAAAAAAAGTAAGTCAAGGCTACACTGAGTAACTCCGATGCCTTATACTTTCACCCCCCACCACATTAGCATAGTGTACTACCATAAACTTAAGAGTCTTCTGAGTGAAATCAACTGCAGATACTATATAAAGATAACGATAGTGATTTTGCAGTCAGTATGTAGAGACCTTCAATCTTTTCAAAGAAAGCAAGGAATAAAGTAATTCAAAAACTGAAATTCAGGTATTTTCACAGAATTTTGCACTTAGATTTTCTTTTCTCATGACCAACTGAACAGAGCAGTAAGAAACTCTGGTCTGCAATATAACTTAATTTAGGAAGAAGAATAAAAAGTAGTACAGCATTACCATAACACATCTAACTGGAAAAGCTGCAAAAACACTGATCTGCGAACCAACATAAGTCAGTGAATTCTTGAATTCATGCAAAAAAAGAGAAAAATACCTGCCTCAAGATTGGCAGCAAACTCCCCCGAGCCCTCATCTAACTCCTCTTTGAGTATCTGATACCTACGCAGTATTATTTATTCACACACATACCTACATTTCTCCAGCACATTGGCACACTGCTTCAGCTGAATGCGTACCTATGCTGTAGAAGCCAAACAGGTAGGAGGTTGATCAAGCATCTTTTGCTTAGTGGTTGAAGCCTGGCCAAGTCTCCACCATACGCTTCATTTCCTCCATGTGGACTGTTCTGCAATCATCCCAGCGGTGGTCAACGGATGAGCCAAGCTGAGAAGGAAGGTCTGCTCCCTTCCATCACTACTACAGGGCACCAGCTACTCATTTGCCTGAGCTCCACATGCTGAAATCGTGCCACACACTGCAATTATCACCTCCTCCTGGCTTAGTCTTTGCAATACCAAAGCTCCTTGTTAAAAACAAGAATAGTGAGAAGCTGCATAGCTAAAATGGGTCCATAGGATAATAACCAAAATGTAAATTCTTTTGAAAATTTGATTTACAATTGTTTTAACATAGTTCTCCTGACCAAATTGCCCACATGGAAAAAGGAAATGTAACCTCTGATTATGACCACAGAAGACCTGAAATTCTACTGCATGGATTTAATTGAAGTGGATGGTATAGCTGAAGAGGTTTTTTTTCAGAATTCATAATGAAGGCATTAGAAGTTATTAAATATGAAAATTAATTGAGAATATTTTTTTGAAGGGTTATTGGGTTGAATAATCATTGCTAATATTTCCCTGACTAATTTGCTGCAATTGTGGCTGTTTTGCCACACATATTCTTCAACTACAGATTTGGTTTTGACCAAATGTTATCTCCAATTATTCAGTGCTTGCCTGAATACAACAATCAGACAAATCAGTCTTCTGTGGGCAAACACTTTCTTGGCAAGTAAAAACTATGTATTTCCCCATCTCAATTAGCTGCTGTTTAAAAAAACCTCAGCACTTTAATTGCACTGCAATATGCAATGATTTTGCATCTCTTCATAGTGCAATGATTTCAATTTCTCAGATTCAAAGCCTGGGGGGTTGACTTTGCCAGCCTCTAAGCACCCACATACCTGCTAACTCACTCCTCTGTGATGGACCAGGGCAGAGAATAGGAAGAGCAAGAGTGAAAAAATCACATGGATCAAAATAAAGCTCAGTTTAGTAAATGAAGGAGAAAAACCCCCGAAGAATCATTATTTCCTCAAGCAGACCAATTATTCTCCAAGCAACTGCTAACTTGGAAGTCACACCTCTTTGTTTCTTCCTCTACCCCCATTTTTTTTATACATGATATTATATGGCATGGAATATACCTTTGGTTATTTTAGGTATACATTTCAATGTATATAAATACCTGAAGGGAGGGTGTTAAGAAGATGGAACCAGGCTCTTTTCAGTGGTGCTCAGTATCAGGACCAGAGACAATGGGCGCACACTGAAACACAAGAGGTTGCTGCTGAACATGAGGAAACACTGTTTTACTGGGAGGGTGACTGAGCTCTGGCACAGGTTGTCCAGAGAGGCTGTGGAGTCTCCCACTTTGGAGACTTCCCAAAAGACCATCTGGAAACGGTCCTGGGCAACAGCTCTATGCAGCCTCACCTGAGCAGGGGGGCCAGATCAGATGACCTACAGAGAACCCTTCCAACCCGTCTGTGAATCTACAATTCCATGAGTATTTGCTGTTTCCCAGCATGTCTTTAAAATAATTCCTTAATTGATCTTTGTATGAATGTATGTTAAAAAAAAAAAGAAATCCCCAGATTCACAGTGCTCATGGAAAGGTATCAGACCACATGATTTTATACTGCATCTCTCCAAGCACTAGCCTGTGTATCATGATTTTTTTGTACAGCAAAGCAATGATGAACACGTTCTGGAAATGTGTAGTGATCTGAGGCAATGATATTGCTCACTGATCACTGCTTCACCCAGTATTTCCTATCTTGTCATTTTCCCATAAATTTCCTGAGGATGAGCTCTATGTTAATGCACACATGAGTAGAAATCAACCATTTGCATGAATCCATGCAAAGAACATTGCACCAATGCTTTCGGCACTATCATTAACGTAAATTGCAACCTTCCTAATATCAGTTCTTATTTACAGCTGACAGGATGGAGGAATTAGCCATGTGTAGAGTCACTCCTGATGTAAATCTCCATACTTAATGCTACACCAAAAACATTTTCCAGCCAAACTATGCGGACCTGTGGCTCTGTTCCAGCATCAAATTCAAACAACAAACTAAAACATTGCCATAAAATAAATTGGAAGGACAGACTCTAACACAAATATTGAAGTGCCAGTGCACGGGAAAGAATAATTTGGACTATCATGCACTTAATGCACTGACCAGATTAGAAAATGTTATCTCCTGCTTATAGAAATATTTTTATAACCTCACCAAACATAAGAGCAAGTAAAATAACAGGTTTCCTCTCATCCTTGTCATTACATATATTAGGATATGAAACCACTTCCATCCCCAAAGTTGAATAACAAGCCAAGAACAAAATTTAGTCCCTGATCCTTGAAAGCCAAACTCCCATTAGAGAAGATGAAAAGACAGTTAATTAATTGGAAAATAAACAAGATTGTACTTTGTTACTTCATGTCAAAAGCATAATGTTATCAACTGACAGCACCGCTTTTGGGTGACCACAGGATGAGGGTGGCTGTGTTCACTACAGGAAACTGTTTTCTTCTGAAATGTGGCATAACAATTGAAATGTATAGTTTCATGTTTTGCAATTCAATAACTCAGTTGTTCATTAACAGTAATTTGCTGTAAAATGCAGAACATAAAATAATTTGACCCGCACAAGTTGACTTTTTAAAACCAAATTTTTTCAAACATTTGTTCTCTTCATCCTTAGTCCCAACATTGAGCCAAGCAAAAATAAATAGCTCACACTCTCCTATATCATCTGTCATTGCAGGAGACCAGAAGGTTGGCTCATTGGTAGCTTTAGCTAAACAGCCATGAAAGGTGACTGCAATGATGATGACTGTATTAAATGTAGCATATGCCCAGTAGGAAGTAGGCTGAGACCATCAATTCATTTTAGTTTGACAGCTGAACAGCCGCACAGTAAAAAAGTCATTTTCAGGCACTACTGTTTTGGGTGGGAACTGAAGTGGTCAGACCTGGATGACACACTCAGCATTCCAATGCTTTCAAGACTTCCTTTAGCAAAACCAATTGTATTACGAACCTTCAAACTTTATCTTCTTTAGTCAAAGATTCTGAATTAAATTGGCAAGTGCATTTAAATTAGAGTTAATACTTAAAGTGAACAGCTGTGCCTGGTTGAATCCTCTCACGAAGTCACCTCTTAGCATTTGCTTGCTCTATTTTATTTGCATAATTTCACATCCAAGAGTGAAAACAGTGCCAAGCCTCCAAGAGTATACAAAGAGATGTTTTTAGTGCATCCCAAACCAGAACCCAGGAGCTCAATAGCTGTTTCAGGGGCTAATCCAGTTTCAAAACCACTTTTGATTAGGACATATTCCTGCAAGTGGCATGTGCCAGTGTAAAGTTTCATGTTGACCAGAGCAAATGTGAGTTTATTGCATTGTAAAATTCCTATGGTGTTTTCTAGGAAACTGTAAAGCACTTAGTTCTAAAATTCCACTGAATGAAAGCAACAGCACATCTTCTTTTCCCCTCACAGCCTAGGACGTGTCCAGACAGTCAAAGCCATTTTGTTTCCTTTCTGACCTACAGTTTGCTCTGCTTTTTGAAAAGGCTTCATTTTTAAAACTAGCAAATCCCATTAAAATTAATCAAAACCTGAAATCAACTTATATTGTAAAGAAACTTTTAATTATTCTTATTTCAAAGAAGTTACACTAGATGTGACTTTACACAACTTCGAACTCTGATGTACTTTTCTATTTTTCCAGCAGCATGAAGCTACTCAACAGTTTCTAGTATTTCACATTTTTATCATCCTGCACCACCTCCATGCTTTCTAGAATCCTTCCATAGCACCTTAATTTCCTGAAACCTAGCTAATATTAGCATGCTAGTTTCAACTAAACCAACTCCAATCTGAGAGCCAAGTAATTAAGCTCAACAATGATCCTTTTAGTATATTTTAATTGGCTGCCACAAGCCTTTCAGCTACCATATACAGTGATTTGGATTCTCCACCAACTCCTAAAAATGCACTAGATTACTCTCTCCCCAAGCAGCTTTTCAATTTCACCACTTCTCCACAGCACTGCTGATCTATTATTTCTTTATCTCCAGCTGCTCTGATCCATTCTTACTGCTCTTCAAACCCTTGCCCACCTTCTTTTGAGATAACTTTGAACGCAATATGAAGAATGATGTAAACAGAGAGAAGCAGCATCTCAAAATTTCATAGCTTGAAAAAATGATCAGTGCAAGCAATAAGTCTTCCACAAGTATTCATAAGGACTAGTGGCTTAGAAAGCAAGAAAGAGAGGAAGAAAGAATCATAGAATGGTTTGGGTTGGGAAGGACCTTAAGATCACCCAGTTCCAACCCCCTACCATGGGCAAGGATGCCTTACACTAGACCATGTTACCCAAGGCTCTGTCCAACCTGGTCTTGAGCACTGCCAGGGATGGAGCATTTACCACTTCTCTGGGCACTGTTCCAGTGCCTCACTCCTCACAGTAAAGAAGTAATCAAAACACACAAAAGGATGGACTTAAAAAGAAAATGAAGGGAAAACAGGCAGAAAAATTAAAAAGCTAAAAATTAATTAAAACCAATCATTTTCTTTAATATTGAAGCTATACACTTTTTACTTGCATTTTTTTCTTTATAAAGTTACTATTTCATTGCTCAAGTATAGTTGAAAGTTTCCAGTGTGTATTGTGAATTCTCCTGATCACCTTTATTACATATTTTGGGGAATAAATAACTCTTAGAAATATTTGAACAAGCGTTACTAACATATTATGAAAAGTATTTTGATAGGTTTGAAAACCTTATTGATAATAAAACATATGAATAAACCATAGTAGCAATGTGTTAGCAGAAACACATGAAATAAATGTTAAGTTTTAATGCATAGAAAGAACATCACACAACAGAGCATTTCCCTTAAACTTTAAAATGGCCTATTTGTGTAAAAATCTATATCCCAGTAAAACTCAATCACCAGAAACAAACAAGAATTTGTGCTGTTGAAAATCCAGGGATTGCAATTTGTATTTAAATTTGATACCGTTTTTTGTAGGTTAGGCTTTTTATTAGAGAGCAATAATATTGCATTTTCATTAAAATACAGTAAAACCACAAAAATGACAAGTGTAGTCAGCAATATAAGAAGAACAAGGGAAAGTTCCTGGCAGCATTCATTATAAACCTCTTCATCACAGACTCTGGCCAAGTGTGGGCTGTTACTGCACTCTGGCATACATGCAGGTTCACATACCCCTCTGGCAATCAGTGGTGACACCAGTTGTGACAGATTTTTGTCACATTATTTTTATATTAGATAATGCACAGCAGAACAGAGCCCTCTCTTTTCCAGAATGACAGTAATCACAATCATCACCATTCCTTAAATTCCTCTTTAAATAATAAATAATCCCTCTAAGTGGATTATTGAAGAGCCAGAGAGAAACAGAAAAGGTAGCATGCTGTAACTTCCCTTCAACTTCAAAGAAACTTATTTCTTATTAATTACAGATTTTACCCTTTGATACAGACCTAGGCAAGCTATTGCTTACTGTCTTGGATGAATTATTATACCAGGAATACACTTGCAAGATGTTCTGTGACTTGCAAACATGCTACTCCTTTAGTTTGTAGGATGGTGAGTGATTTACTAAAAGCTTCTGCAACGTGAAATACATTCTTCCTACAAGAATTATGCCTTTGTTTCCATTCTAAGCCATTTGCACATGAAAGATGTATGCTATTTACTTTCAGTTACTCCTGTTACACAATGCAAGGATGTCTTCTATGGCTTTAGAGAGGGTTTGTATCACCATTCAGCAGTGCTGAACAGAGCTAAGGGTTCCCAGTGTTTCCCGTAGTCCTGATCCCAGGGCATGCAAGTCCCAGGAGTCCTCACTGCAAAGAAAGGGTACTTTCTGGAGTGCTTTGCCACTCAGGCCTTTCTCTATTTCCCATTGGAGAATCTATCATATAACTCACTGTCTACCCATGTCCATCCATTTAACTTGGAAGGGTATCCAGACATGCAGCAAATAGGGTGGTCAGGTTACTCAGGGCATATATACCCAGGCTGTACTTGGAGATCAAGGCCCTGAAGAACAGTGCAAATTGTTTCTGCCCTAAGCTGGATACCCAGCGTTACTCTCCCTTAGCTCCCAAACCACTCAAACCTAGTGCCACGTGTCTGGAGTTTGAGAAGTATTCATTCTTACTGAAACCAAAATACATGATGAATCAAAGCACATCTTAAAATTTCTAAGAGAGACAGGAGACTTACGAACATAAAAAAAAGACAACTTGAAAATGCCACTGTTTTTACTGATAAAATACAGAGGCATTAGGAATAAAAGAACAGCTAAAAAGATGCTCATCACTCCACTCTGATGAAATGTCATTAATAAGCAGTCATAATATAGGAACTCGGACTTCAGTAAGGTCCATGTTGCTGCTATTATTGTTGCACTGCAATTAATCTGAGAGAAATCTCAAAAAATATCCTGAAGTAGGAGAGAAATTATTTCGCATTATTTTGATTATGCTCAGCTTATTTATTCATGAGTTTGTCAGCAGGAAAGCATTGCTATTTTTCAGTCTTTGACAAAGACGAGGAGCTACTCTATTATCACTCCTCAGTCATAACTCCAAGCAAGGACTACGAAGTTTGGGAGACAAAGAAAGCTGTAATAGACTGAATTGAATGGAATTTTACTGGAGGGGGGGTGGGGTGGGTGTCTCTTAAAGTATAGATAGTGAGTTTCTAATTAAAAGGTATATAATAAAAGGATTACTGAAGTTAGCGTGACATTCAAAAAACAATTCAAACTCTTTCTCTACGCATTAGTTGCATTACTTTGAATAAAAATGAATCTTGACAACAATAATGGTATAAATGTTGGAATAGCCTATTATTTTTCTTGTGTTCACTGGAATCGATATACAATCCAAATCACCAACAGGACACAGAGGATGCTGAGTGATTTGACATACTAGGTAACTGGATTATCTTTCTTTAGTCCAGGTGTTTCTGTACAACACAAAACCTGCCTGTAAGTCCAAAGCAGGCATTGACACTAGGATGCTGCACGCAAACATGGATCCATTACCTATGCACTTCTCATTGATGTATCTGTGTATACGCACTTGCTCCTCTTTAATAATGAACCAAGTGGATCTTAGAAGTTCTGTGAGTAAAACCTTACCAGAGAAAAGGCCTATTCTGGCCTTTAGCAGACTTTCAGTTACCACTCATTATCCTTCTTTGGTTTTGTTGTGTTCATGAAGTTTGCTGCGTTCATATTTGCTGGTGTTACAGATTTATTGTCCTTGAACATGACTGTGAAAGGACTTGGCCATCAGGCCACAAATCAAGGTGCAGTACCAATTATAGCAAGAGTCAGGATGTTTTTGCTTCAGTGAAATGAAGCTTGCTCTCTGCTTAGCACGGTAAATGATCTGCATTGATCATGACGTTGTGGCCAGCAATCCCCTCAATTCCTTGGGACCGCTACATTCAAACACACTTTGCACAGAAATCTTTAAGCAAACAAAACCAAACCCCCAATCCAAACAAACCAAAAACTCTCATTACTTCCAACTACCCAACATACGGAGATTTTGTTCAGACAATTCTAGGTCTGTGGGTGAAGAATTGGCACACTGGTGCACAGCATCACAGATAAATTATACGTCTGACATTTCTTTTAGTCTCCTTGCAACTTAAGATTTTCTGAGAACGAAACTGGTTCAGTATCTCTTCCAAACATTCCTCCTGCCTGACACACTGCTCTGCAAAAGTATGATGAAAAGGCAGTCCATGCCACTGGGGACAGATGATTAGAAATAAAAGCAGCTTTGATCTGTTATTCCTGTGCCATTCAGGACTAACACCACTGTAAATACTATACCGCTTTTTTTTAAGCGTGTATGAAATAAGAATATGCTACAAATACCAGAGGTAGAGACACAATAAAACATCAAAGAAGAATGAGTAAAGAGGAAAGAGGAAACATGTAAAAAGGACTTCTGAGGTGGACTAACGTTAGCAGGGGGCAGACTACTAGTTCTGAATGTGATGGGAGACAAGATTCCATGTAATAGTATAGCATGTTCCAAGATACAAATATTTTTGTGGATACAATTTTAGCTTGGTACAACACATTCATCACACTATATGTACTATTCATCTACACAAGTGCTTTGCTAGGCATGTCATTTTAAAAATAGCTTGACAAATACTAAATATGTCTTGAATTTATCCCCATGATCTTAATAAAGCTGGGTTAAACCTCATTATTAGCTGTGGAGTGTATGTTTGTTTACCAAAACAGTCCAGCTATTTTTGCAAAGCTGTATTGGGGCAGGCTTCCAGTACAAAGTAATATAATACCCCTTTTCTTGAGTACCTGAGTCTGCAGCATGTACTAACCAGCTGCCACTTTCTGAAACTCAGACTTCAGCAGCTAAGTTTGTGTCGTGGTTTAAGTCTATAAACTCACACAGTTTCTCTCTCACTCACTCCCCACTCTTTCTTCCCTCCACTCCTGGAGGGATGGGAAGGAGAATCAAAAGAATGCAACTCCCACAGGTTGAGATAAGAACAGTTTAGTAACTAAGGTATAACACAAATCACTACTACTACCATAACAAGAGAAAATACAAGGGAAAAGAATACAGTTTCTCACCACCCCATATCAAGCCTGACCACGCAGTGCCCCCCCCCACCATGCACCCCCACCATGCTTCCAGGTCTCTGCTCTCCGTTTCTTTACATCCTGCACATGACGTGCTGTGGTATGGAATAACCTCTTTGGTTAGTCTGGGTCAGGTGTCCTGTCTCTCCTTCCTCCCGGCTTCCCCTCCTCCCTGGCAGAGCATGAGACTCACAAAGTCCTTGGCCAGCCTAAACATTACCAAGCAGTAACTGAAAACACTGGTGTTATCAGCACTGTTCCCAGGCCCAAAATTAAAAACACAGCACAGCACCAGCTACCGAGGAGAAAAATGACTGCTGCTGCTGAACCCAGGACAGTTGGTAACTGATGCCAAATCTTTAGCTGCTGCTTCTGAAATGCTGGACTGCATTTCAACCTTTGTGTGTTTTTAGCAGCTCTATCTGCATCACTGCAATGGCCAACGAACACCCAGATTTGAAGTTTAATTTCCACCATTACATATATGGCAAGCATACTTTATTTTTCCTACCTGCAGATCCATTTTTCATAGAATCACAGAATAGAATAGTTAGGGTTGGAAAGGACTTTGAGAGCATCTATTTCTAAACCCCCTTACATCGGCAGGGACACCATTTTCCACAGAATTTTATAGTTGGTATTTATTCCTATTCCTATTAATCAAGGGAAATCTCTTTCCTACTCCCTACTCCAAGAATCTAATGAAGCGATCATGAATCATTTTTGCTGGCAACACAAATTCCTTGAAATAGAGGCTACTGTCTCTATGCCTTTTTTCATTACAATATGCGTATCTTACAGAAAATCAGACATTCATTAGTTTTTTTCATCTTCTCATATTGAGCAAACCATACCAATTATTTCAAAAGACACATTGAACAGGAACTTGTTGAGTAATTTCTTCTGAAGAAGAAGTGATCATTATCTGGAGGCCAGCTCCTTCTGTATAAATACTTATATGCATATAGATTTCCACAAAGAAATCTGTAGGTACATATGGCTTATGCCACAAGCACATACAGGCATAAAAACTCAAGCGGGTAACGCACTCTCCTCCCCCAGATTATAATGGCGATGATGCTACGTGAAACTGATTTTAAAACATTTCGCTATTCCTGCCTAATACCTTTAACCTTTAGTCAAGTTCTGTCCTCATACACATTCAGGCTATGTTAGCTGGTCTGAGCGACGTCATTTTAACTTCCACAAACGCATCTGGGCAAAGCAGGTAAAATCACTGAAGGCGACTCATGGAAAAATGGGGTATGCTATAATGAAAATGAGGAAAAGCAGGGAAAATTAATGCAGAATTATTCACCAGGTGAAAAGGGGAAACCATTTCAGGTACTTGGCTTCAGAGAAAACTCAGAAAAAAAACCATTTTAATAGACTGATTTGATAAATAAGATGCAGGTGAAAGTGAAATTCTTGTCAAGACATGCAATGACATATCAATCTTTGACCCATTCTGTCTGAGAAATTAGCAAACTAATCTGTTTTGGTCATTCATCAAGAAAGATGACTTTTCCCCAGAACAACCTGGGTTCACGGAGAAACGACGTCTGTGTTTCTGTGAAAACAATAACCATGAATGGTTTTAAGCAGTTCTATAAAACAGGATTCAGTACAAACAGAAGAGGCAATTATTGCCTTCTTCTAGTTTCTTTCTAAGAAATAAAGATGGTGAATCTCTTCCCATAATAAGCAGAACACAGTCACTGAGTGGGTATGAGAAACAACCAGTTTGGAGTATTCTGCTGTAACTGCAAACTTAAACTCAAATGTTCCACTTTTACTTAAAAAGGCATAGCAAAGAAACCAGGACTCACCACGCTGCAGTTACACTTTCCTTAGAGGATTTCTAATGTTCACAAAGCTCTTATCAGCTGCTATTATTACTAACAAAACAACAGGAAGCCGTTTACATTTAGTACTACTGGATTAAGTTTAATTAATATGCAACAGCAAAGACAACCTGGAAAAATAGAGAAACAAGTTCACCAGCTAAAAGAATGATGAAGTGAAACTATGAGATTCTGTGACCACAGAATCACAAAATCTCAAAGGAGTAGTTTAGAGACAAGCAAAGGTGCAGAGCGAAACCAAGACATGAGAGAAGGGTGTATTAATCATCAAGTGAAAAAAAAAAAAGACCCCTTAACTAACCATTTATCTACTTAACAATTACCTAGGAGAGTTGCTATGTATTTCACAAGAAACATTTAACCTATGAGTTTATGTCTGCTTCACTTTTGTGGCAACATGACAATGACTAAGGAAAAAAGGAATCTGTGAAAGCTGTTGGTTTCCCCCTCTAGGACATAAATATGTACATCAGAGCAGAGCAAGGACATTGTTCTTGCTACCCTTCTGCTTGAAAAAAATCACTAGGAGTTGAAATCAGCTTTTCTAGAACACTGATGAGGAAGAAGGGATCAATCAGTAAGTTTCTTTGAGGCTGGACGAGATACATGAAAGCTTAAGGCATATTTTCTGAAATAATATTGAGAATGGAATGCTGAAGCCTGAGCAAGTTTTGGAGCAGCTTCCATTTATCACAGTAGGACTGCAGAAATCCCATTCCTCTCTCAGGCTCTTTTAGAGAACTCTTCTTAAGCAGGAATTACACTAATAACTGGCACTCTAGATCAGTTAATGCCTAGTGATGTGAAAATAAATATATTTTCTGATTCGGATTGATCCTTCAGAAAAATACCATATTGCTATTTCTGTTTTTATCTCAGTCTACCCATAGATCCAATTTACTACTGGTATTACAATTGCTTTACTGTAACTAAAACAACCAAATAGCAAATGAAGTTTTCTATTTCACCTGTTAAACTCCTGAGTTCATGATGCTGCTGTCTCATTTCCTCCCAAGACAAACAGGCATGAAACACTACCTCATGCACTGCAGTAACTCCGCTTTATGCTTTTCATATGCTGCCTGCAGGCATAGTGAATAGGAATAAAAATTGGAACACAACACCAAGAGCTCTTATTCTGCTCTCTGTGTCTATGCTTTTAGCTCCCACATTCTGATTATTTGTTACAGCTCCTACAGCTCTGGGAAATGACAGACTCACAGATATTGTGAACACAGCAGCCTACCTCCCTTCAGGGCCTCAATTCCCAGGGTGAAGGGAAGAATGGCAGAACCAGCATGCTGTTCCCTCCCCACTGCAGAGGCTGAGATCAGTGGCCCATGGAGAATTTCATACTGAGGAAGTCACAAGCAAGTGTTATTAGGAAGTCTAATGACAACCCTGGATGAAGATACATAATTTTATTCACTAACATTCTGCATTCTAGGAGTATACTGTATTACTGTCCTCTATATCACTTTGTTTCTTACAGCAAAGAAAGGAAGCTTCTCCCCATAAAAGCAAAGCGGTTCTATATCCTTCATTGCCTCCTTCCCTCTTGTCAACCAGTGGACACCAAAGAACTTACTTCTACCTCAAGTCCCTGCCTGCAAATGATGAAAATGTCCTGTTATTTCCCATGCCAAATGGAAAATGTACAGGCATCAAGAACTAGGAAGACAGCCAGCTTTCTGCATATCCTCACTACTAAACATATTATTAGCTTCTCAAATGAAAGTTTCCAATGAAACAAGAAGAAAAGACGATATGAGACATGTCAATGTAAAAGAGCAAAACAAAATAAAAAGCCTGGTGTTGGGTTTTGTTTGGTTCTCCCCCCCCTTCAAATCTCCATATACGTGTATGCTACTACTAAGTTGCAATTACAATTCATGGGCTTAGGATTTCATTCATTTATTAACAGTAATAGTTACTTGGATTGCCAAGATGAAGCCTCTATTGTGCTAATAACTGTGTATTTGCACAAGAATTTCTGTTCTAAAAACAGTATCTAATTAGACAATATAGGCAATAAAAATCATCAGACTCATGTTGAGTGAACTGGAAAAAAAAAAAAAAACAGAAAATAAAGCAAACTAAATAAAGTCATAGAGGAAATGTATCAGTGAGGAACCGAACAGAGATCTCCTCAGTATGTAGTTAACTGACAAAAAGACTACGAGACAACTGCAGGCTCCCTGCTTGAAAATGGCTTCCCCAGAAATTTCCAGTGCACCTCAGATTTTATTGGGTTTTGTGAGAAACCAGTAGAGATGTGTGGTTTTGCGCTTGCTTTCTTTCTTCCCACCAAGCTATCCTAACCAATTTTGGCCTTCTGATGATAGTCTGACACATTAGAAGAAGCAGAATCTAACACCATGTCTAACCGATGAACTTTCTATGAACATTCTCTCCAGCTCCACCCCCAAGGAAATTCACCCTCTGAATACCTGCTCAAAGACACATCCATAGACTACTTTTCTGAAGGATATGCAAGCAGGGAGCTTGCATCCATCAGCAGAATTTAACCACAACGCTTCTAGTTATGAATATGATTCAGGATCCTATCTATACATTAAGGCCCAAGAAAGAAGAAATAATTTTCCACTTTGCAGAGTCTCTGTGCTACGCTAAATTAAGCAAAATAATAGCAACAGAGATGAACCATGCATTAGGAATAGCTCAAAAACAGTAGGGAGGAGGGAGAGGAGTAACAAGCATTACAGTATCTATTAACTAACAGAATGCTTATGGAAGTAAGGATAAGATGCACATGCATTTCAAATGAAACCTTATCTATAGCACCATAAGAAAATACAGCAAAATAAATTCATCAGGGGAAGCAGCTTAAAGCATAACTCTGAAAGCATCCAGCCATCAGTTTCATCTGAAGTGCATTTGATTTTTTTTATCACAATGAACTCATTTCACAATCACAAAAATGTATTTCTGTATTCCCACTTATAACCCTTTCTTCATTAAGTCCAATGTCAAACGCTATCATACTCACTTAGAGCATAAATATATGTGCATATTAAGAGAGTTTCTAAACCCAAATTCTTTCTTTATGTTCTCTTTTACTGATTCTGGAACAACTAATATTTTTGTCTTCAACAGTTACAGATAAGACTTGTTGAGGAGGCACACATAGCACTCAGTACCAGGACTGCTCTCTTCCAGTAAAGCTACAGAGTGAAAGTAGAAACATATAACTAATCTACGTGTAGGTAATCACAGATTTCTCACACGACTGCATCACTGACAACGTCAATCTCTACAACGTGTAAAGCACCTGATTACCAAAAATATTCTGTGTTTAAGAAACTGTTTCAGAGATATTAGTGGGAAAATTCCAACACTCATCCAACCAATGTTCTTGCTGACCGTAGCACATGAAAACTGACAACCAGAAAACCAGGATGAAGTTCAAAGCAATTTTTCCATGCCTCTATTGATTAAACTTTCAAAGCTACCCTGCTTACCAAAAGCTTCCTGCTTTGCAAAGCAACAGATCTGAGAACAAGATCACACACATTTGTGGTGCAACAAAACTCATTTTACTAGTAAGCAAACAGGCAAAATTTCCTAAGAAAGTATGTTCAATTATTTACCTCTTTGTGAAATTCAATGAAGGAGAACAAAGAAATAAGTTGACTTAATGGACTGGTCTAACAGCAGTACCTGATGAATTGTTCAATTAAAGTTCTTTAATACTGTTTTTAATTGATCCTCCATTCTCAGCCTACCTGGTGTATTCAGCAATCGGGACATCTTGCAAGAATAGGAGATGAACTGCTCACAGTATTCAGCACTACTGGTAATGGCAGAAATCTGGTCCATCGTTGCACTGTAGTTGAGCTGCAGTACAGATAACTGTACTCCCACAGAAGTCTGCATTGGCAGATCATGGTACACAGTTGTCCATACTTTATCCTCTGAAAGAGAGAGGAAAAAGACAAGGATTGGTGAAAAACAGACAGTGGAACTGAGTCGAATAAATCCAGGCCTTTGACAGAAGATAAAAGTGTCCTACAAGGTAGTACGGAAAAAGGGTGTTGCATGTAGAAAGTCATCATGAGAGAGTACAGTTCCAGCAACCAGATGACAGGAAGAAACCCTGATTGCCTTTGTAGTTTTGACAACCAATATCCAGTGCGAGGAGATTTCCTTGAACAACTGATGCTAACAGTGACATATGGTACTAATACGGACTAGCTTTAATCAGAAATTGATTAGAAGGACACAAAGCTGATGCACTAAAGACGAGCTGGAGATTGACATTACTTTGCAGTAATGTAACAACAGGGATGCGTCACTCTCTGCACCATTTAGTGATTAATACTGAAAACACTGCAGTTTATCAAGGTTTCCACACTTTCAACTCCAGGTGTGTTCCTAGGGTAAACCAAAATTAATGCTTATTGAGACTTGAATATTTTACAATAGCAGCAGCAGATGACCTCATTGATTGTGGTTATGGTATGTATATCAACATAAGATACAATAGCAGTAGGAGACAATGGAAATAAGGCTTCTGTTTAGTTGTGAATAATCAAATGGAAAGGGGAAGGACAATATTATTTTGCTGATAAGAGGCACAGCAGCACTGGCTGAATCTCAACACTCCCCACAGCCTCATGCACATGCAAAAAACTGCAATACCCAGGCCACAACAGACCCTGTATTCACTATACAGCTTCAAACTACCGAATAGCAAATCACTAGAAGTGTTACTACCATTTGTTAGTAGCTACTAGAGGAGATTTAAGATAAGATACCACAATAATGAAACAACACGCTCCACGCTCCTTTTGTTGGAGGATCTGTGGGAGTTGCAAGGTAGTTTAGAAAGGAAATAAAGAAAAGGCACAGAAATTTTCCCTTTACAGACCAAGCATTACTTTTTCTTAGACAGACATTTCACAGAACCAAAACAAAAGGAAAAAATAAGTATCTGAGAAGAGAGTTTCAGAATTAAAACAGTGAAGATTCAGCTACTGTTAGAGATCACTTTTTTCCAGTAACAGTACTATTCTATCACTTGGGTGTGAAGAACTTTTAAATTCAAGTTGACTAGCTACCAGTGTAAGCAAGCACTGCTTCAGCTGATACTTACTACTCACATTGTCCACCTCAAAAAAGCCCAGCACTGAAATAAGTTAATTCTCGTTTATAAATAAAATACAGAAATTTTTCTTTTTTTCCTATAATTATCCTTAAACAGATGACCACAGAGCACCCATGAAGTGCAGCAGGTTTTGTCACTGATATTTATCATGTATAGATCTTTCACATTTTAAGTTGTTTTTAACTTTTCTTTCTGCTGTTATATATACTTCTACTACTGAGGGCCAAGCCAAAGAAATGTTTCCTTGAATAGGAAATGCATAATTTTAAGAAACATCTAAGAGTCTATCCTAGTGCCTTGAACTGGCTTGTTAAAAAGTCCTAATTTCCAGATGAGTCAGCCAGGCCTTTGTCCCACATGGCTCAGCTGTTTCTGCAGCCACACCACTGACCACAGTCATCCTTCCACAGATGAGGAGATGAAAACATGCCATGCTGCTAACTTTGCAAGAACAGATTCTCCAGGGGAATCATCTGGCAGTCTCAAAGAATACTAATTCACCTGACAGATGTGCCTTACAGCAATAAAACCCATAAAATGTAGGACATAGCAGCATGTTTTCAATTTACCTATCTAAATCTCATGCCTGTTCATGCAAATCTCTGGGTCACGCCAAAACTTGTGGCCTGATATACTGTGGATCAGTACCTTAACTACATAAAAATACTTTCATAAACAGAGGCATACTCAGAAGTACTTCAGTACTTCCTCACCAAGTTCATAGCAAAGTGCTTACGTACACTGATGAGTTCTGGGTGTGAGCCACAGTAAAGTTATCTTTCCATGTCACAATTATTCTTATCTCCAAGAAACCGTACTCCGCGCTATTTTCTAGTCTTAATTTTCACTGCTTAGTGGCAGGCTATTTTGGATTACATGGAGTCATGTGGACGCATGTGTTTGTAATTGATATGGTGCAATTCTTTCTAATCAAATATTCAGAGATAAGGCAAGCAGAGCAGACAACTCCTCTGCAAGGAGTACACATCACTAGCCAAATGAGATGAAATTCAGCAGGTGATTTAAGATGGTTATTATGTTAATATTAATCTCTTTAGTCCAAAGCTGTGTATCAAACAAAACTATCCTTGCACTAAGAAAGAAGTAATTTTTACAAAAAAGAGAGGGGAAAGAAAAAAGTGGCATTCCTACTGCTGTATGGCTTTAATCCCACTCCCAGGTACCAAGGAAAAAAATCATAATTGTCATCTGTCACATTACACAGAGAATATATCACAGTTTCGGTAAAAGCCTCAGATGGAAGTTTACTACAGATTCATTTTCAAGAAAGGATTGATCATACAGTCACTGACAGCAATGTCTCACTTTTGGCAGAAAACACTGGATATATAAGAACTCTAATGTACAGTGTGCATTAGGCCAGTTAGTCTCATCTGGAATGAGAAAAAACTTCTAGACTAGCCATTAAGAAGCCACAAGAATGTTATTAACAATAGCAGTTGTGTTCAGCATTATGTCTGTGAAGGGTGCTCCTTTTGGATACTGGATTCTATTCAACGCAGCCTTGACACTTCACCTCCTAGTGACGGAGTTCCAGGCTTTAGCATTGCACCCCATATGAAAGAAGACAGAAACACCTTTATGTCAGCCAAACACATCCCCTGAACCACTTCAGGATCTTCCTGTTGAAGTGCAAGTATTACTAAGTTGTAGCTGATGTAAAGGAAGGAAGGAAACTCCTTGTCTGGGTGGGGGATTTCACACTCTTCACACATTTTTCTGATTTAACTAAAAAGCCCTGCCTTCATGCATGGACTGAGAAATCTGGAATGACAGGGTCTTCCCTCAGCCAGAAAAACACATGGACAGCGTAACATGCACACAGCTGAAAACTCGCCTCCCCTCACCAGCAAGAGCAGACTCCTGTATATCATACAGTTATATCACTGGGAACAGCCTTAAAATGTATGGAAAGGCTTAAAGCAGAAAGTTGCCTGGCAAGAATCTCAACCTTGTGTTGTGTGCTGATTACAAACTTTTAGCTTGATAATAATGTTAACTTCTCAAAGCTGCTTTTTACTTGAGACTATTCTTCAGAAAGATTTAATCAGTAACCTGCCTGAAGCCAACTTCCCTTAAGGAAAAGCTAACACACATAATTCATACTATCTCAAAACCTGTATCATCACCTTTTATGGAATAATTCCCATGTAGCTGAGAAAAAAAATGGAGTAGTCATAGTTAACGTATCAAAACCTGTAAGAAGAGCTTCCTCTCAATTTCTGTCAATAGTACACAAAAGTCTTATTTAAGGTACACAGAAATGAAAAATCTATCCTAGCTAACTGTAATGTGATATATATTCCTGGCATTACTGTCACCACAGCCTGGCAGTGTTCAAGGCCAGGCTTGACAGAACCTTGGGCAACATTGTCTAGTGTGAGGTGACCCTGCCCATGGCAGGGGTTGGAACTAGATGATCTTAAGGTCCTTTCCAACCCAACGCTTTCTGTGATTTTATGATTCCCCTAATACACTGGCAATTATTTTAAGAAAGCATAACATATGGCTACTTCTAACAAGTGTTCAGACACAATTTGTTGTCCTTCAGAGCTGTGTATATGACTTCCAGACAGCCAAACACACCTATAAGAAGCAGACATCATTTAATTACAATGCCGTTCAGTAGCATCATATATAAAATATTCTATATGCTTATAACTTTTTTCATTAAAAACTGTACTAAAATGAACACATGTTGAGATTAGTTAATTTAAGGCTAATATGGTATTCTCATAATATTTCTTTATTGCAGACACGTTAACAGGAAGTTAAAAGCTAGTGCTTAAAGGGACTCTGAATATGTTTTGAATTGCAAAAATGCAGTAATACTACAGAGAAGGGACACAGAATTTTGGCAAAAGACACAGGAGTCAAACAAAAGAGTACATAGTGAAAATCTTCATGTTACTGTACAATTTGTGCTTATGGTCAATCTCACATCATGAGCTCATACAACCCAGGAAGACTTCTCAATTGTGATGTAGTTCAAGGAGCTAGGCTGGATAGCAATAGTTTGTTTTGATATCGTAACAATATTGATATGACAACAGTTACCTGACTGGCTGACCTGACTTAAGAATAGATTATACAGTCATAATTAGGTAAAGCATCATTGCTAATTGGATTAACTGGATTCAGCTTTTGCCCCAAATTAATCCTATGCCCAGATTTCAATTAATTTCAGATACACTGAAAGTTGGAGCATTTGCATTAGTCCATTATTAATTTATTCTGACTGATTTTTAAAAAAAAACATCTAAAGCCCAAACGCTTCTTAGCCCTATTGCAAGAGAATTATCTACTTGTGAAGTCTCAGAAAAGGAATTCTGCCACTGAGACGAGCACTATAAATTTGGAATGGATCCATTGTACTTTCCTTATAAACAATATTGGTGAATACTAGTTTTGGGTGGAGAATAGGATTTAATCTTTTGTAGCAAGATGAACCAGGAAAGTAACGCATACATTAGGCTGACACTGGCTTTCCCACTGGAGGATGGAGCACCAACACAAGCTAAATGCTACATGTCAGGAAGATAAGGCTCTCCCAGATGAGCACTTGTTCATTCAGATGTATTTCTTCTTAGCTCTTTTTTAATGTTACATAGGTATCCCAGTTGTACAGGAAAACAGATATGAAAAATGGTTCTTCCGTTATTTTGTTTCTAGCAGTGAAGAGGGAGCCAAATTTTTCTTTAATAGAATCCAGAAAACCAGTAGCCATAGATTCTTAACAGAATTCATAATGGTTTTCACTAAGAAGAATCCAATTAGATCCAAACTGCTAAGGCATTTGATACAATTATAAAGCAAATAGGCTCCCTGTAATTTAGTCTGTACATTACTCTATGGAAGCACTTCATCTTCCACAGATAGAAGTTAAATTAATCTCACTATAAGAATTACTTTTAAAACCCCCAAAACCAAAATGACCACCTGTTTCCTCAAAAGGAAATGAAAGTGCCATAATTTGCTGAAAACACCTTTCAATTGCAGTGACTTACATACAGTCCTGCCTACTTACTGGCTGTTCTTCACTAATAAAAAGTCAAATGGTTGACTTAGGAATTAATTAAATAATAATAATTATTAATGATTCACTATCAAAAAGTGAAATGAATTTTAAAATTTCCTTGACAATCAGCTATTCGAATGATTGAATCAAATACCAACATAAGTGGGTTTTCCTCCTCCTTTGATGACTGTCATTATTCACAAGTCCGAAAGGAAAGATTGCAAGTGCACACCAATATTGATGGCGTGCTCTGTCCATCAGCCACAAGCAAAATGGACAGGCTAGGAATTTTAACCCTCAAGCTGATGGCACTTCTTCTAGCTGGCTGTTTCTTGATCACAACATAGTAATGGCTAATTATTTCTTGTACAAAATGTTGCTGGTTGACAATAGTTTTATCCCAAGTCTCTTCCTTGCATGAACTTGTACGAAGACAAGCATGTGTAAGTAATCAATACTCATGACCAGCTTGACACTGCTGATACCTCTCCTCTGTGTCTTCTTTAAACAGTGTGTATTTAGCATTCAAATCACATAGAAGGATGGGATAGTTATCTGAAACATAAATGTAAGGCAATACCTATGACAAAGCCCGGGGGAAACCATTTCAGAATATAACAAAAATTATATCCATCTCCATCTGTTGCTGGGTGCTCTGCATTTGTTGTTGAGAACTCAAGCCTGTGGGCCTTACTGGATTTCTAACTACTGTTTGACAACTGCATTGGATCAGCATTTAGGAATGTGTTTCCCTCACACGTCAGCCGAGGGTTAGCTCTTCACTAGACATCATGATTTTTACCATCAGCAGTGCATTTGTCACTTCAAATTAGATTACTGCAATGTGTTCTACAATATGCTGCACAACAAATCACTCAAGACATCATACAAGACAGCCCACTGAAAAGTGGACTGCCTTCTAGGGAGGATAAATATCACAATTGTAATCACCTTGCATTATGAGATCTCCAATTTTATTTTTGGTAAGAACATAACTTGTATTTCAATTTCTGGGGAAACAGCCATTATCAATGTGATTAAAATAAGCATTTTTTGAGGCAATGTTGTAGACACAAGATGTGATACATACAATGGATAAGAAAAAGATTACAGCAGGCAAATCCTTCTTCTCCCTCCTTCCCCCCTTTTGTTTTTGTATAAGTGTTTACATATATATATAAAAGTTTTAAATTACATATATAGCAATTTGAAACTAATTCTGCTAGGGGCTTCAAAGGAGCTAGAGGTGGTTTATAAAAATGAAGAATGTTGGTTTGATTGAAGTTAATGAGTGTTTTGACAATCTCGCCTGAGATTTGCAAACATCAATTCTGCAGTAAAGTGACTCTGGTGATATGAATTCCATTGCTCTCATCATACTAATGTACAGAGTGGGGTTTAGATCAGCAAAATCCAGAAATATCCAGAAGGAAAAAAATCCAAGAATAAATAAGTGGTTTTACAGACTGAATTTTACTGACATCAAAGTCAGTGACTTTCTTAATCTATTTAGGTGAGGAACAGGATCAATCTGGAAGCATAATTCAACCATTCCTGCAGTAATTTTCTTCTTCTACTATTCCTTCCATTGTTTCATCATCAAGATAATAATGAACATTCAGATTTAATTACCTACTACTGATTGGCTGTTTTCCTTTATACTTACAGACAGTGCCTCAAGAAGACAATGAAACTGTGCGCTTCCCCTTGAATTTATGGAATCTCTTCCATAACTCAGCAATAAAAGTCTTATTTTATGAACTTACTCTGATGTTGAATGACATAACTTCATGATATTTTAAATCAATATGTAATAGATAAATCAGATGCTTTACAAGATAGAGTGGAAAAAACTGACCCAAATAAAGTTTCCACGGAACCAATTGCTATCACAGAAGTGATAATGCAGCTCCAACGCAACACAGTCGCATGCAGAACGCTAATGCCAAGAGTATCTTGAGAAACAAAACAGAGATCACTCATGTCTTCAAAGAAAACATTGTTATGCTGAAAAACAGTGCCTGGGGGGTAAAAAAGCTTAAAACAGATTGGAGCCCTAATGTAGAAAATGATCTCATGTGGGTGTTAATAGAAACAAGAGTTTAATAATCATCATGTATCAAAAGGAAAAATAATGAGACACAGCACAGCCATATGAAAGAGGACTAGGATCATTTAAGTGCCTGGTCTAACAGATGGAAATAGCAGTTCAGTTTAGATTAAGAAACAGTAAAGTCAAGAACAAAGGACATAAAAGAATAAACAGTATGGTTGTATTCAGCACAGTGAACAGAGCATGGGCAAGGGCTGGAAATATTTTTTATGGTTCAGTAACTGAAGAATCAACAACTGATTCTACATTCTGAGGAGTGGCCTCATCTATAATCTGGTATCATGTATCTGGAAAGAGCAAATGCATGTGTCTCCCTTAAAGCATCCTTCAGTTTATTTTAGCCTATAATGGAAGCATATGCACATAAAAGAAATAAACTATTATTTATGTTATTTCTTTTACAAAACACCACTGCACAATTCTTTAGCTATGATCCTAAACAGGGGTTTCTACAATCACTGAATAAAGTATCAGGGTAAAAAAAGAAATATATTTGAAAGGGTATCTGGAAGAAAGGGGCATTCAAAGCTTTCACTATGTGAGCTTGAACCTGAAGGAATCATTTCCGAACTATCTTAACTGAAATACACGTCAGTTTTCTGCCTCCTGAAGAGACATGAAAATGACTAACGCAGGTCTCAACTGTCACCATTAACCAAACATCACTCCTCTTTCTTCCATCAGCTTGAATCCTGGACATCCTCTTTACTGACCCAAGTTTATTCTCTCAAGAATGACATCCTCTACTCTCTTCTCTCACATAACACTAACTCTTCATAGACAGAAAAGGAATCCAGTGCACTGCAGCAGCCTAATTAATATATCAATACACTGAATGTTAGGCAGCCTCCTGAAGAGGCTGGTGTGAAGAACGAAAAAAGAGGTGTTTCCATTAGAGTACCCTGCTCCATTTTTAAGAACATAGCTTCCTTTCGATACTGGCTTTTTTTGCTATTTGTAACTGAACACTGGGAAAGGGAAATCTGAGTAATTGCATTCCTAACCAATATTCTTTTTCATTTTGCTTTCAAAAGGTGTCTCTAGACTGGAAAAATTACAGTTCTAAGTTTCAATTCACATTCTTGATAGTCTAATAACTTAATCATTATTCTCAATCAAACCAGCCACATTTAAACTCAGGAAACTTATCTGAAGATTGCCACATAAACTTAAGCATGTTTTCTTGAGGCATTGCCTAACTAAACAAATACCACAGTCATATACAGTTTAGTCTAACATCATATTTCTCGGCTTTTTGATATTTCAGTACTTGCTCATTAGAAAATTCAGGAAACACTGTCATTAGTTGTAACAGGATAGACAGCAGAAGTTAAGTTGTGACTCAGAGAATTGTGATGTCTTAAATGGCTTTATTTCTAATCTCTCAAATGAAGCATGACTAAAAACTCCACAGTACATCCCAGTGCTTAAGTGATTTCATTTACCATAAACCAGATACACACTATTTTAAAACACATTCTAGGCAAAGCTTTTTAGTACACCTGGGGTTTGAAATGTTGCACACAGTGACATGAGGAGAAAGGAAAAGCCAATGAGACTTCACACTGAAGCCAGCAACTTTCATGAAGTCTGTTTAATCTTTTTTTTCCTTTCCTGAATGCTGTAATCTAGTTTTACCTCAATCTAAACCTAAGGTAGAAGAGAGAAAACATAACCTGCTATGCTAAATTACAGAAAAGGAAATACCTTGGTCAGAAAGAACAGACAAATATCCCACTCCTGAGCAGTGAAGGTCACAGATTAAACTCTTTTAATGAAAAGATTAAAAGCATACAAGATGAGGACTAAAGATCATGGCAGATCAACTGACTGAAACTTTCAACCTCCTGAAATTCCTGTATGTGCAATTTTTCACTTCCTCATAACCAAAGGATGAGAGCTTCCTTCTCAGGACCTATGCAACCATCAGTAAACCACCCTACCTGCAGGTGACACTCCTTCCACCTGTAGGCATAGAGTGTTTTTATACAAATGATTACGCTAAGGAAATAGAAATCAGTATTCAGGAGCTATACTTGCAGTATGTGGCCTGTGAATTAAGAACTCTACGTGTCATAAACTTCAAAGACACTGTTGTGTAGAAACAACACTCTAAGAAAAAAAATCTTTACACAATAGCATACGCATGCTAAAACCTATATTCAATGAACACTGAAAGCATCAAAAAATGCAAGGCTAAAATACTGAAAGTTCTAAGAATGTCCTAAAAATCATAAAGTCTTTGCAATATGCAGAATTAGATGTGAACTGTCCAGTTGGCTTAAAATTCTGTCACTTGGCAAATACTCACTCAGGCATAAGGGTGTGTTTTAAATAAAAAAAAAAAAAAAAAATAAAGATCCTTCTGTTTTCTAAACAAATGACCAAACCAACCGACCTACAACAGATAAAAATATAAACCACAACAGTTTTAAAGACCTGAAAGGACAGACTCTTCTCAGAAAACTGAAAAACTCAGAGATACAGAGTTGGTACAGAATTCAGGCTTGTCTTGTTCGCTCAGGAAAACATACGTAATACTGACAATTGCATCGTATGTCATTTCATTCAGGAATCTGAACAAGTAACTTCAAGACCACACAAAGCAGAAAATATTATTGAAAAGTGGAATGCAAAGAGACGTAATACTGAGGAGTATTAAAATGTTAGTTCAAAATACACTAGATTCAAAGTGTTCAAACTGAGTTAACAGCAGACAACACAAAGCAGTAACCAAAAACATCCGTGTTATCAGCGCTGTTACCAGGCCAAAAGTCAAAAACACAATGCTGCACCAGCTACCAAGAAGGAGAAAAATAACTGCTGCTGCTGAACTCAGGGCACCATGCTAATACAGACTGGAACCATAAGGACAGGGGAGGAAAGGAAGTAACTCTAAGGGTTCTTAAGTAACATCTTCGCTCCAGCTACACTTTCAAGTATTATTATTTGATTTGAAAATAATAAGACCTGATTTTGAAAAACTGCCTAGGTTTGGCACTTAGTGTAGTACCAAAACCCATAAGACTGATCAGCAACTTCTGCCTAGCAAGAAGGCTGAAACAGCAGCTACTTTAATTGGATTTTTCTATCCCTGATTTAATGAAAATTGTGGCTGTTGGGCTTTACCATCTGCAGCACTCCCACTGCAGTGAAGTAGGTCTGCAATACATTTGGTCATTAAGTAGCATGTTTCTAATATTAATGTGATGGTTGTAGGAAAAATCTGTGTAAATTATGGCAAAAGTGTCAGGCAGAATAGCAGCAACCCCTCGGAGCTCCACTAAGCACTGGTGAAGACTGCTGAAGTTAATGTCAGCCCGCCCCTCTGAATAGTAACAGTAATTAAGTAGGTTGGTGTCTTTTCTTTTTAATTCCCGTAGATATGTCATTTCTAAGTAATCTGGCTCATGCAGCAAGACACACAACAGACTACTGCTAAGAAAAACCGAATCCAGTTGAGAAACAATGGTCCTACATCTTTGATACAGTAATTCACAACATTGCCATTTCCAATTGTTTTGTGACAGCATTTTATCCTATTACTACTGACAAACATATTTAATTTTCTTTTATCACTACTGACAGGTTCATTCCACTGCAGTCAGACAACGCTGGTCAGTAAGAAAATCTACAGCGATTTCTACTTGTGATGCACAAGTGCATTCTGAAGTGGAGGAAAAAAAAGCCAGTGCCTCTGGAGAAACCTCTCAAGGTTTAGGGTATTGCTTTGCAAAAACTACAATAATAATTTTTGGAAGTGAATAAATTATTCTCACTGAGTTTCTTAAACTGCTTACTATTGAATTCTTCAGTGTGCGAGGAGTTAGTCTCATAAATCTCACCTACAATAATGGAAGATCATTAGCCTCAATAGTTCCCACTCAGACAAGCATGGCCTGACATGTACTAGATAAACCCAATATTTTCAATATTTCATCTGAAAGCTTGGGTTCAGCAAATGGAAGAAACCCTGAAGCAGGAAGCATAAAAAGCATTTTAATTCTGGATGATAAACATGAACTCTAAACACAGTAAGAATAGACAGACACCAAACACGACATTGAAATACCTGGCTTTCAGTACAAGGAGATCCTTACACTTAGGAGTTGAGACTCTAAACACAAGACCTGGTCTGTAGAACCCGCAGGTTTCCATTCCAAATCTCAAGGTCTGCTTATGGAAGGTCTCTAGCTACAGTTGTTCCCTACCCACTCCACATGGTCTCACAGACCCCTTCCTTATCTTTGGCCCCTCTTGGCTGGACCCTGCTCATTACACCATATAGACTGCTACCACTAGTTTTAACTTGTAACAAATTTATTTCAATCACTCTTTACTTCCTGATGTTAAGGGGCAAGTGATAATCTCAATGGGTTGCAACCAACTCTGGTTACAGGAATTCTCCTCTCCCAGGAAAACACCTCCTCCATTTTCATGTATGTAAGCAATCTCTTCATTTCGTCTTCTGATTGACTGCCATATTTTGAGAGGAAGTGCTGCTTTCTGCTGTTTTGGAGATAAAAAAAGGCCAATATCCACATGATCCTGGATTAAGTTCTTGAATCTTTATTGCCATCACCCTGCAGTCTTCTTTCACCCATTCTATCTCTCCCACCATGTGGAACAGGGGCAGAAGCGAGTTACAGCATCCTTTTGATGCTGCCACAAAGCCTGTACTAAGCACCCATTCTGGAAATCAGTAAAAATAATGCCTGTAAACGCACATCATAGGTATTGCACATTTGTTTTCTTTTGCAGAAAAGCACTAACTCTAAGGGATGAAATGCAAACATGTATGCAATCTTGAGATTTACTAGGAGTGTTCAAAGACAACCTCCACACAAACTTTCTAACACTGTGAATTCACACTCCTATGTAATCTACGCTAACTTCACTTGTTGGTAAGTCCTTGGAGAGAGTCATGTGAAAGTCTTTCTGCACACCTCCTGCCTACGTAAGGAAACAGCATTAGCAGTACTTTACTCCTCTGTGTATCCCTATATATCTATCAAAAGAAATGTCTACTGCAGCTTATTCATTGCCCAAATAATTTCTTTTTTAAAAACATCTGTCAGCACATTGAGGAGGAAGCAAGACGACCTGACTTTGTAACACCAGAGTTACAACACAGCTAACCTGCCTTTTCAGGGAAACTCCTTTTGAGAATTACATATCAGTATGCAGTATTGCACCACAAATACTGGTTGGCAGTTCTAGAGTGGAATGAATCTCTTGTCTCTCTTTAAAATTGTCTGTAATCTTTTCATCACTTCATTAGCTATCTCAGTAAAAAGTGAACTTAATGCATCATCTGTCATCTGAACAGGGTTTTAAATGTTACCTTTAAACTAATCTGCTCTGTGATCTCTTCCTTACATTGATTTCAGTTTCAAAGAAAAAAAGCATTAAGAAGACTTAGACCAGGTAAACAGTTTTCTTCCTAGTCCCACTCTGTCAACAACACAAGACACTACTAGCAGTTAGAAAGAACCAACTCTGAGTATGAATTGCTGAGAAGCCATTCTTTGAAGCACTGTTTAAGGATAAGAAAGCCTTACGAGGGAAGCACATGTGAGAGAGTATTCCTAGTATACCAGAAATCCCCACTTGAACCTAGTGACAGCCACCTGCCATTGGGCTTGTTCCTCAAAGCACAAAGCTACACCACTGTCATTGGGGTAGGCTGTAGGCAAAAACACACACTCCCCCTAATACCTGTACCCACCCAAACAACAGAATAACCCTGCAGAAAATATGACCATCCAAATAAAATAAGATCTGCAAACTCCAACAAGGCATTCCTTCATTCCAGAGGCAAATTAACTCTCCACCCTTCACTCCATTGCCATGACCAAAAGCAGAAATAAAATCTTTACAGAAAACACAAGCTTTGTTTGAACTTTCAATGATGTTCTCTACTGGAGCAGTTTTCACTGCACTGGCCTGAAGCTCCTAGTGCCAAGTTCCTCACAACTCCATTAGAACACATGTATGAGGGAGTGAATCCAGAGCTAGATGTTTGCTTCTAACTTTCACATTAAGAGGTTAAGGCAGATAGTACCCTTCATCATCCTATTTCCAACCATCTCTTTTTGTTTCTCCCCCTGTTACAGATGGATTATTGACATACAGGCATACATTTCAATATAAGGGGTCCTGCAATGCACACAGTTCTAAAATGATTTGTTTTCCAGTTCCTAGACTTCCAACAAACAGGAATATTTTGACCGCAGATGATGTATTTTTTCCTCCTCCTAGACTAAGTAACTTGACAAAACAAAGACTCTACTTCACTTTCAACTACTTCTGCTATGTCAGTCTCAAATGCCAATTTGTTCTCATTGCACATTTAGCTCCCTGAAGTGTGGATGCTCTGTGACACTCATGCCACTATAAGCGCTTAAAATAGAGAGGCTGACATCAAGAGACTTTAATTCTTATGTTCTTTTATATGACAATTCAGAGTTTGAGGTGGAATGAGAAAAAAAAAAAAGGAAGAAACCAAAGAAAGCAGTCAGAGAACAGGAAACATTTCTGCTACTTGGCAACAAGAAGCTACCTTAAAAGCCAATTATAAGATTTGTCCTGTACTGAAACAGAGCAAATCAAAAACCTTCCCCTGGTGGCAGACTTCAGAACAGCTTTCTATGGTTTAGATATTTTCTCTGCAGTTGCACACAGGGCTTAGCTTTTCATTGCTGCATATGCAAGGGTAACTGGAAAAAATATCTACAGGTGTCCTAACAAGATTCAGAATCATGCGATTCTAATGTGATTTACTGCAAACCCTAAAGTTATGACAGCACTTTTTTTTTTTAATAACCCATTAAAATAACAAAGCACAGCAGCATACTGGGGCATGAAAATGGCCTCCATGTAACTGGCAGCAGGACAGGATTTTTTTAGAATTAAGGATCATCACTGCAAGTAGTCTTAAAATGCCACACTTCTGCCTCTTTTCATGGACTTTGTGCCTCTGTCCCTATAGCCAGTGTTGAGGTGACAACGATAAGTGAAACAGATACCATCCCCTCTGCATCTGAGGCAGATAATATTCCAGTGCCCAGACTGGAAGCAAAACCTGCTTTACAGCTGCGTTGTTCCCAAATAGACAAAAAGGAAGTAAAACAGGACTGGGGAAGGTCTGAAACCATGCCATGACTTCAGCCTGTTGATGTTCCCAGCCCTATGGCTGGAAGCCAGTCCCTACATCTGCCCCCTGCTCTTCCTCTCCCCACTCTTCTTTGGAACCGTACAAGCTTTTGATGTGGAAATGGAGATGAAAGCTGCCTTTCAACAAGAGAGGTTCAAGTGTGTTTATTTCACAATCCATTTCAGCCCAGAAAGGTGACTTTATAGACAGATTATAGCTCACGTAACAGTGACAGTGCTTTAAATACTGTGGCACTTGTCCCCTATACACCAGTGTGACAACTGCCATATTCCTTAGCATGGGAGAAGAGACAGCTGAAAGGTTACAAACTCTACAGAGCTGCCACAAAATAGGAATGGTTTCATTACCTTTCTCTACATATGGTATCTTTGTGTCATCAGTAGCTGTTTAAGCAAGTAGAAGAGTTTGAGAACTGTTTTATACTTATGGCTTTGCTTTTTCACATTTTAACATGTAAACATGTTACAACAGTCACCAGAATTCTGGCAACATTCTTTCATGTAACTGTGTGGGTTACATATCAGTTTGTAGCTGGATGCCCAAACATTCAAAAATCCCCCAAAACCTCAGTTGTTCTTTGTCTTGCATGGAATCCTAGAAAACAGACACAAGAACACTTTTCCTGCATCCTAGGAGAGAAATGAAAAGAAAGGAGCGTAATGGAAAGGAAAGTAACATAACTGAAAGTAACAGAACAGCAAGGAAAGGAACATAGCAGGAAGGAAAAGAGCCTAAGAGAGTAACATAATGAAAAAGAAACAAATGTAACAGAAAGGAAAGAATAGGAACAGAAGAAAGCTGAGTAACAGAAAAGAAAATGAGTAACAGGAAGGAAAGAAACACAATGGAGAGGAAAGAAAAGAAATGCACTGCAATGGAACAAAAAGGAAAGAAGAGTAACATAATGGAACAGGAAACAAAACATACTTCATAAAGTTTCACATTTAGGAAAGGAAATAACAGGAACATAAAAAAAGGTATATAACAGACCAGGAAGGAAAAGAAAGTAACGTAAGAGGAACAATGAAATGGAAAGGAAAGGAAGGTAACAGAAGATGGGATAGTAAGGGAAGGAAAGTAACAGGCAATGTAATGTATCTCAAAGGAATGGTAACGTCACTGACAGAAATGGAATGGAACAGAAAAAAAATGCAGCATAGAAATAATTGTAATAATAGAGAGTAAAGTAACAGAAACTTAAGTCTCAGAAAGGAAACTAACATAATGGGAGACCAGAGAGAACATAACAGAGAGAAAGAGAAAGGAAAGGAACGTAACGGAAGGTAATGGAAGAGGAACAAAAGGAAAGGAACATAATGGAAAGGACAAGAACAGAATGGAGCAAAAATAAGAGGAAAGGAACATAACGTAACTGAAAGTAAAGGAATGGAAAGGAATGATGTGGGAAATAAAAAATACAATGGAAAGGTGAGAACCATTATGGAAAGAACGGTAACAGAAGAAAGTTACAGAAAGAAAAGTAAGTAAGAGAAAGGAAAGTAGCACAACAGAGAGGAAAGGAAAGAAATGCATTGCAATGGAACAGACATTAAGGGAGAGTAACAACAAAGAAGAAGATAACAGAACAAAAATAAAAGGAAAGGAACATAATAGAACAGGAAATAAAATACCATACTTCATGAAGTTTCCTTTTTAGGAAAGGAAATAAAATAACAAACAAAAGAAACGGAACGGGAAGGAAAGGCAAGGCATGTAGCATAACTGAAAGTAACACAATGGAATGGAAAGTATTGGAAAGCAAAATAAGGTAACAGAAAGGAGAGTAACGTAACAGAGAAATAATGTAATGGAAAGGAAAGGAACAGAAGAAGGGACAGTAACAGGAAGTAAAGTAACGGAAATTTAACATGATGTAACCAAAAGGAAAGGAGGAATAACAATGTCACTGAAAGTAATGGAACAGAACAGAAAAGAACATAGTGCAAAGGTAAATAATAGAGAGTAAAGTAACAGAGTTGAATAGTGGAAAGGAAACTAAGGTAACAGAAGATTGGACAGAACCTAACAGCGATTAACAAAAAGGAAGGAATGCAAGGCAAAGCAATGGAAGAAGAACGAAAGGAAAGGAACATAATTGAAAGTGAAAAAGAAAGTAAAGGGAAGCAAAATAACATCACTGAAAGTAATAGAAGGGAATGGAAAGGAAAGAAATAGGAAGAAAAATAATAGAAAAGAGTAACTCAATAGAAAAAATAATAATGGAAGAAAGCTAAGTAACAGAAAGGAAAGAAAGTAACAAAGGAAAGAAACGTAACAGAGAAATGGGAGGAAATGCTCTGCAATGGAACAGAAATGAAAGGAACATAATGGAAAAGGAAACAACATACATTATAACATTTCCTTTTTATGAAAGCAAAAAAAAAAAGGAACAGGAAGAAAAGCAAAATAACAACAGGAAGAAAGAAAAGGAACATAATGGAACGGAAAGGAACATAACTGAATATAATGGACCAGGATGGAAAGGAAAACAGCAGAAAGGAAAATAACAATGGAGAAGAGTAACATCACAGAAAAAAAGGTAACGGAAGGAAGTTGAGTAACAGAAAGCAAAGTAAGTAACAGAAAAGAAAGTAGCATAACAGTGAGGAAAGGAAAGAGTATTTCAATGGAACAGAAACAAGGGTAATATAATGCAAAGAAGAACATTATAACAGAACGGAAAGAAACGTAATGGAACAGGAAATAAAATACCATACTTCATAACATTTCCTTTTCAGGAAAGGAAATAACAGTAACAGAAATAGAAGGAACATAATGGAACATTAAGGAAAGGAAAGGAACATGACATAAAAAAGTAATGTAATAGACTGGAAAGGAACGTATTGGAAAGCAAAATAATGTAATGAGAAGGAGAGCAACATAATGGAAAATAGTGTAAAGAAAAGGAAAGGAACATAACAGGAAGAGGACAATAACAGAAAGGACAGCAATGGAAAGGAGTTAACATAACATAACCAAAAGGAAAGGTAACATAACCGGAAATAATGGAACGGCACAAAAAAGAAGGTGGTGAAAAGGAAAATAACGGAGGGTACAGTAACAGAAAGTAGCATAAAGGAAATTAACATAACGGAAGACCAGACAGAATGCAATGGAGAGTAACAGACAGGAAAGAAATGTAATGGAAAGGAGAAGAATGTAACAGAACGAAAATAAGAGGAAAGGAACATAATGGAACAGGAAGGAAAGGAATGTAACTGAAAGTAACATAACAGAATGGAAAGGAATAATGCAGGAAGGAAAATTACATAACAGGAAATAGAGAAAGATAGGGGGAAGGATGGTAACAGAAGAAAGTTAAGTTACAGAAAGGAAAGCGACATGAGAGGACAGGAAAGAAACATATTGCAATGGAACAGAAATGAAAAGAAAGTAAAGCAACAAAGTAGAAGAATGTAACGGAACAGAAATAAGAGTAAATGAACGTAAAGGAACTGGAAATCCCACACTTTGTAAAAATTCTTTTTTAGGGAAGTAACAGAAAGGAACGGAACAGGAAGGAAAGAAAGGAACGCAACTGAAAGTAACATGAAACAATGGAAATGGTCATATCGGAAAGGAAAATAACATAACGGAAGGGAGAGCAATGGTAAGGAAAACTAATGGAAAGGAAGTTAACATAACAGAAGAAATACTAACAGAAAGGGAACAAACAGGAATTAATGTAATAGAAAGAAAATCAACAGAAATTAACACAACACAAAGTAGCATAACAAAAAGAAGAATGATGACTCAGAAAGGAAAGGTATGTAACAGAAAGTAAGAGAAAGGAAAGGAAAAGAACATAATGGAAAAAAAATAAAATACATCTTGTTTCCACTTGTAACCTTTGTGATTTGCGTCTCTTCAGGGTGAAACCCCCCTGGCATTTCCGGCAAAGAAGTGTCATCATTATTCAACTCATGATGAGTGCAGGGAGGGAATGGAAGTAGAACAGTTGTGTTGAAAGGGACCTGCAAAGACCATGTAATCCAACTTCCTGACCAAAAGTGAAAAAGTAAGGCATTAAAGGCATTGTCCAAATGCCTGTTAGACATTGACAGCATGGAGCACCAATCACCTGTTCCAGGTTTTAATCAGCCTCTCGGTAAAGAAATGCTTCCTCATGTCAAGTCCAAACCTCCCCTGGTGGACACAGCTTTGAGCCATCCCCAGATGTCCTGGCACTGGGTACCAGGGAGAAGATCTCAGCATGTCCCTCTCCACTTTCTCTCCTCAAACTGGAACACCTACATAGAAAATAGTCTTTATCTTTATCTACTGAATTAAATTGCTCCAAATTTTATTTTTCGCATGCATTTGAATATATGTGTAAAAGTAAAAGTTTTTGTACCTTGTAAGTTCAGTAAATCAGTTCTCAGGTAAAACAGCTATATCATTAGTTATTTTCAGATGTGACATGAGTGATAGAATTAAACATTTACTGTTGCTGGTGCACTTTCCATCAGTATGTAGTGATGGATGGCACATTTCTATTCATGCCATATGTTTCTACATATGTCACAGTAAAAAGCACTCCAGTGACCCACTATTTACAGAAAGAAGAGAGAAAAATCTCAGGAGATGACAGTTATGGTTGTCTAATGTCTACTCACAAAGTCATTGCAGTAATTATTACATGTGCCACTTCTTAGAGAGAGAGAAGAGAGGAAGGGGGAAGAGTGGACAGAGAAGCCACCCTGTATATTTGACCTTAATGAGACAGGTTATGAATATGCATAATGATTTCTCAAAGTGTCTGAATATGTGCAGCTTTAGGGAAAAGAACTGTACTATAAAGGGGACAGAGTAAGTACCACTCAAATGGAGCTATTATGCTTGCAGCCCTTTGGAACCTGAAATGAGATAAAAGCCACATCACAGAGGCATAATGACTTCACGACCAATAAAAAGAATCAACTGACATCTTCTGGTAAAATAAATTATGAGACTTCTCAGTTCTGCTTTGCATCAGTGGACTACATGATGAAGCAGAAGGAACAGCAGAAAAGACTATGATTTCCCTACCAGCAGCAGAAAGCATCAAGAAACTAAAGAAGTGATGGCCTGCCTCTCCCACTGATGTTCCATACAGCCACTAGGATAAATACCTAAGTGTTTATGGTCCCCATGCATTGTTCCTCTACTTATTCCTTACCCTCTGCCCTGAAAACTCTTGCAGGGCAAACACACAGATGACAGCAGGGTAAACTTACTGATGTGACACCTTTTCCCCTACCTCCCTGGGCTGAGGGGTTAAAAAGAAACATTCAACATAGGGAGTAATAAGCTTGTTTGTGTCTTTCTCAATGGGACTGAAACAAAAACTGCAAGCAGAAACTGAATAAAGATTCAGAAATACAAAATTACACACAGAGCAGGGGGTGAAGCTGTAATATAACCAAAGTTTACATCTTCCAACACATATTTTAAAACAGCAGTTCTTTCCACTACAGCTACTGTTCTAATGACAGTTCAAGAGAAAACAGGAAGCCTCAAACTGCATCCTGAGACAGGAACCCTCCATCTTTTGAAAAACAGGCTGCAATGCAAACTCTAACGCTCCAGTGTGGACCTTCCTCTGAAAAAGGGTAAAATCTTGGCCTTAAGATGACAGAGCTTTGGAAGAGTTTCCTGTTTGCCCAAGATCACAAGCTGGGCTAAATTGAAAATCAGTCCATTGGTTAAATGCCACATCACAGCTTCGTGGAATATTTCTCTATAAGTTCATTTGAAAAGTTCGAACTTTACAACTCTACAAACAGTTTCAATACTCATTTTAGTAAAAGAAAAAAAGCTTCTTAAAACTCACATAGTTCCTATTGGTAAGTATTTGGAAAACTGCTGAACGCCTATTGCAATGCCTTAGATTTCGATAAGCTGTGTTACTGCAGCAGGTATCAATACCTAAACATGGCATCTAAACATTTTAATTCCACTATGAGTACATAAAATCCAAGTGCTTGGTTCTTTGCTATCAAAACACAGCACTGAGGGTACGAGATTTATTTAGAGAGGGCAAGGACAAGAGAATAGGAGAGCTCTGGGATTTCTTTGACAATACGAAGTAGTTTAGAGAGGCCACGAATTGCTGTGGGGAGCACACGCACGTATGTATTTCTGTGACTGACTGCACTATTGAAATGCCAGGACATCCTGGAAATCAGAACAATTTTTACTACCACAGAAACACCTGTGAAGGCCAGAATTCATCATGACTTCCTCCAGTTCACTAAATTGAGACACACAAAGGATGGATATAGACTGTGCGCAGAAATATGTCCACGCATACTATTTCTACTGCACCAATTTTCTCTCTTAAAAATGAAAACCCACTTTTTTGCCATATTTGGGAATCTAGTACTTTGACTATAAAACCTGTAGGTGAGATGTTGACATAATGATGAAACAACAAGATTTGTGATATAGCATTTTCAAGGGCTAAAGATGCAATTCTGAAGCATACAGTTTCAGTGGCTTTTCAGAATACTGCCCTTGCCCCTAAAAGTTCATAAATAAGTGATTGTGCAGCTGTTGTCCAACAGTTTGCACCAATAAATCTGTACTACAGTAACTGTGAAAGTAGTACATAACTGTTAAGCCACCTTGTTTTAGGAAGCTGGATACTAGCTTTGCTACCCTAACCTGTGGGATTTTCATTCCAGCAATCCAACTAGCAGGTTACATTTTCACACTACCTTTTTAGTCACTAAAATGTTCTTACTCGCTAATTCTACCTGAGTGAAATAAGGGATATTTAAAATACCTGCTAGAATCTTGGGCAACAATTTAATATAGAGATGTTTGTTTAACATAGTGTTAATATGAACATTCAGATTTGACTTTCAAGCTTGAGGGGGAAATAAGATACGGATGTCTCTATATATTTGAAATATCACTATCCTGCCATATGAAGAAGCGGGGTTTTTTTTCAGCTAGAGTACTCCATATACTACTGTCCAGTATAGCTAGACCTAAAGATTACTTAGCTTCACGTTCAGAAGAAACAACTGTAATTCAGCTAGTTCATTTTCAAATACAGTACTAGTAGTATTAGAAACCTGCACAATTTCCACAATAAAATTGAGAATTCTGCTCTCATTCCAATATGCTATAGTCCTTTTTGTTATAGGACAAGATATGCATCATTACTGCAGAGTTCTATAGCAATATGTTACTGATTAAGCAAACTAAAGACCTCAAGTAAGCTAATACTACCTTTTCTCTATACCTTACTGATAATACTCTATATCAGTTCAGAAAAAGATTTAGGGTGTTGTGAATGTTCTCCTCTTTACCCTCCAGTCTTCAGTGCCTACGCAAACCCCCTAATCAAATGAAAATGAAAGCTTTAATAGCTGCAATGTGTAGGTACTACACAGTAAGTAAGTAGATTATGTGCTCTAAGCTATCCGAGAACAATCGTCAGAGTAGTCTTTCCTTCGCTGCTGTTTCAGAAGCAGAGATTAAAGTTACTTCACAACAATTTTAAATATTTATTGCAGCTATTTGCATTTTAATGATGAAATAGTTGTTAGGTTCTTGTATTCACAATTTAAATAGGTACACAGATATTAATGCAAAATGTCTTTTTCTTGTAGGAAAGAGTTGCTGATAAGAGCAATTCGGTTAACATAGAAAACACATTTTTCTACAGCATGTGTCATATTCATATGAAGCGAATGAGCACTAAATCATCTGTCTTGGTGTTCATGATCTCCTTCCCAGTGTTGCACAAGCTACTAGGACATGCTGCTTTATATGTAACATGAATGAGAAACACTGTAGTACTGGAGAGGTGCACTTTTTTGTGACTGACACCACTAGAGTGATATTATTTTCAATTTACAAGGTTACCCTTTGAGAGTACCCAAAAGCTATAGCTAGGGCTGAACACAGCAGTTCTTCTAAAGAGCTGAAATGGCTATAATCTATCAGCAGTTTTTGGCACTGTTCCCTGCAGTGCCTGCCTGGTTAGCTACTGATACAGTTCAAGGTGCTAGTCATGATTTTAAAAAGCTTAAATGGGTCAGAATCCACCTATCTGAAAGATTGCCTTTCCAGCTGCACCTCAGAACAGACTGGCTGGCCTGTCTCTCTAGTCCAAGAAGGACTGATGTTACACCCAGAGCTTAGCCTGGGCTCCTTTTTAGGCATGTTTTTATTACGCAAATGCAGACATGAATGGCAACATGAAACAGCGGCCATCTCTTGTTCACTAACTGGCTGTCTACCTATCAGCACTTGACCTGGGGTCTGCTGCATACGCCACGCATCCCCCTTCAAGTCAGCTTTCCCCTCTCTGCCCCTCTCAACCTCTCCCATCCACACACATACACATTTCTGCTAGCAGGAAGAGGCACGTGAACTTCAGGAACCGTGATGCACAAAGAGGCAGAGCTGCCATTTCTACCTATGATGGTGCCTTTGCATTCTTGTTGCTGAAGTTTGAGGACTTGCATGGATGCCAGATTTTCAATGCAAACAGACCGAAATTCAAACTCACTAAGCAGACACTTGAGGGAAAGCCTGAAGACATGTCTCTTGTCTCAGTTACTCAGTATTTTGTATCAGAAAAAGTGCTGAGACAACTGTCATGCATTAACAGACCAAAGAAATAATACACTTCCCGCTGCAGAAAACTGACCCCTTTTTTCATCATCATTTTTTTTTGCCTCAGCATGGCAACACAGATGACCAAGACATCTTGACGAGTATGCCAAGATGAGAAATTTTTCATGCAAAGTAGTGTTAAATGCAAAAATCCACACAACAACCCCAAAAGAAGTTAATGTAGTTACATATGTGGTGTCAGAAGTTAAACAAGGTATGTTCTTCTAACACCAGGTAAAAGGACAAAACAGGCAAAAAAGGTAACTCCTGTGGTTTGTTTTTTACTTATAATTAATTTCTGTTCCTTGCCTGTGGTGGTATGAGACAGTCAGCAATACCTGGACAAAAAGGAAGTCTAACATTTGTACCTTCTACAGGACTCCATGAACGACAGACATTACCGAACCACAAATACATTGATATACAGTAACTTTGCTAACTGGAGCACCTCCGTATGAAGATGGGCTGAGAAAGTTGGGGCTATTCAGCCTGGAGAAGAGAAGGCTGCGTGGAGACCTCATAGCAGCCTTCCAGTATCTGAAGGGGGCCTAGAAGGATGCTGGGGAGGGATGCTTCATTAGGGACTGTGGTGATAGGACAAGGGGTAGCGGGTTCAAACTTAAACAGGGGAAGTTTAGATTGGATATGAGGAAGAAATTCTTTACTGTTAGGGTGGTGAGGCACTGGAGTGAGTTGCCTGGGGAAGCTGCGAATGCTCCATCCCTGTCAGTGTTCAAGGCCAGGCTGGACAGAGCCTTGGATGACATGGTTTAGTAGGAGGTGTCACTGCCCATGGCAGGGGGGTTGGAACTGGATGATCTTAAGGTCCTTTCCAATCCTAACTATTCTATGATTCTATATATCTACTCTTTATTTTAAATGATGATGCACCACTGAGGACAGAGGCCAGTTATGGCTAATTAATAGCTGTGATTTGCAAAGCTTATAGAATGGATAACTACCAACCTTGCTCAGACTACACTGAATGGTGACTACAGATTCTATGACCTCTCACATGTAAAAGCTTTTAGCAATTACTTTCCTCTTGCTTAGAAATACGGATTATGAACAGACTTCTTCTCCCACGTACATTAAAGAAAAAAAAAGTCAAAACTGAATTAGCAAATACAATGCATTTACCTGTCATGTTGCAGTAAACTTTCAAAGGTCCCAGTGTCCCACTGCCATCTGGATCTATCCAGTAGTAATTTGAAGTTTTGCCCAAGTGTTTGTATGCTTCACAAGAGAGTTCATAAATAGCTGGAATGAAATAAACCACAACAATAAGGATCTTAATATCCGGGAGCAAAGAAAAACATAATTACAATGAACTGTCTTCATTTATATAACAAGAACTATGCCCTTGAGATTAAAGTAATGTCACTGACATGTACAGGCAACAAAGCATCTCTCCAAAAGAAACAAGTGATTAAAAGCTTGAGGCACATAATTTGATTCTTTTGGAATGTGACAGAAAGCCAGAAGAGGAAGAGAATTCCAACAACTTGGCTGAGGGAGAGAGCGGGTGGGAGGGAGAGGAACAACCAAGCTTTAAGAGTATCTTTAAACCATTCTTGAAAATACTTCGGTTCAGAACCTGGGTTATACAGCGGTTTAAGCTTTACATCATGAACGGTAACACTTCCATTGACACAACGTACTTTTAGGAGATACACCAAAAGCTTCCCAGTTTTCTTTACGTAAATTTTAGGATTTTTCAGGTTTTATTACAACTCAGATTAACATCAAGTTTCAAAACTGAGATTTCTCACTACATGGAACACCTGTCTCCACACAGCTCTGCAGCTCCCCTATTACTGATCTACATAAATAATACTCTGTTCCAGCAAGGTCTAAAATTTCACCCTATTTACTTTAGCATGGGGTTTTCCTTCATTTTTTTCCTTGACCTCTCCATACTGTTTTTATTTCAAGTCATAAAACTGCTTGTCAAATTGTGTTATGATTAATAGCTCCAGCATGATAATAAGCATTGTAGGTAGAAGCTTTTCTAGTAATTCCCATATTCTCTTTGAAATAGATGACTATTACAAAGTTGTGTATTATACATGAATGAATTAAACCATTTTAGGCACAGAAAAAGTAAACCCAGTAGTTCATATAAATTGGCGTGTTTGCATACAAATAACTGGTAAACTACGTAAATATTTTTCTATGCAGTATTTAAGAGGAGGAATGTGCAATGCTGCTTTGTTTTCCAAGGAACAGATGGTACAGTTTTTTTGTTTGGAATCAATCAATCAGCTGCTAAAGGAAATGCAATATTTGTCTAAACCAGACTTCATATCCACTCTAAAAATCCATCTAATTTGTTGGCAATTCTTGTAAGCAATCTCCTGGCTAAGACTGGCTTTATTTCAAATGTCCATAAGGATGAGCTGTTTCACTGGGTTCTGATGAGTGACTATCACACACACAGAGAGAGACACACAAACGCATTTAGAAGCCTCCAACTACAAGGATCCAGGAGGAAAAGTGGAGCTAAAAAAGTCTTCAATTTGGATGTGGCACGAATACGAAGCTAAAGACTGTTACCTATGTAAAAGCAAATCATGTTGTTGAGGCTACAGGAGAAAGAATTCCCTGGAAGATTTTCTGTGTTCATCACAGCGTCTAAAGTCACTTTTATACATGAAGTAGACACCATTAAGACATTTTAATTGTGAAATATTCCAAGCCATGTCCCCTTCTTCCCCAAACTAAACAAATTCCTTCATTATCAAGGAAACTCTTTGCCTGTTTTCAGACACTTCATGCAGATTCCCTAAGGGATTCAGAACCAATTTTCTTCTGAAATACTTCTCTCTCTCCATGCTACCTAATACAACCACAAAATACCAGCCCTGTTCATGTACAGTTGTAGTGATATCAAATCTCAAATTTTAATAGATGCATTTCAGATGACAAATACTGTTCATGATCTCCCAAAAGTCTGCTTTTTTCATTTCCTAAACTCTTTCAGAAAGCCAAGGGAGTTTTGTCTCTGCAGTATCCACATCGTCACATAAAGCCATATGACTCTAGGTTTGCTCTTTTCAAGAAGATGGGCCAGTCTTGGTACAGGGATGCTACCAGAGTTCAGAGATAAGTGTTCTGTGGAAGACAAAACCAAGTTACACTGGTTAACCAGACACTCACCCCTACTGAGTATTATTTACAGGAAATTAAAGGGTTTAGATATAATATCCTTCCTTCTGCTTTCCTGGAACGGGAAAAGGAGAGCACTGTAGGTAGGTAGTTATTAGAATTAGAGCACAGAACAGGCTGCTTTTGAATATTCAGCATTTGTTAAGCTTCAACATTATGTTGAAGACCAAACCACAGAAATTCCTCAAATAAAGACAGAAGAGTGAAATATTCTAAATTCAACTTGTGAAATGCCATGAGCATTTCACAGAGATAGGGTTTTGGCAGGTTTTATCCATACGCAGTTGCATACTTAAGGAACTTGAAAATGCGAGTAAATGAATGGATGGGTTCTAGCTCAAGGACAGAAATCACTTAACAGGAATATAGGGACAAAATGAAGGGATAAGTGAACTTGATATACTGACAGAATAACTGGCAATCAAGATGCAATAGGAAACAGTGAACAATCATGTTCTGGTGTATGAGGCATTTGATGACAGAAAGAGATCTTTCTGTTGACTTCAGATGGCAAAGGATAGCCACTAACTGAAACAGCAGAGCAAAAGTGGCAAATACCAGGCAGAGAAGGCAACTGCAAAGGGGATGACAGTAAGACATGATAGCAAGATGTCACAGGTGTAGAACATGGCACAGAAAGGGAAACAACACGGGATGACCTTGCAATTCAATACTACTTTTTAATGGGCTTTCGAAATGCTGCATGAAAAGTTCAGTCATGTGTAGGACACACAAAGAGGTGAAAATAGAAATTAAGAAACCCAAAGAATATCTAGAATAGATGAAAGTGTAAACACTGAAGGAACATTGGTTTAGAAGTCACCTGGGCACATTAAAATACACAAGAAAAGGAAACCAGAATACAACAACAAGGACGAGACCACCACAAAAATCAAAGTTGATGAAGGCTACAATAAACAAGCAAAAGAACTAACAGAGCCAAGAAATTAAGTCAATGAAATGTAAGATTTGGATACAAAGTCTACAGTGCTCAAATGTGAATAAGGAGAAATGGAGAAATGATTACATATATCTACACATGGAGAAGGAGGCAGAGAAAGAGAAGGAGGCAGAGAAAGAGAAGGAGGCAGAGAAAGAGAAGGAGGCAGAGAAAGAGAAGGAGGCAGAGAAAGAGAAGGGTCTTTTTGTGCTGACTTCTTCTGCAAGATAGGAAGAAAAAAAACCACATAATTGAAGGACTGAAGACACAAGGGCAATAGATTTCTGTTTTTCAAGCCAGCAGAAGTAAAATGCCAAAGTGTATTTGCTTTCTTGGTAGTTGTTCCAAACACACAATATATGTAGCTTTAAGGAACTTCCAGGGTGTTTAACCCTAAAATCTTCCAAGCTAAAATTAAAGCTCATATGTGCCCTGATGTCCAGATAAGCCTTTTCTAGCACAATACCTCCAGAATGTCTTCCTCACTCTTAACTGGTCGATGAAAAAATAAACATGAGCCGGCTTCAGTGTGCGCTTGCAGCCCAGAAAGCCAACCATATCCTGGGCTGCATCAAAAGCAGCATGACCAGCAGGTCGAGGGACGTGATCCTGCCCCTCTGCTCTCGTGAGACTTCACTTGGAGTATTTTGTGCAGTTCTGGTGTCCTCAACATAAAAAGGACATGGAACTGTTGGAACAAGTGCAGAGGAGGGCCACGAGGATGATCAGGGGACTGGAGCACCTCCCATATGAAGGTAGGATGAGAAAGTTGGGGCTGTTCAGCCTGGAGAAGAGAAGGCTGCGTGGAGACCTCATAGCAGCCTTCCAATACCTGAAGGGGGCCTATAGGGATGCTGGGGAGAGACTCTTCATTAGGGACTGTAGTGAGAGGACAAGGGGTAACGGGTTCAAACTTAAACAGGGGAAGTTTAGATTGGATCTGAGGAAGAAATTCTTTCCTGTGAGGGTGGTGAGGCCCTGGAATGGGTTGCCCAGGGAAGCTGAGAATGCTTCATCCCTGGTGGCGTTCAAGGTGGGGTTGGACATAGCCTTAGGTGGCATGGTTTAGTGGGAGGTGTCCCTGCCCATGGCAGGGGCGCTGGAACTAGATGATCTTAAGGTACTTTCCAACCCTAACTATTCTATGATTCTATGCTTTCATATTGCATTGCTGTCCACAGCAAGGTATCTACTGAGAGGTGAAAACCTAGTCAGAACAGAGATCCAAGGTCTTATGGTGAGGCAAAAATCACATATGAAAAGAACCAAAACCAGAAAGAGCTTAATAATAATAATACTATAGTCTTTTTAAAGTTTAATCACCTGAATAATACAGCTCAAGCGGAGACCACCAAATCCATTTCACGTCAGAATCTGAAAGGGCTTGTGTTGTAACATCAGGTAAAACGTTAAAAAAACCCTCCAACGTGGAAAAAAAAAAAAATCTTTTAACTTCTGATGTGAAACATTAAGCTTCTTAGTCTGGGCAGAAAATCCAGTCATTTTAATCAGCTGACAAAGGCAACTATGAATGCATTTTGAAGTTCATCATTGACTAAGCTAATATCCACAGGAGTGGGCTTGAGAAGTTTCTGTTAGTAAAGACTGACTCAGGAAGCAGACTAACGGAGAACAGCTTGGAGTGAAACAAAACCGAACAAAGGCCCTTGTAGCCAGGCAGACCTTCGCAGCATTTTCATTTTGCATTTCTTCACAGGTTCTTTTCCACTCCTAGAACAGCTTACCTGAACCCCAAATTGGAGGTGCTGATGGGCTGGGGAAGACACTCATTTCTGAGTTTTTAGGATCCTCTATTTTAACACTTGAAGCAAACGGTTCAGAAAACCAGTTTTACAGAATAGCTTTTACCACCTCCAGACTGTTACCTGAAAGTTGGGAAAGGTCAGCTTCTGAGTTAGAGCTCAATGGCTCTTTGCTGAGGTAAGCAGATGTTCTCACTCCTGTTTTACTTTCTGACTTGCATAAAGATCAACTTGCATAAAGTTATCCCACACAGGTGGCACAGCTGCTGGCAATCTCTAGAAGCCAGAAGAATCAAATGACAGAAAGGATTTACTAACTCACTCGTCCTATATGATATTCCCATAATAGTTTCAGTAGCATCTTGGTGAACTACAGTTTCTGCATCACTATGTAAAAAAGGCAGATTTAAATTTAGGGCTGACAAATAGCCTCCTCTTATAAGTTCAAAACTCATTACAAATAGAAGACCTAGCATGACAATCTGCACCATGTGACACAACGAATGCGTTACAATGCTTTGATTCTGTCAGTGAATGTGTCTCTGCAGGGAACACACTCCTTCATGCTGCTCCTAACACAGGAGTAAATCTCAGCTTTACAGGGGCATAGGGAAGGTGTAGATTCCCAGGAACTGATAGAATTAAATGATGGTAAAAGTGACGAAGTAGGCACTACATCAGATCCACAAAGTCCAGCTATGCCTCTCCATCACTTTCAACTTCTCAGAAAAAGACTGAAAGCTAAATAGACTGCAAGGTGCTTGGGTTTACACCACTCAAGCTGCTTTCAACTCCTCAGCCCCTTAAAAAGGGCTGAAAGCAAAACAGAATAGGAAGGGGGAAGAAATCCCCAAGCTTCTCAAGAAGTAGTTGCACACTGCAGTGGCATACTTGCAGTTGATTTTAAAAGAAAGGAATGTGCTTCACTGGTTGCTTTATTACAGTATATATTCAGATCATCAATTGCAAAACTGAAAATGTTAATACACATACACTGTAAGCTTCTGTTCTGCCAGTGGCAGTTTGTCGGTGCAACAAACCTAACCCCACCCTCATGCATTCTAATGCTGTATATGGTGGAGAAACGTCACCATTTTCTAAAGTAGGTTAAGTGAACTAGAAAACTCACCATGACACCAAGTTACATAGGAGAATAGAACTCCTTCTGAATTCCAGACCTGCATTCTGACAGTAAGAACACATGAAGCTGGCGGTATCATAGAATCACAGTATAGCTAGGGTGGGAAAGGGCCTTAAGATCATCCAGTTCCAACGCCCCTGCCATGGGCAGGGACACCTCCCACTAAACCATGCTCTGTCCAACCTGGCCTTGAACACCACCAGCGACAGAGCATTCACAACTTCCCTGGGCAACCCATTCCAGTGCCTCACCACCCTTACAGGAAAGAATTTCTTCCTCAGATCCAATCTAAACTTCCCCTGTTTAAGTTTGAACCCATTACCCCTTGGTCCTATCACTACAGTCCCTAATGAAGAGTCCCTCCTCAGCACCCCTATAGGCCCTCTTCAGATACTGGAAGGCTGCTACGAGGTCTCCACGCAGCCTTCTCTTAGTATGCTCTATTGCTTCATGTATATTAAAATGTTTTTTAAAAGCCCCACAAAAAGCCACCATGACGCAACCCTAATTCAACATTCTTGTAATTCCATGGGACTACTGTTACAACGATCATAACCAAACCTTGCATCTGCCAGTTTTGTAAAGTTGGATATAAAACTCCTGTATTTGGAACTCATCCTACAACGCCTAAAGAACTGGAAGAGTAAAATAAGGTAAAATAATTCAGTCTCCAATTACAGTTAAACTTGGTACACATGTTGTTGAAGCCAGAGAAAATAAGTGCAAAGAAGTATTTACTCTGACACCTCATATTTGAAAAGTGAAGTAACCCTTTCAGATATGACAATCAGATGGAAGCATTGCTAGAAATCCATAGATCCACACACTTAAAAGTGCTCTGCATTGCAATTTAGTTACATCCAATTTGTGGTAAAGCATAGCTATCTGTAACAACATTTAATTTTACGTAACAAGTATATTTTAGGTACAGAAATCCCTCCACATCATATCCACGCATGCACACACACACCCTTTGCTAGATACCTCTCCTGTTTGCAATTATATTGTACTTATCCTTCCTACAGAAAAAAAACCTCAAAATTGAAAGCTTAATGAAGTGTTTACTCATTTGTAGAACCATAACTTAAATATGATCCTGATTATCGTTAGTTTAAAAGGTTTTCTGAAGTACCTTTTGCCAGATTGCCAAATGCTAATAGTGCCCTTGTTCATTTACTGTTGGCAAAGCAAATGTGGTTGGGAACTTCAGCTGAACATTCCTGTTCACCCCTTCCAACTTCTTTAGGCTGTCAGTTTACAGAAGCTCCCAACACCTTCAGCTGAAATCTAAATCAAATTACAGATCAAAATCCAAGGAGAACCACCCACGATCATCATCCAAAACCCCTCAAATAGTGATAGGAGGAAATTAAAGCTGAAGAATGGTGACATTCTGACACAGAACTACACATGTACATAAAATGTTTTGTGTTGTTTCAATACACTTCAACTTATCTTCCCAAGTGTAAGCATATTTACCTAAAAGAGCCCCAAACACAACCCAGTCTTGCACAGAGAAGATTCTTAGGCAGCTAAGACTTGCTTTTTAGGATTTTTTTCTCACTGTTTTTGCCTGCTACATAATTATCAAGCACTGCTTCTTAACCATGACTAGGTTACCTCCACAGCCAGATGCTGAGCTGAGCTATTACAGGTCCCAAAAGCACATCATCTAGCATCTTCACACACCTTCAGAATGAAACAGACATGATTGTTTTCTGGCATACAATCATTGTATGAAGCCCTGGTCTGCTCTCACAGTTTGCTACCACAAACACATAAATCCTAAGAGCTAAAGATGTCATCCTTTCACTGTGTCCAAGTGAGATTAGCTAGAGACTATTACACACTACACTACTACTTTACTCATGGCAGTTCAAGTACAAGTTAATAGAAGCCTAAGGGTTAGTTCTGCTACTCTTAACATCACGTAAGTACTTCCGCATTCCACTACACGTTGTGGGAAAAGGCAGTTCAATTGCTCAAACTGTATTTTAAGCAATTAATAAAAAATAAATGCCAGGAAAAAAAAAAGCAGGGTCTTTATCAAGAGCATAATCAACGTAACAGCAGAATCAGATGGCTGGGATGAACCTCAAAGATCACCTAATCCATCTCCCAGAAAAAGCTCAATTACATCCCTGTTGTCATTGCTGACATACTCTTACTCCAGATCTCCCATGATTTAATTCCTCAACACACAGGCAACTTAGAGCTCCACCAGCACTTCAGCACCAGAATTTATCCCAGTCACTCTATACCATGAGACTGCTCTGCTGCAGTTTAAACTCCTCATTTCTCTTTCTATCCACCATGAATTTGATAACTTACTGTACTCCTCCTTGCAGCCATCTTTTGTCTATTTGCAGATACAAATCTCTTCTTTACATCAAAAAGGCCCAGTTTATTCATCTTAGCCACAGGTTATGTTTCCTAGGTACTAGGATATTCTTGCTCTGCTCTGGACTCTCCCATTTTTTCATGACACTTAGCATACAAAAGCAGACAATGCCCAGCATAGCAGGATTTACACATCCCACAAGTAATACCTCTGACAACTCATCCCAAAAACAGCATTTCCCTCATTCACAGAAGCACATGAAGTGAACTACAAGGTAAATAAGCCAGCAATAAAGCCCACTTCTACAGAACAAAAAAAAACCCCAAACCTACAACCCCAAACCAGAAAATCAGTTTTCCTCAACCTCTGCTTCTACAGGTGGTTAACCCCTCCTAAGCATAGTACCTCCCACTGCTCAGCTGCTCTGCACCTCAAAATCCTGAGAACAGCTTCCAAAAGAAACACCATTCTTTCAGTATACATATATTATACATAATTATATATTTAATATATTATATGTTAGATACATTTACATATACGTATACACACTTCAAAAAAATTGGGAACAAAAGACAACAGGAGTTTTAGTGCTTTATGACTGGACTCATGTATATTGCTGTCTGCTGCTGCATTGGCTGTCATGCCACTAAAACTTCCAAATAGCAAAGCCCCTTCGTGACTGAGCATAAGCCTTCTTTCTGCTGCCACTGATCTAAGCTTCAGCCTTCTTAAAACTCTGAAATAATGGATTGCCACCTCCCCAGCTGCTGTATCTGCCTCACATTCTCCCTTTGCCTTCTACTGTGTGCTAAAGGAACTTGTAAAGAATTCTCATTATTAGTTCAATATTCCAATCTGCCCCATAGGAACAGAATGGAACATCAAAATACACATGCAAATTTGCCGTATTTGTGTAAAGTTGACTCTAGGCTCATTTTCGTAACTTATAAACAAGACAATTACCATTGTGGTAACAAAGGGAAGAAAGTACAGAGGTTGCCATCAGAGTAACAGAACACCACATTATTTGGCATTTATTTGACTGTGGGATAATCAAGTTACTACTGTGGGGGTGAAAACTGTCATCTGACTTACCATACGGTAGTGCAACCCAGGAATTTGCTATGAATACAGAAGAAAAACAGCCCATTTACAGCAAAAGCAAATATACTTCTTTTTCTCTCTCATCTTAGTTCTTTCTTTGCTTTGGGCTGGGGAATGGAGGGCAGAGAGAAATTAATTTAAATCCAGAATGGATTTTTAAACAAATTTAGCAGTGATTTTAAATTAGAAGCCATAGATTAGGCAATTAGCATCCCTGTAGCAGTGTCAGCCTACAGATATCACAGGAAAGAAGTATAATTAGACACCAATTTTTAACAAGGTGCTTTTGAGAATCAAATCATTCAAGGATACACAAGACATTAAAAAAACCCAAGCCATTCTCACATGGGTCTTTGTGCCTGAAATAAACACTGTTCAGAGTAAAAGCATTTGAGAGGGAGAACTGCAAGTCATGCAAAACATCTCCAAGGAAGGCACACTTTCACCTTCAATCTGTGTGATTTGGCACGTTTGTGTAGCATTACTGGGGGTAGCATCTGAGGGGGAGGTTATCAAAGAAACTTAGATATTCACCATGCTTGTGCTGGTCTTACACTGGTCCCAGCCACAGGAAGCTTCAAAGCTGCCTGAAGCTCATTTGGGTCTTCTCCAGCTGGGAGACAACAGGAACAACACTGACAATACACCTTGCCCCCTTCTCTCCTATCCCTCTCCCCCATGCAAAAGGCTTCAAGGTTGATATAAAAACTAAGCGTGAAAAATCTACACTCCTAAAGTATGATATCTACTCCAAATTACTCTGTATTGCCAGGGCAATGGAAAAGAGGAGTCAAGGTATAAGCCTGGACTGATGCATCCACAGCTGTGTAATACAAATCCTTGGTTGCACTTCAAGGTGTGCGAAGACATGAAAATGGAAACTTCACCAAATTCTATACAGGCCAAAGTAGGGGAGATGACTCCAGCAAATTTAGGTCAAAGATAAAAGATATATGGAATCCTATTTTAATACAAGATTTCTCTAAGTGGCTACAAATAGCAAAGCCACAGATAAAACCCACAGATACTTCCCCATCAAGTTCATGCTAGTTCCTTCCTGCATTGCATATCATAGAATCATAGAATAGTTAGGGTTGGAAAGGACCTTAAGATCATCCAGTTCTAAACCCCCTGCCATGAGCAGGGACACCTCCCACAGGCAGGGACATCTCCCATTAAACCATGTCACCCAAGGCTCTGTCCAACCTGGCCTTGAACACCACCAGCGACAGAGCATTCACAACTTCCCTGGGCAACCCATTGCAGGGCCTCACCACCCTTACAGTAAAGAATTTCTTCCTCATATCCCATCTAAACTTCCCCTGCTTAAGTTCGAACCCGCTACCCCTTGTCCTATCACCAGAGTCCCTCATGAAGAGTCCCTCGCCAGCATCCCTATAGGCCCCCTTCAGATACTGGAAGGCTGCTATGAGGTCTCCACACAGCCTTCTCTTCTCCAGGCTGAATAGCCCCAACTTCCTCATCCCATCTTCATACAGGAGGTGCTCCAGTCCCCTGTTCATCCTCATGGCCCTCCTCTCAGAGCATTTGATCTGTGTGACCTTCCTCAATGTTAGATAATGCTCAGCTGCACAGGTACTCTCAAAACAGAGCTTCAAAAATTTATGGTATCAGTTTTTGCTTATTCACAATTATTAATCCCAAAATACATTATCCCCATGCTTATTTCAAAGACTGTAATTAAGTCTAATTTTTACAGTTGCAATTGTCACCATTTCCTGCCCCTTTTCCCTTTTTTCTCCATCCCAGTTCCCCATTTTTTTATCTGATTCTATTGCAACCAGCAATCCTGTGAAGGAAAACACGGTACCTCACTTGGCTGTTTTACTCAATTGAAGTTTTACTAGAGTTAAACTTTGAGTGATTAGAAAACCTCATGTCAGACAAAATAAGTTTTAAAACCTCACATGAAAAGCTTAAGTTTGAAAAGCTACAAACCACCCCAAACAACAGCTTACCTACAAAACAACTGCTATACACACACACTTCACACTTGACCAACAAGGCTTTTCCAAAGGAGCTGAGCACTTACTTCCAACAGAAAAGAACTAAAACATTACAGAAACAAATGCTCATATCAGCATTCATGTTATCTCAATCAAAATGGCCTCTATCAACATGACATCAATTTAGAAACAATGCATCATCTCTGTCATTTCCATTAATCACTAAGCAACTCGCAGTGTCAACATAATATAACTTTTCCAATTGCCACAGAAATACCAGCAGAAACATCTGCTCCATGTCCCTTTTTTCATGTTTTCTCTCCAATGACTGTGTCCTGGCAACCTACTGGAAAGCATTTTCACATCTTTTGCAAATAATGGATGAGCTGTGAAATTAGTAACATGTTAGACAGGTACCTTGGAGGTTGCCCTGGCTGGCACGCACTCTTTCTTTGGGATGTGTTTCAGCAGTACACTGTAGAGTATTCATTTAGAGTACCTACTGATGGGGTGCAAGTATGGGGAAAGGGTCAGGTTCTGTGGGAAAAGCTGATCTGCACAGCCACAGAGGAGCTCAGAGATGCAACAGCAGGGGAGAAGCTCAAACAATACCCTGGCAGGCTGCTCCCAGCTCCATCAGCTAAAAGGCCCATCTGTACAAGCCCAGATATAAGCCCAAGTCAAGGACTCCCAAGCAACAACCAACCTGTCTAGGGCTGTCCCAGCATAGCCTCAGCTCCAGTGTCTGGGCATGGAGCCCATCAATGTGGGTCACTGGGAGCAGCTCTCTGAACATTTTTCAGACTAAGGGCATTGCTGCTTAGGGGTGGGACACATCACAGGATGCACACAACACACAGCTCAGGATTGCACAGGACTTATAGGATGACTAGGGGCAGAACCAAAAGCAGGGAAATGGAGATGGTTAGGTGATTTGGAGAAGGAAAGTCTGAAAAAGAGGGGCAAGTGCAAATACTGGTGTCCTGGGTTCAGCAGTAGCAGTCATTTTTCTCCTTAATAGCTGGTGCAGCGCTGTGGTTTTGATTTACGACCTGGGAACAGTGCTGATTACACTGATGTTTCAGTCACTGCTTAGAATATTTTGGTCTGATCAATGACTGAGTCTCATGCTCTGCCAGAGAGGAGGGGAAGCTGGGAGGAAGCAGAGACAAGACACCTGACCCAAACTGACCAAAGAGGTATTCCATGCCAGAGCACATCATGCCCAGGATGTAAAAAACGGAGGGCAGAGACCCGAGAGGGTGGGGGTTCGCTGTGGGGTCGGGCTTCGTGTTGGGTGGTGAGCAGTTGCATTCTCTTTCCTTGTATTTCCCTTATCATTATTATTATGGGTGGTAGCAGTAGTGGTTGTGTTATACCTTAGTTATTGAACTGTTCTTATCTCAACCTGTGGGAGTTATATTCTTTCGATTCTCCTTCCCATCTCTCTGGGAGCAGGGAGATGAAAGAGGGGGGAGTGAGAGTGCAAACTGCATGGCTGAGAGGCTTAAACCATGACAACTCGTCAGTATGCTTGCCTGGTTGTGCCCTTCATCTGATCAGCACAGTCTGTCCTGCGTTCTCGCTAAACTCCTTTCTACATCTTCCCTAGGCAAGGGGCTCTCAATTCTGTGAGTGCGTATGGGTGAAGGTACCAGCAGCTGCAGCAGACCACAGGCCAGAGGGTCCCTGTGTCCATGATGCCAGCCACTGGAGCAAGAGCAGCTGTCTGAGTGTGTGATGGCTAGTGAATATCAAGCTGGACTAGCCAGCAAGCTAGTGAAGCCCCCTAGGAGCATGCAGGGGTGAGTGGGTCTCCAAGCATCAGCTCTGGATGTGAGAGGAACAGGGTATCTCTACAACAAGTGAGATCACAGAGAGGATTACCTGTGGGGATCTGGAAAGCCCTGGATAACTCTGCTTGTTACCTCCTGTAGCCATTTCCCCTTTTACTTATGGTTGCAATTAACTTCTTACAGAGACCTGAGTCTGTGGGTTGTACTCAGCTACACTGATACTCAGCATATCTCCCCTCTCTGTGATCAGCAACATACTGCTTGACAAGAAGTTCAAGTGATCAAGACGTGGATGAAGCTCCCAGCTTCTGTTCAGCAGAGCTTTCTAATCTGCAGAAAGTGTTTGACAATGATCATCCAAACTGCTGCAAGAAAACAAAACCAAAGACTGGCTGAAGAGGGAAAAAAATCAGAGCAGATGATTAGAGAAGGAAAGACAAAAGGAGGAAACAAGCTGTCAAGGTTGATAAACAACCACAAAGAAACTGAGAAACATGAAAATGGGGAAAACAGAAGTGGTTTTGAAAAGGGGAGGTATAGCTAAAAATTTCAGAAAGCTGTAACAAGTCCTTGCAGCTCATTTAGCCTGAGAAATGCAATGATACGTGTAATGCTTTGAGGCATTTGTGGCAAATAGCATGTTATGTTTTCCTCTGTTTTAAAGCATCTACTACAAGATCCTTCTGAACCTACAAGTATATTGAAAACATATAGAATAAAAGCAATCAGACACAAGAGAATTTAACCTAAAGTTTCTTAAACAAGTGATTAGGGAATAGGATGTCATAAGTGAGGTAACATAAAAGCTACAGAGGGATACATAGGCTTAAAAAATTTGCAAGATGAGGTTCAAAGACAGACTGAATGTTCCAGTGAAATGAATAGTGCCAGATGTACAACTAAGTACAAGTTACATAGTACGGCTAAGACTCCTACTCAGAACATGAACTACAAACTACAACACGTTTAAACACTTCAGCACAAGCATCATTTATGAAACAGTAGCATGTTCCACGTCTTTGTAAAGTTATCTAAAAGTAGACATACCTAGAGGCTTCCCAAGGCTTCAGTAAAATATTTAAGGAGTTCCAGTAACCTCTCATTACTTCTGCTAACACTTGTGTAGCCAAGATACCCATTAGCTCTGTAACCAAAGGTGAAATTCCAAGGCAACAGTAATGAATTCTGATGATACCAAACACCTACTTTCGCTAATGGACTGTGGTTCTGCAACTTGGCCTGCTTTGTCTCCCGTTTAAATTACAGCATATTGGGAAGGAAAGTAAAAGCTACCCCCCCCATACTAGCACTACAGAAAAACAATCGCAGCTCTTGCCTCTGAGCGAGAAGCGGACAATCTTAAGAAAGGCATGTAGAGCAGGCAAAACCTGCCACTATAAAGAAGCCTGAGTATACTGGAAAAAATATTAATCACATTTGAGAAAGGTAGTATCAATAAACAAGAACCAAACTATATCAAAATAACACCCTCCAGAACACATATTGTCCACAGAAGTATAGTAAAAGGAGTGGCAATTACTCTCCATGTTCATTTACTAATCTAATATTGTGAAGGTGCTGTCACAGTAGCTAAGCCAAATTATACTATACAAAGCACAAGTAGTATCTCAGAGTTTCACTCCACTTAATCAAATAATGCCAATTTACCCCACACAAACCACCTAAAACACTGCTATAGAGCAAAGCAGTAACAAACCAAACTGCCATGTTTTGTTACTCTTTCAATGAATTCTGGTATTTTGGCTTTCCTTACCCTTGTTCTCCATTTTCTTCCACAAGTGCAACACTTTCCATCACTTTAAGCTCGTGACAGAAAGACTCAGTTACCAGCAAGGCCTGGGGTATGATCAGCCTTGAATCTCATCAGCAGAGGTACAATGCAGTAGTCTCTTCCATTGCTTTCAGGCACAAAATATAAACACATCTCCCAACAAACCACACTTCTGTCCCTGAACAAAAAACAACTAAACTGCTTCAAAGAGTCAGCTTGCAATAAGTAATGGTACCTGGCAAGGGAAGACTCAGCAGGGTTCAACCCTAAAGCCCACTGCTTCACCTCAAGGTTAAGTCTGGACTGCTCTATATCATTTTGCATTTTCAAGGCTACATTCCATAAAAAGATGAGTGGCTCCTGCTCAAGCAAGCTTGAAAAGTCAATTCTTGGATATCTGAGGTCACTGTCCACCAGTCTTATACCTGGATTATGACAGAGTTGATCACAAAGCTTTCTCCAGCAGATTATCTAGGGCAAGCCAAGTCCTTACTATGCCCCTCCAGCCACACACACAGGTAGAAGTGCAAAGGTCTCTAGAGTCTGCTTTTCATACCTGCAGTATCAGTATCTTACACATTCACACACTACGATCACAAACCCCAACTCCACAACAAGGCATTAACTGGAGGTTAATGGTTAGCAGATTTTGAAGATCATCTTCTCTTCCAGGAAAAACAGGAAACCCTGGAACAGGGTACAGGTACCCTGGAAGGGTTACAGGAAACCAAGGAACAGTTTCATCATTCTCTTTAATAGTTGGCTTTTTCAAAAGCAGTTTTTGAATTAAAATATTAACTTCACAACATTTAGCATGTTTCCAGTGTGGTAGATTCTAAATGAGAATTCAATTTTACATTGAAAACTGTTCTCATTACACTTTTGAAATGAAAAGAGGTTATGGGGTGGGTTTTGTGCAAGCTTTCTTCCCTTTTTTTTAAACAGCTCTTCTGCTTGCAGTGTTTTTCGTAAGTCTCAAAGCACTTAGAAAGAGCATCATTACTCCCATTGTATAAACAAGGAGAAAAACACAAACCAAGAAAAACCCCACACAAGTGAGAAAGAGAAATAACTTGCCCTAAAAGTACATCACTGGGGAACACTAACAAAAAGGACTGAATGTAAGTGTGCTAATTTTCAATCCACAGTTCTGTCATATTGCTCATACTGCCTTCCACATCCAGAAAAATTCATTGTAAATAGGGAATTTATCAAATCTTTCTACACTAGGTAGATCGGAACGCTACAAACCCCAGATATGTCTCATTATCTATTGGTACATACTGCCTTTATAATAGCAAGCACAATTAAAAAGCAGGATATTCCCCTATTTTGAGGTTTTAAAAATATTAAAGTTACATGTGGAGAGGTAAAGCCATCTGAATTTATATCTTAAGTTCATTACTTCAACTACCATCGATCTTAGCATTACCTCCATTCTCTCACCTGTCTGAGCAAGCCAGAATTACAGTGACTTCAGAACATGCTTTTTCTTTCTAATGGCTGTCAACAGGATTTTAATATCAACACCTTAATGCTTTTTTGCAATTCAAGCATTTTAACAGTGAAGCAACATGTTAGGTCATCAGAATGGAAAAGTTTAAGAACAAGCTAATTAATTCTGAAGTCTTTACATGCAGAGTCCTTCCCAGGCTCTGATTAATTCTGATTTTACAGTACACATGAGCTATCTATTAGCAAATTTTCTGTTCTTAATGACATGTTCTCTTCTAACTGTCCCCTAGGAACAGTAGTCTGAATAGCAAAAGAACACAGGTTACAGCTGCTTGCAAAACAACTCATCTAATACCTGAGCTTTCCCAAAGTCAGGCTGCAATTCAGGCATGCTCACAGAATGGTTTGGTTTGAAGGGATCTTAAAGCCCATCCAGTTCCAACCCCCTGCCACAGGCAGGGACACCTTCCACTACAGCAGGTTGCTCCAAGCCCCATTCAACCTGGCCTTGAACACTGCCCGTGGCAGGGACACCTTCCACTACAGCAGGTTGCTCCAAGCCCCATTCAACCTGGCCTTGAACACTGCCAGGGACTGGAGTGTTGTTCAGTTATTTTAAAAGTCTTAACAAATGAAGGGACTGAAACAGCTCTGAACTGGACCCTGACTTCATACTGTTATTGCACTGGCCCCCAAATGTATTTCCCCCACCTAGCAGAAATTTGGCTTAAAAACTCCCTATGCTTGATTCCAATTTAGAACTACATATAAACAGCCTGACTGTACAAATAGCTAAAAGATGAAGCCCAATTTCAGCCCCTGACACTCTCTCACACATCATCTGCTAATTTCCAGCTGATTTTTTAGTTTCAGCATAATTACTGCTGGTTGACTACTCATCTTCTGCTTTGCATCCTAATGCTCATTTCCTCCGCTTAACCTTCACCAGATAGTACGGATGCTATCACTCATTTTGGATCTGCAGCCCTTTTTGTCCTGAACAGAGACTCCAACCATTTGCTTACAATAAAAATGCAAGTTACTTCCAATTTATTATACATTCTACATTTCCTAAACACCTGGTGCAGAGCAGTTCTCAACTCTGCACATAATAAATTAGTAGTAGCTGAAGTAACTATAGCTCATGGCACTGAAACTAAGAACACACTGATTGTTGAATATATAAATATGAGAGCACAGAACCAAAGAAACTGCAGCATCCCCATACTGGAAGAAAAACATTAAGAGTACAAAGCTTTTCTTTACCCAGCTTTACAGAAACAGCTAAAAAAATGCAGCAATTTGGGGCTTATAGGTTACACATAAAAATTACATGAAGATTTCAGACTAAACCAAACAGCTTCACCCTCATTTTAAAAGCACATTCTAATAAAAAAGAGGCAATTTAATAATAGTCAGCAACCGTTAGAAAGGAAAGATGTTATGTTAAATCCTTTGAAAACGTGTAATAAATAATAGGGGAAGAACCCAAAAAGACTATTATAAATTATGATGACATTTCCTTTGAAAACCATTACTGGAAAGAAGATTAGCCTCTTTAGGAAGCCAGCATATATTGATTGTATAATCTTTTTAATACACGCCTGTAAACAAGTAGTTTCTTTATAAACAGGCTTTGAGAATCTCTATTCTAAACAGCAAAGAGACAAATACCCCAGAAATGAGCTTCTGCAAATCATATATCAAATGTGAACATAGTTTAGATACAGAGCATGAGAAAGGAGGAGGAGAATAAATTGATACTGACATCACTGGGTGAAATCAGTCAGTTGTTGGAAGTGCTTTTTCAGAGGATGCTGAGACAAGCACAGACAAAAGCTTCTTTCTAGACATTTCAGAAATTCTAGCTCACTCTTCCTCTCTTTTTCTCTACCATGAGCATTACTCAGACACATGCCCATACTGCCAAGCTTGAATGCGGTATTATGCACCTCCTGGAACCTACCTGACTTTACTCAGGTAACAGAGTCTTAAAGCAGCAGTCCTCAAAGAGCAATTCAAAACCTCACAGCCTTCATCAGTGACACTCAAGCATCAGCTCTCAAAAGGATGATGTGGAAGAGTGAGGAACTGTACTCCTCCTCTTACAGCCTTATTTACTCCCTTCTCATCTTTTCCTAGCACAAAACTCTGTAATAACAGTGCTAAAAGAACAGATTGCCCTTTTCTCATTACTTCCCCCTGCCCCCAATATCAGATTTTTAAATACTTTCCCCAGCACCCCTCAAACACAGCTCCTACTATTTCTCTAAACTCACCTTCCACAGAAAAACTCCACACCTCACCCCCCTGCAGGTCTCCTCATGCTCTTTAGCCATCCCATAGCAGCTGTTCTCCATCAACCCAAATGAGGCCAAGCTCTGTACCTCCCTGTAGAGCTTCTCATCCCCATTAGCGCATCCCATAGCAGCTGTCCTCCATCAGCCCAAAGGAGGCAAATCATCTCCAACACTTGAGGGTGGGAGGAATGAAAGCAACTCAAATTTAATCCTACTGAAAGCTCCTCTTTCATATTTTCGAAGCTCAACAACTTATGTTTCCAGCATTATTTCAAATTCCACCTTTCATGTAATTCAAATAATCTGTCTTCCATCAAGAAGGCTCATGGGCACTGCAAAGTCCCCCTGCATGCCTTAAAATGCCAGCTTTCCACTACAGGGACTCAGCCCAGCATGTTCAGATGTTGCCCAGTTTACTAGTGCAAATTCCCAATTTGCTACTGGGAATTCAATGAAAGCTCTGGTAGTCGTGGGTAAATCAATCAGTTATAGGGGCTGCTTAACCTGTGCTTACCCCACAGACACCTGCACGTGTATGGGTCCCCTCCTGTACCAATCATGATGCTGCCTTCTGCATAAGGCCCAGCTCTGGGAGCCAGGATTTGTTCATGCAAGATGCTGCTGACTAAAACATCACATTTCACTGGCAAACACTGAAAAATGTCAAGGTGACAGCTTGTCACAGCCCTGCACACAAATCCCCACAGGACAACTGAAGGGAAGACAATCTTGTGCCAAGTCTTCTCAAAATATAGGACATTTCTGACTAGGCTGTGTCTCCCACTTCAGGTGTGTTAAAAGGCAGTGTTCTTCCTGTCTTTTGAACAGAACATTCTTTCACAAGAACACCTTATGTAATACAGTTTCTGAGCACAAAAATTATTTATGATTTTTCCGTATCTTTGCAACGGAGAAAATAATGTAAGAAATATGCTTATATGCTTCAGATCTGAAAGACTATGTAGAAAGGATCTGGTGAACACAACAACAACACGGTATTTCAATGCTAAAGAAAGGAATTGTTTTGGATTTAAAGGCTGAATAAGCTGGGAACACAGTTCCAAACCCACTCAGATATGATGTGTCCATCAACTTAGCTCAAATTATCCAAGTTAGCATAGTGAATTTATTACCTATGCAAAAACACTAGCATTTGTCTCTCTCCCCCACCTATCTTTTAAAAACTGAGAACTGAATTAAAAAAAATAAGTATCTTTTAATTATGAGTATCTGTTGCATAGCCCTGTCATACCGGGCATTTCCCCCTTCAGTTATATTAAATCATCATTATTTAATCACATTAAAAGTCCCCATACCGTTTCTCATCTCTTGGTATGACAGAATTCTAAATCTTTCCTAAATCTTGTACTGCATATTTTACACAAGAAATCAAACCTTGATTTTAAGATCAGAAATTTGTTTCAAAATGTAGTTAACATTTCATGGGGAAAAAGAAACACTGATTTTTGAAACTTAAGGCACTCTTTGAGCATTCAAAGGCTGAAAGCAATGAATAGTAAAACCATTAACAGTTATGAACAGATTCACAAGTCAGAAGCATAGATGTATCTAGTTAGAATTTTCTAAGGTATATCTGTGACCCCCTCTGTCACTCTCTGACAGAGGCTTTTTCCCACAGTTTGTACAGGAAATGCCAATTTAAAAGGTTCACTTGTTGTCTCACCATCATCCAAGTAACGAGAGAACTAAAGAAAGAAAAGGGAAGCAATGGGTCTTAATTTACTGATTGAAAATAGATTTTAATTGGTGCTTTTAATAAAGATCTGATTTTCCTTACAAAGCTAACAAGGCTCAGTGCTGACAGGACTCAGTGTTATTAGCCTGGCTCGAACAAAACTGCCACAGAAGTTAATGAGAGTTAAGAAACAAGAATAGAGCTGAAGGCCTGTTTTTGTGGTGAGTTATAGAGTTGTTTCTTATCCAAGTTACTGGCTCAAATGGTTCCACCTGGTTGAGGTCAAAAGCCATTCCTCACCATGGACTGTTTAGTGAGCTACACAAGATGTGTTACGTTTCAGACTATACTTAAAACAGGAGGCATGCCTACTCTCAAAAGCAAAGACCCGTGTTAGTATGGCTGGTTTCAAATAAACTGCAGAGATGACAATGGCAGTGGAGAAGTCAGGGATTGCACTGACATGGAGGCTCATCTGAGACACACTGAGGTGTGGGTGCTCATTCTAGGACTTGCTGACAAGATATTGTGTTCTACGATCATACCTGGAGATCTACTCTGTGGTCTCATAGACCAACAGATCCAACTTGCTCTGAAAACGTGCACACAAGAACTTGCTTAAGAGTGAAGTGTTTTCTGTAAAGGAAACAAGCAAGTAGCAGGAGAATCTCGGGACAATGTTTCTTATTAAGCATTAAAAGCAGCAAGCAGTGTAGATGTGCACACAAACCCAATGTGGGTATGCTCTGAGCTGACAGTAGTAGTAATACCATTTGATCTTCAAACCTTTCCTTGTAAGAGTAACACTTGTCTGGCACAGCATAACTCAGTGCAGCATCCAGGAACACTGTGCAGAGGAAGCAATGCTAGCATCTTCTGTGCATTTTTAAGCAGTTATCTGTAATACATTGCTCCCTTCACTTTTCTGGAATCTAAGGAGAATACTAAGTTAAAAGAGAAAAAAAAAAAAACACATAAAAGAGACAAATCTTTGGACAACTGTACATGTATTGCATCTCTTTAGGAAGCACCAGGAGCTGTTACACTGTCCTGCTCTCTCCAGGCTGGGTCAGAGCAGGGTTGACAGCCCAGAACACCATCAGGCAAGGTGCACAAACCATTCAGGAAGCCCAGCCAGGACAGCAGGAGACAGGGCTGGGCACAAGCCTGCCCACAGGACAGACGAGGGCAGGACAATGTGCCCCTGTTCCAGTTGCAATGAGCCCTCCAAAGCCATGGGCAGATGGGGTGGGGAGTGCACCTAGTGTGGTATACTGATGAAAAATACCTTGACGTGTTAAATGTTTCCTTTGCCAGCTCGGCTGCACTGGAAGATAAGGGGGGAATTACTCTCGGTTACCTTACTTTTTGGATAGGAACGGAGGGGACAGGTATTCTGGCTACCAGGGAAAAGAGACCAGCATCCCCACCTTTGTTACCCCACTCCAGATGCATTCAGGTACCTTAACGTCCTTTTTACGTGGTGGGGCTCTGAACCACACACACAACTCAATATGAGGCCAGACCAACATTAAACACAGTGGGATAATCACCTCTTTGACTGCCTGGTTATGCTGTCTGATGCACAACGGGATGCTGTTTGCCCTCTTGGCTGCCAGGGCACACACGTTCAGCCAGTTCTTCACCAAGTACAACATCCACCTGCTCATCTCAAAGTTGGACAACCTTTCCAGAAGGATGCTGTGAGAGACAGTACCAAAGGCCTCACTAAGATCCAGAAATACCAGCTGACTGCTTTCATCTGCCAGACAACTGACTTCATTGTAGGAGGATATTCAATCAGTTAGACAGGACTTTTCCTTTGTGTTGACTGTGCCTGATGGCTGCATTGTCCTTTAAACGCCTTTCAATAGGATCCAGTGCAATGCACACCACTTTCATCCTGTCAGATGGCAGAAAGTTTAGAGGGGTTTTTCCTGTGTTTTGTCAGTAATGAGACTCCCCTTTCAGACCTCCCAGAGAAGATGGTGACTCTCCTGCTGCCTGGAGGCACTCTGGCTGCCTGTACATTCTCCTGAGAATAATTAGTGCATTTCTGTGACCATAGTTATATAACCTGATTTGTGAGAAACACTCTCAGCAGCCAGACTGGCTTGTTTCTCTTAGGTCAGACTGAGCAAGGAAAGCAGCCTACAACATTGTATATTTTTAATTGAAGCAGACACAGGTTTCATGAAAGTACTTTTTTATTCACACTTTCCCCTTCCCTCTGTTCAACTGTAAGAAAGGAAGAAGCTTCCATACACGTAGCCTATCAGTTGTTAAAAGAACCTTTTTTCCTGATCAAATAATGCACTAATACGCTTGAGGAATTGCAAGGCCTTTGCCTTTTCTAACCAGTCTGGTTTAGATCACAAAGAATAATCGTGTTGCTGTCACAACAGTCTGCACTGAAGCGCTGCTTTGAAGTACTTTGTTTGTTTGGGATGAGTATACATCTGGACAGTTTCTTTTCTTTTTTCCCCTAAAGTTCAAAGCATATTTTTGCCAAATTATGTATTTTCTTTCTTGCTGTGGAACTATTTCTCAAATCGACAAAAAATACCCCTGCCGTGCCATCCTTTCCTATCTAGACTCTAAATGTAGAAAGTCCAGTGTTCCAGATGCTTCGTTATTTATGGAAACACAGGAAAATCAGTTATTACAGAGTTATTATCAGTTAAGACAGATGTCTTGATAAAGATCACAGCCTATGCAGATTAGATTTGGGTTTCTGATTACTGATTATTTTTACAATAATCAGGGATGTAAATTATCACTGCTTCTACAAAGTATGTAACGCATTTCTTATTCAAAGTTGTGTTTCTAGATAGTGCTAAATGCACTATTAAAGCATTATTTCATTTTAGGGAGAAAGTCAATATGCCTGGAAAAAACTGTCAATGTCCATTAGACTTCCAGTGACAATTCATGTATGTATCATTTCAAGAGAAGATTAGTGCTTAATTCCTTATTTAGACTGAATCACATTCCAAAATGCAGGTTAACATTTATTCACAACAAGCTATGATGAGACAAAGCCAGAGGATTCAGAGGTCAAGGTCCATTATATGGAAACTAAAAATCATTACCTCATTTCAAATATGCATTTTGACAAACCCTACAGCACGTTGCCCATCTGAAAACTTACAAACTGTGTATGTTCTTTCTCAACAGAGTTGCATTCTCTGTGCATTCCACTGCAATTAATGCCTCTTCTAGGAACAAGATTATGTAAGGTTGTATTTCTCCTACTGCTTTTACACAACTAACAGCAACAGATTGTGAGCTGGATGTTTGTCTTGCCTATGGAATAACTGAAGATTCATAAGCCAACCCTTTCTTGTCCCATATTCTTGAAAGAATGGGGGCCGTACACCTGCAAAAGGACAGTGCTTGTCTGAAGGTGAAATTAAAGAAGAATAGAACTTGTTTTTCATATGAATAAAAATTAATCTAATTAAGATTAATTTTCTAAGTGCAAATTGGACCTTTTTTGCTAGTGGAAATCATCAGGAGAAGGCAAATATGATCAAACAATCTAGATCATAGAAACACAGAATCATAGAATAGTTAGGGCTGGAAAGGACCTTAAGATCATCTAGTTCCAACCCCCCTACCATGGGCAGGGACACCTCCCACCAAAATCAACAATTCTCCTGGCTTTTTCTAAATCTAACAGCTTGTGCAGGAGGTAGTAAGCAGACAGATCATACTCATGGTAAACTCTAAGTCCTTCATTATGTTTCTCTTACATGCAGATTCTAGAGAACGCACGCATTGAGCTGTACACTAGAAATGCGAGCCAAAGAAGCTTGAATGAGCATTACTTATCATGATACCCCATTTGTAAATTTATACCACTCCGCTTTAAAGAAGCTGGAAACAGCAGGAAGCACATTGGAGCCTAAAACTACAAGCCAGGGACTAAAATATAGCTGATGCAATAAAGCAGGTAAGGATGACACTTACTCTTAACTATAACACTCGCTTCTCCCATAGAATCATGACATCTGCTAAATTCTATACAACCCACAATACTCTTCAAAAATGTTTTCAGTTATTCATACACCACACACCAGTGATCATTCCAACTTCTCTCATTCCTCAGCATCTCTTCTGTTCTGCTACCACCACAAACGTCAGAACTTAAAAGCAGAAGGCACCACACCAAGAGCATCTGAGTACACATGGACACTGCACAAGTAGGAGAGGACAGATAGGGCAGATACCTTTGCAGCAGAGCTGAGACCCCAAACCTCAGGAAAGTGTAACTACAACTTTTGGCAAGCTTCAACAAAACCCCTCATTATTTGCAGCTATACCTAATACTCGAACATATTCATGCGAATACTGATAGCTATTGACTGCTCAACAAAGGCAAAGTTCAGGTGGTCTCAGTTTATAGCTTGACTCTGTACTTCTGGTTTTCACCCAGTTTTGTGCCATTAAACTCTATACTCAGAAAAGTTTAAGACTTCCCATATTCTGACAGGATTATCTATCAAGTGAGTAAGTTTCTGCTCACCCTTGTTTTGTAAGAAGGATTTCCAAAAGTATAGAAGCATACATGCTAGAAACTAAAGTTATGTTCTTTAAACACAAAAATGAAACAAAACGAATGCTCAGCCGTCTGAGTTAGAAACTCTTCCTGAAGTAAAAAAGTAAAGTCTCTTGAACAGTGTGCCTACAAATGACCTGGACATCTGTAATCCCATACACATTATCCATTCCATAGCTAAAGACAGGACAATATACTCCAAATCCCCCTTTTGATACTGCAGCCCAACAGTGCCTTTTGCTTGCTTTATCGCACTGTTTTATCCATAAAAGGCAGGTGAAAATCCTATTAAGAGAAACGTTCACAGCTCCTTGGATTATTATTTCTTTCCTTTGTAATAAATGTGATTTCAGAAAAGCGATGCCATCCATTCGTCCTTGCTACTTTGCAAGAAGAAAGCTAAACTATGTTAGGTTATGCTTAAAAGCTCATCTGTATACCCACAGAGGAGCACAAACAGGAGCCCAAATAATACCCAGCCAGGCCATCTAGCATTCCAGTGTTCCTGGAGGCACCCAGATGCCTCCAGGCATCAGCAGCTCTGGAGGCTGGGATCCAGGGCCAGCCAGGGGGTTGGCTGAGTGCTGAGGTGGGAAGCCAGTAGGATCCACTGTGTGTTGCTATGTATGTTCAATTCATCATCCTCACTAGCGCACAGGTACCCTGCTCTGCCACAAAAGGTGAGCAGGATGAGGCCATTGGTGCTGTGTTCACACTCATGCTCTATGATCTGTATGCCAACCACGTACATATGGTGTGCATGGGCTCTGTGGGCACATGCCCACATGGAATACACTTACAGCTTTGCTACTGCTTGGACCTGGGGGAATGCAGGTGCAGCATGCTCACCTCTGGAGCATCCTCGCTTCTGGCAGGCTGATGGATCCAATGTGACAGTTTCCCCTAAAAAATAATATGTCCTTCCAGAGGCTCACTAGCTAAAACGTACTTAACTGAGCTTCCATCCCTGCATTCCTGCAGTTAAACATCTTAATATGCACAGGAATCATCTTTTCCAACTGGCTGTAATAGATCAGCCAAAGCTTTAAAATATTATACTATATGCGTTATATTCATATTGATATGTATATTCATATTCTACATATGAATTTTTTTCCTTCTTTTCACTAAAATACTCCCTCACTGTAAATTCTGTTTCCTTTCCCAAGATGAGGTGCAACCACAGCATCACTATACACATTCACGCTTGGTGGAAAAAGGGCTGCCCATTAAGTTCCTCCTCCAAGCATTGGTACATAAATCTCTTTTTAATAAACATTCATTTGTCTTTTAACTCTTTCAGTTTCACCTGTTCAGTAGCCGGACCATGGATAACTTTGCTATTTGATACATATATATATTCATAGTTACTATATAGAATATATTCCCTCTTACTTTTTTGTTGAAATGCAGACAACTGTGAATTGGCAACATTTTCTCTGTGGGTTGAGTTTTTTTTGGTTAAAAATGAATTAATTCTGCAATTATCTTCGTAAAATTTTACACAGCCATAGTTAAGTTAAATAGTAAAATAACAAAAATCAGTATTTCTGTAAATTCTGGCTTCAATTTCAGCTTTTCATCTGTTCAGAAGCATGTTTATTCTCTCCTCAATATTTAGAGGTTGTTTGCTATGGAAAAGAAAAGACACAACTAAGGGCTGGATATGTTTTCTGTATCCTCTGCTTGTTTTAGAATACACTTCATAGTTGAAAATCCCACTTCTAGCATACAAGAGAAGGAACCAAAGACATGCCACTGACCCAGCATACATTGTTCAGAACCTATAAAACCAGCAACTGTACCTTTCTCTTCTCTTTCTGTGCTTTAATAGTGTACAGCATGTGAAGCTCATAGGAAATATTCTTATTTGAGAAACTCATATCGACAGAGTAAATAAACGGATTTCAGAATAGCCCAAAATCAGTACATGAACATTCTCTGGGATGAGCAACCTGCATCAGTGTCTCTCTAGCAGGGGTCAGGAGCTCTCCCAGGCAGCTTAGTGCAGATTCACTGCGTCCATTTGAAACTTTAGTGTGCAACTACTAAGAATGTGTTTCTACAAAAGAATGCGTAAATAAGACAGTTGTACTGCTCTGGTCCCTTGCAATGGTGCAGCACAGCGCTATGTAAATACATCCCCACGTAAATACAGTGGCGTATGAATAAATCAACACCTCCTTTCAGAAAAGATTTTAGGATATATATATATATCTATATAACCAGAAGAAGACTTCGACTTCTCATCTCAACCAGAAAACACCAGTGTATGTCCCACTCTGCTGTAATTTCAGCCCCCCAGGATGGCTTACAGTTATGACAAGTGGCTCCGCTGTATCCCGTTCCATCGCAAGTGCATTTGAAGCTGTCCCACGTCTGGGTGCATTTGCCACCATGTTCACAGTGATTGGGCACACACCTGTCAGGACAAGATGCAAAGACAGAAAGAAAAATACTAAATGAGCATCAAGATTTACACACAGGTATATTGCGAGCTGCCTGAGCAGTGTATCATGTCCTTGCCTGGCAATTAATCCTTATTATTTCAGGCAGATTAACAGAATTTATACCTGAACACACAGCTGCACAAAAGGTGATTCATCCAGGCCTTGCTGCAGCCCTCATACAAACAGTAAAAAAGCACAATCAAGGTGGAATATATTCACCCATCAAAAATTAGGGTTCTAAAGTACGTTTGACCAGTACTTAGCTGTCAACATAAAATGAACATCCCAGGTCACACCTCCTGCTGTGCAGGTGGTGTCATGCCTCAAGGACCGCAGTCCCACAAGTGACTCAAAGTTAAAGCAAGAATGCGAGTGAGTTCTGTTCATCTCCTTGTTGCCAGCAATGGAAAAAGTGGAAGCAGACTGCCTGCTGGCTAGGATGGAAATTACTAATGTTGTATTATCAAAACAACTGGCTTCAGTATAGAAGCTGTATATGTTTCTTCTTCACAGGGATTTGCAGCAAGGGTTGCTCACCTTTGTGCTACCACCTGCTTTGCTGCTGCTGGAGGGTATAAGAAATGCAAACCCCAAAGTCATAGCAGAACATATTGTTTGAAATATTATCTAAATGTGATTTCAAAGATTTGAATTTGTCCAGTTTCTTTCCTATCAAAGACAGCTGAAAATGGGAATTGCCATGTTCTCTCACCTGTGAAACTATTAAATTTCTTTTCTCTGACAGGGCTTTGAAATAGTCATTTCAAAGTATCCTTTTTTTCTTATTAAATTCATTACAGTCAGACTCAATACAGGCTCTGCATTTTTGATCAAGAACTAAAGGAGTTTTTCTTTCATGTTAAGTTGGCCCAATCTAATTTATGAACTACACTTTTTTATTCTGATATTAAAAATGAAAATTAGGAGACCTCTTATTAGACAAATAAAAATGTTTTCATAAACACATTATAAATTAAGTATCCTTATCTTCATGATAAATCTGAAGTTCATCATATTCCTGAGGTAGCTAACAAAACTCTATTAAATAACACCTAACGACAGCTTTCCTCTGTAGCAGGCTATTGAAAGTGAAAATATCTGGGTGCACCCCCTATATGACTTCTATATCCTCATGTGCCAGCTGACAGCATTGGCATACATGACTCAGCTACCAAGAATAACATATAACGCGATAGGTATTACAGATGAAAACCACGAGCAACAGAATGGCACATTTCTAAACATCCAAATGATTAACAATTGATATGATGACTCCATAGCTGGTGAGTACAAGGGTAGGGAAAGCAGAGAGCAGTCACACTTCAAAAATAATCTTATAAAAGTAACTTTATTCAAGGCTATAAACATCTACAGAAGTTCCTAAATCTGAATATGGTTTGTACTTTTTTACAGCCTTTCAAAATTACTGCTTCGCATGTATTTTCTTCATTTACATTTGAACATACATTACTTTAAAAGTATTTTTCCCATGACCAAACTAACCATTTTCTATGTGCATTTCACCAGCTATTTATATAAAGTTTCATACATAATGCTAGCAACTAGTTTTGCATTTTACTGCAGTATAACCTATTTTTATTGCAACATAACTAGTAAAGATACTTCATTATTGACTATATAACTGAGGTAAACAACTTAATCTAGGGAAATATGAAAATCAGATATTTATCTGTATCATTTAATGGAGCATATTAAGTCATAAAACCAGATGTATTCAGCAAACTCCTTGATGTTAATTTTATACTTCCAGTACGATGGTTGGACCAGCCTAGTCTGCATCTGCAAATTCCCCCTTTACTCATCTATTTTTCCCTGTTCTAAATATGATGCATTTAGAAACAGGGAGTAAAAAAATATCTTAATATTAGTGCTAACTGCAGTTTAAATAAGACTACAGGATCATTTCCTTATGTCCTCCCTCCACTTTCAATTTTCTGTTAGTTTATTTTATCAGCTAGAATAAGAAGATTTATTCTCTATTAAATCTGTTAGCAAACCTTTTTAACATCATCTGCTGCTCACGTGTCCACCTTTTGCACAAACTTCACTCTCTGAAATAGAGTTTAGAGGAAATTTTAGGCAACCAGAATGCAAAAATTACATTAAAAGCCCACATTTTTAATTCGGCAGCTGTATCAAGAGCAATACAATTTCTCACTGTGAACTCCATTATCTTTCAAAAACTCTTCTTGTCATAGAGTGACAGTAAGATACAAATAATGGTTAGATAGAAGTTATCTTGCCTATGTATTTCCATACACATCTTGCTAAGAATTCTGAAGTTTTAAAATTCTTTAAGCATATGCAATCATATAGTTTCTCTACTTCGTGCTTAGCATTTAGTATATACCCAAACCATATCCACTCAAAGCCAATGCATGCTCAAATTGCAGTTCATTTGTATTATAAGACCATATTTCTAGATAATTCCATTCAGGAATCAGGCTACATTACATTAAAAAGACTAACAATTAACTTCCAAACCACCATTCCCTCCTGAGTCAGGCCCTGAAGTTAGAAGCTACCACAAAACTGGGAAGAAGTAAGGTCCTAATGACCAAGTTGTGCTCCCTCCAGTTCAAAACACTGGTAACTTAAGCACTGCTGCTTATGAACTCTCGCTGACTACACTTTGAGAACTTTCTTACTCTATGACTCCTTCTGAAAGGCAGGTGTAGAATAGAACTTCATCCCTTCAAGTGTAATACACTTGCTTTTCGTTTCCACCCCAGAAACCCTCCATAGAGGGTTTACGGATGCTGTTTTCTTTGGGGTCTTTATGGGCTGGTTTGCTGGGTGGTTGTTGTTGTTTTTTTTTTGTAACACTGACTATGTCTCACACAACCTTTGTTCTTTGGTATCTACATCTGATGATTTTGCAGAGAGCAACTGAAACCTCCCTCAGCCTGTATTTTAATGAAAACAAGTACCCTGTAGGAAAACAGATTTTCTACTGCTCTTCCTCGTAGCTCTGCTCCCACATGCATTTGTGATCTAATTAGTATCCTGGAGAAGGTTTTACCAATGTTTTGTGATTTCAGAGTTGATCAATATTTCTGTATTTCTCTACTGGAATTATTTTGCTTGATAAACAGCAATTTTCCGACTAATCCAGAATAGCTGCTCAAAGCCATCCTGAGATTGCTCAATACATTAAATATCCTCAGTACACTCCCCCATTCTTTTTCTCTTCTATCACTTCCAACCAACCAGCTCCATCTTTATACAGAAATTCTTGCTGCTACTGTTGACAGCATTACTTAGTTCTGTAACTTCATCTGAATCCTTCTGCTTGTTTTTCCAGGCTGAATCTGTATCATCAGCACATTTCATCAAGATATTCTTGATTTTGAGCCAAGGTCAAAGTCTTAAATAGGATCAGCTTGGCAACTGATCTCTGAGAAATTCTATCAGACAACAGTTAATGCATCATTTTAAGACAATTTCATCTGCCAGTTCACAAGTCACTTTGCAATTCCTCTCTCAAACCCCATCTTCCCTATTTTAGCTAAAAACTTCTATCATTACAGTGTATCAATTGTTTCATTGACATCTGACAAACTAGATCCACTGCATTTCTCCTGCCTGAGAAGAAACTACAGTGCTTTATCGGAGAATGAGATAGGTTAATCCCCAACAATCAACTGCTGAAAACATCTGCTGCATTTTACTCTCCCTTCTATTTCTAGGTATTTGATTACGCAGTCCTCCATGTCTTCAAAACCTTAGTAACACTACTAAGATCAGATTAATAGGAGTCTGGTTATGTGGATTGATTTCTTTCCATCTATTAAATTACATTCGGTTAACTCTGTCAACCACAAACCCATGAAGTTTAGCCATGACAAGTGCAAGGTCCTACACCTGGGTCGGAGCAATGCCAGGCACAGCTACAGGTCAGGCGGGGAGGAGATTCAGAGCAGCCCTGCAGAGAAGGACTTGGGGGTGTGGGTTGATGAAAAAATGAACATGAGCCGGCAGTGTGCGCTTGCAGCCCAGAAGGCCAACCATATCCTGGGCTGCATCAAAAGGAGCGTGACCAGCAGGTCGAGGGAGGTGATCCTGCCCCTTTACTCTGCTCTCGTGAGACTTCACTGGGAGTATTGTGTGCAGTTCTGGTGTCCTCAACATAAAAAGGACATGGAACTGTTGGAACAAGTGCAGAGGAGGGCCACGAGGATGATCAGGGGACTGGAGCACCTCCCGTATGAAGATAGGCTGAGAAAATTGGGGCTGTTCAGCCTGGAGAAGAGAAGGCTGCGTGGAGACCTCATAGCAGCCTTCCAATACCTGAAGGGGGCCTATAGGGATGCTGGGGAGGGACTCTTCATTAGGGACTTAAGTGAGAGGACAAGGGGTAAAGGACAAGGAGCCAACTCCTTTCACCTCCTTTTCTCTCAAATATCGTAACAGTGTCCTCTAGAATCATACTCTTTTTCCAGTCCTCCACAACACAGACTAAAGAAAATGGACCACATATCCATACCTAAATAAACCCCATGCCATTCCATTCCTTTCCTGCTGATGTTCAACTATGCCCTCCTTATTAAAAGCATATATGATATTTCTCCAAACCACCACTTGGAAAACTGGTCTCTTCTACACTTTACCTGCAGTCAATTCTGGTTAGTTATTTGCAAGAAATCTGGTTTAATGAACTGCCTGTGTTTTAAAACCACAGACTGCAACTCTGATATTCCAGCAGAATGAGGGAAAACTCTATGTTCCACTTTTTTCCTCACTGTCTGCCTATAAAGACTGTGCACAAGAAAGAGAAACAGTCTATCCATGCACGGGAGAGTTAACATCGCCTGAAGCTTAAATACTTTTTCGGAAACACTGTACACAAATACCTAGTAAATCACGAAGCTTCCCCCCACTCCTAGACTGTCCAAGAGATAAAACTGGGAATACACAGATGTCAGATGACAGGGAACAGTCTGCGAGTTCCAGGGCAATATAACAACCAGAGAAGAACAAAATACCTGGTCTAAGCCCCCCCTGCCTCTGCCAGAAATATAGGGACTGCCTGTATCAAATGAATTCGGACTGATATGAGGTGTTTGCATGAAGCAATGAAACTGGGAGAGGCTGCTCTTCAGAGGACTGTAGATTATAAGCAGAAAATATTTTGAGAAACTAGATTGAAATACTGGCATTTAATACAATTAGAGCATGCGAGAAGTCAGATGCTGAGGCAGGAATGAACAGGGCATGGGGGAAGAGCCTGGACAGAAAGCAATTCCACAAAAAGGGATCTGGGGAATTCCACACATGGTACCGTGATCCTAAGTCAAGCCACCACACTATTGCCAACAAGAAAATAAAAAAAAAGAGAAGAAAAGGGATCTCATAACGTGGGCGTAGGCAGGAGAGTGAGATGAAAACCCCCTGAAGCAATCCTCTTCCCATACTCAGCAGCATGAGCAATGGCTGATTTTTGAACTGCATAAAATGTTGTTGGAAACAGGAAGGTTGCAAACTATATTAAATGTCCATAGGGAATGGGCAAAAAGCAGTGAGGTTTGTTTAGTGGTAAAGGGTATTTTAAGAACAAATCAAAACAACATACATCTAACAACACGTCATTCTTCATCAGGAATGATGTTTGGTCCTGCCTGAAGGCAGGAGAATGACCTCAGAGACCTCTCCAGACTCCCTTCTAATCCAGATATGTTCATATCCCAGAAGAAACAGAAAGCATTTATTCTCTTAATTTCCCATATGTAACCATATTTTCTTAGTGTTGTGACTGTGCTATTTAGCCTCTGAAAGACAACAGGTTGTGGTCACTACCTCAGTCTTTTTAGAGGACTGTACACCCAGGGAAGGGATTTTTAATACATTAACTAGCTTCCCCAGGCAGGTTGTGCCCAAGGTGTATAGCAAGTGACTCCAATTCTCAGGTTTACAGTTCACTTGAGCAGGAAGACTGAAAGTTATTCTGTGCAGGAAGCCAAATGTCCATATGGTGACACACGGACTGTTAAATTAAGTCCCTCAGGACTGAATAACCATCACAAATTTCACTATTCTCCACTGTATAACACAGACCTTTCCCTTTCCCCCTGCTTTTCCCTTTCCTTTACTGCTTTTCTTCACGTTTTCCATCTCTAGCATAAGTGGAAGATACAGCTTGTGCACAGATATATCCTAAATATAAAATAACTCTCCGTATATATAAACTAGAAACAACCAAGCCAAGAAACACCACCAAACATTCACCTCAGAGGTCAAAAGGAAGGAATGAACTACCCAAAAGAGAAATCTGACATGTACTGCCCACTAATATACTGAAAAGAGCTCAGATGCTGCACTGATAATGACAGCATGAGAATTTCTGCAGACCAGAACAAAATGTTAAAGGCTTTCTGCAATGGAAAATAAGCTGGGCTGAATTATTCTTAACATGAAATTCAATCTTTTCTTTCTCATAATCAAATCCTTATCTCATCTTGCTCTTGCTCACACCTCACCTCTCATTTCTCTCCCAAATTGATTCTGTTCTGCTTTTTTGTCTGTTGCCCTGCCTCAGAACTAGTCATCACCAGTTTATTTTGAATGGGTTTGCAGTATTTTTCCGATAGTTGTCCTTTTCATTGCTTCCAAACATACCTTTTATCACTATTTCTTCCAAAGATCCTTCAACATGCATACTGTTCTTGCTGAGTTCTGTTACTATCCACTTTCACTCACACCACACAAAAACTATTAAACCATATTTAAAATTTAACCTTTTCTTACTGTACAGGGTTACCAGACTGCTCAAGAAGATTTGGTCTATAAAACAGCATAGCAGGACAATGATCTGCAAGAGCAATAAATACTGCTTTGAGCTGGTAGTCTGAATCACTGAATATATGTAGCTTACCTAAAAGACCTACTGTAAACTAGGAACAAAATCACAAAAATAGTCTAAACATATGCACCTGTTTGCAATGATATTGCTCTTTAATGAGCAATAGAATGCATTCTACTCATCATAGTAACAGCAGTAGCAAACAATAAAATAACCCAATTGAGGACAGATTGCTCCTGCAGAGATCTGGTGTAGCAACATCAGATTACAATTACCCATTCCACAGAGAGACTTTTCAGTGTCCTAAATAAAAGTAAAAACAGCTGATCTGACCTTTAAGTTTCCTTCTTATTTCTTACAATATAAGTGCTTGAAGTGACTTTGAGATTTTCAGCAACAGGAATTGTACGTCAACACAAATGACAGACGGGAGGGACTGTAAAATTAATTCAGATTCACAATACTGGTGTCATTTGCTGCCAACTTCTAACCTAACTGTGCACAGATTAACTATGGCAGAACGAAAGGATCCTTCCTGAGTCAAGAAGGATCCAGCCCTTCTTTATCATTTTGCTGTAATACAATATCTTCACATTTCTTTGGTGGACATTATCAAACTAACTCTGTCATGAGATCAAATCAAAATGCTCAGCACTTTCAAAGACTGCGATTTACAAAGAGCAAATCAATATTAAAATATGCAGTGACATTTGGTTAAGCAAAGTTCCTTAAGGGCATATTCCTAGAAAAGGCTGCTGAACAGTTTTTCAGTGTTATCTTCGGAACAATAAGCTATTCTAAGCTGCTTGCATTAGAACCATTAACGAAGGACTAATGCAGAAAGAAAAACACAGCAGTTACCTCCTTTGGATTAAGTGACCCTCTTGGATTTATGCAGTTTTTATTTTGTATACGACAATGTAGAGATTAATTTTTCCTATCTACCACTTTAAATTTTCAGAGCACTTCACAAACTAGCTCTTTAAAATGAAATTATGTGTGTTCTACTTTAGCAACTGCAGGAGCTGGACAACCCATTTTTCTGCATTTGTCATAGAAAACCTGAACCTGTTATGCATAACCTTCATCTATGGTGGTTGATGGCTGAACATCCACTTCCATCCAACACCAACTGCTGCCACTTCTGCTGCAGCAAAACAGGGGAGGGTCAATCTACTGGAGCAGCTAAGACGGAAGTTCCCAGCAATGGTATCACTTCTGTCAGTTCCTAGGAACTGATTCATGTTAGCAGGAGACCAGCTCCGTGTGAAGCAGTGGCAAGAGGCAACGGTGCAGGACTTGTTTAGCTATACTCTGTATCTTCTGGGGTGGGGTAGGGGAAAACAACATTAACTAGGCCAAAATGGTCCATGGGCTACATCCAGGTCCCCAGGCTGCAAACGGACTTTGCTGTGTCAATCTTACAGGGGCAGAAGATAACCCCACAACTTTATAAATAAGCAAATCAGGCTGGATTATGAGACAGTTTCCATTGCACAATGTTTAAGTCAGCAAACTAGGCCAGGTCGTCAGCTGGTGTAAATGAGAACATCTGCATGTATCTAAATACTATCTTAAGTCTGCTAAATGCGTCAAAACAAAAGGAAGAATAAACTGCTACAAAACGCCAGCTACTAAATATGATCTACCTCTAGTGGAGTTTTGTTCAACTTTTTTTATTACCCTGTGAAGAGCTTTGCCTGGTAAGTAACCAGGTTAAGGCTTTCTAGAGCAGCTGAGATCTAACCTGTGTCACTTCTGTTTTTTTGGACTGGGGTATTTGATTTATTATTTAGACAAACATGTATTAGAAACGGCAGTTACGTCTCTGAACTACCTGTGCCAACATGGCACAGTTCGGCCCTCTTGGGGATATGAGAAGATGTGTTAAGCACTGAGAATCACCAGAAGAAACTCATGGTTTTTACTCACTAGGCTACTGAAAAAACCCCTTTAAATCTTTTCAAGTATTGGATTAATTTTGTATTCATGTAATCACCTCACTTTTGCTACTTCAACAAGTCAAAAAAGAACATACTGGCTGGGCCTGAGAGCAAACCATAAAATTGGTTCTTAGGTGACTTGTTAATTATTTATTATTTCTACATTTTACAGCTTGAATTAAATACAGCTCCGGAGATTTTATGGAATCGACTTCACTTTATAATCCACACTAGACATTTGGAGGAAGTTTCTCTCGTTCTTTGGAAGATTATAACCATCAGAGGACATAGAGCAGTGAGTAGCCTATGTAAGACAGAACAGTGACTACTATATTCCCCTCTAATAAATATGAGTGATCACACATTGAATCACCAGGCAAATAGAGAATTTCATAGAGCTTTGTTTTAAATGAGTTTACTCCTAAATTTATCTTTGGGGAAATAAAGAAACTGACCATCAGAAATCTTTATGTTTCTTCCCATAATGTAAAGAATTATTCAGCAATAAAGATGATTACACAACTGATGGATGATTTTGTATCATGTATAGCTCTTTGCTATGACAACCCTCCACTCCTTGGTGTACACCAGAACAGATCTTACCGTTTGCATTACTTGTTTTGTCCCTCATATCTTAACCAGGGACAGCAGTTATCTCATGTTCATCTTCAAATAGGTGATAAAAATCCTGATGCATCAAAAGCACAACCTATTAAATATGTCTTGCTTTGCAAATTTATAGCATATGAATCACCTTGATGGTCACGGAGCTATAAGATGCCATCAATCAGCTACATGGTTTTGGCTCAGCATCCTGTTTTCCTAGTGTGGCTACGACATAATGGGATGGAGGTGTATTTCACAACTGGTAGGTTGAGTTCAAAATACTGAAAGTCAATATCCCAACCGTGGTTTAAAGGAAACTTGAGGAAAACATGGTTTAGCACTACTAAAGTGATGCTGATCTTGTGAGGACTGCCTGAAGGACTTTATTTAAAAATACTACAACACGGTGGTATTCCTAAAAACCTCACACCAGCAAGTGATCCTTTACTCGCCTGGCATGAATGACTTGGGATTCCCCTAAACCACCATTCTGTCTTATTTTAGTCTTTACCATCATCTGGCCACTTTCTTCACTGTGGTAGACACAATCTGGAACCTTCCCTAGAAAATAAGTTACCCTGCAAGCACTGTCTTGGAGGTTAAGCTAGGATAAATCCTAATGTCTTGACAGAAACTGTGGATCTTGAATTAACATCTACATTATCAATTGTTAATTCCAGTGGGTTGTTCCAGCAGCTGTATGATTGGGAAGAACCTGCTCTGTAAGCAATGTAGAAAACACTTTCTGCCTGAACAGTGAAAGTTTTTCCTCTTCAAAACAAAAACACAGTCTTGGCAGTAAAGCAAAACACATATTCTGTGAAATGGAACAAATGTGAAACAGAAGCTGATGTTTCTGAGACATTTATCAATGACAACTGGTATAAATGCCAGTGGCATTAGTAAATCCCTAACAGAACACTTTTAAGTAAAGGATGCTAATTTCTCCTGCCTCTGAGAGGCGTCCCTGCCCATGGCAGGGGGGTTGGAACTCGATGATCTTGAGGTCCTTTCCAACCCTAACTATTCTATGATTCTATGATTCTATGAAATGCAAATATTCCTTATTTTGGGCAGAGCAAAAATAAACCTAGCAAGCCTTCCCACTGTAACACAGATGAACAGCTGAGTCAGCATGCTGCCCCTGCTATGTGTCCTCACAGACTCTTAGCTTGCTAAATACTGGCAAGCGCATACAGATTAGGGTCTCTTGAGTCATGAACTGAAATTTAACTTGGATCAACCATGAATGAATCAGATGTAGATGGCATTCACACATGGTTTATTTATTTTGCATGGAATACTCCCCCTTAGGTGACCCATACAACAACAAACCTTAATGATGTGTGTTCGGCATTCATTAGGGGCAATGCGATGTAAAGGCATACGTAACCCTTTCCACTTCCTCTGTTCACATTTCTCATCTTCTTAGTTCACAAGATTTTTGGACCAGAAAAAGGATTTCAATTTATATTTGCACAGGATGTTATCACAATGGAATTTCCTCCTCCTTATCACTGAAGTCATGAGGAATAACAACGATAATAAACAGTAACACAGAAATGAGTTACCTTTTTACACTACATTATTCCCCTCCAGATCATCATGGAGAATATTTATATCACTTGCTAAATTCTACACAATCTGCTTTTTCTTCTTTACTGTGATGATTCTGCCATCCACCACAAACAGCAATATCCTTACCTAAAATATCATGTATAAAATATGAAGCATATAGGTTCACCTGACTTATCGCCCTATCCTTTGTGTGCCCTTAGTGCACATCAGTGTTTTATGCTTTTATAGAAGTCCATAAAGCAGAAGCCTGACAACAGGATGGCCAAACTAAGAGCTTTAAACTCAGAATTACAGGCAAGGTAGAGATTCTTCAACAAGCGAGTAAGCTGTGAATGGGATAGGCAAGCTAAGGGCCAGGCAAGATGGGAAAAGAAGGGTCATAGAAGTCAATAAAACAATGCTGAAGTGGCATCACTTTAAGCATAGGTGTGCAAAGAAGGAAGTGCTTGTGGAACAAACTTGGGAAAGCTCTTGAGACTGCTTTGGTGAATAAGCATGCCCAGGTGCCTCTGAAATACTTTGATGCTAATGGATGCAGCACGGGGAACCAACAGGAGAAATCAGAAGTCTGTATACCTTCCAATATCTGAAGGGGGCCTATAGGGATGCTGGGGAAGGACTCTTCATTAGGGACTGTAGTGAGAGGACAAGGGGTAATGAGTTAAAACAAACAGGGTAAGATTAGATTGGATATGAGGAAGAAGTTCTTTACTGTAAGGGTGGTGAGGCACGGGAATGGGTTGCCCAAGGAAGATGTGAATGCTCCATCTCTGGCAGTGTTCAAGGCCAGGTTGGACAGAGCCTTGGGTGAGATGGTTTAGTGGGAGGTGTCCCTGCCCATGGCAGGGGCGTTGGAACTAGATGATCTTAAGGTCCTTTCCAACCATAACTGTTCTATGATTCTATGCAGTTATAGTCACGGATCTAATAGAGACATGATGAGATAACTCACACAGCTAGATTTCTGCAGTGGTTGAATATAGGCTTTTTGGAAAAGACAGGCTGGGACTCTTCATTAGGGACTGTAGTGATTGGACAAGGGGTAACGGGTTCAAACTTAAACAGGGAAAGTTTAGATTGGATATAAGCAGGAAGTTCTTTACTGTGAGAGTGGTGAGGCACTGGAAGGAGTTGCCCAAGGAAGATGTGAATGCTCCATCCCTGGCGGTGTTCAAGGCTGGGTTGGACAGAGCCTTGGGTAGCATGGTTTAGTGGGAGGTGTCCCTGTCCATGGCAGGGGGGTTGGAACTAGATGATCTTAAGGTCCTTTCCAACCCTAACTATTCTATGATTCTATAAGTCCTAAAACATTTTTATAAATTGCAGTATAATGAGCTTTGTACTCCAAAGACATCAAAAGCAAAGATGAGCCAATGAATTCACAGCTCTGCTGCAGTGCAGTCACAGCTCTGTGATAAATATACTAATACAACACTCTACTCACAACCTATTACTCAATTCATTTTCAATTTGCTGAAAATAGATATGTACAGTAAGTAATAAACAATTCATTTATTACCTAGAACTTGTACAATGAACTGTTTTCAAGCCAGAAGGCTCACTGTTGCAGTCACAAACGACTGTTTATGTACGACAACTCATGTATGTGCACGTGTGTTCACACAGCTACATCCAACATGCACAAACACACACGTTTTTTCCATGCATAATGCCAATTTCAAGCTGCTGAAAATGAGCAGTGCTTACAAGAAAATAATTCTTATTGAGAGCAAAACTGGTTTTAAGGAAAACGTAACAACTGTTTTAATAACGTGTACTTGACTGTAAAAATTGTAATGACATGATCCTGGTATGAGGAATTGTAATTACAAATAGCTCATTGCTGGGAATCTATTATTCTACTTAAATAGTCTTCTGATTGCCCCATAGAAAAATGGATAGACTATAATTTAGAGTCATTTAGAGGCTCTTGATTCTATTTTTCTGCTTTTCAAGCACTGCAATTTGGGCACCGTAGTTCAGGGTCTGTCAGTATTTCACTTTATTGCTAGCTTTGATTTCTCAAGGGCTTATATTTCAGTTACAAAAATTGACTCCAGAAATTGAGCACACAAAGCATAAGTCAGAACGGAAATAAACAGAGGCATACTGCTGGCACTGGTTCTGAAACAGGTCATGCAACTGGCTTACCACTTAGTATTCCAGATGAGTAAGGACAAGCTGGTAGATACTTTTAGTGGTTTTATTTTAAACAGAGGAGGAAAAGAAGGAAAAAATCCCTCCACAATATGTTGCTTTTGCTTTCCAGGCAGTTTGTCATGAAATTTTTGACATTTCTTTGAAACAGACTGTTCAAAGGGCCAGATTTGATTAATATCTCGACTCAAACAAATGTTGGAAAACACACTGAAATTCATGAAACATGTCATTTGACAAGCTCAAAATGAAGAGTGTCTATTTTTTAGTTTACAATATCTTTTTCATTTCGAAATGGAAGTTAAAATATGCTACATGGATGACATTCTCCCAAGCCACGTAATAATACCTTCCAACTTGATTTCAAACTGGAATTATAGCTCCCAATGTTTTCCTGAGGGAGCAATGGCTTGAGGCAGTTGAGTGGGGCAGTATGCAAGAAAACTGTTGAAGGAACTTTGCTTTGCAGCTTTGATGGCTGCAGTGACAGCTCAACTGGGAAAAAGGTAGCCTGAAAGCCAGTAGATTCGATATGGGAACAATCTCAACTGGTTGTGCACCACTGGGTGCATCAATGCTAAGAAAGAAAACTAACAGGAAAAAGGAAAATCAGATACAAACTGCAGAGAAGACAAAACTGAGAGAAAAAAAAAAAAAGAGGAGAAAATAAAATGTTTCATCACAATTATTTGCACTGTTAGGGGAAGCAAACTGCAGAAAATGGGAAACTGGAGGGTTGCTCAAAGCAAGCCAATAAGGAAACAAAACAGACTCCAAGGACAGGAAAGATGAACTACTGCAACCTCAAGTGCCACTCTTCACATTGGATTTTTAGATAAAACAGATGGCCAAAGCACTAACTTAAATAAAATAGTTTCTCAAAAGTCATGCAGGGGCTGCACCTAAAGAGCAGAGTTAGTAAGTTTATTCACTATTAATTGAAATCTGGTGTTTTCTTGGAGAGGAACTGTAAGAGGGTATCTCTGCATAATAGTCCAGAACACTCACTTTGTCAAGAGAAAAGGAGTGTAAAGAGGGTATCTCTACATAACAGTCCAGAACACTCGCTTTGTCAAGAGAAAAGGAGTGTAATGAGAAATTTGAGGCATGTCAGACTGAACTAAACTTTGGGACAGACTGCACTTTCGTAAAGCAGAGAATGACAAATCTAGGACATGAAAAGATGATGTCCTAGGAAAGGCTGTAAAATTGCTGCCCAAGCATCAAGTATACTGAAAGTCCAAAGAGGACTGATGCTGGTTATTTTTTGAGACACCTATTGTCTGGACCAACCACCACTGTTGTGGGAAGCATGAAACAACGCAGCCAACTCATTTCTATGTCAAGATACTTGCAACTGTGTATCAGCACTGGAAAAAGACCTCTTTGTCACTGTTTTATTAATATTTTGTTAAAAACTGCGTTTTGACTGTTTCATGGATATCTGCTACAGCTTTCTGTTTACCTCAGATACAAAGAGATGAAGTGCCATGTATACAAAAGAAGAAGGAACAATGCTCACTACTGCAAAATTGATAAAGCTTTCCACTGTTCAAGTATTTCAGCGCCAGCTGTATGATAAACATAGTGCAGGTCTTGCAGAAAACTTTTTTGTCAGCCAACAGTGTTGATAATGAAATATTACAGAATTAGCCATGAAAACAAAGAAATACAGTTCATTTACTCCATTCACTTGCCAGAACAAGTTTCTGCTTTATGTCAGTACTAGTGAGACAAAACATACCCAGTGACAAAGAATGAATCACTACATGCACAGGTATTCTAGAAATGCTGCTTTAATTTCTGGAGTTTTTTGTAAGGCAGGCAACTGCTCAATTAAAATTCAATCACAAGCTATCACTATTCACATTTCAATGCAATATGGACACAAGTATCAAGATTAATGTAATGTAAGACTGAAGTAGCTAATGGTATGCATTACTAAGATAATAATCCAAGATTCATGATAAGTAAGTAAGATTATATACACATTGTGGACCGTGTAGTAATGAAAGGCTTATTAAATCCTAGAGATGATAGCTGGTTATTTGCCCTTCAGTAGCAGAGTCTTCCTCAGGCTTTGTTCACTATAAAACATACATTAAAGAGAATGGGTAACTAAGTGATTTATCCTATTATAATTAAGCATACAGGCTGTCCATTCAATTAATGGCTTTACTTACAAACACCTTCTTTTTTATCCTAAAACTTTGTTGTGTCTAGTTAGCACTCATGCCTTAACTTCAGCTTGGAGAAAACATGGTGGCAATGGCTGCTTCATCTTCCTGTCATACAAGAGATTGGAAAGAAATGCTGAAACAGCAACTTCCTGTGGTCAAGTCTTAACTTCCTGAATGTAGCTGATACCAAGAGCTTTGTAGCTTTTCCTTCTTCCCTGAATGATCTGCTTACATTTATGTGTAGCAGGTAATGCATGAGTGATCAGTGCAGAAAAGGTATCCCAGATGTTCAGTCATGCCTGCGCTGATCCGCAGTTACAAAATGCTAAGTATGGCAGGCTGTAACAGAAGGTTTTCACTGCAGTAACTTCTGGCCAGGCACCACAGGCATAAATACATGACCCTTTATTCCCCACTTACTTCACCTACAATGTCTGACTGCACTTTCAGCCTCATGTGAAATGTGCCCCATATTTTTGGCAATTTTTTTTGTTTTGTCCTGAACTGACTAGATTCTATGTCCTGATTTCCAAATATATAGCTCTGTTCTCATTCCCCAGATTCTGAACAAGTACTCTTTTCTCCTGCTCCCCTAGTTGGAGTTCTGGTGAACCTTAACAATACCAGCCAGCTTCATATATTACTTCAGGTCTGCTATTACCATCAGATACACATCTCTTGTCTCTGCCTCTTCCTACTATGAGTATTTCTGATCAGACAAAAGAATCTTGAATAGTGCCATAAAAATCTCTGTGGAACACAAACTTTTGCTAATGTCATTAAATGTTTGTATTTACAGAGTGTCCTCCGTATATGCATAACTCAGTCAAGTCCTTGCAGGGAAGGAACAAGTGTACAGGTGGATTTAGTCTTACAGTGCTAATGCCTAGGATGTAGCCTGAGTACTAATGTTCTACTGTAGCCAGAAAAAGTGTTTCAGAATCAAGGACAAAGAAAGCCCTGTGAATCAGCATTTATAAATCTGACCTGGTGAAATTCAACTAGGATTTTGTTATTTACGTGATTTTTTCCAACAGAAATAAGCCAATAAAACTTTGAAATCCTCTTGTGGAATCCACAGTCATTCTATAAATCTTTGTTAAAACAGGATTTCTGAGATAGGTTCCCAGGTAGGTGACTGTGGTTCCTGGTTTTGACGAACAAGGTACTACATCCAGCTCTACAAAATAAAGATGAAAAGGCAAATAAGGGAAGCTTTTCTTCCTACAGGGACAACCCAAAAAATGGTCAATAGCAAAAGGAAATGTTCCAAGTCTGGGGAAATATTCTTTTCCTTCATCACTCTAGCAACTGAACATTTCAGTGTTTCATGCTCTCTAGTGTTCAGACATGGGGCATGGGAATCAAGGTCACACCGAGTAATTGCATAACATGGCATGATACAGCCATTTACATTTTTCAGTAAAAAAAATTAGGAAATAGATCATATTAAAAAAATAGCATCGGATGAATCAAGATCTGCTACAAAGTCTGCACTTAATTCTTAGACTTTCATAAACCCTAAAGAATTCAGCATCATTTAACTGAGCCCATTTACAGTAGATGAGGAGTTTAAAGCTTTAATTCAGAAAGACAATAAATCAAGATTCAATACCTAGAGATTGATATTGCTCTAATACTTCAAAACCAAACCAAAGAACAATGAAAAGTGAAATAACTGTGAAAGTGGCAGCCTGTATGGCCTTCTGTTCCAGCCTATCAGATACCACATCAAACTTGCAAACTATACTTACATGTGAATCTCATTTTCAAAATACTATTAGTGGCACTCACAATTAGCTTAGAAACTTAGAAGAGTTTGCTCATCTTTGACTTTCACCCTAAAAACTGAAAGACTCTTACAAGGCACTTTGTGATCCAGTGGTTCTTATCTTGATACTTGAAATAGACAATGTGTCTGTTGAAGCTATATGATAAGTGAACAAGTGTTATCTCTTACTCATGCAGTTTTACATAGTGAAGAACTGAAGTGTGACTTCCTTCCATCATAGCGGAGAAACTCTTGCTGCCAGACACCTTTAAGTGGAGACATGCAAAGGAATCAGTACAAGGACTCACCTGGCAATCTCAGGCCAGTGCACAGCTGAGTTGATTCACATTATCCAAATGAAAGCAAATACTGAAGTTAAATTACAGAATAACATGTCAAAAATCAATCTGGAAAGGTTTCCCCTTAAGCAAATGGGAATTCTGCAGCAGTGCTTAATGGCAACGGGGCTGGGATGAAATTGCTACCAAACCTAGAAAACATGGAAATCATACTTCCGTTCCTCTCGTATCAGATTTAATACTTCATGTTTTATTAAATTAATTAATTACAAAAAAAAAGGTGCGGCAATTCTCAGAAAATAAAGAGAAATTAAATCTGCTAGGCATGTGTGTCTTTTCATGAACAGTACTACAGGATATACTTTCAACAGTGAGTTACACTGTGACTGGGCTACTCGATGCCCTCAAAGAGATACTTTAATAAACAAATGATGAAAAATACAGGGGTTTTAGTACTTTCATTACTTAAGTTTCTTCTCACTTAAGTTTTTTAAGTGAGAAATGTTTTATTATGTAGGCTTTGACAAAACTCCAGTTGTATACTGTTATTGCACAGTGTCCTGGGTTCAGCAGTAGCAGTAATTTTTTTCCTTTCAGTAGCTGGTGCAGTGCTGTGGTTTTGACTTTCAGCCTGGGAACAGCGCTGATAACACTGATGGTTTTAGTTACTGCTCAAATGTTTAGTCTGACCCAGGACTTTCTGAGTCTCGTGCTCTGCCAGGGACGAGGGGAAGTCGGGAGGAAGCAGAGACAGGACACCTGACATAAACTGAACAAAGAGGTATCCCATACCACAGCACATTATGCCCAGGATGTAAAAACTGGGGGCAGGGACCCGGAAGGGTTAGTTCAGTGCTCGGTCGGGCTAGGTATCGGTAGGCGGGTGGTGAGGTGTTGTATTCTGTTCCCTTGTTGTTTCCCTTATCATTATTATTATTGGTGGTAGCAGCAGTGATTTGTGTTATACCTTAGTTACTGGACTGTTCTTATCTCAACCCATGGGGTTTGTATTCTTTTGATTTTCCTCCCCATCCCTCGGACGCAGGGGAAGGAAGCGGGGGGGGGAGCTAACGAACTGTGTGGCTGATTTACGGCTGCGCTTAAACCATGACACACAGATAAGAAGTTCAAGAGCTGTATTTATATTTGACAAATAAAATGCAGATGCAATTAGAAATAACGGCATTATGTAGTATTTTACTTCCACATACAGATGTGGAGCTAAAAACTTGAAGTGTGTATGTGTGGGAAGAATAAATGCAATGTTTACCCCACAGAATGTTTCTGCTTCTTCATGATGGCATATGGGGGAAATATGTAGGTCATTTGAAAGCACTTGAGTATATCCATCCACACACTGGATTTATTGGATTTATATTATGCTCACAATAAGGGCCCAGGTATCTTCCAAAAAACTTCATGCTTACCCTAAATTCATTCTTGCTTTCTTTAACAGTCCTTCTTTTACACTTTGCTGTTGAGTAGAAAGATGGAGGGGAAGTGTTTCTCCTTTGAACCAGAAAGTGCTGCTTCTGATACACGATTCACTGTCCCATTTAGAGCTCTTAAGTGGTATCACCAGGATGCCACTGATGTGACTACCTTTCACTTGTCCCTTTGCGCAGTACTGTCTGGGCAAAATAACTGTTAAGGGTGACCTTACTGGCATTGTCTGGTAACAAACATAGTTTAAGACATGGGTAGGTCTTTTCCTTTCCTTTAAAACAGTTTATTTCAGCAACTGGGTTTAAAGCTTGATACTTTACAAACTACAGGAATCAACACCACCAGAAGTGCAGAAGTGGAAACGAGCTGCATCAGTCAGCTTTTCCACCAAAGGAAACCTGTCCTGTAACTACAATGCTACATTACTGAGTTTACAGTTTGGTAATCTAGCAGAGCCCATGTTAGTCCAATTCTCTTGTGAGCCACTGCCTTTCATTACACTAAGAGACTCTTAGCAGTTTGGGGGCCTCACAGCACCGTCAAACACATAAAAGCCAAACCTTCACAACATGTTACAGATCAGAAGAGATAAATCAGCCACCAAAATCTGCTTGAAGTTTCATAAGCTACTCAGAAAGATCTTTATAGTGAGTCACCAGTCTTGCAAAGATAGGTCACATTTAAATTATGAACTAATGCATTATTTATACTGGAGAGATTGTAACTCAGAAATCACAGCTGCAAACAGGAGAAAGGTCTATGCAAGAGCAGTGAAATTATACTGCAATCTACTCAGCCACAAAGATAAATTATTTCTAAGCAATATATATTATAAATAGCAGTGCTATACAAATAAGCTGTCCCTGAATTATAGTGGAACAGGACAAAATGCTACCAATTTCAGCGAAAAACTGAGTGTGGTTTACAAGATAATGACAGTCCTCGCAGACAGAAGAATACATGGCTCCCAGTGGGTTACAAACTACAATTTAAGCCAGAAGCTCCACTGACATAACTGGTTGCTAGAATTCTGAAGAAAGAGTCATAAAATATTAGGTATTATCCGGTTTTAAATTGGAAAATCTATGATGCAGGAAAAGGAAATTCATTGTGCAGGAGGAGAAAAAGTACTAGTGACTATGTGATCTAGAAAAAGATAACAATGAGAATTTTGCTCTAAAATAATGTTCTTTGCCCCCTTTCCCCACGAGCTTTCTTTCTCTTCTCTAAGCTGAAAAGTTCCAGCTCTCTCAGCCTCTCCTCACAGGAGGGATGCTCCAGTCCCTTAATCACCTTAGCAGCCCTACAGTGGACTTTCTTCAGTATGCCATGTCTGTTTTCAGTGAGAGACACTCAGATGAGGGTCTTCCAAGCCTACAAAATTGATGATCCTCTTGCAATGTATGGGCCTTAGATTAGAAGTAATGTATCATATGGTCATGAAAGACTAGTATTTGAGAATGCCGGGGCTACCCAAAAGTGAAACACAGATCACATAGTTTACATCAAGGTTCTCCTCAGGAATTAACTGAATGAAAACAATGCAGTATGTGTTATGTAATATTGACTGTATAGTAAAGCCCAGGATGCATGACTAGTTTTACCTACAAAGACAACTACAGATAAAGAAAATAAAAGCTTGAGAAGTGCTGCAGACAACTGAAAGGCACATGGGGAAATAAGAATGGCAGACAAGAGTTACTGAAGTAGACACATAGCTTAATTATGCTATCCTCATGAAAAATACTGCAAGATCATTAGCAGCCAGCAGGGATAAGTAGTTCAGTTTTATTATTCACAAGAAACATTCAAGATATATGAACATATGCTTTAAAATGTCAGTGCCTCTTTCTGACCTCTTCTTAGGCTGTCATAATTCGTTACTCTTATACCATAATACATTTTAATTTCCGCCATCCTCTGGAAACTTCCTCCAGCACAATATTCACAACAAAATCTTGAAGCATAGATGGCGTCAAAGGATCTCACCTTATGTCCCAAATATACTGTTGTAATAATCAAGGACGGACTGTAACATAAGTCATAGACATGAGTTTTACTTCCGTCTACATCTATGAACAGGTTCATGAGCGATAGGATGCCCACTGGCCATTTTGCTGCTGCTGCAGTAGCCTGGCCCTGTGGGACTCTCTAGGAAGGTGTCCTGAATGGGAGTGTTAAAACTAAGCTTTTAAAATGGCTCCATCACCCACTGTTGTCTGAGGTGTGCTAGTGCTGTACTCTAAACTGAGCCTCCTCTGTCACAGCACAAAACCAAAAAAAAACCAGTGAGTAGTACTTCCTTCACACTTCCCTTGTCTGAGCCATACATCCCAGTACAACGCAGCCCTTCAAAAGGGTCAGCTAACATTCATTTCACCACAGCAGCATGCTATAGCAAGCCGACAGTTGTGACACATTGGCAGGGCAAAGGAGGAGCCCAGGGGAACACAGGAATGATGAATGACCATGACACCAAGAACCCAGCTCATCTTACAGACTGTGATGACAGGAAGAGATGCCATATGCTCTGTATCCTTTTCTGGTCCCCTGCAGGCATAATAAAGTGTCTGGAGAGAATCAGAGATCTCATGACTGCTACACCTTGGTAAATACAGGACTGTACCATTTTCCAGACATCACTGATTTCATGGATCTCATCTGCTCCTTTGGTCCAGACACAGGTACCCAATGCCCTCCAGATACTGATTGCGTGGACACTTCTAGACTCCTTCTGAAAGGGTAAGCTTTCTTTCCTTTTTACTTCTGCGTACAGCGTTTGCACGTATCTCCGCAGCTAAAAGGGGCAACCTGATGAATAAGTCTAGAAGGTTAAATTCACCTTTGACAAATTAGTAGATTCAGAATAATCTTTTTTCATTTAAAGATACTCTGATAATGGCTTTGGTACATTTTAAGCTCTACGTCGCCTGCACGTGCTCCTCCCTCTCCTCTTACCTCTCCCTTCCCCCCCCCCCCCCCCCCAAAGATTTACATGTTGGTACACTACAAATATGGTTTGCTTTTGACAGGGATATATAAACCTAGTTCACGGATCTATCTCTTGCTGTAAGGCACAGTCATTTTTGTGTACTGCAATAAGAACAGCTTATCACACAAAAATTCAGGTCTCTTCTTTCCATCCTTTAGCAAAGAAATCATAGAATCATAGAATGGTTGGGGTTGGAAAGAACCTTAAGATCCAACCCGGTTGCCATGGGCAGGGAAAATAAAGAGTTCTTGGCTACAATCTGCTTTGAAAAATATTGACTCTTTTACATTGGAGCACCTCACATAGAATATAATGAATGGAGGGGTATCCTAAGACCACAGCACTTTGTTTAATTATGAACACTTCCACTTAACCACAACCCTTTTGCAACATATACTAGATTTAGGGTAAGGCACTGCAATGGAAGGTTTCAAGCAGAACTTGAAAAAGGCAACAATATATCAAGAGGCTTCTACATTAAATCCCCATCAAAAGAAAAACTAAAGTCCATTTCTGTCTCTGCATTAAGTTCAAAACTTACAAAAGAAGCTGAATACGCACCATGCCTAGAATTACTGTAAGCAAGTGAAATGTTGTTAAATGCTGTATTCAGTAGGGAAAATTAAACTAGCTCATTAAAAATTCCCTTTTTTTCACTGCAAAAGAAACCATAATGTGGCGGAGTTGTTTCAATGGCATCTCAGAACTGTATTCCATACAAGACCTGTATACAGGTAACCTGAAGTAACTTCTCTCCTGGAGGCAGACTAGTTCAGATAGACTGAGGAAGCAATAGAAAACCTGAACTGACAGGCCTTGGTATCATCTGCAGCTCTGGAGGAGGAAGAGGCAAACAATTTATCCTCTGATAGCCTCACGTATGGTGAAAAGCCACCTACCTGCAGGTGATGTGCTGTGGGCTAAAGCTGGGCAGGCAAGCTATCAGTATATACACATACACAATTCATCATCCACCCAGCTCCAGCTTTATGAAGCTGGTTAGCCGGAGGACAATATAGCGCAGCTCTTGTGGACGCCTGGTTTCTCTCATCATGAAGGATTAGCTTTTCCTTTGATGGAAGGATACTGATTAGATCCCAACTGATTTGGATGGTATTATGGGAACAACTAGGACAACAGATGGCATCACCTCTAGTTAAATTTCATGCTCTTTCATTCGGATCTTCAGAGCACTGCTGGGAAGTTGTTTTCTAGTATATATCAGGTGGACCTTGGCCTCTAGCTGAAAATCAGCAGAAAAATTTTGAGGCTAATATTAATGCCCATAAATTTCTCCCATTTTAGAGGACACCACCATTCCTTCTGCCCCAAAGGCTTTCTCTGTAATCTCTCATGTCACCTGTTTCACAAGCGAATGAGTAAAGGGAGAGTGTTATACAATTACCTTTATAAATACAGTACCCAATCGTGTCAGGATTCGGCTGCTGTACAGGAACAAGGACATCAAACTGACTTAGGAACAAACAATCCAAAAATTAGGTTTCATGTGAAAAAAAAACTGTGAGCATTGGAAGGGAAACAGTGGGATGCTGGTGATACCTTCTGTTGGGAACACAGGAAACCTCTTTATCAGTGAAGTTAACATTCTCAGTGCAACGTCTGAACCAGTGTACTGAAGTTCCAAATGACATGGGTCCTAGCTATAACTGATTTCTCTTATTTATGTCTGAATGGCCTACTTCTCCTTTAACCCTGCAAAGTGATTGATTTCTCTGCAACAGAATTAATTTCAACATGCTGTCAAGAGGACATCCTGGAATATTAGCTGTAGAATTTGCTTAGAATGGGAGAACTTCTTTTGTAAGTGGGAGAAGTTATTCAAGTGATAAAATGCTGCTGAAAATAAACCAGTTCTGACTATATAGTAAAGGACAATAAATCAGCTACTCTCTTACTGGAAAGTTGTCTTGGAAAACTTCTTGTAAGTATTAGCTGTGTTCAAAAGCAACTAAAAAGAAGCAAGCAGAAAGTGAAGAATTACTATAGAATGAAGTAAGAATGATTTTGAAAGCAATATTTTGACACTACAGATATCCACGGTGCCTTACATTTGAATACAGCATGTATTTCTTCCAATCTCATCTCAAAGAATAGAAGGCTAGAAGGGTTTTGGAAGCGGACAGCTAAGAGTAATGCAATGCAAGCCTATAAGATTAGCAGTGTGGCAAACTGGCACTAGGAATGACTAGCCATCATTCTCCCGGTACAGAAACTAAAAAGAATCCACGGCAGTCACCAGTCAGCATGGTCAGACAAAAAGAATTTCCTATAAAAATCACTGATCAAGAATTTCTTAAACTTCTGATGGCTGGAATGTATCCCAGAGAAATACTATCCTGCGCTTACCCTGTTTCTCAAATGTTTTCCCTAGACATCTGTTGGGTGCCATTGGTAGTATTTTTTCTCTTTGTTTAGAAGCAGCACATCAGGACAGTGGCTAATGTGTTTCCTTTCATCACTTGTAGCCTGTCATTACAACCTGCTACACTGCTGGTGGGCACAGCCTTCGAAACACTCTTTTCGGAAAATTGCCAAAGCTCAGTGTAACAAACTTCAGGTCACAATTTATGACATTTTTCATTGGTCAAACATTTTAACTGACCATTAGCTCATTTCAAGAACAGCAAATACAGGTTCACAGGTTGTTGGTTATTTTTTAGTCCTGTGCAAGGGATGGATTTTGTTTTAATTACATCCTAAACTCATAGATCTGTTACTGAGATGATGGGTGCCTCTGCAAATCTTTTAATGTGCAATTGCATTCATTTTAACCTTCAGCTCCAAAACATACAGAAGCATTCTCAGATGCAGATTTCATTATTAACCCTGCTTGCCTATTAGCAACTGCCCCCTTCAATGAACCTACAGAACTAGAGTTTTAGAGATGTATGGCTCATTAAATACTTACATTTCATAGAAATTTCCTTGTGTTTTTATGGTTCAGCAAATTCACTCCGCTGCCAAAATGCTTTCAGATTCTCCTGCTTCTAATAGAACTGCTGTCCTAGCTTTAACATGTGAAAATTACTTTGTTCTTCATATGTACTATGTCACAATAATTCATTTGTCACCCAGCCCATTATTTAAAAAGTATACTGAGGGCTTTCTATTGGAAACAGAGTGAACTATGTATTATTTGTACCCTAGTTTCACCTTTCTTCACACTGATTTGCCTTTTCCCATGAAAAGAGAACACCTAACAGGAGCCTGTGCATTCTTCTCACCATAGAAAGGTGAAATAATAAGCAGGAACCTCAACAACTCCCTAAAGATATCACTGCAGTGATGGAGAAGACAGCTTAGTCACAGGACTCAAAGAACTACAAGGCTGATGTTTATTATGTTGGAGATAACTGCAGGGTCAAAAAAGTTGAGAATAAAGTTCTAACTCGAAATATTTGATAGAGAAAGAACAAAAAGACTTAGACAAAACAGTGTCAATGGAATTTACAACATCCCTTAGCCTGCAGCATTTATTACGGCCTCTTCAACAGTCTGCACTCCCTCCGTCTTCAATGAAGAGTATAATACAAGGGGAATTTAGAGCAGAAGTCACTGAATTACCTTCTAAACTATAGTGTTCCACAGTAATTGTGGTAGAAGTCCATAGAAATTAGCTGGCAGATCTGGGTAGCTAAAACAGATGATCAAAACTGGTGTGAAAACACATCTCTCTGCGTAGAGTGAGACCAGACTGGAAAGAGATTAGGATGGAACTGTGGAGAAGGAACAGCAGGCAACTTTTGGGAAGAAAAAATTCAGTCAATGAGTTGAGAAAGGAAAACAAACCCTATTCCTATAAACAGGCTGCCTGCCTGTCGTGGTTTAAGCTTATAAACCCATACAGTCGCTCTCTCACTCACTCCCCACTCTTTCTTCCCTCCGCTCCTGGAGGGATGGGAAGGAGAATCAAAAGAATGCAACTCCCACAGGTTGAGATAAGAACAGTTTAGTAACTAAGGTATAACACAAATCACTGCTGCTACCACCAATAATAATAATGACAAGGCAGATACAAGGAAAAGGAGAATACAATAGCTCACCATCAAATATCAAGCCTGACCACGCAGTACACCCCCACCAGTGCCCCCCACCGTGCGCCCTCACCACCCTTCCGGGTCTCTGCTCTCCGTTTCTACATCCTGGACATGACGTGCTGTGGTATGGAATAACCTCTTTGGTTAGTCTGGGTCAGGTGCCCTGTCTCTCCTTCCTCCCGGCTTCCCCTCCTCCCTGGCAGAGCACGAGACTCACAAAGTCCTTGGCCAGCCTAAACATTACCAAGCAGTAACTGAAAACACTGGTGTTATCAGCACTGTTCCCAGGCCCAAAATCAAAAACACAGCACTGCACCAGCTACCAAGAAGGAGAAAAAATGACTGCTGCTGCTGAACCCATGACACTGCCACATGCTGAAATATGTCAATTTTTCATCAGAACTTCGTATATTCTCCTCTCATCTAGAACAGTCTCAGAAATTTTACTCACTGAAACTCATTACATGTTAGTGAGTGCCAGCGCACTCAGGATTAGCAGGGTTGAAAAGGACTGGTGCATTTAAAAGCTTTAACATTTCAAAGTTTTTAAATGTGATAAAAGGCCTTCTATATGAACAATACATACTAACCTGAGGGCAGATCACAGAAAGTACAGCTACCATGCTGATGAAATTTAGCAATAAAACATGGGAAGTTGTGAATTTCATGAGATGGGGTAGATTTTACTTCTTCAATAATTTGAGTGAAATAAGACTATATGCATCCTATATTTCTCATCTCTGAACACAGAATAGGCTGGGTATAACAGGAGAGATTGTACAGTGCAGATCTGGCATATGTAATTTTTAAATAATAAGAGGAGAAAGGGATAGATGATTACATACTTCTTTTTCAGGAGATATGAAGATGATGAAATCTGGATATTTTATCATCAACATTACAAATGTCATCCACTGGTTATCAGCATTAATTTGAACATAAAGGCATGACGCAGTTAGTGCTTAACACAACCAAGATCATTATGAAGACAGATGTTGGCTGAGGAACACTTAATTAGATTAGCTAGCTACACTACTGAGTGAGTTACTATTTCTTCTTGCTCTGACTAATAAATGGCTTCAGATGCTGTTAACCACCAGCTCTTTAGCACACTGCTTTTAGCAAACACTACATTCATTTGTAACCCCGCAGAAGTCAAACTGTGTGCGTACTAACCAGTACGCACAGTTTAACTTCTTAGGCACTAGAATCTGGCCTCTAAACAGGACTGGTGGTAGCAATTGCAAAAAGCACATGGAAAGAAGTCTCAAATCAGGCTGCAATTACATTAAGAATAAAAATGAGAGAAAGCAGTGCTTTGCTCATGGTAAGTTTTTATACAAAGGCTACTTTTAACAATTATCTTTGGGAAACACAACGGTGAATTCTAGCTGGAAATTTCCACTTATTTTCCTGCTGTTTTCCAACTATTTACTAACCTACCTGCCCAACAATCTTCATTCAGGAACTTGTGACTGTAACTTACAACATACTGTTTCCACATTGGGTTAGATCAAAGATCCACCTGTGCATAATCCTGCCTTCTTGCAGTTGGCAGTTGCACGTTATGGAAAAATGTCTGAAGGCATGCAGTAAAGTCATCCTTGCCTTGACATATACTGCCTGTTTCTGACAGCACTTTTATCATGGAGGGAAATCTTCAGCCACTATAGATACTATTCCGTTAGCACAAAAGCTCAATGTGGACACATAAAAACTGAAGCACATAAAGTTGTAAGACTTTTTGAAAACGTTACTTTGTCACTGGAAGGCTATTCTAAACAGCATAATTTGGGGTAGTTATTGGGGTAGTAACTCAGTATTCTATTACTCTTTCTTTTCAAAGAGGAAATACATCCAAAGTAAAGCAATATAGGCAGAAAACCACTGCTTTGTATCACAGACCCATGCTCACCTATAGCATTCCTTTGGGTTTCACTAAACCTTTTCATCCCAGTGTCACGAAAGCAGATAAGGTTAATGGATGATGTATTTTCCTAAGCGTGTTTCTCAGCTTGCCTATACGGCCCTTTAAAATATGAAGCAGACTCTCTGTAGTCATATAAATAATAGTTTACCAGAGACCTTCAAAAAGGTGGTGGATGCCCTTGCCTTTGGCTGTATTTCCTTGACTGTGTCAGATAAGAAGAAGAAGAATTGCTCTGTAAAATAGGTGATTAAAACAAAAATAAAACAAAACAAAGAAAAAGGTGTCTGTCATCCCCATCGCAGAGCTTTTTCCATGAATACCAATGAAACAGATGGAAACTGAAACCGACGGGCAAGGATGATAAACCATTCAAGTAATGCACTACAAAAGGTAATGCACAAAATAATGCAATCATCACCACATATACTTTGGTACATTTTCTACATTATTTTAGTACATTTTCTTGCACTGCTCTGTCAGGTGAAGGCAGGAATGTTTTCAGAATTCCTCTCAACATTTAAGGACTACCAGAAAGTAATTACTGTTATTCAACCTTGCTTTGAACCTTGGGCAGGTTAGTGTAGCTTTTATTTCACTGAGGGAGTATTGCTAACCCTCATTCTACTTTTGAGCTTTATTTCTTACTTTCACCATTACAGATGCCAGCTTTACCAGTGTCTTTCTCTGAGGGCAGCTTTTAAAGCTTATTTCAGTGTCAAAATTCAGTAACTTAGCTCTGCCAACACGCTTTTCAAGTATGTGTATCAGTGGACTGTTTCCACATTCCCGAGTAAGTAGAAAGAAGTTGGGGAAAAAAGTCTGAGTGGCGAAAACATAGGAGATATTGAAGTCTATAATAAAATACATACTGATTTATCTTTAACAAATGATAGCCCTCCTGCTTCTCTAGTTCCTTTCCTCAGAATTGCCTATAAAACCAATTCAAATCTACAACAACAGGATCCTCAAAATTACAGGATCACATCCATGCACACAGAATCAGATCTTCCAGTGGGACAAGAAAGAATTTCTTCACATTTATGCCTAGATTATATTGCTGACCTGAACGGCATTATTCCGGGATATTCCACAGCATGGCAGAATGCTATCCAGCCCGGGCGGTGTCCCGGCTGCAGGTGCCTGAGGGCTCCGTGGTCTCCGAGGTGAGGCCTGCCTGCCCGCCCTGCTCTAGCCCCAGCCGGTTCCAGCCGGCTCTAAGGGCCCCACAGTGGGGCACAGCCCAGTCCCTCAGCCGCGGGCAGGCACCTCGTGCACAGCGCCCTCGGCCGATGAAGGGCGGGCGCTGCCCGGAAGGGAGCGCTAAGGGGCCAAGGGTGAGGAACGGCCCCGCCAGCCCCGAGGGCAGAGCGGCAGGAGGGGCTCCTGGCGCCCACAGCGGTTCCACGGAGATTCCCCGTGGGAGGAAGCGGGTGGAGAGCTCCTGAGGGAGCTGCGGCCTGTGCGGAGCCAGGGAGCAGCACAGCAGCCGCTTCCGGCACCCATCGGAGCAGAGGGGTCAGGTGGAAAAGTGGGGAATGAAGGAACGAAGGTGACCAAGGGGGGAATGTGTTGTTTCAATTTTGCCTTTGTTTCTCGCTGTCTAAATCTGCTTTAACTGGCAATAAAATACATTAATTTTCCCAAAGATGTGTCTCGTTTCCCCCCGAGGTAGTTTGTATGTCATCTCCCTGGCTCCATCTCAACCCATGGGCTTTGTCATCTTATTCCCCAGGTCCTGTTGAAGAGGAGTCAGAGAACAGCTGGATGGGTGTCCCTCATCCAGCCAGGGCCAATCCACCACAGGTGTTTCCGTCAGTAAGTTTTACTTTACCAGCTGAACATACAATAAATTAAACACAGTGTAGTAAAAGGTTTTGTTTCTCTTTTAATGAAAATGATATGAAGCTAATGGAAAGGATTTAAACACATCAATCTCAATGATGGGGAATCACTAATAATCAAGCAGAAAAGTATTACTGGTGTCCAGAGACTACTTATTTCACCGTTGCAAAACCTTCACTTGCTCATGTAGGCCATATGTTTAAAAAGAGGAGAAAAGTAGGAGGAGATGGAAATTTTCCTCCATTATACTTGTAGAATCTTACGTTTAAAAGATAATGAAAATACTTGAGGACTTGAGTCTGAAAATACACAGATGTATAGTTATTCTTGACTTCAGCTGGGATTACAGGAGTGCCTTAAAAATGCAGCTTTTACCATTATATTACTTAAAATAAATATCTGAAAGACATCTCGCCCATTACTAAATCTATAATATTAAGGTGTAAGATGAATCCATTTTGCTTATGTCTAGCAAAGTAGAAAGGAGAACTCATAAATATAACACAGTTAAGCAGCAGGGGCTTGAAATACGGTCAGAAGCAATACTGAAAGTAAAGCTGAAGTAAGTTTTAGTGGGAATGATGTTACATTCCCCTAAAATATAACTAACGATCTGGATCGGACTATTTTGGATCATAACTTAGCACTAATAGAACTCTATTTGTAAGACAAGGAGTGAATACCTTCATCTAACTATATCAAAAGAAGACAACTCTGAGCTCTGCTGCCATTTACATCAGACTGCCTGCAAATGCCTTGGGCAACAAAAGTGATGCAAAACAGAGAAAGAGCCTCTCCCTGCTAATACCATGTGCAACAATTAAGGTAAAAAAACATTTATATATTATCTTTGTAGCTTAAATTGAGAAATCATCAATTATCTAGTGACTGGGTGTGAGTTATCAATTGTGTTTCATATAATTTAGAAACAAATACCACATGTGCTATTAATCATATAAATTAATGAAAGATGGAAGTAATTATACACAGACCATATGAAAACTCAGATACTATCTTTGGGAATCTCAAGATCAACAACAATAATCTGGTTGAATGCAGACATATGTCAGAGAAGGAATACCTGAAAGAAGAACATGTAGTTAATTGGAAACACTAAACACATCCCAATGTCCTTAACTAACAGAAACCCATAAAAGGACAAAATGAGTAGGGGTATTTCTCCCCAAAGGACCACCACGACACCCAGAGACCACTCCTCAAAATTCACAGCACCTGTGCCACAGTCTTGTCTACACAAATTACCATATGCAATGAGTAATGAGAATTGGGTGGACATTTTGTGGAGTTACAATGAATACCTATATAATGAAGATATATAAGCTGTGAACTGTCTCTTCTTTCCTGGATTTTGGTGAAACTGGTTAGGAAATTTTGGCATACACAGCACCAAGAACTGTGATTCTACTACGGTAATACCACTGTAAGTATCTGTCACTAGCAGTTAAAGACACTCTTCCTATTGCTTTTGTATGGAAAACACATCGTCAGACAATCATCAGTTTTGAGTAATTGTTTCCATGTTGGAAACCATGCTATTGAGAAGCACTGAAAGTGGACAAACATAGGCATTCTAGCGGAGAGAAGAAAACTTCACAATTGTACTGACAACTGTAGCTTTGTATTAACTAACATCTAAAGGATGTCTTTTGCTTCAAATGGATACATTCAGAAAGAAAATTTTAAAGAGCTAATCACAACTACTTACTACTTTAGATCCAGTGGTGCCTTCAAATACCACGATTTAGTTCACATGGAACTATAAAAAATGAATTACACCTATATACCAAGAGGAAATGGGCAACATTATGAAATCCTGAGCTCAGCAAAGTTAACAAGGACAGAATTCCATTGAGCATATCTCAGCTTCCCTGACCTTACCTTTTAGTTGAGACAAACCAACCTATTAATTCTCAGTTGTCCTCTGTTCTTAGTTATTGCATATAAATTTTGTTATTACTGCAACAAGCTGCTTGCTAGGCTTCCATGCTATTCCTTAGTTCTGACTAATATAATACTTCATGTCACTGATAGCATCAGAATTGTTGTGCACAGTTGAATACCATACAATATAGATTAAATTGAAAGGTACTATTTTTTTCATAAGGTTTGTCTTCTTCCCTAGAGGACTATAAGTAAGGAAGCATATTATCACTCACTCAAAAATAAATGTAGTAACTTACATGTTTAATAGTTTCACTGCACTGAGGTTATGTAAAGCACAAATGATCATCCAGTGATTAAATTCACATGGACAAATCCCATTGCTCATTTTTTCCCCTTCTGTTTCAGCAGAGTTCTGTGGATATCAAAATTGTCATTATCTAGCCACAGGCAGTTTCAAAATACCCACAGGCATCTTGCTTAGCTACAGCTTGAGGCTTTGGAAAAAAGTAGTGAAATCCAGAGCTGCAAAACCTCTAATATGTATATAGAAAAATATCTGTCATTTTGAGGTATTTCAACCTGTAGTACATATGCTGGAGGTCTACAGTTGCCACTGGTAAAACAGCCTTAATGCTCCTATGAATTCTACACAAGAACTCTCTGCGTAGGGAAACACATTGCTTAAGCAGAAACACATTGCTTAAGGCAGTCCTATATGAGACAGCGGTTTCAAAGATGGATGGATCCCTGGGCTGAAACGGATAGTTTTTCCTAAGTAGAAGTGATTATAGCATAATTTCCCGAGCTGTTAGCAGAGATTTCGCAATCCTAACTGGTAATACAAGTAGACGCTGTGACTTAAAAGACCTGTTTTCCAAACTGGGAAGAAAAGTATGAATGTGTCTAAATGAGAAACAAATACTGGCAAGATTTTCTAGGGTAAGTGTCAAGGGAGAGTCTGCACCTTGCATCACACGTCAAAAAAATAGTGCTGGGAAGTCTCAGGACACTTGCAAAATTGGTGGGAGAGAAGACCTGCACTAGCAGCACTCATGAAAATAAGGGCATCAATTACAAACCAAACAAACTATCCTCACAAAGTTAGGAAGATACATTGAGGTAAATGAAATCTCAATGATATTGAACAACTGACACTAGTTCAGACGGGGAAAACTAAGCTGTAATACAGAACAATGTGCATTATTGAATTGCCATTATTCTTCACTATTTACGCAGAAGCAGAATCACTCATGCTACAACAATAACAATGTTTTCTATTGATTAATAGCTTCAGTGATGTAAAGTAACAATTATTATAGAGAGCTCTGAGATTTTAGGATAGGGTAAATTGTATCTGGGAGCATCAAAAGAATTAGCTAAGACTGTCAAACTGTTAATTTTAGAGAAATACTAAGAGAGCAGTGGGGATAGAGTCTGAAAGAAAATCCAGTATTGCATCAACATTTGTAAATTATGACGTCAAAATGATAAGGTGATGTCAGAAACTAGAGGCAGTTTAGCTTGATATAAATCATATCAAAAGGACAGGAACCATGATAGGAGGAATAATTCATCTGAACAATTTACAGTCTAATACACTTAAATGCAAGTACCTTGTATACATTTTATAGTTAAAAGGACAGTAATGTTGAATCCAGCAATGCTAAGTCTAGACTTCTTCAGATGAGGATTAAATTTGGAAACTGATGCTTCATGCAAGAAAGGGAATATGAGTCCCATGTGTGTAACAGAAGACTGTAAAAAGAAGACAATGTGCTTAATCATCCAGGATTAGCGAGACCTTTACTTAAAGCCCTGTTCCTACTTCAGTAGCTGTCCGCTACATTCATGCTCTTGTCATAAGGAAGAAAGAACACATCTTACAAGTGGAGGGAAGAACTTCCTGTCAGTCCAGTTCACGTTTAAGAGTACAGTAATTAAAATTGTCTTATACAGAAAATTTCAATGGGGAAAAAATGAGGAGGTGGGAAGAGGGAGCTATGAGAAAGTCCTTGTTGGGACAAGTTTGCTGTTTATGGTGGCAGGGATCTGTCATCAGCGCTGAGGCACCTTGGGTCTACTTTTATACATATTCAACAACATTCCTTTTCCCCATTTCCCAGAGCAAAGGTTGAAAGTTACACAACAGCCACCCACACCTGCAGGTCACCCAAAGGACTGCTGTTTGCTATGTATGGACATCAAGGTCTGTCAGTCCTTCACTGTCTGTGGTATTCACCAAACCAAACTCCAGCCAGTTCAGGCACTAGCCAGGTGATCACTTCCAGATATTATTATTGTAGTAGTAATAATAATAATGATGATGTAATATTCATTGATTGTAACCAAGCTACAAACAAGGCTAACCCAGACGACTTCTGAGTCCCTGTACTGTCAGGTCAACCCAAAGCCTGTGGCTGTTCATCAGTAATGGCAAAAATAATGTGTCTGGGCTACAAGTTTACATTTACAAAAACCCACCAAACATGGACAAATTAGAAAAGGTTAGAAAAAACAAGATGAGCCTGGGAAATCACACCTCTTTATTTGATTCACACAAGCTGCTGGTGTGCATGGTGAAAAAATTTTTTGCTTTAGGTAGAAAAGCAGTAATGAGATCTGAAAGCTCCAAGTTGAAGCTTAGACAAATTCAGGCTTGAAATAAGATACACACTTGTAACTGTGAAGAAAATTAACCACTAGAGAATAATTATCTGAAGATATAGAAGGCTTTTCTATGTCTTGAAGTAATTAGGTGAAGATTGTGTTAGAAAAGGAAAACAAAAGAAGGTATCCTTGATGAAGTACTCATGTGGCAAAACTTTCTCTTCTGTAATGCAAGGTGCTTCAGCTAAGTGATCTTCAAGATTGTTCTGACCATAACCCATAGCAGTCTTTTCAATTTGATTCCCTCATAGTGACTTAATTTGACTATAATTCTGAGGAGATATACCTTGGGAAATTTAGCAAAACCAAAGTCCTCAGTTAACAGTATCCCTGCTCAGGTTTTAAAGGTCCAGATTTAAAATCTCAGAAAGGGTCTAGAGCGTAAGCAAGTATATTCTAATGCACTGCTGGATGTCAAAGTACTTGATCTGGTAATCGGCCATTAAATGTTCAATCTGTAAGAAATATGAAAGAATAACTGTGATAGTGCCATGCACTAAAGCCTACTGATGGCAGGTAGGTTAACTTCCACCTTATTGTAAGTTTTCTTGTTTTATTCAAATGTCACATATAGATGTATGAGTATATTCGCAAGATGGGCTCCCATCATGATTTTTTTTCCATTGAATATTATCATCAGTACACTCTAGCAGACAGCATTTTGGGTAATATTTACGAATTAAACCACTGTAGTTCAAAGGAATTAGAGCAAAAGGCTCTGAGAGGAAAACAATGACCCAGAGAAGTGCACTGCATAATCAGTGTCTTTACAAAATACATTTTTTATGTCTTCTAAACACCAAACTGGAAGTAAACTATGAAAATGAACATAAGCCACCTCATATTGACATTTACATTTGTGCTTCTGTTTTATAATGTGATAGAGCAGCTGGGAGCTTAAAAAATAGAGGCACAGCCTAGATGTAACAGTTTCTGCATTTCTATTAACATGTCTTTTTATCCAGTCTCTTTGGAATGTCATTGCAAGAGTCATGACAAATATGTATCACGCAGAAGTTCTGACATATCACTGTTCTGTTATTTTCATCTCTGCCAATCATCCTGGAAGCAAAAGCACAATATACTTACAAAAGCACAATATACTTACAATGTAAGAAGTTAACTTCATAGTGTTTCTGTCCTTTCTGTCTGCTCTCCGATTAAAGGTTTTTCCTTCTAAAACCTTACTGACCCAAGCCCACCATTTGCCTACAATTTATTTACTGTAAAATGAAAGTATTTAAAGTTTGTTCCTACAGGAGCTGAAAATTCATAATGAATACTCTGTGACCACTGTTCATACACTCAGAGTAGCAGTCAGAAGCACATTTAACACTGCAGAGAAAATGTGTAGTCCCTGCCAACAATCATGTACTCTCGAGGGAGAAAGAAGTTGATCTGAAGGGTCTTTCCAGAAAGACAGTGTTCTTTTCATCATCACTAAAGCTCCTAAGGGCTTTCTTCTTTCCTATAAACCTCACAATTTGTCCATGTGCTCTGCCCAATTAAAGCTATAATAGGAACAATATGGACTTACAGAGTAGGCTGGTTTAGACACGCAACAAATTATAGTGCATTTTATATAAAGCAGCTTTTTCCCTATTTCATAGCTTAATAATGGAGTAGAAGGTGAGGATCAAGAATTGGCTTTGTTGTGGTTTTTTTTTTTTTTTTCCCCTCACTTCAAGAAACATAGTTATTGATCGTGTAAGATTCACAGATGCAGAAAGCCATGTTTCTTTGCCAGGTACAACCCACTACCCTCTGCTCCAAGGATTTACCTTGTGATTAAACCATTTAAACATCTATGTGCCTCATATGTCTGTCCAGTTTAAAAAATCCAGTTTCCTATTTTCAAAGTCAATTTACTGCTCATCCTGCCCTTAGATTTCTGTAGCTACAGTCCACTGTCACTTCCTAGAGTAAAACCAGTAAACTTCATAATGCAAGCAGCAGTGCTGCCTGAACAAGATAAAGCACAGTTCAAGCCTCTCAAACTGCTTGGTGAGCAGAGATGATGGGTTCCAATTCTGCTTTTTATGCCTCCCAGCACTTCACTTGTTGAAGTTCTACACATTGCTCAACTCCTTCACTATTAACTCTCTTTTCTTTCTTTTTCTTTCATATTTTAGGATAATAAATTACTTACTTCAATAGAGACACAGACTTTTTAAGAAGTATTTCACATTAGAGTGATTAGTAACTGTATTTTCCTTCCCTGCTTCTGCTTTGGTAGAATAAAATATATGAGCCCATAGGTATACATCTGTTAGATTTAAATAATGCATGAAGGTGACTGGTAGTATTAAAAAAGGAGAAACCATATTTTTCAAGGACAAAATTCTGTGTGTTCAAATGTACTTCTAACATCAAACAGTAGCATTATATGCTTGTATCAAATCAGGAACGTTACTTTTTTCAAAACATAATTATACTGTTCAAAGACAACTATTGTGTACTTTTATGAGACAATACAATGCAACTATACTTTGCAGAACTCATTTTATACAAACTGTATTATGAAATGTACCACTGAGATAAATAATACTTACACAGTCAAATACCAAACAGTAGCAGAGAGAGAAAAACATTAACTCATGAGAAATGGAGAATATATTCAATACAATTTGAAAAGGACAGCGTCGATAAGACAGATATAAGGGCTTTTCTAGGAGCTAAGAACAATAAAATAAAGGCTTTCAGAACAGCTAAAGTAAGACTGCATAAGTAAGACACACGAGGTTGCTACTATGTAAGGAGATGAAGAAAAGTGAGTTACGGTCAAAGAGAAAAAGTCACCATTTATTTTCTGCCATTTTGTGAATAATTGTTGTATAGCCAGAGAAGCATTCATCACTTGGAACATGCTGACAACCACTGAGGTGATACTAAGTATGAATATACTAAGTATGAAAAAGTAGGATGGCAAGTCCAAATAAATGCTGTCAATACTAAACACACAAAACAAATGTGTCAAAGGGGGTTACTTGACCAAACACTGGAGTAGTTAGCTTTTGATATTATGACTGATCTTGAGTGAAAACAAGAAGCCATCAAAGGAAAGTGAGTATGCTTAAAAACTTGATACTGTTCTTGAATGCCCTGAATCAAACAATCAGATTGTCCTTGACTATCAGGAACCTGACGGTCCCTTAAGCAATGCTTCAGATGTGCAAATTTAATACAAAGGGCACAATACCGTGCAGGAGAGATCTCACAATAGTATTAGTACTAAATACAATTTAAAAAGGTAACTAGACCTTCAGAGAGGGGGAAGGAGGACCAACATCAGTGAATTCTACAATGGACAGGGTTGGATGTGAGGCTGAGCAAAAGGTAATTTTACTTACTGAGTTAATGATTTTGAGAAGGTCAGCCTGTGTAATACACTGAGGCTGTTGCTGGAGTTTAGTGAGCAGCTGCAAAGGAACAGTCAGGCAGAACTAAGGGGTAAAGTACTGTAAAAACTGCAGAAATTGCTGTTTTGAAAAGGCAGATCAATCGCTCCAGATATTAAAGAGAAAAAGAGCTGATACAGCCTTTCATGTTGAAGTGGAAAGAAACATTTCAGGAGTTGGATTTCTTCTTTCCCCCAGAGTTCTCTGTAGCCTGGTATCCTCCTGTTAGTAGAAAAGTGAGAATACAGGTAAAAATAACAGCTACCTTCACTAAAACTGACAGAGAAATCCCAGCTTTGATTTGTTGAAGAGGAAGTTGATAGGGTCTACCAGAGACTGTCCTGTGCATGGGGACGAAATGACTAGCACCATCAGCTGTAAAATGGCTAGACAAATTTTTAGTATCATAAGCTTTAGGAATTTGATCTGAAAGGTATTAAGCATTGAACAGAAATCCAGGGGGATGGGTCAGTTACATCTGTACACAGGAAGTAAACATTTCAAGTGAAAAATTAGAAGCCCTTAAAAACTGTGAGGCTGACTGCAATATGAATTTGTAGACCTGCCTAGCACTAGCCCTGGTAGATAGATAGGTAGCCCTGATAGTTAGACAGCCCTGAAGATCTTCCCTTAGAAGTATCTACCATGTTTCATACCTGTGGTGCGAACCAGTGCAGTGATCAATTTTCAGCCTTGCAGCAAGAGGAAGCACACAGCATGCAAGGCTTCTCAGCTGCTCCTTTCCCTCTCAGTTGATCCTGGTGGGAGCAACCGGTCCCAATTCTGTCTCTGAGTACAGAAATATCTGCCTGGCCTAACATTGATTATATGAAATCCATACAGTGTCATATAGATTAATCATAACAATCACAATGTTGCGACATGAAAAATGGTAAGAAGGACAAATGAAAACTGTTGGACTCTTTCCCCTAGACTGAATCAATTTTGATTGACATAGTAACTATTAGGTGCCAAAATTAAAAGTTGATGTCAAATTAACTGCTGCCCTCTAACAAGTCTGTCTTAACAGTGAAACATACAATGACAGAAAAATAGAGATGTTACCAGCTGAAAGCATGGCAACAGACAAATGCAACAAACGCACAAGCAACAATTACCTTTTCAAGGCACAAAAATATCTCTAAGTTTGAAGTCTATAATACCTTAAAGAAAATGTCTCCTTTTGTTATGTCAGTTCAGTTGCAGGCAGTTGTAAAGACTTTTAAATGCTAGGCATAGTAATAAACACACAATGTCTTTCATGTCTAAGCACTGACTTAATATTATGGATTTGAAATTTCTTCTCCTTCCTTTCTCCCTGCCCCCAAGAAAAAAAGTGTTGTATTTAATTGGCATTGGAACACTGAGTTTCTTATTCACTAGCATTGTTTTTAGAACAGGAATATATAAACTGATTTATTCTTCTGCTGAAAGAAACACCAATGTAAAATACATAGGCATCCCATTGGCATCCCTAGCTTTTCCTAGGATCAGAAAGTAGACACAGTATGATATAGTCTGTGATATCTCTCTCCCTTGCCCTAAACCCAACTACAAACCATCTACATAGGTTTTTTTTGCTTTCCTCCTGCTCTGGGTAGTTTACACTGACAAGACTTCTGTGAACAGATAAGCCACAGATTGCAAAACTGGGTGTGCAGATACTTTAGGGTACCTACATTCAACAAAGTCCAACTTACAGCCTGTGGGCAGAAGCTGGTCTGGAACATATTCTGCAGGGCTTCTACTTTTTCCTGAGAGAAATTTATTAGGCAGCTAACAAAGGAAATAGATCCCGGCCAGTCAGGTATCTCTGAGACAGAATTAGAACCTGCTGCTCCCACCAGGATCAACTGAGAGGAAATGAGGTGCTGAGGAGCCTTGCATGCTGTGCTGCTTCCTCTTGCTGCAAGGCTGAAAATTGATCACTGCACTGGTTCCCACCACAGGTATGGCCGAAGACCACACCTGGACCCTCACTTAAACAAATATGCATATGGGGGGAATTTCAGAGGTGCTCAGTAATCCCACTGGCTTTCGCTTCCCTGAGAATCTGCCAATAAATAGGCCTCTTGTTTAGAGCCCTCACTATGTACATTGTTTAATATAGCTTTATTTATGTAACATTAAAAAAAATGTCTGAACTGCTTAGTTTCTCATTGTAACAGAATGGGCCATTTTGCTGGTTCTTCAAAACATTATTTTAACTGGCTTTATTTTAGAGCTCTAATTCAACAGCATAAACCATAATCCAAAGCAGCATGTTTCCACCACTTTTCCATTACTGTGTTTCATAAGTAGCTTCCTCAGAACTTCATCTTCTTCATCCAAACAAAAAAAAAAAAAGAAAAAAAAAAAGATAATTTAGAAGTTTAGAAATTAGAGTTCAGAATTACTTTCTTTGGGGATCACTCAGGTAAGTCCCCTCCTTTTGTTTACTTCATGGTTTTTATATTTTATCAGTAAAAATGGAACACTTTTCCTGCACAGATAAAGATTATACCAGTAAAAATAGACCCCATTTCCTGCACAGATAAAGTATTTTCCTTCTGGTCAAAAGCAACCCTATTCATCTCTCTCCTCATCTAGATCTCTGTTCAATATTCATTTCCTTTCTCTACCCTCCCCTTCTAAACCAGTTAATATAATCTAATATGTTGGTGACATTTACAGGGAATGAATGAAGACCTGTTTACTGAAACCTACAGGGTTGTATTAGTTAGTTCATTTAAAGTATGCTTCCAGGAAGGGATCAAGGATTAAGCAAGTAGGATCTGACATATATTCCTCGAAGGAGTTTTATAGTTTCAAATTTTTCAGAAGAAATGTGGTTAGGTTTTAATTCAATTTCTCATCAAGAATTGCCACCTGCCCTTAATTTGATGCACAAGAGAAACCTGTAGACTCACAAGTACTGAAGTACGTGATTATAATAAACTTTTTGCACAATAGCTTTCAATCTGTTCCAACATACTGTAGAAAAGTAACTGGAAAACAAGAAGTTTGATCTGGAACTGGAGAGGCAGAGTCCAAATCCTTGTTTAGGTCAAAGTTGCTGTGTCATCTTGGCCAACCACCATGTGACTCCAAAAATACTGGTGTGCCCACAGTGAAAAGTTATACAGAAAAACACCACCTGGCTGCTTCACCACCTGAAGTTTATATAAGAAGCAATGGAGAAACAAACAGAGCTTTTCTTCACTTAGCCTGCTATCAAACCCTTCTGGGTCCGCCAACTGATCATACCTTGTGCCTAAGTACAGCATTATTTATGCAGTCTGTCGCTGGATGAAACAAGCACTGTTGGAAGCAGGAACTGTGTATTAAGTTGTCCTCTCATTACCACAGACGTGTATGTTCTCATTTGAGGTATTTCTAGACCACACTTCTCTGCCTACAATCTTCTCAATACCTTGCTCAGTATTTTGGCCATGGTTAGTCCCAGTCTTTGATGCTTATGTTTACCTAGTTACGATACACAGAACTCAAGTATTCGCCTCATGACTCTGCATCCCATTCCCACAGTCAGAACCACAAAGGTCACTGTGCTTTATTACATGTAAATCCTCTAAAGAATCTAGGCCTCAGTCTTCTCTAGCAGCATTTTCCTTAAAGGAAGATGTCATGATGAACACAACAGGAATGCCAGGTTATTGAGAAATGTTAATATAGCTGGCTACACAAAAGCACAAAGAAGGTAATTCTGTTCAATGTGCTAGTAGCAGAAATGGATTTGATCACATTTGTTTCATTATTAAGCAGCATTCTATTGTTCTGCAAAAGATCCATGAAATCAGTATCAAGGAGAAATGAGAGACTGAACATGGAATCATGTCTTCCTCAATAGACGGACAGTCATTCTTTGGATGAGTCTAATCACTAGAAAGACTCACTACCAGCAGAAATGAGAAAACAACAACATAAGCACTTCTTTTTCATAAAAGGAAGCTGAAGGGATACATAGACAGTAATAAGCCTAAAGCACGTATCTAGGCTTGATAATTATTATTACTACTGATTTCCAGGGATTTCACAGTTTGCACTATTGTTTTTTTCCAAGCCTTACAGAGCAACCTATAACTATTACAAGACTACTTTTAGTATATTAGACTTAAAACTCAATTTCTTTAGACTATCACCAGTATGAATATTCTGCCTGAAAGAGTTCAATATGCTAGCTTTATAATTATAATGATACCTAAAGGAAAGATGTAAGTTGAGCAGGAACTCTACAGTAAGCCAATTTCTGCTTCAAGTCAACCACCATCCACAAACAGTTAACAGTCCTTACTTGTAGCTGTGTTTTATGTAAGACAAACCACTGATTCTGGAGATTTTATTGCTTGCCTGTATGTATAAAAGGTGGACCTAACATTTTAGCAAGACAAGAATTTAGTCCAAACTATTACTACAGAAAGCTATTGACAGATTATGGTTATTCTACAGTTTTTACACCACCTGTTTGTAATAGATGCAGTGGAAATTCTAGTAACCCAACGGGATTTGCTGTCCTCCAGTTTCAGATACATACACTGCTAATTAACTGATTGGATTTGCTGACAGCTTGATATCTGATTACAAATTCAGAGCTGCAGTCTTAAAACTGGTCATAATCATAGCTGTACTATACACAAAGAGATTTCTACAGCTGTTTTGACTCTAGTCTCCGAATAATATTTAAAGCATATGTCGTAACTACTTATTATAGCATTATGTCATACCTATCACGTATCAGCATGCCTATTCATTAGAGTACATAATCAAATAAAACCAGATACAGAGACAGTCTGTCTGGATAGTGATGATCCGTTTCCTTTCAACAGGAAAAAAGATGACTACAAGGAATAATATTTATATCTGAGAGACCCATATTGAATGAACAACAATGAACACTAAGGGGAAATCCTGCCTGACCAATCTGGTGGCCTTCTATGATGGAGCTATGGAACTGATGGACAGGGGCAGAGCAGTTGATGTCATCTACCTGGACTTGTGCAAAGCCTTTGACACTGTCTCACATGACATCCTTCTCTCTAAGTTGGAGAGACATCAATTTGATAGGTGGACCACTCGGTGGATAAAGAACTGGCTGGATGGCCGCACGCAAAGAGTTGTGCTCAATGGCTCAATGTCCAACTGGAGACCAGTAACGAGTGGTGTCCCTCAGGGATCGGTGTTGGAACCAGTCCTGTTCAACATCTTTGTGGGTGACATGGACAGTGGGATTGAGTGCGCCCTCAGCAAGTTTGCCGATGACACCAAGCTGTGTGGTTCGGTTGATACATTGGAGGGAAGGAATGCCATCCAGAGGGACCTTGACACGCTTGTGAGGTGGGCTGACGCCAACCTGATGAAGTTTAACCATGCCAAGTGCAAAGTCCTACACCTGGGTAGGAGCAATGCCAGGCACAGCTACAGGCTGGGCAGGAAAAAGATTCAGAGCAGCCCTGCAGAGAAGGACTTGGGGGTGTGGGTTGATGAAAAAATGAACATGAGCCGGCAGTGTGTGCTTGCAGCCCAGAAAGCCAACCGTATCCTGGGCTGCATCAAAAGGAGTGTGACCAGCAGGTCGAGGGAGGTGCTCCTGCCCCTTTACTCTGCTCTCGTGAGACCTCACTTGGAGTATTGTGTGCAGTTCTGGTGTCCTCAACATAAAAAGGACATGGAACTGTTAGAACAAGTGCAGAGGAGGGCCACGAGGATGATCAGGGGACTGGAGCACCTCTCGTATGAAGATAGGCTGAGAAAATTGGGGCTGTTCAGCCTGCAGAAGAGAAGGCTGCATGGAGACCTCATAGCAGCCTTCCAATACCTGAAGGGGGCCTATAGGGATGCTGGGGAGGGACTCTTCATTAGGGACTGTGGTGAGAGGACAAGGGGTAACGGGTTTAAACTTAAACAGGGAAGTTTAGATTGGATATGAGGAAGAAATTCTTTACTGTAAGGGTGGTGAGGCACTGGAATGGGTTGCCAGGGAAGCTGTGAATGCTCCATCGCTGGTGGTGTTCAAGGCCAGGTTGGACAGAGCCTTGATGACATGGTTTAGTGTGAGGTGTCCCCGCTCATGACAGGGGGGTTGGAACTAGATGATCTTAAGGTACTTTCCAACCCTAACTATTCTATGATTCTAACAATGCAAGTGTGTGGTACACTTTTAATCTTATTTGAAGGCTAAAAGTAATAGCAGTAACATTAACAGGTTTTGAAAAAAACATGATTTTTTTTGTTGCACTGGTTAAAATTTTAGTAAACTGTAAAGTTGAGATGACATCCAGTTTTGTTTAATTTTGAGAATGACCACATAGTGATAGCTTCATTAAGGACAGGGACTACTCATTCAGGAGAACGACATTTATTAGTCACAGAAAAATAATCTGCAGAACATACTGTCTTTTCAGTTATGAACTGATGAGAAACACTAAGTGATAAACAAGTGAGAGATTCATCAAAGGAGTTTGGCTTCAAATCTCAGCTCAGTAAATAAGGAGTTTCTATTTCAACAGTGTTACGGGATCAGGTCAATATTTAGCATCTTGTGTTGTGAGAGTATAAATTTCATGTCCAAGAGAGAGCTTCACGGACATTTGTTCACAGCCCATCTCCCCCCCAGGAGAATAAGAATGAAATAAGAATTGAGCACAAATATAAGCTGCACATTCAGTCAAGCTCCCAGAGAAAAGTAAAGCACATAAGGAAAAATAAAAAATGAATTTCCACAAAAAGCTTTTGTCGTGACTTTGATAAACTGTAGATGATTCCATTTGATGAAGCTGTTCCTTTATCAGTGATGTGGTATCAGACAGCAGAAAACATTATTTAAATAAGATTTTATAAGTTCATCGCTGTTGACCAACTGTCCTTCAAATCCTTTTCCTACTAATCTTACTGGATTAGTAAATATATGTAGGTGTGTGCCTCTGTGACAGTAAGCCCTTCCTCTCTTATTTACTGACCACGGAAATCTCTGTGGAGCTCCCAGCATGTGCCTTGGCAATTCACTGACTCACAATCATGCTGGCTGAAGAAGGTCATCGGATTTGAGGCTGCAAGGGTTAACAAGTTTGCCCAGCCATACCTAAGGGTGACTCAGGCTAGAGTAAGTAGGAGTAAAGAAGAATAAGTGGGTTTGATCAGCACTGAATCCCAAAACCATTGCTGTATCAACTGGATACTCTCCCATGTCACCTCAGGGATTACAATTACCGATGAGCATGGAATGGGAATGTACAATCTGCCCTTCTCCTTCCAGGGATGCTAATTCAGTCTCCTTCTCTGTATAACTACCTAAAGACAGCTAGGAAGAACTGTTAGCTCTTGATGATACTGCTGACATTGCTGGTGATGTTATTCAGATGCAAAGGAACATCACTGATTGTTTTTTAAAATTAATGAAATTATGAAAAGCAATGTTCTAACACACATATGGCAATTAGTTTGCAAAACTGGCGCCAAGAGTGCAGAAACCTGACAGTTTATGTCTATTCAATTAAAGAACCTCAACATTTCGATGCTAGCTCAGTATACTGAGACAGGCCCTTGCATGTGTCCAAATGAGGATCTGATGGATCAGCAGGCAGAGTGAGGCTAGAGATCAATTCCCTTGGCAGGAGAGCCCCATTCCTGAGGGGTTTTAGGAAAAAGACAGTCTCTAAGTAGCAAGGATTTCAAACAACATGGAATCTAGAAGTTAAACACTATGTTTTGTATTACACTTGCAGATGAACAGGTAGCCAGTGCATTTGAAGACCGTGCTTTTCTCTTTGGAAAGGACCCCAACAAGGGAAATAGATGAGGAAAGAGCACATCCTGAAATCATTCACTGTAACTGTGAATGGGGATGCAGATGAACAGGTAGCCAGTGCATTTTAAGACCATGCTTTTCTCTTTGGAAAGGACCCCAACAAGGGAAATAGATGAGGAAAGAGCACATCCTGAAATCATTCACTGTAACTGTGAATGGGGATTCACTATATTCTGAGTGGGATCACTGTATGGGAATGAATTCCATAAAACTGGGATCCATAATTATAAAAAGGGTATTAATATATTTGAATGCACCATTAGAAGGGCAACGAAGTGGGGCAGGGGCTGGAGTGCAAGTCCTTTGAGGAGCATCTGAAGACTTGGGTTTGCCTGATTGGGATAGGAGGCTGAGGGACAACCTCACTGCTTTACAGCTCCCTGAGGAGAGGAAGTGGAGAGGGGAAGTAACAGGAAGGACAGTATCAGAAAGGAAAGTTAATGTAACGTAACTGAAAGGAAAGGTAACGTAACCAAAAGTAATGAAATGAAATAGAAAAGAACATAGCAGAAAGGAAAATAATGAAGGGTAAAGTAACAGAAAATTAAGTAGTGGAAAGGAAAATAATGTAACAGAAGAATGGACAGAACATAGTGGAGAGTATGAAAGAGGAATGAAAGGACAGGAACATAATGGAAAGGAAAACATAACAGAACAAAAATAAAAGGAATATAATGGAAAAGGGAGGAAATGAGAGGAACGTAACACAACTGAAAGTTACATAACAGAATGGAAAAGAATGACATGAAAAGGAAAACAACATAATGGAAAGTAGAGTAACATAATGGAAAGAATGATAACAGGAGAAAGTTAAGCTACAGAAAGGAAAGTAAGTATGAGAAAGGAAACTAGCATAAGGGAGAGGAAAGGAAAGATAAGTATTGCAGTGGAACAGAGATTAAAGGAGAGTAACCTAATGGAAAGAAGAACATAACAGAACAAAAATAAAAGGAAAGGGATGTAGTGGAACAGGAAATAAAATACCATACTTTGTAAAGTTTCTTTTTTAGGAGAGAAAATAACATACAGGAACAGAAATAAAGGGAAAGTAACGGAACAGGAAGGAAAGGAACGTGACATAACAGAGAATAACTTAACAGAAAGGAACATGGTGGAAAGCAAAATAAAGTAACGGAGAGTAACATTACAGAAAATAATGGAAAGGAAAGAAAGGTAACAGAAGATGGGGTAGTAGGGGAAGGAAGGTAACGGAATGTTAATGTAATGTATCTCAAAGGAATGGAAATGTAACTGACAGAAATGGAATGGAACAGAAAAGAGTATAGCAGAAATAAAAATATCAGAGTAAAGCAATACATAATTAAGTAGCAGAAAGGAAACTAACTTATTGGGGGACTGGAGAGAACATAACAGAGTAACAGAAAGGAAAAGAATGTAACGGAGAGTAACGGAAGAGGAAGGAAAGGAAAGGAACATAATGGAAAGGAGAACAGAACGGAGCAAAAATCAAAGGAACGGAACATAACATAACTGAAGTAACAGAATAGAAAGGAATGACGTGGGAAATAAAAAGCATAATTAAAGAAGAGTACCATTACGGAAAGAATGGTAACAGAAGAAAGTTAAGTAACAGAAAGAAAAGTAAGTAAGAAAGAAAAGCACAATGGAGATTGAAGGAAAGAAATGTATTGCAATGAAAGGAGAGTAACGTAACTGAAAGAAGAACATAAGAGAACAAAAATAAAAAGGAAGGCGGGTTGGACATAGTCTTGGATGGCATGGTTTAGTGGGAGGTGTGGAACATGGCAGGGGGGTTGGAACTAGATGATCTTAAGGTCCTTTCCAACCCTAACTATTCTATGATTCTATGATTCTATAATAGCACAGGTTATAAAATACCATGCCTTATGAAGTTTCCTTTTTAGGAGAGGAAATAAAATAACAGTAACAGAAATAAAAGGAAAATAACAAGGACAGAAAAAAAAGGAAAGTAACGTAACTGAAAGTAATGAATCGGGATGGAGAAGAAGATAGTGGGAAGGAAAATAATGTAATGGAGAAGAGTAACATCATGGAAAGGAAAAGAAGGTAATGGAAGAAAGTTACAGAAAGGAAGGTGAGTAACAGAAAGCAAAGTAACATAACAGTGAGGAAAGGGAAGAAGTATTTCAACGGAACAGAAAGCAAAGTAACGTAACAGTGAGGAAAGGAAAGCAGTATTTCAACGGAACAGAAATGAGATTAACGTAACAGAAAGAAGAAAATTATAATGGAACAGAACGGAAAGGAATGTAATGGAACAGGAAAAAAAATACCATACTTGGTAATATTTCCTTTTTAGGAAAGTAAATAAAATAACAGGAACAGAAGTAAAACGAACATAATGGAACATGAAAGAAAGGAAAGGAATGTGACGTAACAAAGTAACGTAATGGAGCGGAAAGAAAGTATTGGAAAGCAAAATAACATAACAGAAAGGAGAGTAACATAATGGAAAATAATGGAAGGGAAAGTAATGTAACAGAAGAAGGGATGGTAACAGGAAGAAGAGTAACAGAAAGTAAAGTTAACGTAATATAACTGAAAGGAAAAGAAAAGTAACCGAAAGAAATGGAATGGAACAGAAAAGAAAATAATGGAACGGAAAATAACAGAGGGTAAAGTAACAGAAAGTTAAGTAGCGGAAAGGAAATTAACGTAACAGAAGATCAGACAGTACGTAATGGACAGTAAAAGGAAAGGAATGTAATGGAAAGTAATGCAAGAGGGAACAGAAATAAGAGCAAACGAATGTAAAGGAACTGGAAATCCCACACTTCATAAAAATTCCTTTTTAGGATAGTAACAGAAAGGAATGGAACAGGAAGGAAAGAAAGGAACGCAACTGAAAGTAACATGAAACAATGGAAATGGTCATATCGGAAAGGAAAATAACATAACGGAAGGGAGAGCAATGGTAAGGAAAACTAATAGAAAGGAAGTTAACATAATGGAAGAAAGAATACTAACAGAAAGGGAACATATAGGAATTAATGTAATAGAAAATCAACAAAAGTAACACAACACAAAGTAGCATAACAAAAAAAAGAGTGATGTCTCAGAAAGGAAAGGTGTATAACAGAAAGTAATAGAAAGGAAAAGAACATAATGGAAAGAAAAATAAAATACAACTTGTTTCCACTTGTAACCTTTGTGATTTGTGTCTCTTCAGGGTTGAAACCCCCCTGGCATTTCAGGCAAAGAAGTGTCATCATTATTCAACTCATGATGAGCGCAGGGAGGGAATAGAAGTAGAATAGTTGTGTTGAAAGGGACCTGCAAAGACCATGTAATCCAACTTCCTGACCGAAAGTGAAAGCAAGGCATTAAAGGCATTCTCCAAATGCCTGTTAGACACTGACAGCATGGAGCATCAATCACCTGTTCCAGGTTTTAATCAGCCTCTTGGTAAAGAAATGCTTCCTCATGTCAAGTCCAAACCTCCCCTGGTGGACACAGCTTTGAGCCATCCCCAGATGTCCTGGCACTGGGTACCAGGGAGAAGATCTCAGCATGTCCCTCTCCACTTTCTCTCCTCAAACTGGAACACCTACACAGAAAGTAGTCTTTATCTACTGAATTAAACTGCACTGGGCAATGGAGCCAGAGAAACCAGGGCACCACTGGTGCCCTGGAGGGGTGAGAGCAGTGAGCGAGAACTGAGCCCAAAGAACGGTGACGAGGGGCTGTGCTCAATGCGACAGAGGACAAGCAGCAACCCCCAGGGGCTACCCTGGCAGTCGCAACAGCTTCCTCCCCCCAGATGTGGGGCACGAGGGGCCACTCCCGTGGAGCAGGAGCAGCAGCCTTTGGGCCACAATAGCCCAGAGGAGCCCTGTCAAGGGGCTGGCTCACTGCTACAGGGGAAGGCAAAAAACCCCAGGGACACTCTAAGATCCTGGGGGAAAAAAAGCCTTCCCCCCCGCCAGCTGCAGGACACGAGGCGCCACCTTCGTGGTGCATGAGCAGCCAGAACAGACCAGAGGAGCCCTAACAAGTGGTCCTGCTCAATGCTCAGAGGAAGGCAAAAAACCCCCGGGACCAGTGCCAATGTGCCCGGGGGAAAATTCCTTCCTGACCCCAACCCTGGCGATCGGCTGTCCCTGAGCATGTGAGCAAGACCTGCTCCTGGTCCGAAGGCTGATCACACCTCCCAGAAGACCCCCAAGCCCTATTCTCCCTCAACCTGGAGTCACCTCAGCACTTGCCGAGAGTGGTCAAAGGGCCCCGGCCTGATCGACCCTGTGGGCAAGAATCCTCCTTCCCCTTGCCTGGCAGGGCACCAGTGGCTGCTCCAATGTGCTGGGATCCCTGGATCTCTTCATCTCACTGCTTACGGCTGCTGCCCCTGGCTCCGCAGGGAATGAGGATGATGAGCTCTGCAGTGCTCCTCAAGGCGGCATTCTATGGCCTGGCCACAGCTATCCACCTGAAAAGAATTGTTCCCCTCCATGAGCTAAGAAGCCGGTCCAGCCAGGAGCTGGCCTCCAGCAACCTTGAGCAGGTGCTGGTCTTTCTCCCTCAAGGCCCCTCCAAGTAACTCCACCAGCTCCTCAAGGACTTCCTCTCGGATGTCCTTGGGCTGCCCTGGGCCACCTGCCAGGGAACACAGGGGGCTGCTCCCTTTTATTCTGTCCTGGGGCATTGTGACTGCTGCGGTGCCTGGTGGTGTCACAATGACGTGGGGGTGACGGGGCCCCCCATGCTCAGCCACATCCGCTGCCCCTCGGCCCAGCAGCCCTCAGAGGAAGCCTTTGGGGAGCTGGCCCCGAGGCAGTGCCTGTGCCCAGGGGCTATCCCAGCCCTTGGTGGCCATGCTCTGAGCACAGCTGCTGGGCTCCCTGATGCGTCCTCGGCCACTTGGCTCCCAAGGACAAGCCCAGGGCTCTTCCTTTTCTCTCAGGCCATGGCAGAAACCAGCCCTGAAGCCCTGGCAGCCGTCCCCTCTCTGACCAGGGATTACCTGTTGCCTAAACTCAAATGGTTTTCACACATCATGCACAAGGCACAGCATCGTATCACACAAGACCTGTAATTTTTACTTGGCTCATTCTCATTTGAGCAAAGTATTCAGCAAGATCTTCAGGACTTGTATTTTACCCCCGATTCACTGGAAAGCTAAGCTAGCAATTCTGGACTGCTTCTAAAGCACTGTAACAGGTTATAGTCAAATCACTCCTATGATATCAGGGAACTGCTTCTCAGCATTGGCTGACCTCCTTGTAGAGTTAGTAAATACAAACAGAAATGCTTGTCTACCATACATGTAACGGTATCTCTAATTTAGATGAGGAAAGCCAATTTCAGTTTTACTCTTCCCCATTCTAAATTCAGTAACTTCTTTTACCTTATTGAAAAGTGGGTCCCTCTCAAAAGGAACTGAACTTCATTTTAAAATGCAGGATTACAACTAGATAGACCCATCCATAGCACATACAGCACTTGCGTGCATGCAGGGATGGTGAACACGGTAGGAACTTCCCATGAAACATGACACAGAGTGTGCACCATAAAAAATTCTGTCAGTAAGAGGTTCAAGTCTCAGTGCTCAGTCGTTTTACATCTGGAGAATCAGCTGAAAATGATCAAGAAAGGAACTAAAATCACTGAAGAGTGATGAAAGAGAACAAGCCACTGCTACGAGTCCTACACAAGCCCTGCGACCGAACGTTCTATTTGCAGAGAAGATCTGAGCTGTACAATACAAAGTTTTCCCAAGCTCAACCCCTGCCGCAGAAATCCAATTTGGAACTCTCTGAATACTACAGACTTTGCATCTAACGAATCCTTCTCCTTGTCTTTTTCATATGCCAAAACTCCCTCAGCCAACCAAGAAAGCCTCTAGAGTTTTGAAACTGCTGTTCTGACTTCTAGGTTTAAGTCAGCTGCGTTCTTCCCCTGACTTTAGGAGTGACTCAAATATCACATCAATCCCTTACTATTACTAGCAGCAACATCTCTTCACACACTTAGAATGTACACTGAACAAACCGTTTTGCCTGCTGCTTCATAAGATAGATGTAAAAACAGCAGAAGCAGCATCTGGAATTGTCTTTTAGGGAATTTCTCTAAAGAACAATGTAAAGATGAATATTTTCACATCTGAGCTAAAAAGCTGGGGGGGGGGGGGAGCCAGAAGAAAACTCTTCTCATCTGCATGTTCTCTTCTTTCACTCCCCTTACCCTCCCCTCAACTCTCTTTTATGCACATAAATATACACTGCGAGGTACTTGCAGTTCACGTCTGTGGTAGCTGGAAGTTAGTAGAACTTGGACCTCACTCAAGCTTTTTCTGGCAAGTCCATCTCCCCAGCCATGGAAATCATAGAATCCTTTCCTCATTTGATGAAATCTCCAGCCTTTTTTAGTTGGGATTAAAGCAAGCATTATAGGAGACCTGTCCATAGGACCACAACTCTACTAATAAGTATGCATACTTCGAGTTCTTTCAACTTGTCTTCTAGCTGGTTTTGGTCCAAAGGGTACGCATTTCCAACCTCTCTCCACAAGAAATAATAGTGTGCTGGGGTTTTTTTCTTGGTATAAAATAAGGATTCCTCCGAGGTTACACATACCCAGCAACAGAGAGGTTAGAAAAACAGTTACTGGATTGATACTGAAACCAGAACTGTGACAGATACTTTTTTCAGGGGGGGCAAAGCAGCAGGATTCCATGGGAAGCTGTTCAAACATCGGCAGATCGGTCGGAGAGCCAGGCCTCAACTGTGGTGCGCATGGGCAGAAATCATCACATTGCTAACCTATGTGTGTTTCTGGCACAATCAATCCGCCCATCCCTGTGTTAGCCACGTATCAACAGGGGCTCTCTTTCTCCAAATCGCTCAGCGTCAAAACAAATGGACCGAATATGTGAGCACCCACAGCTGAACGGACTGCAGAGCTCCTCACCCGTTGAGTACATAGATCCAGCCTTAGGAAGCAACATTTTCCCACTTGAGCACAACCAACAAAGCTGCAATCAGGGTGAGGACAATCAACTCCTGTTTCAAGACCAGGCAGTGCATCCTTTGAGCCCTGTTGGTTTAAGTGCTTTACAGAGACCAAAGATGACACTGACCCTGCTGAGAGGAGCTCACAGCCAAGATCCTTTTTCCTTTAAAACCTTCACACAGTAATTGCATTGAGAAATATACAATAATTGATCTTAAATGAAATAACAAAGGAAGTCCTTTCCAACCTTAACTATTCTATGATTCTATGACATTCAGATTAGGAATAATCTCTAATAGACGGAATATGAGCAGTACATATCAAAGTACTGCTCCTGGGAAGTCTTGCTTCCTCCAGACACATCCAAAATGGGCTCTGCTGCTGTGAAGTGCTCCAAGGCTGACCACATGGGCAGCCTCTGACTGACCGGCAGACCCTTCATTCCATCTCATTTCTCACCTTTGCAGAACTCCACAATAGCACACGCTGGCAGTCCTCAGTGCTGGTAAACCCCAGGTAGGCCCTGCACTGGTATCCAATGAAACCCAGACAGCCGCCTCTGCATTCCATCTGATTAGTTTCAATCTTTCACTGAAAGGACTTCTTCTCCCAGACTAACCTCAGACACTGAATTAATATTACCGCCATTTTAAAGTTTACCTGAAAACCACTCCCCTGCATCATTCACTATTTCCCTTTGAAAATCCAAACCTTCACAAAACCAGGAGGCAGCGACCTCCAGCAGACATAACTTGCTGGAAGTCACTGCTGTTCCCTACAAATAATATGTAATTACAGGTCTCTGACTGAAAAGCTGAACAAAACAAATCCTAGTACATCTGGTTGTTACCTACCAGGGCTATGGGGAAGAATGTAGCTTGCTTCTCTAGGTATTGCCAAAGGAAAAAAACCCATCGTCATGAATCATTATTTGCCATCCTGAAAATTCCAGTGGATTGACACATGATAGAGAAGAAAAGAGAAAGTTCTTGGGAATTCATGAGCACCACTGCTCAGTTTAGAGAAGGAAGTTTCCTCACTGCTCGGTTTGTGTCTGCGGCAGGCACACACTTGGGCCCCGAGTATTCTGTGCACCTTCACAGAGCCCAGCCTTCACACTTGCTTGAAGACTGCAGCTAAGCAGGCTCAGGGAGCCAAGATGGTACCTGGGTTTGGGGTGACCTACACCAGCAGTGCTCAAACACTGAGAACGTACATTGATTTACATCCCCTCATCATGAGAGCTGAAGATACCTAACAAACTAAGGTGAACATGTTTTGCTTTGTTCTTTTCCCTATAAAAACAGAAGTGATAAATCAAAAAACAAACAAACAAGCAACAAAACTGCTGACCAAGCAAACCACCACCCAAAAAAAGAAAAAAACAAACCCAAAACTTGCAAATCTGGGGCGTATTTTCGTATTTTTTCTTTATTTTTGAGAAACAGCCAAGCTGCACATGATCCATGTGATTAAAAAACCCCAGATCCTATTTTCTTGTGCAGAACAATACTTTCTATGCTTAAAAAACACTTCTGCTGCCACAAGTATTTAGAACACCATGCCCTCACCTTCATGCCAAACAAAGCACCACAAGCCCACATAATGGAAGTTAACACCAAACAAGAAGATTTGGTTTCCCCATTTACTCCCAAGAATTCTAAGGGATGTTCAAACGCCATTTATATTACTTCCATCTCGATAGTCTCAATACATTAAAAATGTGTCAGATTTCTGTATTTTATCATTATGCCCCCTACAGCTCACAGAAACTGTAGTGGTTCAATGCCTGTTAATCATCCCAAATAGCAGCAGTGTTTCTACCTAGTTTCAGATTCCAGTACCCAGTGAGAAACTGGTCAGGCTCTCTCATTTGAAACAATAAACTTGTTGATGCACCTTTGGGTGCCAGGCTTGCGAGATCAAAAATGGTGACTCTGGTCAACACATGCAAAACTACGTGAGTGTGACTGCGCTCCGACTTCAAACCAAGAAAATCAGAGGTAATTAAAACCCAGGGAACACATGTTCCAGTGAAGAAGTGGTGTTGCATGGAACTAGAAAGTCAACCAAGTTAATTTTATACCACGCAGCACTGAAAGGCCAATGATGTTTATTTCTTATTTATACGTTTTTTTTACTCAAATCTTTCTCTTATCAGCTTAGCTCAGGTGACCAAACGTGAGCTCTGCTATTTCAATGTAACTTCAATTCATTCCCTGCTATTTCAATCCAGCTAATGTCTCCAGTGCTCTTCTTCTAGTCCTTTCCCGATACGACCTACTTACAGGGCTGATAAAAGTTCACAGATGAGATAAAAATATCCACTTTCATAAAATGACAGACACAACACCAAAACACATTCGACAAATCAAAAATCACTTTTATTTCTCACTTCAAGACCGCTTGTCCTGTTACCCTGTGCATACCTGGAACGTCTCCATGGCTTTCCTGTGCCAGACTCCTAGGAACATTTGATGTTATGAAAGCATCCTTCCAGATGTGTTGAGTGCAGCTCTGAGAGGGAGAGAAGGTGGCTGAGCTGTAACCTCATTTGTTTCCTATTCTAATCTGACAGATGTGAATCAATTTAAATTGATTGCAATATATCCTGTTCTATTCTAGCCCAGTTTAGTTTACTCTAGACTTGTCAAGCCTATTCTATATGTCTATGTCATGGTGCAGGAAGTAAGCATGGGTGAGAGCTCAAACATACCTTGAATGTGACGTAATAAAGACTGCTTCTCCTGTCGCCCTGCTCCTACCTTCCATGCCTGTGTTCCTTTCCTGTACCAGACTTAAAGGAATGTTTGATATTATTAAAGCATCCTTCCAGATGCGAAGAGTGCAGCTCTGAGATGGAGAGAAGGCGGCTGAGCTGTGAACTCATTTATTTCCAAATCCTAATCTGCAGATGTGAATCAATTTAAATTGATTCCAATATATCCTGTTCTATTCTAGCACAGTCTAGTTTACTCTAGACTTGTCTAGCCTACACTATAAATCTATGTCCAGTTGTAGGAAGGAAGCATGGGTGAGAGCTCAACATACCTTGAGTGTGATGTAATAAAGACTGCTTGTCCTGCCACCCTGCTCCTACCTTCCATGCCTGTGTTCCTTTCCTATAGCAGATTTAAAGGAATGTTTGATATTAAGAAAGCATCCTTCCAGATGTGAGGAGTGCAGCTCTGAGATGGAGAGAAGGCGGCTGAGCTGCGAACTCATTTGTTTCCAAATTCTAATCTGACAGATGTGAATCAATTTAAATTGATTCCAATATATCCTGTTCTATTCTAGCCTATTCTAGCCCAGTCTACTTTAGTCCAGACTTGTCTAGCCTATTCGATAGGTCTATGACACGTTGTAGGAAGGAAGCATGGGTGAGAGCTCAACATGCCTTTAAGTTGGTTGAAGAGTCATCCCTTCCCAGCGACGGATGCATGGAAAGGTGGTCTCGTGGCTGTCTGGCGCTGGTGCTGCACACAGGGAGCGGTGAAAAGTGGCAGCCGCTGATGGGCAGCAAGGCTGGCACCGTTCCAGGCATGGGCTGCTGTGCACAAGGAAAATTCCCCTAGGAATGGAGCCAAGAGAAGAGCAGAGCTCACTCCTGCTCCAAGCTTGCACAGGGCAATGGAGCCGGAGAAACCAGGGCACCACTGGTGCCCTGGAGAGGTGAGAGCAGTGAGCGAGAACTGAGCCCAAAGAACGGTGACAAGGGGCTGTGCTCAATGCGACAGAGGACAAGCAGCAACCCCCAGGGGCTACCCTGGCAGTCGCAACAGCTTCCTCCCCCCAGATGTGGGGCACGAGGGGCCACTCCCGTGGAGCAGGAGCAGCAGCCTTTGGGCCACAATAGCCCAGAGGAGCCCTGTCAAGGGGCTGGCTCACTGCTGCAGAGGAAGGCAAAAAACCCCAGGGACACTCTAAGATCCTGGGGGGAAAAAAGCCTTCCCCCCCGCCAGCTGCAGGACACGAGGCGCCACCTTCGTGGTGCATGAGCAGCCAGAACAGACCAGAGGAGCCCTAACAAGTGGTCCTGCTCGATGCTCAGAGGAAGGCAAAAAACCCCCGGGACCAGTGCCAATGTGCCCGGGGGAAAATTCCTTCCTGACCCCAACCCTGGCGATCGGCTGTCCCTGAGCATGTGAGCAAGACCTGCTCCTGGTCCGAAGGCTGATCACACCTCCCAGAAGACCCCCAAGCCCTATTCTCCCTCAACCTGGAGTCACCTCAGCACTTGCCGAGAGTGGTCAAAGGGCCCCGGCCTGATCGACCCTGTGGGCAAGAATCCTCCCTCCCTTTGCCTGGCAGGGCACCAGTGGCTGCTCCAATGTGCTGGGATCCCTGGATGTCTTCATCTCACTGCTTACGGCTGCTGCCCCTGGCTCCGCAGGGGATGAGGATGATGAGCTCTGCAGTGCTCCTCAAGGCGGCATTCTATGGCCTGGCCACAGCTATCCACCTGAAAAGAATTGTTCCCCTCCATGAGCTAAGAAGCTGGTCCAGCCAGGAGCCAGCCTCCAGCAGCCTTGAGCAGGCGCTGGTCTTTCTCCCTCAAGGCCCCTCCAAGTAACTCCACCAGCTCCTCAAGGACTTCCTCTCGGATGTCCTTGGGCTGCCCTGGGCCACCTGCCAGGGGACACAGGAGGCTGCTCCCTTTTATTCTGTCCTGGGGCATTGTGACTGCTGCGGTGCCTGGTGGTGTCACAATGACGTGGGGGTGACGGGCCCCCCATGCTCAGCCACATCCGCTGCCCCTCGGCCCAGCAGCCCTCAGAGGAAGCCTTTGGGGAGCTGGACCCGAGGCAGTGCCTGTGCCCAGGGGCTATCCCAGCCCTTGGTGGCCATGCTCTGGGCACAGCTGCTGGGCTCCCTGATGTGATCTCAGACACTCAGCTCCCAAGGACAAACTCAGGGCTGTTACTCCTCTCAGGCCATGGCAGAAACCAGCCCTGAAGCCCAGAGACCAGCCCTGGTGGCTGCCATGGTGTCCAGAACTGCGCTTTACATACTCCTCCTCAGATATACACCTAAATGTTTACAGTCACATCTTTCCTTTCAGCAAAAGCAAGTATTTATCATAAACAAACCCCTCACTCTAGAAAATCATTTCAGTGACGTACATGTTTCATAATAGAAAGATTGAATAAGATTTATTAGGGTTAAAGAGAAAGGTTCTTTTTCCCTCTCTCTGCAGAGATTTTCTAGGATTCAACACTAGACAAAGAACAACTGAGGATTTGGGGGATTTTGGAATGTTTGGGCATCCAGCTACAAACTGATATGTAACCCACACAGTTACATGAAAGAATGTTGCCAGAATGCTGGTGACTGTTGTAACATGTTTACATGTTAAAATGTGAAAAAGCAAAGCCATAAGCATAAAACAGTTCTCAAACTCTTCTACTTGCTTAAACAGCTATTGATGACACAAAGATACCCTATGTAGAGAAAGGTAATGAAACCATTCCTATTTTGTGGCAGCTCTGTAGAGTTTGTAACCTTTCAGCTGTCTCTTCTCCCATGATAAGGAATATGGCAGTTGTCACACTCTGGTGTATAGGGGACAAGTGCCACAGTACTTAAAGAACTGTCACTGTTACATGAGCTGTAAACTGTCTACAGAGTCACCTTTCTGGGTTGAAATGGATTGTGAAGTAAACACACTTGAACCTCTCTTGTTGAAAGGCAGCTTTCATCTCCATTTCCACATCAAAAGCTTGTATGGTTCCAAAGAAGAGCGGGGAGAGGAAGAGCAGGGGGCACATGCAGGAAATGGCTTCCAGCCATAGGGCTGGGAACATCAGCAGGCTGAAGTCATGGCATGGTTTCAGACCTTCCCCAGTCCTGTTTTACTTCCTTTTTGTCTATTTGGGAACAACGCAGCTGTAAAGCAGGTTTTGCTTCCAGTCTGGGCACTGGAATATCATCTGCCTCGGATGCACAGGGGATGATATCTGTCTTCATTGTCACTTCGTTACCGGCAGAGTAATGAAGTAGAGGCAGAGGCAGAACAGAGAGGAAGTCCAGAAGCCCAAAGTCCATGAAAACAGGCAGAAGTGAGGAATTTGAAGACTCTTCGCAATGACGATCCTTAATTTCAAAGAAATCCTGTCCTACTGCCAGTTACATTGAGGCCATTTTCATGCCCCAGTATGCTGCTCTGCTGTGTTATTTTAATGGATTATTTCAAATTTGTCTTGGCAATCACACAGTCTAGAAATTACGGCTCTACGGGATTGAAGTCGACTGCTGGCACTCTGTCATACAGCGCATCACCACAGAGGTAAGCAAGCATCACCCAGACTGTTCTGCTGTACACAGCTGGTTACTTACATTGATTCTTTAACGTGAAATTATTACCAAAAAATTGGTGTCTAATTCATCTCACTGTGTTACAGACAGAATCCCACAGTTCACCCACTCAGGAAACACGGGAAGCAGCCACAGGAACACTCTTGCTACAGCATTTTTTCATTCATTTCTGTCATTTCATCTCTTATAGTACACAGAGATTTTCGTTAAAGTTGGCATACGTTCTGCATAATTCACAATGACAGATTGGACATTATGTTTTGAAACCATTTTAGTATCTCCTCATTGTGATTTCAAGATAAAAATCCATAACTCTAGCCACAACAAAATCAGGCGAGCTTTGGAATTCTCCAAGACTGCTGGGATAAATTAGTTGTGAGTTACAACTCCTGTTCAATGTCCTGTGCTAAAATCCTTAAGTACAACTGTACCATCTGGCCTGTAACAAGTTAGTTTGTTAATGATAAGTAAAGGATGTATACAGGGACCTGTGCTGTCACAAGCAGTATAGCGTGTTGACCATCGTGAAAACAAAGCAAGTTCCATTGTTAATACAATTAAATGTAATTAAGATACACAAACAGGGATTATTGTTTTTTCTCAGTAGCGTTTTCACTCCTTGTAATTGCTGTATATATATATATATATATATATATATACGTATCTGCATGAAATTCAAAGTACTTTTACTATTTGGTCACCAGTAAAAAGAAAATATTCCTTAGCTTTGGTCTTCACTTTGAATGAGATTTCAGCTTGTAGCCTTTGCAATAGCAAAATACTTATATGAGGAGAGGAAGACTAATGAGGCACTGGTTTGACACGTATCTCCCAAGTACAAGTGTAATGCTCTAATGTGACTATTCTAACATCCTAAAAAACCACTAGAACAGAAATGGAGAAACCTTTTCCATACAGGGCATTTGTTCAGCTTGGCAGAACACAGGAGCAGTTAGCTCCAGGCAGCTGCAACAAGAGAACTCACCACAGCTTTTGTCATGTTCCTATAGAGAGAACTGTCCCTTCCTTACTATCTGCTGTAGCTAATGATGAAAAATGCCACCGTTCACAACTTCACCTTTTCTTCCCCCAACCAAATGGCTGAATTCTGCAGTATGAATAATTCATTGTGACAGCTTATCTTTTTGCCCAGTGGGGGTCTTCACTGAAGTGTGGCTATGAAAGCAATTTCCATGTTGATGATGACTGAAGCCTTTATGATTCAGAACTAAACAAGTTACAAAAGGCAGGAGGATAGTAGTATCACAGTCACAAATATCTTTCTTCCCATTTCAAAGGAAATGAAATTAAGCTAATATACAGTACACATGGTACTTGAATCCTTTAAAAGAAAGCCACAGAAAAGGTGTTATGTAGAGTGGCATATGGTAATAGAAGTGCTTGTAAACTCTTATTTGCAGATGTTCATAAGAAAGCCACAAAAATCAGTCACATCTAAAGCTTGGCATTATTACTTCTTAGTCAAAGGGTTTGCTTCAAAGTGCAGACTACAAAGACATAAATTAGATCATGGTAAAACAACAAACTGGATTACATCTCAATCCTTAAAAGAGCCCAAAACAGCCCTAAGAAAATTCTATGGATATTATCCTAATTTCCTTTGATTGTTGCAGAATAACAATTGTTACTCTGTAACACAGACTTTCAGTGCCTAGGAAGCATAAATATAAGACATATAGTTTTATACTATCAGGATGATGTAAGTGTCCAAGGTGGCAGAAAAAAGAGAGTGAGACTATATTTCCTTAGATGAAGAAAGCATATATGCAGAAACATACATAAACCAGTGTTATTTATATTAAAATATATTATGAATACAAATGTTATAAGGTATATAAGTCCAGTATATAAAGCATAATATTTTAACACAGTAAAAGGTATTTCATATAATACCATATATGGCATATGGTATTGCATTATAATGAATAACAATATATATTATTATACCTTATAAAAAGAAATACCATATGAATAGTAACTTCTATACAAATTTCAATTCAAAGCAAGCTGCCTGACATATAGGAAGCTTTAAGACCTATTTTTCAATAGTGCACTGTAAACCTGATTCTAGTTAACTTACATTCTAAGTTAACTGTCACTACATTGTAATACATTGTAAAAGCCTAATTCTGATTACTTTCACTATGATGATGGAATTATTTCTAATAGATGCTGGCATAAAGAGGATCAATACAAACTGTCACATAAACTTAGATTTATCCACTGGGGAAAAAGCAGGGATTTAACTAGATACATCTTCCCATCCTTTCTTGCAAGTCCATTTACATTTCCAAAACCAGGTATTCAAAATAAAAGTGAGCAATTCAAACTCTCAAATACCAACCCCTGAGACCTTTCTAATTTCAGTTTTATGTGATGAGATAGAACAAACTTCTTCCTTACGACAGCAGCTCTTCACTTCCTCTTTTCAGTATAACTTCAGCCCTCAACAGGTCCATGAGAAGCAGCAATCTAAAGCAGCCACACACACCAGGACAACAACTCATTGGTACACCACATGCTCCTTCACACTGATATTGCTAAAATGGAATACTGGGTCTGGCTGGGATGAAGTTTCCAGTTTATTATGTTCACAGCAGCCCGTAGGGTGCTGTTCTTCAGTTCGGGTAAAATAGTGTTTATAACACACCACTGTTTTGGATCCTGCTGAACAGAGCTTGCACAGCACCAGGGATTTTGCTCCACACTCTCCCCCATAAAGGCCAGAAGGAAGGTGGCGGGTGAGGTTAGAAGGGGACACAGCTGGGACAGTTGACCCAAACTGACCATAGCAGTATCCCATACTATGCAGTGTCATGCTCAGCAATAAAATCTCAAGGAACGGAGGAGGAAGGGGTGGGGATGTTTCTCTTTCCAAACAGGCATTACATTTGCTAAGACCCCATTTCCCTGGAAGCAGCTGGACAACTGCCTGCTGATGAGTAGTAGTGGATGAACTCCTCACTTGCCTGCATGTGCAGCTTTTGCATTTCTTATTAAACTGCCATTCTTATTAAACTACCATCTTAATCCATGAGTCTTTTCACTTCTATTCCCCTCTTCCTCCCCACACCATCTCCTGGAAGACAGGAGTGAGAAAAAGGTAGGGCAGGTGTTTGGCTGCTGGCCACAGTCAACTCACCACAACTTGTTTAGTGCAAACTGATGTCTACATTTCAAGAAGAGAAGGCATGTTGTAAGACCAAAGCAGTATGCTGCATTTCATTTTTCTCTCAGTAGCATTAATCTCTTTGAGATCCTCTTACCTTCAGTAGGAAATCAAAAGCACACACATTTCTTTACCTTAACTATGCCGCTTTTCGCTAATACTCAGGGTCATTCAGGCTCTGGAATCTCCATTCTTGGACATTCTCAAAGCTCTACTGACTGTGCCCCTGCGCAACCTGACACAGCATTCAAGTTGGCCCTGCCTTTGGGCAGGGCTCGGACCACATGAACTCCAGTGGCTCCTTCTTACCTGAATCCTTGTAGGGTTCTATGATCTTGTAATATCCGCTTCTTTCTAAATTCTAAAAAGCTGTTTTCAGCTTTCCAGCAAACTTGTAATGAATTTAATATGTAGGCAATTCTCATAAGCCAAGCTGCCTGCATTCAGGAGTCAGGCTACTTGCTCTTTCCTGCCTTTCCTTGTTTTCTTTTTTGCCATCAAAGAAGAAACTATTATTCGGGAGGAAGATAAATTAATGCAGGTAAGGGCCTGAAAAGTTAGGGATCAAAGCAAAAGCCTGCCATAATTCTGAACTACTCTTCTCAGTTTGGAAAAAAGAAAACCAACCCAACCACCAGGCACTATTGTAATAAAGTTTTAGCATTTATTACGTACACAGTTGTGCGAGCATGTGGACCTATTTTAGTACTCATTCAGTGAAGCCAGAAGGCACTGATGCCACCTCTTCTGTATCACTGTACATTCTCACAACATGCAGGACAAAGAATCACAGATGCATAGAATGGTTTGGGTTGGAAGGGACCTTAAGATCATCCAGTCCCAACCCCCTGCCATGGGCAGGGATACTTCACACTAGACTACGTCGCCCAAGGCTCTGTCCAACCTGTCCCTGCACACTGCCAGGGATGGAGCATTTACCACTTGCTTGGGCAACATGCATCAGTATATCAGAGTATCAGCAATGTCGCCACAACTTACCGATCAATAATGGCACACATGTCAATGGTGACATTGGCAAAGCTTCCCAGTTGGCCTTGCTCCACTGCGTGTAAATCCACCAGCTGATCATCCACATGAATAAACTGCATGCACCCTTGAAATGAATGCTGGAATAGCGAGTGAGCCGAGTCATTCATCTGTACAGGAAACCCTGTAAAGCAGCAGGATAAAGAGCATTATTCACTTCATGTACTATTACTCAAGCCAGTACTTTTTCCACAGGAAAAGACATGTTTTATAGATGTGGAAAGAAAAAGGCAAGGTGAGAAGGAAATATTATACAGTTATTAGATTACATTGTAAGGTTATTGATTTAAGTCATTGGGAAGTACCGGCGAGAATTCATACAGTACAGTTGATTATTCTTTCGTTAGTTTTGTCTACAGGATGGAAATCTTCTGCTACCCTTCTCTTCCCCCAGCCCTCTATTGCTGTTTCTCATTACTTCTCTCTTCATACACAGATTAAGGGAATAGGAAAAATATCCATCCTGCTGTACTTTAGGAATCACATTCCCACTTCTTCGATTTTTCTGAGCAAACTGTATTCCATGTGCTCCATTAAATGAATTTCCAGACAGGTTTATCTAGAACTAGCCTTCCTGGGCAATGAGTATGTGTGTTGGAAACTTTCTGCGAACTTGAAACTAGCCCCACAATCTAATGTCCTGGCCCACTTCTGAGAAACATGAGAACATTCTGTAGGATTTCCATTTTTGCTCTCAATACATTCATTTATCTGTCTTTTTGAAGGTGTTTTATAAGAGATGAGACTGAGTTAGTGTCTTGACTCATGTGAAAAGGCAGGGACGCAGAGGATGTTTGTATGTAGGTGTTTAACTGAATGCCCTTTGGAAGTGAATGTGTTGATTTACTTGTGAAAAATGTCCTGGATAAGACAGGATCTCCTGGATAAGCGGAGAGCCTCATTCACTACTTACACATCTTAAGCAAGATACAACTCCTTGAAAAAGCTTCAGGAAAAGAATTGAGACAGAATCTGTTGAAGTTCAGAACAGGAAGAAAGGGAGAGCAGCCAGCATTTTACTGGCAAAGAAAGGAAAAGTGTGAAAAATGCATAATGGATTTACAGATTTCAGCTAGGAAGATGACTAGCCCTGCAGTTCTTGAGTGACACATTGGTTTTGGTGGCTAAGACAGCTCCCATTCCTTCTCTCATTTTCCTACCCAACTTGCCGATCTCCAATGCCTTCCATCCTTCTTCAGTAAATAGAAACAGCTATTCATGGAGACAGGAGAATAATGGATTATCAAACTAATATTGTTTGAATAGCAGCAGGAAAAAGGAATAAAAGCCATTCTAAATTCTGTTCTTGAATACAGTTTATCACGTGACACACAAATGGATTGGCTAAAAGAGAGGTCAGTGGACAGATGGCAGAAACAAGCAGCTGGCGCTTGAGGACAGATGCTTCTTAATGTGGCACCAATAATGAAACAAAACCCAGATACATATAAGTCTTCCCCAAAATATAACTAAGACCCATTTTAACTGAAAGGTTTTGCCAGAACATTCATGGCCAAAGGCTTCTCTTGAGGTCATATCACCACTGGAGACAATGCAAGGAGCCATAAACTGTTATGAGAAAGATTATTAACCCCCTTACACTAATACACATCAAATGGAAAAGGAAAAACTCCAAAGTATTCCCCAGTTGCCTAACCAGTGCACAAAAACCTCATCAGATCAACTGCCCCCCACCAAAATTGTGCTAATCCCAGCCTGAGGATTGTTATTTTTGGATTGGCGGGGAAGTCAAGCCGTAGGAACAGGATTTATGTTCTCTTCCTAGCACGTGCACTGGCTAGTAACGTATGTGAAGAAGAGAGGATAGGGCTTTCAGAAACTTGCTTCCTACTCGTTTTAACTTGTTCTTTCCAGTGACTGACTAAACTGATTCAGCTGAGGCTTTACAGTAGACAATAGTACAGAGCGACTGAAAGTGCAGTTCCTTGTTGTTTGGTGGATACAAGCACAATATACATGTAAACCCAGCAAAGCCAAGTACATTATATGGCTGTATCTGAACATAATAAAAGATTATCCATCATCTTTCAAGCACTAACTGAAATATAAGATGAAAACCTGGAGACACAATTAAATTTCCACATCAGAAAGAACATGAACCAAGTAACCAAGCCACAAATTAGATTCAGCAATATATACCAACAAGTTACTACCAATATTTAATAGCATTTGAAAACTAACCACAGAGGCATTTTAATACATGATTCTCAGCTTCACTGCATCTGAAGTGTCACTACACTCTCACGAGCACACAGTTATTATTGGCCTCTGCTGCTGGCTGACCCTGCACACAGAGAAGTAGAAGCTGGGTCCCTCAGCCTGGTCAGAGACCCCAGGTCCCTGGTCCCCAGGCTGGGCTCCACTGGCTGGGGTAGGTGGGAGTTGTAGGCTGGAGTGGCTGAAGTGGGCGGCCGCTCCTAACCTAACTATGTAAATCAAGGGAGTGGAAGAACGGTGGGTTTTTTGAGCCACCTGATTCTCACAAACCAGCCTGCACTAACACTGTTTTGTTTTCTGCTTTAAAATTGCAGTCATAGCTTAGGCAAACCTTTCAGAATGCAGTTAAAAGCATACTGTTCTGTAAAGAATTTTGCATGTGGGAAAGCAACCAGATAACCCTTGTATTAATATGTATGCTGTTTGTTAACTATTTTAGGTATCCAGCCAAATGCCCATTTATTTTGGTGGGACCTGGACATTTTAGATAATTCCAGTTTGAGTCATCTGGGCCAAAGCTTTCACCTCAAATGTAAACCTGGACATGACCAGCTTGTGATTGTTATTTCAGTACACATGACAATGCCTTCCCCTTCCACATGTCCATTCCTGAGACATGATTCACTTCCTCATCCTTCCTACAGTGAATGAAATTAAATGAAGTTCTAGAATCAAGGCTGACTGTAATGTTGTCACTAGAAAGGATAAATGATGGCTGAACAATTTGACCAGCACTGTACTGATCTTCTTGCTGACAAGAAAATATGTACCTTTCCAAAATTCACATTAAGTGCAGTTTTGATAGTTTAAAACCATGTTTGCACTTTTGACTACAAATGCACCTTAAAGCCAGGTAAACTCCCTTATCCTGCAATTTCTACATCTTCCTGAGATTTCCCCTACAAAATCTGAATCTTACCATTTTATTTTTCACATTTTAGGCCCATCCTGCAAAGGTCAGACATGGACTGAGCTACAGAAAATTTGTTTCCAGAACTTCATTCTGACCTGCCGAACATGGAACAGCCTGAATTTTAAATCCAACTCCTGACTTAATTCAAACTTGCAAGGAAGATTAGAAGATACATAATTTTGATTCATGCTATTTTCTTTTTTAGAACTCACTTTAATAAACATAATAGGTTATAATAGTTATAAGAAAATACCTATGAAATAAACTCAGTATTTCTTAGCCAATGTCAAGATCTGTTATACCTGTCTTCCAATCACCTGAGTAAGGTTCTATCAAAGACAGCATAAGAAATGAAGTCAAAAGAAGAATACGTTTAGGTTCGTGGTATTGTAACAAAAGTACATACAGTCAGAGTATGTCATTAAACATCTGATGCACTACTTATTTACGAGATCTGACCAGAGAATGAAATATCATACTAGACCCTGAATATACAACTAGAGGTTATTTTGTATCCTTACGTGAAACAGATTTTCTTTGAAGCACAGTACAAATTATCCTGTGACACAAAGACATTTTTTTCTCCATAGCTTGTGAGAACACATCATTATAGCTTTATTTTTGCCTTTTGCTTTATTTGTAAGTCAATGATGGGCTGTATATATTTATATTTGTATGCATATATATACAATGGGGGGTGAACTAGTGAACTAGTAATCAACAGAAACAGTGACTGATCTCACGTCTGCCACTGATTTTTATCTGCATGGTATTTCAAGCATACATCCTGGATCCTTGCAGAATGAGAGGAAGGAAACAAATTCTTTATTTGTCAGGATATATGGCAGCACAGAACCATTCAAGGTCAAGTTATCTTTAGATTTTCTATAGCTGTCATACATAATTCAAATGTGTTATTCTGAACTCACAGAGCAAAACTCAAATTCAGTGCAAACCAATTTACTTAGATTGAAAATAATACCTCTCAATCACATTAATAAACAGGAAAAGACACTAAAAGAAAAGCTCAATACACCTACCCACATCCACTGTAGTATTTTTATGCTTGCTTCAGTCAGATCAGAATGGGGCCCTTACTGTGAAGTGGAACAGAGGCAATTACTTTGGAAAACTAGAAGTTTCCTGCTCCAAGAGCATGAAAAAAACTTCGGAGTCTCTCAGCTCAGTGGAGTGCAGAAACAGAAACCAGAATGGGAACTACAATTTTTCTGTGTGCTTTTGCAGAGAAAGGCACTAATTTCTTGAATGAGGCATTCTCTAAGGAATTAGTCTTTTGCTTTAATTGTTTCATTTACAGAAACAGAGGCTGAATAGCATGGTAGGGCATTTCATCTCAACAAATGTGAATTACTAACCTAAAAAACCCAAATGGCGCCATATACAGAGAGAAAAGCACACTCTCCTAATGCTACAGCTTAGAACAAGAGGATGTAGTGTTTCCAGCACTCCTGGGGCACACATGTAAGCCAGGCTAGCCTTAATGAAGCCTTCAGTGCAGTCTGCAGAATCTTCTCTGTACGCGTCATTCATGTTGTGATGAAAAAGCTTAACCAGATCTCACAAGAGATGGCAGCATTTTCTACCAGTCCTGCAACTCCTGATTCATTCTGTCTTCTCTGGAGCTCTGGTCTTCAGCCAGACCTTCTTCTCTGAAAGCACTTTATTACCAGCTGCCTGCTTATTAACTGAAGCCAGTTCTGGGAAAGCACTGAGAATTTTCAGTCTCTCTGTATACTATCATTCCTTAACCCTCAGTTAGATTTCACTTCAGTGTATTGACACTAATTGAGTACCCACCAACTCTTGATGGGATTGAATTCTTTAAAACATTAAGTCCTAAGACCTCCCTACCTGAGGTGCAAAGAACGCCAATACAGTACTACAGCTCTTTGAGAAATTCACTGACACAGGAAATCTATGTTTCTTTTCAGAAAATACTAGCAAAACTGGATCCTCTTGTATCTTGATGTTTAAAAAAGGGATGAAGAGCAAGACCTAATTGATTTTCTTGCAAATAAATGTATTCCAAAGTCATTAATTGGAGAAGAACTGACGTGAATGGTTGGTAATTCATGTTATAAAAGCAACTTATTTTATGCTGAAGTGAAAGCAGCAACTCTGCTTGATGGAAAGTGAGCCTTATATAAACCAGTGTTCCTTTAAGTAAAGTCCACTTTTTAAAGTGGCTGCAGGTTGTTCATTTTGGTTTTGCTTCATAAAAACATCTCCAAATCCTGCCTGCTTCAGTGGAATTTGACAGTAGCCAGCCACTTGAGAAGTAAATGAAGAGTCTTCAGGAAAAGTACAATAAAAGGGAAACAACTACTAAAATAAGAGAGAACGTTTCAGATACATTTTAATCCTTTACTTAAAAACTGGCAGTGATCAAAATAAATCAGGACACCAAGGTTGTACTGAAACCCTAAACTATGCAATAAGCAAGAACTCTGTTTTGAAATACACTCAGAAGCTGCCCTGATCTTCCTGCTTACACAAAATTCTCCTTCATATAACTGGAAACAGGAGCAACGACAACAGGGTTCAATCATCACTTTCTGACATGGAGAGAAGCAGTAACAATGATCATTATTACCAGGTTTGGCTAATTTGAATCAATCTAACACTTCACTGCAATTTCTATCTTACTTTATTGTTACAGGACTTAGCTGTGAAAAATTACGTTACGCTCATTAAAAGCTCTTTTGAAAGTTCTTTAAGATGCATGCTAGTGAATGCAGCCTTAAGTTCCTGTATACCAACTACTTCTAGTTGGTTATCATCCCCAAATTGCTGACGGTGCACTCGATCCCATTACCCAAGTTGCTCAAAACACATCAAACAGTACCAGTCCCAGCACCAGTCCTCAAACAAGACCACTAATAACTGGTCACCACTTAGAGTTTGTGCTATTCATCACCACCATATGAGCCTGGTATCCAGTCAATCTTCTCCCACCATAGAGTTCATCTCTCCAATCCATATTTCAGTCAATGTTATAAAGATACTATGCACGCTGTGTTGAAGGCCTTTCTAAGATCAAGGTATAAAACATCCACTTTTCTCACTGTTCTCTCATCCATGGAGCCAATCACAGAGGCCACCCTCAGGTATCTCCCAAAATCAGTGTAACATTTCAAAGATCACTGACAGCAACCTTGCAATGACACTGGCTGCTTCTATCAGCACTCCAGCATCCATTTGTTGCTGATACACTTAATGAAGCTTCTCTTGCTGCCTACCATATCTCTGCCTAGCTTCAACTGCAGCTGAGGTTTTGCTTTCCCAGTTCCAAACCCTGCACACCTGGGCAATGACTCTATATTCCTCTTCGCTAGCCTATCCCTGCCTCTGCCTGGTGTGTTGATTCCTTTTTGTGTTTGATTTCAGTTCGGTGTTCCCTTTTTCCTACAGCTATGAGAGTTTCATTTAAACAATATAAATTCTTGAAATGCATCTGTTAAAATATACAAAACCCCCAGTTTTCTTTCACTTTGACTATATGGATGACATTAAATTCTAGACACACACACATAGACACTAGTGTCTATTGGGAAAGAAAAGGAAAATCAATTGTAATGTAAATTGCCCTATGCCCACTTCATTCTTATTATGTCCTTTGCAGGCAGTGAACAGTGAGACTTCAGGGTATTTTTGATAACTGCCAAATACTGAAAACATTTTTGCATTTAGGGATTTTTCTACAGACTTGAAACTCTAAACAGCATAATCATTTTCTGCTGTGAACAGACTTCCTGGCTACAGGGAAGAGAATGGATTCCCTCAGTAGATCTTTGCTGAAATTGAAGTGGGGGATGCAAGAACTGTGGATGTTTTCTTTCTTGTCTGTGAATCACAGAATCATAGAATGGTTTGGGTTGGAAAGGACCTTAAGATCATTCAGTTCCAATTCCCTGCCATGGGCAGGGATGCCTCACACTAGACTGTTGCCAAAGGCTCTGCCCAGCCTAGCCTTGAGCTCTGCAAGGGATGGAGCATTCACTACTTCCCTGGGCAACCCTTGCCAGTGTCTCACCACCCTCACCAGGAAGAACTTCTTCCTTATACGTAACCTGAACTTCCCCTGTTCAAGTTTGAACCCATCACCTCTTGTCCTATCGCTACAGTCCCTGATGAAGAGTCTCTCTTCAGCACCCTTATAGGCCCCCTTCGGATACAGGCATTTTCAGGAAGCTCTGCAATAAGGGATTCATCTTTAGCTGAACTCTGCTAAAATGCAGAGTGCAGGGTTTAAGTGAGAGTTGCACTGTCTAAGACCAGGGTGACTTTGCTGCGATTTGTAACTTAAGGATATTTTTGCAGGGAAGGTAAGAGAAAGACAATGACTAAAGGTTATTACAGAGATCCTGGAATTTGAGAATTTGGGATAAGCCAGCAAATGAATGGCTATGCAAGAGGGACCAAAATATTTCAGGAAGCAATTAAACAAAACCAAATTAAAGAGCTGAGAACAAGGAGGCTTACATGGCTATTCAGAATCACTGACTTATTCACTGACTGAGCACGCTCATGTGATTCATAACATATCTTAGTGAAATAACACTTAAAGATTTGCTAGCTTTGAAAAGAGACTAAGATAAACACAATGATTTTCTCTGATTATGGCTTGGAGCTTCTGAATTGTTTAAAGTGAAAGACCTGTTTTCTGTACTTTGTATACAAAGCAATCCAAACAGCAACTGTGGGTAATCAGATAAGTACAAAGAGAAAGAAAATATGACACTAAGCACCTTTTGGTAAGCTAGTAAAGAAGCTTAGAGAATCTAAACTGCTCCACTGTCTTCATGTAGGGTTTCATGTGGCCAAAATCATAGATGTCGCTGAAAAAAAAAATGTTTTTACATTTTGCAGATTAAGCCCACAAGTCTTTATTCAAGAAAGCATAGAAACACACATGTAAACTCCCACAAGTCCAGGTATGCAGAAGATCAATAGAAAAGGCTTATTCTCTCACACTGTTTATCTTCCTATCTTGTAGGTATCGTGTCTTGATAATATGACTTTAAACTGCACAGGCAACAGAGCACATGAGACCAGTTGTTACATCCTATCTGACTTTATTATTAGAAAACTTTGTCTACCTCAATGCTAAGCACTGAAGTCCTCATTGCAGATGTGATGGAGAGCTGGCTTTAAACATAATGACACAAACAACACTGAAACAGATTATTCAGACAGGTTACAAATGACTGCGTATATAATTTCTAGGCTCTGCCTGATCACATATTGCGAGTTCTAACTTCTTTGGGCCTGCTTTTTTTCCTTTCACCTTTAGATTTTATTTTTTTTTTTGCAAGAAGTACTGAGAGATTTTGAAATGTGAGAAATTGGAAATTCCCAGCATTCCTCACGCACTAACAAAAAAGGCTTTCTTTTGTTGCAGTCAGAGATCACTGTGAAATAGGTTTGTTATCCCAACAGCCATATAGCACTGCTACATACAGACACATGTATTTGCAGTCCTAGCCAGGTTCTATTTCTGTATGCCTACCTATGGTATATTTAGTTCCCATGTTGGTGATTTGGAAAAGTCAACACTCACAGAGCTGCGATTTGGGGATAAGAATGCTTGGGGCATATTTGTAATATTTTTGGTATTTTGGTAAATTTTGATGTTCATTGTAATGTTCCTAAAAGGAAAGAATGAATTGAAGTCCAGTTCTAATCTTGGAGACAAGCACAGGAGTACTTGTACTTGATTTGCCTCCAGATGTATGAATGCTAGGAGTAAAAAAGAGAGAAAAAGTGAAAGGGAGAAAGCAGAACATTGTTGTCATCAAGAAACTGTATATACAGCAGTCATTAGCAAGATCATAATCATGCAAGTTTGACTGGGCAGTGCATCTGAGAAAAATATGTCTTGGGAAGAAACCTGATTTGACAATCATGGCTGCTTAATGTTGAAATCCAAAGACACTTACACACAAGAAAGATGTTAGCAGGGGCCTGTATTTAAGACAACAAGGACAGAGGCAGAAACTGACAGTACTTTTAAGAACACGAAGTCAGAAATGTCTTGATCTGGACTAATTAAGAACAATGAGATTACAGTGTCTGAATGACTTTGCAATCTGCAATCCAGGATAACCATTACAGCAGCTGAACTCCTTTAAAAGAGCCAACTTACCTTACAATAAAAAAAGTTAGTTCATTTCTAAAAAGTTAGGCTAACATTCAGAATTATGTGTCTCCACTTAAGCAATGCAGACAGTGAAGGCTTCTGTGATTTATAAACCGGTCTTGAATATCTAGTAAAGCACTTCAATGCTTGCCGAGACCTATCTGAATGAGGGCACTCAAGAGGCTGCGTGAAAACTGAAATCTTGCACACAAGGCTTATACACACGTACACATACATCTATACAGAAGAGCATCTGCACTCACAGAGTTCAGTTACTGTCATTGATCTTTCAAACATCCATTGTTAGCCATGTAAAGATGGGTGCTCATAGCTGGAAAATGTGGAACACAGGTACACAATTCTACTAGTGCAGGTCTTCAGGAAAGAGGAGAGAGCTTCGTCAGCGTGCATTTTCATGAGCCATGTCAACTAGATTGCACCAAATTGATCTGATTGGCAATGATAAAAAGGCAGCTACTTACATCATTTTGAAAGGCACTGAAGTTTATAAAAAAAAGGCATTACAAGGAAACACTGGATAGCAATGATCCCAAGCAAAAATAAAATCTAATTATCAGAACAATAAACACAATGATAGAGATGTACAACCTGCTCACTTCTAAGCCCACTACAGCTATCAAAGCTAACACGACTTATAAGCAGAATTTGTTATTTCACTACATCCTTAACTCAAAGTATCATGAGTTAAGAAGTGGTCACATCATTCAGCTCTGTCACTCAATTCAGAAACTACAGATAAGCAAATGCTCTGAAACACACAAGCCAAAGAATACTTGGCTGGAAAGTGAAAGGCAGGCTGTCTACACATAGCAGAAAGTGCACTGTAAGAACTGTGTAGATGCTGCTCAAGAGAAGAAAAACTTTGGAATAAGTATTTGAAAACCAGAAACTTACAAAAATCATTTAGTCTGATTTATAAAAGAAATTTTAACCACGTGTTCTGACAAACTTGAGTAACTACAGCAAAAAAACCCCAAAATTTAAAGTATCCAGTTTACAAGACTACAATATTGCCATGTTATACAACGGTGAAATCAGAATTTATTTCTAAAATACAAGCAATACCTTTTAGAGACAAATCAGCAGACCAGTTGTTCCCTATGTATTTTCCAACTCTACAGCCTTCACAAATATTTGCAAGGCAGCCAAGCAATAAGCAATATTTACCTTGAAACTATTCCACCAAATTCTTGAATATAGCTTTCTATGCCAATACCTTCCCCCAAAATATAACTCATATCCCACTTGTTTAACTTCAGTACAACAGATGTGCATCTATTATACATTTACACGTATTTATATCCCCCTCCCCTCGTTTTCAGTAACAGAAGTAGATTAGAAAGAGAATATTTTCTAACCATCCAAGGAGGAGAACTCAGGAATTACTTAGCAAATCAGATCATAGGGGAAAGGGTTTTACAGTGTTTTAAAATGAAGCCTGACAAATTAATGGAAGAACTCATGCGGTAGCATAGGGTGATTCCGAAGTTATAAACATGTTGTGATATGAGAACTTTGACATGTAAAATTCCTAAAGAGAATTGAAAAAGAGTGGATTGTGGTCTGTTCTTCATGTTTGTACTGTATTTAACTTGCACTAATGAAATCCGTCAGGGCTTCTCTTGGTTACCTGCAAGGCCATTTGCAGGTTTGGAGTTTACTTTTCTTAAATTCTCGATGTATCACTAGACTTTCAATGTAATGTCACCCTTCCCTCAAGCACTGAATTGCCACAGCAAGACTGAATCCAACACAAGGAAGGCCAGTGCTCCCAGAGGTTTTAAATTTCTGAGTGACTCCCCTCAGCTAGCTGGAATGGCAGATGTCTCTGAAGTGACTTAAGGTATTCCTCTGCAGGGATGACCCTTTCACCAGGATGTGTGGGAAACTTCAAATCAAACAGTGGCTTCTGCAGGATTAGGCCACTAGTGCTGCTTCATGAGCGCTCCAATTCTTTTCCTGTGGTTACTAATATTAATGGAGTTTTAATTTGTCCTGCGATCAAAAAAGTCAGGCTAAGGGTACTGGGAATATTTTGGTGGTAGGTGAGTGTACATAGATAAAATGATCCAAAAATTGTTGGATTAAATATCTATATCGTATGGAGTTGAGAGAAATAGAAGATGGTGACTCTTCAGCCCTATGTTTCTAAGCCATATCTGAAACACAGTATCTGAAAGTGCAGCAAATATCTAATAATAGATACACCTTTCAATAATTTAGTTTTTTTCTTCCATTCCAAACCCCTGTACCTAGAACACAAAGGTTCAAATTAAGGATTCTGTGCAGAGATCACAGAATAATTAGGCTTGAAAGGGGCCTACTTCTTAAAGATAACTTTATTCTTTTCTAGCATAAGTAGCAAAGCATGAGAAATGTTTTAAAGATGGGATTAACACTGTAGCTGTGCATTGGCAACTTAGAAACTGCCAAGTTTGCTTAACATTGTTACTGATGCTAGGTTACAAAAATTAACAGATATTTCCCTTCTCTGCTATTCTATTAGTAGTTCTTTGATGGAACAATCATTGAAAGAATATTCAAAAAGTCTTATTTTAAATAAATTTCCATAATTAAGTTTAATTACACCTATTTCCAAATAGCTACAGATGTTTTTCTAAGTAGCACTGGGAATTTTACACTGGCACTGACTCTCCTCTCTTTTCTTGCAGGAAATGGTGCACTTCTGCCCATTAACTTGAGTGAGTAAAGAATGTCAAGAGGGTAATATGCACAACCAAGCTGTTAGCCACATTCGTGGACTGTTCTTTTGATTGGGTGTATTCCCTCAGGAGTCTACACTGTTAAGTCTGTAAAATTTTATTGAAATGCCATGAAGCATATAGACTTCTCACTTGACACCAGTATTGAATCCGAACACTGTATACTTAAAATGCCATTTAAAATATTGTCTAATGATTAGGTCTAGGAGAGGGAAAACTGTCAAAACATGAACAGGTAATTAAAATTATTACTCTGATAAAAATTCTAATATGACTCTCAAGAGAAATAATACACCCTGCTTCACCTGGGTTATGTTCACGTCTACTTGACATACTCAGCAGTATTTGAAGTTATTTCAATTTATTTCACAGGACAGTGGCAGCAGACACCATTGTGGCACGTCTGTTAACTACCCCCTGCAAAATCCTACCACTCTCCATGGAAACCACTGTATGACTATTGGATATACGCCTCTTTCTTTAGGCTGGGAAGTCTTGATATTTCTGATACTGGGATATCTGTTGGCACACAGATACCCCAGTATCAGAAGTATATTTGTGGATATTGTTAAAATAAAGCAACAAATACGACCTTTCAGATGTTTTGCCCTCAACTTACCATTTGTGTTCTGGCATTTTCTGCATACCTGCTGGCAGATTTTACTGCCAAGGTGTGTGCATATGTGCAACGAAAGGCATTTACACATGCACACTCAGTAGGAAATGCATCCCAAGCTCATTTGGTGTCTAATTACTTGCCCAATATTGCCCTAATCTATGGAACTCTGGCTTCCTGGAACCAATTTGCTCAACTCTTATCTTCTTTAGACATTCTGCTGAAAGTTTATCTTTTGAGCTCTGTTTTTAATAATTCATAGTGATTAATCATGTTTATGTATTTGCATAAAGAGTACTGTATCAAGGCAAACGAATGATCTGTAAAGAGGAAAAGCAAAGCATAGCAACCCTGCACCTTCAGCTACTGTTAATTGGCTTAGTCCACTAACTTTAGTAGAGGAATGTCAATTTACACCAGCTGAGAACATGCTTCTTTCTTCCATAACTTAATATTTCTTCTTACATAGATTGCACTGAACTATGAAGAACTTTTTATGGTAATATGGACTTTTCCCTTATGCACTTTGGTAACATGAATAGTTAAGTAATGTAAGAATTAATAAGGAGTTTAGAACAAGGTTACTTCTCAGATTTAAAATGCAAGGCTTTATTACAGACAATTTGGTAGGGATTTACCCCATGCAGAAAGATACAAGTAATTTTTGTTTTCAGTTGAGCTATTACCCTGAGGCTCATGTTAAAATGGGAAACAGGAAGATTAAAAGCAGGCAGCTTTGATCTGAATGCATTTGATTCTGTCTTATTAAATTTGGCAGAATTTGTACTTTAGAAGTGACTCTGGTTGTCCAGAAACACAGCTGTTTGGTTGACGCTGTGCTACAAGTGAAATTCCCCTGCATATAAATAAATAGCCTTGACTGCAGACTAGGTGCTGAGCACATGAGAACTTCATCTCCCAAGTACCACACTCTCCTACTATTAGGCCATGCACAACATGCTGCCATATCCAGGGGACCGGCATGTAATAAAAAGGAAAAGCAATAAACCATTTTCCCTACCACTGTGAATCTGCACTATTCAGATATACAGGATTTTTTCCCATCTCCGCTATGCTGCATTCATACATCACTCTTTGAAGTCTCTACTCTCCTTTAGCCAAATTTAATCCTTCTCCCAATTTGCAAATTTCCCCCTCCCAGTTTTTCACTCCATTTCCTGCCACAGTCTTGCCTTATGCCCCTCTCTATCTTCATTTCTCTTTCAAACATCTCTTTTCCATGCCTCACTGATGTCCTTCCCTTCTGTTTATCACTTTCCATTTTCCGTAATACCAACTTCTTTCTTCCATCTCTAATATTCCTGTACAAACATAAAAATAACTGTCTGGTCACTAAGAATGACCAGAAGCAGGTTCTCAGGAAAAAGCATCTGAATACAGTAAACATAGGGTGATATGTCCCCTGGTGTACTCTCTCTGAATTTCTATTTCCTATAGTATGCAAGAAAGGGACATCTTCAGCCAGTGTGGGTACCTCACTTGTATTTAATAGCTGTTGATGGTCTTTTCTTCTGTGAATTGACATAACTGCTCTTTCAAGCCAGCTGAACTATTGTCACCTGCAGCAGTGTTTTGCATGTGAATACACCTGCATTCATTTTAAATATGCTATTAATGCTTGGATGGTGAGAACCAGTGAATAGTCATTCCCTATGCATATTTTCCATCCCATTTATGACTGTAAACCCAGCTCAAATCCATCCTCTTCCAAGAGCAAGATGAGGAGCCTCTGAAGTTCTTTACCTCTTCCCACACAGAAGTTTTGATCAGGTTTGTTACTCTTCCCATAAGCCTTTTTTACTCCTACTGACCATATCAAAATGGAGACAACATTCAAGAAGTGATGGGACATCACAGATCTACATAATGGTGTTAACTCCCATTTTTATTCTTCATCAGCTCAGTTTCTTGAAGAACCTGTGACAAAGAACTTAAGTCTAAAGCTTTTTCTGAAATTCAGATGTATCAGCTGGACTGCTGTTTGTCCATATGCTCACTGACTGCCACGAGCAGCTGCAAGCCCCTCTACAAGAACCACATTTTCATGCATAAATGATTTCTATACTGTATCAGAGTTTTACTGCTTTGCCTCCACTTCAGAAATCTCATTTATTCTCGGACTCTTCCTGTTACCCTTTATAAAGCTTCCCCTGCTTCAATACTGATAGAACATGGGCTGACAAGAGAGATAAGTAATCAGTTAATAGTTATTTTTCATATTTGACTGCCTTTAGAGCTCTCTGGTGAACTTTATCTGGTCTTGGCAACATTTCTTGATTTAGGTAGTAACTAGGTACCCCTGGACCTCTCAGTTCCTTCTTGTTTCAAAACAACCCATCTGGCTGGCACATATCCGCTTCCATCTTTCTGCATGTTATCTGACAGCTTCCAGTATGAAATTGGAATTCTGCTAGCCCAGCTGCTGCCTGAGTCTCCTGAGCCCCAGGTATCCCCAGGCAAGAGATGCACCAGAATATATGAAAGTTTCTTATCTTTCCAATATTAATTTATTCCCTTTGATTAGGAAAGAAGATACTCTCTCCTTCCTTTACTTTAAAAATATCCCAGAAGGCAACTGTTTATCCAGTTTCCAATGTACAGTTCAAAGCAAATTCTGTAAAATAATGTTGGTTTGAGTTTTATGTTTGAAATATTGTTAGGCTTACTTCTTTTGAATCAGACAACCTTTCAGTAGACAAACCAGGTGATGGACAAAATTGCAATGTATTTCAGCAGCATTTTTCACTTAAAGTCTGGGTCAAGCATGACACGGAAAAAAAGAAAGCCATAGGTAAATATAACCTAATTTGAATAAAATAACATGGTTTACTAAGGACCTACATTAGATTTATATTAGGTAGACAAATATTTATATACCCTACAAATATCCTCTGAAGACAGGCTTGTGGTTGATCAGCCTGAAGAAGAGAAGGCTTCAGCAAGAACTTAGAGAATTCCAGTGCCTAAATGGGCTACAAGAATGCTGGAGAGGTTTTCACAAGGGCCTCTAGTGGCAGGACAAGGGGGAATGGCTTTAACCTGACAGAGGGGAGACTGAGATTAAACACTAGGGAGAAATTTCACTGTGAGGGTGGTGAAGTGCTGGCACAGGGTGCCTAGAGAAGCTGCAGCTGCCACATCTCTGACAGTGTTCAAGGCCAGGTTGGACGGGGCTTGGAGCAACCTGGTCTAGTGGAAGGTGTCCCTGCCCATGGCAGGGGGTTGGAACTGGAAGAGCTTTAAGGTTCCTTCCAACCCACACCATTCATGATTCTATGATTTTTCTGTTACATAGGCATTTGTATCTTTTAATAAGTACCCCAAACATCTAGATTTCCTTTTAATCTTTGAAACTTCAATAAATTGTCTACTTTCATCTACAAGGTGAAAGATCACCTTTCATCTATAAGGTATAACAAAACGAGAACTTATTTTAGGGTACAGTTCTTTTTCTGCACTGGAGATGACAGACTCAGATCATTACAACAGACCAGGGAACCAGATTTCTTTAATTTCCTTCAGTGCTGTAGATGTTCATGGGTTGGACAGAGCCTTGGATGGCATGGTTTAGTGGGAGGTGTCCCTGCCCATGGCAGGGGGGTTGGAACTAGATGATCTTAAGGTCCTTTCCAACCCTAACTATTCCATGATTCTATGATACAATAACTCCAGTAGCAGAAGTAAACAAAGAGCCTCCACTGAAATCCTAAAAAAACCCAATTCTCTACTACCTTGAGGTTTTGTTTTTTGTTTTTTTTTTTTGGGGGGGGGAGGAGCATGGCATTAGTGCTAATTACAGAATTACCCCCTGAAAGAATTAAGAAAAATTTAATTAAGAATTAAGAATTAAAATCTTTCCCCCTCAGTATTAGCAATAATCTGATGTTCAAACTACTGCTTTGCCTGGTTTTGTTTTCTGTTTTGAACTCTTAGAGCTTGTATATTTGTTTCTCAGGAGAACTCAAACCCCAGAAAAAACAAGTGTTTAAAGCCTCAAAGTTAGACACTGAACAATGGGAAAAAGGAGAGGAATATCATCAGTGCAAGGCTCCCCTCAGGGTCAGCTGCTTGTGACTCTGCCAGCCAGTTACTGTATTGTATGAAATGTTGTCTTCTGACCTGCAGAAAAGAGATGCACATTTGATGGAGAACAAGGAGGCAAAAGAACATATTTGGAATTGATTTGTGTGCACTTCAGGGGACAGAGATAGAAAAAAGAATAAGAGATTTCTGTTAAATATGAAGAGAGAAAAAAAACCAATAAATTCCAGTGAGTGCCAGGACAACTGTTCAGTCACAGCACAAGAACACATGCTCTGTGCCATAGGATTCATGTGCTTTAGTGCTGAATGTCAGAACTACCATTTTGAAACGAAGCTTGGAGAGAGACCCAAACAGCGGCTGGAGATATGGGAGGATATCAACCTAGAAACCTTAACAATTGGACTTACTTCTTAAAAGTGAGGTCAACTTTAAATGGAAATGAAGTGTCAACAATTGACACATCAGTCATAACTACATTATTATTGGTTTTCCCATATTTCACTTTGATAGAGTTGCCATTAATGTCTGTTCCACTATGCTTTTCCAGTAATATAGGAACATTCAGATTTTACAGCAAATCTGTAGCAATTTATTTCACAGAATGGATGCATAGTTCAATTATCACATTATTGGAAAACTTTCATATTTTACTTTCTATTTAACTACAGGATCACTGCCTTTCAAATCTGCATATTTTATACAAGGTATTCATATCGTATCTTATACTGTATGTGTCTAAGTTTGCTTCCAGTCAGCAAAGCAAAGAGGCTCTGACTACTTTAGAAGAACAAAAACTATCTTGTTTGTATTTTCAATGCCAGCTTAGTGTGTAGATACAGTATTTGTGTTGACACTGAACCACACATTAGGAGGGACTTGAAGCAAGAGGTGCCTTTTTGCAGGGTGGAGATCTCAGGTATCAACTGTCTTACATTTTGTTCAATTACATTAAAAGCTTATAAAAAGTTTAATGAAGTGAGATAGATAAACTGAGGCCACCACTGGCAGTGACTAATCCGTAACTGTAACAAGCACACAGGTTTAGTAGTTACCTTAATTGTACTTCAACACAAGGCTTTGATTTTGGAGGGCAGTTTCCTAAATGCAGGCGCCTGCCGGGTCAGCCTGAGACTGGAAATAGTTTTCCCACCAGCTGACATAGCTTAGTGGCTATGTCACGGCACTCTATTAGCATGTACTATGTAGTAGCTACTACCACAGCACTCACAACTGCTAAGCTTAAGACTCCCTGTGTTTTCTGTGACCTTGAAACGTAGGCAAATTCCCTTAAATGAATTTAGACAGAGTTCCAAAGGAGGACAAATTGCAGGAATCATTGCTACTGGCAAGTACGACCTTGGTGGTGTGAGGAAACGGTGGCACGGAAAGAAAGCTAGAAGAGATCCAATGGCATTTGGCTTAACAACAGGCTGGACCCATTGCTTCAAGTGACTGCTTATGCAACAGCCTGAGCTCCTACCTTATCTTTCATAAACATATGCTTCCCTCCCATTATTCCTGAATATAGCAAAAGACCAGGAGCTGGGGAGATCTCTCTGAATACTATTTAATTGAATCTATACCATTTTCTTCACAAGTTCTATGCCTTTGAAAACTGAAAATCTGCAGGGGAATGTTCCCTGCTTTAGAAACACAGGGGGGAATTGCTCTTGCAATGACCAAACCGAGCCATTCATTTATGAGAATTATTTCATTCTCAAGTAAATTAAATGAAAAATCAAGAGATGTTACTGTGAATATCCAGTTCTCAGTGAAGTCTTTAAAATAGCTCTCAAAGAAAGATTTGCACAGAAGCCAAAGCCTGCAGTCCCTCATTAGGCAAAGGTTTTACTGACTCCAAGGATTTAAGAAACAGGTGGCTGCCAGCTTAATATCAACAGTATCTTTCTGGAAAGACAGCGCAGGTTGATTTTGGAACACTCTAAGGAGAGTGTAGGCAGACCTCTCAAGGAGCACTATTTGCATTTCACTGTCATTACAATATTTATGCTGCAGCATCAGTGCAGAAAAAGGCCGCAAAATAAGATCAGCAGTGAGAAATGCAGTAGTTCTTCTACAAATTTCATTAGTTAACGGCATACAACTAGCTGCAACTTCCATGAGCAAGGTCTCACAATATGCTCCTTTTAATACAATTCTTAGGTCCAAACTCCAGATTACTTTAGTGACAGCAGTGATGACAGAAGGATAGGAAGATTTAACCCCCTCCTGTCTTTGCAGAAGAAACACACCATGGAAATCCAAGCTTTAAAATTAATAAGGAGCTTCAGTTTGAAAACCTACAAAACAAGGTTTGAATCACTTATTTTCATCTGCCTGACCACATTCATCTATTTAGTTACAGAATACGTATAAATACATTTATGTATTTTTATGTCTGTTTATTTGGCTCTGGATGCCTAAGCACATCAATACACACTAAGAATAAATTAGTTGATAATGCTACAATCTTCTTTACTACATCTGAAGCAAACCCTAGTTTTCTGTATTTGAAGTCAAATGTCTTTGATTGAGATACATAATAGCACTCCATGCTACTGTTTGCATTACTGTACTACAGAAAGCTTGACAACAATATCCTATTACCAAAGTAGGGTGGTAAATCACTGTTAACTCCCCAGGGGAATACCTAGTACAAAAGAGATCAAAATCCTCCTTCAGTCTTGTCTTTCTGCCTCCTTTGTTTTCCGACATATACTAAACACAAACTTAAGCCAGGAAACCCTGGGGGTTTCATATAAGAGAATGTACAAACATATTTAGATTCTATTTCTCACACACAAATTCCTTCTGTCCCTTTTGAAGAGTTCTATTTACAGGCCAAGGAATCCGACTGAAAGCACTACTCTCCCAATTAGTTGGGTGCAGACACCATGCATATGCCATTGGTTTTAGCTTTTCAGCTGTTGCAAATGGGAAGGAATTTGTAATACCGGACCAGAGTTTCTGATTGACTCCTTTGCATTTGATCTACCTAAAGTGGGTATAGAATTAGATGCTAATATCCAACAGAACAAAGTGACAAAAGATTCCAACCCCACTATTTTGTAATCCATTGTTATTATTTCATCAGGAAATACTCTCATATTATAAATGCTTTAACCAGCTAAATGATACCAACCATTAGCAAGCAGCTCAAATCTGTTACAGTTAAGGGACATTTTTTTTACTACGCTACTTGGTCTTGGCACTGCAATTTATCTTCACTCACTAAACTAACAAAGAAACAATCTGCTTTGTTAACAAGGACTACAGCTACCACTGTGTTACTGTTTGCAGCCAAACTCAAAACCACAAGGCCTTTTCTGTGTTTTGGATTTCATTATGAACTCAGTCCATGCACAGTGAAAGAGCTGCTAAAAGTCTGAAACCTTTAAAGTAAGCCCAAGATCAGTACTGTGCTAACAGAAAGATATTTAATGGTTTTACTCCAAAAAATCACATAAACCCTCCAGTACTGGTTAGCAACAGACTGAAGAATATTTTCAGAACCCTGAGAAATCATGCATGAAGCCCTTTTCTGGCTCAGATTTTAACCAGACTTAAAAGAGTTTCATGAATCTGGATAAGCGTTGGGATTTTCAAACATTTATTCAAACTTTCAAGGATCTTACCATCAGTAACTTTAATGAAAATGACCATTTAAAACCATATTCCATGGCCTTTCAGTTGACAGACGAGAGATGAATGATGAGATATTTAGGCTCATACGCCTAAAGCTCTCATTTTTTTTTTGGGAAATCGGCATGATTGGGTGCCCATATGAACTGCCTGCAGACTAATGCAGGCAAGACAGGGAATAAACAGGAGGAATTTGAGGTGGACATGTAGCCCTGCAACTACTGTCTCATTGGGATGACAGAGATGTGGTGTGATAGCACATAAAACTGGTATGCTACATTGGATAGATACAAGGTTTCTGAAGAAGGTCATGTCAATAAAGCATGGAGGCCCACCTGTCCTGCAATATGGCTGCAATGGGAATGCATGGAAATCTGCCCTGGGGTGGATCATGAGCCAGCTCAGAGCTTATGGGTCAAGGTTAAAGGGCACACAAACATGACTGACAGTGTTGTGTGTGTCTGCCACAGCCCACCAAATAAGGGAGAAGTAGCAAAGGCTTTCTTCAGACACCTGGAAGAAGCCTCACATTTACATGTTCTGGTCGTCTTGGTAAACTTCAACTCCCTGACACCTGCTAGAGGCATTACACAGCAGGGCAGAAACAATCCATGTTTCTAAGTTATTTGCTTCTAGTGTGCACTGACCACAGCTTCCTAACACCAGTGATCAAGAAGTTACAAGGAAAGGCATTCTGCTGCACCTGACACAAACAAGGAACAACTGGTCAGGGATGCGAATGAAGGTGGGGGACAGCCTGGACACAACAGGATTTTCAATTGCTTTTCTGCACATTGTTAGAATAGTAACTAACTGATTTGAAGACAGTTTCGTTTATTTCTATTTTCTGTTAGCATGTTATTAGCATAAAGGGAAACAAGCAAAAATAACTGATACACTGACCACTGAACATAAGCAAAAGCAGTAATGAGAAATTCTTTAAAGCTAAAGCATCTAGAAGTACACAGAGAGCCTTTCCCTGAGTTACAGCTTTCAGAATAAATTTTAAACTAACCCCTGTCTTGATATCAACTTGTACCAGGTTCCCTTACTCAAATATGTCAACATGTATGTTGCTACTGAGTTAGAGCAGGTGATTTCTAAAGCCAGCCACAGCTATTTAAATCATCAAGCAAATTACTTCTGTTTTCAGTGGAAAGCTCACCAAACCTTTCTGTTCATTTACTCTTTTCCTTCTCATACATGAACATTTTTGACTCTTTTTTGTGCAATATGGAAACTACAACAAAAATACAGAAGTGGGAGCTATGAGAATACCATAGAAGGGAGACCATAAAAGAAATGAGGAGCATATGGCCAACACTGGCATGGAGATCTACAGTCCATAAGCAACCTGGTTTCATAGTTCTGCTTCTTTTAGAAAAATCAGATTTTTGTTTCTGTTAATTTATGTCTAAAATTAAACAATTCTTTCCAACCTAAAAATATGTGAATATGGCAGTGAAACACATCTTCTTCGCAGCAAAATATTTCAGCCTTACAACAGAAAAATAAGCTTAGAGTACAAAGTTACTCTGAAAAGGATACCTTGTATATTTTCAGCCCTACTTCATAAAACGTGTACAGTAAAATTATGTGTGCAAAACTAATCATTTTTCCGGCTATCTTTCCTTTCCATTTTTAGGACACAGAAAGGGATAAGTTTTTAATACCGACCAGACTTCACTTTGAACTTCTTGTCACCGGGTAAGCAGTCCCTGGCTTTTACCATATTCAGCATTTGGTTTCTCAATGCATTACAGAAAAGCACAACTGCTCTGATGGCGTCTTTTCCAATTAAGGTCTCTGCAGAGATGCCAGTTTAATAAATGTATTTAATAACATCTACAGGTTTAGGGATGCTGCCTCACATCACAATACAAAATGCTGTATATAGTTTGTCCTTGAACACTAAATGTCATAACACTCACTTATAGCAATGTGCTATAAGGCCAATAAACAAGTGAAAGACCAAACTACTGTGCGTTCAAAACAAACTATTAAGTTCCAACAACCTATACTGCTGCATAAGAGGTAGCCAAGAAATGCAGGACTGTTAACCTTCTCTAAACCCAAATTAAATAAAAGTGATCCTGATGTATTTTCATAAAGTGTTTTTTTACCCAGCAGATATTGAAGTCTTGTTCTTCACCTAGAATTCCAGAATTTACACAAAGACCATTTTTAGTAAGGGAAGAGAGTTTCCAGGAAAAAAGAGAAAGAACTGAAAGGAAGTGAATTTCACCGTGAAGGTGGTGAAGCACCTGGCACAGGGTGCCCAGAGAAGCTGTGGCTGCCCCATCCCTGGTAGTATTCAAGGCCAGCTGGATGGGGCTTAGAACAACCTGGTCTAGTGGAAGGTGTCCCTGCCCATGGAAGGGGGCTGGGACTGGATGAGCTTTAAGGTCCCTTCCAATACAAACCATTCTGTGATTCCATGAATGGCTTTGCTGAGAAAAGCAGAAAAAACCTGGGCCTTCTTGGGTCTTGTTATCTTAAAGGTTGCATGGATTTCTAAAACACCTCTGACAGGGCATTCATTCAGAACTGTCAAAAAATTTACAACACAAGTGGCTGGACTCAGCCACTCATTCACAAACAGCTTTCTGAACCAGAAAATCAGTATCAAGAAACCTAGATCCCATACATACACACTTATACCCAGAGACGCATGGTGTCACAGCTGGGGGAACAGCACACAGCTGACTAAACTTTGCTGTGGAAAGTGATTTAAACAGGCAATTGACAACCAGAGCTATGCACTGATTCTTGATGTTAAGAGGCTTTATATGTCAATGAGCAGTACGGATGGGATAGGTTAGTATATGCGTAACTCCGAACACAGAAGACTAGCAAGGTCAACAAACAGCAACCAGCCATTCATATGGAAATGAGAAGACATGGATATCTAGGGACTAATGTACTTGTACTCACTTGGTCTTGTCACTATTAATTGAAGATTTTCTTCTATGCCAAAACTATTCTCTAAGTGGTTTGTTGCATATCACATATTAAAAAATAATAATAAAAGGCTGGTTATTCATAAGTACGTACAATTTGAATGTTTTACTACACTGAATTCAGCCATACTTTTATCTGTTATAAATGGGTTCTTTGAAGTGCATGCTAGTGTATTGCTGGCTTTCTGTCTGGAAAAAAGAGGCCTTAATTTCCTCCATCAAGGGTGCTGTTCGAGACAGAAATCTATTTTCCAGACTTTGGTAATGCATATCACAACTCCAAAAGGCATTAATGGAGATAATTTGCTCAGGTTGTTACTTTGCATTCCTGTGGATAGCAGTCTGCACAGGGTGATCTAAGGAACTGCATTAACTGTGACCCCAATTATTTTGGAGGTAGCTACAAATATTTGCACATCCAAAAGCGACTCAATTTCCATCAAGAAACTACTTCACATAAATTAATGATTTTTTTTTTGGTACCCCATTTTTATAGTTAAAATTCGAAGGAGCAAATTGTGATTTCTCCAAAAGAAAATTTAAGGCATAATTCTGCAATACGATGAAAACAATTAGTACCTACACAACACAATCATTTGCTCATTCTTCAGGACCAAGCTTTCTTTCATTAATACACACTTGCGCACGTTTTCCTCTCACTCGGGCTTATTTTAAATCTGGGAAACCAAGGATTTTTATTTTTTTTACCTTCAAAAGATGCACTAAGAAAGAGTTTGAACAGCAGAGAAGAGCTGTGTACACATCCAAGTGTCTCTGTCCAGCTTATATGTACTGGCTTTCTTACAGCAGCAAAATTAGGAAGCTAACATGAAGAATATGCATAACATTTGCTTACTTCTGAAAGATGAGCAGGGGGAGGGGGCATCAGTCAGAACACAGAAGTATTAAGAGAATCTTCTTTACAGAAGAGTATTTTATAACTGGCATCCAGAGCCAATAGCCATCTTCAGTAGTGCGACAGATGCAGGACTTGACAACTACGGACACTGCAAAGAATTAAACTGACATCTGCTGTATGCTACAGGGTTCCAAAAGAATGGCTGAACCTATCCTATTAATGCTAAGTTTGTCTAAGTCCAGGTCAAGTAAATCAGGCAAACAGGCCTGACAGACTTCCTTCCCCACAAATCCTCAAGGACATTTTAAAGTGCTTGTTTGTGCAAGAAATCCCATCAAAACTGGAATGAGGAAGTTGAAAAAGATGGCCTTCCTCTGGAGTTACTGAAGCATATGCAGAGACACAAAGCTAATCTACACTGCAATTACTGCTATAAATAAGCTAGCTCCTGTAGCAGAAGCAGCCAAACTATACTGCCACAGAAGCCAGGTGCCTTCAACAGTAAGTCCCCCATCTGCCTTTTTCTCTTACATAAATAAGCAAGTGCTTAGACCACACTGAGCTCTCTGCTGACACAGGTAAGTTGCTGCTCATACCCCAGCCTGACTACTTGCAAGGCAGCTCATCTGCTGCTCTGCTAAAACTGAAGTAGCAACCTCATATAGCACAAAAGCAGGGCAAATGTGTGTTATCAATCCAAACTCCATGCAGCTCATGGCTAATGCCTTGCCAGATTGGGTGTAAACAGGTTTCTTGCTGCTTTATTGATTCCTCTGTAGTATTTTTGTCCTAAAGTAAGAGATGCAGAGCTGAAGGTGAGATGGCAGGATCAAAAGAAAACAGCATGTGTTTCTTCATACAATACATAGATACACTGCAGAAATCGTGGTGCAGAATGCTGTGTGGGTACAAAAAGTGACTACACAAATGCCAGAAGTATACTCAACTCTCAAACTGTTACCTGTAAACCCCAAAGCACAATGAAAGCCACTTACTTAGGAGAAGTAAACAGGCAGATAGACAACAAGATACTAGAAAAATATCAGAAGATACAGCAATTCTGGAGTGCAAATACACAAACCACAATCCAATCTAATGGTTTTATGGTTTTATTCCTGGGGGTCATACCCTTCACAAAGGAACACAAAAGCTCAAGTAGCTGACAGACTCCAAAGCCATATGAAACCATGGTGCCACACCATACTGATGCATTCAAGGCCAAGGGGGATAAAAGAACTGAGGTTTTACGGGGTCACTCCATGATGAAACAGAAAATAAAAACTGTGATACCTGGATAATGTTTAAATATCGCTATCTTTCTGTGGTTTGGTCTGGGGAAAAAAAGACCTGAAGGAGAATCAAGGCTACAGCTCCTGTCTTTATTTAGTATAACTTTTACTTCGCTTAGGATGATGCATTCTTTCTCTGCCTTCTGTATTTCCACGAATATGCAAAACTCACAGTGTGTGACATGCTGCTTACTTAAAGAAAAATATATTTTTAGCACCTAAAGCCATTTGGCCTCATCTATTTATTTGGAACTTTCTCACTAGGGTAAGTGCCATGCACCAGATGGCATGATCAGGACCTTCTTATTTCATTCATATGGTTTAAGTAAAGACTATTGGGTGCAATCCAGGTTATGAAATACTTGGCACCTTTAAATCTGCTGACAAGAGTGGCAATGGCAGCTATGCTCACAGAGTGTAAACCACACAGATATGTTTATTTTTCTTTTATCAGACCTTCTCAGTCACATGAAACTTTGTAAAATGGCATTTTGAATGTAGCAGTAATGAGCCATGACAGAGCTCCTATATTAGACTCATCCCTTAGGAGAAAGAAGTAATTGTCCTCTGGAATCTTACTAAAATAGGACTAAAAGCACATTTAAAATCTTATCAAAACTCAACTTACCTAATTTACTGATGGCAAACATAAGCTTTCTTTTAAAACACTCTTACAAGACGCATTTTTGCTCTGCTAATGTTTCAAACTGAGTGAAAACTGACTGCACACATATAACATCTAGTGTGATTTACACTGACAGACTGCCTCTGAGAAGGACATCCTAGATCATTTTTGATTGTGAACACACCAACCTCCACATCATTTCCAGTAAGCTCACAGGACAGAAGCATTTTCCTTTTGTCCATTCGAATTTTTACATAGGCTAGAAATATTCTACTCATCTATCCATCCCCAAACCCCTCTTTGACAGCACCCTGCTGCACAGTTATACTTTCCCGTAACACCCTCTTGACCTTCAGAAAGTTGCTAATCAGAGAGTTCTGATTCAGAGGTGCTGCTTGTTTTCTAATAGCTCTCAGTGGGAATAAAAGAAAAAAATACAAGTGCTTTTTGGTCACATTTTATCATCCCCAGCATCCCCTGACATGGAATGCTATAGGCTTGACTATACAACATATGAATGATTGCCCCCTTTTCCAAGTCTTGAGACACAGAACTGCAAATCTCATGGGATGTCTCCTACTTCTTGCACTGAAAGAAACCACACCCAATTCCCCTTCACTCCGACACTTCTGATTTCAAAGAGATCTATCATCACCAGTCACATTTTCCAGCTCAGTCAATTTTTGTTTTGCCTTGTAGAGACAGTGCCTCATGACTGATCATGTAATTTTTTGTTTTAAAGATGGAGGTATTCTACAGCTTTATGCAATCCTGTTCTCAAATTTGTTGTCTATGCCTTTCCTGATGAATCATGTCAACTACTTTTTCAACCATTATAGAGTTCTGATTTGACATTTTCTGCTGTAACCCCAGGAACTCACTCCTAAATGGCAAGTCAGTTTAGAGCCCATTAATTTATTTGTAAAGTTCAGATTGCTTTTTTGTGCATCATCCAACTTCCCTCTCCATTAAATCTTATCTATATTTATTATTTCACCAATCTTTTAAAATCCTTCTGAAATACTTCACTGTTAGTTGTTGATTAACTTCACAAGAACAAAAAACCTTAAAGATCATCTAGAGAACTCAGACTAACACTAACACGGTCTGTTAAAAGATCACTTAATCCCCTTCACCGCAAAAGTCAGATGCAGAGACACAAAGTGGCATGATGAAGATTTTACAGCATAGACAGTAAATGAGAAGTATGCGTTCATTTACAGCCAGTAAAGCCTTCAGCCAGGCCACCTCATCTTCAATGTATCAGCCTCCTAGCACCTACAGAGTTGAGAATACTTTGGTGTTCCTGGATCACACTCAGCTGCCCACATATGAGCATGCTGGGAATTAATGGGCATCATGGCTAACTCACCAGTATCGCTATGTATCTTGAACAAGTAAGAAATCGTGTTAGCATTCTGTTCCTTCATTTTTTTAATGTGGCAATTAAAACCCTACGTTGAATGGTGGGGTAAGGAGAGAGGGAGAAGAATATAGAGAACAGAGAGGGTATTGTCCTTTTTGTCTTATCTGCCCCTTGGGGTCTACAGAGATGAACAGTACCCGCTGTGGGTTTTGCCTTTGCTGCTCTATTCAAAGCTAAACTGGGTATTTTCACACAGAAAACACCCACAGACAGCATATGGTGTGCTAAATGTTTGGAGCATTCTGATCCCTAGATGTATATCCTGTCACTCCCAGGTACAAGCAACATCATTTAACACCTTGTGATGTTGGATAAGGTGATACACATGGCAATAAAGGTGATAGACTAAAATGAAACTAAGACAGTACAACTCACCAAACTTTACGCAGCACCGCATCTGGTGTCCTGAAAAGCAAGTGCATTAACAAAAAGATTCCCCTCTTCAAAGGTTTACAAAATGGAAGTGCACTTTCCACATAGTTTCATCTTCCTTTCAGTTCCTAAAAATGATACTTCTCTAAAGAAATCTACTCTTGCAGAATGAAACTCACAAAGGCAGTTGAGTTGCATCTCACCCTCCCTACAAAAGTGCTGAAAACCCCATATACTAACCATCCCTTTCCAGTGAGATGATTTGTGCCAAGGGGAGATTCCTAAGCCTTGGAATGAAACTGAGTGTTGCAGCTCTTACTGAAAGGTTTTAAGGAAAACGAGCTACTTAAATACGGTTTGGGGTTTAGTGCAAATGCTTCACATGGCTGAATATGCCAAAGATGCTTTATAATTTAACCCTGTAAAAGCATCATTACTAAAAGACAAAGTAACATAGCAACTAAATTAGACCTATTAGTTTCCTTTTTCTGTGTGCTCCAATTTCATATGCTACTTGCTTTTTAAAGTACTAGGTTTTAAGGTATGACTCTTTTCAGTCTATGCTCATAGCAAGGAAAAATGAACAACTGGTTGTCATTGTAAAATATATAACTTCAGGCACTGTTTTTTTAGCAATGGCTATACTTTGTCTTTTTAAAAATCAGTGTATTTCTATCATGTCTGTGAGACATTTGATTAGAGACAGGTAGGAATGTTTCTTCTTTTACCAACTGTGCTCCAAATTTTAGTTCATTTGCTTAATGACTGTGATGGTGCATCCATCAACACCCCAACCCCATCTCCTGGACCTCTCCTGCTTCCCCCGGAATTCCCGTTAAGCCACAGGCTTTGCAGAGGTGCAAGAAGCTGGCTGGCTGGGCCGTATCAGGCACTCAGGTTGCCTGGCAAAGGTGGGGAGAGGCACACAGCGAACAGGAAGTTAGGGTACTTCCTGATCATACCAGGAGTTCTTTTGGGATGATCGCTCATCCCCTGACAACCTGGAATGCAACTACTGTGCAACTGGTGAAACTGACATAGAATGGAGGCCACGATGGAAATTCGCTGATGACTAAAGTAAATCATCTTACAACCCTATGAACAGTGGTCCTGAGAGAGACCCTTTGAGCTCTCCTGGACCACTATGGATTGCAATCAGCTATCTCTGAGAGGGACCCCTCTCAGAGCCCATAAACTCTCACATCTGCAAAATAGGGGGATCATTTATCTGAGCCATTACTTCTGCTCACTGACTCAACCCTTTGCTCACTGAGGAGTGCTGAGAAAGCTGACATGAGCATTGTGTTCCACTTTTCACTGCACCCAAGGCAAATTTTTAACATATGTGTATATATATATATGTTAGTGTGCATGGTTTAGCTTAGATATTTAATTGTAAGTGCGTGTGTGTTAGCTTCAATAATCAAGTGTTAGAAATCTTGTGATTCACTTTAAAAATGCAAACTGCTGCTAGATGACATTTGTAATCCTTCAGACGAACACCGCTGATCAGGTTTGAGACTAAGTCTAAACTCAGTAACACCTGGACTCCTCTCTGAGAAGGAGTTTAGAAAGCAAGGGGGTCCAATCTGAACCTCATGACTCAATAGAAGGGTCTCCCTTATCCTTTTCACCCTCAATCTCTCTACCTCAACCTCCCTCATTCCATTAGACATAAACCACTAACCAAGTCTGAGACTAGAACTGAATTCAGCTGCACCTAGGCTCTGTGAGGAGTTTAGAAAGCAAGGGGGTCTATTCTGAGCCTCGTGACTCACTGGAAGGGTCTCCCTTAGTACTTCATAACTCTGGTTTCTATACACATAATTTCAGTCCAATTCTATATAAATCACTTTAATCCAATTCTGCAGAAACCATTGCCAATTCTGACACAATTTCCTTTTGTGTGTACTGCCTTCAAATTCTGTTGAATCCCACTTTTATATAATTCTATTAAAATCGCTTTTGCTAATATCTCTGCCAGTGATTTCTTTAAGCAATCTTAACCCCTCAGTGTGACCAAACCTGAGCAAAACAGACCTTTTGTCCATGTCCTATTAAGTACTGTGTTGAAGAAAAAAAATCAAAGTGCTTTCACAGAGAAAGGTGGAGAGTTGTCATAACGACTGAAAACACAGTAGCTTGTAAGTAGAAAGTGAACTCAGAGAAGGAGACTCTGTAAATATATTTCCTTTATGAAAATGCAAAGTAGTGAAGCTAAACTTCATGGATGCACAAACATCTATGGCTAATTTCTCAATTTAACACTATATTCTTCAACAAAACTAACACAGCTCGACTATTTGTCATGTCACCTTCCAGATGCTACTTGAATTTATTCCTGATACAAAGTTATTGCCTTCAGCGAAGACAAACATTCATTTGGGACCTTATCTTTAATAGTCTGAGGCAGACTCCAGATACTGCTCCTTACTTTTCTTTAAATCTTTAAATAAAGGAATGTCAACCCATATCAGTAGAATTTCTATTCATTTAATAGATTAAAAACCAGTTTCAATATATACAAAAACATTGTAAACAAGCTTCCTTCCAGTATACACTGAAAACTGCTTATGGAGCACTAAAAGATACAAAAGAGGCATCTTAAAAACCTGTGAACAGGATCTGTAGGGCAGATATACATGGGAAGGCAGTACATGCTCCTGAAATGCAACTGTACACATATTTGCACAGTCTAATTTAAGAGGATAACCATAGCCTAAGAGCCATCTGATCCAGAAAAGCAAGGAAAAAGCAACAACAGAAAGCTGCTTCAGTTATGAGATCAAAGTAACAGAACCTAAGAGCTTTCTGCCTTCCTTACACTTCCTACAACACATCCATTTGGTTTTCCCTCCACATTCAAGTGTTTAATACAATTTAAAGCAGATAAAAGTATCACTAAATAAAATAACTTACAGAGAAAGTAGAGTGGTAGTAGAGTATAGCAGTAGCCTTACCAGACTGTTTTCTTCCTGCATGAGTAACTGACCACATATATCCCAGGCTAGTGGTGGTTTAGAGCTCCTAGTGCTGTGATCCATGTCCTGACTAATTCAACCATGTACTACTGCTTTACTTTAAAACATGGACACCTAGTAATATATTGAGCAACTGTTACTGAAATTCCGACTCCAGAGAAGTTAAACTCTTTGTGATCATCTCTGCACATCTGACCTCCTGCCATGCAGCTTTGACTGATGCAGCCCAACAGCAGGGCTCAGCAGGGCACTCTGTCCCTTCCACTACAGGTTGGAGTTCCCCTTCTGGTACTTTATCTGCTCCAAATTTGGGATGCTGAGAAGCTGATGAACAGAATGACCCTGAAACTACAATGACTGCGCTGAGTGAAAGAGAAAGTGGACAGTCCAAAGCACAAACACACACACTGATGAAAAGCAACAACCCTTTTGCCCCATCACTTGCCAAAAGGAAGAAGGCATGGAGTTTCCACATGATCCTTCCCTGAATTCATGGAAGTTTAAGAGAGGCAGGACACTGACAACCAAAACAACATTCTCTTTATATCATTAATAGATTTTGCTTCAGTCCTATAGGTTGTACTTTTAAGACTTTTTGTTACATGAGAAGAACCATCAGTTCTTTGAGGGATCTCCATGTACTCCTGTTTTTAGCGCATGGCAAATGGTGAGCACGCGGTTGAGAATACCAAACTGCCTATGTCCATTCATGCAGCTGACACAAGTGCAAATCGTGACGCCAAATGTCACAGCTTTTTTGAGGAAGCATAGTTGAGATCCAAGAAACAGTGCACAGGATCCTGGTAGCAGAATGCATCTAACACTGGCTGTGAAAGCAGCTTTGAGATTATAGGCATTACTGGAAAATAAATTTTGCTGTGCTGATAAACACGACTCTTTTCAGAACAAGATCCAATTTCAAAGGCTTTTGATGCTACTGCTTGACATTTAGACTTTTCCCCACAAGAGACAAGTAGTTGAAATGATTTCCATATGTCTTAGGTCTATTCAAAAGAAAGGCTAAGAAAATATTAGACCAATGTCCCAGCTGAGGTCTAACAAGGCGACAGACTTGCATTAACCCCTTCACAAAACCTTTTAATAACTAGGACTAAAAGCTACCTTTTGCATGGCTAACCTTTGATAAGGCAGGAGAGATATGACAAGCACCTTTACCGACAATACATTCTCAATGATTTCAAAATAAGTAGATACTCTGGAACAGCCTGATAAGGGCCTGAAGCCTGGTTTATGTTATTGTTAGTTACCCACAGGGAGAAACTTTTTCACACATGGCCACAGCTCAGGCAAGCTCATCGTTTCCTGGAGTTTCATATAGTATCTTCTGCTTTTTCAAAGAAGGAAAATGCCTTGAATTCAAATGGTCTAGTGTCAGAACACAAAGGTGGCTTGACAAGAAACATGAATATAAACATAATGTACAGGAAAATTTAAATTAATCAAAACCAAATTAGGCAAGTAGCATTGGTTTTGCGCTGGCACAGAGTTAATTTTCTTCACAGTAGGTAGTATAGGGCTGTATTTTGGATTTGTGCTGGCAACAGTGAGAACATCCCATCACACAGGGAGGTTTTTGCCATGCTGAGCAGCACTTACACACAGTCAAGGCCTTTTCTGCTTCTCACACCACCCCACCCCACCAGTGGGTGGGTGCACAAGGAGTTGGGAGGGTACAGGTGATCCCAACTGACCCAACGGATATCCCAGACCATAGGACATCATGCTCAGCATGTAGAGCTGGGGAAGAAGACTGAAGAGGGGAATGTTCAGAGTGATGGTGTTTTGTCTTCCCAAGTAACTTGTTACGTGTGATGGAGCCCTGCTCTATCACCTGGCTGGACACCTGCCTGACCATGGGAAGTGGTGAATTAATTCCTTATTTTGCTTTGCTTGGGTGAGTGGATTTTGCTTTACCTTTAAACTATCTTTTATCTCGATCTATAAGTTTTCTCACTTTTACTTTTCTGATTCTCTCCCCCACTCTGTTGCAGGGAGTGAGCAAGTGGCTGCATGGTGTCTAGTTGCCAGCTGGGGTTAATCCATGACATACACTTCCTTTTATTAATCAAATGTTTTCATTTCCTTGGGCTGTCCTCTACAATATTTGGATGTAAGTTATGAGGCTAATGTTTTGCATCTCCTTTTGCAGCCCCAGCTTCTGAGAGGCACAGGAGACAGGAGAAAAGCAAACACTTCAGGACCACTGGTGTGAAAAATGTTCTGTCATTTTAGGCAACCCACACTGGCATCAGCTCCTACCAAAAAACCGCAGAGCCCACTCAGCAAAGAGCAATCATTAATCTAGTATTTCAGAGCTCTGCACCTCCAAATTCTGAATAACAGGTAACCCTGACAACAGTTTGTGAACTTCTGGTAACTAGTAATGTCCTGCTTCAGATGTCAACATTATCCATTTTCAAGAGAATTAACTGCAAAAGGGAAAACAAAACAAAAAGAACAAAAAAAAGAGGACCTAATGCTCTCAACAGAACACAAAAAGAGAAGAATGAAGCTCACAAAGAAATTAAGAACAGAAAGCAAAATACAAGCTTGAAAAGAGTACCAGAAGGTGAGCACTTTAGTAGTTGCAGGACCCTTTCTTATTTTTAATCTGCTGGATGTTACACTGGAGTTTTTCTCCCTTACTTTGTTAAAAAGTTCAGCTCTCATCCATCTTCTCTGCACTATTTAATATTGTGAAATTAAACCTTCTAATCATCAGCATTACCACCTTTTTTATTTAATCACCTATTTTCTTCAGGGCCAGAAGAACTCCCCTTGATATAGCTTACTAGGACTACAGACTAGTCGGTTTCTTGCTGATTCAGCAAGAAATCAGTAGTTTAATGCATTTGCAAGTCAATGGATCACTTCACTAGCTGCCTTCTAAAAATTAAACAATAGCCAATTCACTTTCCCAAGGCAATTTTTTATTTCCCCCACAAATCCCAGCTCTTTGTTCCAGATGTATTTCCTATCATGTAGCTATTGCTCATCGACTGGAGACATAAATGTCAGGTCATACAAGCAGGGTTGTTCCTTGTGTGCCTAATTAAATGCCCAAGCAGGCAGGTCTAGGGATTTCAGCAGACCTATACTTACATGTCTCAGGGCTATTACAGGAGGATGATGGATTTAGGAGCAGCTCCACAGTAATTTAGAAAACCAGTGATATTTGTCTGACTATGGAGAACTGTAGGAACTGTGGAACTGTATGGGTTAATGCAAAAGAAAGGTGTTAGAGAAAAGACAGGAAAAAATTATATGGCCAAAGCTTCTCACCAAATATTTGAGAGCTGTTAAGGAATACCAGAATTATTAGCTTTGATGATCTTGCCTTCTGTCCAGTCGACCTTTAAAGTAACTTTTGCACAGAACATGAAAAGCCCATGAACACAGGCAAAAGCCAAAAGCTACTGGTAGGATGAAATGGGATAGTTCTCTGAAAACAGAGGCAGTTCCTTTCACGCTGAGGGAAGGCCACATCTCTGTGGAGATAGGAGTTTAGGTAAACAGAGCAGCGTGAGCACTAGTAGAGATATATTCATGTACCCTGTTTGCTTTTGGGTTTGTTTTTTTCAAGTCTTCCTTTTCTGCAGAATTTTTCATCTTACTGAAAAAAGCAACAGTGTCATTTCATGACCCATTAGGCTTTCACTCTCAAGAAAAAGCTGCAGGAACCCAAATTCTATCCGATCTGCTACAGGGTACTGTAGCCAAGCTAAGAATTGGAAAGTCAAACTCTCCAACTCTCTTACCAGTAAAAATGAAAGTATGAAGATAGATACCTAGGGGTATACACTCAGAAAGAGGATAACTGCACTGTTCACCTCTCATTCTGACATTGATCTAATAAGATCCTTAATGTGAAATTTTCAGCAGTTCATTAACAGATGATTTTTAGAATAAACAGCATCTTACATTGATAGTAATTTATTGTCTAAGTAATCCTATCCTAGGGAATATGAACTTCTAAAGCATAGTGGGGAAATGAACTGACATTCAATAGCGGCAACATCCCAGATTAAGGCATAAGCACAGAGTTTAGTTTCTCCTTCTATGGCACTCTTGTCAATCCAAAAATACCAACCTATTTTTTAGCCTCACTTCTGGGAAGTGTCATCCTTATATTTGATCTTTTGTTGGCATCTGCATTCCTTTTTGCCAGATCACTGGGTACTCCTGGCAAGAACATACGGGACAGAGAAACTGGCTATATTTTAAACTAAGGAAAACAAAGGAACTGAAAATAGGAAATCTAAATTTATTCAGATTACCCCTCAATAGAAGACTGATTTTTGCAAGGAAAGCATTCTTCCCATGTCCAAAACCTCTAGCTCCCTTCTTATTCTAATTCCTATCTGCTTTAATGTTACAGTACTTCTGTGGCACATGATGGTACAGCAGAAAAGCAATTTCTGGGGTAGTCAGAAGTGTCTAGAATTTACTAGAGAAAGAGCCGCAACTGTAGGTGTAATTCAGCCATTAAGGAATGTAATTAGCATTTTATGATTCATCAGTGTTGGTCCATTTGTTCTGAAGAACAACAAAAAATAGACACAAGGAGAAACAACTCCATTAATTTTCTAAGCAATACCTGTATTTTCTAACACAGTTTTCCACAAGGTATATCAGGATAGTGAGGTCAATAAAAACTCTGTTAGTGCCAAAGTGGTCTGGTGTAGTTAAATCATTTGGGGATCTTTCCTAAGTGAAGCTATAGCATGTTCTTCTCAGGAGAAGTGAAGAAAACCTGACTGGATTGAAACGTACTTCTACATAAAGGCAGAGAGAGAAGGACATGGAGTAGAATTAAACACAAAATACATGTTAAAGGAAACAGCGGGGAGAAAAATAAAAAACAACCACAAAACGAGAGACGAGAGATGCTAATTTAGGACATATGGTGATAAGACTGTTTGCAATCGTTTGTTAAACTTCTTTATCTACCTCTTTCTTTTTTCTCACAGGCTCATTTTTTGCAGCCATCTCTGTTTGTCATGAAAAATGTGCAGACTCTGAATTCTAGGCCATCATCAGCATCAGTCCTTCCACCCCATGCACTGCAGTGTAATTTACAAATTCAGTGAGGCAATGTGTGCATGGGGGATGCTTACCTGAAAGTGAAGCTTTTTTGCTTTCATCCAAAAAAAGAGAATTGTTCAGGAATATATTTTACATTTTAAACTTAATTTGTATGGACATTATGACACCTGCCTTGAAATTGCTGTCTTCAGAATTAAGTACAAACATCCTGTCCTTTTTAAAAGAAAAAGATGCTGACAGTTCAGCGTGGATCTAAATTTTAGTGCCAGCAGTAATATGCTATCAGTATGTACCCAACCAATGCCTGGGAACTTTACGTTTCCATTTAGCTTTCTTATAGATGAGAACACATGATAAACCTATCAGAGCTACCATCCCTCAACCTCTCCTGGCAGCCTGGGTGATAGAGCCTCCTTTACATTCAGACAAGACAAATTAGAGTGCACTGTGCACAGGCTTCATGCTCTCTTTGTGCAATAGAAGTCATTCATCTCTTCACGCCAATTGAGAGATACTGGCCAGTCTGCTGGGAAAGAGGGGAATAGGATAGAGTCAAAAATCAGGGGGAGAGAAGAAAAGTAAGAGAGAGAACAGTAGGAAGAATGCTGCCTAAGGAATTCAGGGTCTCATAACCAACCGTAAGTAAAAAAGCATGATAATGTGTAGAGAGAGACGTGATACGAGGTAAGGGCACGTCCCCAAAAAATACATTTCAGTTATTAATTTCAGTTATTTAAGAAATTGTGTTTCTAGAATCAGACAAACCCAGAGAATAAAGGGAAAGAAATTATAAGATGCAGGTATATAAAGCATACATTATCCAGCACACATTCAGATTTAGACTTAAGTGGAAATAAGATGTTTGAATTGCTTGAAAAAGGAGTCCTTCCACTCACAAATGAGTAAGTGCATGGTACCATACATAATCAGCTGTCTATAATACTCTTGAGTTAAATTAAGAAAAAAAGGATCAAAACAAATGAAAATTTATTACATTTGTAGTCTTAAAAAAGGCAAGACAGTTTTTGCTAAGTTTTCTAGAGTTCAATGCCTTTTGCTTAAGGGAACCTTGCAATCACACTGTTCCTGCAAAGACAGAATTTGCCCCTACTGCGCAATGGACCTGGTAAAACAATACATTAAAAAAATAATCATTGATTTCCACAGCACTTATTCTGTTTTGTAATCTACACAGTGTTCTGATCCCAGAGAAAGCACTTCTCTGTAATGCTTTAATAAGCTTAATGTTGTTTCTATTATAACACAAGAGTGAACACTTTAAGACTCTGAGTTTCCATCTAATTCAAGGTGGTATTTTAAATATGACCCACTTCTTTTCTTCCCCTAAATATCACTTCATCTATCTCCAGCACTCACATTTTGGCAATGATTCTATGACATTTGACATCAGTATATCAACAAAGCTATGAAACAGTGGTGCATCCTTCACCACCTCTAAAGGTTTAATCTGTTTGGTGCAGATACACACCATACAGCATATTTGAAGTCTTTCATGCTAGCAACTACCACCTCTCAATTTGCAAAAGATTTTGAGATATGAAAATCTATGACTCCATGATATGAAAACCCTTAGAAGAAAAAGAAGTTTTGTTTTTCCTAATGTGTACCTCGTTTAATGGGTTGCAAAATCATAAGCATGAAATACTGAAGTATATTCGTTTTCCTTCCTTTCTATACAACTGCTACTTAGGAGACAGAAGGAACTCTCAGGAAGTTACAAAATAACTACTGCTTTATTCTTCTTGACTTCAAAAATTAGCCTTGCCTCAGTTAAAAAATCAAATTGTTCTTGTCTATTAGTAAAACAAAAAGTCATCCTATTTTATGTTTACCTAAAATGATTTAATTCTTGAACACAGTACCATCTTTATATTATTAGATATTTTATTAATACAAATCTCTTTCTGTAATCTCTGTAAATTAACTGCTTGTCAAAAACTTACTAATAAGTGGGAAGATTTAGTCATATTACTCTTTCAAGAGTATTCATTTCAATGCATCTTCAAAGGATATTCCTGGATGTGCCATCTTTATCCCTTGTGCATAAGATGATTAATTTGTAATACACTGGTATCATTAACAATAACTGAAAATTTGATTTACGTTGTGTCATTCTATTATAAATCCAAACTTTGAAGAAGCCTTGCTGTATGTCTCCCTGATTTAATTTATTAAAGTGGAACCCTAAGTAATTTATCAGAAGACACATATGCATTCCTTGGGGAAAACAATTAGCAAATTGTTCATAAAAATGATATAACTCTCAAACTTATTTAATAGAGAAAATTATTTCTGAATTTCATCAGTCATTCATTTTCAATTTACAAGTGAAATTATATTAGCAATTAAAAGTTCATTCTGGTTCAGTTTGTCCCGGTTATCGGGTTGTTATTGAAACTACCTCATGTATGACAAACTGGAAATCACATGATGGATTTTTATACTACATGCATGTATTATATACTACGATGTAATGTATATACAATTAGCAGTTCATGATGTCTGGAAAGCATATAAGCCGTACAAAATGGGACAAAATCTTAAATGCTTTTATATAGCCAATGATCTATTTGAAACAGCATATTTTTGTTCATAAAGCTTCCTTTTTTCACACAGTTTTGCTTTTACAACAGCTCAAATTTCAAAATTGACAAATGAACATAAACCACTTTCAGTAACTATGCAATCACTGGGGCTTAAAATGAGCTTTCTGTAATTATTTCTAGTAATAAAAAACTAGGACTTGAATATTCAAGAAAAAGTAATACAAAAGTAGTGAAAAAAAAAAGAAAAAATGTAAAGTTGTCCACTGTAATTTTTTAATTAGTCACCCCCAAATTAGTGCTTTTAATCTAATTTTATAGGTAGCTGAACTGAACAGCAGATATTAACTGGCTCGCTAAGTCACATACAGATGCCGGAATGTGTTGAACCGTCTCCAAATCACCAGCTTTATTTCCCCCAGAGTAGACTTTTAGGAGGATAAAAGAAAAATACACTGTTATCTTGCAATCTGTAATTTAGGCTAGAAAACAAGTTACTGAAAAAGTCAAATACACATTTCCTATCAAGTAAGATAAAATAGACAATTATTCACCAGAGATGATAAATACAAAATATCACTATATTAAAGAGGGATTTTTAAGAAATTTGTATTTCAGAGATGCAATGTAGTAATTTAAAAATTTTCCATAGTGCTGCAACATAATACAACATAGAACAGCAGGGTGCATTCAATGAAGAAGAAGAGCTTTGACTGAAGCACAAATCCAAAACAGCACCACGAAGTTCATGCAGATTAAAGCATTCACCTCAGCTTGTTACTGATGGGCCTGATGATATGAGGCAGAAAAAGGGAATGGGATATACTCAAGTATTGTTTTAAGAAATATTTTATATGTTTAAACTAGTTATTTTTTATTCAATATATGTTTTCATTGTGAACTCTACACATAAAATAATTAATTTCTAATTAATTTTATTTTAAAATTATACAGGCACTTCGAAAAAAATTCCTCTTTTGCTTCCATGACAAGCAAAGTATTTTTGAAACTGCCTTGGGCTTATGATACAAGCAAAACATTGCTATTTATTTCACTAAGCAGGGACATCTTACATACAGCTATGCAAGCTTCTGAGACGCTGAAAGTTAATGAAACTGCAGATCAATGGCATTAGAAAGGCGAGTCACAGTCATGATTCTGTAGAGCAGTAAACTTTACGGCTGTTTCTGAAACTGCTAATAATCAGATTCTTCCTGCCCTTGCATTTTCTAAAAGTATCTAAGCAGAAAATGGAGTGAGCTGGGTAAATGACACTAGTTTTTGGAGCAGATTAATGAAAAATGATGGTTAAGGAAAAATATTCTGTATATCACACTCCAAAATTTAAAAAAAGATGGTGGAGAGAAACAAATTTTCTTAAGATCACCCTGAATGTTGTGGAAAAGATGAATTTTTTTTGCAGCTCAGCAAAATCTACGTTAGAAATGAAAGCCAAGCAGAGTCCTAACACATTCATTCTTGGTTGGGAAACAAATGTAATGGGAAAATGTAAAGACCAGGCTGGTTGCCTAGCTGTAATGATGTACTAAGAATACATTTATTACTCAAAGTCTTAAATACAGTCATGTACAGAATGCAGTAGAGGCCACAGTAACTCCAAGTACATTTCTAATAGCAGTATTACAGTACACACAACACTTTCAAAAGATATTATAGTAACAGATTAATATTTTAATATCAAAATATATTAAAATTAAAATAATGGGAAATTTCCTCAACAATTAATGAAAATTCTACTAAAGACTGCCATGGTGACCCTCGGCTGCAGTACTTTTCCACTCTCCTCATCAAATGTGGGGTTTGAAAATCTGTCTTCATCAATTTTAAATTACAAAGTAATTTCAGATCTCAGTATATTGATTATATAAAGTATGTATGCAAACCAAGTCAATTTTCTGGGGACAGATCACAGCTATGGTGCCTGAACATAACTGAAAAGATTCAATGGGAAGCTCCAAAGACTTTACATAGGGTATAATCTAGTTCTAATGTAAGTACGTGCCTATCACAGGTCCAAGAATGAAACAGACAGCAACAAAAAGACCTTCAGATTTCACATGCCTGTAAGACATTCAGGAATTGTTTCCATAGGTAGACTGCACAAACTATGGACTTTGCACTTTCATTTGAGCACTAAAACCAATGAATTACTTGGAGAAAGTGTTTAGGCTTCTTTATAAAATTAACTAGTTCTGTTGAACGTATTGTTAACATGCATACATGTATGCACACATGGTTGTGTCATTTTGTAGATCCACCCCAATAGTTTATTACACATTTCAAAGGCAGAAACATGAATCACTGCTTTTATACGGCAAAATACAGCCATCGACCCAAGTGAGAACGCCACTTAGCAAATGATAGGTGGGTATGATGATGTGATACTTTTACATTTCTGGGCACTAGCATGAGATAGATTAAAATCTTGTGCTAATATTTGTAGGATCCTTGAAAAGATCACTCACTGCATTTTTTAAGACTTGTCCTATTTAACTTTTGTTGAGACCATAAATATAATAAAATTTGTTTAAAAATGAAATAGGAATATATAACTGACTAAAAGAGCTCTACCATTCTCAAAAAAGACTTAAGATTCATATATTATTGCAGTTGCGTAATTCCTTGGTGAACTTTCTTCAACATGCATCAATCTCAATCTATGCAGCATCCCATCTCTTTGTTCTCTCTCAAGCTTCTTCATAATGTATCTACAGAATAACTGTGAATCACTAATAGCATAAGCACTGTTTACTCACGCTATGATCTTAAACACATTCAAACAACAGAAGATGGCAAACTTTCCCTCCCACTCTTGTTTCTATTTTAATGTTCAACAGAAAGCTTCCAATTTACCGAATCAAAAATTTTATATCAAATTAAGGGAATAAATGATGATTAAAAAAACAACAAGCAAGTACAGAGAGTCTGTTAGGAAGCCTGGTCAGTAAGAATGATGACAATTAAGCAAGTGCATGGAGGAGATAAAGCACTGTCAAGCATCATTAAAGCTAGCTTCTTTTAAAGACCTCATCTACTTGGAACAAGATTCACAAGGATATACCCTTCATGCTATCCACAGAATACTTTTGTCATTATAGATTAAAGCAAAATTCTTCTTACAAAAACACAAAACCATCCTACACACCTCTGTTCTACACCACTATCTGGCTTGCTCCTATTGATAAATAAAAGTTTGTTTATTGAAGGATTTTCAGTCATTGTGTATTACTACACAAATGACTGTGTTATTTTTACTACGTAAACTACATACTGCACAAATGACACAATGTCCAATCTCATTTGGTTTGCTGGACAAGATGAAGGTGATAAGCATGCAGGTCTCTGTCCAGAAGCAGAATGTCTGTAATATCACTTCTTGGGATCATTCAAGTTATGCATATACTTCATATCATGGGTGATGAACTCAAAGAGGATGTCTTTTACTACTATAGCAACAGATCTACTTTCACTTTTCTCCAGTTGACAATATAACCTCAATCCCCCCAAAGCGTCCTATTTCTTCCCTTCCTTCATAAACACAGGATTTTTTAGCAGTTCTACAGTAAATGTTTATGCTAATTGTCCATGACAGAAAAATTCCTAGAATCACAGAATAGTTTGGGTTGGAAGGGACATTAAAGATCACCTAATTCCAACCCCCTGTCATGGGTACACACATAAACCTTCCACTAGACCAGGTTGCCCAAGGTACCATCCCACTTGTCCTTGCACACAGCCAGGGATGGGGAAGCCACAAATTGCTTTTAGGAAAATAAGAAAAGGTAAAAAAAAAGGTATTCTGGCCATCCAGTAAGTAAGTAATGACAGTGTCTTTGACAGGACTTAATAACCCCAAATGGTCTAGCAGTTTGCTGGTTTCCCTCCTAAAAGAGATCAGCAATTTTAAATATTCAATACTGTGCTACCAAAACTTTGTCCACCCCAAATTAAACATAAAGTAAACATACTTTGACACTAACTAGGTAATTCAAGGGTTATCCTGTTTGTTTGTTTTTTCTCCCTCCTGTTATGCATTCATGACTTATTAAATCAGATTTTAAAAGTTACTGATGTTTACAGTTATTACAGATAAGTAGATTATCTGAAACATGCTATGTGATTACCATCGGAATCAATGGCAGGTAGGCATCTGTTTGTTTATGATATTAATACTTGTTCATTTACATACTTAAAACATTGAAATGCAATCGAAAGTTTGTCTCACATATAGAGGGTGCGGGAGAAAAAGGAGAGGCTGAGGTACGGTCGAGTAATTTAAAGAGGAAAGCCAGAGATACTTTAATACCTATGGAAAATCCTTTGGGAAGCACAGTAAATCACTCCCCCAAACAAAAAAAGCCTCTGAAAGCAATATAACCTATTGACGGCACCAAAAAATTTACCTTTCCTCTCCCTCCTCCTCCTCCGTAGGTGTGCTGAATTGTGGCTGTAGGTAACAACCACATTCACAGACATAGAAGCAGAGCCAGGAGACCCTTGAAAAGCAGGTTAAGTTGGCAGAAGTGCTATGCATATATATTAATTAGTATTCTCTACTTACTTACAAGTATGATTATTTTCACACACCGGGAAAGCATATGTTTTCATTTTTCACAATGCAATTCACTCACACAGACCTATTTGTTATTCTTAATGCCATCAATCAACTGACTACATTATTTGCAGTGTTCTAAAACCATGAGGTGCCAATTAGTACTGTCTAGTGATTAGTATTGGTTAATATTCCTCCCAACATTCACTGCTTGATGAAAAACCTGCCCTTCCCCTCCTGTAGGTAGTTTTTTCAGCTACTGGTAACAAAGATCTTGTTGCTTGACCTTCTAAAGCATCAGCAAGAGGGACATAGAGAATACAGGTACAGCCACTTTTCAGTGTGTCTGTAATAGCTCTCTTCTGGGTCTTTACCAAGTATTTCTTTATCCAAAAGTTTTTCTTTTGGAAATGTTACTAATTTTTCTGAGCCCTTTCCCTCTGAGTCAAGATCTATACTATACAGCTAATTTCCTCTATTTTCAATTGAATTTTCTATAATACTTGGAGACTTGATACAATTTGCTTCTTGACTGAGACTCAGGCAACAATAATTACTGTATTTAGTGAAAAAGGAAATGATATACACACAGAATTAGAGACAACAGAGTTCCATTAGGTCAGTTTACTCCTCCCCATGTCCATGTACATTTACTCTCTACAATACACGTCTTCCTCATTCTTTTTTATTTCTTAAGTATCAGTTAGAAAAAAGAGAATGTATTGAAAAATCTGATGTTCTCTTACCTGCTGCAGACAGAAATTTGCTTTAGTGCTTGCAAGAAAGTAAAGGAAAAGAGATCCAGTTTATTTTTTCAGAAACTTCTAGATATATGCTCTGTGCTAACATCTTCAGCTTAGTGAGAGATTTATGTCGTATAACAAGGAGAGCACATCTCAGAACTTCATCCATTTTTCAGTGAGCAGTCATTTCTCATCTCTAATAGGCATTTGCTCAAAAGCTGAAGTTATTCCAGCTCCCATATAGCCGTTCCTAAACTCACATTATCATGCATTTGATCTTTTATTTGCTTGCACAAAGTATCAGCATTCTGCATGCACCAATTCTTTCATTTCTTTTTCCTCTGTCATCATTTTGTAGGACTGACCTGAGAAGATTTCTGAAGATATATGCTGAAGGTAGACAAAATTACACTATACTCTGAGTTACTTTGAATCTGCTTTGTGTTTTCCTCATAGATTTGTATTTACATTTACAGTACAGCTATGACCATCTTTTCCACAAGAAATGCAAATTCAACCACCCTGTCTCATAGTCATATATGCAAGAGAAACAGGTGGCCACCAAAACTGAAACCCTGACATATTAAAAGTCTGACCAACCTGCACTAAAGCAAATATAACCCCTTATCAAGATGTCAGAAGCTGCAGGCTCAAGACAGAATGATGTCAGCAGGGACTTCAGCTTCCTGTATCAGTAACAGATAACCTGAACTGCCATTGATTGGGGCCTGTTCATTCGTCATATAACATTTAACAATTCTACTTTGGTTCTGCTGAACACATCTGAAGTTGAGCTATTAAAAAAAAAAAAAAACAACAACAACAACAAAAAAACAAACCAAACAATCCCATACCCCCTTTCCATCTGATAATACTTATGATTATGATAGTCTGAGTGCTTTTGAAATCCTGGTGACACCATCTTGGAAGTCTGACCACGACTGTAACAGCTGTTAATCACCCAAGGATAACAATAGATAACTTGATTCAAAATGTAGGCATGCCATCCAAAGGATTTTATTATAGATGGCAGGTTTTAAGAAGAGAAGATTCACGTTCAGAAGAGACCAGCACATGTGAAACAGAAGGAGATATTTTTTTCCTTTTCACTTGACTTCCCTCCTTCTTCTACCACTTCAAATTCTATGGTATTTTAGACTAACACAACTTTGAGAAACAAATGAATTCTACCCCAAGAACAAGACTAAAGATAGAGTGTGTTTTGTACAGGCATACAGAACAGAAGGACTTTCTATATGCCATAGACTGGTATCCCAAAGGAAACTTACTGCGTAGTCTATTCATCTTTGCTTGTCAGAAAAAGCAGCACACAGTGGACTGAGACGCACGCTGCACACCTTTGCTCTCAATGGAGATTTATCACTCATACTAAAAACAAATCCTTAAGCCAGTGAAAAAGAGATGGAAAGTAATACAATTTAAAAAAATGCAGTAAAATAGAAACAAGTAAAAATTATGTCTCTAATCAAACACTTCCTCTGGGCACTAGGCAACTATTAGGTGGTTTGGTGCAAGCTGAAGACACCTCGCAACAGCCGTTTATCTCCAACAGTGCAAATGAGGTTAATGGACTCATTTTCACTCTGTGATTCACTTTCTCTGCAGAAGCAGAAGCTTTTTTGTTTTATGCAGATAATTGGAAACAACGAAGAAACATCATTCTCTAGAGCTTAGTAGAAAGAAGTGAACTTCCTTTTCTAAAAAGAAACAAATTCAACGCAAGAAAGAGAAGGAAAATAAAACTACTGAGGAGAGAAGAATAGTTATACTGAAGGGTAATAGGCAATTAGCAGCCACCCTCCCACATACACCACCAGCACACACTCACAGAATCTACAGAAATGCCTCATCTTAACAGAGTTTTCCCTAACTCTTGTGCTTGAATAAAACACCACTGCTGTCTGCCCCTTGGGGGATCTTAGTAGTAAGAAACAGCACAGGAGAGGCACAAAAAGAGTTAAAAAAAACCAAACCAGAAAAACCAAACCAAACCAAAAAAACCCAAAGACTAAATTAATGAACATGATTTATTCTCTGAGAAAGAAGAAGTATACTCTTGAAATTTACAATTTTTCAAATCCAGAACATTAGTTCTATGGGTAGAGTCACAAAACATTCTGAATTCCACATCTCTTCTACCCAAATATTGCTGTACATCTTGTAAAAATCTGAGTCTGGCGGTCAATTGAGCTTGGTGGACAAGCATTCCTATTCAATAGGAATTCTCTGAGGGAAACAGAGAGTGTCTATCAGGTCTAGCATCTTTAACAGGCCAGCTTTCTCAAAATGGTAGCCAGAGGCTGCTACTAGACAGGGAGGTTGACGAGCCAGGCCCAGTACATCACTCCGTGTCCAAACGAGCTATTTCTATGTTAATGCCTTCAGTGTCTCCAGAGTGTTCCAACTGCCTACTGTACACACTTGCATGTAAAAGGGGAAGGACCAGTATGACTCCCAGGCTGCTTCCTGCCTGTGCCAACATTTCTAATGCCAGGAAAAATGCACAACCATCCCATGTCCCTGCATTCCCCGTTATTTCTGTACTTATACTGGACTGAGACATAATCAAGTTCTAATCAAAATGCTGTGAGTACAAATAAGGACTTTTTCAGGCATCACTGCAAACCTACCCCTATAAAAGCTTAATATTTGTGATTTGTTTGGAATGCTTTCTCATTACATCTGGCATAGTACTGTTCTCTTTGCCCACTCAATCCATTCCCAATTTTGACAGATTGGCTATTTTATTATAAACCTAATATTATGGGATATTACCAGTGGGACAAAGTTATGACAACAATATTCAAAAATGATCATTACTCTCAAAACCAGACAGAGTCTCGGGAATTCACACTCGATATGTAGTACTTCTCTTACAGTAAAAGCTGGAGTTACTTTTACAGAAAAGGGTCTTTCTTGTGTCTGCCTTACTCCTTTGAGGCAGTACCCATTTTATCGTAATTACTCTTCTGTTTAAAATCTCTAATATATTTTTGAGAAAGTATTATACTGCAGTGCAAAGAGTAACCTTTAAATCTTTCCTTCAGCAGAGACAACACCACTGCCTATAGTATATATTTACTATAATGACACCAGCAGACCAGAATACAGGCAGAGACTTACTGTGAAATCAGGAAAAGTGACAGTTTGGAGAGCAAAGCATATGCATACATGTGGTATCTGTTTCAAGGATGAAATACAAACATCTAAACCAGAAGAACTTTCAGAGGCTTCTAGAAATGCTCTACAATCTCTCTGAACACAAATTCAATGGACTTAAGCTTTCTCAGTACTTCTAAAATCAAGAAATATAGTACTGGGAAGGAATGAATATCATACCTTTAAAACTGATAATTTAACTTCTGCACCTGTGATTTATATGTTCAGATTTTAACAATGCAAAGGTTTAATAGTCAATATATCTGTAACTCTTCTATTCAGATCTCTAGCAAAGAAATCTACTGCATTCCTTTTCACATTGAAAAATTACCGTCACTAAAGAATGATAATTCTGCTAGTCATTTTGCAGTGTGCAAAAAAACCTTCTGAATTCAAGAGGCAGTTGTCTTTTTCCTAACCAATTACGCGTATTTGTAGACTAAAAATATTAAACATTTTCTCATTTTATCATTTTTGAAGAAACTACTGAAAACTTCTTTCACAATTAACAAGTGGTGCAAACATTTGAAGTTCCCCACTATTTCCACTTCTACATCCTCTTCTTGCAAGTATTACTTATTAACTGCTATAACTACGAGTGCTCAGAAAGAAAAATAAGGGAAACCATATAAGTGTAGAGGAATACAACAAAAAAACTCTTTGCCTCGTAAGATGCAGATCATGAATATAAAGATTAGGTTTCTAACATGGACCCAAAAGACTGGCTTTAAGTTGCAACTAATCTGTAATTAACAGATACATATAGCAAAATAATTAACATATGTATATATAGCAGTATTCATGTGGGAGCTTACTAAAATAAATGGGTTCCTCAGATCAAAGTCAGAAATAAAGCTTCTTCAGATTAACAGCTTAAGACATTTAAAATGAAAAAGTGCAGTGTTGCAAATGCAGACTTCTTATTGTTAAATGAAAGTGGTTAGGACAGGTGAAGGTTAGGGCACTAATATTTCTGATCCATCTCTAGAAGATCTTTCTGATTACAAAAAGATAATACGGAAAACAAAAAAAAACCCTATAGCTTATACAACAGGGCCATGTATTTAAGTGAACACATGTTGGAATGACACTTCAGGGACTTCATGATCGGCTTTCATATCCCACTAGAACAATATCCACATACACACTTTTTTAATGGAAGGATGATAAATTATAAAGTACAGGTCAAAAATTACAAGTAAAGCAGATTTCAGAATCCTACTGAAAAGACAACAAATCGACCCAGATTTTGACTAAAAGGGTACAAAAACTCTCTGGAGAATCTGGACAATCTATCCCTCACAAGCAGAGTCAGAGGTAAAAGACATTTCAGCAGAAATCAATCAATCTCTCTCCAGAAATACAATACTAGCCTGGGGATTTCACCTATGAAAATTAACAGAGTTTAACACTGGATGCATTGCATATGGCATTTCTTTTCCTTTTCTCCTATGTGTGCTTAATAACTTCATTTAATGTTTCAGACTGTTCTGACAAATTGAAGGTACTATGTTTTGACAATAAAATAATTTTTGGGCTTTACCATGGCTATGCTAGAACTCTTATTTGAGGCAATATGATAAAAAAACGCCTATTCAGGTTATTAGCTGAATTAAGGATATAGAAAAAAATATCTTGCAGCAACAGGAAGTTTACCTCTTCTGACAGATCAACTTTAGTTAGATAATTATGAAATGAGAATAACCTTGTAAGGATATTTTTCCCTTTCTACTTAGGGTACTTTATATGCCACCAACTTTTCTATCATTTGGGCAATGTTATGACTATATCAAGTATCACATTTGTACTTTATTTTGATTAGACACGTAACTTTTTAGTTTGGGTGAAAAAAGAAAAAGATCAGTTTGAAACACTGATGAATTCTACTTTCAAAATTTATGTTCTCTGCCTGAAGCTTTCATGTGCAACCTCACACATGTGGGATGCTACAAAAGTACAACTTGCAACTTCTTTTGATCTTAGCATTTGAGTTTGCTGAGAATTCTGCTTGAACAAAGACTACAGATCACTGCTGAATTAGATGTTCTTTAAAAAAAGAAAAGCTAGCAGTATAAAAAGTAACACATTTGAGTTTAAAAACCCTCACCAACCTTCTCCTAAAGGATAGTAACATATGAAAAATAATTCTGACAATCTAAATAGGCTTTTTAATATAGAACTTTAAATAAACATTTAAAAAAAAAAAAAATCCAAGGAGTTTTGATGGCCTACCATAGAAGAGCAAGAAGAATATGTTACCATTTGCATTAAGATCTACATGAACGAATTACATCCTGAGCTGCATTTCACCTATTATATAGAGCTACAGGTTGGGCAGAGAAGAGATTCAGAGCAGCCCTGCAGAGAAGGACTTGGGGGTGTTGGTCGATGAAAAAATGAACATGAGCCGGCAGTGTGCGCTTGCAGCCCAGAAAGCCAACCGTATCCTGGGCTGCATCAAAAGGAGTGTGACCAGCAGGTTGAGGGAGGTGATCCTGCCCCTCTACTCTGCTCTCGTGAGACCTCACTTGAAGTACTGTGTGCAGTTCTGGTGTCCTCAACATAAAAAGGACATGGAACTGTTGGAACAAGTCCAGAGGAGGGCCACGAGGATGATCAGGGACTGGAGCACCTCCTGTAGGAAGATAGGCTGAGAAAGTTGGGGCTGTTCAGCCTGGAGAAGAGAAGGCTGCGTGGAGACCTCATAGCAGCCTTCTAATATCTGCAGGGTGCCTACAGGGATGCTGGGGAGGGACTCTTCATTAGTGACTGTAGTGAGAGGACAAGGGGTAATGGGTTCAAACTTAAACAAGGGAAGTTTAGATTGGATATGAGGAAGAAATTCTTTAAGGGTGGTGAGGCCCTGGAATGGGTTGCCCAGGGAAGTTGTGAATGCTCCATCCCTGGTGGTGTTCAAGGCCAGGCTGGACATAGCCTTGGATGGCATGGTTTAGTGGGAGGTGTCCCTGCCCACGACAGGGGGGTTGGAACTAGATGGTCTTAAGCTCCTTTCCAACCCTAACTATTCTATGATTCTATGATTAGAAGAAAAAGCATTTAAACAGATATTTGTTGATTTATTTATTTTACCTCCAAAGAAGTATTTCTCTCCAGTCTTAACTTGTAGAGGGCTGTTTGTTCGAACAGCTGAAGCTTCATCGCCATCAATGGTGAGGACAGCAAAATTTTCCTTAGCTAGGAATCGGACTTCATGCCACTGTCCATCATTGAGACCAGAACCTAAAAAAACAGAAGTCATTGGAACATTTTACTTATTTCAGTATTTATTATGTCTCTGTCCAGGTTTATTATGTAAGGTTTAATGAAGGCTACTACAGAAAGGAAATAACTTTAGTGTCATAAAAAATCACTGCCGTTGAAGTCATTATTACACAAAAAATAACATTACAAAATAAATACAAGTCTTGGAAATACTGAAGTGTCTATACTACCAGGTATAATTGTATTTAACTGCAGATGTTATCACTCACCTTTCCTATCAAAAGGCCATATTCTACATTTTGCTAATAAAGTGTATCTCTTAATTGTTTCTAAGATCAAGTTCAGAAGGAAAAGATATGGATTGATTTCTTTAACTATAATGAGTTACAAGCCAAAGCGGCACATTATGCTTCTGATTGCTGTCTTTATCAAAAGCTAAATATTTCCAAGAAAAGGGAAAGAAAAAATAGGAGGGGAAATGTTCACGTTCACAGCAAATCCTGTATTGGGATGTGGTGCTAGTCACAGAAGATGAAGATATTATCACGGAGGCACTGAAAAAACAGCAAATGTCTGCCAAAACCTGCAATCTTAAGGGAGCACCACCCTCCCAATACTGACAGCAGTGAAGCAGATGGATCTGATCATTCATTCAGATCTTTATATAAAAGACAGAATTATATATACTCTTTACATTGTCTTCAGCAGCAGCTGGCAGGAATCCAGTTTGTCCTGCAAGTTAAACTGGCATTGAAGAGCTGTGAGTATTAAGTTTGCTCTGGCCATTACTGTGCAGGCAGTTATGTTGGGTCAGCAAGTAAATAGCAAATACTCTACTAAAAGCACATCACTCTTACAAGTGATGTTTTCTCTACTAGACAAAGGTGCTAAAATGTCATTTGCCAAAATAAACCCCAACACAATGCAATAAACTGCTCCTAACATTAAATGTGATGCAAAAAATCAGCAGAAGTATAATGGAAGATAAACCTTCCAAAATATTGGAAAGAATATTATCTTCTATGAACAAGGAATAACAGTCACGGCAAACAGATAAACCCAAACAATTACTATTTTTTTCCCACTGCTTCCATCTGTTTCAGACATGAGATCTAGTCCTGAAATAACATGGAGCGCTATACCTTGCAATATTCGCTAGCGTGAATAAAAGCCTCTTGAAAAATGTATCAGTAAGAAATGTTTCTACCAAAGCTTGTTCCATCTAGTGTAAAAATAGATGAAAGACCTAATACACTAAATATGAGAAAAGCTTTCGGCTTGCAAGTCTTTTTCTGGTTTTCATTACATTTGACATACAAAGAAGAAACAGAAAACCACACAATTACAATCCAGGTAAAATTAATTTCAATCGATAATAAACTTGGGAAAGAGGATACACCTTTTGCAGAGTTCCAAAATTGCTGCAACATGTTACCACAACTTAAGTTTACCAGAACATACTTAAACCCAAATTTTCCATCTGGTTCCAGCATTATTTCTCCTCTTTTGCACTAGCATCATCTGCAGTGCTGCTGCCAGAGGAAGGACGCTCCACCGCTCTGTGTTATTTGTGGTGTCTTTTATACAGGCTTCATTGCTAAATGTTAAGATATGCAGGGAAAGCGCCTGAGACTTTAACTCTCACGAGGTGAAGTAAATAAACCCAAAACAACAAACAGCATCGACCTCTAATGCAAACGGAGATTTTTCCATTTTCTGTATTTTTCCCTTAAAAATCCATGTTTCTTTCCTTAAAATTGATAGAATGTCCTAAACTTGACAGAATGGAAAGAAAAAAAAAGGCAGGAAATTAGTTTTGAGGAAAAGACACATCTGGTTTAGAAAGCCACGGAGAAAAGATCTCACCTCTCACAGGTTGAAACTGACATTCATCTGGGTATAAGCACCTGTGGGCTGCTGACAGCGTTGTATATAGCAACCCTTATCTATAGAAAATGTACCTTGCTGCCTTGAAAGCCCACAGGTTTGCTTGGCCTCCTCTGCAGGCTTTCCAGGGCGCCCAGACCAGCCTCTGGCCAGAAGCTGGAGCAAAACCCCACACAGGTGTGGGGGGAAAGGGAGCTGTGTGGCTCAGACACATCTCGTGCTCTCCTCAGCCTCTAGAGAAGCAGAAATACTCATGAGTTAAGCAGTGAGGGGCTTTAGTTCGGCTGAAACAGGGGCTTGTACCGGGTCCTATGCTCAGATGCTGCCGGGGGCGCCGCGGGTCTCTCTGAGGTACGGTGGGCTCGGTCCGACTCCAGCCGGTTCCAGCCGGCTCTAAGGGCCCCACTGCGAGGCACAGCCCAGCCCTTCAGCCGCGGGCTGGCTCCTCGTGCACAGCGCCCTCGCCGAGGAAGGGCGGGCGCTGCCCGGCGGGGAGCGCTGAGGGAGCAAGGGTGAGGAAGGGCCCGGGCAGCCCCGAGGGCAGAGCGGCAGGAGGGGCTCCCGCCCCCCGCAGCGGTTACACGGAGATTCACCGCGGGAGGGAGCGGGTGGAGAGCTCCTGAGGGAGCTGTGGCCTGCGCGGAGCCCACAATGGAGCAGCGGCAGCCGCAGATGAGCCGCTGTGTCTCGGCCATAGTCCAGCATCCCCAGAGGGCTGCTCGGGAATAGGGGGTAGAAGCATTGGTAGCGAGGAATTGAAGCTTGGGAGAGGAAAGGTTTTAATGACTTTGTTTCTCACCACCTAAATCTATTTTAATTGTCAATAAGTAGAACAAGTAGTCTAAACAATGAAAATACATTTAAAAAAAAAAAAGGAAGAACTCTATCATTTCTGTCACACCCAATTTGTGAGTTAAAGTCCCTGGCACACATTTATACTGGGGAGAGATTTGTCCAACTCAGCATGGATTTCTGAATATCTTGTGAAGTCCCAAAACATTCCTTCTTAAAGCACAGAAACAGGTGACGAGATCTGCTGAAATACCAAGTGAAAATGGGGTACAGTAATGCTAGTCTGAGAAGTGGACTAGTACTTCTATCTGTGGTATGCTCTCCCAGTGCACAGTAAAAACACTCCAAGCTCACCGGCACCACACTGAAAGAAATGAATGTTGTTGTGACTCGAGGAAAGAAGGAGGTGGAGGGAAGCTGGATCTGCTGAGCAGACCAGGTAGGAATGGGAACATGAGGAGAGCTGTAGCAACAACTAATGCCATGCTATATCCTTCTGTGTGCGCAGCATTTAGCAAAACATACTAAGGGGGTATGCTGCTGTCTGTAAGCTGCTTGCAAGAAGCATGACAGTATAGAGGCAGCACTGTCAACCCTCCTTCCTTAACATGTTAATGCTCTGTTCCAGGGACTTAAATTAGAATACGTAGTATATTCTCCTATGGGGGCTAAATCTGTACAGCTGCATGAACTATTTTTATTGCAGTATTTTATTACCTGCCTCATGTACATTTCTACATGGACTTAAAAAAAAGTCAAGCTTAACTGAGATCTATAAACCAAGACTAAATATTAAGAATAAAACTCTATTGAAAGACTTTCAGCAGGAAAGTTGAGAATGGCCAACATCCCAAATGCACAACAATGATTTCTCATTGCAGTTTGAGCTTTTTCATCTGAGCTGATACATATATTTATTTGCATTCTTTTTTTCTTACTGTAACTTTCTGGTATACAAGTTGAGAAAAAAAAAATAACAACCAAACCACATACCAGAAATTCCCTGCCGAGTTCTGAAAAAGCTGGTTTCATATGCAAATTAAATATGGTAATGAAATGCATTCTCCCTATCTAGGATTTGTGTTTAAATGACATTATTTTTAAAGTAGGACTCTTGAGGTAGGCACTTTGACTGAACAAGAAGAAACAGATGTTTTGCTTATTATAGACATAGAAGAAGAACTAGATTAACGCATACCAAAAGAGTACAAGAGCTTAATGCATAATGAACAACTTAGATAACAGCTGGTTGAGTTATGCCTTCAAGAAAACTACAGTAGCAAACCTGTCAAATTCTTCTACAGTTAATCAAATATTCCTATAAAGGTACTGACCCATGCAGCGGCTACTAACGAGTGCTAGATTACACAGTCTGCTGATGCACACAGACAAAATTCTCTGAAGTCAACAGCATAACATCTGCTACATCAGAACAGAACCTCATCATAATTCTGATTTATGACTCTAGATCAGTTCAAGAATAAAACAGGGATATTATAGTATCTGCACTCCATGAAGCACTGAAGCCATCTAAGGCTATGCGGCTACAAACTGGTCATTAGTTCCTACTGTTGTAGTAAACATTTTATATTGTAATTTCTTGTAATTTTTAGAAGATGAAACCCTAAATATTCAGGATGGGGAGACTCCAGAGCAGAACAGGGAGCAGCCATATGAACAAGCCTGAGAGGTGCTGGAAACAAGGAGGCTTTACTGCGTATTCAGCAATGAGTGTGAATTCCCTGTAATCCAGGAAGCCACAAATCCAGTCAAACTTTCTGCGCCGATGGCACGACCCATCCTGTCTGAGGATGAATGCAGAGAGGGAGAGGTTGGTTTATCACTGCTTTTACCGTAGCCTGCCAGCCCCATGTTTCATCTGAGGATGGTGGTGTAGCTCCTATTCCTGCCTAATCCCTTGCTAATTCAGTACAATTTTGCACCAGTATTTTTGACTATGAGAAAACAAGCCAACTGTATTTTGTTTGAAACATTCAGCTGTGTGCAAATATACAGCAATATATGCCATTAATATTCAAATGGAAAAAAAATAATCACCAGGATGTAATTACAAGAGCTGTGTTTTTCCGTGTTTAGCTAATTGTATTTTTAAACTGGAAAGACAAAATCACAGCTCTTCCTAAACTAATATTTTATAAAATTTATGCAATATGCTATATTTATAATCTGGTTTAGGATTTATGATTCAGAAAAGTAATTTTCCTTTTTTGTCTTAACAATGTTTTCAGCTATCCAGATGAACAGTAAACTAAGACAGTAGCAAATGCAGCCCTTGAAGGGATCTTAATGATGGAAAACCCTGTTCTCCAATAAAACCAAAGCTGTTAGGAAAAATTTCATCTTCAAATTTCAACTCAGGAGTTGGAAACATGCCAAAATTTTGCCCACTGGTGATACTTTATTTATACTGAGTTTTTTCTGCAAGTTAATGCCAGAAGAAAGAGATGAACATTTAGCTTTAAATGCATCTCTAGCCTTGTATATATAGGATGTATTCAGAAAAAAACCCAAACGAAAAAACCCAAACACGCAGGAAAAAAACTAAAACCCCCCAAACTAGGTAATTTTCCTCTTTCCGTAGTTAATACTGTTGTGCAGTAAACTGAAAATACAGCAAATACATACAGCTACAATCCTGCAGGCTCTTTAGAACATTCAAGCCTATTCTTGTAAGAGGCTCGACTACTGGTGTTTTCAATGAAATGGACCATAAACCTGGCAAATAATGGTCAAACTCATAATGATTTATTTTTTAAATATTTTTTTACTGAAAACTAATAAAACCAGATGAAAGACTGTGCTTGAATGACAGAAAAAATAATGTTTTGCAAATTCTATGCTTAAGAGTCTTGTAGAATCTCATGCAACTGCTGAAACAATTTTACCTTTTTAAGCGCAAGCTTTTTCCTCTCCTCTCACTGCTCTTCTTAAAGTCTTTATAATCAGGAAAAAAAAAAGTATTATTATTGTGCCTTAAATATGAAAATACATACACCTGGATCTGGAATCTATATGTGTTCAGCGTGCTGAAAGGATGCTGTTGTTAATGAACAAGTACACCTTTTTTCACTACCCTCTTGCGCTACTGCAGTCTATATCAAGTCAGAAAATGTTGCCTCCAATAATGCAATCTGGTGCCCTGGAATTGCAGTGGGTTTTGTACATACTCAGTGGTAATAATCTCCACAAATGGCTCCAGGATTAATCTTGTCTAAGAAATAAACCATGGCTGCACATCAATTATTTAGCACAACTGTTCCTAACTTCCTCAAAACTCTTTCCAAATCAACATCTAGCTTTACCTGATTTTTAACTGCCAACACTTTTGACTACTACACAGCACTGTCCCATATCCGGATAATGTATCATCATCTTTAAGACCTCAAAACAGCTACTTACATCTAAGTGAACATAGAACACCACTTACTTTCTTTACTTAAAACCACAAGCATGCTAATGCAAAATCTATCCTTAGATCTCAAATAATCACAATCATCATTACTGAAACCGGTAATTTAACTACTCTTTATCCTATATACTTTCTTATACTTTTCATATGAGAAACCTTCAGATTTTTCCTAGAAAATCATTTACATTTCTTTTTCTTCTTTTTGTGTTGTAAAATAAACCATCTTAGAAGCAACATTATACTCATAAAGCTGTAACTTCATTTTATAGTTTTTATAGTCACCTGCCAGATACTGTTCTGGACCGAATTATGATTATTTTTATATACATACATACAGCATCTTAGTATTTTGATTTATTACTTTTCATCTTATGAAACATAAAGGTACTTGTTTTATGACTACTATTCTGTCACATTTATTCATATTAGATATATTTCATTAGCTTTTGGGGGGGCTTTCTGAATTTAAAGCCTTTTTGTATGACAATTATTAATACTATTTACTTTCTATTTATTATTTAGATGGCTAAATTTTGAAAACAGAACAGGTAACCTACATTACTTAGTCTTATCTTTGGACTTACCAAGTTCAAGTACTTACAAAACCATGACAGAGATAGTGTCTATTCTTTGCACATTAATGCTGGATAAATAATATATAAAAATAACTAGGTATTCCAGATGGGGGACGAAAGCAAATCTAACGTTTCATTTCATAACACTGACATGTTCAGTGAGAAGGAGCATAGACCAATCTTTATTTCCCTAGATTTTTTCACAGATGCCCAGCCGAACACTTTCACTTTGTCTTAAACAGAATATTTAATGACAAACAAAACAGAACTTGGTGTGAAGGGTTATGTTGGTAAGAAAAAGCAGGTACAAAAAGAAGAAAAAACCTCCATGGGACTAAAGGTATATTGACATTTTCTGACCAACAGCAAAAATCAAATGTAACTTTGTTCTGATATTGAAATGCCTGCGACAAGCTTCCTAGCCATGGCTCCGAACCAACAAGAATACTTGAAAACATGCTTTAATAGGAGATCACTCAAGGGTATAAAAGCTGTGCACATCTTACAGTACTTAGCCAAATTGGGACCTAAATATGCCTCAGACATCCCAACCGTTCTTTCTGTGCACATTTTCTAGCAGTCATCAATGCATGATTGAGAGCTTGAAGCACATGACGGGGGAAGAAGTGATCGAAGCTTTATCACCGTACTTGTGGTACACTGAAATAGCTTTGTGTTGTTTATTTGGCAATGCTTTTAAATCAGCACCTGTAACACTTTCATTATGTTCCTGTGTAGAAGCTATACAAAGCTCTAGGCACAAGATTTGAAAGGAAATTTACATAGCAGCCCTTTTCATGTCTTAATCCTATTATACAAAAAACCTTTTTATCATTTTATCTTCATTGTACATATGCCTCACATAATAAATAGAACCATTGCATTTTTCTTCCAAACACAGTATAGCACTTTCTACAAGGAGCTGGCTGCCTTACAAGAACCCCTGCCTCTGTTGCAGAGGCATGAACAAAACCAAACCCACCACTCTCCACCAGAAAAAAAGCACTAAATGTGAACATAATCTAGCAAATCCTACTGACCAATCAGTGGGTGTTTCTTCATGATCTATTTTTCACCAAACTCAAACCATTTTAAATCATTTACTCTTTATACCTGGAATATTCCACTTCCAGAACCAAACAGTGCTGTATCTGAAGACTGTGGTTAAGATCCTCATTAGTGACACCTTGAGGCTGGGTTTAACCTTGCTTTACACCAGTTCTGCAGCCACACGCAAAGGCAGTGACCCCCCACAGTAGAAGGCAGTTTTGTGCATGAACCAGGCACCAATAAAGCTGGAGGTAGAGGTTTACATGTAAACAAGTTTTAGTTTTAGTTGGTACTGGTCTCAATACCTGAGGACTCTATTTGCCTTAGATGAAACAACATCCAAAGAATCTCCAGTCTCAAGTGTGCAAATGACATTGCATGGATTTTCACAGCTCAGCATAAACTGTTCTCTGCAGATCCACTCTTACCATGCTACATTGCTCACTACTGCAGACACAGATCAAAAATGCTGAAAGCATTGGCTGAGGACATTGGGATCTTGATCTGAGAACAGCCTGTTCTCTTCTATCTAAAGCCTTAAGGAAAAACTGATAAAACGCCACACTGCCATAGCACGCTGTAGGGCAGGACCTTGAAAAGGCTAGGAGGATTGCGCAGGTTAATAAATGGTTAGAAGGGTGGTGCTATAGTCAGGGGTTTGGGTACCTTGACCATGGGACTCAATATAGTAGGCCAGGTCTACTGGGGGCTGGTGGAGCTGGTCTGACAAAGAAGGGGAAGAGTGGCTTTGGTAGGAGGCTTGCCAGGCTGGTCAAGGATGCTTTAAACTAGATGTGTTGGGGGAGGGGGGCGGCATTCCATCCCAACACACCCAGTCGGTTAGTAGCACCTATAGTAAACGTTCGGAGCAATGTAGGGATATTCCAGCTGCTCCAGCCAATGTGCCGGCTTCAAATGGATCTCGGCTCAAATGCCTCTACACAAATGCCCGTAGTATGGGGAACAAACAAGAGGAATTAGAGATGTGTGCACATCTACGGGGGTATGATATCATAGGCATCACAGAAACATGGTGGGATGGCTCCTGTAAATGGTGTGTTGGAATGGAAGGTTACCGGCTCTTTAGGAAAGACAGGCCCGGCAGGCGGGGAGGGGGAGTTGCTATTTATGTTAGGGATAGGCTAGAGAGTATGGAACTCTGTCTGGGGACAGGTGAGCAGTCGACAGAGAGTTTGTGGGTCAGGGTTAAAGGGAGAACAGTGATGGGTGACATTATTGTGGGGATCTGTTACAGACCGCCTGACCAAGGGGACTTGCTGGACGAAGCGCTCCATAGGCAGATAGGAGCAGCCTCACGCTTGCAGGCCCTTGTTCTCATGGGGGACTTCAACCACCCTGATATCTGTTGGAGGGATGGTACGGCCCGGCACAAGCAATCCAGAAGGTTCCTCGATTGTGTGGAAGACAACTTCCTTCTGCAAGTAATAGAGGAGCCGACAAGGAGAGGTGCCAGGGAAGGGCTGGTTGGGAATGTGACGCTCCAGGGCAGCCTTGATTGCAGCGATCATGAGATGGTCGAGTTTGAGATCCTCAGGACAGTGAGAAGAGCATGCAGCAAGCTCACTGCCCTGGACTTCAAGAGAGCAGACTTTGGCCTCTTCAGGAACCTGCTCAGTAAGGTTCCATGGGATACAGCCCTAGAGGACAGGAGGGCCCAAGACTGTTGGTTGATATTCAAGGCTCACCTGCTGCAAGCTCAGGAGCGATGCATCCCAACTAGAAGGAAGTTCAGCAGGAGGGCCAGGAGACCTCCTTGGATGGATAAGGAGCTGCTGAGCAAAATTCAAAAGAAAAAAGAGGCTTATAAAAGGTGGAAGCAAGGTCAGGCGGCCTGGGGAGAATACAGGGATGTTGTCCGGGAAGCTAGGGACCAGGTTAGGAAAGCTAAGGCCCACTTAGAATTAAACTTGGCTAGGGATGTTAAGGATAACAGGAAGGGATTTTATAGGTACATTGCCGATAAGAGACAGGTTAGGGACACCGTGGGCCCTCTCCAGAAGCTATCGGGAGAACTGGCTACCCTGGATTTGGAGAAGGCTGAGGTTCTTAATGACTTCTTTGCCTCAGTCTTTACGGGCAAATGCTCTGTCCACACCACCCAAGTCTTGGAAGGCAGATGCGGGGACGGTGAGTGTGGGGACCCTGGGCCCACTGTGGGGGAGGATCTTGTTCGGGACCACCTTAGGAACCTGAATGTATACAAGTCCATGGGACCGGATGAAATCCATCCAAGGGTCCTGAAGGAGCTGGCAAATGAAGTTGCTAAGCCACTGTCCATCATATTTGAAAAATCATGGCAGTCAGGTGAAGTTCCCGATGACTGGAGAAAGGGAAATATAACCCCCATTTTCAAGAAGGGAAAAATGGATGACCCAGGGAATTACAGACCAGTCAGTCTCACCTCTGTGCCTGGCAAAATCTTGGAGCGGATTCTCCTGGAAGGCATGCTAAGGCACATGAAAACCAACAAGGTGCTTGGTGACAGCCAGCATGGCTTCACTAAGGGGAAATCCTGCCTAACCAATCTGGTGACCTTCTATGAAGGGGCTACGGAACTGATGGACAGGGGCAGAGCGGTTGATGTCATCTACCTGGACTTGTGTAAAGCCTTTGACACTGTCTCCCATGACATCCTTCTCTCTAAGTTGGAGAGACATCAATTTGATAGGTGGACCACGCGGTGGATAAAGAACTGGCTGGATGGCCGCACGCAAAGAGTAGTGCTCAGTGGCTCAGTGTCCAGCTGGAGACCAGTAACGAGTGGTGTCCCCCAGGGATCGGTGTTGGGACCGGTCTTGTTCAACATCTTTGTGGGTGACATGGACAGTGGGATTGAGTGCGCCCTCAGCAAGTTTGCCGATGACACCAAGCTGTGTGGTTCGGTTGATACATTGAAGCGAAGGAATGCCATCCAGAGGGACCTTGACACGCTTGTGAGGTGGGCTGATGCCAACCTGATGAAGTTCAACCATGCTAAATGCAAAGTCCTCCACCTGGGTCGGAGCAATGCCAGGCACAGCTACAGGTTGGGCGGGGAGGAGATTGAGAGCAGCCCTGCAGAGAAGGACTTGGGGGTGTGGGTTGATGAAAAAATGAACATGAGCCGGCAGTGTGCGCTTGCAGCCCAGAAGGCCAACCGTATTCTGGGCTGCATCAAAAGGAGCGTGACCAGCAGGTCGAGGGAGGTGATCCTGCCCCTCTACTCTGCTCTCGTGAGACCTCACTTGGAGTATTGCATGCAGTTCTGGTGTCCTCAACATAAAAAGGACATGGAAGTGTTAGAACAAGTCCAGAGGAGGGCCATGAAAATGATCAGGGGACTGGAGCACCTCTCATATGAAGATAGGCTGAGAAAGTTGGGGCTGTTCAGCCTGGAGAAGAGAAGGCTGTGTGGAGACCTCATAGCAGCCTTCCAATACCTGAAGGGGGCCTATAGGGATGCTGGGGAGGGACTCTTCATTAGGGACTGTGGTGAGAGGACAAGGGGTAATGGGTTTAAACTTAAACAGGGGAGGTTTAGATTGGATCTGAGGAAGAAATTCTTTACTGTGAGGGTGGTGGGGCCCTGGAATGGGTTGCCCAGTGAAGTTGTGAATGCTTCATCCCTGGCGGCGTTCAAGGTGGGGTTGGACATAGCCTTGGATGGCATGGTTTAGTGGGAGGTGTCCCTGCCCATGGCGGGGGGGTTGGAACTCGATGATCTTGAGGTCCTTTCCAGCCCTTACTATTCTGTGATTCTGTGATTCTGTGTATTAGACCTCCTGCAAGTGAGATGTTCAAGTGGCATCTCCCTGCCCCTTGAAGAATAATTTTGCCCCAGTCTTTGAATGTATTGGCTGGTACAGATTCATTCTGCATTAGTGGTAAGCAGGTGTATGTTTTCAAAGCCAGAAAGCCAACAGAAAAAAATAAGTTCTTATTGAACCAAAGTCTTAATATAATGATCCGTACAAATTATTCACTTACTTTATTACCTAAATATATTTCAGTACATTCTATTTTCTTAGTTAACAATACAGTGGCAGGTATACATAAAATATAGTCTGTCTCAAAGGGAACCACAGTAAAAATACTTGGACCTTAAGCAGTAGTTTTCTCAGAAAACCTTAAAAACATAATTAAGATTGCAGGACAGCTCTGCGTTTTACTGAATATTGCCTTTTACAGACTGCTCTTTGACAATGCAAGTTATACCTCCAAGTCAAGAAAGCGTGTACTCTGACTCCATCCATGAACTCTGATCCTAGGTTTTAAAAGCGTACTTCATGCATTCATTTAGGAAGAAATATCTAATGAAAGCAGCCTCTCATCATAAAAGAAGTTTTAAGAAGAAATCTGAAAATTACTCCAGCCCCTGTTTCCCAGTCAGTTCAACATGACAGCATTTTCTCTCATCTGCACCTTTCACCATGGGTTGTCAAAGAGGAATAATGTAGTTTAAAGTGCCTAAACCTAATGCCTTTGAAAAGGTATCAAACTATCTATTCTTCAAATATACATTGCCTTATTTTGCTGCTCCTTACCATAAATTTCAGTAAAGTTCCCCACATTCCTAAAAAATGAGGAATGACTCCAGCCCACACCTGATGAAAGAGGAAAGGCTGTTCTTTCAAATACAGCTGCACTGCAGTGGATTGTTCAGCACAGCAGTGGGATCAGAGCTAAGCACTGCTTCAGTGCTGGGTGCTAGAAGCACTGCCTTTGAACTACAGACTGAATCCACCACTTGTAACAGAGGAGAGCCAGGGATAGAACAGTCCTGTCAATACAACTGGTAGGACACTGCGAGAGCTGGCATGGGAGACACAGATCACTGTTGTGTACCTCATGTGCACCACGGCGGTTTCTGCTAGTTAGTAACACATGAATTAAGGGATCTGAAGTTGCGATATTATCAATACCACTTTAAAACCATGTGCCTCAAAAATAAAATATTTTCTAAAGGTCCACACATACATGTCTTTGTCCTTAAGCTACAGGAGTTCAGCTGGGGTTAAAGCCACTGGAGAGGTAACCGCAACAGCATTCAAAGTAAAATGCCTCTGCTGAAGTCCTGAGCCTATGGGCGTCCATACCAGCTGAGCACTTAGGCTAGCACGCGGAAAAACTCTGATTTTTCAAGGAGCTGGCTTATACGAGCTTCAGTATCTCTCACACCTACCAGTCTGTGATAATCAGAATCATCATAATGGAGTGGCAATAGCTTTTCCCCAGTTACAGTTGCTACTGGGTTTCATTATAAAAGAATTTGCTCCCAACTCAACTCATATATACTGTACCCACTCATAATTACTGAATCTGTACTGACAGTGAGGGAATCAATCTGCATTAAATTAATACCTCCTGAGCTCAAAGTGAATTTGTTTAACTGAACTGTCCATTCTTTTGCTTTGCAACTTTGACCTTTGGTCAGTATTTGCCTCCCCCTATGGATGAGTAGAAAAACTGTATTTTTATAATCCCTTGTAAATTCTATTCACAGTACAATCCAGTTAAAACCTCACTTTATGGAAAACTGCACGATGACAGTAAAGCATTTTAAAACAGGCATAGCAAGGAAGATTATAAATACTGCATTCTCTATCTTATATATAAAATTGCCCTGTTCTTACCTGTCAAGTGCCTTTTGTCCCTTTGTGGCCATCACAACTGACTGAAAGTATTATCCTTTAATCACTGATTTCTAATGCTCACCTGAACATAATCATTGCTAAAATCCAAAGCAACATATGAACATAGCCTCTTATGCTACAAAAAAAGTACACAGAGCAGCTATTTTGAAGAAGGATTCCTATAAATATGCATAAAGCACAACCTATGGCATTTAAGATAATTTTCTGCTTTGGACTTGAATGTACACTTACGGAGATGTATTTTTCAGAATTATAAAGACTTTGAAAAATGATCAGAGCTGATATTTAGCAATACTAACCATGTTTTATTATGTTCTATTTGTAACTAAATTAAATCAGGGACACTGTAAAACAGAGAGACTGAGATTCACTAGTGAGAAAGAAATGTATCTACTACCATTATGACATAAGAAAGTACCCCTTTTAAGATCAAGCCTTATTTGGTTTGTAGTTTACACAGGGAATGTAACTAATATATTATTTTTAATGGTATTTTTTCATAAATTAAAAATGTGGTACTCGATACATAGCATCTAATAAAACAAAAATAATCCTGAACAGTTACATGTGATATGGTAGGGTCTGATCAGTAATTGGTAATTGTGATTGTAAAACATACTCAAAAGATATCCAGCAGCTTTACATGTGCAATAACCCTTACAGTTAATGGAAGTTGTATGTGTATATATATGTATTTAAAGGAAGAATGTGGCTCAGGTTTGCAAGGTCTCCAGAGGTAACTTCGTCTTGGAGGTAGTAACTGAACCTTGACTTTACAAGAGACTGGAATCACCGCCACTGAAGGCAGTAATTATGCCACAGCCCCTGTTAAAAAAATTCTGCCTTGTAACGCAGCTCCATTCTTGGATCTGCATTGATCTGCATTTACTGCGAGGGTGGTGAGGCACTGCAACAGGCTGCCCAAGGAAGCTGTGAATGCTCCAGCCAAAGAGCATTCAAAGCCAGGCTGGGCGGAGTCTTGGGTGACATGGTCTAGTGTGTGGTGTCCCTGCCCATGGCACGGGGTCGGAACTAGATGATCTTAAGATCCTTTCCACCCTTACCTATTCTATGGTTCTATGAGCTACGATTCTATGCTGTGTCAGTAGAAGGACGAGCAGTTAGTAGAGCAGGTACTGTTAATTATGTATTTTTACAGAAGACACTCAAGCTAAAGAGTCAAACTCAAGTGTGAAGGTTCTTCATAGATAGTAAGTTTGGTTTTGGTTCTGTTGCCTTCAGGTATTTTGTTAGGGGGAACAATGGTAGATTCTAATAGTTCAATGGGTTATTTTAAAGTGGAGTACTAATACCAATTTCAAATGTTTTTTAAGCTCTTTCCAAACTACGCAGCTGTAGGAACTACTTGATTATTGCTTTTTACTTCACAAATACCTTTTTATTTTTTTTTTCCTCTTTATTCTAGTAGGCAAGGAAATGAATAAAGTATAGCAGGAAAAAAAAGGCAGAAATTTTGTTAAATCTGGCAAAGTTTAGGATATTCACGGTTTAGTTTAAATGTTTGTCGGTAATCATCATCTGATACTTAAGAATAAAGTGCTTCAGGAACTGTCAGTAACTGACATGTCTTTTACAAATATTTTTGTTGTTGTTTTTCACTAACCTTTCAATAATTTCACTGTTTTTTACATCACAAGTGAGCACAATGGAAAATAGGTTAAAACCTGGTAGATTTTCTTTCCCCTTCCCCTTTCTGGCAGCTTTTATTAAAAATTATTAATGCAAATACAGATTTTTTAGGGTCAGAAATATTATTCTCAGTCCTCACTGTAAAATTTCTTTTTTTATAGGAACTTTGACTGTATTGCTATCATAATTTTTCACTGCAGATTTTCTGTTGCATTTCATGCATTAGGTGGTCTGTCATATGCGTAATTAGCATTATAGGACCCACAGTCAATAAATCATGGAAACACATTATCTTTGCATCATCCTTTCCTTGGGTTAACTGCATTCTGATGCACAGTAGAGGCTGTCACAAGCATTTTATGAAGATAAATCACTGAACTACACAACTCATAAGCTGAATTGTAATAGATCATTCAGTTCACTATTGTTAAAGGCCTTGTGATGCTGTCAGTGAAACACGGCTGAGCACAACTTTTTGACTGTAGCAGGAATATGTGCTGCTGCTGACAACTGCACCCATGCTGGTGACTTGGAGACTGGGGAGGGACTGTTGGGACCAAATCATTTTAGAAAGCCTATTCTCATTCAGAGCATCAATAATTTCATTTAGCTATTAGGGATTTGCTTACAAAACCCCTCTTCTCCATGAAAACACCAACAAAAAGAACAAAACCTATTTCTTTTTAAGGCCTTACAGAGTGCATACATACCTTACAGAAAAGTTAATTCAGCTATTTGCTCTGCTGTCATTCTGGAAATGCCAGAATGGCAAGAAACGCCTCTGTTTGTGAAATGATGGAGCTTTTGAAAAATAGCATACTACAGAATTGTCATTGGGTGTTCTAGTGACAAGGGGAAAAAAAAAACAACAGCCCAAAACTTACATTATGTTCTAAAATGAGGTTACTTTTTAAAAGAACTACCACATGAAAGTCGCTAAAAATTAGTCATCAAGTAACATGGGTATTAAATTCATTCTATTGAAGACTGTGGATGTTAGGATTCTAGACAATGTTACATACATTTATCTTCTGAACTACTGAAAAACCAAACGGAGTTTTGTGGCATAAATTGATGCTTACTGAGGATGTTACACGCTCAAAACCCTACCTATTTCCCTTTTCCTAAATTTAACTGCCTGTTTCACTTGCATTTCGGTTCTGAAGTTGCTTTGTGCTGGTGATGAACGCTAGAAAACGGCAACAGCTTTGACAACTGTCCTAGAAGTCTACAGTAAATGAATAAACACTAACTAAATAAACATATTTACCATAGCAAATCCATTGTTTCATGCATGACTTGCCTTCATTATCACAGAGACCATCTGGAAATGGATTTTTAAACAAAACTTCGCAGAAAATCTGGTGGTGTAACTAATGTTGTTTTAGTTTGATGAAAAAACATAATACAGCCACAGCTGAGATTCCAGATCATGTTAAATGCAAATCAAATTTCATATTGATTGTTCCTTATCCCTTCCTGGCAGGAAGATTGATAGAATTCAGAAAATTCAAAAGATACTTTTACCAAAATAATTTGTCTATATGCTGCTTTTTAAATCATTCAGTACAAAATAACATAGCCAGTTGTTCATAGAAATTTTCCATGCTATTTAGCTTGGGACTGGGTTAAGCAATGCAGAAAATAAGGGCAGCTTCATAAACTTTCTTGTTGTGTATTTGCCAGGTTCTTTTTAGACTACTATGACATGTCAAACTGGTAATTAAATGTTGACTTATTACAGAAGGCTAGGAATTATTGTTACTCACTTGCTAAGGACTTACAATTTTCTTAGCACTATAGAAAACCAGGAAACACACAAAGTCATTAGTATTTGCTTTCATTCTTTTAAGACATGGCAACAGGAAAGCCATTTCAGCTTCACATACTAATGTTAGGCTTACGCTTTGGATCAAGCTCAGTCACCCTTCATGCAGTTTAGGTCTTTGTAATGTTACATTTCTCACACTTCTTACTGTTACTATGCCGTAGGAATCTCCAGTTCATTCAAATAAAAAGTACTTCTAAGCCAGAAGGAGGAACTTTCTCCAGGTTTCCATAGAAATGTCATGATTGGGGTGAAGTTGCTCCTGATGAATTAATGAGGTTGGTTATGATAAAGCTGTTTCGGTCTAACATTGAGAAAGCACAGTGATGCTTGCATTTTGATAGAAAATCTGAAAGTCGACTGAGATAAGAAGTAAAAAGAATTTAATCTGGATAACAGTTTGAATTCTGATGCTCTGCTTTTTCAACTGCAGCCATAGGGGACGAGCATATTCACTGTAAGTTGTGCCGACAGCAAATTAAACATCCTGAGCCATTAAACTTCTAAGTCAAAAGAATCTGCAGTTCCTTAATGTGAATACGGGAGGTAATCTCCTGACAGGCAGATTGCAGGCCTCGATTCAACTTCAAACCTTTCCTCCCTTGTGAGTTTTCAAATCCAAAATGAAAGATTGGGCCTCTGAGTTAAAAACCAAGAACCCATGATAACAGCATGAGCGACGGTTTGTTTATAAACAATGCAACACTACTTGGCATCTGTGGTACCAATTTTCAATAGGCCAAGTATCACATAACAATGTTGGAAGAATTCTGGTTTTCTTTCTTATATCTGGAATGGTTTTGCACCTGTGTATCTAGCATCTCAGTGCAAATATTCCAGCACAGAACAGGTATTTGGAATTACATTTAACTATTAACATGATGGACAAGACCAATACACGATAACGTGTGGCAGTCTGTTTCTGAACATCTATAATGGTTGCGAACACAATGCAAATACTGGATAGCTGTGCAGGATATATATGCATCTACAGGTAAAGGTAGGGGAATATGAAGTATATAAAATAGAAAAACGCCTACTCTTTGCAAGAAAGCATGTTAGTGTTTTTCACTATGATCACATAAATAAATTTGGGAATTTATAATGCAAAACCAGAGGTAAGTCAGTCATCTGGAAACCTCTGGTTTAGACAACCCTGAAATGACAGGACTACAGACATTAATGCTGGGTCAAAATAAGTGTACCTTAAGTAGTAAAAAGAACATTTTTTTTCACTTTAAATACAGCAGTATGACACAAGAGTATATAAACATAAGCAGGAATTATTGGATGAGGCAGTGAGGAAGTAATCCGCAGAGTATATTTTTAACACACAGCCCACTGACAGTTCATACAAGGTTTCTAGTGACTGGGGCCTAGGCCAATGCTCAAGATGCAAAGCATATACGGTTCAACAAATTTACTCTATCTTTCAGTGGAGGTTAAGTCACCTTGTAGGTCTACAGCCTGTTCCAATGTTAACTGTCATAAGAAACATGTTGAAACCAAATCTCCAGTGAGAGATTCCTTATCTGTAACTGTCCAGTATGATAAACACCTACAGCAGCACTCCTTAAGAACTTCCCAGCTGGCTTAATGCCCATGAGTTAGCTTTCATGCCTTTGGTATTTATTTTATTTAATGGCTTGTCCTATCACAAGTCCATTGAAATTGTGCAAAGGGATTTAGCAGACAATGTGTCAAACTTCATTGAGATATTCGGGTTAAAGTGTGAGGTATTCAAAGGACGCAGTATTATGAGACTAAGCATAGAGCATACTAAAATGAGTAATCATGGGTAATAGGTTCATATGATATCATACATACGAATCATACATATGATCCATGGAAAATTTGAGACAGTGAAAGCCTAGATCAGTACCAGTGCAGAGATCAGGGCAGCCATATAATCCATACAATGGCCTGTTTCTCAAATTACTTTCTCAAAAATATGTCAATTATGGAAAGGGCAAGAAATGGCACTTTCATTATATTTTCTCTGTTGTATTCTCTGCTGATCAGACAGTAGGCCAAGAGGCTGTACTCATCGTGCCTTGCCTTCTGTCCACAGGTGTCCAGAGGTGCCACCAGGCTGATGGTGACAGTGACTGACAGCAGCAGTAAAACCAGACTGTTAAGACCCGTGAGGCCTGAAGATGAAAGGAACAGGCCATGGAAATGCAGGGAGTGGAAGAGCAGGAGGAAACTAGTAGGCATATGTAACTTGCTCTAACACTGGCTCTGCAGAGTTGGGGACAACCTTTCGTGTCCCCTCTCTTCCAAGCGTGTATGTAATATGCTCTGCAGGTGTAGCTCACATGGTAACTTGTCTAAATATGAACATCTGCATTTCCAGAGGGAGGAAAATACACCAAGCCTTTGTCACAGACCATTTTAAAATGAGAACTTGCTGCTTGTAAGAAACATTAGTTCAGGATTTAAACCAGGAGATATGGACAGGAGCAGTAATTTGTTGATGATAAATGTTTTAATAAACAAGTATAGTTACAACTACAGCTCTCCCCTTCCACTTTGCTACAAAATAATGATACTTAAGAAGCATAACAATCAAAACCTGTCAATTGACTCCCCCTGCTTCTTTTTGCTCATAAACAGGGTTTAAAAATTGTCTTAATTAAAACACACTGGTTCTTTCTTTGGAAACGGAACTGTGCAATGCAAGAATATGCAGGCAGACATCCACTTAGAACGAAGAGATGTATCTCAGTTATAGCCCATGTTACAGCACTCCTAGTCCATACCAGCTATCTTAAGTAAGATACAGAGAATCCTCAATTCAGCAAGCTTAGTGGTGCAAATGCCTACAGCACCTTCTGCCTTTATATAATTGTGCCTTCCTCTGTTTCTGTAGAGCATGTTTGTAGAAAAGTGTGCTCAGATGTAGGAAGAAATGACAAAATGATCTATGTGGAAGAAAAAAAATCTCCTTTGATCCTGTGTTCATTTAGGAGCCAAGTCTAAGAGAACACTGTCTGCCAAAAAAAAAACAACCCTGAGTTACTGAGATTCATTTAGCTGCAGAGCATTTATAGAAATCAAGCAGTCACGTTGCTTAAACAGACATTATCCAGCTCTGCATACACTACCTTCTGTGCTCTCGATTTTCCTCTGTCTTCATCTATTTCATGTCTTTTGTTTGCATCTGCTGTCAAGTTATGACAAAAATTATCATATTTAAATTACTGGCAGTTAGCTTTTTCTCCTCTGCTGTGATTAAGGAAATGGGATTTCTCAAGAATTTAAACTGCTGCATTCTTTACATTTTCAAATTCTCCTCCTTTCTTTACCAAAACACTGGTTCATAGCACAAAGCATAAATACAAATTAGCGGCAGGGAGTTTGGCAAGGATAATTTGTGAAATTTTAAATGAAGATCACAATTGTCATTCCTTATTCCAAGTAATTAACAGTTGACGACTACGACCTGACTGCTGGAGAGACTTACAAATCTCCTAACTCTCTAGAGTTAAGTTGTGGAGGAGCGACAATTATCATGAAGGCCCCTCTCCTAATTCAGCTAGACTTGAGCATGTACTAGCCTTATAGCACGTTACAAAAGCATCTAACCTGCCATTTCAGTAGCAACCTCTGGTAAATTCCATGGAATTCATTCATTCAATTAAACAGACAAAGCGAATAAAAGACAATGGAGAGAAAAAGAGTATGCGTGTACAAGAGCTTTCATTAAACTAAAATGAATGGAAAGGCAAAGTTCGCACACCAAATCAGAGAGTACCGCTTTTTCCCTCACCTCACATTCACCCCTCCTACAGCTCTGTCTAAGCGACAGTTAAGACCAGTATTTTATCTTTCCTCTAGTGCAACACTTGACCCATTGAGAAATTGAGTTAAGCTTTAGTGTTTATGGAAAAACACAGTCCTACTCCAAAAACCAATCAAATCCTAACCCCTCCTCCAATCTAAGATTTCCAGCACCGTCACTGAGATATATAGAGAGAGACAGACAAAGAAAGGAAACATGACACTTTGTCATTGGTTCCTGTACAGTAAGTACCATGTGATATATCACATCGAACTTGGCCACTTTTGCAGTCAATTGATAAACTTACTTCCAAAGCCAGAATTTTTGACAATTCAGTTGCACAAACACAGATATTTGAACATCAGGTGTTACATAAGTGAAATTGCTTTTAATAAAATGAAAGCAAAATTGCGTATTTCAGCTGTACATGGAATTTAGTGGAATAAAGGGCGACTTGTAAAAAATACTGTTAAGCTCCAGGCACCATCTCAATCAGAAATCTAGAGCAGGATGGGGGCTTCTTTAAAATTCTTCTCAGAAGGTTGTAGGCAGAATTTTTCCCTTCTACATCCAATGCATCATACAGAAAGCCTGTTCTTCACACTAATTTGCCTTTGCTTTTCATTATTATTGTAGGGCCCACCTTCCCCAGACAAAATCAGTCCTTTTTATTCTTCCATGTCTTATAGCACCTATAAATAACAACTTGTAACTGGTGCCACAACAAGTTCTTAATACAGATGGACCAGACAAAAATGAAGAGGAAAAATGAAATGTTATCCCTGTGTTACAAAAGGCTGCAACACATGATTAAATAATTTGCTCATAGTTGCACAGAAGAGTAGGAACCAAAGCAAAGTCAATTTAAGACCTTTGTTACAAGACTATTTACTTTCCTAATTATTTTCTTTTTCCTTCCTTAATGCTCAAAAGTCTTATAGAAGTGGTATTATAAATATTTAAACTATTTCTATAAACAAAGCGAACTTCTTACTGGCAAGTTACTTTAAGCTCGTGATTTATCTTGCTAAATTAAGTCAATAACTTGATGGATTTTTCTGTAATTTTGCACTTCAATACATTTTTTCAGTATATATGGAATGAAGATTATTAGTTAGCAAGTAAAAGAAAAGTGAGAGCTTTATGTGGCTGTCTTTTTTTCAAACTTATAATGAAACCCATGTCCCATGATCATGAAATATATCATATGTATAGCAGCCAAAGCGCAATTGACATTTCTTAACAATGGGAAGTTTTAAATAAGGATTTAGATGACTGAACCATCTGGTATCCCGGGTGGAAATCTGTTCCTCCAGGTGACTGATAAAAAAAAACAAATAGAAAGAGCCAAAACCACAGTAAAGAAGTTAGGGATGCTTTGCAATGATCACAGCTTCCCTAGTAACACCAGTGATGCAACAAAATCCTAGTCTTTCAGTCTCCCAGGTACACGCTATATACACACTATAGCACAGCGCAACACCATACCTTGCATCTTCAGCCTCTGCAAACTGTTACTTGAGATCTAAAAGTCATTGAGGTTCTTTTACAGTTCTGTTTCAGACACTCAGCAATTTTCAGGCTTTTACTGTGTCTTTGAGACTCAGCCCCGTTCTGTCCACAGTATATATACAGCGACTGAGATACATGAAAATTCTTCACTGTGAGTGAGGGTGCTGGCACAGGGTGCCCAGAGAAGCTGTGGCTGCCCCATTCCTGGCAGAGTTCAAGGCTAGGCTGAACGGGGCTTGGAGCAGCTTGGTCTAACGGAAGGTGTCCCTCCAGTGTCCTTGGACCTAAATGATCTTAAGGTCATTTCCAACCCAAACCATTCTGATTCTATCATTATTCCTGCTTCTGCATCCTGAATAAGTTATACTATATAGCTTAATGGCTGGCTGCCTCTTCTGATTAATGCAATATAAAAGTAGTGAAGCCTTCAAATTATAAAGACTTTGTAGCTGAGGATATACACAAATTCTGTAAGACTTGCAACCAGGAACTCAAATAAAAGAGTTGTTTCTAAGCAGCCTTCTTGAAGCGGTGGCCATGAAAGAGCCTGGTACAGTTATGCAGCTACAGTCTTAGTGAATATATAGAAAGCATAATCAAAAAATTGCCGCATCAGCAGAAAACCAAAGGGAAGACTGAAACTGAAATGCAGAACTAGAGCAAGTTCTTTCTTGCCTGCCTTCTTCTTGGTGTGAAAACTTCTGCGTATATCACCGTTAGTGAAGGAATAATATATTCCTACACTGAGCTGGAAACATCTGAAACCTGTATTATTTGTGCCTCTTTAAAAGCAGGTAAATTAACAGATTAGCTCTACACATTGCCAAAGCTTTACCATTTGCCAGGGTTATGGCAATTAGAACCAGTATGAAACTGCAGGCTGAAGCATTTAACTAGGGAAGATCAAAATAAAATAATTCAAATTACAAAGAAACTCAAACACAGCTCATGCATCTTTGAATGAAATTGTTATTTATACGTATCCTGAATGAGCAAATACAAATAAAAGTGCCAATAAGAAAAAAAAGTAGCAGACTGTAGACCAGTTACATCAACAATTGGTAACCTCCAGCCCACAGGCTGTGGATTGGAAACTCGCAATAAAGCATTTAAAACTGAGAAGAAAACTTAGAACAGGAACTGAAGCACTGGCTTCTCATATATGAGAAGAGCGCCATAATTTCTAAGTTACAAGGAGCAATAGAGTTCTTTGTCATGTAATGAAAATATGATCCTTTCTTTACAGACTCTGTAGCCCAAACTTGAAAGTTATACTCCTTATTAACAGAATCCATAAATACTGCTTCTTCATTCCAGCACATTTCAAACCTGGACTTGTCTTTGAGTCTACTGCATGCTGCTCGTTTTCATAAAATATCAGATTTTCATAGAAATTCAGATTTCGATTAGGACTTCGGCCATTTTGCATGAACTGGAGTCCTCCCACCCTCACTTTAAGCAGTACTATTTACCCAAGGTCACCCAGGAAGCTATAAAGTGAAAGTCCATTATCTGAAGAGCATTTTTCTTCTCTGCCATGTATGCAATTCTAAGTTATATATCCCTATACTTTAAAATACTGTATTATACATATTGTTTTCAAGACCTTTGAAATCTGAAGTATGTCACAAACATAAGGAATTTATTCTCATAACAGTTTTGTGACAGTCTTATTCTGCCCTTCTTAAGCTACATATTTATATACAACTGAGCTTATGGTTAGATGTCAGACATTCTGTCTGAACAGCTTCTAACTTCTCCAACTCAGGCTGTTTATGGGCAGTTAGATAGCTTAGCAGGAATCCTCCAGCCAAGGCATTTATCCATCTTTTCCATCAGTTTCAAAGACAGCAGGGAAACTGATGGGCAGGGGAGAAAAGTAGCTTGCTAAAATAATACCAAAAGTCTGAGAGATTTAAACCTATTATCCTCAGTTCTGAGGGGTACCACAACTATTGACACAGCCTGTTTCTGTATTCAGTGGGCAGAAACATAAATTTTCCTGCACAAAAAAAGTATTATGTTAATATTGTGCCTACAGTAGATATATTACAATGACCATATTTTTAGAAGTATAATGAAAAATTAAAGAGAATGCAAGATCCGATGAATCTCCTGATCTTTTGCCCTTCTCTTGTAACAATCTCAAGCGAATCCAGAATAAGTGTCTACCTCAGTTCTTAAAGTGTACATCAACTATCAAGTAATTAACCTTAAAAATGTACTGAATATATTATTAGTTCCATTTACACTGTTACAGATAAACACAACGCTCTGAAAGTTCCCATCCCATGACCTTGCAAATCTCCCAGGGTAGCTGTAAAAAGATCAGTTGCAGGGGTCATTTAAAATGAAATTAACAAAGCTCAGAAAAATACACTACAGGGAACAATGCTGCCATAAACAGGGAGTTCAGCTAACTGCAAATTAATAGACATTTGACATCTCGAGTTTGTAGGGGTTTATGAAAACATGTCATTTAATATCTTTTTAAGTCCGCTATCCTGTATATTAATGTATCTTTTTCATTAGAATTCTCAGCCCGTCAGAAAAGTACCCCAAATCCACAAGCTTTTGTCTTAAAACAACCATCTTAAAATACTGCTTTACAGTAACAACTGAAGTAATTTTGAAATGAGAAGTAACCATAGAATCTGTTAAGCTGGTTTAAGTTGACAGAAATCAGGGAACAGGCTGATACCCATTGCTCTTGGGAGCAACCAACTTTCAAAATTATCCAAGGAATCTAGAAAAACCAACAACAGCTCCCTTTTTTGTGGATTGCTTTCTTTTGCAATCAGCTCATGTTGCTAAGACATTCCATCATGTATTTATCCATCTTCACATAGCTTTCTATGGGTGATGCCATAAACTGGCAGACTGAAACACTAGCAGCTCTAAACTAATTACTTTACTAACTGCTACCTTATGCATCTTCCCTGTTATTTACGCTGCAGGTTAGCTTTACTCTTGCATTTTTTCCATAATTACTCTCTAAGAGATTATACGCTGTCACCATAATCATGAAGCATATGCAGACAGCAACGCAAGTAGAACATGGGTAGGATTTATTCCTGCAGGTGAAAAAAGTCAAGCTTTCCTGACCCTTCAGTGTCATCTTCTTAGGGATTGGTGCAATGGGACCACAAACACCACAACCCAAGTTAAATCTGAAATTTGCTGCCCATCCAAGTCTGCTTTGTAGTAATAAGTGCTAATGCTGGTTGGTGGCAACCAAACTGCGGACAAAAGAGGCTTCAGTACGTAGTCAGTCCCTCTAGATGCACTCAGTTCCCTGATTCTGTTTTCATTATGATGTTCATCTTCACATTTCTTCCACTGTTCTTAGTACTGAAAATACCCAATACAAAATGAGTCAAAAATATTGACGAAAACCTGCCATCACCCTACAGAGTATTACATAAGCATGCCTCAGCCATGGTGAAATAAGTGCCATAAAAGCCCTGGTCCAGTGGACACATGGAGCAGCTTGGTTAGTTAAAGAATTTAAACTCGAGTTTGAATGCTCTGTCAGCATTGATAGACACTGCATATTGTAAATTCCAGAGACTTCTTATTCAGTTGTAAGTACTTTGGAATTTTACAGGATTAGGTCTTCAAACTAAGACAAACCCAGCAAGTTATCTTATCTTTTGCTGAATTTACACTCCTTAGTTTGATGACATGTAATTTTTTCTCTGTGTAACACATGAGAAAATTTCCACTTGTCCCGTTGTTACAAGAATTCAGTGAGAGGATCAGTTCTACTGTCCTGTCATAACAGCTCTTCTGCACCCATATACAGGCTATCAACTTCTTAATGAGTCACTGTTGCTTAACAATTTTGTTTCAGGCATCTACCCACTAGCATTTCCACTACTGGTTGTAGACAGGCCATATTTACATTTAGACACATACCCTGAGAAGCCAAATTAGGTCCTTGATTCTTCCTCTTTGTATTCTAGGATATATCTTTTTGACAATTCCAATAGTTTCTTTCCGCTCCCCTACATAATTTAGGTGCCTTAGGTGTTAGATTATATAATGAAACATTTATTTGCAAGATTGAATTTCATATGGTCATGGGATTTTTGGCAAAATACCTGATCAGCAATCTGTGGAGAGCTATTTGGCTGAGAACGGTCATGTGAGCAATCCAGACAGCTACTTGACAATTGTGAGGCAGTGAACCAAAGGCTTTGAGGCCTTGCCTGAAGGTTACTAGAGTTCACGTACGTGCAGAAGTTTAAGCAAGTTGGCACAGAGGGTTGCTGACTGGGATGTGCAGGAGGAAACTGATAACTGCAACCTTGAAACATATGCTGTAATAGCTGTTACTAACAATTAGCTGTTACTAACAATTAGCTGAGAGACATTAACCAAGTAGATATTAAGCAGGATACCAAGTAGAATGTAGGCGGAGAGCACTATGCGCGTGGACAGAAGGTCTGAACAAATCCTATTGTACATTGAGTCGCGTGAACAATGCATGTATCCAATTAGAGTTGTGTATGCTAATGATAGAGAAGTAGAATGCCTATATATACTGAGCTATCTGCGCAATAAATTTGGCACAGCTTGATCATATTGGTCATTTATGCTGTGTCCAGGACTTCTGCGTCAACAGAAATCCTACTCTACATGAGGAGGGATTTTTGTACGTATTCGTCTTTTAACTGAGGGTACTGAAAATTAGACATAAATCAGAAGGATCCTTAAATGAAAGTCAGCTAACACTGCAATCTCAACTTTCAGACAGGACAGTTACTTTCTTTTTTAAGTATGCAATGGCTCTTCAAAATGTTGGTATTTTTAATATTTTAAAAGGATGTAAGAATTGTGTTTCGGGTTCATTCCAGTAGCAAAGGGCAGAAGTAAAGTCATAATGACTTTTCCTGTATGTAATGACATATAAATGCAACAATGCCTGTACACATCACTGACTTCATGAGAATAAATCTAGTTAGTTGAATCATTATGAAGCAACAGACATGAATTAATATTACAGTCTCCCTTTTGTCTCTAACAATAACCAAATAACACATAACTAAAATTCCTGCCTACTTATAAACACGTTGCCTATTCCTTTTATCTTGTCGCAGTGTCTCGTGAAAGTTGACTCTCACCAGTAAAGTAACAAATGCTCTGAAATTTGCAATGTTGTTATTTTAATAGCAATCTCTATAGCTGCTGCAATTAATAGTGGTGAAATATAAATGTATTTCTATTTGTTAAAAAATATTCCTTGTGTAATTACTATTAGGAATCTTATAATGGCTGCTTATTAGGCAAAAAACATGATTTGACAGATTCAGACACAAAATGGAGGACGGAAATAAGTGTTAAGCTTGGCAAAAGCGAAGAACATCTCCTTATACTGCAAGAAAAAAGAAAATCCCTTCATTTCTTACAATCATTTCAGAGACTATTCAGAAGTTGGGAATGTTGTTCCACAACTATCTATCTACCTACCTATCTATTTATCTACCCATCCTTGGTCGTGACTCCTGATTTTAACTATAGATGTATCTGATTTACTCCACCCCTCTCATTTTGAGGTCCTCTCTCCATAAAATCTTAGACTCCCTCCTCTTGCCTGCTACATGCTTGTAATTTCTTAAGGAAAACAGGAAAAGAAAAAGAAAGTAAACTGCAGTATCTGCTCTGGAAGTTAGATTGTTTTTAACAAAAGACTTAAAGCACCTACTTTCAGAAATCTTTTTGTTGGGTCAGGAGCAACTCTTGCTCCTATTCCTTAGATCTTTAAAAAAGTTATAGCCTCCTTAGACTGCAGGATCAGAAATTATGTTGGTGCAGTGTGTTCCTTCAGGCAGAGCTCCATAATAGATGCAGACACCTGTCTGCAAGAGATTCAAAAGCATAAACTTTCCTAGCATTCTTAGTCGAAAGTACTCTGGGAACTAAGTAAGATATCTGCCCTCATGCATTAATTGAACTCTTACCATTCCCTTTCTTTGACTTCTGTGGCCATCTTCGTTTTCACAAACACATAACTTTTAAAAAGTTCTTAAAACATTTTTTTTTCTGATGTTAAGTTTTGGTGCAAATCAAGCAGGAATGGCCAGTCTGAGTCTGACCAGCCTTCCCTTTCAGCTGTTCAGTTCCCTTTCTATTGAACATTTCCACTATAAAAAAAAAGATAACAGGGAATAATATAGAATCATAGAAAGGTTTGTGTTATAAAGGAACTTAAGATCATCCATTTCCAACCCACTGCCATGGGAAGGGACACAGAATCACACAGAATCACAGAATAGTAAGGGCTGGAAAGGACCTCAAGATCATCGAGTTCCAACCCCCCCGCCATGGGCAGGGACACCTCCCACTAAACCATGCCATCCAAGGCTCTGTCCAACCCCACCTTGAACGCCGCCAGGGATGAAGCATTCACAACTTCACTGGGCAACCCATTCCAGGGCCCCACCACCCTCACAGTAAAGAATTTCTTCCTCAGATCCAATCTAAACCTCCCCTGTTTAAGTTTAAACCCATTACCCCTTGTCCTCTCACCACAGTCCCTCATGAAGAGTCCCTCCCCAGCATCCCTATAGGCCCCCTTCAGGTATTGGAAGGCTGCTATGAGGTCTCCACGCAGCCTTCTCTTCTCCAGGCTGAACAGCCCCAATTTTCTCAGCCTATCTTTATACGAGAGGTGCTCCAGTCCCCTGATCATTTTCGTGGCCCTCCTCTGCACTTGTTCTAACAGTTCCATGTCCTTTTTATGTTGAGGACACCAGAACTGCACGCAATACTCCAAGTGAGGTCTCACGAGAGCAGAGTAGAGGGGCAGGATCACCTCCCTCGACCTGCTGGTCACGCTCCTTTTGATGCAGCCCAGAATACGGTTGGCCTTCTGGGCTGCAAGCGCACACTACCAGCTCATGTTCATTTTTTCATCAACCCACACCCCCAAGTCCTTCTCTGCAGGGCTGCTCTCAATCTCCTCCCCGCCCAACCTGTAGCTGTGCCTGGCATTGCTCCGACCCAGGTGGAGGACTTTGCATTTAGCATGGTTGAACTTCATCAGGTTGGCATCAGCCCACCTCACAAGCGTGTCAAGGTCCCTCTGGATGGCATTCCTTCCCTCCAATGTATCAACCGAACCACACAGCTTGGTGTCATCGGCAAACTTGCTGAGGGCGCACTCAATCCCACTGTCCATGTCACCCACAAAGATGTTGAACAAGACCGGTCCCAACACCGATCCCTGGGGGACACCACTCGTTACCGGTCTCCAGCTGGACACTGAGCCACTGAGCACTACTCTTTGCGTGCGGCCATCCAGCCAGTTCTTTATCCACCGAGTGGTCCACCTATCAAATTGATGTCTCTCCAACTTAGAGAGAAGGATGTCATGGGAGACAGTGTCAAAGGCTTTACACAAGTCCAGGTAGATGACATCAACTGCTCTGCTAGACCAGGTTGCTCCAAGCCCTGTCCAACCTGGCCTTGAACACTGCCAGGGATGGGGCAGCCACAGCTTCTCTGGGCACCCTGTGCCAGCGCCTCAGCACTCTCACAGGGAAGAACTTCAGCCTAATGTCTAACCTAGATCTCCCCTGTTGTAATTTTAAACCCTTTGCCCCTTGCCCTATCACTACAGTCCCAGACAAAGACTCCCTCTCTCAGTAGGCCCCCTTCAGTTATGGAAGGCTGCTATGATGTATGATTCATGACAGAGGGAACACTGCACACACTGAGTTGTCTTCATTCAGAATTCTTTGTTAACATGTACCAAATTGAAGCCAAAATAGAAAAGCTCTCAGGTTCTAGCCCATTTGTTCATTTTTAGATACCTCGAAGCTGGCCACATACTTTGCTTGTAACTCTTTCAAAAGTCTTTGTATCTAAAAGCGTGCACAGAGTTCTCACCACTGATATGTAAAACTTCACAATTCCAGGTCATATTTTCTTGGGGGTGCGTGTGTGGGTGTCCTGGGAGGCGAGAGGTGTTCACACCATTTCACTGCCAAACAGTTTCTAATGCTTTCATCACCTAACACAGATTCACTGCAAGATAATAGTTGTTCGTAATTCTATTGGAAGGCATGCTGAGGCACATGAAAAACAAGGTGGTTGGTGACAGCCAGCATGGCTTCACTAAGGGGAAATCCTGCCTGACCAATCTGGTGGCCTTCTATGATGGGGCTATGGAACTGATGGACAGGGGTAGAGCAGTTGACGTCATCTACCTGGACTTGTGCCAAGTGCTCAACACCATCCCACATGACATTCTTGTCTCTAAATTGGAGAGACATTAATTTCATAGGTGGACCACTCTGGATAAAGAACTGGCTGGACGGCCGCACGCAAAGAGTTGTGCTCAATGGCTCAATGTCCAGCTGGAGACCAGTAACGAGTGGTGTCCCCCAGGGATCGGTGTTGGGACCGGTCTTGTTCAACATCTTTGTGGGTGACATGGACAGTGGGATTGAGTGCGCCTTCAGCAAGTTTGCTGATGACACCAAGCTGTGTGGTTCAGTTGATATGTTGGAGGGAAGGAATGCCATCCAGAGGGACCTTGACACGCTTGTGAGGTGGGCAGATCCCAACCTGATGAAGTTTAACCATGACAAGTGCAAGGTCCTCCACCTGGGTCGGAGCAATCCCAGGCACAGCTACAGGTCGGGCAGAGAAGAGATTGAGAGCAGCCCTGCGGAGAAGGACTTGGGGGTGTTGGTCGATGGGAAAATGAACATGAGCCGGTAGTGTGCGCTTGCAGCCCAGAAAGCCAGCCATATCCTGGGCTGCATCAAAAGGAGCGTGACCAGCAGGGATCTTAAGGTCCTTTCCAACCCTAACTATTCTATGATTCTATATTTATCCACAATGGTCCAGATTTTAAGAACATGAATTTGCTTGTGAAGTGACCAGCAACAAGTAACAAGAAAGTATCCCAACTAAACATCAGATCTGTTGCCAAAGACAGGAAAAAGGCTCTTTTGGCCTGTATATATATTTTATATATATAAATATATATATATAGGAAAGAAATACATTTTTAACCCAATCATAACTTTAAAACTTACAGTTCCTACTCCAAACAGGAATGCCTTCTAAGTTCTTTTGACCCCTGAGGTTCTATATGGTTTAAGCAACTATTATCCTTTCTTGTGTTATACTCCAGCACTATAAATAGCTGTTAAAGTAGAACATATCCAGAACTACTGAAAAGAGACTGATTTTTCCATCATACTTTCTACCCCGATCCAGCAATATTTGTATACACTGACCTCACAGGCAGACTGCAGAGGACTCCTGTGTGTCAGGTTTTTCCAGGTAACTCCTGTTTTCCCAAAAGAAGTCTTGCCTAAGTACTATTTGAGGCTTCTATGTGTTTAACAAGGATTTCTAGTTGCCTGGCAGCCCCGCTGAAGAGTGAGTTCTGAAGCTACTGGAATATTTCTAAGTATTTTTAGATCATGTGGACAATGATACGTGAAACAGGAGATACTTCAGCAGCTGAAATTTGTCATGGAACATCTTAACTATCAGAGGAAGAGTTTACAGCCATATAAAATTGCCTATTTAATTAAACATGTCATTGAACAACTGGACAGTGAAATACAAGTTTGACGTCCATGTACTCATCCTGTGATCCATTTCAATTTTTGGCTGCAATTTACTATATATTACTGTAAGTAAATTGCTTTTTGAAGCATTCACTGAAATCTTGAAAAAAAAATAAAAAATACCTTCTAGTAAAACTAATAAATGCAGAATTCTCTTCAGTGTATCTACAATAAAGTTTATGAAACACAGCAGATTCTTGCTTATGTTGGCCAAGGTCATCTATTAAATTAAACATAGGGAGATAAATATCAATTTTGTTCAAAGTCCATTTTATTAATGTGCTACGTGAACAAGTAAATCAATGGAATCCTTTATCCAAAGCTCACCAACGTTTGAAAATTCCTTTTCCCTCCTGTTCAACCCCCTTTTTGGGAGTCATACATAAACATGAAAGCTCTGTAAATGTGTTGTCGAAGACAGCTATGGATTGCTTTGATCAGTTGTGCAAAAATTATGTTTAGTATTCAGAATCATGGTTTTGAACTATATGATGAAACAAATACTTGAAAAAAGAATGAGGCAAATATTAGAATGTGCATGAATCTATCTCTTAATAGCATTTATCTTAATCTCTTTTTCCAATTGCATATTCAAATCCAGCTAGATGATACACCTTTAGATGAGATTATGTATTGATGTGGACTTCTTAGGGACTACAGATTTCTAAAAAGAGTACAGGTACATTTTAAAAACCTCAATCACTCTCCTTAAAGTAAGGAAAAGTGTTCACAGCTAAAAGCCAGGTTTCTCAAACTCTGTCACCTAAGGCAAAGCACAGAAGTCACTGCTGGACAACTTGCAGACATTTCACAATCCCATACTCCCCTTGATTGGCAAATCCTGTGTTTTATTAGTGTGCACAGACATATATACCCAAGGTGAGAAGTACGCATTTTGGTATTTATGACCACAGCAATTTCACAGCTTTCATTTAATTCTGACCAGCTTTTACCTTTAAAAGCAGAGCTTAATGGAACTCAGCCTCTTTTGCTTACTGGAAGTTTTCAGTATAATAGAACTTGCCCTGTTTAAATTGTCATTTCCTTGGGGATTATTCATTCAACAGAGATTTTACTATCCACAAACATGACTAACTATTTCTTTACAGATTTGTTTTCATTTGCTTAATGCCACCTACACATTGAAAACTGAGTCAAACTTGTGAGGCAGTTACTTCACCTTGCATGATAGAAGCAACACACATGTAACAGGTAAAGAAAAGTGCCTCTAGAACAAAGAAATGCATGCTTATATAAACATTATGCTTAGTATTATTTCATTGTGTAACCAGTAGTTGTAGACATTCATGCATAGTACATGCATCACATGTACAAATTAACACTCTGGTAAAGGACCATCCCTTTCTTGTCTTTTCTGAACCACATATTATATGGCATCTTCATTAGACTCTGATCTACATCCTCTCTAGGCAATAAAGAACAGGCATGTACTCCTGTTGTGCTTGGCTCCTGCTGTACACTCCTAAGAAGCAGATGACAGTGACTGCTACTTAGCCAGTTAATGTCTAATAGTAGCTATACTACAGTCCTCTGGGAGAGTACAGTTGGTTTAGGAACTGGTTCATGAACACAGAGGTGTGTGTCCCTGGAAGATAGAGGTTTTTCTATGGCCATGCTATTACTAGAACAGGAATATTATAACAGCTATGCAAATGATAGAACAAGCCTTGAAACTTCTAGGCTACCCCATAAGAAAATGAAGATATCCCATAAGTGACTGATAAGTTATATCACTATATACTTTATAGCTTCTGCTAAAAAAAAGTGGTTTCCCCTGGTATAAATCTATTCAGTCATTCATTACTACCTTAGATCAACGAATATGGAACTGGATTAGCCATGGGTCACCAGAGTGAAAAATAAATTTTCTGTAACAGTAAGAAGTACTGATGCCAACTGCCATTGATTCACTAACACCATCAAAAGTACTATCTTTTGCTCAGGTATTTTTTATGAATGAAATTCTGTTCTCTTCTGTCTAGGCATAGATGGTGGTGACCCAGGGCAGACTTGTACTAACGGGAGTTGAACTTACACGCTCTTTGTATCACAGTCTTAAGGACAGAAGAAAGGATTTAAATCTTCATAGACAGATACAGAATTTAAAAAAGGAAAAAGGCATAAGAACCTCATTATGAATTTAGGAACAATGTGTGCTTTCAACTTCACAGTTAAATAGGGTTATAAGTAATGCAGGAAAAAATATTTTTTCAACAAAATGAGAAAGTTTTAGAGAGACAATGTATGTAGAAGCAGCAAAGTGTGAAAAGCAAGGTATTCAAAAGGCTAAAGAAAAGGAATTTGAAGGAATGAAAAGAAATAGATTTCTGAACCATATTTACTCTATTAGATGACAGCAAACTTTTTAAAGGCAAATTCCAATTTCAGTAATAGATCTAGAAACTGAATCCATAACACCAATCAACTTCAGGAAAGGTCTGTTAGGATAGCCCGAATCATCCTCATTGTTAGATAATGCTACCACAATTAATGTATGTCTATGATCTTGGTTGAATGGAAATATACAGTAGCTTCATTATTAAAATAAAAAACGCCCAAGGAAGGACTACAAACCACCTACAATGATCACTGCTAGCACTGAACACTGAAGGAGAGAACTGGGTAATGTAAGAGATCTGTTCAAAGTTGAAGAGAATTTCCCTTTGCAATACAAAGATACAATCTTACTAAGTCTTAATAGAAAACACCAGTGAAGACAAACAAACAGGTCCAAAATGATTTCATAATGCTGACAAGCAGCCAATAAGAAGGTTAATTCCCAGTGGCCGCTAAAGATTGAATCGCACAATGGATCAAAATCAAAGAATCATAGAATAGTTAGGGTTGGAAAGGACCTTAAGATCATCCAGTTCCAACCCCCCTGCCATGGGCAAGGACACCTCCCACTAAACCATGCCACCCAACGCTCTGTCCAACCCAGCCTTGAACACCGCCAGTGATGGAGCATTCACAACTTCCCTGGGCAACCCATTCCAGTGCCTCACCACCCTAACAGTAAAGAATTTCTTCCTCACATCCAATCTAAACTTCCCCTGTTTCAGTTTGAATCCGTTACCCCTTGTCCTCTCACTACAGTCCCTAATGAAGAGTCCCTCCCCAGCATCCCTGTAGGCCCCCCCTCAGATATTGGAAGGCTGCTATGAGGTCTCCACGCAGCCTTCTCTTCTCCAGGCTGAACAGCCCCAACTTTCTCATCCTATCTTCATACGGGAGGTATGTCTGTGCGGTAGGGATGTGGAGAGAAGAGAAAGACTCAGGGGAAGAAAAAGAAACATCAAGACTGAATTCATAGTAAATACAAAATAACTGCTAACCTGATAAAGTAATTAAATAAAATTACAATGATGAAATAGCATTCAAGACTCAAGCTTCCTATCATACATACTTTGGGCTATCAAACAGGACACGCTACCTAAGAAAAAAATCTCATTTCAATATATTGCTTTAAAAATTAACACTGATTCTTTTTTAATCTGATAAACCTGCATTTAAAAAAATAGAATTATCAATTGAAAAGGAAAAACACCTTCAAAGTAAGAACAGGAAGACAGGAAAAATGTATGCTGATTATCAAATAGACTGCTTGCTCGCAGGAGTAAGCTGCTATCAAAACCACCTTTAAGATAAAAGAAGCACTGATAAGACATTGTGTGTGCTTTGGAGGATAACCTCTAATTATGGTACTGTTTTCCGAGGACGCTATGACCTTATTTTTGATTTATTACAAAAACTGAGAGGTAACTTACTCTTAGTCTAATATTGTTCTTGGTCAATGACCTGTCCATGTATATCATCTTATTCCAGGCTTTCAAGATTTTAAAGCCCCGCTATGAACAGGTTTATCCTGTCATGAAAGGTTCTACTCATTTGGAAAGGTAATTGCACTGAAAAGATAAGATACTATCATTATCTATTAGTTGGCTTCACTGAGTTTAGTCTGTGCCCTAGACTAAGACATCCATTAATCAGAGCCTCATATATTTATTTCAAAATCAGTAGCCACTGAAGTGTGTTTTAAGATACTGGGCATGTAATTTCATAAACAGCCCCAGTTTAGCACCTCTTGATAATCCACCTAATGCTCCATGAAAGCTGGCATTTTAATACATTGTGTAGAAACCACCTTGACTCCCACTGCTGACATGGACACATAGAAAGGCACAAATTATATCTTTTATCTTTTGAACTAAAGGTGTATTTACCTTGTTATTGTTGTTAATCCAGTACACCAGGGTATAGGTTTAATCCATCTGAGAGCACACTGCATGTCTCAGTACTGAGCACTAAGGCTTTGGTTATTAGCAGGCAATATCTGCTGTTCTCTTAAGCAACTTGGGCTCTGCCATGATTTAGAAACAAAATCACTGTCTCACAGATAGACCCCTTCCAGCACACTAGATGATAGTTAAGATCAAACCACCTAAATAGATCAGCCACAACACTTTGAAATACTAGTAGTTGGTTGCCAAAACCCACTATTTTTTTCAGTTAATTACAAAAAAACAAAGCCAAAAGCCCATGGAAAATAAACCATGCCCATGGTGATAATTCATATGGATTTTTAGGAATATATGATGAAATTGCTAATGTGACCTTAGAAAAACTAAGTCTGATAACATACTAGGGGCATGAATGGACATTGCAAATTTCTTGCTCTACTGATCATAAAGTCTCTTGAACTGCTTCACTGCAGACTTAGTTTCTGAGGTTTTCGCTATGGACCCCTCAGCACTCAGGATTGCATAACGTGGAATTGTGATGGGCACTCAATCTGCTGCTAGAGACAGCTAAGTACGTTCCGAGTCCTTCTCATATTTCATATCATTCAGCAAGAGCACATTCCTCCCTAGAATTGATAAGGGATAATATATAGCAAAGGAAAAGCAAGTGGCAGGAGATCCATCTTGACTAGAGGAAGTATTAGAGTGTTCAGCAGAAGAGGTAGCACACTGCCTTGAGGCAATATTATGTAGGGAATAAGCTTGCAAAGGTAAAGGAATGCATTAGATGTCTAATTAATTTTCATCATCACATTTGGGTCTGCTAAGAAAGATGCACATGTATCTAGATTAAATAAGCAGGGCTAACAGAGAGCTAAACTTCGAAAGTTAATCTGTTTAAAGCTACTGTGAGTTCCTATTACTCTTCCTAACTGGTTTTCCATTTTTAGCATCCAGGTGCTCAATTGCTGTCCTGAACTAAGAGGGGACATACCAGGCACAGCTCCAGAGACCACAGAGTTTTTTCTCTCACAAATAGGTTAATGCTCACCTACAGGAACCTGATACGACGAGATAATGCATCTTGCTAAAAGTTAAGGTTTCATTGAAAATGAAAGTTTTACCTCTTAAAAAAAGAAAAGAAAAAAGGACAAAAAAAAATAGAATTAAAAAATCCGTACTTCACATTATCTGTGGATTAAAACAAATTCTCTTTAAGATATATATCATTAAATGACACTGAATTTGCCCAGGGAATTTTACACTCTCATACTACCTCAAGCTTCTTTTGATAATTTGAATTTAGTCTTTTACCTACTCTAATAGGTTTAGATTAGCTAAGTGGAAATATTCAGCACGAACACACTATCGTATTCACTGTGCTGATCCTCTGAGATTGGTGCAGTTAACATTTTTCAAATCTCATTCACGATGAGCTTTATGTGAGCATAATGTTACTGTACTTTAAATCCAGCTGAGAGTAACATAGCTTAATGCTTCATAAATAGTCCAGTTTGCCAGCCAACCGCAAGTAGCAAGCTCATCAGACAAGGTGATCTGTACATCATTGTTCATAGTGATTTATGCTGAAGGTTTGTAATTAAATTCATTGCTTCCAGTATGCTCCGTGACCAGCATGCATAGCGACATGCCATCAGCCCTCAAGCTTCAGAGCTATGCTGATTTTATCATTCTATTGACACAATACCAGGCTATGTAAAGTGTGTGCTGATACCCCAAAGAACCAAAAGCAAACAATGAATTCTTCTTTATTGGGAAAAAGATAAGAAATACACTGTGGCTCAAAGTTCATACATCCAATCTTGCTATGTTAACTTTCCAAGACCTGAAACTCCAGCCGAAGTGTCAAAGGGATAGAAAAGAGAAAAGGGGATGCCCCTTGGACAAAAGCTTTACATTCAAAATGCATCTCATCCACTTGCTACCACAGATTACTAGGTATTCACTGCCCCAGGATGCCCGTCTCTGAACTGGAATGTAGTCCATGATGCTGTCCTGATTTTCTGTCTGTGTGAACAGTCTCAGCTCGTAAGTTGCCTGTTCTGCAAAAGCAATACAGGTCTCAGTTCACTGAAAAAATGGAACAGGAGGTACACAAAGGAAGATCCACATCTGAAGGAGATAGATGAAGATGCTGCAATAATAAAACCAGAAATTCCATGGCCAAAAAGAAAGGGCCTCCATCTTGAGTTTAGCTTAAGGCAAAGCCCATTTCCTTATTACAACTTTTTAAAGAGTAAAATATTAATATGTAGGTTTCTTTCTAAGTCAAGGACTACATTGGGTCATATATGAAAACATCTGTAAGTAAACTGATGCCAGTTCATTAATATTTTAGATAGAATATATGAATGCAGAATTCTAAAGGGCCATCAGAGGTAATAAGGAATGCTCATGAAATGCTACAGGTAATTATCATTTAAATATGAACCATATCCAGTATCACTTGTCTGTTTAAACCCAAGGAAATAGACTGAAAATTACAAGAAATGAAACTTTGGGTTTAGGCCAGCTCCTTTGATGCTTTATACCAATAAATTATTAACATTTGTCCCTTTATCTGATTTCAAAACATTTAAAATACTTTAGCGTAGCTGAGTTTGGGATTAGTGGCTTCTCATCTGAAAAGGTCATCTTTGAACAACAAAGTGGCAGATACAGTCTAAGCTAAGACTGACTGCTACCTGAGGCAGTTGTAAGAAACTGAGATAAAGGGATTTATCTCAGTTTCTCACAGATATTTTCAAATCATGGCTTACTTTGGGTTCTTTTTACTAAAACAGAATTTTGGTGACAGCAGTTTTTCATCTTATTGACAAACCCTGCTTACTTTGATAGAAAGTTGCTTCTTGCTGTGACTCAGCTGAAGTTTGAAGTATTATATAAAGGCACTATGCTGTACTAAACTACCTCTACCAAAAGTTTTCTGTTGTTTTGCAGCAGGGCTCAAAGAAAAGGAAATGTGCAGGTGCTAGAGTTTGAAGCAGATGCTAAAAGTAGAGTTCCACAAAGAAAACTCTCTGGGATATTAGACACAAGATTTAAACAGCTTTCTTTTCTTTACCTCAGCCAATCCTCAAGATAATAAAGCTGAGCCATCCGCCTACGTAATTTCAACATTTGGTAGGAATTAGAAACGTCATGTTGTTAAGTAACAGCTTCATAAAGATATGAAGAGTTTATTAATAGGAGAGCCTAATCCTGTCACTTTGTCTGATGTCACTCTAAGTCCCTGATTAAGCTTCTGTTTTCTACCATAACACACTGTTGAGAATTGTGAGCAGTTCACAAGGTCGAGCCACTTTTACAAAGACAGTAAGACAATACAATAGTCAAAAGGCACAACATCAGCAGTTACAGAAGCTACAAGTGAAGACTAAAGTAGTGCATTATCAAAAACCCCTCATATGCCAGGAGTCAAAGTTTCGAAATACAGAAAATATCTGATCTACATCAATAAAAATCCCATCTAGTTTTCTTTTTTCATGCTCAATTGGCTTAGAATGGGAACAAAAGGGGGAGAGAGAGAGGGAACATCCAAACTCAGCAAACAGTCTTTAACATGTGTTTCAACTGCCAAAAATAAATAGCCTTTTTTTAAGGTCCTGCCCTGTATCCTGGAGAATTGACAAAAAGACAGTCTGAGCTCCAGAGCCCCTAACCACCTCTCCCAGAGCTCTGTAGTCCTGCTCTATGTTCTCCAAGCTACTGCTATCACTAGCACCCACATGGATCACTAGAAGTGGGTAATAGTCAGTGGGACTGACTAGAGCAGGCAGCTTCTCTGCAACATCCCTGATCCGAGCCCCTGGTAGGCAACACACCTCCCTTGAGATGGGGTCAGGCCAACAGATGGGTACTTTCAGAGTAGAGTCCCTCACCACTATGACCCTCCGCTTTTTCCTGGCAGCACCAGTAGTGATCTTCTTTACCAGTGCATCAGATGGCTGTTTCTGGTAGGAGTGTGATTCCTCATCAGCCCCCTGCAGGACAGCAAAGCGGTTCTGGGTAGGGACAACAGATGTAGGAGGAAGCCCCTTGCTTTTAATTGTCCTCTTCCTCCTTTTTTTGTTGTTTTTTTCTGTTACCTTTTCCCAGCTTCCTGGGTTAGCAGCCTCCTTTCCTGGGTTAGCAGCCTCCTTTCCTGCAGGGGCAACAGTAGACACTCGAGGCCCCTGCACAGTCTGGTCCTGGAGCAAGCAGCGCTGCTCCCCCTCAGCTTCCCTGACACCTTTCAGCCTGGTAACAGCTTCCTGCAGCTCAGCCACCGGCTGCAGGAGGACCTCCACCAGGGAGCACAGAGTGCAGCCCTGCCCATTGTGCACCCTCCTTCCAGGGGAGCAGTGCAGGCACTCTCTACACCCCAAGCTCTGCACCGCAGCCTCCCCTCTCATCAGCAAACTATTTACTGCAACCCTTCAGATTTGAATCAACTCGCTGCAGTCTTGCTCAGTCAAGTTCTAAAAATCTCCATGGATGGAGTTTCCACGACTTCTCTGGGCAGGCTGCTCTGGGATTAATCACCTTCTCCGGGAATTTTTTGTGGAATCAGAATTTTCCTTGTTGCAAGCAACTTGTAACTGCTGGTTTTTGTCCTATTCATGTCTTTCAAGGGGCTATCAGTACTTCTGCTAAATCACAGAATGGTCTGGGCTGGAAAGTACCTTAAAGTCATCCAGTTCAAATTCCCTGCCATGGACAGGGACACCCCACACCAAACCACGTCACCCAAGGCTTTGTCCCACCTGGCCTCGAACGCTGCCAGGGATGGAGCATTCGCTTCCTTGGGCAACCTGGGCCAGGGCCTCACCACCCTCACAGTAAAGAACTTCTGCCTTGTATCTAACCTGACCTTCCCCTGTCTAAGTTTAAACCCATTGCCTCTTGTCGTATCACTGACAGTCTTACTCAACCAAGATTGCATTTTAAAATAAAATATTGCGTAAACCTACTCATTATGTTACTTAGTAACCATAGTATTTTCCTTCTATTTGGAAGGTACTCTGCCGATTAAACAGACCAGCAAATAAACCCAGTACCATTTATGTGAGCTTGTTTGTCTATGGGATTATTTTATCTTTCCTGGCAAATCTCTAAGAAGCCTTTCTTACCCAGTGTCAGGAGTTATAAGGAGTGAAAGAAGATGCTATGTAAAGTACCTTACAAAAAAAACTGCAAGTGGAATGAATAGTTATAAGGTCTGAGAAACAGAACTCATTCACTTCTAGTAAACTTCAACGTGGGCTGTATTCTGGAGCTGACAGAAGTTTTAAGGTATTCCACTTTCATATGTGAAGTAGAAAGAGCGTTGCTCAGAAGTGTCAGTTCCTATTTCTGCCTTTATCTATTTTTACCTATGTTGATATGACTGCACGTACTGTAACTAATCTGTAAACTGTAGGTTTTTCTTCCTCTTTCCTTTAGAACAGGATATGAAAAGTTTATATTATTGTCAAAGGTCTGCCCAACTGTGAGCCAAACAATTTGTGGGGAAGCATGTCCTGCTCACAAGTAAAGCATGGCAAAATAATCCCAGCCATAAGTGTACCATTTTATCACTTTGAGGATGTGATCCTGCAGGGTTTTTAAGAACGGCAGCAGAACATTTCTCTTTTCCTTCTATTCTTTTTTCCTTGTGGGCTTATTTTGTTTGTAGTGAATCATAAAACAGATCTTATTCAGATCAGAACACCGAGTAAAACAACTGCAACTTCCCCCCTACCCCCCACAATAATACACTATACACAGAACCCAAGTGCCTGTTTTCCACAACAAAAGCAGATAATTGCTCATGGATTTTTAAAATTGGATTTCTGTTATGGAAACAAAACAAATCAACAACAAAGCTCCCACAGAACAGCAGGACCAGATAAATTTAGTCCTCATTTAGTGAAAGGAGAATTACAAAGGGAGTTCTGCTCCTTCCCTCACAATCACACTCCTCCACTTGAAAGAGGCTGTTACTCCACCTTCAGACCAATACTGTCACACAGCAGTAGAATCAATCATCATAGAATACCAGGTTAGAAGGGACCTTGAGGATCATCTGGCCCAAGCTCTCTAGGCAAGCATGACCTAGACCAGATGTCCTAGCACCTTGTCCAGCTGAATGCTCTGCTAGTGAAGAGGGGCATAAGAAACCAGGAGTGATGTGAGAGGACAACTGACCCAAACTAGCCGAAGGGGTATTTCATGCCACAGCATGTAATTTCCAGCATAGAAACTTGGGGGAGTTACCTGGAAGGGACCAATCATTCCTTGCATCAGGCTGGCTATCGGTCAGTGGGTGGTGAGCAATGGTACTGTGCACTACGTGTCTTTATTTGATTTCCCTCTTTCTTTTTGTTATCTCCCTTTTCATTACAATTACTAGCATTATATATTACTTTAGTTCAATTATTAAACTGTTCTTATTTCAGCCAACGGACTTTACCTTTTTCTGATTCTTCTCCTCACCCCACCAGGGCAGGGGGGAGTGAGCGAGCTGCTGTGTGGTACATAGCTGCCAGCTAGGGCTAAACCATGGCAAAGGGACAGAAATGCTGCAAGAGCACGCTTTTCCAGCCAAAAGTTGGTAAAAGAAGACTCAGAATGCAGTATTACACATTTTCAGAGGACAAAGCATTTCCTACCATGTCTGTACTTCTACAGAGGACATATATATCAGGGATGCAGGAAGCTCATGCTCTGCAGAAATAATCCCAAGAGCTGTGAATCTGCAGAGAAATTGCCTCCCTTGCTCACCTTATCACTCCATTCCTTTGAGAATCCTGTTCCCAGAAACTACACATCATCTTGAGGAAGCATGGAGAGACCATCTCACTCTCTAAATAATGTAATCTGTGTTACAATCAGGTGTAACCACTAAGCAGTTCTGCAGTGCTAGAGGAGTTCTGCAGTGCTGGAGATTAACATCTCCAGCTGTTAATGAGATCTCTATTAACAGCAGAGATCTCAGCAGAGCTCTGGCTTACTCTTCTGGCAATCCTAATGGATCTGCCAGAGAAATGCCTCACCATCAGCTTAGAACAGTACTAAAGAAATTCCCTTCCAGTGGACTGGTAATCAAGTTTTAGGTTATCAGAACCTGTAAGTGGGGTTAACAGCAAAAGACAGACATGTGTTTTGTGGTCCCACAGGCTTCTGTTTCCTTCTGAGTTCAAGGTTCTGCTCTTAACTAATCAAAATGCTAATGGGTGATTACTTTACAGTAATCCTTCAATTTGCAGTCATTCCAGATGAGTCAGTATCAACAGAGGAATGTAAACTGAACATATGTAAAAATTAAATCCTTTAGAAACAGATTACAGGTTCTCATTTGTACCACACACCCTTAAAGGAGATCACAGACCACAGGAAACAGCAGTTTTAAAAAGAAACCTGTTTTCATATGTTAAAAAGCTTAAAGAAACCACTACAAGCGTCAAATCTTAGCAACATGAAGAAAAAGTTCTTACAGTTTTCTGCTACACTGAACTTCTCACTTGCAGCCTTCAGGTTTTTGAATTCGAGGAGACTAACAGAAGCCATGCCTAAAACATAAACCCTCAAAAACTGTATTTTTCATCTGAGCTTGTAGACATTCAGCTCTGGGGGGAGCCTCCAGCATAAGAAAGATATGGATGTGCTCAAGCGAGTCCATAGGATAGCCATGAAGATGATCAGAGGGCTGGAGTGCCTCCTGTATGACAGAGCCGGGCTTGTTCAGCATGGTGAAGGGAAGGCTCACAGAAGACCTTATAACAGTCTTCCAATACCTAAAGGGGGCCTGCAAGAAATCTGGAGAGGGGCTTTTGAAAAGGGCAGGCAGTGACAGAACAAGGGGAAATAGCTTTACATTGGAAGAGGGGAGATTAGAGATTTTACATTAAGAAGAAATTCTTCCCTGTGAGGGTGCTGAGGCGCTGGCACAGGGTGCCCAAAGAAGCTGAGGCTGCCCCATCCCCAGAAGTGTTCAAGGCCAGGTTGGATGGGACTTGGAGCAACCTGCTCTAGTGGAAGGCATCCCTGCCTGTGGAAGGGAGCTGGAAATGGATGAGCTTTAAGGTCCCTTCCAAACCAAATCGTTCTATGATTCTATTCTTTATTAATATTTTAACAGAAATGCTGCAAGGAAAGGGAAAGCCTGGAGAACAGTAAGGAGCGCCGTTTCCACACAGGTAAATCAAATTCTATCCAGAGGAATTTTCAAGAGACACCAGTGGAAAATAAGAATTTTAAGGTGCCTTTTCTGAATATGTCCTTACAAAATGTTTAATAATTCAGGGGGGAAAAAAAGAAAATTATAATTATTTTGATATTCATGTGGCCTAGATTGTAATGCTTGGATGTTTGAGAGTTCCTTGAAGAACAAGAAAGTACTCTGTGAGGAGGAAATTACAGAATGCAAATTGCTAGCAATGTTTTTTCATCTTTTATTTTCTTTTCTGATAATATTAATCTTCAGTTCTTTAACACAGTACTAGAGAGAGAGAGCAGTTGGCAATTCATATAAGGATGTAGAGAGGATTCATTTTCAGCCTACTGTATACTTTATGAGACACAGGGAAAAGAATGCAAATACTTTTTCTATGCAAAACTGCATGACTGGGATCAACAGGCATGGAGCTTTTTTATATGAGCTGCTAATGACACACTCAGGGTTATAGGATCCATTGCATGAATCTGAATAAAAGAAGCCTATGTTTAATCTTTGAAAAAGGCATATACTCTTTCCCTGTTTCATGAATGACTGTGTGGTAATTATTATTTCCACATGAAACACTAGTGAAATTCAAGACTGAGAGTCTGAATCTACCAAACCACACGTGACTAAATGTTATGCACCTATATTCTTGCTTCCATTAACCCACATGTTGATGGCAAATAGACAAAATCAATTATAAATCTAAGATTTTGCATTAACTAATTGTACTTTATTGGAAACATTCTCCGAAATAAACTTGCCTTTAGAAATGTAGACTGTGTATTTTATCTCAGGATCTGTCTACTGTTTCAGTATGAATCACAGTATTTTCACCTCCAAAGACCTTAACCATAGAAGACCTGAAATAGACTGCACAGGACTGAAAGGCAGCTCCCAGAGTATTAAGCCCAGCTCCCCACTGTCACAGGCAACCATCTCACCCAATACAACCCTCTGGTTACCTTAGAGCAAATCGTTATAAACTTGAAGTAAATATATATTCATCAATCCATCTTAGTTAACTTCTTGCAACATCTGAGCAAGTGAATGTGTCTTTGAATCAATTTCCTAGGTATCTTCCTCTGTTCTTCTCCCCATTACTGCTTTTCCTATGCTGTAAAAAATTCAATCATCCAAAGAGCTGTCCATTTTTTCTCCAAGTCCAGACAAACACCCTTTGGATTCTTTAAATCCTCTCCCTTTACTTCACTTTTTTCTTCCATAGACTCTAATTCCTGCTAAAGCCTAACACCAAGCAAGGAAAAAGATTGTCCTACTTTGATGCAACCAGCAGAGCAGTTTTTTCTACCTCTGAGATGAGAGATTCCACTTCTGCCTTAGATTTAAAATTCAACTTGCTTTCAAGTTTTTCATTTGAATAGAGCTGGTGGGATGTACCCCAGATGAGATAGATAAATTTGAATCTAGATCACCTATCTTTCCATGTACAGTTTTTCAACTCACTGTGGCTTGTGTGTTACATATGTATCCCCTCTCATACGATTTCTCACATCAAAACAAACACCAGTAACTAGAAGCCATCCTCCATCCATTACTATCTACATATACATCAGAAGAATAGCAAGAGAACAATTGAAAAGAGTGTTCTGTACTGAGATACTGGTTTTATACAGATTAACATCTGATTACTGAACACACACATATCTTAACCAAAATAATCCATAACTGTTGTGCCGCAGTTTGAAATGAATGGTGTGATTTCTAATGTAGGAGCTACAAAGTGCTAACAATAACAGCCATTCCTGTGCATTGGGAACTATTCTTAACACACATTCCCAAAAACAAAAGAAAGATCGTCTCAGAGCACAACCAAAACAACCCCATTGTGATTACTTTATAAAAGAAAATATAGTGTAACAAAGCAGTGTACCAGTTAAGATGACACAATAAAACAAACAGAAAAGGGAACTTTAAAACTATGTTTTCCTAGGTAACAAACCACATACGAAAATACTTCATTTTTTATTTAGGTTTCTTATACACTCTTGTATTTACTTCTACAAGGTCAGGAAACTGAAGTTCAAACAAAAGGACATATTGTGCTTATTATCCTTACATAATTACTGAATGCTTCACCTTTTACACCATCAGAACATGTATGTCTATTTCCTAAAGCTTTTTCCTCTGTGCTAGGATTACCTTTCCTTGCCTGTCAGTAGGTGGTAGGCAGGGATTTGCCGTGTCTCCTGTGCACACCAGTGTTTGCCTAATTCAGTTCAACCTGCTTCATTCATTACTAAAGAGGTATGATTTGGGAGGTGCCATTCTTTCCCTGGAGCAACTACTGAAACAGTATTTCAGCAAAATATAAAGGCAAACAGTACTGCTAGAAGAACTGCTGTAAGGAAAACAGAGCACGTCTAAATCCCTAGGCATCATTACAAACTCCCACTGCAGTTTTCACAAGACTACAGACCTGTATAATTCTCTTTGAGCTCTTGTAAATTCTTCTCTTTGCTTCCTCCAGATACAACACAAAGTTGTGCTATTAGTCTTCATTTCTTGCATCCATTCAGTTTCAACTGAAGTGTTATATATGCAGAATCAAGAATAAAGAGAACGCTAATCATAATTTACCATTATTCACAATTTTCTGTTCAATATTAAAAGGCAGCTAAATAATTTTAATTCTGTCTTTGTTAGGTGCAACACAATTGCTGCACTGAAGTTTAAGTGAACAATTTAAAATGCACATAATTGGTTTGCTGGTATGCCTCCTTTTGCAGTTCACATTGTAGGGGCTATTCAGGGCAGTGAGAATATCTTTTAGCTTTCAAAACAGCCCCCAGGCTTGACTGCACCTCTGTACTGTTAGGGGTGCAAGCAAATGAAAAGGCCAATTGGGCCTCAGGCTGGGGTTAGGCTAACAGAATAAGACATGGAAAAATGCTAGATATGACATGAGAAATTGCCAGAGGTTTTAGCAAAGTGAGGAGCTGAGAAAAGTTACACATAGTGCCATGAGGGATGGCAGGATTTCACCATGCTGAAATGGACTTGTGAGAAATGATCAGGTCACAGATCACCCACAGGAAGCACTAGGCACCTTTGGAGACTGAAGTCTTGCAAGACCAGCCAAAATTATCTAGATGACAATATCAGAAATAACAAATTTGGGTGTAGATGTAGGAAAATTGGGAACAGTGGGGAGAAAGTAGTTACTGAAGGGTTGTTTACAGGGAGGAGAACAGAGCAGAGAAAGGAAGGTACACAGGCAGTAAAAAGCAAGTGAGGAAAAGGGATAATCAGAAATGAAAACTATGTGATCAGATACTTATTCTTCAAGGCCAACTACTGCAAGGAAATGGAAATAAAGGAAGGTTTTCAAGAATACGAATAACTTTGTCCAAAGGAAACCAGTCCAAACCATCTCATTATCTAACATTCATAGCAGGGTTCAGGCAGACTTGACCATCTCTTTCCAAGTTAGTAGAAGGCCAAATTTAACAGCCTGAACCGGTCCAGCCATATACAGTGAAGTGACATTTCTTCTGGACATGAATGAAATGAATGGAATAGTCAGGTAGTTATACTTTAAGCTTGTTCTTCATTACTGTCTGCTCCTTAATGTGCTTCAAATGCACAGACCATCTCCAAAGTCTGCAAAAGTCACTGTTCTACAGAAGAGCAGGTTCATTACCCCCCCATATCTAGATGCTGGTTTTGCCAGCCACTCTCTTACATGCAAACATTGATGTTTGTGATGAGAAAGTGAAAGAGGACTCTTCATGTATCTTTTGCTGTTGGTCTGTAACATATTATGCATGCTGCATATGACCACTGAAGAATTTGAGAAAGCATGGAGCAGAGGAACAAAATAAATGGTTTAGGAGAGAGATATAAAGAGAGATTGAGCATCTAACTACAAATACAAGTGGACTGCTATTCTAACTACATTTCATTTATATTCTGTTTCCAATTGAGTTGAATTCAGTAGTGATTTATGAGACGCAATGCATTACAAAACACAGTCTCTGTATTCACAATGTAACACAAAAGTCTGCTAAAGAAGTCAAATACATAAATCCTTACCGTCTCCAATATTAACCCAACAGAAAAACATCCAACCACCACCCCAAAAAACCACCAAACCAATAAAACCAACGCCTGTAACTACAGTCTAACACCAAAGGAAAGAACTTGCACTTTAAGCAACAGTCTGTTAAATGGAACTAAAACCCCCTTCTTCAAAAAGTCTGTTGGTTAGGATATTAACTGTGAGTCCATAACAGGATAAAAACAATAGCAGAAGAAGACAGTGTGACTCTCATATTATTGGATTATTTTCTAGCAAAAGAGAGTGAGCGAAATGAAATCACTTGCTAATTTTTAAAATTAGTTTATACTTTATGAAATATAAACACATTATGGACAGGCTAGAGACCACATGATTGAAAATGAGTTTTGCCATGGAGTGGTATAGCGCAGGGTTATCACTTTGGGAAGACTGTTAATAAAACCATAATGCAAATCAGCATATAAATATACAAAAAGGTGAACAAACCAGACATATATTTCATTTACACAACCAATTAAAAAATGAGTATATAATTAATGTAATTCCAGAGGGCATTTATGAACAATTTACTCCTTCTTTATGAAGGGCTCAATAATGTCATTATTCAGAAGACTAGTACTGTTTTAAGCAGTGTCCCTCCTGAAAACAGATTTGATCTTAACAAAGGTATCCCATTAGTTTTAAAAACAACAACTTCTCTTTTACTTTCTGCATTATACAATGTGTATAAAATCACATTGAGAATCAGAGCACACAAAGGACATTAGAAGAGTATGTATATATTTTTGTTCAATTTAAAGCTAGCAAGAAGGGCTTCTGTCATGTAACCACCTAGCTTTCCACAGAATTCATGAATAGCAATTTGGAAAACATTAGAATAAATACATATAAAATACTATTCACTGTAGATCTCACATTTTTTTTATTGTCCTATATTCTTTGACCATATAGCAGAAAAATAAATAGCAATTAAAATAAAATTGATGCTAATTTCATTCCTCAAAGCTATACGCTATAACCAGAGCACTCATCAGTGTGATTAGGGTATGCAGAAACGCTTAGATGGTTTAAGTGATGTATTGATTCTAACACAAGGTAGGAAGTAGGAGAGCTAAGACGGTCAGAAACTGGTTAATGAAGCAACTTCAACTACAGTCAAGTCTGTTTTCTCCAATCCTCAGAATATTAAAAATGGTACAGTGATAGCTGGTGATACAGTGGGACACTGAAACAAGTCTCTTGCCATTCACTAATTGTGTGTCTGGGGAAAGCCTGCAAGATTTTGCGTGACTGCAAGACTAAGGGTACTATTATTTTTCACCCTGAAATACATCACATCATTAAGGTCTATGTTCTCCGAGCTTCTCCTTTGTGCAGATGTTCAAATCCAATCATAATCTTTTCTATCAGAAGCAGGAAAACGTCTCTGTTTTCCCCACGTTACTCAGTTTCTTACACACCAGCATACTACCTTTGAAGAAAGACTGATTCTGCCCCATTTGCATTTAAAGAGGTCAAACATTCATGGAAGGTATTCTCACTAAAGTCTTTCTGCAGGAAGAAAGACTGTCCTTTCCCTTAAGACTGCCTACGGAAATGTTGCCTGTTCTCATGTTTCAAAGTCAGCATGCCCTAAGGATCACAGATGTTTGGTATTCAGCCTAAGGGCCCCACTGGAATATTTGGAATGCACACTGGCTGCCTCACTGTAAATACTCTCTACTTTCAGTTTTAGGTATATGGTAAAAAGCCAAGTTCTTTATCTGTATCATATCAAACATATGGAACACATGAGGGCTTCAAGTAGAAGCTCAATTTAAGTTCTTATTATAAAGTTCTTGCTACAATAAAATACTCGTTTCAGTTGCTTAGACCATTCCCAAATTTTATTACTTGGCAGAAATGCTCTGTGGTAATTATTTGCTTTCATTTACTATTTTTCTCTCAAAAAGGTTTCAGGCCAAACAATGTAGCTTTATAGAAAGAAGTGCAAAGATAAATACAATACTTGCCTAATACAATCTGTGGCTTTTTTAGTAATTCAGAAACTGAAAAACTGAATAAAACTGAAATTTGGTAGGAAAAAACTTTAATAATAGCTACATACCATTTTCTCCTTATGTTTAAGTACTTTTTCCTACTTTTACTCACAAACTGTCTTCAGAAAAACAGCATTTGTGGATGACCAACAAGATTGACCAGTATTAATAGCTGAGATTTCAGGTAAAGTCATCCTAGCATATATGCTAGGATGCTACACTTGAACTAGAAAGAGCCAAACCATCCCCAGAAGGCAGACTGATGATCACATCAATTTGTAAGAATGAAGATATTTTGGGTTTTCTTTGTTTTTCATTTTGGCTGCTGCAAGGCAAGGAGTTCACCTCTCCTCTGATGGTTATTTTCTTCCAGAAAAGTAAGCACACTGATTCAGGTAAAGAAAAGAAGGAACTGGACAAAGACTTTGGAAGGAGAATTAAAAAATAGTGTAAGGGTAAACCACAATGAAACTGAACTTGTTGAGGGAAAGAGCAAAAGTGTGAGTGAGGAGGAGAGACAACTGACACACAGGAGTAGTAGTGGAAGCTAGAGACATCATGGAAGGCCAAGAACATGGATGCTGAAGAAGGGAAAAGACTGTGAGCATCTGGCCAAGGTGAAGCTAGGATTTTGGAAAGCTTATCTTGATGAAGCTGTACCAGGACTGGTGAGAAAGACGGATGCAAGACAAACCAGGAAAGAATCGTAGTAGCAGGAGAATGAAATCATCTAAAAAACAAGTGAGAATACAGAGGAGAAACATGTTGAGAAAAATGGATTGAGACTGGATAATGGCAACAGATGTAGGAAGGAAATATAAAGTCATGGAGAACAAGTGGCAGGTGGGTAACACACAGAGGAAGAGTCCAAGAAGGAACACAGAGCTAGATGGACCAGGAAATGAGAATCAGTGGTCCAGGAAAGGACTCAGCCTGGCCAGGAAGGGAAGCTACAGTACAGCAGGTAAACAGATGAATTAAAGATCTGTTTTGCAAATGGGGCACCAGAAGAATAACTCCGGCAAGAAGAGCAGGGAAAGCAAAATAGTTTGACAATTCTATAAGGGGAACAACTGAAATAATCAGTTCCCAGAAGAACCAGCAATTTCAGATTTCTGTCTGGGCTTTGCCTGGACACAAAATAACTATGTACCAGACTGGCTCAGCTTTGGTACATGCAGGATGGACCCTTCCAAAGAGTTGTCACAGGGATTCCATTTCATGTTTTTGTCCATGTCTGTCCAAGATGGTACCACAACACAGCCTCAGGTTATGTAGCTGCTACAGCTGGGATTTTCCACCTCCTTTGTTACAGAAGTTGGAAACCATATGTAGGAAAGTAGTAAACAGGAAAAGTAAACACAGGTAATGAAAAAATGCTGTCCTAGATAAGTGGATGTCTTTCCTCTTACCTCTACCATAGAGATTCTATTTGATGATAGCTAGTAACAGAAAACAAACATATTCCACTTGGCTACCAACTACTCTGTCCTCATTTCCAGGGAGACTTGATATGCCCAAGATTTAATATGTAACACTGCCAAGAGCTGCAAAACAAGAGACATGCCACATCATATCCAAGGCAGCTCACGTTACTGGATGTTTTTCCCTTTTACTTTTGCGCTTCAGCGTGCCATGTGCAGAAGCAGATGAAGGGGATTATAGATGTGAACAGAAATAAAGGAATCCGTAAGGCATTCTCATAGGCACCATAAGGAAGGCCACATGGAAATGGGCAATTCTGTACTTACAGCTATAAATTAGGCTTATGGCTACATTTCTGTGCAACAAACAAAAACTCCAAAACACTGAGTAACCACTTACTAAGTATGCATAGACTACTTCATGCAGTAAATGAAATAGATTCTTGCAGGGTATATGGGAAGGGAAAACAGTTATTTAATTAGACAGCTTCTTACTGCATACACTAAAAGGGGCCAAAAGTTGCAAACGCAATTTTCTGCCTTCCTAATGTTTGATTCTGCAACTGTAGTAGGCGGCTGCATGTCTAATAAAAATATAAAATGTGAGCATGAGTGGCTGTGCATTGTGCTTATGGCCATATCAGAGACTGCAGCCTCAGTGGGGTTTTGCTAGACTGACCTCTTCTGTCACTGCTTGAGAAAGACATTTGGAATCCATCATCTGTTCAAGAGATAAAAATAAATAAATAAACTCAACAGTTTACGGATTACCAAAGAACAAAATTTCCTCCAGACAGACTGCAGTCAAAGCACACCAAATTCCTAACAGGAAAAAGAGAGTCCCCATAGAAACAAAAGTAATAAAAATACATATCATGTCCCCTTGTATCGACTTTAGATCACTGGAACAGCAAAGGGAAGAATTTTAGTGTTCTGCAAAACCCAAGCTACTCTGTTATACCCAAAGGACTATTATTTTGACCAATAAGTATGCTATATTTGAGGGCAGAAGCACTTTAAATTGCTCTGCTGAACACCCCGAAATGACTAGCACATAGCAGGAATCCAAAGAGGACACACACACGCACACACACACACACAAAAAGACTATGGTCTAGAAAACAAAATGCATTTCTACTATGATATTGACACATAAGACAAAAATGATCCTTTTACCACTACCTTGCAAGGAGACTTTTTAAAAATGGTTTTTATTGCTCTAGTGGATATTATTCTTCCTGTGAATGGAATCCTCCCTGTCAGCCACCTGATCAACAAGACAATCATGAAGTGGTTTTAATTTACACAGCACGAATCAGTAAGGATTTTGCTAAGGGCAGTTGTCTTTCTGAAAACATACTAAACATACTCTATGCTCTCTACTCAAGAGAGCTGAGAGCCAATGGACTTGAGATATTCAGTGTGCAGTGTACTAAGCCTGCGAGATTCACTTCCATTTTTGTTTTAGTCATTGAAGTAACCATTTATGTGTAATTATTCAGGTATGATTATTTTTTAGTTCATGATAATGAACTTATAAGCCATGATTCAATGACAAAGTATTCAAAATCAGTATCAGTGAAGGCTATTATTATTGTCTTTTTTCTTGCCTCTCATTTCCTCCCCAGTGCTGCAAAATACTGACTTGTCAATTGGGCTGAAACATCTGCTTCATGAACCACAGCTGTGAACCTGATCATAGAAGAGATTCAGAGTAGAAGAGTATTTTCATGGGCTCTTTCTAAAGCTGCATCTTGAATATACCAAAACCACTACAGAATTTTTTGCAATGTAAAATCATGGACTGAATCTTCTTGCCGCAACGTCACAATAATGATTAGAAACATGCAGAATGCCCTTTCATTAAAGAACCAGAAAATCTATGGAGAGCTCTTTCCACACTGGGATCATAGGTCACTATTCATCCATTAACAGAGCCGGTTCACATGGTAGCCTTCTCCCCTCATCTTACTTGTTACTGCCATGGCTAACGGTTTTCCTGTCAGGTCCTTGAAACTTCTTAGGAAACTGTGCTGTAAGATAGATGACCAATGTCAGATTAACCCCACCGAATTATCAGTCGTGTCTGAAAGCCCACACAGAAGATGCGTCCACAAAGAGCTCTACTGGCAAAATGACAGACATGACATAGAGGTAAACTGGAGGACTCTCTACTGGCAAAATGACAGACATGACAAAGAGGTAAACTGGAGGACTGTGCCATCATAAAAATTGAAAGACATATCCCCAGATAAGACGAGGAAACACAGAGACATTCACTTGTTTTATAACCACAATGCCAGGGAAATCAGACAGTGTGCAAACCTGGACAATGCATGAAGCCTGCAATCCAGTTTCCTCCATGCCTGAGATTAAGCTTAGAAGAGGGAGGCATAGGTTCAGTTGCACAAATATGTTTCTGTGTGCCTGGGAAATGTATCAGAAATACACTAAAAAGGCAGGGAGTGTCACACTGAGGCAGCCAGAGAACATTTTTAAGATAACAGTGATAAAAAGCTGAGGGAAAGTAAGCTTGTGTCAATTCTGACCGAAAGAAACTTGAAAATATAGAAAACATCTCTCTTGCCTGATTCCCACTGGGCCCAGCGCAACGGGACCCTCGCCATCCAGTGCAAACAAAGAGGACTGAACTGAAGAGAGACCAAGAGTGCAGCAACCATCTCCGCTTTGAATGGTAACAGACTGTAAGCCTCTAAATTTCTACCAGTTATTCAGGGCAATCTTCAGGGTGAAATTCTCTCACATTTTTAACACCAGTATATGCACATACACATTTCCTCATTTGCTTTTAATTTCATAGTCCACACAGGAAGTAAGTTTTCTTTGGGTTTGTTAGGTTTTGTTTTTATTTATTTATTTATTTTTAAGAAAACACTGAAAAAGGTGACACTGTAGTCCTTCACCCAGCATTTAAATGAACCAAGGTAATATTTGAAGTTCACACATCACTTGGATAATGACGTGACTTGGTTACTGCTGCTCTGATTTAGGTGAACTGAAACATTTTGTTTCCCATGTATGGAGTGCATCTTCCTTTGTCCTCCAAATACATACAATATAATCTTGAAACCATAATGAAATGGTTACTGAACTTACATATAAAAGTAATTTACAGATGCATATTAAGATGCCCAAATTTCACGTCTGCGTAACATGGAATCAAAATAAATGACCTCCAACCGAAAGCATCTCTTCACAGTAAATTCAGGGAATTTCTTCTAGCTCTTAACAGTAGTTTTTAAGACTAAAGCAAAGAATGCAGAAGAGGTGTTAGAGAACATGGCTAGATTAGCCAAAAGCAGAAATTATTTATTTCACTACTTGTGATGACTCCACAACTGTGCAGCAGTGGATGGAAGTGAGGCAACTCTACAATGCTATGTAACACAGTTGTATTAGCATCCGCCCTTCCCATAAGATGCATATGGTTTAGATATGCTCTTCTCTAACCCAGTAATGGCATTTTCTTCTCATGGGAATAATCCCTTCTAGAAGCATAAGGAAAGTAGAGTTGGGAGGTGAATCTATGATTGCAACAGATGATGCAGAAACTGTGATGCTTCCCTCAAAAAATATTTATGCTAACCCTGCAGCAGCTTTTTTAGAGTTTCTTCTATCTTTTGCCAGTATTAGGAGCAATTATATCCTAATTTCCAGGGAGAGTTTATCAAATCTCACTTTTAATCTGCAACACCTCTTAATGTCTTCTTCCTATAACTGTAAACCTTAGAGTTAGTTAAATTAGGCTTTAGGAATTTTGGGTTTTTTCCTGTTTTCTTACAGACTTAGCTTTGTCAATTAAGAATTAACTGGCCAAGCATAGCCCAAAGGGCTTCTCAAAAGCTATTTAATTACAAATCTATGAGTCCATAAGGGAACTGCAAAAATATTGGTAAATACACCAATACAAAGGTTAACAGTGGAATATGACTGTATTTAGAGATGTGCTTCTCTTCTGAGAGGGGAACTGCTCACTGCTGTAGACACTGCTAATAATCATATGGCAACAACTGTAGATATTGTCTAGCTTTCTAAAAAGCAGATATAAACCAAGAATAGAGTTTCATCCTCTAGCGTGAAGAAACCCAAAAGGACAGACAAACATAAATGGGTAAGTAAAAGCAAAGCCATTCCAATCAAACTTTTTTAGTCATACACACTGGGAAGAGGATTCTGATTGCTGTAGCCCAGGTCACAAAAGACAACCTTTTTTCTACTGAAAAAGTTCCCAGTGAAACACACGAGGAATGCAGCATGCAAGGAAATATCTGTACATGCGTGACATACTTGCACAATGAGCACAACACGCTGCAAGTTTTTCCTGTGCCGGCATGGACACTGTAACATATATATTTGCTCTCATGGAGTAGTACAGCACTGAAGGATAGGAATGTAACAGAGAAAAATATATGAATACAGACTACCTGACTGACAACCACGTAATGGTAAGCATCAGTGATTATTAAGAAGCTTGCTTCCCTTCAGCATTTGCAGTAGTGGAGCAGCTGTGGTGATTAAAGGACATGAGGCTAACGAAATCCACATGCAGAGGTAATAACTTTCACAAAGCAATAAAATGAGAGAATTGGACACAATTTTAAGCTTGGAACTTGAAGAATGGACTCATCTTGCAGTTTTGCATTCAGTTTTGTTTGTTTGTATGTTTCTCCCAAATGAACCAGAAGGCCTAATTGAAATAAACATATACAAACAAGTCAAGGGAAGAATTCTGCTGCTCTGTCAAGCAGCCTCCTCCTAGTATTATCACAGCAAGTCCCTGGTAATAACCCTGAAGTTCCTATTCCTCATGAGTCTCCTGAAGGAGAGAACAGCACATCATCCAAGCAACCTCTGATCTCATCTCTCCCACCAGCTGAGCTGGGTTTCTCTTCTAGAAATATACTTTCTAAGCCTGAGATACCTCAAAGATGTTATGGGATAGCTAACTGAACAGGAATTTTTATCTAGCTGATGCAGGGAAGTTTCTTCCTAGCAATAATACCCAGCAACAGAATTTCCTCAAACCTACTATACAGTTCTATCAGTTCATTCAGAACTCATTATTTTCTAACAGACCATATAAAGATACTTGGGTTTTGACTGGAAGTTTATAAGTTTCATTGTTGCTTCAATTTAATAAGTAGCATTTATGCTTGTTAATATAGCCTGGTTAGAATACTCAGCATAAATGATACAGTTCAGCCAAGGCAAAAATTCATTCAGTTGACGAGTAGTATTTGATTTTCCCAAAAGTGTGATGAAATTGTGGGCTATTTGACTGAAGGTTTCTAATTTCGCTTTATGAAAGAGCCATCTGTAATCAGACTTCAGCAGAAAACAAGATTTAAGTATTACATGGACAACATAACATATGTTTTATGTTACATATGTTAACATATGTAACATTCATAATGAAAAGCCATCTAAAATTGTATTTTAACTCTAAATAATGATAACAGTAACAAATGATAATTTGTCTTTAGCCAAAAAATATAAAGCCCTGATTTTACCCGGCACTGGATTTACATTTCCTTACACTTAAACATTCTTTTAGAATATATAAATAATGTCATAAAGACACATTTAAAAAGATGTTAACAGTTTTTAACTTCTTTAATGAGCTGTTGAGAACTAGTACATTTATCTTTGAGATGCTCACCATTAGAAATATCTTGAGTGACATAGTAATGCCTAACATGTATTTAGTAGTTAAAAAGAAGTGGAACAAGTCTGAGGTGATGGAGAAATTTCCATTTTCATTTCCTAAAACTCCTTAGGAGTTTGTGCCAGCCCCATCCTTGTTCACACGAGCTCCTTTCAGACAGGGAATATAAGAGTACGTGCTGTATTGTTTGTGGTAAAGGAAGTCTAACCTAATGAATCAGCCTACTGTGTGGGCAGGAGTATTCTTCAGAAACACAGAAGACCAAATTCAAGGGTAATTACAATGGATTTCTGAGGGGAAACCATGTCGTGAGATACAGAAAGACAGTTTAAAGTGGATCTAAAAAAAATGCTTGATTTGGCCAAGACACTGGAAATACCGGACAGTTCAGACAAAATATGAATCATGACTGACCTATCCCTCCCCAGTATAAAACCATTATCTAGCAGTTGGCTGCACTGTACAGTGTTTTCCTGCTAACAATGGCACAACTGCCCTTAATTTCTGGTAGGATAATTTGACATTAAAAATTATGTGATGCTAATAACATTAAAGAACTACCACTAGCATAGAATCATAATCACAGAACAGTTAGGGTTGGAAGGACCCTTAAAGCTCATCCAGTTCCAAACCCCTACCAAGGGCAGGGACACCTTCCACTAGACCAGGCTGCTTCAAGCCCTTCCAACCTGGCTTTGAACACAGCCAGGGATGGGGCAGCCACAGCTTTTCCGGGCACCCTGTGCCAGTGTCTCACCACCCTCATAATAATCATTAAACACTGTATATCTGTTATTGGTATTTCCAAACTAGCAGAGGTTAAACTACAAAGCCACTCTGCTACCTGCAGTATCTAAGAGGATTTCAGATCCATCTTCACTCATCACTACACTTCAGAAAATAAGTATGCAACCCAATATACTAAATCCAGGGGAAAAAAATCCACTGGTTTCTTATCTAAAAATGGATTATTTAAAAGAAATCCTGTTACATTTTTAACCTAACAGGTTCATTGTTAGAAACTCAGCAAAATTAAAATAAACATGAAAAAATCTCAGTTTTAGTGTTTTCAATACCCTTCTTAGAAATCCAAAGAAAATCAAAATGAGCAAAGCAGCAAGAACAGGCTGAAGATTCAAGACAACAGAATAAGTACCTCTGCTAGGCAGAATATAAAACTAGTAATAGTAAAACCCCTAAATACATGGAGTAGATAAACATAAGGATTTTAATGACCCATATGCCCACAGAAGCAACAACATACAGTATGTGACAAAAGATCAATGGATGTTCATATTTTAGTAGCTTGCTAACTGCCCTGGGTAGAGGAGATAAAAGAATTTATGCAAAGGTTGGAAAATCTGGCCCAAGAGATAGGAAGCCCAGCCTGGCAAGAAGACTGAGGATGGTGAAAGGGTCTGTAAGCAGCACACAGCAGCAGACTGCTCACTGAGCTGGCAGTAGTATTAACTGCTGTGGAGATGTGCTTACATAATTATAGTATGCTTGGTTTGGTTTGGGGTTTGTTTTCTTTTTCTACAAGTACAAATCATCAGTGAATAAAAAGCCAAGACACCAGTGTACTTTGAGCAAGTGGGCAAACCTGACAGTATATAACTCCGACTTTAACTGTGAATTGTAGGAAGGAACCCAAATAATTATGCTGCAAGATGAGAAAGGATGTTAAGAACCAGCATATTTTTCTTTATATTGCAGTTGTAAAATTCTTAAGCAGGAATGCACATTTTTAACTTTTCAGGGCTTGATGGGGCCCCCTCTTGCTGTTACAGTCTGAACCCACCAGAACACTATTGCTCTACTTGTTTGTTCTTCTGAACTAATAGTCTGAAATGATCCACGGCCTGTTTATAACCACTTACTATTATGCCATTAATTATCCTATCGCTTAAAAAGCTATTACACCTCCCTGATGGCTGCACTACCAAAGTGTTTTCTGAAAACATTCATATTCTCTTCCAAACTTAATTATGCTTGTGAAAAAAATCCATGTTGTTTGAAGTTAAATTAGTATGTGCATTCATACCTTTCACACCTTCTTCTCTCTTACTCCCCACAGTACCAGTTTGGCTGTTACTCACATTCATATATGTAAAATGAAGAAGGTTAAAATAAAAATAGTATGAATGAAAGAACATATGGAAAACTGAATGCTAGAATAGTGTGGGGTTGACAAATGGATTCATTCCCAGATCTGAATAAGTAAAGAATTAGATACAAAGAATGATGTAGGGAGAGATTTTTTAGGGAGTAGACAAGAGTCATAAAAATTACTCTATTAAACAGAAAATATTAAAGATCATCTAAGTTTCTTATGGTTTGGAAATTGAGAATATTGTAATTTTACCCACTCTGTGTGATGTATTAGTATCATTGCACCATATTGGTCACAATAAAAATTCAAGATGTGACTGCCATAGAGCATGTACTGAACCAGGGATGCTCCAGCCATACTAGCATCAGGATCTGCAGGAAGCATGACACAGAAAGCAGTGATGAAGAGAAAGGTACAACAAGATCCTATGTTTATGGAGTGCTATTTACAACTTCATGCATATCTGTAAAAGAACAGGGTCCCTATCATTAGATAAAACTTGGTTTTCTTTTTAAACCCAGATCCTTCATCTTTGGACATTTGTGGCTGAGAACTGTAAGCTGCTTCTCAGCTTCATAAAAATTACAGACACTTTGTTATTCTATAATACATTAGACACAAACACATAAGGGCACCTGGCATTTTGGTCAAGTGCATCCCTACTTTAGACACAGGAGGCACATGTACTTTACTCAAAGATAGGTATGTATGTCATGCATTCATACAAAAATAAACCTGCTCAGGTACTATTTATCAGTCTAACACACCATAAAGCTCAGTGTGGGCTACAAAAGTTATCCCTCAAACTTGGTAAGTAACGTAGTTAGGCAATTTGCCTGAAGTTAATCTAGCATTCCTATACTTACTATAGCATATCCGTAACTATGCTGCTAGCAATATACAAGTAGTAACAACTAATCTAAAACAACTTTGCGTAAGGAAAGCTGCCACCAAGAAGTAGTTACTGAACTGAAATAATGTTTCACCTCCGCCTGTATCTTAGAACATTCAACTTCAGTGCTGTCTATAAAAAGATTCTCTCATTCTCTTTATTCCACCTTCCTCCACTGCCCTCCACATATACGCATTTTTTCATCCTGCTCTCTACTGAAGAAAATTAGCTCGCTTTCAGCTTCACCTTCCACAGGGCAACTCCCACCAGGTATCTCAGGTCTGTAATACATGGCTCTCACAGAATGCTGAAAATGGCTGCGCACATTATGCGGCCTCTGCTGCCCACAGCTATTCGCCCAAATTATCCTTCTCTTTGCGTTTTCTGAGATGTTTCTTCTCACTTATTTTGCCTTTTGAAGAACAAGGAACAAGCAGGAGAAAACGGAACTTAGCAGTAGAGACAGGTAGTACAGATTTCTCCCAGCCCTCACAACAGACAGTATTTGTGCCACTAGCTCATTGTGCTCTTATCACATCTTAATGTATCTTAGGCTTGACTAAAGGGCATGGTTCCTGAAGAAAAGTGAGTAAACCAAAAAAAATCATCACAAAATATGGTTGAGTTCTCAGAAACTGAAACTAAAAGAAGATTACAAGACTTACACACAGTTTGTACTTCAAAAGCCATTTCACAACTTGTCTTTTTGTACTACTCCTGTTAATTTTGTTTCATAGGACATTCAGTTACAAGCAAAGACTTTAATCATTGGATAATATATTCTCTTAAAGCCTTACTTTTGTGATGTTTGCACCTAAAAATTCTCTGACTTTTCCTTCTTGCCAGCTTCATAAAATTCTAAGAATCTAGGTAAACCCTTTGCCATACAGGCTGCAGGGATATTGAACCTCAAGGGTTACTAACTGGAGGATAAACTTCCCTGGTACCTTCACAATCTAGAGTTTCAAAGGGCTCAAAGTTTCAAACAAGATTTATCAGACTTCAGCTTGGCTTCTTTCATCTTCCCCCACCTTTTACATATGCTTTGCTTGAGTAATGACTTGGGTTTTCCTGATTTCTTGCCAAAATTACTCAGAAGAGTGACACTATGTCAGGCTTCAGGTGATGGATGAAGTAGAAATGCAGAGGAAAAAGATACTAAACAGTAAATACTCTCTTAAAGCCCATTAAAATCTGAAAGGTTTCTTAAATATTCATATTCATAGGACACATTTTTGATTGATGTATTTCCCATCTGTCTTCTTGCTTGTACACTGCAAGAGTTTGTATGTCAAAAATAAGAAGCGTTTGATGATGTTAGTACTTTTTGATAAATTGGTTAATTATAACACAATCCAATATAACAATGATCAGTTTATGAAAAACAAATTAAGAATGCTCTTAGGATTATTTTTCAAACTGCAATATGTTTCTCATAAAGATAAATAATAACGATGAACCTCTGCTTCATTTATTAATACTCTTTGATTCTGGAGGGAAAATATTTAGTATGATGTTAAAGATGTTCTGGCCGTGTGAGGATATATATATATATAGATATATATATAAATATATAGCAAATATATGAAGTTCGGCCACATTATGCATACTGTATGCAGATTTTTCCATCACAGTTACTATTCTGAAAACAATTTTTAAGACTGATTAAGATGGTACAGGACAAGTAATGCAATTCACCTTTTCTCCATGAGAAAACAACTTCTTGATGTTTGATTTTGCAACATTTACATTTGATAAAGGTAATTTCTAATTAAAAAAAATAAATTTAAAAAAAATCAAAGCCAACACACTCAGTATGTCTTTCTAACGTCCTTCAACAGCACAAATCATTCTACCAGTGCTGACTTACAGGAGGAGGAGCTAAGCACTCTTCCAGAACCAGGTCCCATTTCTTAGTATGGCATATCATAACCACCCAGCCAGACCCTCAACAATATACGTAGAGCCCTGCTAGATTTCCTCTACCAGACATCTACCCTATGCAGAGATAACCATGTAAAATACTGTATGTGAAGAAGAAAATCTGGTACAATAAGATTTTAAATTAATGATTCTGTAACACACTAAATAAAAAGACAATATTCTGCATTCTTATTTAATCAGAAGTGAACAAAAGCTTTTATTTTTCCTGCCTGATCACCAGAACATTCATAGGGCTCACTCAGTCAGAGGACACACATCTTATTCTGCTGAATACTGATGAATACTGTACGTGGAAAACTATACATTATATTCCCTCCTGAGAAAGCAGAACTTCCAGTTCCAAGTCAGCTTCCATAATAAAAATAATCAGATTGTAAGGAGCATGGAATAACAGATCTGAGTCAATTTTTATACCATCAGCTGACTCTCTGCAATGCAAAACATGTCTAATTTTGTGAAATAAAGTTTTTAAGATGTCAGGCTAAGTCCCAAATGATTAAATGATAACTGGTTGGATTCTAGAGAAGTGCCTTCTGATCCCTCTGTGTGTGTATTTTCCACCTCCCTTTTACATTAATATGGAATAAACTGAAAATAGAATTTAGAGAGGCAGGCAGTGAGTCCTGACAGTACTGACAAGCACCAGACAGACACCACTGACATAGGGTGAGCTGCAATGAATTCTCAGAGGATAGGACCTTGTACATTCTCAGACCTCTTGCTGCTGTGCTTAGATAATCTGCAGAGTAACTCTCAAATAACTGGGTTAAAAGAAAAGTTGCATTGCAGTGCCTTTCTCAGAAGCAGTCAGATTCAAATTCTCTTTGGAATTCATTCGGCCTGAGATTCTGACTTCAGGACTGGAAGTGTCAGAGGCACATTCTGTCTGGGCTTTTCTCTGCAATGTACAAAACCCCCTCAATTTCTACCATTTCCAGTGTGAACTGAAGGTATATGGCACCTACCAAGGTGCTCAACAACTCAAAATAACATAATATCAAGTCTCCTACGAGATTATACTGGTATGAGTGGAGAGTAAACCAAGTTGCTACTTCAGGCTTCTGTATTCCCAGATGTGTGACTCACTAATCAGAATAGGAAGAAAACAGATCTACCACAATGTCTCATATCCCTGTGCTAGTTCAGGGTAGCAGCATAATCAGAACTTTAAGTTAATAACATTTCATGTTTGCATAAGACTGTGGATATCTACATGCCTGGTAGGACTTACAAATGCCAGATCCAGATCTGAGCTGAAAGTTTTGATCCAAAATGAACTTCAGCTATTGAATGTGATGATTTGAATCTATTCATCTCTGTTAAAGCGATGTTGATGATACCCAGAACATTTGGAACTCTAATTAAGAACACAATTTCTTTTAAATGATGAATAATGCAGGAGTTTGTTCTTTGATTTTACACCTACTACAGTTTGCTCATCACTTCTGTGACAATGTATGTCCTTTAAAAATAAAATAAATCTCTAGTGAATTCCATAAAGGTATATTTATAGTATTAAGAGAGAATTATTCTTTGCGAGATTTGGGTGACATCACAGAACAGATAAACGTACTTTCCATAGATGACTGAGCTGAAGGGAAAACTTCCTCTTCTGCATGTAAAATGTGACACAAGAGCTAACCAATGTGTTATTAACATTAGTGCTGAATCGCACTTCGTGTTTTTCTATTTATCATTCAAAACACATTTCTGAAACACTACTAAATACATTCAAGCTTGGAATTCTCTTGCATTAGAAGCTGTTAAGGATATATCCTTATAGCTGTTCTAAGCAAGTTCTGTGGAAGTTGAATTTACTTTAAGAAACAAACTAGAGAGCTGCATGTTTAATATGAGTATTGTGTAGAAAGAAAAATAAAGAACAAGAACAAATCCACTGCTATTGAGTCTTTAGTTACTCCTGTGTAATTCCTTTTTCCACTTGTACTTTTACATTCAATGTCAGTGCTGAAATTGTGCTAAGGGCATAATTCAAGGCACACCACATTAGGCCTCAGCCTATTTCCATACAAATAACACACACTTGAAAAAGTAAAAATAGCTGAGCTATTTGCTTCAGTTGTTTGTACGTGGCAAATGCCTGTAAATAAACAAGGCTTGTTTTCTCTGAATATTTGGCACCTGGAATTTAAGACCATACACAAGAAAACTTCTAAGGAAGCTGAAGTAACTGAGAAATAAGTGAGTACAGCTGCATTAACACACCAAAGCAGAATAAAAGCCTTCATAAAGAGGGAAAAGAATGAATAAAATCAGGATGTAATAAACTAACACATTACTTTCTAACTTCTTGCAGAGCTACCAACATAACATACAGAACTATACCAGTTATGCACTTTTTTATATTTAAATGCTTATTTGTCAAAACCTTGACTCAACCTTGACTCTCAACCTCCATTTGCCTCACTGTACAGTTACATTTTACATCTAACAGTTCTTACCTCGGTACAACCCTTTTGTGCTCACTCTGAGAATCATGGAACTTCAGTAGCACAAAGTAAGCCCTGAAAATCCTGGAACCAATTCCTGCTGGGAAAAAAAAAACCTGTTTTCTGTGGACCTGCTTCATTCTCCTACCACATGACTCTTCAACAGCTATTTACTGACAAAAATCCTAGCTAGAGTGGCTCTGATTCGCTGTTACAGGAATGGGGAGGGAGCCCTGAGGCTGAAAATACCGGAAGCTTTAGAAAACAGAGGACACTCACTCTGTCTACAAAAAAACTAATTTAAGATATTGTATCCAGGTGCAGAACATCTACTGCAGTGTTTGAGTATGATGACAAAAGCAAATCTTTCTTGTGGGATGACTGTACTTCAGATACTTACTGCTTCTGTATGGGTATATTGCATTATTTAAAAGAGTAAAACCTTGTTCTAATTCTAAAACAGCCTTATGGAGACTAATAATCAGTAGCACTTATCACGAATTCCTGATATGAGGAAGAAATAACACTAAAAATGCAAATCTAACTGACTAGAATATGGAACAGGTTGGACTATAATGCTTCTAAGTGACATTATTTATTATTAGTAGCAATATTAGTTAATAGTAGTAACATATTATTACAATCATTACTCATATTAAAAAAAAAGAACTATAAAATTCCTCATTTATGCAGCAAAAGATAAAGGTTCCCAGAGCCAAAGGCCTGAAGATTAGAAATAAAAGAAAGATGAGCCAAGCCCCACATTCATGACAGCATTTTCCTACAAACAGCATCTGAAAAGCACAGTTTGCACTGGGCTGCTCAAAGCCACAAGGACAAGACGAAGGAAGAAGAGGTAAGTGCGCTCTTTGTGTTCCAACTCTGTTCAACAGAAAATTGAATAACCAATGTCATCCTGGCAAAGCAAGGCAAAATGGTTTAGTGATTTCTTGATGGTTTTGGGTGGTTTTTTTTTTAAGTGGCCTGCCAACAAACCAGCATTCTCTAACATTCAGAGTTTTTGGAACATTTAGAATTAAGGAGTATACTTTTTCATGGCCTTAAACATCCTGAGCAGTTTTTCAAGAAGCTTACTTGTAAGTTTAGTGAGACACGTTGTATTATATTACACATATTCAATTCCTTATTACTGGGTTAACAATATACCCTGGGGGTTGTGAGGAATGAGAATAAATGTGGTTTTGGATTCTAAGAATTAGGACTTGCTAACTTGCTACCAATCAATCCTGCCAGGTTAAGGCCATGGCATGATTCGAAAATTCCTTTTGAACTGTACCAGACACAGGGAAAGTTCAGCACTCTGCTCTTTCTCCATTATAAGGAACAGAGCTGGTGAACATTTTTGGGGTCATAATGTTTTATGACTACAACTTTCTAGATGCAATGAAGAAAAGTGAGCATGTCTCATATACATTTTTAAGAATGTCTTTGAGTACCTCAGGCATCTCCAACTAAAATACCAACCAAGTTTCTTTCTGTAATTGCAACTAATTTCTAATTGCACGCCCTATCATAAATGAATAACAACACTCTGATAAATGACTCGGTGTAGGTAACACTGAAACACACAAACTACATTTATCTCTAGGAAGTATTCAAACTAGTGGTGGAAGCACTGCTTAAGCTCTGACTGAAACAGTATCTTCACTGAAGTCAAGCATGTAGTGACAAGACAATGGGGAATAGTTTTAATATGACATGGGAGATTTACATTAAACATTGGGCAGAAGCTCTTCCCTGTGAGGGTGCTGAGGCGCTGGCACAGGGTGCCCAGAGAAACTGTGGCTGCCCCATCCCTGGCAGTGTTCAAGGCCAGGTTCGACAGGGCTTGGAGCATCCTGCTCTAGTGGAAGGTGTCCCTGCCCGCGGCAGGGGGGTGGAACTGGATGAGCTTTAAGGTCTGTTCTGACCCAAACCAGGCTGTGATTACATGATTCTATGATACACGTTTCACAGGCCACAGTGAAAGCAAAAAATGAAGAACTGTGCTGTGCCTAGTTCTGTACTAGAAGATGCTTCAATACATGAAGCTCATCCCCCTGGGACCATACACTCTTGTGCAGCATACAGCAAAGCTTGATCACACAGCAAATTTGATCAAACATATTACTTGCTGCCAACACTACAGAAACCAGCCTAACTCTCCTAAAGGTGCCTCAGCACCACATTCTTTCCCAGATTCAGTACAGTCAATAGTATCATCCTTGTGTTGGGAATTACAGATCCTAGAGACATGGGTTTTCACAGCTAATTATCTAAGTACCAACACCAGAATATTAAGAATGTGGCTTTCTTCAGGTAGAAACCGTGTGCTAGTGCTGTTGTAAAGTTGATTCCACTTAGCAGTTGGTTTTAATGCATGTGCTAAGTGCATAAAAAGAGCTGTTAAAACATTACAAAAGGTTAATCAATTAAACCCTCATTTCTGAGGACATGTATTATGTTGTTTCACTATTTTAAATCCACAAAAAGAAAACAAAAGTTATTTTCACATTTTAAAACAATGCATCCTTCAAACGTTGCATATACATGTATTTCCTGAAAAACACATAAGGGAAATCATGCTTCTAAACATGCTTTTCTTTAGTAAGAAAATATTCTTACTTGCATTAGTAAGAAAATATTCTATACATCTCTTAAAGGAAATGTATAGAATTTTCAGTATCTGTCGTCAGTGAAACAGTTCAGTAAGATCCTGCTTAGTGTTAGCATAAACTATGTATTTTATAGTGGCTGCTTAATGGCAAGGGAACTGAGTTGGGTTTTTTCCCTTATCAAATACATAAACTTAATAAGCAAGCTTTTTAAAGACAACATCATCTGCCATTCAGCTTAAAAGAAACCAAAGGGCTTTGGGTGCTCTGTTTCACCTCAGTGCTCACATGCTGCTGCTTCAGCAGCATTTGAAAATCAAACGAAGCAATGTGCAAAAATGCTTGAAGGTATTCACCACCTCTTTTAAGACCAAAGTAAAGGGAGAGCTAGCAATACAGAACTAGAAAATGCCTTTTCCTGAGTCTATTTTTGCAGCTAAAGGTAGCCACTTCTGTGAACTAAGCTGAAAAAAACCTAGACAATTCACACTGTACCTCATGCCATTTCAAGGAAGCACTTTGATAGAAATTGCTTTTAGTTCTGTCAATGTCAGTAGAAAATGACCAAAATGCCAAAATACGCAACACAGTTGCACATGACTGTGCTAACCAAGAAAACAGGAAGGGCAAAGCTGATTCAGAAGAGCTGCACTGACCATGTAAAAAAAAAAATGGAACCCATCCTTTGGGTTAGATGCCATTCTGTGTAATTGACGCAAATCTGGAGGTCAGCAGAAGCACTATGAATTTACAGTGGCATGACTGAAAACAGAATCTTTCCTCTAGCACATAAGTTTTATGCAGCATAAAATATGTATGGATGCTTGACAACTTTTCCTTTCATTATACACAAAAGTGACTCTCTCTTCTCTCTAAAGTAACACTGTCAAACCAAGAGGGACTGCCAGAAACCTGTCACAGATAATAATCTATTTGCTCAGGTTCCTGAGTAGCAATGAAAAAGAAGATATTGAGTGTCAGCTCCTAGCACATAAATTAAAGTTCCATGCCTGCAATTACGTCGTGTTCCCCCCTACCCCCAGCAAAAGAATCGTGTTTGATATTACAATGACTTTTAATTATTTTCCTGTAAGTAAGTGGCTAGAGATATTGTGGGACACCTACCCAAGGATTAGTGATAAGTAAGATTAAAAGCTACAAAACTCCCTGCAAACTCAAATGAGTTTCAAGGACATCTGCACTAGAAAGAATATTCCTGGTATTCCTCCAAGTGCCAATGCTGCAAATGCCTACTTTAAAAGAAAAGAAAATCTCCTTTTTTTCCCTTGCATTTGGAGAGGATGAAAAGGTGAAAAGATAGCACTGGCTGTTTTAATCTACATAGTTGATAGCTTCCTCCCACAGTGGTTCTGCACAGTGTTATGTGGCCCACTGTTTTAAGGGTCTGTGCCCTTTTTACGAAACGCTATTATGCGGTACATGTAGGCAACAATAACTTACCAATGAAGGTCCAAGACCTCTGGTCTCCCAGTCTGTCCCTAAACATGTTTTTTAAGTGTATGGAAACCAAATATAGTATGTTCTAAGTGGAGACCCTCTTTGCTGTTGTTTCTTATTTCTGAAACAACACGATAAAAATTAAATCTGCTACAAGGTGAACTAAGGGCTAACATAGCACTAAGTTGAATTAGAATTTTCAAGGAATGATAACATCTATGCAAAAGTTTACAGGAACCATCTCATTCTGTCATTAGCAGACAAATGGGCTTCTATAAAATTCCTGTGTTTAAGCCATTGGTGCTGAATGGCATTCATGCTGCTGCTGAAAGCACTGGCTGACCTCATTGTGAGGTTGTCACCTTTACAGAAGAGGAGGCAGAGATGGCAAACTAGTATACTGGGAGAAAGAACATAATGTTTCTGATATCCCGTCTTTCATATATCAGAAAACATTTCCTTCTCCATTTATATTATATGAATGCTCAATGGTGTCCTGGGGATACTGCTGTCAGGATGCGCATAAACACAACAAATGTAACTACAGCTCCTGTCTCTATTTTATCCTTTCGATTATCTCTTTATTACTAATCTAGAAGGAAAATAATACTGGAAAAACACATGTTTACCTCAGTCAGCACAGGTAAGTCCAGAAAAGCTTCGAAACACAAACAGAAATGTGTTTTGCCCTGTCCTTTCCAACATCAGCTTCTTACTGATCCAAGAGGTAATGCTGGGCTTAGGTAAGCATCTTTGGCTTGCTAACCCAATCTTTAGAGAGATGCCTCTTCATGCTATTTTACATTCAACAAAAATATGCAGACAGAGGACACACTTAAGTAAAAACTACGTTCTTCAGGTAACCACAAAATATTGGGCACCTCTGTAGCATTCAGTGCTCAGGGGCTTATCTCTCATCCATCAAAGTCAAAAGCAAAATTTTCACAGACTTTACTAGAACCAGACTGGCAATAACTGATGGGGATGTAGTAAGCAAAGGCAACATGGAAAGCAAATAAAATTGATTCCGCTTCCTGTCAAATTTATTGAATTAAAAAGAATTAAAAGGGTAAATTTTCAACTAGTTCCATCCAGCTCTACTGATATCATTTACAGTCCTTCTATCAGTAAGTTATAATTACCATTTAACTATTGACTATCGCACCTTTTGCATGAATGAAATTTGATGCCACACAGTGACTGCTTAAATAGTAGTTGTAAAAAGCCTTATTTAATCTTTCCATGCTAAAACAGAGAAGGCCCTGCAAAGGTCCCTTATAACCCTGTTCTACAGCCAAGAGGAAATGATGCCAAAAAAAGTAAACTGAACTTCAGCCTCCTGTATACATTTAGGAAGCCTGTCAGGAAGAACAACCTCGTTTCTTGATTCTTAGGCTCCTCCATGCTTGCCAGGTACCAGTGCAACCAATAAACAGCTGTATTACCTTCAGTGAAGCAGCCAAAAATGGTTCGTGTTTTAGAATGCATTGGTGGGCAGCTCTTCAGTGAAAATCAGTGAGTGATGCAGCAGAATTCACGAAAACCCTGAACTAAAGTCATTGGTTTTCTTAGACAGAAGAGTCTGCAATTAGGAACTCTTTTCTTGCTCTGACTGGTCTGAGAGTCTACTGTACCGAGATGCAAAAACAGACTAGGAGAAAAAACATGTAGAAGAAAGAATAACAACTACTCCAAGCATGTCTGTTTCTCAGTTCTGTGGAACTCAAAATCACAAATATCTATTCATGTACCTGCATTCACTGCTTATTGTCATTAGCCAAAAATAAACAGAAAAAGACACAAAACTGGCTGTGAAGAAAATAGTTCTCTAATGTTCATACTCTTCTGATGCCAAGTCATCATCACGCTGTCTTCTGTGGACAGAATCTGTGTCTCTCATCTTGATCATGCTGATAAGTGCCTCATGGGTATCTGCCTCCACTTACTAACATTCAGTTACAAAGCAGAATCAGTAATATGGAAAAGACCTGGTGGGAAATGTTATCTCCTTACCAGAAGTGCACTTTTGCTGTGTGTATACAGATTCCTTATTTAAGCCTTCATTTAGCAATAGAGGCAGAAAATACTTCTCAGTTCCCACATAAAACACCCCTGGGAATTGTCACTGGAAGAACACCACTTCAGATCTGTCACAGAGCGACATTTTATTACCTGAAGGATGTTATCTTAACCCAGGGTCTAAAATATAAATGAACTGCAATTCAGATGACTTGAGATCTAGCAGAAAGACACAAGGGTGGAAAGCTTTCCAGAGAGATTCCATGGGTAGAGGTCTGATTTATTTAATACAGATAAATATGACAAAAATATATTCATATTCCAACTTTTAATAAGTTTATGGTTGACTGGAGGAGCTGAAGACATCCGTGACAGCAGCTAATATGCAGAACAAGATGCTAACTGGAGAGCTGGAAGAGGAAAAAAGGAGCTCCAAACAGATAAATTCAATTTAATGGCAGAAGATTTTGGACACTGAAAGCTTTTCTGTTAAGATAGCATGGGCCAAAGGAGACGATGCCCTTTTTCAGTGACTTATCATTTGTACTGTGGGATAAAATCCAAAGGATCTTTATAGAGCCTCTAGTATTTAAGTTGAGCAGAGAATGTTTAGATACGAAAGGTCAGACCTGTCTACGAAAAGACAGGCAAGAAAGTAAATAAAGGATAAATCAGGAGATTATTTCAGAATGTGCCAGCGTCAAAACTTCGCCTTTTCTCAAGAGGCAGAGAAGTTCTCTTCTGTATTGAAACAGGGATTTGAGGTTTGCTGATTACAAACAATGGAAAGCCACTACATGATTCCTCAGGAGTGCTATTTTGAGCATTACAATTATGTCTAAGCAATACTCTTCCTGTTTGTTAATGGGTTACCAGTTCTTCCGCACATTGAAAGCTTCAGAAAAGGTTGGTATCATTAAGAAGGAATTCGGGTTAAGCTGCTGAACCAGGTAGATGTAACTAAGTGGAAGAAATGATGGCAAACGGAACATGGGCTGTGGCTTAACCCTGAACTGAACAGCATTTGCATGTGGCTTTGGGAAGAGATTCAGAAGAGTTTTTCTGGCAGAGAGGTGTGGGAGGATGACATTTTCCAGTTGCTGATTTCTTCTGTGCTCAAGAAAGAAGACACCAGCTTGTAAAAAATCATAAAATAATTCAACTTCATCAGCCATTTGTTCTCCTAACTGCAAGATCACAAATTCTGAGTAGGTTCTTAGAGTAAATAGGTCTCATATACCAAAATTAAATCGCTTTTAAAACTGTAGCGGAGAATCAGAATCCTTTGGTATTCAAACTGCATGGGAAATCGGCTTTTAAAAAGTTATTGAAGAAAGCAAGAACACTTCTGTCTTCTATCTTCTCAGTCTAGCACTGCTTCCATCAATCCTTGGGTAAAGCCAGCAATATTCAGGAAGTTTTCCTGAATTCCATGATGCCAAAAGCAGAATTTCATCCAAAACTATATGAAGCAGTAAAGACAAATCTCTTGACTCTTTTCTGAGATTCTCTCCTATAATTAGTCCCTTTGCTGGGACATACACAACTATAAAGATATTAATCCCAGTTTACTCTGCAGAGAAAAAGTCAATAGGATGTTTAACTCTTAATTTATACACAAGTTGTTGAGTATTTCACCTGTGTAATTCTGCACAGTCAGTAGCTTATTTCTTCCAATTAAATCTTTATTTCAGCTCTCAGTGGGCCTGATTTTCCTCTTACTAACAGCAAATTTATTAATATAACTCTTATCAATCAAATGGTGGTAGTGTCCAAAAAAGATTAACATAAGAAAAAGCAAAATCCAGGCCACTGACACTGTATGATAGTCTCAATGATCTCTTCATAGCTCAACATGCTTACTGGACATTTACCAGAATGCTGTGCAGGGAAGAGAAGGGAAGGAATTTTTTCTTGCTTAAAGACCTGTTATGAAGAAATGATTCTGGTGAGCGCCGCGGTGGTGGCTGGGGGGAACCCGCACACGCGCGGGCTGAGCGCTGGACCCAATGGTCACTGTGGGGCGGGATAGAGACACTGCCCGAGGCGCTGGCGGAGCTCCTGTGGGAGCGCGGAGTGGCTCTTCTTCTGTGGAATAGGATTGGTGTAATGGGTTTAAACTTAAACAGGGGAGGTTTAGATTGGATATGAGGAAGAAATTCTTTACTGTGAGGGTGGTGGGGCCCTGGCATGGGTTGCCCAGGGAGGTTGTGAATGCTTCATCCCTGGCGGCGTTCAAGGTGGGGTTGGACATAGCCTTGGATGGCATGGTTTAGTGGGAGGTGTCCCTGCCCATGGCAGGGGGGTTGGAACTCGATGATCTTGAGGTCCTTTCCAACCCTTACTATTCTATGATTCTATGATTCTATGATTGGCAAGATGATGAAAAAATGAAAAACTCTGCTCAGTAAGCAAAACCGAGCAGTAAGTATAACCACAAGGGCTAATCATCTTTGTCCCTTTCATATATACTACAGTCTGAAAGCTAAACTGCATATTAAGGTAAAATATTCTGTTACAGTCAAAATTGTGTTATGGGCGAAGGAGTGTACACCTTATGGACATAGTGAAAAAAGTATTACTGACCTAACACATCTTTATTGTCCCCACCATTCACCAAGCTGAAGCCCAGGACAGGTCAGAGTTTTGTTTGACCACTGTTAAACAAGGCACAGCCACGTCATGTAAAACCTGAGATTCTGCTTTGCCAGGTCAGCACAAAAGCCTGTTGCATTTTACTACATTTTGCATTCGTCCTTTCTATTTGACCACATTACTGAATCCCTTCATTCACTATGTACAGGCTATAAACCAGAAAAAGTCGAATTAATTGGCATAAAAAAAAGTATAAACCTATTTCTGAATCCTCAGATTAGAAGTAGCTCTCACTCTTTTTAACAGTCAATTGATTCTGTTTGCTGATTATTTGATGTTGCCTACAAACCCTTTTACGATGTTCTGTAAACTCTTCACCTTTTGATTCTATAGATAAGTAGTAAACACAGGTGCGTGTACTATATGGGACTAGAAATGCAGCTCCTTTAACTGTACCTCCTATGCAGTATTTCATTTCTATTTTTGTAAAGTGTCATCAAAATATTTCAAACTGTATTTGCCTTTCTCTCCTTAAACTAAATGCTCAAGTGAATTAGGTATGAAAGTTACATCAAATCCACAAGAAAATCTTCACATGCTGTCTGATCCCTCCCAGGCATCACAAAGCACTTCATGAAGTAGTTCACTCAGTAAAGAGGTTTGCAGTGCCCAGCTACCAGTGAGAAAGGTGGGAATTTAACTGTATTTGATACATTGGAAGGCTAGACTTGCCCATTTATTTGAACTCTACTCATGCTAAAATAGAGCTCCCTAGTCAGTGTATGCAGCTTTCATGTGTTTAAAGAATATCATGACACTGAAATCCAGACAAACCAGAACTGTGCTCCACACTATTATCTTTGGTAGAGAGACATGCAGGAACAAACTGCCACCTGCACATCAGCACACAGCTGTCTCATGGAATTCCTGCTGGTCAGTTCAGCTACTGTTTCTACAGCCAGCATTAGACTATGCCCCATAATGAACTGCTGACATCCCCATGTTAACATGGAAAGCTGGCACTAAAAGCTGCTCATGAAAGTAAGTTAGTAAATTACAAGAGGTGTATAAAGTAAGGACTAAGAGAAATTAGCTTCCTCCAGGGAAAGTACACAATTACAGGTGTCAGGCAAAAGTACAGCAAAGCTCGAAATACAAAACACACCTGCACCTAGGCTGTGGATTTAGTTAGCCTAATTCTTCATGATAAAAAGGGGGTATACCTCCCATTAGACAGTACTCTGATTATTCATACCCTACACATGCAATTACATAGAAGGCTGCACACTTGACTATAAAAAAATTTTGCTTTGAACAGCTGCTAAAAATAATCAGTGAGAAAGTGTGCATCTTGTATCTATAGGACCACAACACACAGAAATCTTTGTGCCAAAGGCAGACCACTGTGACTTCTACATAAACTCAGCAGGTTTATATGCTGATGTCTTAATTCCCTGCACAAGAAGGGAATAAGAAGGTTGCTGTGATATTTGCTGTACAAGAGCAGCGTTCTTTCTGCAGTCTTCCCTGGCAGATGCCATAGTTTGCCTTCCTGTGTTCGCACACACAATTTATTTCACAGGCATTGAAATGCCTGTTGCAACGAAGAATGAAACTAAATATGAAAGTATAAAACCAAAATAATACCTTCCCGGAAAGCTATGCAAAACTAAAAAGTCCACACATTGAAAATTAAACAATAAATGCATTTTTACTGTGGTATAAATTGTAATAACAAAGGAAACCACTAACTCCTTAAAATACTCAAACTGTGGCATGTAGATAGCAGATTTTATGGAGATTAAGGACAGCAACATGGCCATAAAAATGAGTGGCTCCATTTGATTCTTGGGCTATTACATAAACTGATCACACTGACTGACAATATTTACTCTGAAAAACATTCAGTTCCTAATATTTCAGAAGAAAGAATATGAAAACTCTGGTTCTACACCACAGTAGCTGCGGAGGCTTTGTGGGTGAAGGTCTAAGGGAAAGCAGAAAATCAAATTAGGAGTGCTCACATGTGTTTTCCTATCAGAATGTAAACGTAATGGAATCTCAGAATGGTTTTATATCAAGACATACACTGGGCAAAATTAGTGGCAAGTTGTTGAAAGGCACAAGGAGGCTCATGAATAAGTACTGTGCATAGCCACTTCTCCCTGTAAACTGGGATTTGTACTAAGTAGAGCTAAGGAAGAAAGAACTGAGGTTGATAATTACATGTGTTTCCTAATTATGATGCACTAGCACCTTAACAAAACATTCCTGTTCAAGATCCTACTGTACTACCAAAACATTGCTTAATTCTTTTATGAGAGTATTTATATAACAGGCAATGAAATGCTAAGTTGCAATCTATGGTGTTGACTTTTTACGCTAAAACAAAAAGTAACGATGGAAGGAGGTACATATTTCTCATAAAAAACATTCAAATTTTATGAAACAGGCAAACTCTGATTTTTCCATATTTTACTCAGTTCTATGGTTAAAATAATTATTTTCATTTCATGCCTATTTCATTATTTTCATTTCACCCTACTTCACTAATAGGGTGAAAAGAGGAAACTCAAAAATGTCCACGTGCCAAATGAAATGTTCCTTTCCTACATAATATGTTTTCGCATTAAAAAAGGTATTTTTTATTTTTTCTTACATTTCTTCACATTCCTGTTTATGTGACTATGCAGACAATACATTTTCAAATAGAAATCAAACAAGTAGGTAGACATAGAAGCACTGTCATAGCTAGACCAGTAGATCAATCCTCTTGAAGACTGAAGACTCCACTATGAAATTAAGAGCAAATAGTAATCACAGATGATTTCAGGCAAAAACAGGCTGAGAAATTAGGTTGCCATAACTGCTATTTGAAATAGTCACTGGGTTGGCTTTTTATGTGGAGCTAGATCCATTTGCAAGCGACCCTGTATCTTCCAACCATGATTAGGTTATGACTGCTTTGAAAAGCATCGACTGACATGATGCAGCTACAGCTGATCCAGAAATGCCCATAAAGGACCTCGACTGAAAGCATGATTTATCAAAATGAAAGTATCAAGTAACACCAAAGGTGATCAACTGACACTAACACACACCCTTTCTTCCACCAACAAACCTAACCCTGCACCTTATACCAGTATTCCAAAACCTACTTAGTTAGGTGCTAAAAGCTCTGGTACTCCGGTAGCGTGACTCTAAAGCACACTTCGAGAATGCCACAGTATTTTTCATGCCAGCCTTGTGGTTAAAATTAATGTGGTTGGGGTTCGGGTTCTTTTTTTTCTTTTCTCTTTAATGAGAGCTTCCTAATTATTAGGAAGTAACAGGAGCAGCCTAATTATTAGGCTACTCTCAACATGGAGTACCCTCCTCCTTTGAAACCAAACACTTTTGCAGAGAAGACTGCAAGACGGAAGGAAGGAAAACAGAAGCAATGCTGCCTCAGAGATAAGGGGCAATACCTTGTCTGGGTTTCACAACAGAATATTTGTGTCTTCTTTTTTTAATCTAACAACTTTTTCAATATTCTTCTACCCCTTACTCAATGAAACAGGATTTAATGTAGTTAAAGTTTGGTAAAACAACTGTTCTAATTTTAGGTCCATGATGCTTTTAAACAAAACCAAGAAAAAGGATACCAATTAAAATAAAACAGCACTTACCTGATGAGATGTCTATTCGGTTCTTCTTCACTTGGGTGACATTGATATGGACACTGACTTTGCCCTCATTTATGTCGATCTCAACGTTCCCCAGGTCATCTGCAAAGTTGCTGAAGACAAGAAGTCCATTGGGGTTCCAGGTTCGGAAAAGGAAACTGACTGAAAACAGGTCCTGGCTTGGACGACCAGGAACCTCAAGGTAACTGGTTGCATTGAAAAAGACAGGCACTGTATGTGGCTCCACACAAGAAAAACTTAAATTTCCCTAAGTAAAACACAAGAAAAGAAGCAAAATCAGAAGCAAAATGAAAGACTCCACTACATTCGTAGTTATCTCTAGAAAAGTGTTCTAGGTTTTATTAAGCCTTGACTACTGTGACTGATGAAAGTTGCATGTAAAAATGTGCTATTATTATTATTATTATTATTGTTGCTATTACAATGTTGTTGCCGATGTTTCTGTTTTTTTTCCTAGCAGTGGCCCCCCTGTATTTTGTTCTGAACAAGTACACAATAAGAAGCAGTCTTTGCCCTATACATTTAAAGTCTAAGATAAAGACTAGATAAAGCAGTAAAATTCCAAATTCAAATATGAAGAAATTAATCACAGAGAAACTCCAGCTTGTTTGTCACCACCAAAGATGCCTACAACACAGCAGTAATTCATCCTTTCATAAAAATGAAATACGGCTTTCCAAATACCATTACATCAATGTGTCAATCAATACAGTACATAAAGTTGTGAAAGGACATGTAATACCTCATGAAGAACCAGCCTCTCTGTGTTTTCTACTAGATAATACCAGATAAGCTAATACTCCATCTCATTAAATAGAAGGATTTGGAGTACATGACCATGATCAATGCCTAATGTTTGTAGTAACTCAATAATTTTCTCTGTAAAAGAAACTGCAGTTTTCACGCTGCAAAATTTTACTCTTCAGGACACTGACAAAAATCCAGTCAACTTTATTGATTGCAAGGCTTTAAAATAGCCTACCTATAAAGGCCAGTAGAACTAGTATCAACTACATTACCAGGTTGGCAGCTTCCATCATCAATTAAGAAACACTGATGTTTGTAATAATAGGGAACTAGAGATTTCTTCACACTGATCTCCTAAATGATTCACTCCTATCTTTATCATAAAACCTCAGCATTACAAACCATGTTCTTCTCATACACCTGTGTTTCATGGGTAACAGAAAATAGCCAAGAATTTAGGAAAATTATCAGCTAAAACAAATATAGGAAACTTTCAAATTACAGTGTGATGAGCAAAAGTACAACTATTGTCTCAGTAAAGGCAAAGGGCCTCCACTTAACTCCTTTGTTGTTAAGGTGCTCGGCTATTCTGAGTGGAGTTTTTTGTTTAAAAATTGCCTAGAGATTGTAAGTTTTCAGCCAACTAACCATCAAATCCAAATAGTTAACTCATTTGTTTTGACCAGTTTTAGTCTCAGTATTTCTAAGTGTTCTACAGAATATTTTTGTTTAAACCACAGATTTTAAATACAGATAAAAAATAAGCCATACAGTGACTAAAATACCCTCTGCAACCCTTTGCTAACATCCTATGGTCACAACTACAGTCACGACTTCTGCTTCACAGTCTTATGGAGACACAGAAAGCAATAGCAATTCGTAAGAGCTGACATCTCACAGTTCAGTTAGATTCCAATTAAGTAATGCTCAGAAAGCATTTTATTAAGATATTTTTAAGAGTTTCTTTTTCTGACTTGTTACCAAGAGGAACTAACAATTGCCTCGTAACAAGGTGGCTTTCATACCCAACTGACACTCTCCTGTCATCCAGATGCTTTGGATACTTGCATGTGTAACACCTATAAATGTTAATGGCACTAAATGCATTCAAATCCTTTTTCACACCATCACCAGCCTAACTGCATAAAAGATTTCTTGAGGAAGTTAAGATATAATTCTAATTTCTTTGCTAGTTATTATTTTCCCTACTGAGCTAGTCATTAATCTGAACTGGATTATCAATTCCCTCTTTGACTGTGAAGTACAGCCCATCTGATACAGTTTGCTCACTAGGTCAAGGTCAAGAGTTAGAACTAATCTGCAGCTTATCTCTATAATGACAACCCCATTTTTCAAAGAGAAATAGATCCTCTTCCAAAGATTCAGAGTTTCTTGCTGAATAGTTCTCTGGGTAAAGACATCTCATAGTCAAAAATATACTGTGCATTTATACTGAAAATACTGGCCTTAACAGAGAATTTTTCATACTACATTGGAAGGGAAATGGTAAAAAGACCTTAATTTGGGTCTCTTGAGCTTTGTATCTTTAATCTGTCTTGAAAATTAGCTTCATGTTTACTTCTTATAAACCAACTTTTGCCTACCCACAATCAGATATTACCCCTTGTGGAACTACTACTGGGTCTTAAATCCTTTCACAATTAATAGAGCTACTGGCTGAATACATTGCTCCCAAATGAGAAGTAATGAGTTTGTTATGACTGCAATACCTGTTAAATAAGGCTCATACCTTACAGGCAATGCATGCTAATGTTTATCATGTTATTTCAGTACTTTTCTCAAAATACCTTATTATTCATCTTTAAGCTTAACATAATGTTCACTCAATATAAATAATTTAATGAAAAGAGTCATCTTAACTTTGTATATGACTGAACTTAGTAATACAGGGCATAGGAGCTGCATAACTGGGTGGAGCATAGACCTAGTGGACGTAGAGATGAAGGGTAGCAAATATGATTCTCCTCACCAGTTTTCAGTTATAGGCTTTAAAATGAAGCATCTGTTCTGTAGAAACTAAATCAAATCAGTATTCACACTGCTTGCTCTTAATATACCTCTGGATGGGTTCAATAAAGTGACTAGATTCCTAAACTCAGACTTCTCTGGGCTACTTTTTGTTAGCTGCATATTCTAGCTTCTTCTCACTGCCGGTGTAAGGGTCAATATTCTTCAGTTATGCAAGATAATGAAATTCCTACAAGGCTTGTTATATTTTAGTAGAAAACATAGAAAAGATAGACTGGAAGATTGTTTACAAGCACGTTTCCTGTTTCTGCCTTAGTCCTGGGTCAAGCTCTATACAAGAGTGAGCACCTACTGTGCTAGTTAGTCACTGCCAACTCTTGTTTGCAGCTTGGCTCAGAAGAAAAGCAGACCCTTTCATTCTCTGTCTTGGCTGTTCTTTTCCCCTGACTCTCCCTTTTGGGCATCTTTATAATTTGTGTCATTTATCTTCTATGAAAACAAATCAGGCTTCACTAATAAGAACAATAACTGCTCACGACCATCCATCTGACTCATTCTCCCCAGTAAGCCATTGCCATCTTATCAGTTACAAAAGATTGCAAGTTTTCCCCCCTTATTTTTACCTTCTATAAGAAATACACTATTAAAGTCAGTGATGGACTTTAAGTTTAAAGTACTTTAACTTGTCTTTACATCCTTACTTGTCAGTAAAGAGATGCCTGGTGGTGCTTATTTTGCTCATATACCTATGTATACGAGACCTAAAAAAATCACGATTATCATCTTATTATCATCTTTGATTCTCTGGGCCTCCTCATTCTGTAAAATTAACTTGTCAAGTCCCTTTCACTATGTGATTTCTGAAATTCAACTACCTGTATCTAAGAACAGTTTTTCTTCTGCTGCACACCTCTTCAACATCCTTCTTCCCTCTGTTTTTTTCCCCAACTTACGATACTTCTCATCACCATACTGATTACTCTGCTTGTGTTCCACATTGTTACATGTGTCTGTCTAGCCTCTTCATATAACACACCATTTAGGGCAGGGAGTGCCTACTGTTGTGGGTTTGTACAGCATCTCCTACAACAGAGCTTTGATCTTTGTTGGATTGCTTAAGTGCCATAATCATAAACATGATTTAACAACAACAGTGCTCTCAATCGAGTCTATTTTTCATGGTAAATCGGACTAAAAACTAGGAGAAAAAAAAAAACCTTTTGCAAGAAACATAAAAATCCATGTTGATTTAGTTAGAGTAAAATTGATTTTGCTTTTGAAAAGCTGAAGCCATTTAAGTAATTCTACTGAAAACAAAGCTCACTTCTATTTTTATAGCCATTCTTAGAATTGGAAATCAACAGCACCATCAAATTAAACTAGCATGCCATAGTCTCCTGATGTAGCACTACCACTGCTGAAGCTTCTTATGCGGATTTCACTTTCATGCTACAGGTAGCAATTTTAAAAACAAATAAAGAAACAAGCAAATAAAAAACACAGATTATTTGGCATAGAATTTTCAGTCCTGCTAGCTATGTCACACCTGTGAAAGGATAGGATTTGCACTACAGACACCTCTTGAGCAGCACTTCTGCTCAGAAAGGGGTTTAAAGAATATGTTCTACCAATTTGCAGTGGGCTTGACTGTGCGAAATGGAAAGACTGCTTCTGTACAAAGATCCTTGAAAATCATGGTTACTTTACAAGCTTAAAATGCACTGCAGACAGGAAATTATAGGCAATTTTGGAAAGAAGTTAAGCCAAAGATTCTGAAGTTCATGCAACTGGGTCAAAAAATTCTAAAAGTGGAGTCTTCCTCCATGGTACATGTACCATGCTCTTTGCCTATGAGAACATTGAAGAAATTGATGTACAGAAAAAGTTCTAACTACCAGGCTGTACTACTGAGCTTGTAAAGACAAACACCACATACTCAAAACTATCCTTCGTGTTACCTTGACCATTTAGCCATATTGTTCATATGTAATAGTATTTATAGTAATACTTCAGTATTACTACGTATTATAATTATTCAGTATTACAATATGCATAGCAATACTTCAGTATCACTACTCAAGGAGTAAGCAAATAATAACCAATCCTTTGCACTTCATCATTCCTGCATATGTAGCTCTTTATTCTTTATTACATAAAGAGAAAAGCAATAGTGGGACCATACATACAGTTATCAGCAGTTTGTGAATGCTGTAAACTTGTATAGGAGAAAGTCTTGAACAACTTATTGAGACTGTCCCAAATTCATGGAAGTAATATACTTATTTCTTACTCACATTGCCTTCATGTGCAGGCAAGCAATTTTAGGAACATTTAGAGCCTTAAAAATACAGTAATTAAAGTACATTCTTTCTTAATCGCTCTGCCCATAAAGTCACAAGTTTGAACATGAATGCAACTATGAATGCTTAAGCAAAAGAAAAAGAGAATAAAATGCTAATAAGCTCTGTAATGTTAATAAGCTAAATAATGATTTTCAAGTCTAATGTATTGAGGCTTTTCAGAGTTACCAGAAAGGCCCGTAGAATGACTTCTGCACTCCAGCAATCTAACTAGCTCTGCAGGGATGGAAGATACCAGAGTTTAAAGCCACAAGAAAATTGCAACTGATTTAATAACAAAGCTTGTCTGTGTTGGTTTTGGACTATAATTTGGGAGGAAAGGAAAGAAGTACTTACTGGTTCAGCTTATTTTCTTTCAAAAAGTAATTATCTGATACTGAAAGTTAATTTTGGAAGGATGAAATGGGACCCCAGAAATAAAATGTTCAGACATAATAATAAAAAAGAAGTCACAAATGTACATACATTAAGATCCTTGGGTATGTGATAAAATTTGGTTTGTGTTCTATATCATTCCACTATACCAGAAGGATACCAGATACACAACTCACAAGCCTTCTAGTCTCCTTTGATGGAGAAGAAGAAGTGTAGGTGACCATTAAATTATGCTCTTACCACATTAGAAGGTTCCAATTTCTTCCTTTTGGCAAGGTCAGTGATATTATTACCGTTGTAGTTGATGCTCTCCATGCAGCCTTTGAAATTTTTCCTACTGTTAGAACTTGGCTTCCCAGAAAAAGGCATGCCTCCAAAGGTTATCTATAAATGAAACAGAAAATGGCAGATAGTTACTGGAGGGCAAAGACTTTTACACAAATTTGCTGTAGATGTATTTGCTTTCTTTGAACACTCGAACACAGTGAATGAAAGCTGGCAATACTGCTTGCAGAAAAAAGAAGTACCAAATAAGCACTGCAAAAGCAGAAAAAATCTGTAATGACTTTCTGATTGCAAACATTTATGGTAGTAAATCCCAATTATTATTACAATTGTCCAAATAGACACCACAGTTATTCATATATCAACTGGTCTTCTGATTGCTACTGAACAACATGCATTTCAAACAAAGAACTTGGAATAAATGTCCATTCCACTATTTTTCTGGACAAGAATAGTCATGGAATTAGCTGGATAATCTGATTCAAATCATTCACTCAGTTCTGTGTGCCAGAGCTCAGACTACAACACTGCAGCAGTGGGCTCCAATACCATTCATTTCCTTTAAAACTTATATACCTACTTCATCCAGCAGCATTTTACAGAATCACATAATTAAAAATGCTATTCTGTTATAGAAGCACTTTCCACTGCTGAGAACATGCTTTTATGATGTAGTTATAGCCAATGAGGAGCTACCACGTGACTTCAGTAGGCCAAATGAGCTCCATGGAGATGAAGACAAACACTGCAAAGTCTCAGCCATCAAAGTCAGAAAGGGACTGTTTCTCTCTAATGCTGTATTTCATTACCCTAAACCACTGGGTTATCCAGAATCGCTACTGCTAAAGAATGAAGAAAACCAAGTGGTTTACCAACTAAAAATGTTCACCTCATGAAGTCTCTCCCTGTCACTCCATAGAGACTATACAGGTCTCTACCACATTAGGGTCCTTTCTGAAATGTTTGGAAGTGAATAAATGCTACATGCTTTCATTAATATTTTGCAGCCAAAATGTGAAGAATAAGGGACTCATGAGATTAATCCCTGCACTCTATGTTAAATATTTATGTCCTATAGATGATGGCATAAATAGTAATGACATCTAGTCTTCCGTCCCACAGATGCTCACAAAAAATGTTTACTTATAATCTGCTGCTGAGATTTGGCAGAGCCAAGCTTTTAAATATTATTCATTGTTAATTCCATTTGTTATTACTGAGAGCAGGAAATCACAGCTCTAGGGACACATTTTCCATTTTAAAAGCATGTAAGATATCACTTTCTATCCCAAAGAGGAGGTTTTGACTTGGCATATAAAAAGAGCTAAAGCTATACAGCTGAAAACCTAAATCTTCATGGACAGCACATACCAGCCATGTGAAAACATTTTGCAGGACACATCCTCAGGTATGAAGTAACATGATTTGACTTCAGAGAAAACACAGCACTTTACATGAACTGGAGAATGTGACTCTAGTATTTTAATGGCTGTTAAACCATTAATGTTCATTCTTTTGTATGTTGTAGTCATGTGTTTGGACAAGAGAAAACGGAAAGGTAAGCATTCTGAAGAAAAGGACTGAAACTGCAAAAACCACAAACCATGACATTAAGTCAAGAGGGGCTCATGAGGATTTTCTTTTTTGATCTTGAAATGCAATCAGAACTGACGTTTATTCCTTTTTTGTGTTTATTTAGCATTTCTGACTGCAACCTAGAAACATTTTTTGAGGAAAAATTATTATTACTCTTTCAGATTTATCCACCATGATTATTTTATCACAAGGGCAACACATTGAAATTTCATCTGTGGTAACTAACTCCAAAACCAATGAGATAATTGAGAGGAAAGGAATGAGAACAGGTTAAGGCTCCTGCATTTGGATGAACCATGGAAACATGTATCCACACCCATTCAAGTAAGTTCCATTAGAGACTGAAATGTATCTTTGAGAACTGCCAGTGAGGCCTCTAATGTCAGAGAAGAGAGGAAGGTGAATCTCCGGGATCCTACTCTTACTGGGTGTAAATATACTGTATGCAGTATATTTATCATGTAAACATGCTACATACGTGTGTGTATATACACATACACACATATATATGTGCATGTGTGTGGGCATATATATATAGGGGTATCTATATATTTAAATTGCCCAACCCTGGCTTATGATATTCAGCCTAACTTTTCTGTAGTTCACTCCTTGAAAATCTATAATAAAATCTATTTATTTGAGTTTCTGGAAGCCCAATTCAGATCTTCGGTGCTCAATAAGAACAGAAGTATGGGCAAATTTGCTCATTATTTTCTCATTATAATGCTACTAAAGAAGACATGAAGATTTGTTGGAATATAAGTAAAATGATTCATTTATAATAATAGCTTTTTTAAACATTCAATTCATATATTCTTGATCAAAAGATCATAAAACTATCAATATGCAAATTGATTTTGATGCCTTCTCACTGTTTAAAAAGTTGCAAGGACATAAATACATGCATTTGGCTCACTAGAAAGAGTAAAGAAAATCATTATACAAAGTTTGTAATAAGCAACATGCTGAAGTTCGAATAACAATTTAGAGGAACCAAACAAGGTCACAATAGCAGAAGCAGAGTGTAATCAAACAATAACTCCATGTTTAATTTCTACCAATACTTGGGTGCATTAATCTGACTGATTAAACAAAAGTTTTTTTAGACCTTGCGCAACTCTTTACTGCTTCTTTATTAAAAGAAGTTATTGATGGCATATTTGTGAAAATGCAAGGAAGTACCTACCCTAGGAAAGATCAAGATCCGTATTAGTAAAAAGGTTCTCGTCTGCTTGCTTTGCTAAACATAAATACTAATTGTCACCACAGAATGGGATTTTTTGATTCAAGTGAAAAACTATCACCTGAATGGAACAACAGATTGTATGATGTTTCTTTAATTTAGTTCCCACTTATAGCAGCTGCTCTTACAGCTAAGCCTGCTGAATAACATAGATCTCTCATTTTAAAACAAAAGGCTGAGATGACTTTTCCACCAGATGGAATCTGGTAGACTAATGAAGAGAAACTTAATTAACACTTAAAAGAGAACAGAGCTGAAAAGAATATTTCAGGAAATGTTAGCAAAAAAATAATAAAAATAAATGTACAAAAAAGATCCCAAACCATTTTAAATTATATTAATTTTCTTATCTTTTCTTTTTGGACTAATATTTATAAAGCCGGTCAAACGAAAACAAACAAGTTTCACTGTTTACCTCATAATCCAGGTCCAAGTAATCAAATTCTCCATTGGTTCTGAAGTGCTGCATGTGTCTGTCAAGGGTGAGATTGATGTTTCTCCCGTGGCGCTCTATGATGATGGAGTGCCAGTGGTGATCATCCAAGAGGCTGCCTGTCATCACGGACGTGTGGCCATAAATAGAGCCAAGCTGATTGCTGCCTAAGATGAGAATAGAAACAACAGCAATTCTCACCTCATACCAGTCAACCACACATCTTCCTCTTGTTCTGTCAATATTTCACCTGAATCATACCAGATGCACAATAAGCTGGAGAAAGTCAGTCCACTATGAAGCTGAGATCTGCCCAGTGCAGAGCTGCTGCCATAAATACAAACAGTTAGAACAAACACAGCAGGTATCTGATCAGTGAGCTGTATAAACAGTTGTCTATAACAGCAGTTATATAGAGGTGAACCAGAGAAGCAGTACCAACTTTTTAGTCATAAAGATATTTTCATCTAGGGAATGCTAGGGGTTTTCTGCGTTTTCACCCCTACACTGTAGCAACAAAAAGTTGTCACCTCTGGGCCAAGTCCTGAGATTCCCTGGAACTGTACTGATTTATGACTTTTGAGGAGGACATGGTGCCTGATAACAGACTTTGTTATAACAGCCTTTTCAGCTTAAGTTCTACACTTTGTAGGCCCTGCCAGTATAGCTGCATCAGTGAGTGTATAGGAAAAGGCTTAATGCAGACTGAGCTAACAGGAGCAAAAACTGTCTTCTGCTAACATAGTTCATTTCAGCCTTTCCTCCTGCAGCAACCTTCCTATTCTGGAAATCAGACTACAGGCAAGAGTACAGTTTGGGAGCTCTCTGCTGTGTTTTCCAGGGCCTTTTGCCAGTGCAGCTATGCAAGTGAGAGGTCACGTCTCTTTGCAATCTGACTAAGCCAGCAAAGACTGAGAGCATGCATCTCAGCTGAAGCAGCAAATGACTAACACAGCAGCAAGTTAAAAGAATTGCTGCATTGCCCAATAACTCAATACAAACTTCCATGTTCTGAATACATGAGGACCTAAGGTGTTTCTGGAGCTGAGAATTGCTTGCCATCAAGCATGCCTGCAACTCAGGCATTAAGGTTTGTGCATGTTAACACTCTGGGAAATCACACTTCCACGGCTTAAGACATTACTCCCCTACAAATGGCCACACTGCCTTTTTGCTGAAGGCCACTGATCCTTCAACAGCTGTTGGTTAAAAACTACATAAAGAAATCAAGCCATGCATGAGTCTTAATTTCTTCAATTCAAAGTCAAATCTAGGGCAAAGTGAAACCTAAACCCAAGCCTGTCTCCCCATTCCTCCTCTGCCTCCATCCCCCATGTTTGAAACTATGCCTCTGGATTTCACCAGGCAAAATGAACACCTTTGTCCACTGACTGGTGCAAACACACTACACCCTCAGGAAGAGGAAGAATAACACCACAAACCATTACTTTTATTACTTTTGTCTATTGAGCGTGTGTCACAGGGCCCATTCTGATTTATCTGCCTAACGATTTAGGATCACCCCACCAAGCACGTATATTTAAGTTATAACAGCTTATGAAGACGGACAAGATTATGGAGAAACTGGAAATGAATGGGTTAGTATCGCAATTAAAATTGTTAAAAATAGCTAAATGCTATAGGAAGATATGCTTTGCTCCTCCTCAGCTGCTCACATTGATCTTTAGAGAAAGAACAGGAGAAGATGCTAGTGGAAATAATTACTATTCGATGTAAGTAACAAACAGAATAATTTACTCTTCACATGTCTGTAAGAGAACTGAGGAAAGCTTCATGGAACCTTTTTCTAAAACTCTCGTCTGAAGTTAAAAAAAAGCCCAAACCAAATCGAAACCAGATAAATGTGGGTTTCTTCATAATAAATGTACTTTGTAAGTACAGTCACTCAGGAGCCTGTAGTCTTTCATTGGGAGGGAAAAAGGGTGCTGGAACTAATGTACACAGGATTTCATCATCCGATTGCCCAATAAATGGGTATGTCTTCCTTCTTAGTCCTCCTTCTCAGATTCTAGGAAGGCTGCTGAATCTCAACTCCATGTGCACTGTTGCTGCCCAGATTGACACTTTTTTCTGCAAGGTTCCTGAGGGTGACCTTTGTTTCTCTAGCACTGATGATAGTGTCCTTCTCTCACACAAAGCCACAGCTGAGGCCAAATGTAATTCTAGCCTGGCTTTTTTCCTTTGTTCCAAGTTTCTAACTACAATATATTGCTGATCCTGCTTTTCCGTATGATCTTATTTTCACAGAAAAAAGGAAGGAAGAGAGCAAACAATCAAAAAAATCATATACAAAGGGACTGAGCATCATTTTCATCAAATTACCTAATTAAATGATGTGGCTTACCATATTACTGGGGGGAAAAAGGTTGCAATATTAAAAATAAATTTGTTGTGGAAGAGTTAAAAAGTACCCAAAGCCAAAGAACCAAAGCATACCTAAATTTAAATTTAGAACAAGTTTGGCTTTCTTCAGTTCCAAGGTGATATAGTCTCCTTGCTGTCCTTCTCCATGGAAGATTACACCTTCACTTTCAGAGGTCTTAAATTTCAGAGAGATGACATCTTTCAGTGTTTTCATTTTCTTGTTCCTGAATCTGTATGGTAATACTACATGGCCATCAAAATTGATAACATCAGCCCCTACAGGAAAAAGCAAACAACATTGTTGATAAGTGACTATATTCCCATGGCCACATGAAAATCAGATGTGCCGTATGTAGATTATACCTGGAGAGAATAAAAAACGTTCAAGTGTGATATGTATTACAAATATATTTTCTCTTGACTATAATTTAATACTATAAAATGTAGGAATGAAGCAGGACATAAATTTAATCCATAGCATATTAAAAAAAGCAGATTCAGGGGGATAAACACTACAGCTGTACTCAACGTCTTCTGGTTTCTCTCAAATACAGTTGCTGCCACGCAAACTTTCCCAATTACAGTTAAAAAAGACAGACAAAGTTCCAAGCAGTCATTAATAATTCATGTGATACCTCTTTAAAATCCAGTATAGGTATCTGTGAAGATTACAAACAGTAAAACATGAGCCGAAAGAAATTGCCTAGCAATTCTGAAAGATTCCTCAAGCTGTACACGAACCATAGGCATAAACCTTGCTTAGTTCAGTTTTATACGGAAATCTCAGATTAGCTATGGCCTTATGCAGTTTTGAGAAAAAAGAAAAGAAAAAAGACCTGTCATTTGGGCTAATTTTTGTTCCAGGTTTGGCTTTATTCTTTGTTCTTACAACATATGTCAAATGCATATATAAAAAATCCTTCAACTAATCTCTGAAACAGTATTTTACACCCTGATTCAGAGAATAGCCCAACCAAACTTGTACATCCATCTCTGCCATGAGAATCTAAGAACCACCAGAACTGCCTGCTGAGTCAATTTTTAATACTGTTAGGTCCTTAATTGCTATCAAAGAACTGCTTATGTACAGCACCTGTATAGGTTGCTTTTTCACATTCCATAATTTCCAGAAATACTTTTCACAGTGATAAAAGAGCTCTTTGAATGTCAAAGAAGACCATTTAATCAAGCTTCATGATGTTTAACATTTATTTTCTAGAGAAAAGTATATAAAACCACAACCACCATTTCATAAATGATATCTATTTCATTGTTCAGTCAAATAAATCCACAACCCATCTTGTATTCATTAACTGAAACACACCCAATTGAGACGGAGGCCACGGTCCTGTTGATTCATGATGCTTATTCATACATCCTTACATCACTGAGCATAACAAGTTTTCAGATATAAAGACCAACATATTATGCTTCCATCATTCAGGATTCTCCCCACAAAGCGCTACTATAATAAATAGTCCTCTACTACTTACAGGTCATTTGTTTTGCTGACACTATGATTCTCTGCATGCTGATGCAGTATGTGATATCTGTTTCTGACTGACATAACCATTTGTCATCTGTACGTCTTCAATAAATCTGTATGTATAATCACAATATAGTCATTATCCTCAGTTGACACAAACCATTGACTCTCTAGGGATTATTACAAAATGCAGAAGTTGGGGACTTTGCTACCTTGCAGAAACTATCCTAACAGTTCTAAGGACTGATACGGGGGAAGCATAACAACGGACAGTTGTTGACTGACAGGTCCCCCTAATTTATACTAAAGATAAATTTACGTATCTCAGTGCTGCACGATCATCACAGCTTGAGATTTTACCTTCACAATGCTGCTGCTTTTTAAGCTTAAGACTTTTACAGATACGCAATATTTTCTGCAAACCAGCATCAAATGTATGTATTTCAAAGTCTACCTGAGATCCACATCTAAGACATGCTATGTTGTACTCATACTCACACACTGGCTCAGTTACACAGACCACTAGTGTTAATGGAAGGAGCATTAACCATGTCAAAAAAAGCTGCGTTAAACCTGGGAAGCAAGTCTCATCACTCTGCTTATCTTTCCACGTTAGATCAGAAAAAAGTCCTAGAATTAAAATTACATTCTCTACTCACAACAGCCAAAGACTCCACAAAATTCTTCCTGTGGGAGTCAAGGAATTCTAGGAGAATGAGGACACAGGTTCTACAATGAAAGTTTCCTCATGTCTCCATAAGATGTTGTCCCTCTCCTTTCTAAAGGATTAACAGGCATACGCAATGCATTTCTGTGTCATACTAGTTTTTTAACACAAGTGAATCAGTAGCAGCAGATTGTCACCACACAGATGGGTAACAGCCACTGAAACATTTGAAGGATCTTCCCAATGGCCAAGATTTATGTATTTTTTTTTTAATGCACAGACTTTTTCATGGATCACACTGACCCATTTCCATGTCTGTAGAAAAGAGGTATAAGGGAAGAATTTTCCAATCACTTCTTCAAATGATATAGAACCATATGTCAACTCTTCTATTCTCTTACCCTTAATTACTAGGCTAGTAATAACCTATGCCGTGTATACCTACCATTCCTTGCATCACATAACTAGAAGCACCAGCTCTAGTCTCTTACTGCCATTAGAAAGAAGACAGGCAGACAGAGATGTTATTTGCACAATAATCATGCAGTCTCTGCTCATCTCTGCTTCTGATTAGATAACAAACTAAGACACTCAGACCCAGCGGTGACAGATTTGTTGCTAGCAGTTGAACTCTTCAATGAAAGAGATTCAGCCATATAACTTGAACCTATTACAAATCTTCCGAAACTTGCAAAGGCTTTTGATGAGATGATGAACATTGCCCCCCTTATTGTTTATGACAACTAAATGGTGAAGAAATTCTATTCAGCACATAAAACATAAGCACTATAAATTGACTGCAATATCCCATATTAGGATATATCTCTCATATAAAAGAATGTAACAATGTATGCCAGAAATACCACTTTTGTTTATAAAATACACTTTACAATACACATTACAATCATAAGCTCTAAGTTGAACTAAACCTCTCAGCCTGATCGATTCTTCTGAATGACAAATTCCAGGAAGTCAAATCAGCTCAAAATTAAATATCAGAATGGCATGTTGTATTTGCAGTGCACAAAATCCATTAAAAAGTCATCAGCATGCAACAAGCAAACATTTTCTCAGGCACAGATGCAGATATTGCTCTCAGAAATGAGGCCACCCTGGTTCATACTCTGTATTCAGAAGCAATGCTATGTGATTTCAGAAGTGAGGCTATCTTGTATATTCTCATGACTCAAGTAAATACATTACTTCTGGAATTTGTTTTGAAGAAACAAAGAAAATGGTTAGAAAAATATTGTAAGAGAGTTTACATCAACCTATTTTTTTTGCTTGCCTTACAAGATGTCGAGCCAGGGAATGCCTCCTTGAGATTTTTGTGTGTACTTTTCAAAAACAGCATTTAGAAAAGCATCAAATCTGTTTATAGAAAAAGTATCTACATGCAAGTCTCTGTTATCACAAAATTCATACTTCTATGTAAAGCAAATTTGCTATACAGATTATGCTCTTTTGAATCTACATATGACTGCCTTGAACAAATGCTACGAATGGAAGAAAAGTGAACACTGCAGCTTCAGCAACCTTTATAACAAATATACATACTAAAAATATTCTTCCTTATACAATGGAAGACTTTCTTCCATAAACACTTATTAAATTTACTTCCTGATGGTTATAGGAACCCCTGTATGAGGTATAATGTCTTTCCTCTAAGCCAGCTGGTACCTCTTTGTAACATCTGCAGAAGTTATGTTAATAGTCCTGCATCTGATCTGTTGCCGATCAGGACAATGACCTAACTTCTGTGCGTCTGTGGATTCACAAAATGCTGCCTATGAAAAGGTGAGTATATATTCCTTTTGTACTATGGCATTGCTGCAGTTATGCATACATGTTCTTCATATCATTCACTGAAGAAAATTCCTATCACACACTTTAAAAAGCTCAGTAAATGCATTTTCCCAAAACCTGGCCATGAATTGCCATGTTTTGAATATCATTCAATTAAAAAAAGAAACAGCAGTAATCTTTGATTAGGCAGCTTTTTTATGCAGAGCTGTGCTGGCAGCATGCACATGGGTCTGCATGATAATTCAATCACCTAAAGATTACATAGCAATTATGTTTAAGAGTTATCATATGTAGACTGTGGTAATGACTTGTGTTCCTTCAATGATGACACTCAGCTATTTAGCATCATGATAATTACCATGATGCAGAATGGTACTTAGACAGTAAGCCATATAATTCCTATAATTGCAGTGTAAATACATAATTTGTTCTCATCCTCAGCCACTCAACTACTAGCATTAGTAGTAGAGAGACTTAAGCCATCATGTACACGTTTCACCTGCATTCAGTGAAGTCTGACTGTTCTCAGAGGCTACTGCTGCAATGGGGGAAAGAAAAAGATGAAGTGCATAAAGAAGTGAGAAAGAGGAAAAGAGGAAGGAAGAGGAAAAATGCAGAAAGATGGGGGGGGCAACAACCTATTTATTTTGATGTTTTTTATTATATTTTAATAGGAAGTACAGCTGTGATTACTTCCAATTTGATTTCTCTTCTCTTGGACTTCCTATGACATGGATCGACTGGATAACGTATTTGACATCTTAGAAACATAACACCACTTTCAGCTGGTGAGGAAGATGTATTAGGCTTTATCTCAGCATATGTCTGAGTTGCCAAGTTATAACCATTTAGTTAGTTAATGGCATCACTGCATACAGTTCAAATCTAAAAAGACAATGAAGACAGAAAGCCTTAAAAATACTGACAGGAAACTGGGTAACAAATGTGACTTCCTTCCCAAATCTCACAGGAAAATAACTCACCAGTCACAGGTCTTCCTACCTGTGCCTTTGTCCTTTGCTTTTGTCCACATGCTAGATTTGGTAGAGGTCAGGGAATCAAATCTGTACAAAGACATTTTATTTAGCATTCCAAAATAATTTCTTAATTACATAGAAATAATTTCAAATCAGACTCAAGCTCCAGAACTTCGCTATTTCCTGCCTTTCTGTAAGAGAAATATAATTACCCTCAATGTCAGCATCTGAAGGATGAAGTGTTCATTCATAAAGACACAATTCCAAGACTTCCACACAGCTACTTAGCTACTGGGATCAGGGTACTGCCTAAAAAGACTAAAATGTCTCTGCTATCAGACATGGTAAAGTAATGCTGATCAGAAAAATGCAGAACAACAAAGTACTTCCCAGGAAAAAAAACTATGCACAGCAAACAAAATCAGCATTATTAATTGCAATTTTAACATCTACCCAGATTTTTAAATCACTACTGATCTCTGAATGAGCAACTCTACAAAGCCTGTACAGGATACTTCACTGGGATTAAAAATACAACAGTTCGGTATCGCTGATCCACAGCAACCTTAGGTGCAACGTTCTCACTCCATTACCTTCCCTCCATTATCGCTGCTTTATCTACTTAAATCTTCCATTTAAATGATTTTTAGGGAAAATATCTTTGCTTGTAGCTTTCTTTTCTCACCCCATAACGGGCACATTATGTCCGATGCACTAATATTATAGTAATAAATAGCACTAACCATGCACTGAACATCTATCCTCTGAAAACATCAAAGATGCATCAAAGCATCTCTGGCTGGGCCAAAGTATTCCACGTACATAATTTCATTTTTTGTAGCTATTAGTCACAGATAGTAAAATATCATTATGACAAATATAAGCACATAGTGTATTATTTATGTATTTTAACAGCAAAAATAAGGTGTTCTCCTAACAAAGCAAGGGATAAAGCTCAAAATCATACCAAACCCAAATACTCATTTTGTTATTACAATAAATTACCTACATAGAAACTACTTCAGAAGACGCTAACCTACTTTTTCAGCAGTTGCAAATACTGCAACAAAATAGTATGTTGAATTTGCCACTGGAGTCTTTGAGTGGCACTACACTAGCTTAGCTTATATTAGAGATGCATTACTACATCTCATTGCACCAGAAAAATGAGGAAAACCCTTGTTCCTGCACAGCAGTCAAAAGAGTGTCTCCTCTTTTATGTCTTATTACGATGAGGCAGAGAGTGAAAGGTACCCTGTTTGAACAGTGCCTTCAGCTCCAGCCGTAAGGACATGGGTGATCCAGTGGCTTGAAATCTGCTGCAGGAAAAACTGCTGCTGCCTTTACTCCTTTTTTCAAATGCAATGCATCTGCCACAAGGGCAAAAAACCCCAAACCAACCAAAACCTAATACAGACACAGATGTATCTTGCACATACAATAACGCATACTTCTTCATGTTCTAGAAGCGTAAGGTGAAGGGAAATCAATTTTAAGTTTCTCTTGCCTGCTTAGCCTCCACTGAATCTGAATCCTGCCGTTACCTGTCAACCATAAGTGATGTCAGCACTTTAAAAAGAAAACATACATTCACTATGGAGTTGGGATTCTTTTTCTTGCCTCTCTTTACGTTAGATATAATGTATATAAAGCAATGCAGTTATCAAAGCATGAAATGTGTTGTCAAGGTGTATTTTTAACTCAATTCATAGATAAAAGGCACAAACTTTATTCTGATATTTTATATACCTGTCAGAAACTCTGGAAAGAAATCTGCGATTAAGTATTCCCTGAAGTGGGGAGAACACTTTGCCAAGTTCTGAGTGCAGTATCTACCAAAGATATGCCAACAGCAGTCAGACTTTTCCAAGTTTTCTCTGAATTTCAAAGCAGAAGTATTTCTTCTTGTTATTATTATCATCATCATCATCACTGTTGTTACTATTAATGCCAATATACCACTACTCATTTTGCTAGCGCTGGTGCAAATGTCTGTAAACATGTGGTTCTTTGTCAGGGATAATTTAATGTCTACTAAGAAACAAATGCAACAAGTGAAATAAATAAGCAGTAGAAAGAAAATAAAAAGGAAGGAAAACAATATAAAGACATGTAATCCAAAAGTCCCCTCTCCCTGCTATTCCTTTTTGTTTTGGTAGGACAACTGGGTTCTTTCTCTAATCTGTGTAGCTGTTAAATTACATTGCTGCACAAACTGTTTCAAAAGACGGCCATTTTGCAATGAGTGTATACACCAGTGCAGTGCTCTGCAGTTCCACTTAACTTCTGGTTTGCATCCTAGAAGATAAAGACATGTTCTCAGGGAAAATCTGGAGGTCTGGCAAGCCATTAGTTACAGCATGCACAGAGGACAACAATAAAGCATTTGAAGGAAAATAAGACTAATGAACTCAGAATAAACCTCCAAATATGCCACAAAAGGATCATCTTAAGGGTGTGTAGAACTAGAATGACTTGTCAAGCACCTGACACTAGGGTTCATTTTTTCCTGCAAAGTCTAATAAACCACAAAATTTTCAGGTAAATTTTCTTCCATTACCTCTTCAGCTTTCGAAAAGGCAACACCACTTAAAAATCCAGTGGGGACACTTTTAAATATGCCATGCTTCTACTATAAATTGGATAAATCAGGCAACAAACGCATTTATAGTACACTTTGCAATTCAGCTCTAAGCTTATGCATCCTAACCATAGTGTCCAGATTAGACCATAGTCGAATTCTATGCTCTGATGGTGGACTACTAACAGTACGAGAGAGAACTGAGGTAAAACTGCAATTAAAGATAATCTTCAGCTCAGATAATATATGTGCCTTCTACAGTCTACTCTGGTTTGTGAGTCCAGAAAGTCAATTATGATGCACGGTATGAGATACAGTCTATTTGAAGAAATCTACTCATAGGGGAGATGGGAGATAGAGCACCACGGAAATACAACTTCCATGGCAATGTGTTTCTCTGCCAGTTATTTAAAATTGCTTAAACAACAATTATGTTCTCTTTTTCCAATCAGAAAACCTCTGATCTTACCTGTATATTGCAGTGAGATTTTATAACAAGCTTTTTAACCTAAGCATTTTACCCTGAGAATGCAATTGAACTGCTGATGCACACTCACTGCTCTTTAAAGTAATTGTATTAAATCAATTAAATTCAAATCAGAAAAAAGTTCAAATCAGGAAAAAAAGTGAAGGCTGTTCTTAAGACCTGCTGAATTCTGAGGTTGAAGACTTGGGTATTTTTAACTATCTTTGAATTGTAAGGTGCAAGTTAAACTGTGTAGTCTGCATCATGTCAAAGTTATACTAGTATGACAATCACCTCCTTTCATCAGTGATATAGCAAGAGGTGGTAGCTCATTAAATTGCTCCCTTTTACCAAAACCTTCTCCTGTGTTTCTGGCTGTAGCAATCAAGTTTTAGCTGATAATTTTTCAGGTCATAGTATAACAGTATTCACCAAATGGAAAAAATAGAAGCCGTTTAATACATGAGTTTCTATACTTCAAAAAGTTTTCATATGGATAGCACTGCAAGGGTCATTTATGCGAAAATTAAAATTCCAGCACCTTGCAACTATGCCATAGAAGCAGCAAAATGTTCTCTATAATTTATTGTTCTCTAGCTATGGTACTTCCAAATAAATTAGGTAAAAAATGCATGTATAATCTACATATTCTAAAGAAACTCAGCTTTTTGTATTATATCATACTGATTTACAAGTCAGAAGTGTTCCTCACAACCATAAATACATTTAGTTTATCCTTCATTGTGAAACATGTCATTTGACACTGGATCTCAATGGGAACATTAAAGTGTATAATTAAACACTGAAACCAGATATAGTAAAGAACTTAAATTACTTGAGAACAGCTAGCCCCTGATAATGTTTTCCCTGTTTATTAAAAAAGTACATCACAAGAGTGCCAGGTCAATAACAAAGGAGAATTGTGACTCTCACATAGTAAATGGCCAAAACAGGTCTCAATCTTTATTAAAACTGCTGAGCTTGCTCCTTACTTAATGAAAAACAAAAACAAAACCAAAACCTATTGGGAAGAAAGAAGTTGCACCAAGTCATACAACACTTACACTCAATTTACTTGGTGAATAAATGAGCTACAAAACAGACAAGAGAATCTATTAAACCATTAAGGAAACAGATGACTAGCTGGAGCCCTTGTTTCAATGTTTACAGCTGCATGAAAACAAGAAGTCATAGAATTGACCTACAAAATACTGATTTAGAATACCTATTTCTAATTTCTTTTTGAGCTGATGACACCTAATTCAGTTATCCTGTGGTATATATAATCTTTCAGATGTCTTTTATTGGCCAGGTGCTCTAATATCCGTTACTCAAGGCCAAAAATCTTTCTGGCTCACATTCTATATCCTTTATTCACATAATCACTTTCAAACACATATTCATTACTTCTTCCAACCACAGAGCTCATATCTAAATGGAACTTTCAAAGGGAGCTGCATACACAGTGATTAAGGAATATGTAGCAGGGACTCAGTTTCAAGCTGCTGTACTCAAATCTCATAGAGTAAGAATCTCTCTATCATCATTCAAACTCTTACAGTTGACCCAAAAGAGCAAGGAGTATAGGAGTCTCAGATTTTGCCAGGGGACACTCACATTTATTCTAGTGAATAGCCTCACTATTGTCCAAGGCATACAAATGTACATCATGAAAGGCCCTTTCTAATGTACTGTCTTCCCTTTTTTCTCCCAACAGCCAGTCTGCTGCTGCTTCTAACTCCATCTTGCTGCGCCTGTTTATTTTAGGAAAACAGACACTAAGATGGAGCACATTACTATTTTGAACTACTCCATTTCAGTTAAAAATTCTGAGTTTCTAGAAGCAAATCCTTTAGCATAAATGAAAGTATAACAACTCCATGCATTCATGAGACAGTTCAGTATCACTGCTGTATTTCCAAATTACTCAGAGACAAATACCTTGTGTTTAGTTCAGCACGGCATCAGAAAAGCAGACCCCTTGAACTAGGTGCTGGGCAAGTAATTCAAGATTAGTAATTCAGTCTGTTATTTTTAACTCTCCTTGCCTGACATCCAACATATCTAAAACCACACATACCTCTACTGTATTCTTTACTCAGTGTCATCTTATACATTGTCATGTAAGCAAAGGTATCAGTTTCAAACTTGCAAGCCATAAAATTTGAGCCCCAAACTCTAATGCGCATGGACCAATAACAGGCAATAAAAGTGGTGAATTAAGGTGGCTGAATCAGTCTATTTTCTATTTCTTTGCATGCATTTCAGTATGTATAATTAAACTCCCCCACTCATATTCAAGGTTGTGAGTCAAGGCTTTATTTTCAGATGATCTAAGTAGATTTGGCTCTGCTTTGGTTCAGTGGAAATCTAGAAATTCACTCTTACATGAAGATGGCCCCTAATGATTAAGGGTGTGCTATTGTAATAGAGCATACAGTTGCCAATTTTAAGTGAACAAGTGCTTTGAGCAATAATGAGCAAAAAACTTACAATCTGGTACTGCACTGGCATCACTTGCAGCTCTGCTTACACTCCACAGACAGAAAATACCCAAACTATTCAATATACAGCAATATGAAATGCTCAACTTGCATTACACTGAGTGTACAGAGTGAGGAAGCTCTCTGAGAGGGGAAAAAATACTTTCACTTCAGAAGTGCTCCCCACGACAGGTAGTACAGCAGGTAAGAGCAGGCACAAGCACATACTCACAAAACCATTATTGTTGGAAGGGTACAAATCACCTAGTCCAACCCACCTGCTCCGAGCCTATTTTCACATTTCATTCTGCCAAAAGCACTGAGTTTCAAGTAACTGGGCTTTCACCTTTTTTCCTGATCCAAAACAGGAAATAGAACATTTGCTTTTACTAGCAAGTGATTTTCCTCCTTTGTGTACATCAGGCTGCACCTTCCAAGGCCAGTGATATACTGTTCCCACCCCGCTGCCAGACATGACTTATCTATAACTTCTAACAGGCTTTACAGTTTAAGATTTGCTGGTATTGCAGAGTTTAAGACCTTCAAATTCCCCACTTGCCAGAACAGTTCTGAATAGTTTTTCTTCAGCATGAGTTTGCTGATGGCATCTCAGCCGTGCGACTGACTTGTTCCTCCCCTATGAACTGCACCATGCATTTCAGGCTTCCCTGTACAGTCAGCGCCATCAATTCTGGCTCCTCAACTCTGTATTATTCTCCATCACTCAAAATAAAAAAGCCAGAAGGATGAGTTTCTTCTCAGGAAGAGCATAAGGAACTCCCTCATATCCAGTTAATATGGAATAACATGCAGAAGATGCAATACTTACAATGACAAATATTCAAATACATTACTGTTGCGAGTTCAAGTCTTCATCCACCGCCACCGTTTTGCTTTTTCTGGCCCAATGGGTTATTTTCATACTACTTTTCAATCTCTAAAATAAGTACAGACACTAGAAGCTAAAACTTGCTTTTTTTACTCAAGCATTTTGAAGTGACTGTCAGGAAGGACGTGCTCTTCCCCTACCAGGTGCTACAATGTGTGCTGTCCAGTGCGGACCTCAAGGCTGTGGGGTCACCCCCAGACTGAATTAACACTGAAAGTCAGTGTTGGCTTATAGTAAAGCCCTGTGCTGCTGCTGGACGTTGTGTAAGTAAATTTGATAAGATCCAGCAGAGTTAAGGACAGAACATGTCTCAACTGACACATCAAACTGCTTGCTTAAAGGTTGGGGAAACACATATTAAACCTTTCACTCAATAGCGTCACCGGATTCAGTGAGGAAAGCAAAGTGCAGTTTTCGTTAATCTGTTTGAAATGTCTGGAGGGCTCAAAATGCAGTAAAAATCTATCTCTGAGAAAAGAAAGGTCTCCAAAATCCATTACATTTTGTATTTTTCAAAAATAAAGGGAGCCTCCATAACAGCATACATAGAGATTTTCTTTTCCATGGGAGTATTTTTCTGGTTGGGAACATTAATCTGTTACTAACGGCAGCCAATGTTTACAAATGATTTAAAACTGTATTTTCTTTCTCTAGGTCTTCAAATTATGCAGGGTTTTTTTCAGATGATTTTTCTCACCACCCTTTACTGTAAGGATGGTGAAGCACTGGAATGGGTTGCCCAGGGAAGTTGTAAATGCTCCATTCCTGGGGGTGCTCAAGGCCAGGCATGGTTGAGTGTGAGGTGTCCCTGCCCATGGCAGAGAGGTTGGAACTGGATGATCTTAAGGTCCCTTCCAACCCTAACTTTTCTGTGATTCTATGACGGAAATACAGAAATACGTTTGTCAATAGTTATTTCCAGAAACCTGCTGAAGAGTGTGTTTGCTTCTTGAAAACAAGTCAGCCAGCTCTGCATGTTAGTGACTCTCACTACAGCAAATATTCATGCCAACACAATGGATGCAATTTCATAGCCATTCTTAGGGTATAATCTATTGTGTTTCATACGCAAAGGGAGAACAAAATCCAAGATTGTTCCAGGTAGATAAGAAACACACGTAAATGTGTATAGACAAGTTGCTCTAAGTTCATAAGATGCTGCTATTTAATCACGAAACAATGAATGCTACACATGAATAAAAGAGGAAAAGGGCTTTTTTTAAACTCAGATGTGGAAAACTAAATTCCATTGCAAAGAATTGCCACGTTCCCTTCTTTAAAACTGCTTTGCCTTTGTGCTGGAAAAAGGCACTCAGAAATTTTTCTTACAGAATCACTTGTGATGGATCCAGTGTTCCAACATTTCCTCACCATTCACCCAGCCAGCATTCTTCAGAACAAATCAAATAAGCGAAGCATGTAGCAGATAAGTCTCTCTTGGAATACCTCTTCGGCTAGTTTGGGTCACGTGTCTGTCTCTGCTCCCTCCTGGCTTCCTGTGGCTCACTGGTAGAGCATGAGACTGAAAAGTCTGATGGTCTTAACCAAAAAGTAGTAATTACTAACTGAAAACTTAAGACCAACAGGTAGTATTGTACAGACAAGGAATGCAGAAAATATTTCGTGTGCAACGAGTGATGATGAGCTACCACTTGTACTTAATTACAAATAGGTGAAAAACCCCTTACTAAGAAAAAGATCTGCTCTACCTCAGGTAACAAAAAACTCATGCTGCTTTTCTTAATAAAACAGGGGCTACTTGCTCCAGTGACTAACATTGAGGTATTTTTACACTACCTGCATCTTTCATTTAACTTTCACTTTCAAGTCAAACAAAGGTACTCAAACACTGCCAACACATGGCATACATTGTAATCACAGACAATTAAAATTGTGCGTGTGTTGCTATCCTAGTGTATCTATGCTTGTCTGTGTTTACATCTTGGTAAATGTCATTATTCTAGTCTGTCATTATTCCTTTAGGTAAACAGGTCTGTATCACTGGCATCCTAAAAATAAGTAGACTGGTGCATAGAGAATGAGATTATGAGCAGAAAAATAACACTCATTATATGCTAAATTCAATTGAAAGGTGCCAATTCAGTGCCTTCTAGCAGATACAGCCCATACAGCACTGCTCTGGGATTTTTTCAGCCTGTGGCGTTCTTTGCCAGGGTCATAATTCCTTCTCTGCTTTTCTGCTCATCTGAACCACTGCATTAAATAAGGGAAAGATTTTCCACAGTACTTCATAGGAGACGTATCTGGTTAGAAATCAAAGCCCATGGAAAAAGGACACCCAAACTATATCTTCTAAAACTGCTTAGGAAGCAATTCTGATTTTGGGGAGGGGACAAGGAGAATGAAATTATCATATAGGAGACATTTATATGGTGGCTTTTAGTTTGGAATGGATTATGGATCTTCTTGTTTGGTTGCTTTTTTATGAAATGTTGTAAACTCCCACAGAAATTAGACACTATTCCTATCATTTAATCAAAACAACAGCACAGACTATAGCTTCAGTGGAAAGGTTTGGATCAGGCTTACTTGCACAAGGAATAAAGACAAGGGGAACAGAAGGTAAAATGAATGCATGTTTCTTTTCAGGATAGTACAAGAATTTTGTGAGGAAAGAAGAATTTTGCACAGATAAATCTCCATGCTGTTCCAACAGCATGCAGTACCAGTCCCAGATAATTCAGGAGTTTACAAATTGCTGCTATTGCAGCTGAAGCTCTGCCCCACCTGAGATCATCATGGGGAACTGAAACAAAATCTCATTCTGCTCAGCCTGACGGATAAAACCTACTGCTGAGACAGTACTGAGAAGTAAAACTGCTTCAAAGAGGTATGCTCACCACCCATAGTTACAAAGCATTCTTCTATCTACTGCAAAAAGTAGGAAGAAGACACAAGATTGAAATATATGGGTCTGTAAGAGCTCTTCAGTAGTCTGTGAACTTTGTGTTACAACAGCAGAGTGTCTCTCCATTAAATGATGGGCTGAAACCTTTGGGGAAAGAAACAACTTTAGCTATACTGAAAATAATAAACAAACATGGCCTTGGATGCCCAGTTCTTATTGACTTTCAATTCTTAATCTTTTATAATAAAAGCTTTTTTCCTCATGGGATTTTCTAGTTCAGCTATTTAATCAAATTTATTTTCCACATCTGTTTAAAGAAAAGATGCAATAAAAGTAAAAAAAAGCAGACAAAACCAACAACAAAACCCCTTTCACTCATCTCTTTTCATTACTGTGGGTCCTTCTGGTAGTAACTTTTTCAGTCCTCAGGACTGTTTTATTCCAAAGATCTTTGATCCCTTAGGATACTGCCATGCAGAGAGATGAGTAGTTAAAGCCACAGGGAGATCAAATGGACTGTACACTCTTTTCATTCAGAGGTGCTTAAACCACTTCAGATGGCCTTGTCTACACTGAAGAATTATTACAAGAAAATCCCATCACTATCGAAGCTACTTCAGCTTCCATTGAATCAGTATTGCTTTGAATTCCAGAGTAGATTGCTATCAAACATATGTGATCATATCCTATGTTAGCATTTCTTATTTGTTCATTGTGAAATGTCCTCTGGCATGAACAACAGCTCTTAGCCTCCCCAAATCCTACGAGCAAATTTTACTCAGTTTTCTGTGCTTTTAAGGAACGGCTCCGTTTTTCTTCTAAACAGGTGAAGTAAACCACTTGACAATACTGATATTTAAACTGACCCTTCCAGAGAGACAACAAACATACTGCCTCATTGATAAAGGGGACTGTTGTGCGAATCATCTACCCTTTCTTTTATAGACTTGGCATACAAGTGACTCAGCAACACATTTAGACTTGGTTCATACTCTGAGCTGTAAGATAAACTATATTTTAAATTAAAGTCATGATTTTCCAGGTTCTTTTTAACCTCAGTGAGGGAAAACTGATCTCTTTTTTGCTTCTTCCAGATGTACCATGCATCATCAGAGCATGATGCACAGGTCGGTTTTGTAGTCTGCTCAAGGGACGTATGAAAAAGCAGTATCTAAGATTTTGGATTAGTATTTGCAATACTAATTTCTCATTGCCTAAGGTACCAATGGCAAAAATCCCAATGAACTAGATGGGCATTTCTCAGTGTATGTCCTTCAAGTAAATAAGGGCTTTCCGGCACAAGATTTTATCACTGAACTTTAAGACAATAAAACATAAAAATGAAACTGTAAAGCAGTATAAAATAAATACACAACTTGAAAGCAAAACTGCTATGTACCTTGCAATAAAAAGAAACCTACTGCTCTACCAAGCCCAGATCAGTTCTGTGAAGAGGATGGGAAGGAACATTTTGCCTAACTGCCTAATTGCACAGCTTTCATCCTAATTAAGACAGCACAAAGACAACATTTTGATCCCTGATACTGGACTCTTATTAGTCAGAGATGCTTTTCCTAAGAAAACTGGATGAGATGACATTAGAACTGGTCAAATATACTGAATATAAATCTGCTTTAATCTCAGTGAAGCCCATGAAGCAGTTACAGATCACTGAGCCTAAGTGGTGTTTCAGGGTTTTTATTTCCCCTCTCTTTTTCTCTTCACTGTCTGCCAGAATAATGGGCCCTTTTGCCCTTTATGCTATATTGCTGTGTTACATGCATTTCCTACTTCACACAGAGAGAGCTGCCTAATTAGGAAGACCAGACTGAGCTTCTAAAGTATTGCTCTTTAATACTGTTAGTTTATCTGTTAATTAATGTGCTACTCTTTCCAACCTAATTAGATTTTTTTTTTTACTGCAGAGATAAGTCACTGAAATCATTAGAAAAAAATACAGGAGGAGGAGGCTGGTGGGAAGCTCAGAGATATTTATTGTTAGAATTTGTTATGTGTGATGTACATAGATTTGTTACTGTCTCCTTTCACCCATGCCCACAAACTTAATCAGGCTTTTGTCAAGAAGGATGCAGTTCACTTCCCATGAATAATTCTTATTCCTGCCAGTGGGCTGCATCTCTTCTCTATCTCCATCTCTGCCATGCCCATCTTTTTCTTTCCCTGCTTCTTTCTCAATGTTAATAGCAAGGCTAACTCTCTTTTTACATGTTTGCAGTGAGTCTTTGTTACCAGCAATCGTTGCCAAGAGTGGTGTTATTTTCATAACTTTTATAGAGTTTACTAATGAATTATATCAAATGTTTAACAGCGTGATGGGAAAAACATGACGGCAAGCAACCGGCACCACAGCCTTGTTGCATTTTTGGTAGCTTATGCTGATGAAATACGCTAAGAAATTCTGCTTTACTTTTTCTAAAAGTTTTTTGTGCCCACTGTTGCCCACTAAGAGAGCTGTTATTTTATAAAAGTGAGAATTTATAAGGACAAGACCTATTTTTGCAGTATAATTTCTGATTAAAAAACACTTGAAAAGGTTAAGGGAAAATAAGTGACAGAAAGCCAGAGGTAACCTCCATCCCTCTGTAAAATCTAAAATATGGCACCAAATACCTTAGTTTCTTGGTGCCATAAAAACAGACAAAAGGTAATTTTTAACTTTATTTTATAATTACATATGGAAGCCTTTATTTTGAATTTTCACTCTGGTAACATGTGGACTTGTGAAGTCAGATCTAACTCATCTCATATCTCATGTTCTGACTACAGAAACAAAAGTGCTTCTTGCCTAACTGAAAATTATGCGCTTCACTTGAACGTATTTTCTATCTTCAAGGGTGGCATGTAACTTATTACAGAAACATACTCAAAACATAACACCAATACCAGTAAGAGAGAAAAATGTCTTCTCAACACATCTGAAATGTGAGATTGCTGAAGCCTGGAAGAAAATTTATTCTGATCTATGTTGTTTTAATGGAAATGGTCTGGTGAGAGATAAATCTTTTTATTCATCATCAGAAGTCTGGGGTTTTAATAGCACTGCAAATCCTGAAGAGCCAGAATGACACTTAGGAGGACTGTCAAAATTATGAAGATATACTCCCATCTATAAGCTTGAGAAAATATGAATCGTTAGATGTCTGTATGCTTTGGAGATACAGCTCTAAGTACTCTGATGTAAATAATTCCAAGAATCGCACAGAACAGTTTGTCTTACTCTAAAATAAATGTTGCCACCAAAGACAATGATCACAACAATTTCTCCAATAAAAAACCAAGACGTCTCCAACCCTCAGATCACATGCCTCAAATCTGAGAGGAAAACCATGTACTTTGCAATCTGATGTGGTCATTAACAGATATAGGTTCATGATGGGTGCAGCACATTTAGAAGCAGAAAAATTACAGACATTGCTCTGTACATCTAGTCCTGTCATTTTACCTGTAACAGTTAAAGATTTATGGCTATCCTATAAATACTGGCCTGAGATAACTTCCTCAGAGCCATTGCACTGAAGTTATCTTGTTGCTGCAGGAAGAAAGCAGTTGTACTCCAGAAAAGTTTTTCATGTTGGGAGCCATGCTAAAACTCCCAGTATTAGCAAATTTACTCCCATTCAGCAATGGCTGTAGGTTTGTCAAAACCTACCGAATTTCTCACAGGTTGGAGTTTTCCTGGGGTACTCCAATCACATTTGTGATTTTAGCATTGCATAGATGCCTTTTTCTGATTATTCCCACATTCTCTGGTTGCCAATTTCCATCGCAACCTCACTATCTGACAATCACAGAATCATAAAAACCTAGAATGGTTTGGGTTGGAAGGGACCTTAAAGCTCATCCAGTTCCAAATTCCTGCCATAGGCAAGGATACCTTCCACTAGACCAGGTTGCTCCAAGCCTCTTCCAACCTGGCAATAAAAGGCTGAAGTATTGATCCAATTCTAAAGTCCCACCTTTGTGGCCAATACCTGAATAAGGCTTATGTCTGGGATGCTGGCATAGGCCAAATGCTGTTTGGTGGGAAGCAGGCAGCAAGCAAAGCTCCAAAGGATGACAAAAAAATTATCCCGTGTTCCAGTATTGTGCCCATCCTTCACCCATTTTGCAGGACCCTGGGGCATGTTTCTCCTTTCCCACTTACTCTCACACATCCCTATCACCTGTTTCTTTGTTTCTCTTGTGTACATGGAGCCATGCAAACCCCTTCTATGGAAATCTGGTACATACCTTAGGAACATACCTTAGAGATAGAAATATGGACCACTGAGTCATTCCACATCACCCACTAAATCAGAGACAGTCGGCTGTCTCAAACTGTTGAACATACCCTTATTTGTTGCAAAACCTACAGCGAGATGATGATCTGAGTCCCTTTCTAACTCCTCCAATTCAGTAGAAAGATGCTATATCCTTCCAAAGGTAAACAATATGGATCCATTCATGCATTTAAGCATTACTATCACAAAAGTACAAATTACTATCTGCGAGCTTTTCAGAAATGAATATACCAAGACTGGTGGCCCTGCAGTAATTTCTCAGAACGCTTCTAACATGAAATAGAAATGACACTTTGCTGAAACATTTTATAGCACTATTAAACTATCGGTCTCTATTAAATTTGATCATTCCTCCTGAAAAAAAAAACCACATCAAAACCATCTTACTGGAATACTTGCATTTGGTTCATAGAGTATTCTGCAGCTTGATTCACAAGCCAGGATGTACTCTGCAAGGTTTTTTAAATACATGCTGCCAACACTGTTTGAAAGTAATTCTAACCTATGATGACATTCAAAATAGATGACTGACAAACAAGACATTCATTATTAGAATACACTTACTATTAGATTGGAAAGTAATAAATGCATAATAAATTCATTCTGACTTATGTATCTTATATTAGTCCATCATAGCAGCATGAACAGACCTTTAATTTCATTATCAGCTCAGGGTCTGTATCAGAAATAGGCTTTCTTAGAAAATTCAGATTCAAAGAAGCTCCTATAACTTTGAAATCTTCCAAAGTTATCAGAATGACTACAGCAGATTTGATGTTCCAGCCAGTAAGGCTTTAGCTGGCCTCTTTCAGAAGTAGTTTCCACCTCCCTTCCCACTTCTTCACAGAGAGGTAGATAAGTGATTCTTAAGCATTAGGATGGCTGAAGCAAAAGTTTCGTTTTTTTAATCTCTGTACAGGGTCTAGCTAGGATGAAAACAAATTTAACCCTCTTCAGAGCAGCCCATATGGTGCTGTGCTCCACAACTGTGGCTGAAACAGTGTTAACACACCAATGTCTTGGCTGCAACTAACAGGGTTTGCATGGCACTATGGCTCTCTCTCCATGCAGCTCCAGCCCCAATGTCAGTGAGCTGGGGATGGACTAAAGGTTAGTGGGGAACACAGCCAGACAGCTGATCCAAACTGACCACAGGCATGTTCCATATCAAACAACATCATGCTCCGCAATGAAAACCCAGGGAAAGAACAAAGGGGGGACATTAACGGTTATGGCATTTGTCTTCCCAAGTAACCACCAGGCAAGTCAGGAAGTAGCTGGACATCTGCCTGCCGATGGGAAGTAGTGAATGAATTTCCCTTTTTGCTTTGCTTGCATATGCAGCTTTTGCTCTTCTTGTTGAACTGTCATGACCTCAGCCCACAAGTCTTTTCACCATCCTTACATTTTTCTCACCATCCCTGACGAGAGCAAAGTCCGCAAAAGGCAATGTGGGTATACCCACCACAACCAACAGTGCCAAACAACCTTCGGTTTTACAGCGCAGCTACTTCTTCTTGGGAAAACCTTCTAAACTATGTTATGAGCAATCTGGCAGTTATCTTTTTGAGGGTTTAAGCCAAATTTAAAAGAAATAATAATCAAATGGAAACAATCATCATCGGTTCAGGGTTCTTAGAATAAGAATTGATTAGAAACTGATTTCCACAAAAGTCAGAATAAACACATGAGAAAGAATACCTACTTCAAGGCTCACCAAAAATGTATGCCCCTACAACAGAGCAGACATCTTGCCAAGGAGGGAGGCATGACACCTTATGAACAGCCTTCACCATTTCTAATACTACCTACTTTTCTTTGCTGATTTCCAGAGCTATTCCTGACAGTCTGTCTAAGGCTCTGAACTCTGATGGGTCATACTCCTTTATGGACCGTAGTCCAAGTTTAAAAGGGTTCACACCAGATAATCTCAACTCATGACTCCATATACTTTCTTTCTGTCAGACTTATACCCTAGGGAGATCTTTATGCAACTTTAATAAGATGAGCTAGAAGAGAGGAATACCAAATATATACTGGCAAAGATGTATGAACGGGCTATTACCACTCCTCAAAGTTCTGCGCAGAAACAGATACTTCACAAATGTACCGATTCACCTTGGAACAGTAGGAAACACTATTTCTGATAACTATAAGGAATTGAAAAAATGTGCATTTCGTTCCACTGACCGCATTAGGGATATATATGCGCATCTGCACCTGAGCACTCAAGAAAGCAGACATGAGAGGACGTCTTCATCATGTCTTAAATGCCTCCCTGCCTTTCTAATGAATAACAGAGAAACCTTACTACAACTAGATGTCAAGTTTAGAATTTAAATACTGAAAGAAAGGTATCCTCTGCAACATGCTGAAAAAAAAAAAAAAATCACCTCACATATTCCTTCTGTTGCTCTGTTTTAATTTTAAGCTCTTCCTTTGTCTAGTTTACACAAAACAACATTCTTATGCTCAGAAAAATAACTACCATCACCACTACGCTATTGGACAAGATTAAATAATGTAATTGATGTATTCTTCTTTGAATACATTGATCCCAGTACAACACTTGCTGGCTGATCTATAGTTTATAAATTATGTCTTTAGCCTTATTGTTCAAAATCCTATTATTTTCTTGCTCTTGAGCCTATAGAGAACATGCTGATAGTCATTCAGACTCCAACTGATAACACCTGGGACCTGAGAACATGAATCTTTTTCTAATAGCTTGTTGATTTAATACATATGTCTTTCTTCAGCAAAGTCAGTATCTTAACACTAGTATTTTGTATCAGAAGCATTTGGCTATGTTTACAAATTGAACATCAAAATAGTTTTTCCTGCTTGTCTCTTTCTTAGGCTTTTCTAACCACACACCGTTTGACAGTCTGCAATATAAATGTTCCTGAACACATAAATGAAAACAAAATACGGTACACTGAATACATCAACCACCGGCCTGCTGAAATACTGAAGGCAGAATGAAGCTCTTACTACTGAGAGACTGCAGATGTACTAGTACCTGATGGGTGGCAAGCCTTCAGCACCAGGCAACACTCAGGTACCACTGCGAGAGGGTTTGTCTGACTGATGGCTAAATGCATGTGAAGAAATGCGCATTCTGAAAACATTTTGCTTGTTAAACACACCTCTCCTGGCCTTTTCTCAGAAGATAGTTTCACCTTGTGCCTAAGTTCCTCTCCACTTTACCAGAAGGTTGAAGCCTGTCCTGTTCAGCTGTTCTCCCTCTGCCTCTTTGCTTCAGCACAACCACAGGCAAAACTGACCAGTATCTTCTGACACAAGCCAATAACACAATTTTCTTCTCAGTATCTCAGTTCTCCTTACACACCTTCCTGCATTAGATGTATATTATTTCATTTTCCTTGTAAAATCCAAATTACTTTAGGACAACTTCCAAATGACTAATGTGGTGTTTCACTAAGAAAATATCTTTAGAGTGTAGACATTGCTATTACCAATGGACATACAGTAATAAATCACAAATATGAACCTGATATGACTGGTACTGAGCTGCTAGAAAAGAAGAAAGCCTTCCTATAAATAGGTTTTTCCTGGTTACACAGCGCACACAGTTGAAGGGTAATGTTATTCTTACAGCAAAGGTAAACACAGACGATCTCATGCCTGTTCAAACTGCAGTGTATGTTATTTCTTAAGAATTTTTTCCCTAACATTTATCCATTCTTTTGCTGAACTCTAACAAATGACAAGTCAATTTATGTTATTTTTAATGTAATGCAACTGAATTAAATCAGTACAAATTTCAAGAAAACAGATCTCTGCTTACTGTCAGAAATCTTCTGTGCTTTGACATTTCATTCATGGCAATAAAAAGGAGTCTTAAAATACTTCCCCTTCACTATGCAAGACTCAGAAATACAGTTACATATTTGAATTCTGATTCTTACTCTGTGAAAAATTTCAAGGACTTAGAAATGTTCCATTCACTTTTTGTGTGCAGCTGGTGAACTTCACCATGTTCAAAACCAGCTGCCATTTGCCTGGGTTCTGTGATAATGAGGAGACCAGAAACTTGGCTGTCCTTTGCTTTGCTCTTTACAGTCCCCTTGACAGAGACCAGAAGCACATGGAGCCTGGGAGCACTGGCTCTTTCAAGAAGCTTGTGCTGCCAGATTTTTGTTGCTAGTAGATATGAGCAAGATGTAAATCTAATGGAGATGTGTACTTTAATGAAACAGCACCCTGTGAAAAACACTCTTTTTGTATATAAATGGGTAATTACGCTCTTTTTACCAAATATTATCAAATACACATTTACACTTCAAATGTTACTTGTTTTTCCATATATAGCTAAATAACATAAGTCAGCAGAAGCTCATAAATCCTGCTAACTAAACTCGTGAGGCTCTTCTAAACAAAGGCATAAGATATGATCCTTAAAAGATCATTTTTTCATAATTAATGTTATAACATTTTAGATAAATAACATTTGCAGACTGTGCTGCTGATTTATCTGTTTCAGCTTAGCACAGAATTGCATTTGAGTCCACTGGAATCTGCATCTTGCTGATTAACTAGAAAATGATTACTGTTTTATTATTAGTTTTACAAAATTTGAGTCTTTTGAAAAATCTGAAGGTGGAACGTCAGGATACCCATGAAACAAAAAGGATATTTCCTTACAGGCATAGTCAATAAAAATAAATTCCACAGAACAGAATAATTCCTGCCAAATAAATACAAACTCTCAGAAAACTCCTCTAGAGGAATCAGAATGCTTTTGTGCATAATTATTCCATGACAGAGATGAATTACTAACCTAGTGCAGCATGGGGACAATAAAATAGCACTAGATGGAAATGTGGAACTGATTTAATAGCGTATTTTGCTAGTAATGTTCAATACTACTTAGGATTTTTCAGAGAACCTAGTGGCTTAATGCTAAATGTTGCTGCTATGACCAATATTAGCTATTTTTGTGCTTCTTCCAGCTACCTATCTTCGTCGCCAGCAATTTAAGTATCCTTTCAAAAACCTGAGTGCACTAAAAATCGAATTAGAAAAGTAGAAATGGTACCAAGGAAATGCAATAAACCACATGGAACAGTTTTGCTTGTGTGAAATTGTGCCACTCAGAGAAAAGTGCTGAAGGCTGTGGTGAGGTGGTAAATGTTTAATTATCATTATGAGCAAGCTGCAGTGGAGAGATGTAAAGGGACCAAAGACTCTTTAGCTTATCCAATACACAACTGAATTTCTGCCAAGAATGCCTCCTGTGACAGAAAATACTTCATTATGAATTCTCGTCTCTGTCTTGATGTAAGGGAAATTAATGGAAATTTGGTCTTACTAAGAAATGCTGAACAAGTCTCTTCATTAACATCTAATTCATAGCTCCTGAATAGAAATAGAAAAGAACATGAGGAATATGATTAGATACACAGATGCAAGAAAACAGGGAAGAAAATACAAGTTGCTCCAAATTTAACCTATTGTATCATGAAATTGCAGATCATTTGAAATGAAAACCAACTGATACACGTACCTAATGAACCATGTGCGACAAAGAACCTCAACATTCTTGAAAAAAAAAAAAAGGTATTTCTTTTTAGGAGCACTGTGATGCTGTTTTAACAGCACATTTTTAACTGGCCCAGTACTTAAAAGCTGATTTGGTTCATATTACTTGCTTTTGTACAGAAAATGTTTGGAAGCCTAAGAATTAAACTTCTCTTCCTTAGTGGTAGCTTGTACAAGGCCACCAGCATTTCTTTTTCCCAGAGAGTTTCAATATTTAAGTTTTATTTGCACCTATAAAATGTGGAGTATTTTCAGTATTTTGTGCTCTACTCATGTTGGAATGGTAACCTTGCAGGAGCCAAGATTGTCATCTGGTCCAGAGACCAGCTCTGAGAAAGAGCTGATCACTCCGAAAAAGAGACGTACCTGGTGGGTACTGTTAAAGCATTATCACTTCTGTTTCACTTACACAAAGACAGCCAGACAACATCATAATTAAGGAATCCTATTCTAATAGCAATATGACTACCGCTTCCGGCTTCATGGTCAAAGCATATGACAGTATATTATACAGTAACATGAAAAGCCATGCTGGTATCAGCTTAAGCAGCAGGATAAAGATTGTTGAACAACAGAAGAGAGAGAAGAGAAACAAGGGAATGTTACATGCAAAGCTTTAAAGAAGGAATTACAGAAAAAAACAATGTAGTAACTTCATTTAGATGGGGGAAAGTAATGCCGCTTTATACATGTCAAAATTTAATGCAGCTGATGCACAGCTGGTTTTATAACCCCGTTGAACATCAAATTGCACCAGTACTAGTATTGTTCCTACTTTGAAGGTTTCTTCACCTAAGGAAAAACCTATCCCTTTAGGTCACAAATGGTCACTAGAGTCAAGGCTAACATGGAAATGTATTCAAGAATTTAAAGGTCCACCTCTCACACACTAGCAAAGCATACATCAAAGCTTGGCTATTTCCAGTGCCAGCAACTTTACAGAACAGGGAACTGGACATCAGCCTGCCAACCCAACGTTATCCCAGAACAAGAGTTCATCCATACAGCCCCCTACTACCAGTGCTAATGCACTTCTGGAAAGCATTTAATCTTGTCTCGGCTGAGACACAAGAGTACGCTCTGAAACTGTTGTGACTACTGAGTTTACTTTTAAGACTAAAAAACAAACTACCCACTTTTTTATCTGTTTTACTTATAGTTATCCAGGTTTGTATGGATAGCAAATAGCATGCAGTAATTGTTAATATGTTTTCATTATGATGATATTGTTATGTATTTTCAGCTTTTGAGCACTAATCAGATAAAAAAGATTTCCTCTACTGTGTTATTCTACATTACATTTTATTAACAACAGCTTGATTCAAGAGTTTTACTGCAATGATTGTGAAAAAATTACTTATTCCTTTGCTTTATTTCCGATATTGTGTTTATTCTGGGGTCATGAGTTTTTTTTACCCCTTTCTTTCACAAGAATGAAGTCACAGTCTCCAAGCGGCAAACTAAAATGTCACTCTTACTATATTCTGCCCAGAAACACTTCGGCAAAGTATCCTTCAGTTTGAAAATGCCTGCAGAACATTGGGTTTGGGCTTTTTTTTCCCAAACACTAGAACAAAAATTAGTCACTACTTTTTTAAAGCAGACAATACCCTGCTGTAAACATACAAAAAATGGCATGAACAGCGTACTCTCCTCATAGTAAATGATCACAGCTTGTTTTAGCTATGACCATAAGCTATTTTAGCATGAAGCTTAAAATCGCAGTGCAGGTTTTTTCCTCACAAAAGGCAATTTTTTTTTCTCCATCCTGTATTACCCATCAGCAGAAAAAATAATGAATATCTTCAGTGTTTGTAAACACTGAAAAATGCAGGATGGAGCTAAATGTCAGGTTTACAGCATTTTTATCTGTCAAAAGTCGAGTCAGTGTTCGTAAGTTTTGATAAAAAAAACCCAAAAATCCAAATTTTGATGTATACGATTCAGAAACTTCAGGTTATTCTTTTATTATAAAATTCAATTTAACGTAGAGTAAGGTGTTTGTTAGAGATATGCAATATATGAAGTGATATCTGAACAGCTGATTTACTGTTAAAAAAACCCAGAAAGATTGGGAAAGGTGAACGCTTTAAATCTTTGAAGACAAGAGAAATTCAGGTCATTTTGTTCAGTAAGACTGTTCACAGAAGTATGAAAAATCTTGAAAGACAAAAGCCTGAAATAAATCTAAGCACAAAACTAGCAAGCTGAATGAATATCATGTCTGACAAAGAGACAGGGCTGGAGACTGAAAATCAATGGACCTGAAGACAGAGATCAGAAACTGGGCTTACTTGATGGACAAGACAATGAAGGACTCACAACACCTTTCCTTTTGGAACCCAGGATTTAATACAGGTGCCAGAGGGAAAAGACAGAAATAAAGAATAACTTTTATTGTAAAACTATGCATTCATTCATCTCCCCTGGCTCAAACTTCTGCATTATCCCCAGAACCTGCTTTATCACCACTGGTTGATTTGTCCTGTCCCTGAATGGCTATGAAGCATACGGCCACAGACAGACGAAGAAAGGAGCCTGTTGCCCCTCTCACTACTCCTGCTTGTAACTGGATATGAACAGCTCTTACAGTGACAAACTTCCAGCTCTTTCTGCTCATCATGTTCCTTTGCCAGCTTAATTCTCCTTTCTTTTTCCTTATTCTTTCCCTTCTTTTTTCTTTTCCTCTTTTACCTGTTGTTAAAAAACAGTTAAAAAAATCTTCCATCTGGAAGTGACCATGTAATTTGCAAGGAATAAGAAAGTAGTCTATAAAGTGTCTGCAGCAACACAGTGCTGGTATAGGTTTCCTTGCTCAAGAGAGCAGTTGACAGAATCAACCATAGGTACACGCAGGTAATGTATTTACTTATAAAGTAACTTCTTGTGGAATAATTTTTGGCTTTACTGATCGTATGCTTTGGTTTGATAGCTTATTGTAATATTTTATTAAACTGATAGTACCCTTCCTTGTTTATATTATCTATTATGAAAGTTTACTAAAAATGATAACAAGTCTTCAGATACAACAGGCCCAACAGCAGCCTCTTCAGATAGTATCTGAACAGAAATTCCTGTGCTTAATTCCCAAGATTCAATGCAGTTTACAACTAGATAACACCAATTACATAATCAAATGTTCACATTCAGAAGAAAACGCCTGAAAGCTGACACTAACAGACTCATACTTTGAAAAAGCAAAGATACAAAAAAAGTGAATAAAAGTATATCCTATGCCAACAATCTCAAACAGCTGAGATGTATGGGCTCTACTCCTGAGTGATGCAACCCATCAGAACACATGTATGACACTTAAAAAAATAACCTATTGCGATTTTCTCTACATGTTGCAAGTTCTTTTGTTTGTGATTTTCAATCCTCTGTTTTCTACAAGCTGTGAACTACAGCTTTGCTATTGTTCCTCTACAATCAAGGGAAACTGTACCTCAGTAAGAACAAGGAAGATTTCTTAAAAGAAACTGATTTATAAATATTCCATTACTATTGGTTTTGGTACTGATGGATGAAAATTTTGCAGCAGGATGCTTTTTTATCAGAACCTGCTGATTCTTTGACTGAGAACTGTAGTATAAAAAAGGAGAAAATAGAAAGATAGGTTGGGCAGAGAAGAGATTGAGAGCAGCCCTGCGGAGAAGGACTTGGGGGTGTTGGTCGATGAGAAAATGAACATGAGCTGGCTTCAGTGTGCAGTTGCAGCCCAGAAAGCCAACCGTATCCTGGGCTGCATCAAAAGGAGTGTGACCAGCAGGTTGAGGGAGGTGATCCTGCCCCTCTACTCTGCTCTCGTGAGGCTTCACTTGGGAGTATTGTGTGCAGTTCTGGTGTCCTCAACATAAAAAGGACATGGAACTGTTAGAACAAGTGCAGAGGAGGGCCACGAGGATGATCAGGGGACTGGAGCACCTCCTGTAAGAAGATAGGCTGAGAAAATTTGGGCTGTTGAGCCTGGAGAAGAGAAGGCTGCATGGAGACCTCATAGCAGCCTTCCAATACCTGAAGGGGGCCTATAGGGATGCTGGGGAGGGACTCTTCATTAGGGACTGTAGTGACAGGACAAGGGGTAACGAGTTCAAACTTCAACAGGGGAAGTTTAGATTGGATCTGAGGAAGAAATTCTTTACTGTGAGGGTGGTGAAGCCCTGGAATGGGTTGCCCAGGGAAGTTGTGAATGCTTCATCCCTGGCGGCGTTCAAGGCAGGGTTGGACATAGCTTTGGATGGCATGGTTTAGTGGGAGGTGTCCCTGCCCATGGCAGGGGAGTTGGAACTAGATGATCTTGAGGTCCTTTCCAACCCTTACTATTCTATGATTCTATGATTCTATAAATGGCATTAGAATCAGTTTATAAAATGTGTGACCAGTAGATAATACATACCTCATTTTACAGAAAAAGACCATTAATTGTTGAGATATTCTGTTTCGTATATTTTAAAAACCAAACACAGTCATGCTACTTTTTTTCCAGCTTTTAAGCAGAAATGTAAAATGACGAGAAGTTGAAAAATTGGGAATGAAATGTCTAATAGGCTTTTCTCACATAACTGGGAAGGAAACATTTCAAAACTATCAGAAATTATAAGGAAAGGAAAATAACTTTCCTTTCAGCCTATCCTAATATTTCAGAGAGATGCCTTTCCAAGGTTCAAGTGGATTTAAATTAGTCAAAGTATCTTCTCTTCAGCTCACATGAGGGGCGCCACTGGAAACACAGAAACTGGTACACCCAAATATGGGAATAATACTCACTTCATCCCTCCACTAACATAAATAAAACTTAAAAGTACATAGCAAAGACAGTTAAGATCTCTCCTGGGTGAAACACCCTGGAGGTATGTGCTTTCCTAGCTTGATAAAGTTTCTCTCTACAGCAGAGATGTATTAAAAGGAAGAGTTAGGTTTATTCATGAGTATTTAATTTCTCCATTATGATGGAAGATCAACTGTTCAAATCCCCCTACTTCATCTGTGGAAAAGACAGTGCTACAGAGATATTTCGTTCACTGTGTCTGCAGCTCTCCTAAGACACAGCTGACAAACTCAGGGTCAGAATTTAGGTGAAATAATGCAAAATTCAAGGCTTTCAGTGGAGTTGCCAAATAGCTCGGAGATGCGTTCAATTTGAAGACTCACATCTCACCTCCTGCAGCGCTGTATTAATCTATAGTGGATAAACCAGCCCTCTAGTATGTTTTTGCTTGTAGAAAAAGCAGTCTGCTTGATTTCATCTGAAAGTTCCTTCAACAGGAAAAAAATACAAAGACTTATTGCATGAAAATGGTGTAAGCATACAATAATGAACTAGCAGAAAGCCTGCTGTGTGAAGCCACCAGGTCTTATCAGAAAGAGAAATTGTCAATAGGCTTCTTTCTCCTCAAAATTACA